>CM056195.1:21902003-23293253 GCA_029692085.1 Gymnothorax javanicus | reverse complement strand
TAATTATTGGATGAGATTGTCTTTAAATGGCCTTAGTTGATTTTCGCATCGTATGCAATAAGAGCCATTACAGCCAGCTGCAAGTTGATTAGGACTCATAAAAGTGCACGTTGAGCTGATGCTTCACATGATCTCTCTCTGAAGGTTAAAATACGCATTGACTGAGGTCACATCTCTAACTAGAAGGCACTCAGGAAGCCCATGACCTCTACCACTGTGAAATTTGTTGGCAGAGAATGTCAAATTTTGATTTCTCCTTGCATAAAGTATTTGTAGAAAGAAGCAATTTGATGGCTGATGTGTGTGTTTGTGTCACGTGACACTGGTGCTTGACAGCACTGTCTTTATGCGCATCGTAATTGTTTCAGATCCTCAATCAAGAATATGTCGGATCTTCACCAAAATTTCATCACTTCCTCAATAGCATTGTATCTTTCAACACAGAATTTTATTGACATCTATCCAGAACTTTCTGAGATATTCCATCAATTGATGAACAAACAAATAAATAAATGCCAGCGAAGACATACTACATCTAGGCGGAGGTATAACAAATGGGTCTCAGTAAAGATGGTTCTCTGGTAGAAAGTATGCAGTTCCTCTACTTCCCAGGAGAGGGCAGGCTTCTTGCAAATTTCTTACTAAATCTTAGAATTCTGTTCAGACTTGAGTGCTTGTAAGGTGGACGAGCAAGAACCCCATTCAGAAAACGCAAGCATTGCAGTCTCCTCTCTGCTTCCCTGGCTGTTATAAGATTTCCCTGTTGCATAGAAAATGTTCTGTGTATTACTTTGTTGGTCTGAATTGGAGCCCTCAGATCAAATAAGGACTACAATGTGTTTTGCTGATGCACTCATAAACTTGTGTATTATCGCTGGGGCACGGCTCTTTCCCTGGTGAAGTTTTCAAGTGAAGTTTTCAAGGGCAGGAGATTTAGCTGCAGGGGATAGTGCCACAGAAGATGAGCCTGAGTGGTGCAGTGGTGGGTCTATTTATCTCCTTCCCTGGGTCGCTTGACTCATTGTTATAATGTTGTAAATTTCGTTGTGACATCACTGTCAGCCAGCATCTTTACAGCTGCCCTGTGGGTTAGCTCTGGGTTCGGATTTCACACCTGGCAGTAAATTGTAAAGTAAACTAAAGGAAAGTGTTCAAACCGAGTGTGGTGAAGGTTCTATCATTTTACTAAGCTTTTTTTTTTTTTTTTTTTTTAATCAATGTTGTCCAAATGCGCAGCAAAATGCCCGGAGTTTAATCAGTGCCTTTTGCTCTCGTTCACTGGAGTCACTTAGTCCTTCAAGTAGAGTTAAAAGGGTTCACTCTTGCAGAGATTATTTTATGTTGGTTTGTACCATTGGTGTGCTTTGGAAATTTACATAATGTCTGTGGCTGCCGGAAGCATTGGAATGAATGTGTCTGCTAATGTGATGTGAATATACAGGTGAAAAATTAGCATCTGTAATGTGTCCAGCAGGCGATTGGCTGATTAGGGCACAGATCTTGGGCCCTGAGGGCTTTATCAGCTCAATCCTGCTCTGCATTATTGGAAAGCAGTAAAAATGTGCCTTGCATAATGCCACACTCAACGACCTCCCATTCATTGCTTTTATGAGAGAATAAATCCTCCCCCAGTTTTTTAATTAATGCAGAACACTAAAATTATTTCCGTGCCTCATTTATTACTTGCATTTAGACAAATCCAATCAATATCATCGTCCTTGCCTCAGTCTTTGCCCAGCCTCTTATGAATTGCCAAATACGTTTAATAAAAGTAGCCAGTGTGACTGTTTGCAGTAAACAGCTCAGAATAAACAATTGATTAGCTGTCTTGACAGATTCATTTTATACTGCTCATTATACTAATTGCTTAATGAAATTCAGTATTTCCGTTTTTATATATTGATTAGTAATTATTTGCTGTATTGTTTGAATTGTGCAACCGTGCTTCAAGGCCAAAGTAGGCATTTTTTGAAATATTATACAGTTGTAATATTGAGCATGTAATTTTGATGCGTCCTTGCTCTACTGTACCATTAGCCGTTCAAGACGGATTCGCCTTAAAACTGAAGCATGTGCAAAGGGTAGCCACAAGAGGGCGCTGTTGCATTATAATAATATTGTTCGGTCGAGTGCGCTGAAAAAACTATAACTTAGCTACCATTCATATGATGACATTGGTGTTTCTGTGATGGCTGTTCACTGCTCTGGCTGTTTTTGAGCTGCCAAACAGCAGCTTCTGCTTAAATAATGTGACAGAGCTGTGAGACCATGTTAGATAGTTAGGCAACAACGTGTCTGTCACTACTCGCAGATGGAGCTGAATAAACCTGTGAATATGGGCACTCTTGGTAATGTAGCTTGGACAGAAAAGCAGTCTGACAGGGGGAATTAACGGCAGAGCCTGTGCACTCTCTGCGGAGATGAATAATGAATAAATTAAAATTAAATTATAGTTAGCGTTGGTCATTTTTTGGTAGGATCATGGAATACCTTCAGGCTAGCAGCTCATGTCTCAGAAATCACATCAAAATCAATGTGCAGTGTAAATCTGTTGACCTGAAACAACCTGTGGCTGCACCATATGTTCTGCAAGCAAACATCGAGTGAAGCTGTTAGCCACGGCAGGAATCAGTCAACACTTACTAGTAATAATAATGCACTTACTACTACAACGTAATATTCACACTATTTACAATGTAATTACAACCACAGATGGGTTCTCTATCATAGTACAGTCTTTATTTAATGATATAGGAAACAGATTTGGGAGATTTTGCAGAAATGAATGTTTTCAAATTTTTGTTTTTCAAGTCCCTCAATGTCTACAGTCCCTCCTTGATCCTCTAGAGTAGCTCCTGTGTTGATGCGGTTAGCAGAGAGAGTTTAATTGTACCTTAATGTGGAATGACAAGTGATAGCATCCTGCTGATGAATGCTTATTTCCTAAAATTCACCATAAATGTAGTGCATAACCTGTACAGTGGTTGGATTCATTGGATTTATTGGCTTTTTTTCTCTCTTTGTCATAATTGTTGATTATTTGATATTTTTAAACAAAACATTCATTCCTAATTTACTCCCACTTCATTGTTTTGGTATCAGCTTTGCTGTGTGATTGCATCTTTTGTCTTCTAGTCGTGACCATATCAAATATACTGATTAGTACTCATATATCATGATTGTGAAAGGCTAAAACAACCTGTAGAGTTTTTAATCAGAGGCATCTGCACCTGATATAAAACACTTTTTTTTAATGATTTGAAAAACAACATATTGGGCCTGATTTACTAAGACTTTAGCACATGCAAAATCTTTGCTACTCCAGGTAAAGCAGTTTCTATTCCTGGAAAATTAAAGCAAACACGCCTGCACGATTTTTATCACGTCTCAATTTATTAAATACAAACAGCAATGTGATTAATAGCTTATAAATAGTTTAACTGAGGCTGCTGGCGAAGTGGATGTATACAGTTTTATATATTCAAACCACTTTGCAAGGAAAAGAGGGGCTGGTTGTGCTCTCTGTGTGTGAGAAACCCTGTTATACAAACCTTGTAGCATGTTCCATCTTCCCCATACAGAAGCTACACCATTTCTAACCCACGTCATTAGCCCTCTATGCCACTAGGGGTCACTGTTTTGCCGTGGAGCAGCGTTGCGTCTGGCTGTCCGCTTGCACCACACCGCGGCTGAGATAAGTCACCCAGGTATACATGTGCTTCTGCCTTATTAAGATAACTGTCCATTATCTAGTCAGTGCTAATTAAAACTGCGAGCCAGAGGAGAAGTAACGACTAACGGCTGGAGCAGAATTCCCCTTTCCTCCATCTGCCTCCCTCTGAGAAGAGACAGCCGGCCTCTCCAAGCCAGCCCTTTAATTTCTCCACTCTCTTATTAAATATTTACAACCGCCATTGTGTCAGACTGCCGAGTGAATGGCTGTCTGTTTCCCGGTGACGTCATGGCTCCCCTGCACCCCAGAATTGAAGAGAGGTTCCCTTTCCTGATCCCAATTGATTTGCGGCTGGTAGGGAAGGGTGGTAATTGATCATTAGTGTCTATGGAGGACAGCTTTTGAGCCGCTGATGATGGGAGACTAATACGGTTATGAATAGCAGTGTTGCCGCACTGCATCAATCCTTCACCAAGCCTGGCCACTGCCCCGTTGGCTTGACGTTGCAGTAATGTCGCTGCAACATTGCTGTAATGTCACCACTGAGGACGAATGGCCCGTTTGATAAGTGAGAAAGGCCAGAAGAATGACGCATTGGGTTTTGTGCGCTAACAACATTTGTGGTGATGAATTGGCTTCCAATGGGCTGCGTACATGATTCTCTCCTTAAGTTCTGAATTATAAATATGAGTGACTGTCTCATGCTGCTGTCCGCGTCTCAAAGCAGAATAAGGTCATGGTTCCGAGAGGGATACACTGCTGTTCTGAAGTTTTACACAAGCATATGCATGCCTGCCCAACACACACACTAAACAGGGGTGCACAAACACTCATATATGCGCAGCCAGAGTGCGTCTCGTGCATTTGTATCTGTGTGTGTATACGTGAGCGCACATGTTTGTGTGTATATGTGCATATGTGATATGTGTATTTGTCTGTATGTGTGTGTGTGGCGAGGGGGTGTGTAATGCAGACACTGATGGGGGTGTGTGTGAAGCTCTCCCACCTGCTGCGTCTCTATTAGGTAAGTGCTGATTTAACACTGCCTGCAGTTCTAGACTGTACATGAAACAGAGGAGAGCACAGGGCCATTGTGCCCTCAGTGTTACCCAGGTGCCCTTTGTCTGTGCGGCCTTTCTGCTCCCCTGAATGATTTATGAGGGCGGAGAAAAAAAGACAACCATAAGGCCGCTATACCTGCTCCGCTGCACTTAATGTGCAGCTGTGCTCTTCCTGTATGAGCGAAATTGCTAAAGCTTTTGCAGCTGCACCAAGCTGTATGAAGGAAACTGCTGAATCTCCCGTAGTTGCACCATGTTATATGAGAGCCACTAAACCTGCTGGAGCTGCATCGTGCTGTATGAGTGAAACCACAAAACCTGCAGCCAAGTTGTGCTGTATGAGTTAAAGCACTGAAACTGCTGCAGCTGCACTGTGCTGTATGAGTTAAACCGCTAAACCTGCTGCAGCTGCGCTGTGCTGTATGAGTTAAACCGCTAAACCTGCTGCAGCTGCGCTGTGCTGTATGAGTTAAACCGCTAAACCTGCTGCAGCTGCGCTGTGCTGTATGAGTTAAACCGCTAAACCTGCTGCAGCTGCGCTGTGCTGTATGAGTTAAACCACTAAACCTGCTGCAGCTGCGCTGTGCTGTATGAGTTAAACTGCTAAACCTGCTGCAGCTGCGCTGTGCTGTATGAGTTAAACTGCTAAACCCACTGCAGCTGAGCTGTGCTGTATGAGTTAAACCGCTAAACCTGCTGCAGCTGCGCTGTGCTGTATGAGTTAAACTGCTAAACCTGCTGCAGCTGCGCTGTGCTGTATGAGTTAAACCGCTAAACCCACTGCAGCTGAGCTGTGCTGTATGAGTTAAACCGCTAAACCTGCTGCAGCTGTGCTGTGCTGTATGAGTTAAATCACTAAAACTGCTGCAGCTGCGCTGTGCTGTATGAGTTGAGTTGCTAAACCCGCTGCAGCTGCGCTGTGCTGTATGAGTTAAATTGCTAAACCCGCTGCAGCTGCTCTGTGCTGTATGAGTTGAATTGCTAAACCCGCTGCAGCTACGCTGTGTTGTATGATTTAAACCGCTAAACCCGCTGCTGCTGCGCTGTGCTGTATGAGTTAAACCACTAAAACTGCTGCAGTTACGCTATTTTGAATGAGTTAAACTGCTAAACCCGCTGCAGCTGTGCCGTGCTGTGAGTTAAACTGCTAAACCTGCTGCAGCTGCACTGTGCTGTATGAGTTAAACCACTAAAACTGCTGCAGCTGCGCTGTGCTGTATGAGTTAAACTGCTAAACCCGCTGCAGCTGCGCTGTGCTGTATGAGTTAAACCGCTAAACCTGCTGCAGCTGCGCTATGTTGAATGAGTTAAACTGCTAAACCCGCTGCAGCTGTGCCGTGCTGTGAGTTAAACTGCGAAACCTGATGCAGCTACACTGTGCTGTATGAGTTAAACCACTAAAACTGCTGCAGCTGCGCTGTGCTGTGAGTTAAACTGCTGAACCTGATGCAGCTGCGCTATGCTGTATGAGTTAAACTGCTAACCCCGCCACAGCTACACTGTGCTGTATGAGTTAAACCACTAAAACTGCTGCAGCTGCGCTGTGCTGTATGAGTTAAACCGCTAAACCTGGCGGAGCTGCGCTTTGCTGTATGAGTTGAACTGCTAAACCTGCTGCAGCTGCGGTGTGCTGTATGAGTTAAACCACAAAACCTGCTGCAGCTGCGCTGTGCTGTATGAGTTAAACCGCTAAACCTGCTGCAGCTGCGCTGTGCACTCCGAGCAAAACTGGTAAACCCACTGTAGCTGCATCATGCTGCATGAGCAAAATCGCTGAACCTGCTAGAGCTGCACCATGCAGTCAGAGAGAAACCACTAAACCTGTCGCAGCCGCGTTTTATCGTATTAGCGAAACCGCTGAACCTGTTGCCTGCTATAAACCTGTTTGCCTGTCTGACTGAGCTTTATAGTACAAAAAAGCTGCGCTGTGCTCATTATGTTACAGAAGTATAGCAGATGCTCCGATCCAGAGTGACTTGCAGAACCTGGGAACATCAGAAATACAAAAATTTGATGTTGCCAAGAAAGCACGGAAGCATCATAAATCCAATGCCTATTAATTCAACCAACAAGCTAACAGTTAGTATAATAATTTAAACCTGTATGCAACTGTAGCCTATCTGGATCTCCAAAGGAAATCCATAAAGCAAATGAGGGGATAGCTGCTGTTCACTAATCAGTGTGCACTGCCAGGCACCTATTACCCTCTATCTGTCCTTCTCTCTCTCTCCCTCTCTCTCTCTCTCTCTCTCTCTCTCTCTCTCTCAGTTGAAATCTGGGGAAATGAGGGAAGGAAAGGGAGAGAGAGAGAGGGGGAGAAAAGAGAGCGAGACTCTTGCTCACTGAAGTGTTAAAGCTGAGGCCACGAGCAGCTCGTGTTTGCCAGTTCGTGATATCAGATTTTTCCTTCGGAGGCCCTTGCAAAAATCTAGCAAGGAGGATGAATTCAAGGGACATGTACCTAAATATATGACACTGCTGACTTAAATCTTTATAGAAATAAAGGTACCGGACAGTGATATCCTTGCTCCCAAATGTATTGCAATGTTTCAACCGTTCTGGTCTTCCTCAGGCGAACACCCAATTGTGATGCATACGAGCTATTTGTAAGCAAACCATGACACAGACATCAGGTCACATGATCAAACCTTACCCACAGCAATTACTGTAAACATAAAAAGTTACAATATATGTCACCAAAATCAATAGAAAACGGCTCGGTAGTGTCAGAAAGTCCTTGTCATGAGGAACAGAGGCGCATGTTGTAATATAAAACAATCAAAAAAGAAAGCAATCGAAAAAACGGCAAAGACAATCAAAGTTTAAACCAATGATAAAATGGATTGTTAAAGAATTGAAAGCGCTCAAGAACAAAAATACCAAGGAGCTACGACAGAAAAGGCTTTATCTCAAAATCCTCATTCAACCCATATGGTGACAAATTATTCATCTTAAAAATCCAATCGCATTCCCTCTGAAGAAGTTTAGGTACATTGGTATTGAGAATGTGAAAAATTCTCTGAGAGGAGGGGATTGTGAGACAATGCATCTTCAGAGGGAATGTGATTGGATTTTTACAATGAATAATTTGTCACCATATAAGTTGAATGAGGATTTTGACATAAAGCCTTTTCTGTCCTATCTTTTTGGTCTTTTTGTTCTTGAGCCCTTTCTATTATTATGCATTCCATTTTATCATTGGTTTAAATTTTGACTGTCTTCACTGCTTTTTGATTTGAATTTGTTTTCAATCTTTTTTTTATTACAACATGCACCTTTGTTCCTCATGACAAGGACTTTATGACATTACCATCCCATTTTTCTATTGATTTTGGTGACATATATTGTAACTTTTTATGTTTACAGTTATTGCTGTGGGTAAGGTTTGATCATGTGACCTGATGTCTGCGTCATGGTTTGCTTACAAATAGCTCGTATGCATCACAATTGGGTGTTCGCCTGAGGAAGACCAGAACGGTTGAAACATTGCAATACATTTGGGAGCAATAATATTAGTCTGCAGCGCCTTCATTTCCTTTAAGCCTTATTGAACCAGTGGTAACCAGGTGTGGCAGCCCAGATTAAACCCCCGCCAGACTATACCGAGGTTCACTCTGGGCTAGGCCAAAATATACCCCAGGGTATAAAATGTGACTGAATGTGGGGTGTATAATCTGGCCTGGGGAGTTAGCCCTGATTATACCCTGGGGTATAAACTGGGCTAACCCAGATTATACCCAGGATACAAAACAGGCTAGCACATTTTAACCCCTGCATGGGCTGGGGGTATGCTTTGGCCAGTTACACCACCACCTGTATGAGACTTGGATTGGATGTACAGGTCATCACCTGACTTTTGAACCGCTGACTTGAAGCCAGAGTGAGGCGTTTTACTGGAGGCGACTCAGTGCCACTAAAATATGCTGTGCTTTAATCTTTAATACAAAATTTACTGAGCTTTTATCTGAAATGCAGTGTTTTAACCTTAAGCCTGTTTACTCCTCTTGTGAATACAGACTGTGAGGGGTGCTACATGTGCATTGGAAAGCTGTGTGTTTCTTTTCTTTTGCTTTCAAAGTTTATCGTCTCCGAGTTTCCGCCGGAGTGAAATGAGGTCCACGAATCAATCTATGAATCTCATTCCCGTTCCTGGAGAATGCTATGCATTCAGGACAAAATGAAATCATTTGTGATGAATGAAAAGATTTGGCGAATGGTGCCAATTTCACCGTTGATTTTATTTTCATATTAAAAAGCAGTAGCCCCCAGTTTATGGGTGCCGAGGTTATGCCCAGTTCAAGAGGCGAAATCAGAGAGAACTGCACTGCTTATGACGAATACAGACCTCCTCTCCTCATATCCTTGCATGAGCACACTGGGCTTGGCTGCAATGCGTGGTGCTGGATTTGTTTTTGATGTGTTGGAAGCATTTAACAGTAAAATGCAATAAAACAGCTGAAGGATGTTGGGAGCTGACTGCTTGGACCGAGACAAACACACTGACTGTAAAGGCCTCAGAAATATCAGATACCTTGTCCATGCTGTCATCATATTCCACCACAATGTCCCGAAGGGATACTTTCCGATACTTCGCCTCAAAGGTACAAGGTGGACTGCTTCTGTGGCGCACATTGCTCAAAAAACTATTTTGAGAATATTCTCAAAGAACTTTGGAAGTCTGTCAGCCTGCTGACATTTACAGTCATTTGAAAAAAAAAAAGAGGCATTGTTGTGAAAGTGTCTCGCTTCGGCTCCGCCTGTCATGTATTTCCGGATGACGCAGGGGGCAAGTTTTACATTTTAATCAGGCCGGAGAGCCCTCTCTGACAAGCCATCTTTGAGCCAAAATGGCAAAATTGAGTCACCGTCCAAATACTTGTGTCAAAACGTCAAAATTGTGTCAAAACACGATATCTGTGCCATGAAACTACTTATGTATGCAAGACTGAGGTGAACTAGAGTATCACCTCTCAAATAACCCGCTGCGCTGAGAGGAGATCAGACAAACCTCTGCTTACTGTCTGTCAGAGATTAGAAGGTAAAGGGGGGGCCCTCAACATGAAGGAACCCCCCTCCCTCCACCCTCACAAACACTCAGTACTACAGTTAGAACCTGGAACGAACCCACCTGTCTGCAGCCTGGCGGGGTTTTTTTTCCCAGGATGCACAGGAAGGTGCCGCAGGCTGAGAGCGAGAGTGTCTGAGGCTCACCAGCGGGGGCAGTCTGGGAATCTTCATTACAGCTCCATTTAAGGGCCAAAAATCAAATAATGCTTTCCATTCTCTCACAGATTAATTAGAGCATCACTCTTTTTTTATTCCGTTTCACATTGTTGTCATGGAGATTTGGCGGATATAATGTTCGACGTACTCTGTGTGTGTGTGGGGGGGGGGGATTGTATTTCTACCCAGTGATGAAAGCAAGATATAAGGTAACTGAGCTATTTTAGAGTTAGGGGTTAAGGTTAGCGTCTGTGTGAGGTTAAGGTAAGGGTCAAGTTTAGGTTAGGATTGGGCGTATAGTGTTTATGGTTAAGGTCATTGTAAAGAGCTAGGGACGTCTATCGGATGTCCCCACAAAACATGGAACACACAATGTATATGTGTGCGTGTGTGTGTGTGTATGTGTGCGTGTGTAGATGCACACATGTGTGTATGTGTGAGCAAAGGTGTGTGTGTGTGTGTGTGTGTGTTAGCAGCACTTACAGATTAGTGTGTTGTGTGTGAGTTGAATTTGAGGGCAAGACAGGTGAATTTTATAAACTGTATTTAACACCCCTGCAGTCCATGAGTTTCCTGTGCTGTACACTGCATACCGTAACCGCCATGTTGTGGATCTTTGCTGCTCTTCGCTATAGGTAAGATACAGTGTTAATCAGCGTGTTTGTGTCTGTTGTATGTGTGGGTGTGCGCATGGGTTGTTGTGTGGGTGTGTGTATTAGAGAGTGAGTGTGTTCACATAGCGTGGGGAGGAGATGTTTGTGTTCTCATGCAGTGCATGCTGGGAGTTCTGCTCTCTCTCTCCCTGACACTCAGACTCACCTCCCACCCCCTCACAGTTTCTCTGAAGTCTAAGAAGAGAAGAAATTAACTCTGCCAACTTGTGTGGCTGTCTGGGGACTTCAAACCAGCCATTATTTTTTATCACCAAATCGCGCCATTTTTATAAGGAAACTCATTGAATTTCATTTTTATGTCTATATTTTAACCCCCTGGGGGATTTGGAAATGTGAAGTTTACTTGGATCTGTTTAGCTTATATGAAAATGCTACTTTGGTTTTTGTTTGAGGTCAGATTTATGAAATATCAGGCTATAATTTATTTAGTCGGGCATGCTTCTATTAAATCTCCTGATCTGATCTGCCATAGCTTTATTAATTCATTGTATTCCTGATATAGTGGTTGTTTTGGTTTTTGTGCACAGATAAATATTTCATCTTGTCATTTTCATGCAGTGTACAATCGCTGCCCTGAATGTACAAACATGAGCCATGGAAATGCATTCTCTGTAATGTAGTTAATATATTCCAGTCACAAAACATAAATCACGGCATCTAATATAGTCCAATACCACACAGCTCATTTGCATACATTTTAAAATCTTTTACAAATTCAATAATGTGCTTTTACAGTGCAGTCGTACTGTGAGCCCTTTTTACGGAATGCATAATTTCTGCTGTAAGCTTCTTCAAAGAGGGAGAACATTATTACCTCAGCGCAAAGCAGCAGCATAATATTTCATCTACGTCCTGCTCAAGTTCAACAAGATGTATTGCTTGTACTAAATTATCTGCCCCGAGTGTTCCAGACTCTTTCATTTATTCAGATCTATACAGCTTCCACATGCAAACTGAATTTCCAGTCAACAGGGCAGTGACAGGCTTGTTCCATCGACAGCTCAATTTCTCATAGCCTAACCAGGCCAATTGCTGGCACACTGTGTGCCCAACAGCACTGGCTAGACTTCATTTCCATCTCTGATTGACAAGAGGGCATCTACTGAGGTGTGATGAGGGAGTAAAGAATGGGAAGTAACAAGAAATACCTTCAGTTCCCTCACGGCCGGCTTAAGATTTATGGAGAAATCAAGTTTCTTGCCCTGGCCAGTCATATTGTGCAGAAACAGATCTCTCAGCCAATCACAGGGCGTAACGTGTGATCACATTAATGGAACGGCCAATCAGAGGATGTAAAGTGTGATCATATTAATGGAACAGCCAATCAGAGTATGTACCGTGTGATCACATTAATGGCACAGCCAATCAGAGGATGCAAAGTGTGATCACATTAATGGCACAGCCAATCGGAAGATGCAAATTGTAATCGCATTAATGGCACAGCCAATTAGAGGAAGTATAGTGTGATCACATTAATGGCACAGCCAATAAGGGGATGCAAAGTGTCATCATATTCATGGCACAGCCAGTCAGAGGATGTAAAGTGTGATCACAATAATGGCACAGCCAGTCCCAGGATGTAGACAAAGATCACAAGCCTCAACTGTCTACCAGCACAGAAAACAGGAAATTGGCTCCTTGTGCTTATTGCAAAACACGTTTGCTTATATCTGCACTGAGGTCACGTAACTTACAGGAACTATAAAACAGCTATTTACCCAAAAGGTTACTCTCGCCATTGCCCACAGTGGACCTCTGTTTTACGAGAGCCTGCTGTTAGCGTTTAAACCCCTTAATGCCTAAGCCTTTGTTAAAGTGCCCGTGAATGTCAGGCTTTTACTGACGGACTAATGGAAATTGAATAGCTCCTCTCTCACCTGTGAGGCTGAGCCGAGAATCTGGCCTCAGCCTACTATGGCCCTTAAAGACAGAGCTTGGAGCTTGGCTTCACCTTCTGTGAAACATTGTAAAAGGCTACTTCGCTACCCTGGCCTTTAGCTTGCTTTGTACCGTGAGCTCCACAGCGCATTGCGGTACCGCTGAGATCGCATTGGGCCGTCATACCGGACAATGGCAGTCGCTATCGCTCACAGACGCGCCGGATAGACCGGCGCACAACGTCTCCCCCTCGACACAGATCCCAGACCTGCTGTGGGGGTTTGATAAAAGCAGAGCACATTTGTCAACTTTTCCTGACTCTCTGCTTTAAGGCTAACAAGAGGCATCGACCTCACATTAAAGGCCAAAAGATTTTATCCGTGCCCCCTCCGCCCCTTACACAAAGTGCGTTCGGCAACACCTCTCCCCAGCTCAGCGATCTCGACTACAGGGATGTGGATCTATGCTCCATGAGATGATCTTCTGACCCACAGAATCTGTAACTGTCATAACAGGACCTCAGAATCACCCACCCAACCTTATGACCTGTTTTATTTTCAGACTTGGGGGTTTGGGGGGGCTGTGAGAGACTGAGGAGCCAGATGTGTATCAGGGATATAATGAAATGCTGAATTAACGACTGATTACAGCAGCGCTAACTGCTTTAGCGCAATGCGCTGCAGACACTGTAAAACGGCTGCTTCGCTTCAAATGATCCTGTATCAAATGCTCATTTGCTTTGACCTTATATAACGATGTCATTTGCTGTATAAATGTCGTGAACGTATGTCATTTGTAATTTCGGTAATAAGTGTGTAATAAACATTTATCAGGCAATGTTCCATTTAATGTTCCATTTAATCTCTTTTAAAGTACAGCTTAGTTACGGAGGCGCCATTTAACATTTTATTTATTCTGAGAGTTTTATTTAAAGAATGGTGCGCCAACAATGAAGCAAGTATATCACTTAAAAAAAGACTTTATGGAGCATTCCTAAATGACTGATGCGTATTTTTTGAAAGAAGGATCTGTCAGAATAAGTACAATCCATCTAATCTGGCTGGTTATTGCGTTAATTGCTTTCCTGATTGGGCCCCATTGTTAATGGGCATTCACACAAGCTCAATAGATCTTGTGTAAGTGATGGAGTGAAGTACAGCCTGGCCCGTTCTGGCTGTGTGTGCAGGTGAGCATATTTCACGGACCCATTGTGTGTTTGATAAGAGGAGAATGCAGCTTGATGGCAGTCCCCTGATATAAGCTCTTCTCCAGACAGCAATGTCTGCTCCCTTATCTGTCTGTGAGGACAGCTGTTTGCTTCTCCCACCCTCTTCACGCTCAACTATCTTGTTTCATTCGCATTATCTGCATGGTGGACGCACTGTCGCTGTCCCCCACCCTCTACAGGGGGCGTCATCGCACACTTTGTGATTCTTACCGTGCGGAAGCCACATTCTGCAACGTAACGTGTACAGGCAGACATTTGTCACCAGGTCTGCTGGAATGCAGTCCACACATTGCTGTTGCTTAGAAAGGGGGCAGATTCTGCCTCTAGCTATGGTGGCAGAAAAAGAGATTGAGCACGCTCAGAAGAAAGGCAGAGACTGAGCATGCTCAGAAGGAGGGCAGAGACTGAGCATGCTCAGAAGGGCACAGAATGAGCATGCTCAGAAGGAGGGCAGAGAACATGCTCAGAAGGGCAGAGACTGAGCTTGCTCAGAGGGTCAGATAATGAGCATGCTCAGAAGGAGGGCAGAAACTGAGCATGCTCAGAAGGGCAGAGAATGAGCATGCTCAGAAGGAGGGCAGAGAATGCACATGCTCACAATGAAGGCAGAGAATGAGCATGCATAGAAGGAACCATGTGCACAAGCTTGCTCGTATGCAACTCATGCTGCCATCTCAGGAGCGAGTGGACAGTTCACGGCTCTCCTCTGAAACACACGCCTGTCTATCTCTGCTTGTTTACACTCATAGCTTGAAACTTTGCAAGCTTAGAACGAGGGCGGTGAAACACCAACATGTGCAGGCTTAGAATTTTACTGACAATGCCCGACTGGCCGTATCCCTCCCATATCCCTGCAGCATGAAGCCAATTATGCACTGCCCTGAAAAGGCTACCGGCCGCAGCCGGCACTGGCATGGCTCAGATTCGGGCCTGGCCCGCGGT
This sequence comes from Gymnothorax javanicus, assembly GCA_029692085.1. Taxonomy (NCBI): domain Eukaryota; kingdom Metazoa; phylum Chordata; class Actinopteri; order Anguilliformes; family Muraenidae; genus Gymnothorax; species Gymnothorax javanicus. The sequence continues at coordinate 23,278,574 of CM056195.1, read as the reverse complement.
GGTCACTACTGCTTAACCATTTGAGCCACTCCAGTGGCCACTAGACTAGTTTTTGAGGGGAAAAACAGATAAAGAGAGAGTTGGGACAGTGATGGATGGAGAATCTGACCAGGTTGGCGGAGTAAAACATATAAAGAAATAGAAAGGAGAGCATCGCTGGATATGAAAAATGACAGGGCACTACCAATACAGCCTCTACATCACAGGAGGCTAGTGGCACAGTTCAGGACCCAGCCTTCAATCTGCACTATATACTGCTTTGCTCATTACCACCTGTACTGGCATAGCCACTAAGAAACCATTCAGTACTTCGGGGGGACTTAAAAATGACAAAAACGGGCATATAAAAATTCAATTGAAAAGATCACATCGTGCGAGCAGGGATTAAAGGCAAAGATTAAAGCAAACTCCAGACTGGTCGTTCATCGCTTCTAATATTTATTTCACAGATTTCTCTGCTGACTCCGTTCTGTTTGCTGCTCCCAGAGGAGCTTTCAGTCCTGCAGGTCTGGAATTGTAATGAGCCTAATTGTGGAAAAGCATATTTCACAATTAGACTAATTGTGGAGAGGCATATTTGGTACTTTTGCGCCGCTGAGTATTAATTGCTCCCCAGTGCGGCTCAGGCCAGATTCGGGGAGGGGGCGTTAGGGGTTGGGTGGTTGGTCGCAGTGGTTGGGAGGGCTGCAGTATTGATGTGTGCAGCAGGCCTGTTCACGGCACTGATGCTCTTCATGTGGAAGACAAATAATGTGGTTTTCATGGTTTCCTGCAATGGCAACTTCCTGAGTGAGTCTGCTGGGTTGAAGCTTAGAATCACACAAAACCTACGCAAGGCTCCTTAATGTGGAAAAAGGGGGCGTTAATCGATCTCGGCTTGTTCTCCATACCTGTGGCACCTCTGAGGTTTGGAGGCTTGGCTGGAGCTTCTGCCTCTGATAATGAGTCTTCTCTGACTGTCTCTGACTCAGGAGGCACAGTCATGCTGTCGCACTGACACATTTGAAGCAGTCTAATCCAGTTGAATCCATCTCAGTAGAGTGAGTCGCGGTCAAATTTGTCACAGCAGAGTCAGTCATGATTGAATCAGCCACAGTGGAGTGAGTCATGGTCAAATCAGCGGCAATGGAATGAGTCACCGTCGACCAAGTCGTAGTACAGTGATTGTGGAGGAGTCGCATTAAAGTGGATTGAGTCACGGTAGATTCAGTCGCAGCGAGGTGCGTCGGGATGGAGTTAATATTTCACTTCATTACTTTTCTCCATCTCCAGTTTTTGTGGTGTGAACACTACATAAAATTTGGAGAGTGAGTTTGAGTTATGTGTTGTTACACCACAACTCTACATCGATAGAGCCCAGGGGTGTCGTCTCTGATTTCAGTCTCAGTTCCTCTCTATCCTGGGAGGTTCAGGGTGAGATGGGTAATGTAATCTTAAATCGCAAGAAACGACCTACCTCTCCCCCATTCAGTGCAGGCATTAGATGCATGCTAAATGAGAATATTAAGGAATTTACCACGGGAATTTAACGTCTGTGCTGTGTCGCTACTCTATAATGTGCGCTTTGTGCCATTGCTAATTTGATAAATAAAATGCATCATATTGGATTTGATTTATTTGACTTTCTTTGCATATGGGAATGATAACAGGGCAATGAGAATAGTGGTTGCTACTCTTGGAGAGCGGGTTTTCGCCCGCCCACATCCAGCAATTAGGCAGGCTTTGCAGGGAAATTCTCTGTGATTGGTACTCTGTGAGTGAATTCAGGACAGGCCGTTCCACTTTCCCTTTAGAGACTGCGGTGATGGAGATACTGTGCTTGTTTTACGCTCACCCAGTTTCACCTCAGTCTGCTCCCGCCGAAATGGCCGACGCTCACACTATCCAGGATTGCTCACACATTGCTCACACTCCGGAGAATTATCCAATTTCAGGAGGAGTTCAGCAGGTAAAGACAGTGGGCCCTGCCAGGAAAAGGAGTTCTTCTCAAGGTCACCCGCTGCTTTGCTCAAAGAAAGGCCGAAAACCTGACTCAGTGATTCAGGTAAATAAGTGAATAAATACCACAAAAACAAAACAAATGACCTGTGGGTGAGGAGTCCTCTGGTTGTTTATTCGGTATGTTTTCTGCGTGGGTTCACATTGGCCAGCCGCAGAGAAAATGTACTCACTTGATTTTACTGGGAGGAAAAAGCCCTTCATCATTCAGCCTTTAAGCTTGGGCTCAATTACAACTTACGGGAGTTCAGGAGATGAATTCGTTATCACCACAAACCCGTCTTCATGTTTCTCAGCCGTTAAAAATCACTTAGAGATAAAAGTATTGTGGGACAAAGGAATGATTGTTTTCCCCAAAGACATATATTTTATCACCTGATACCAGAAAACACTCGCCTAGCATGAATTCACAGGTGTCATTTGACAAAAACAGCTCGGTATGCACTCACAGGTGTCATTAGACAAAACCAGCTCAGTACAAATTCACAGGTGTCATTACACAATACTTGCTCAGTATGGATTCACAGGTGACAGTACATAATACCAGCTCAGTACAGATTCACAGGTGATGATACACTATTACAGCACAGTGCAGATGCACAAGTGTCATTAAACTGTGACAGCCCGGTACACACTCACAGGTGTCTTAGACAAAACCAGCTCAGTACAGATTCACAGCTGTCACTAAACAACACCAGCTCAGCATGGATTCACTGGGGGTCATTAAACAATACCAACTCACGTAGGATTCACAGGGGATATTTCACAATACCAGTTCAGTACAGATTCACAGGTGACAGCACAAAATACCAGCTCAGTATGGATTCTGTGGTGACAGTACACATTGACAGCTCAGTGAGATTCGCAGGTGACATTACACAATACCAGCTCAACTCAGATTCACAGGTGTCATTAAACTACAGAAGCTCAGGTAGCATTCATGGGTGTGTTCAGGGGAGTGTGATGTTATGACATACAGTAAGTCTGTCCATCCATCACATTAAAAACTATTCTGTGTGGTGAATATGCTCTAAAAAATCATGAAAAGAAAAGTTTCTGAATTTTGAAAAATGTACCAAAAAGATCTGCGAACTGTCTGGAACTTCATCAAATCAATATTTGGTGTGACTACCCTTTGCCTAAGAATTAGGAACACTGTTCTGCAGTTTTATAGTTTTATAACATTGTTAGCTTTTTGGTTGTTCCAAGCATATTGGAGATATTGCCACAGGTCTTTTCTGGGCTCAGAGTCTCACTTTGGTCTGTCGCTCCAGGTACTCCCACTCAGCCTTGATGATTCTGAGATTAGGGCTCTATCAAGGCTGCATTATCTGTATCAACTGTCTTTCATGAAACGCAAACATATTTTTTGCAAGATTTTTTTAAATCAACATATGGTGTCTCAAATGTGCTTTGTGTCTACAAAAACACTAATTAGGAAAACAAAAAAATAAACATCAAAGACGAAATTTAAATAAAAAATCTAGGGTGCCTCAAACTTTTGCTCAGTACTGTGCGAATATACTGAGAGGCATTAACTCATTCCCTATGGCAAGCCGCTGCCAACGGCGTGGAAGACGTCATTCGGAGTTCCGTTGAAAATATGCATAATACATGAGTATCGCGTCAATCTGACCAATCTGACAGCAGTAATAGCGACCTCGACCATTGAACCTGCTAAAAACCTTTGTTTTGAAAATACAGGCGTTTAACTAAACATGTGTTTATATTGTGTAACTTTCGGGAAAAGTATTCCATATAAACGCGACAATTTTATATAAAAGTATTCCATAGGGAATGAGTTAAAACGCATGGTGGTTTTTCTGGTCTAAGTCGGCAACTGATATATATATATATATATATATATATATATATATATATATATATATATGTATTATTTTGTTTTATTTTTTTCTTATTTATTTATTTATTTATTTATTTTTTGCTGGTTCATATGATGACCATCAGGTGTGGTAAGAATTGCAAATTGGCAAATTATCAGGTGTCTAGGTTTGAATCCCTCCTTGGTTTAACACCTCATTAAGATTACCCAAATGCAACAAAATTCCCTGGATCATGGTTGTGAATCATATATTGTGAGAAATCGTTTAATACATGAAAAGTTCAATGTTATGGCCAATAAAAACACACATTAAGAAAGTCACATCAGTTCCATTTCAAATGCCACAAACGAATGAATCTTGGAAGAATTGAACATTTTGAATGTTGAATGATGGCCAGTCACAGACAAAAGTTCCTGAACACGGGGCGCCCCGGTGGCTCATCGGTCTAAGCGCGCGCATCATAAAGGCTGTCTCCTTCCCGCAGCGACCTGGGTTCGATTCCGGCTCAGGTCATTTGCTGCATGTCTTCCCCCATTCTTCTCCCAACCTTCCTGTCTCTCTACACTGTATAACTGTCAAAAAAAGGAAAAAATTAGAAAAATAAATAAATTAAAAAAAAAAAAAGTTCCTGAACACATTAATGTCCATTAAATGACTGTATCCAGACTGCAGGGATGACAGAATTAACCAGATGTGTCAGCTATCGTCCCCGACAAAGTGCGTTATCTGTGACGTCACAAAAACACATTCCATAAAATCTCTTCTGCCATGTCAGATAATGCATAAGAACTGCTGAATTGACTGTCAGTGTAACTATAGCAGTGAGGGCAAGTCTCACTACCAAAAGCACAGTTTCTCAAGACCGCGTTTTCCAACTACAAAAGAAACCATTTACCACTACTGTAAAACAGGCTATTTAAGTATGCTTTTTAAATGTCTCTCAGTATATATATTTTTTGTACAGTACCTCAGAAACATTATGCAGCTAAAATTATACTATTTCTCATTATGTTCGGAGTACCTATGAAATATCAAGCTGTTTGTACACTACCAGTCTAAAGTTTTTGCACACCCTATATTTTCTGTAATTGTGACATTTTTTATATTTTGTTCTTGTGAAATAGTCTCATATTGGTTGTATACCAGAAAGGTAGGAAAACTGAAGCTCAATGTATAAACCATGGATGTATATAACAAAACAAATTAAGAAAAACCAGGATCAGTCATTTTGTCAATATTTAAGCAGATCAGTAACGATGGTCTACTCCAGTGCTTCCCAAACCTCTCCTGAAGGACCACCTGTCCTGCATGTTTCAGATCTCTCCCTGCTCCAGCACAGGTGATTCAAATGATCTACTCATTATCAAGCAGCTTCAGGGGGTTGATAGCGAGCTGATCATTACAATCACCTGTGCTGGATTTCTTGTGGATTTTTCTGGTAAATTTATTATTTGTAATGAACTAGTTTTGGGTTCCAGAGATTTCTTGGTTGTAAACATATTTGTACATGGAAGATAAAGACTTGACAAGATGTTAGGGTGTGCGAAAGCTTTTGACTGGTACTGTATGTTTGTACAATGGTGAGTATGCTTTTCCAGCAGTTAAAGATGCTGTGGGGCCTGTGGGACTCCAGACAGGGCTCACTCATTACATCACATTACTGTCGCCGAGCGGACGCTCTTATCCAGATCAAGGTACAACACAAAGCGCATCTGAAGGAACTCAAGTAACTCTTTTCATCATCTGTTTCTCCCTTCCCTCTCTATCTCATTCCTCCTCCTTCCTGTAAACCCCCTCCCTCTCTCTGTACTCCTGTATGCATTCCTCACATACGCATCGCTACACTTCTAATATCCTGTTGGGCACTCCTCATAAACTTTACTGTCAGGGTGGGCTCTTTCTTTAGTGCAGTCAATTTAAAACAAAGGAAATGCCAGTATGGCACACTTCTCACCTTAATGCATCTATAATGGCCTTTTACAATAAGAAAGGCCTTAATTGCTCAGAATTGGAATCAGAAAGTGCAGCGTATGCATCCCAACAGAATTCTGACAAGGGAGGCAATGATTCAGAATAATAAAAGTGCATTTGCCATCTACGGCTTCAGCCACAGACAGTGACTTAACTGTTCTCTTCAGATACAGCGATCAAAGTCATAAGGATTTACTTTGTGTGTCAGGCATTTTTTTTTTTAAATATCTCATTTGAATTCACGTGTGCCAGCTATTTAAGGAGGGGACGGGAACAGGTGTTAACATAATTTCGATATTATTAGCCAGATCCTTGTTATGAATACTAATTTGGGGCAAAGGTACCAGAGCACTGCGGTTTAGCGTGTTCACAACACAACCAGTCAATTTTCCAAACAGTGCTCAGTTCTTTTGGCAGGCCGTGGAAGCGATATTTGCTCAGTTGAATCTGAAAGTCCCTGAGCAGGAGTGATTTTTCTGCGAGACGCTGTTTGAAGTCTGCTTCTCTATTAAGCTTTCCACAGCAACTGCTGCCTTATCCATCAGTGAGCAAACACCCAGAGCTGGACTGGCTGAGGCGAGGGTGGGGGGATGGGTGCCAGATATGTGCGTTGCATAAAGAAAAACCAAACTCTTCCCCCAATAAAAAGGGAGGTAGGGTGGAACGAGAAGAAGTCATTTTCTATCGCAGCGGGGTGTGCGGTGATTTGGGCTGTGACAGAGGGGGAGAAAGAGCGGAGACTGAAGTAATGCTTTTGCCCGTAGCTGTCATGTCATTTCCAGTGACTGACTGGACATGCGGTTTTAATGGGGGAATGTCTGCTCTTCAGAACGTGCCAGAAACACTCCGCCGCCTCCGCGTGCCGCTCGTTTGTTTTCACTCGGCCTTCGGCGGGCTGCCTCTCCTGCAGTGGGTTTATCTCTCTGCCCCTGACATCCGCAGAACCACAGCCCAGACCCGGTTTGTGTGCAGAACAGTAGGACTCAGGATTGATTTGTGTACTGAACAGGTGGAGTGTGGTCCAGTTTGTGTTCAGAACAGTAGGACTAAGGATTGATTTGTGTACTGAACAGGTGGAGTGTGGTCCAGTGTGTGTACAGAGCTGGGGGGGGGGTCTATTACACAGATTCAGAAATCTAGCAAATTGGCAATGGAAAGCATTTTTCCATGGTACCATAAAGCAATTTAGTACACAACATGTGTTATTATTATTTCTATTATAATCATTACTGTCAGGACAGAGATAGATTGTTTAGTAGGCAGGGCTGCTGTCATTATTGGTGCTTCTGTTCCTGTTTGTTTACAGCAGTGTGGCACAGGAATATTAAAGCTCCCAGAGAAGCCTGCAATGTCCTCGCATAATTTGGGGTGACACTGGAGTGTACCCTCTTAGTCATGGTAGTCATATGAAAGGTACCCCTTGTCTAACACACGGGCAATTCTGAGCTGTGTTGTGATGGTAAGGATAAGTACTGGCTGAATGCAGAGCAGCCATTATGTTTAAAGCAGTTCTATACACTCCACAGTCTTAGGAGCATCACTGGAAATTATTCTGGCATTACCTTCTGCCCTGAGCGCTTCCTTTGCTTACACATGACAGAAAGACTGAAAATCGCATTAGGATTCACTTTAATCCCACACAAGTATAAAATGTCAGCACTATTGTGGGCCTGAAAATTGTGTTTCAGAATATTTTCACGGTCACTAGAGCATGTTTTTGAGCGGCAGCCGCAGCTCGGCGTGATAATTATGCTGCAGAGGGAGGGCGCTGTTGATGTTCACGCCCTTTCACGTTCCCTGCTGTCCAGACAAAACGGCTGCGACATGCAGGGCTTGCAGATACAGGAGATTCAGCTGATTTTCAGCGTTCTTAGCGCATAATGCGCCAGAAGGGTCTTAAATGATAACCACTTGGCAGTTTTGACACAGTTGGAGTTAAATGTGTTCAGAAAATGATAGAAAACAGGTCAAAACTTTCTCTCGTCTTACCAACTGGCTACACATGACTGTGTTTCTCATCTTACCAACTGGCTACGCCTGATAGTGATGAGTGTTTTTCAGAGTTTGCAAATTGTTAATCAAGGAAAATGATTGAAAACAGGTCGAGACTAATCATCCGTTAAAAGGGATTGCTTGTACATGCTTTATTTTCAGTTCAGTGGCTGCCATTGGTGGTCATCCATTTTGAAATGGTGTATTTTTACACTGAGCAGAACAGAAAATTGATGACTAGCCTTGATTAGTTTCCAGTCATTTTCTTTGATTGAAGATACATTCACTTTGAATTTGGCGCAGATGCAGGGTTCTGCCCACGGAGGGCGGCGCCGCCCAGCAGCTTTCTTGGCCGCCCAGCACTTAGGCTAAAGTTAACACCACCCGGCAATACTGTATGATTCAATACTTTTTTGCCTCCTTAATAAAAAAAAAAAAAAAAAAAAATGCAAACGGGGTGGACCAATCTAAGCTTGACTAGAATATCATGGGCTGGGGATGAATTTTAATATGGTATCCTGCAGTTTCAGCTAAGGGAAAATACTAGATTTTGCGAGACTGAAGCTGCAGGAAATCATACCAAACTCAACCACAATTCTAGAAATTTTCTGACCCCCCCTTTCGGGCTTCGCTCTCAAAGCATGGCACTCTGAAAATCCTGGGCAGAACTTTGCAGATTTTGTCAATCCACTTGGTTCAGGTAAGACAAGAAATGACATGCTTCATTTTTATGCAAAATTGAGCACATTTCACTCTTAATTTTTTTTGTTTTCAGTTAAACAATTGTGATGCAAGGATTTGATTGACTACTCTGCAAGATGTTACCCTCCTGGTACTGGACATTGTACCTGTGATTGCAGAAACTATTTTCATGTGTTGTAGTTGTCGCTTGACTCTATTGATGAGCTCAGCTGTCAAACTTGTTGGTATGCATACAGTTTCAGGCACCTTTTATGGTATGTTGTAACAGTATTTACCAGTATGTAGTGATCACAGTTATTGCTTCTGGAGTGACTCTTTAATTACACTGGATTTAAAGCCTCTTTAAAGTGCAACCTGATCTTACCATATGGAATCTGGTGTGTATTTAGTTTTATATACATTCTGCAGCACCACTTTTCCGCAGAACTACCATGCTAACATTATCTGTGCCAGCTAACGTGTTTATGCAGCAGGGGAAAGAAGTTAACCTTTCTCTGAACCTATTATATCCCTGCCTCAGACAATTAGGATTAAAACTTTCCACCACTGGGGAGGAAAATGGCAATTCATTTGCTGGCAATATGGCAATAAAATGAAATTGGTTTCTTTTATGCAAGAAGTGAAATATAAAAATAATATTTTATACTCATATGGCCTTTTTTTTTCTTTCGATAAAAAACTTTTACACTTATTTCCAGTGCAATTATCCTCAACATGACGGAATACTTTTTCTAAAATAAAGCGGCGTTAGCGTGTAGTCCAGTGGTCAGAGTGAGACTGACTCCTGTATAAACTCCACCAGCCTCCACACTGAGCTCGTCTGAAAACACACCCTACCAGAGAGGACAAGATGTCCGACACGAGGGCTTCAGCATATTACAGCTCTGAAGCAACTATGTCTGGCTCTGCACAAATGGGGTTTGAATATAGTGTTGAAAGATGGTTTAAAGGAAGATGGTGGTTGTTTAAGGCAGGCGGTTTGATCCCGTTTTATGCATTGGTGTGGTTCACCTTCGATGTACAATTACTGTCACTTCCCCTTCAGTGAGTAATTCCACTTATGAGAGATGGAATGGTGATGATGTTTGGTTGAATTATGGTTTTTGATATATGCACCTTCCTCTTTTTAATTCCAGATTAGACCAGCTGGGGTCCTAAGATGGCTTACGATGGTCCAAACTCTGTGTTCAGCACTTCTGGCTGGTCATAGGTGACCTCTTGGTGGTCAAAGCTGGATAAAGTTATTTACCACCCCAATTCCGAAATAGTTGGGACGAAGAGTAAATTGTGAATAAAATCAAAATACAATGACTTTCAGATCACATGAGCCAATATGTGATTTACAATAGAACATAGATAACATTCAAAATGTTGAAACTGAGACATTTTACATTTTTATCCACAAAATGAGCTTATTTCAAATTTTATGGCGGCAACAGGTCTCAAAAAAGTTGGGACACAGGCAAAAAAGGGCTGTAAAAGCAATTAATATATAAGAGAATCAGCCGAAAGAACATTTAGCAAGTAATTAAGTTAACTGGCATCAGGTGTGTAACATGATTGGCTATAAAAGGGATGTCTTAGAGAGGCTGAGTCTCTCAGAAGTAAAGATGGCCAGAGGCTCTCCAACCTGTGAAGGCTTGCGTAAAATTATTGTGGAATACTTTAAAAACAATGTTCTTCAACATCAAATTGCAAAGGCTTCGAAGGTCTCATCATTGACAGTGCATTACATCATCAAAAGATTCAGAGAAACTGGAAAAATCTCTGTGCGTAAGGGACAAGGCTGAAGTCCTTTACTGGACGCCTGTGATCTTCGGGCCCTCAGACCCCACTGCATCACTCACCGCCATAATTCTGTCATTGACATTTCTAAATGGGCCCAGGAATACTTCAAGAAACTACTGTGCGTAAACAGAGTTCGCCGTGCCATCCACAGATGCCACCTAAAACTCTATCATGCAAACAAGAAGCCATTGTTGAACATGATCCAGAAGCGCCGCCGTGTTCTGTGGGCCGAGGCTCATTTAAAATGGACTGTAGCAAAGTGGCAAAGTGTCCTGTGGTCAGACGAGTCCAAATTTAACATTCTTGCTGGAAATCATGGGCATTGTGTCCTCCAGGCTAAAGAGGAGAAAGACCACCCCTCCTGTTATCAGCGTTCAGTTAAAAAGCCAGCATCTCTGATGGTTTGGGGATGCATTAGTGCATATGGTGTGGGACACTTGCATGTTTTAAAAAGCATCATGAATGCTGAAAGGTATATAAAGGTTTTAGAGCAACATATGCTCCCCTCCAGATGACATCTATTCCAGGGAAGGCCTTTTGTATTTCAGCAGGACAATGTAAAACCACATACTGCAGCTATTACAACAGCATGGCTTCGTAGTAGAAGAGTCCGTGTGCTGAACTGGCCTGCCTGCAGTCCTGATCTTTCACCGATTGAGAACATTTGGTGCATAATTAAACGAAAAGTCTGTCAAAGGAGACCCAAAACTCTCCAGCTGCTGGAAGCCTGTATTAAACAAGAGTGGGATCAAATTCCAGTGGCTGAACTCAAGAAACTTGTCTCCTCAATGCCCAGACGCCTCCACTCTGTGTTAAAAAGAAGAGGGGATGCTAAACCATGGTAAACAGGCTCCTGTCCCAACTTTTTTGAGACCTGTAGCAGCCATCAAATTTGAAATGAGCTAATTTTGTGGATAAGATTGTAAAATTTCTCAGTTTGAACATTTGCTGTGTTATCTCTTTTCTATTGTGAATAAAATACTGGCTGGTGTGATTTGAAAGTCATTGCGTTTTGATTTTATTCACAAATTACACTTTGTCCCAACTATTCTGGAATTGGGGTTGTAACTTATAGAAAATGCTGGTGGTAAAACCAACAGATTATATAGGCTGGCTCACTGATTGACCAGGTCAAGTGTTGAAAACATGCTTAAACCAGCTCGACCAACTTAGGTTGGCTTGAGCCGGAATTTTCAGCTGAGCTCACTGCCGCACATACAAACACAACACACGCACACACGCACTTACACACAGACACTCACAAATGCATGCATACACATCCACATGCTCATGCACACACACACACACACACACACGCATGCAAACTCACACGCGCACACACGCACATCCACATGCGCACTCACGCACACAGACACACACTCGCGCTGCATAACACTAGGTGAAATGGGCTCGAAGTGCGAGTTATGATATGTTGTTACAGTTGGCTAGTTGTACGCGGTCTGTGCTTTTATTAACATTTTGTTGGTGGTTATGATTTAAATTAGAATCGTTGCTGACCCATAAACAGTTTGATAGCAAGTTGCCTCTTTTCCAGGCCATCAGGTAAAGTTTATTTGAAAATAGTAAATGCATTTCACATTAGCGCGAGCATCTCTTCAGTAAGCACCGGCTCATAATTGGTCACGCTGCCCTGAATGTGCTCATGAATCTTTCTCTGACCACAAATAAACTCATTTAGGTTCACAGTTCCCATGCAGCTATGTCACTCTGACATCCTGCCTCAGGTCCGGCTGTCATTATGCGCCCTCAGCCGTAAACACCTGCGTATAAAATGCATGTTTATTTGCCTCTCAAGTCAGCTTCCATTAATTAGTCGATGGGAGAAAACACGCGGACTCATACACATTCACTTTTGCACACAAATTATCTGCGTCATAGTATTCTCAAGGGACAAGGAAACATATTTTTCCATGGAACAGGTGAAGTTGTTAATTTGCTTCCCTGAGCTAAGACGTAATGTGCTTTGGCCCCATAACTGGGAGCCGTGTGCTGAGGTACACATCTTACATGTCACGGTTCGGTCCATGGTGAGTACATCATAAGCAGGTGTGAGCTATGCCGCTCCTGGAAACTACATTTTCAGCATTTTTTTTTTTTAACATGCAACTAAATCAGGCACAAGAGAACAAGTGAGGTTAGGAGCCTGTGTAATTTCAGAGTGAATGTGAATGTTTTACTGATGTAACTATTAATTTAACCAATCAGTGCTGGACCAGGGTTAGGGATCTCGGAGGACCCTGTGGCTCTCCAGGTGTCATTGTTCTCCGTGATAGCGGCTAGCTAGATTACTGTGGTAAAAGTACCTGCTCAGAAGTCTTAATAGAGCTTGGCTATTGGCTGAAGTATTTACCCATGAATCTCCAGGGTGCAGCAGCTTTACTCTTTAGCGTCTTCTTCAGCCAGCTCCTGTCTGCTGTCCCGGAATGGCACTCAGAGTTCGGCGAGGCGCACAAACACCGCACGTCAGCAGGTCTCAGAGCTGGCCCAGGCCATCCTCCTCTGACACACCCAATTTCCGCCGAGTGCGCTCAACACGGGCTGGCACTGATTAGCCTAATGAAAGCCAATCATTAAAACATGAAGGCCCTCGGATCACATCAACGCCACGTCTGCTTTAGGGACCGGCCCGCGTCGACTCTTTAATGGATTAAATTAGATTTTAGATGTACTTCATCCCGCTCTCCATCCTCCGCAGAGAGGCTCAACTGACCCTCCCTTATTGGAGCCGACACGAAGCAACGTGCCCCGTTTGTGTCCCTGTCAGTCAGGCCTAACTTACTGAGAACGAGGTCATATTTTTACCGTCCGCTCCACTTAACGTATATCTCTATTCATGCTCTGAAATTGACTAATCTCAGAAGGCGTTCTGTTTTTCTCTTTGTATGGAGGGGACCTGGATGTGTGCCGTCTGTCATTGGGCGTTAGCGTCTAGCACTGGAGTATTGGATGAGCGTCACGGCGGGACTCATTCTGTCGCCGGCCTGTCCATCAGTCTATCAGTGAGGCTGTATAGCTCAGCTGGGGACCACTCGCCTGTCAGTCGCAATTTTTAGAAATTTTACAGTCGCTGTGCTTCAATTCAGGGCAACAGCCAATGGCTTTCAGTTCTGTAGAGCACAGGTATCGTGAGCATGAGTGAATGAAATGCATGTACTGTACATAGTGCATAGAGACATATGCCCACTTTGGAAATACATTAATCAACTAAAGACACATTCAGGTAGCAAGCAACATATTACAGAATATGTTAAAACAGCAATATTGGAAAAAAAATTATTTATGAATAATAATAATAATAATTTTATTATAACGCGTTCCTTTACATGCGAAGAATATTTTCTTTCAGACAAGCAATTTGATGATAGAATCATGCACTCTGTCTTCAATAAGAATGACATATTTTGGTATATTAAATAAATAAAATTTTGGTATATTATATTAGTCAGAGTTGTGCTTTTATTGGTGCTTAAAGCACAATTTGCCTGAAGTCTATGAGAGCCAGGCTTTCATTACACGTTATTACTTCCACCTCTTATTATGTCTGCTCTGATCAGAGGTGCTGGTGACCTTGTTGCTTATAATTTGATGCTGATTAAGATTCAGTATTCATGTCCCGGTGCAATGTGCGCGTGCCTGCATTTGTAGATGTGTGTGTGTGTGTGTGTGTGTGTGAGATTGTGCTCAGTACTCAACTGTAATGTGATGGCTTCTGATGAACACCAATGATAGATGATAAAAATGCGTGGAAGTGTGTGTGTTTCGGATACACGTACACGTATTGTGTGTATTAATGCTCGTTGAAGTGCTGCCTGCGGCTGGGCCTGCTGTGTGACCTCAGCACAGTGGAGCTGATTGAGGCATCAGGATAGAAAAACCATCGCCAGCAGCTCATCCCTTCATTATCCTCTGAAACACTGTGTCCTTCGCACATAGATGGCTGGAATTATTTAATTAATAAACATTGATAATCCTTGGTAATTACTCCCAAAAATTAATTTCTTTTTTTAATCACCTCCTCAAACAATTCATTGACTTTAGTATCAGTGGGCGGTTATGGAGAGATTATGTGGGGTGGCGAGGAAAGGCTTTTCTCTCTGCGTTCAGATTGTTCCTTGCTTGGATGCTCTTGTTTATCCATGGAAGCCATTTTTGGGTTGTGTTGTGAAAGGGGCGGGGGTTCTGAGTCTGGTGTACTGTGAAATGCACAGAATGGTACTATCTCCAGAACGTCCAAAGAGAGGCAAGCCGCTCCGAGGGTGGTACAGAGAGGAATAGATTGCCCGGGGTGCTAATTCCTTAAAAAATCGGCGAAGAGTACGCTCTCACCGAAATGCCATGACCATGAATTTTCTTGTGGCTGTTATGGAGTCATTGGGTCATTAGAATCAGAAATTCTGGCGTAGGTCCCCTGATAGTACAGTTTATGCTGCATACAACCGTCATAATATCTACTCCACATCAACGGCTGAGTCAATGAGGAATTTATTAAAATCAATTAGCGTTGTAAACACAACCAATTAGTTAGCAGGAAAAGAATTTTCCTCTTCTCTGAAATTTGGCACTGACGAGAGGCTGAGCATGTTCAATTCCCACCCTTGTGTCTGCAGCTGTGGCAGCATTGCTCTAAGTGCTCCGCTGCTAATGAGGGGGCAGTTTTCCTCTGGAACATGCGATATATTTAGACTACTTATTTTTACACTGGAGACTACTGCTAATCTTGCGCAGAGCGGAGCTGGCATGGGACCTTTGATACTGTGCTTTGTACTCGATTTATGGGTAACCAATCGACCAGCAGGGGTCTCTAGATAGCAAAGAACTGCTGACCCTAGATTGGCTGAAACTTTTTCTACGCTTAGTAGTTCAATCACCTTTTGAGCATTACCCCATGGAGCCATTAGCCGCTCTTGGCATTGGTGTGGTTGGGCTTCGATCGGCTCAGTTTTCAATTCAGCGTGCCTTATCTATGGTCCACAGCATGATGCCTTAAGACTGTGACCCACCTAGCAGCCTGCTGTTTCTCTGCAACAGATTTCCTTTTAAAAGATCTCTTCTAACGCCTTGGTTTGAGCAGTAATCGGTTTTCTATGTCAAATTATCTCCTCATTCCAAAAAACTTGAAGTCCTGCACCTTTTTGCCCACACCTATTTTTGAAGTTGAACAAGTGCTGCTTCAATGACATTAATTGGAAACTTGCCTGTCATTTTACAAGAGATTAATTTTAATAATCCAAATACTGGAGCTTCAATTATGAGTGAAAAGCGCTCAGCCAAAGAGGAGGGTGGCTCAACACTCAGCAAATGGACCTCTTCAGGAACAACTTAATCAGTCCACAGAGTTTGGCCATTCAAACTGAATGCTTTTAATTATCATTATTGGAGTTACTGGAGAGGGTTATTGCCATTGTCTATGTAGTTGTCACTGCTCAATGAAATAGCTTACTTAAATAGACAGCAAATGGGGGCATCCTAATTGTATCTTGTGGACCTGTCATTATGAATAACTTCTGCTGCTGTTCCCTCAAAAGAGGGATACCATTGCGCGTGGAAGATCCCCAGTGCTGCATGGCTAACCTGTTAGCACTATCATCATTTAACAGCTTTGACAACCAGTGACGTGCCGTCGGAGGTCAGTTAGGGGAGGCAGAATCCTCACCACTAAACAAAGGATAACTCTATTACTTTGCTTGATTAGCAATCTGAGGATTGATTAACTCATTTACAAGACTAAACGGCAGAATGGCGTGCCAGTTCCATCCACGACATTATTGCTCGGTGCATCGAACTTAAAATGCTCACGAGACAGCAAGTTTGTTCATATTTGTTATGAGGAAGCTAACGCAATGCCATTAACAAATATTAAAACCTTTCTTATGCGGCGTTCAATGTGTGGTCAATATGTTAACGATAATATTTCCCCCCTTAAACACGTACTTTTTAAAGCCATTTTTAAAAAATAGGGAGTTTATTTTCAGTCTTCTTTCGTAATCCGATAAACAAAAGATCAAAACAATATACGGAATTACCTAGAGAGTCGAGATTTTTTCCTAATTAATTATTAAGATTTACTTCCTTGCAGTCTCGAATCGAAGCATAAAGGCAAAGTAATCTTTTTGTCACTATTTCCTCTTAATCATTACAGGCTTAATTGACTAGCAAAAAAGGTCAAATTGATTGATTGACAATCAGGCATAGTACGTGGAAACAGGTTGACAAAATCTAGTGATAAAAAAGGAGAAGTCACTGCCTACCCTGACCGCACGTCCCTGTTGACAACAGCTGTGGTCATTGGCAAGGTTACACATTGCAGGGCTTTTTAATAGCCTTTGCCACATTGCTAGCTGACAGCTATATGAAAATGCTTGCATACTGCATGTGCTAATTGGCAGATTTCCTTGTGAATCAGACATGAATCAGACATTTAACCCAATTTCAATGAATAAGAAACTTTTTTTTCACATAAGTGTATAGAGAAGGAATACGTATGACTATGACTGTGCACTGTGCTGCTCTGCTATGGTAGAGTAGCTTCAAGAGCCGTCCATTGACTTTGAGTGCTTTGTAATATTGTTTGTTTTGTAAAATATACTAATGGGTCGTTCAAAGGTCACACCATTTTTTTTGTTTACCACAAATAAGATGGGTGTTTTCCTTGCAGATAAATTTGGGTAAAAAATTTATGCTCAGCCAATGTATTGGCAAACACTTATTCATTGTACATGTAACCTCCCAGCATGCTCAGGTTCAGGCTATAATAGTGCATGATCATCGCTGAAATATCCGCATGTGACGACTTCTAGTCTTACTGGTCCAGGGGTCCGCGCAGGATCTGTACGACTGAACTAGCTGTCGAGGACCCTCGCGTATCTTTGATGCACAGTGACATCATAATGTGTCACATTTTGATTGCTTGAAACCATTTTGTTTGCTTGTCTCTGGTGTGATCTTATTCTTGTTTCCAAAATGTATGTTCAACTGTTTCACCATAATGAGCATTTAATTATTAAATTATGCAAAATATTTATTTTTAATTTCATTTGCATTCAATAATGTATGCTCTCAATGTTTTTACAAGCTACATACTGTATGAAGGGTGACTCAACATTCTTCTACAAACACTAATGGTGGAGAAGAGCCACAAAGGTAATTCCTGCAGATGAAGGCCAGTTGGAGCGGCTGGAGATCCCGAATCTCTTCAGACTGAGGAGAAGGAGACTTAGGGTTGATCTGACTGAGGTCTTTAAATAGATAAAAAGGATTAACAAAGTTAACTATCTAGGATTACTTAGGCAAAGTTCTGTTAGTAGAACTCGGGGTCACAAATGGAAGTTAGCCAAGGGTAAAATTAGCACCAATATTAGGAAATATTTTTTCATGCAGAGAGTAGTCTCCGCCTGGAATAGCTTGCCTGACCATATTGTTGAGGCAGAAACCTCGGGAGTTTTCAAGAGCAGGCTTGATTTAGTGCTAGATACCATTCAGTCATTAAGTATCTGAAGTGTTAGATTCACTTTAGTAATAGGAAAATGGCAAGCCTCTGTTGGGCTAAATGGCCTGTTCTCGCCACCTATGTTATGTTCAGGGATGTGCGGTCGGGGTAGGCAGTGACTTCTCCTTTTTATCGCTAGATTTTGTCAACCTGCTTCCACGTACTATGCCTGATTGTCTATCAATCAATTTGACCTTTTTTTCTGGTCAATTAAGCCTAATGATTAAGAGGTGATAGTGACAAAAAGATTAATTTACCTTTATGTTTTGATTCGAGACTGCAAGGAAGTAAATCTTAATAATTTATTAGGAAAAAATCTCAACTCTCTCGGTAATTCCGTATATTGTTTTGATCTTTTGTCTTTTGTCAGATTATGAAAGAAGACTGAAAATAAACTCCCTATTTTTTAAAAATGGCATTAAAAAGTACGTGTTTAAGGGGGGGAAATATTATCGCAAACATATTGACCACACATTGAACGCCGCATAAGAAAGGTTTGTTAATGGCATTGCGTTAGCTTCCTCTAAGCAAATATGAAGAAAATTGCTGTCTCGTGAGCATTCTAAGTTCAATGCACTGAGCAATAATGTCATGGATGGAACTGGCACGCCATTCTGCCATTTAGTCATGTAAATGATTTAATCAATCCTCAGATTGCTAATCAAGCAAAGTAATAGAGTTATCGTTTGTTTAACGGTGAGGATTCCGCCTACTGTAACTGGCCTCCAACGGCACGTCACTGGTTATGTAATGTTATGTTATTGAGCTAGGTTTACATATTTAGCACTCTATAGGTATGCTTGTAGTCCCTGATTCGTAGTCTGCAGCAATCAAAATGCGGCTCATCATCATGGGTGACAACATTAAAAAGGGTCTACGGGAGAATCCTGTACAGCTGGCTCTGCCACACAGTTCATGTACCAAGGCAGGAACAGGTAGGTTCCCTGAACATTGTAAGAGGGGGAACAGCCGATTAATGACATTTTTGAAAGAAATGTGGAGTGTGTTAGAAGTGTGTCAGAAGGGTATGTGCTAGTGGGGATGTGTGTTACGAGGGGAGTTGTGGGTAAAAAAATGATCCGTCTCATGGAAGCTATGAGCACCTCGCAGGTCACAGAAAACCATTTAAACCCCCCTTAGGGCATTATATTGCCTTGGAGACTCTTGCACTGACAGTGCGTAAAGATTAAACGAATAGCTGCTTTTTATTCATTTTGCTCTGATGCAGATTTACATCGGCTTTGTCTCTTCACTGAACCACAGTGTCCTGAGGGGGGTGCTGTTAGGATTTGAGCGGCCTGTTTGCAGATAATCGATGAGTAGGATACGCAGCAGCATGTGAAAGCTGTTAGTTTTCCGCACAGAAGTGAAAATCCCCCCATGTGCTGGAGTCTGGACGGAAAAACCTAGAGGAGACGGTGACCGGGATCACTGCAGCTGTCAGGGCATCTGTCACACACTCTGGAGAGGTCACATGGCGTAACGAAACTGCGACATCAGAGGAGGTCCTGAGGTCCTTGAACGCTGATGCTTTGGGGACAGCCACTCCTTCTGTGCGACAAGAGATACTCAGCCTTTTGTGGATGCTCATACCCCACCCTTAGGGAAAAGTTCATTTTTAAATGAACAGTATATTTTAGGATCAGAAAGGCCCTGGTGGATTGCAATTTAATGAAAGCCTGTTGCTAGGAGGGATGGATTAATTCCAGGATAGATGTGGCTTTATGGAGGAGAGTCAGTGTGCACTGAGACTCTCAGGGCTGAGGATGCACTGAGACTCTCAGGGCCCCTGATGGGAGCTGCAAACTCTCAGGGAGAGTGAGCTGTGGCTTTATGGGGGAGAGTCAGTGTGCACTGAGACTTCAGGGCTTGGTTTAATGGGGCAGAGTCAGTGGATAGATGTGGCAGTGTGCTTTATGGAGGAGAGTCAGTGTGAGAGAAAGTCAGTGTGCACTGAGACTCTCAGGGCTGTGGCTTTATGGGGAGTTAGTGGCAGAGCCACTGTGTGCACTGGGGATTCAACTGTGGTTTTATGGACTCTCAGGGCAGTGTTTACTGGAGACTCTCAATGCTGTGGACTGTTTTATGGAAGTCAGTGTGCACTGAGACTCTCAGGGCTGTGGTTTTATGGGGGGTGTGCACTGAGACTCTCAATGCTGTGGTTTTATGGACCAGAGTTTGAGACTCTCAGGGCTGTGGTTTTATGGATGGAGTCAGTGGCACTGAGTCTCAGGCTGTGGTTTTGTGGACCAGACAGTGTGCACTGAGACTCTCAGGTTGAGACTCTCAGGACTGTGGTTTATTGGGAGAGTCAGTGTGCACTGAGAATCTCAGGGCTGTGGCTTTATGGAGCAGAGACAGTGTGCACTGACACTCTCAATGCTGTGGTTTTATGGAGGAGAGTCAGTGTGCACTGAGACTCTCAGGACTGTGGTTTAATGGAGGAGAGTCAGTGTGCACTGAGACTCTCAAAGCTGTGGCTTCATGGAGGAGAGTCAGTGTGCACTGAGACTCTCAAGGCTGTGGTTTAATGGAGGAGAGTCAGTGTGCACTGACACTCTTAGGACTGTGGTTTAATGGAGGAGAGTCAGTGTGCACTGAGACTCTCAGGACTGTGGTTTAATGGAGGAGAGTCAGTGTGCACTGAGACTCTCAGGGCTGTGGCTTTATGGAGCAGAGCCACTGTGCACTGACACTGTCAATGCTGTGGTTTTATGGACCGGAGTCAGTGTGCACTGAGACTCTCAATGCTGTGGTTTTATGGACCGGAGTCAGTGTGCACTGAGACTCTCAAGGCTGTGGTTTTATGGGCGGAGTCAGTGTGCACTGATACTCTCAAGGCTGTGGTTTTATGGAGGAGAGTCAGTGTGAACTGAGACTCTCAGGACTGTGGTTTATTGGAGGGGAGTCAGTGTGCACTGAGAATCTCAGGGCTGTGGCTTTATGGAGCAGAGACAGTGTGCACTGAGACTCTCAATGCTGTGGTTTTATGGAGGAGAGTCAGTGTGCACTGAGACTCTCAAGGCTGTGGCTTTATGGAGGAGAGTCAGTGTGCACTGACACTCTCAAGACTGTGGTTTAATGGAGGACAGTCAGTGTGCACTGACACTCTCAGGACTGTGGCTTTATGGAGGAGAGTCAGTGTGCACTGAGACTCTCAGGGCTGTGGCTTTATGGGGGAGAAAAGTGTATTGAGACTCTCAGGGCTGTGGCTTTATGGAGGAGAGTCATTGTGCACTGACACTTTCAGGACTGTGGCTTTATGAAGGAGAGTCAGTGTGCACTGACACTTTCAGGACTGTGGCTTTATGAAGGAGAGTCAGTGTGCACTGACACTCTCAGGACTGTGGCTTTATGGAGGAGAGTCAGTGTGCACTGAGACTCTCAGGGCTGTGGCTTTATGGGGGAGAGTCAGTGTGTATTGAGACTCTCAGGGCTGTGGCTTTATGGAGGAGAGTCATTGTGCACTGACACTTTCAGGACTGTGGCTTTATGAAGGAGAGTCAGTGTGCACTGACACTCTCAGGACTGTGGCTTTATAGAGGAGAGTCAGTGTGCCCTGACACTCCAAGGACTGTGGCTTTATGGAGGAAAGTCAGTGTGCACTGACACTCTCAGGACTGTGGCTTTATGAAGGAGAGTCAGTGTGCACTGACACTCTCAGGACTGTGGCTTTATGGAGGAGAGTCAGTGTGCACTGACACTCTCAGGACTGTGGCTTTATGGAGGACAGTCAGTGTGCACTGAGACTCTCAGGGCTGTGGCTTTATGGAGGAGAGACAGTGTGCACTGATACTCTCAGGGCTGTGGCTTTATGGGGGAGAGTCAGTGTGTATTGAGACTCTCAGGGCTGTGGCTTTATGGAGGAGAGTCATTGTGCACTGACACTTTCAGGACTGTGGCTTTATGAAGGAGAGTCAGTGTGCACTGACACTCTCAGGACTGTGGCTTTATAGAGGAGAGTCAGTGTGCCCTGACACTCCAAGGACTGTGGCTTTATGGAGGAAAGTCAGTGTGCACTGACACTCTCAGGACTGTGGCTTTATGAAGGAGAGTCAGTGTGCACTGACACTCTCAGGACTGTGGCTTTATGGAGGAGAGTCAGTGTGCACTGACACTCTCAGGACTGTGGCTTTATGGAGGACAGTCAGTGTGCACTGAGACTCTCAGGGCTGTGGCTTTATGGAGGGAGACAGTGTGCACTGATACTCTCAGGGCTGTGGCTTTATGGAGGAGAGTCAGTGTGCACTGAGACTCTCAGGGCTGTGGCTTTATGGAGGAGAGTCAGTGTGTACTGAGACTCTCAGGGCTGTGGCTTTATGGAGGAGAGTCAGTGTGCACTGACACTCTCAGGGCTGTGGCTTTATGGAGGAGAGTCAGTGTGCACTGACACTCTCAGGGCTGTGGCTTTATGGAGGAGAGTCAGTGTGCACTGATATTCACTACAACAAGGTGACATAACTCCCCAGCACATATGTGATAATGTTGGATTGGCACTGGGTGATAATAAACAACATATGATCCAAGTGCGCTGCCAGTCTGTGCTCCAAATATATTTGTATTTCTTAGATATATAACATAAATATAAAAATGTATGGAATACATAAAAAATAATTACTTTTGAGAATCATTTTCCCAAACAAACCCCAGAGCACCTTCACACCTACATCAATTCTATATGGAGATGGACTACGCCAATCAATTTCCATCCCCAGAGTACATGGGAAATGGCAATCTCAATTTATAAAATGAATCTGTGCAGATAGAAATGAGTTTATGCAGTATATCTTTTTATCTGTTACGGCATGTGTGCGTGTGCGCGTGAGAGAGAGAGAGAGAGAGAGAGAGGGAGGGTGGAGAGGGAGGCAGTCTGAAAGTGTGCAGGGAGTGAAAGAAACAGTACTGGGGGGACAGTTATGAAGATATGGTGATAGAGATGGAGAATGAGAGAGGGAAAATGATGGAATGGGGAGATGGAGGGAGGGAGGGAGCGAGGGGGAGATTGATTCTGGTCAAATTCAGACACCAGAGCTGAAAGATTCTATCACAGAAAGAGCAAAGTGTTTGGGAGAGAAGCTGTCCAGCAGGGAACTCTATAGAATATAGCAGTTCTCAGGCTTCATCTGAAAGTGTGTGCATTCTCCATGACCTTCTCTTGGGGAATGCGGGGAAAAAAGAAAAAAATAATAATTGCATTTTTTTTATACCTGCCGTATAACAAAGCTTTACAATATCCTGCTTATGGTGGAACGATTTGCCTGGGGCGAATTCCCTGAAGATCTAACAAAATTAAAAAAGGAAAAATAACTCAGCGGAGCTTCAATCACATTTGTTGTTATGGTGACAATGGTAAGCATGTCGGATCTTCAGTTATTCTATAATGAAAATCCACCGGGACTGCTAAAGAAGCAGTCAAAAGTCAAGGCTCGGTCACGGTGACTTCATTTTAACCAACTCGGGGCATGTGTGGAATTAACTTTGAGTATAACCCAAGAAAAAACTGCAAAATTGGAATGGATGAAATTAATTCCCAGTTTGATTGGCTGAGTGATTCCCTCCCTCTCCATCTGAGTTAATATTTTCTGAGGGTTCCTTCACAAAATGGCTGCCACGCTTCACTCAGTGGGGGGCTGTACGTGGATGTTGGTTCTTGAGCAAATACTTAGAGATTATGGGATGAAAAAGCCACATAAAACACAATTTCTTCCTCACCCTCTTTTTACTCTTCATCTTGGTTGTGGTGTTAGTTGAAAGATGTGGCAGGGCTGATGTCGCACTCACCAGAGACAGGAGATACAGGTCAGCGATGTGACCTGGGTCAGCCAGCTTTGGCTTTCACACTGACTACCACATATTTATGATACCTGTATGACACATGTATGACGTGTTTGACGCATGTATGACACCTGTGATACAGCAGAGGGCATTTCTGATTCAGGATCACATGTCAAGGACCAGCCAGCCGTGACCATGGATGAGAAGACGGCAATAAAATGGTATAAGGAGTCATAATCTATGTTGGTGCAGAATGGACATCGTAAACGAGAGCTGTACATCGTAAAATGAGATGGAATCGAATTATGCTCTGCTGACCTACTGGCACATTATTTTGGAGACATGATGTCATCGTTGCTACCTCGTAGCAATGAATTTATCCCTCTCCCCTGTTTCAGCTTGCTCTCCACATTTAATGGCACCCTTTCTCACTCCCTCTCTTTCGTGCTCTCATTCAGCTGATGCTATCAGGAAGCATTTGTCCAGACCGGCATTTGAAAGGGATGGTTGTAGTGCCACAGGGCGTGGCCCATCTGGGATAAGGGGTGTTGCCAGATTGACTTGTCATCATCCCCCAGGGCCACTGGCTTTCTTTTAAGAGTCTAGGGTGTCTTTGAATTGCATTATCAAGTGAGTTTTCTTATGTCTTGGTGCAGGATTTGAGACCTTGGACTTAGACAGTGCAGTGACATGCCGTCAGAGGTCAGTTAGGGTAGGCAGAATCTTCACCGTTAAACAAACGATAACTCTATTACTTTGCTTGATTAGCAATCTGAGGATTGATTTACTAATTTACAGGACTAAACGACAGAATGGCGTGCCAGTTCCATCCACGACATTATTGCTCAGTGTATCGAACTTAAAATGCTCACGAGACAGCAATTTTGTTCATATTTGCTTAGAGGAAGCTAACACAATGCCATTAACAAATATTAAAACCTTTCTTGTGTGGCGTTCAATGTGTGATTAATATGTTTACGATAACATTTCCCCCCTTAAACACGTACTTTTTAATGCCATTTTTAAAAAAATAGGGAGTTTATTTTCAGTCTTCTTTCATAATCCGATAAACAAAAGATCAAAACAATATACGGAATTACCGAGAGAGTTGAGACTTTTTCCTAATTAATTATTAAGATTTACT
The DNA here is from genome assembly GCA_029692085.1 of Gymnothorax javanicus. Taxonomy (NCBI): domain Eukaryota; kingdom Metazoa; phylum Chordata; class Actinopteri; order Anguilliformes; family Muraenidae; genus Gymnothorax; species Gymnothorax javanicus. The sequence goes on along the minus strand of CM056195.1, from coordinate 23,253,853 downwards.
TCCTTGCAGTCTTGAATCAAAGCATAAAGGTAAATTAATCTTTTTGTCACTATCACCTCTTAATCATTACAGGCTTAATTGACCAGAAAAAAAGGTCAAATTGATTGACAATCAGGCATAGTACATGGAAACAGGTTGACAAAATCTAGTGATAAAAAAGGAGAAGTCACTGCCTATCCTGACCGTACGTCCCTGACACAGTAAGTGTATTAACAGGCACGCTCTCACACACCTGGTATACTTACGCTTTCATGCCTGGGTCAATCTCGCAGCCTGCTTGGATAGAAGCCTCTTTGAATGTGTGGGTTGGATAGGTCGTGCTCAGAGAGAGTCACTGATAATGTCAGTTTCTCTCGCAGTTAGCTGCTCTGTGAACACATTTCAACAATTAAAGAATTCAGTCTGACCCCTGCATCCCGCAGAGCCGGAATGGCGGCCTCTATTTCCAACCGTTGAAAGGCTTTCCTGTCCTGCCACTGAACCTGGCAGAAGGTCATTGGGTACAGAAAGGGATGGGAAATTGGAGGCTGTGATTGAGCACTGTTTTGAGGAATAGACTTTTGATGGGGAAATAATTGCTGCCGCACGCGGATGCCAATTAATCCTTTTCCTTCTCTGGGTCGAACAGTATGGGAATGGTTGGTCTGCCTGCTGCAGCCACAGTGAGGATTTTACTCTAAGCACTGAAGCCTGGGCTGCTGGGCTCTGGGAAAGATAATTTTAGAGACTGAGAAGGAAATGATAAGCGGTGACATGTACATGACTGAGACCTGCTCATCTGAGAGAGAGAGAGAGAGAGAGAGAGAGAGAGAGAGAGAGAGGAGATTGAGAAGGGAGGTAGAAATGGAGAGAAAGGAGAGATAGAGAGAGAGCTGGTGACAGAGAGATGAACAGAGAGATGAGGAAGAATCAAACAGATGGTGAGGGGAGGAACATATTCAAAAGAGGGTATTCCAATACATCATGTTCATTGTTGTTTATGTACTGGGGGCTAGCTTAGATTGCTAGTTCAGGCATGCAACTTGAGACAAGTCCTCACTCTCATATACACTATAGACCAAAAGTTTGGAAGCAAGATCAAATTTGTACAAAAAAAGATCAGAGTTTCATTGGCATACTTTGCAACAAAATAAACATGATTATTATATAAAGATTCACTTATCAGAATACATTTTTACTCAAATTATCAGGCCCATATTACTAGGCCCATGGTCCTAGTGCCCGCCGGATTGCCGTTGGTATCCGGTGGGCTGTAAACTATGACATAAAGTGAATAATGCAAACTGTGATTTGTTCTTTACTTTTTCACTGAAGTTGTGGCTCTTGCAAATCTTCTCAACCCAAAAACTAAGCCCCTAGTTTCTTTTGTTGACATTTATTCAGCAATGGTCTGGTAACATCAATGTATACAGTACTTAAATAGAGGAAAATGGTGCATATCAGTGAAAGAAAAGTCCAATCATGTAGTAAATCCATCCCAAAACCCATAGATTTCATACTGGTTTTTAAGAAAGGCATTGTGAACAGAAACTTGAAGTTGCTCCCAAATTTTTGACCTGTATTGGCCTTGCTTCCAAACTTCTGGCCTGTAGTGTACACTCCCATGCATATCTGCCACTGCTCCACCCTTCTTTAAGGCAGGTGTTTTAAAGCTGATCTCCGGTTCCATCTTGTGAAAACACGCCTCTGCCTGCTGCTGCACTGCATCACTCTCAGCTGCTGTTAGTAACACTGCTGCTGCTTTATTACTCTTTCCAGCTGGTAGTCAGAATCCCATCTCCACCCCACCTGTAGGCTCTGAATATCTCCCCAGTGGGAGGGACACCCTCTCACCCCCTTCTCCCTTCTCCTTAAGCTCAGTAGGCTGCAGGGTGTGTCAGTGTCAGACTCTAGATGCCAAACAATCACTATTTCCCTATGTTTGTACTATAATGATCTATTTTCTGGTGAAATGTCCAGCTGAAATTCTCTTTTTATTGCTCCTAAAACAATTAATGAGATACATTCTGTTATTTATTATCAGATGACATTATCTGAGGGCCTCACAATCTGGCTTTTACTGTAGACATATTGCACATTAACTGCAAACCGTTAATGCAGTAGGGGAGGTTTAAGAGGGTAATTTCTGGGGCCGAGATCTTTAGTGCATCCCGTTCTCCCTGATAGCGTTCAGGAGCTGCTCTGGGGAGTGTTGACCACCTCCACCATCATCAGAGGGAGTATTTAAGGGGTGTCAAACTAGTTCAAAAAAGGCCAGGAGGTGCAGGTTTTCAATCCAACCAGGCAGAAGCACACCTGATACAACTAATTTAATCAACTGATCTCGGCCTGCTCAGTTGATTAGTTGTATCAGGTGTGCTTCTGCTCGGTTGGATTGAAAACCTGCGGCCCCTGAGCCCTTTTATGGACCAGTTCGACACTCGTGGTGTATTTTCTGCTCTGAGCAGTCAAGGCACTGGAATACATTTACCCCTTTAAAATACACACACTCATACACACACACACACACGCACACGCACACACACACACAGACACACTCTGTTGACCCTGTTCTCTTGAACCCTGGGTGTGCTGTTTTGGGACATGTGTAAACACAGTCACGACTGAAGATTTATCCCTGAAAATCTGGTTTCAATGCCTCAGGCTGCTTTCCCATGCTACTGATAAGGGGAGAGTGCGAGAGAAGGCAAGCGAGAGACTTGACTCCTTTACTTTCTTTTTTGGACATTTAATCGTTTTTTTCTCACAAAAGTTTTACTAACCCTTAAACATTAAGCTATGACTGTTAGTTTTTGAGAGAAAAGTAATACGACAAAATCAAATAATGAAATTAATCCATTAAAAAGGAGGAAGAGCGGGGAAGTGAGGAATGAGGTGAAAGGCATAAGGGGAGAGAGATAAAAACCTATTGCCTGCATTAAAGCACATAGAGCAGCTCTGATTTAACAGAATCCATACAGTGCACCAGGCTGTATCTCTTCTCTCCCCCTCGCTCAAGACAAGGAATCAATTCGACAAACAGCTACAAAATGAGAAATCATTCCTGCAGCCAGGCTGCATTAAAGCCATGAATCACTGCGTCTGCATTACATATCATTACCCACAGAGCCGCTGCACCGTTTGCGAGATTAACTGATTAATTACATTTCATCTTCCAGCAAGAGCCATTATTTACTGTGACAAAAGCTGCAGAAACACTGTTTCCTCCGGTCAGAAAGAGGAGCTGAATGAGGTTAAAGATTCAGCACCGTGTCTGACACAGGAACAGCTGAGGCCGGTGGGAGACATAAAACACGTGTCTGCCAGCGGACTGGTGCACATACTCGCGCACACACACTCACACACACACACACTTCTGAGTAAAATTATTGATCTGATTTTTTTCTATTCGTCTCTTACACACATTGCTGACGGTAATTTGCTAATCAGTTCAAAGAGAATGCTCAGGTTTGTTTAAGATTTAGCTCATAATTACCAGAGATCAGCATATGGGTCAGAAGAAACCTTTTTGCTGGCCTCAAAGACACGGACAGCACTCCACACAGCAGCGCTACATAAAGGGCATATAGCTGGTTGTGTAGCTCCCATTTGCAGTTGCTTACTGTTTGAACAATAGCTGTTGATATTAGACTGGGGTTGGAGAGTGGCTGGACAGCGCTATTAAAATTACTCTTGCGCAGAAATGTGCCCATTATACTTCAATCAGTCTGATTACAGATGACCAGAGCCAGCCAGCCAGCACAGCAGGGAGAGCCCATGAACCAGCCTGGGACAGGAACACGGCTCTCTCACTGCCACCATTAGCTCAAGCTTTCGGGAATATATGTGTAATTGTGTTCACCCATAGTTCCTGTTTTCAGCCATCCACACATCCTGCAGTCACATCCCTATCGTACATCTGCAGCAGTTATATCCTGCATTCACATCCCCCACTGGCATCTGTAAATCACACCCCATTGTCAATGCCAGGAAATCCCGTAATGCTATCAATGCCTATTTCATGGATATATTTCAAAGGCATTTTAAATCTGACAAATATTCTGTAATCCCTGGCATTTCCGACGCAAGCCTGGTAGCATTATATACCATTTGCTACCACTCTCAACACGTGTTCTTTCTGCACAAATTAATCACAGAACCCCTCTTGTGCATTTTTATGTTTATTAGCATTTTCAAAGTAGTGATTAAATCAATTTGTGACATTGGCTTCTTCTTTAATTCTATTCCTTTATTTATCTATTTAAGATTTATTTAAGGAGAGGGCCAGACATAGACTACAGTCTTCTTTTCAGCAGGGCCCTGCAACACAAACTATTAAAACAAAGCATGTTAAAGGGAAATTGAAGAAGTAGATATGACAAAAAGTACTGTCATCATTACAGCAAAACAACAATAATTTAAAACAAGAGTAGTTCTCTTGAAAAAATGATTTGATCAATGTTTTACAATGTCCAAAAGGGACCAGTTCATTCAGTTTCAGCTCACCTTGTGGCTGAATCCAGGTGTGAGGAACAATAGGAACGTAGACATACAAAGTCCGGTGACTGTGCCCCATGAAAACTTGGTCACGATGCAAGTTAAGAGGCAAGATATGGTGGGATTTTGATTAAAACACATTTATACATTGATGAAAACCTATTGTAGTCTCCTCTAGATTTTGTTGACCCCCATCCTACTTGTATAAGGCACAATGGTGGGTGTGGAGGCCAAACCTGTGATAAACCCTAGTGCAGAGTAGTGAACAAAATCTAAGGGTTTTACAACAGAAGTGGATGCATTTCTGTCAATTGCATTACCATTATCAAGCATGGGGAGTATCACTGAATGCACAGCCATCTTCCCATTTTATAAATTGAAGCAAGACGTATTTCTGTATAGGAAGTCTATTTTGCCCCTTGTCCTCTCAGTCAAATTTTCAATATGCATATGAAAAGTCAGCTTGTTATCCAGCTAAATGCCAAAGTATTTATAACAGGGAGCAAGTTCAATTTGGGCACCCTGCAAGGTACAAATATGAAGGTCATGGGTGTCTATTTTTCGAGGTTTGGGGAATACTGTGAGCCCGGTTTTGTCCTCATTTTAGACAAGCTTCAACTCAACAGGAGATCTTTGAATGGAATTAAAAATCGTGCTGAAGATTAGATGCTGCCTGATGTGCCGATTATTTCCTGTTGCAAGCACATTCATGGAAGTAGTCATTCACATGATATAGATTTCCAAAAGAGATAGCGCTCTTTATTTTTTAATCCCTGGGTAGTGTGCAAATGTAATTATTCTGAAATTTAATCAATCGCTATCAGGGTAGTCATCTCAGAGACCAGAGTGCACTCACCAGCCAGCTGCTTAGTATTTTGTTGTCACTGTTTTCAAATGCAGGGCTGAGACCTGACAGGAAACAGAGCAATATTGGCTATAGGAATCATGGGATGGAAACACATGTAATTACAGCTGAGAAACACCTGTGGAATAACCAGAGGAAATGCTTGCCATTTAGGAGGGAACCCCTTACGACTGAACTTACTCATATCAATGCTTCTTTCTTGCATTTTTCCTGAAAGAAAAAGTCCATATATTTTCATAAACTAAACGTCCAATCGTCAGGAGTCAGACCGTAATCTGCGGACCAGACATGTGTCAGCATGACTCTCATGTCACCTGTGATGTCATATCGCATTCGTTTGAAATGGAATTGATTGATTCTGCTTCTGTACTCACTTATTACAGTAAGTGCAGCCTTTGACTTGGTTTTTTCCTGCTGAACTGCCTTCACTATAGCACCTAAAAACCGTGAAAGTGCACCTTTTTCTGAGAAATTCCTACAAAAACCTAGAACACACTGAGGCTTACTGAAGATTTGAGGCCAACTCCGTAAACCTCTGAAAAAATTTACCGAGGTATCCCGAAGTCTGTCTGGTTTCATTAAGTTTGGACAACACCTCAGTAAACCTCGGTTGAATTTTCCAGAGACACACCAAGGATTGTCTGGCCCACTGAAGCTCAGAGACCACATCGGTATTCCTCGGGAAAATTTCACCGAAATTTGTTTGCTAGGCCTATGCTCACACCAGAACAAAGGGGTGGTGTGAAGACGGTCAAAACACATGCCTCATTAAAGACCTCCCTCCAGTACTGCAGTCCAAACACCAATTAATTATGCAAATTATCAGTACCACCTGTTCAACAAGGTTACAGTGTAATTAAGCCAGGCCCTAGATGCAGTCCAGATGAAGTACTGGCTTAGATCAGCCTGCTCTGTCAGTGCTGCATACAGGAATTGGCAAATGGCAAACCACACCATTATAGTAAGAACAACAAAAACACGTTCAGTATTCAGAATATATTCAATCAAAAGTACCAATTTACAAACAAATCAGATACACAATGTAATTTTTAAAAGAGGGCACCTTGAGAGAAAGCGAACATCGAGAGTAAGAGAAGTGTGGGTGGGCAAATTTGGGAAAATTAAGCACATAATCACACACATACAGTGAGGCATGTGTTTTGACTGTCTTCACACCTCCCCTTTGTTCTGGTGTGAGCATAGGCCAAGCAGACAAACTTCGGTCTACCTCGGTGAAATTTTCCCGAGGAATACCGATGTGGTCTCTGAGCTTCAGTGGGCCAGACAATCCTCGGTGTGTTTCGGGAAAATTTAACCGAGGTTTACTGAGGTGTTGTCCAAACTTAAGTAAACTGGACAGACTTCGGAATACCTCGGTAAAATTTTTCCGAGGTTAACCGAGTTGGCCTCAAATCTTCAATAAACCTTGTTGCATTCTAAGTTTTTATAGGAATTTCTCAGAAAAAGGTGCACTTTCTCAGCTTTTGGGTGCTAGTAGTGCTTCTTCCAATGGCCTCATGAACCGGGGACTGCGGACTCATTTCAGAAGTTCAGGGGCCAAATATATCCTCTACCCAGTCTCAGTTTTATCCTCACTACAATTTTGGTATTGAAAATGGAGGTTTTTCTCTCTGCAGAAGCCACAGTCACAAAAGTAGTTAAAAGGAGCTTAAATTCCGTGGAAATTTAGTCTTTAATTGAATCTTTTCTTTCTCCTTAATTTCCAACCTCAGTGTTCGGTGGAGGCCTCGTACTGGAATAATTGCTTTACTTTTGGTATTTTAGCATTGAAGATAATGCAGGTTTTTGGGTACCACTTAGAGACTTTGTACTCATCATCTTGAGAAGTAAACCACATAGACTACATACGGTCTGATCTAATTTCATGAGAGATACTTCAGTGGTTTAGTTTTATTTTGCCTTCTTATTATCTGGTTCTATATTTTTGCAGAAGTATGTGACTGAAACTGGCCGATCAGTGCAGATAACATTAACAAGTTCAGCTCCAACAAACTTCTTATTTGGTTGCTATTTGAACACTATAAGCATTAGATTTTCGTGTCAGTAGACTTGTGGTTCGGATTAAAATGTGACTGCTCTTCCTTTTAACATTTGCCTGCTTTATTTTGCCTAATGGCTGTGTGAGTGGGTGGGAATGAATGCGATGGCTTATAGCTGTGTTGCGGTGAGGAATTACCTGGCATGCAGGGAAGGTAAGTCTATGGGCCATTTGCATCTCGATTCTGGCACCTGGTGCCCATGTAAAAAACTCCCTTTCAGCTCTGGAATGGAGTGAGACAGAAAAAGCATAAAGTCTGATGCAGGGAGGTTGAAGGAGTGAAAAAAGAGCAAAAGGTGGCAGGGAGAAAAGATGGAAGGAAAAAAGAAAGAAAAAGTCACACTTTAGATGAAGTGTTGCTCATAAAGGCTTTATACAGCATGTATAATGCCTTCATACATGAGACATAATGTCTTCATAAATCATACATAAGCAAATGTCATGCTTTGTAATGGGTGAAATAACACATCCTTATTCAGCATGTGATGCCAGATGTGATATAACTGACAATGTCACTTAACTAGTGGCTAAATGCTGTAAAGGGTGACATTTTCAGCTAAATGACATTGTCATTGTCACATCTGGCATCACATGCTGGATAAAGATGTGTTATTTCACCCTTTACAAAGCATGACATTTGCTTATGTATGATTTATGAAGACATTAAGTCTCATTTATGAAGGCATTATACATGCTGTATAAAGCCTTTATGAGCAACACTTCATCTAAAGTGTGACCAGTAAAAGAAAGGTAGAAAGATTTAGAAGTAAGGTTGAAGAAAGAGGAACAGAGAATGATAGGTTAGAGGTGCGGAGAGAGAGACCATAACAAAACGACTCGGCAGATAGATGTCAGGGTCATTGTCAGTGAGCAGAAAGGTCGGTTGATCTGATGAGTTAAGTGCTTCCCTCAGGCCCAGCGCTTGACCTTTTGGGCTCCATGTGCTGCTGCTCAGTCCCCCTACATGCTCAGTGGTAAATCCTTTTTGACTTCACTGCTACTCCACCTCCCCACAAATTGACCATCACCATTGGTGTTGGCTCCCAGACAGTGGGCGTGTCTGAATTTAAGAGCGCGAGACAACATCCTTGCTTTCTCCATCCTGCCCTGACATACTGTACACACCTATGCTTGGCAGCTGTGCAACATCGTGGGTTGGGAGTTGGGTGCGTAACAGAAATGCTCCAGCAGCTATAAGTCCCAGGAAAAAGACTCCCATTGTGGCCATGAACTAAGGAATTATACCTGACCTGCTAGAGTGAGTGAATATATACACATACTGTATATGTAAGCAATAAATAACGATATACCAGTCATTATGTCAAAATTAATGCACACCCACGTGGTATAATGCTGCCCAACACGAAGCTGAAGGCTGTTTACCACTTAAACTAAAGGCTTAACTATTTTTTGTTCGAAAATTGTGTTTACAATCCGCTCGTTTGCTTTCACCACTATTAACTCATGTTTCTTCGCAAACAGCTGAAATTTCCATGGAGATATGTGAGAGTGTGGTCATTAGTTCTCCTTTGTTTCATTGCTGCGAAAGAGCTGTGGTAACTAATTCCACAAGGTCATATAGCTCCACTCCCACAGTCATTGTTAAGTTGTGCTTCCTATCATTTTTCATGATCACCATTCTTGCCAAAAATTTTAATAATTGTATTGTTAAACTCCAAAATGTGTAAAATTAAATTTAAAATTCTCTGCTACTTGCACCTCAGCAGCCCTTATGTCAGGCTGAACCACTGATTCTGTGCAGATCAGTGGTTTGAACCAAACTGGATAGCCTTTGTTCCCCATGTGCATTGATAAAACTTGAGCGCCACCTTGTCACCAGTTCATAGTTTGTCCCTCTTTGGACCACTGTCGGTAGATACTCACCCCTGCAGTGAGTATTTGCAGAAGGCTTGCTGGCCTCAGAGTTGCTCTGACCTCCTCTGGCCTCAACAATTTGGCCCCTCAAAGTTGCTCAGGTCCTATTTCTCCCATGTCCAACATCTTGACTTAGTGAACCAAGTGTTCGCTTGTCATCTTAGATTTGCTTGCACACCTCAACACATGCCATTGTTTATGCTAGGTTCCCACTATCACGATTCGTGGCATGATTTAAATTGTGGTCTTTATCATGGAGTAATCGTGGTGATCCTATCAGATCTTATCAGATCTTGAGGTCAGTCGTGGCAATCATGTTGATCGTAAAAAAGTTTTGGACGGTTCAAAAATTTCCTACAATCAACACGATTAATTGTCAATTGTGATCATCCCATCACCTTGTATCTAAACCTGAAATTTTAAGCCGCTTTCACACTGGATGCGAAACAAATTTTTCGCACGACGGATTACATTCAAAGTCAATGCAAAGACGCGAATACACGCGCGTCTTTGCATTGACTTTGAATGTAATCTGTCGGGCGAAAAAATTTCACGTCCGATGTGAAAGCAGCTTCAGAAAAGTTCCACTGTCAGCTACGAATGGCCAATTGTGGCGTTTGTAACAGAGCACACGACAGTGGGAACTAAGCATAGGAAATCATCAACGTTATTTGTTTCATTTGCGAGTGGTTTTAATGTTTCGGCTCGTTTGTGTGTGCGTAAGTGCACAGGAATTGTAAAAATAAGACTTCCTTACCTTTGAAAAGTGTTTGAAATTAAACTTCAGCCATTCATGTACATCTTAGACACGTCATTATGATGTATGTTTCATCCTTATTCTGTAATGATGGTATAATGGGCCATGGATGTGCAGTGGCTGCTTGGCGTCTGTTATTTCCCATGTGAACAGGGCCATAATCCCCAGAGGACTCCTATGTGAGGTAACATCAACAGCACCAGGCGGGGTCCTGTTATGAATGAAGCAGCACTGATGGGAGGCGTGGGGCCGTCCTTCCCACTGCCTGAGTGACTATCTCTGCACCTGTCAGCTCTATTTACTCATTGCTCGTGCCATGCTGCAGATTCCTAATGACAGCTCTGGGGGTTACGTAGATGAGAGACCATCTCAGACAGCCTTCCCTATTCTTTTCTCTGTCTTCTACGCAGGAGATGATGTCAGGAATGTCAAGAGAAATTTGGTACGTGCCTCAAAGAGGCAGTTCATCCAAAAAGAAATTAAGTTTAATTAATCTGAATAAATTGTCTAATGTACGTGAAACTACATGGCAGCGTACTGTAGGTGGTACTTCGGATAAGTACTTAACTCATTCCCTACGGAATACTTTAATATAAAACTGTCGCGTTTGAACGGAATACTTTTCCTGAAAATTACACAATATAAAGTATTGAAGTACAGGTGGCCCATCACCGCGATCGTCAACTGATTTCGTGTTTTCATCGGACTGCAAATGGTCATCCACGCCGCTGGCACCGGCTTACCGTAGGGAATGGTAGAATTCGCCGCGCTGCTTGCCGTAGGGAATGAGTTAAGTTTCACTCTTGGCTGAACTGCCCCTTTAAGAGATTGAAAGCGAAGCTATAGTTGGAACCCGGACCATTTGGGAATAAAAGCTTTCTACTGACGGCATACAGAACCTTCAGTTAGTGTGTCAGGTGATTAGCAGGGGAAGGGCTACTCCTTAAACTGTAGCACATAAATCTGAGTGGACACATTCAGACGAACTCTTCACATGGGTTGTATACTCCTTATTTGTATGGTTCATGATCTTATTTAAAAGTCACCCTGAATGTCCTCCATATTGATTGCAGTTAATGGATACTTTCATTCTACAGGTATAAAGTATTTCTCTTAGAAACCATTTTTGCCCTCACTCTCACGGATCAAGGATCAGTCATGGTGCATTTTTGCACTTCATGGAATAAATGTGCCCAAAGGTAGAGATGTGAAAAAGGTGTGACTGAATTGCGCGTTTCCAGCTAGGGTTACTAGACAAAATTTATTTTCAATTTGTACCACCACAGTGTTATGCATTTACACCGGTTTAGATTCTTTTTATACTTTCTTAAAGATGCTCCGATACCAATCCTAATATCAGTCCGACACTGACTCAAATAGCTCTATCTGATATTGCTGACAATGGGCCGATCTGGTATCAGATACCATTATTAAAAAAATGCCATCTGATGCCATTATTTAAAAAAAAAAAAAAAAAGTTAATTTATGTTAGTAGATTTATTTCATTTTGTTTTGCAGTTAGGAGAGACATTTTCAGTTGAATCCTGATGCTGCTGTACACATGGAAGAATAAACCCTGTCTCCTACACACAGCTTATTAATCGAATCCTTGCGTTTCCAAAGGGCCCAACTCCAAGAAACACTCTTTTTCAAGAACGGGAAAAATTCATTACTTTTTTTTACCCTTATGTTATAACCCATATATTTTTAGTTTATTTCTTAACAAGAGAGTGTCTGTGGGATACTTTTGGCTGAAATTACAAGAAAATTCCCCTCTTTTGTTATAAGATATGCAGACCTCTAATTCATTGGAGTTGGGCCCTTTGGAAACTCAATGATTCAGTTAAATACTGGTATCAGACCAGTACTTGGTATCAGCCGATTCCCAAAACCTAGTTATTATACATATTGTTTTCGGGGCTGAAAAAGTTGGATTGGTGCATCTCTACCTTTTTCTTTAGTGTGCATGGTGAGCAGTCAGTGAAAGCTAATTTGCTTATATTCAGAGTGCAGTTGAATCACTGTTTATATATGCGTGTAAGAACTGGTGTTTAAAATGCCTGTGGCAGCTGAAGTCACAAATCAGGAGGCTGGTGTGGTGTGGCCGTTCCACGCCGTTGAGATTTAAATCATAACGATCTGCTGCGCAAACGCTGGCACGCGGGTGGCATAGGTGCTGTGGCACATTAACATCTGATTTATCACCTGGCAGCTTGCGTCTTGAGACGAGTTCTCCCATGAATCAGTGCAGCGGCAGACGGCACTGCGTCTGGCCGGCTGCTGCCCTTATTTACCTGTGTTATTTATGTGCTCCTCTGACGCACGGCTAATGTTTTAATATCCTGTTCCACGCTCTCAACTGCTTTTTCTTTCCTTTTTTATTTTTTATTTATTCAGAGATGAAGTCACTTGATCAAGGAAACATACAAGTGGTAATTTTCCCACTCAAAGTGCGTGTAGTGGCTGCATGGTCCTCCTCACATTCCCTAAGGGCAGGATAGTAGTCTTCCTCACATTCTCCAAGAGCAACATGGTAGTCACCCCCACATTCTCTGAGGTTAGGATGATGGTCTTCCTCACATGTTCAACGGGCAGGATGGTAGTCTTCCTCACATTCTCTGAGGGCGGGACGTTCATCTTCCTCAAATTCTTAAAGGGCAGGATGGTTGTTATCCTCAAATTCTTTATAGGCAGGATGGTCGTCTTCCTCAAATTCTCAAAGGGCAGCATGGCAGTTTCCCTCACATTCTCAAGGTAATGATGGTAATCTTTACCACAATCTCAAAAGACAGGATGATAGTCTTCCTCACATTCTCCAAGAGCAAGAAGATCATCTTCCTCACATTCTCCAAGGGCACAATGGTCATGTCACTTCACAAAAGTGCAGTCATTGGTGCGCCAGAGAGTGCACTGGGGGCGTGGCGAAGGCAGTTTTCAGTATTTTCATGCTAGAAGAAGCACGGCGCACTCAGGGCGCACCTGAACACAGGGCGGGAGCAGATGGAATATATTAAGAGTGGGTTTGTTGGAGGCTGGTGATGAATTAACCAATCGAATATTCTCTTCTCATTCGTTTTAAAATAAGTGCAAGTCATAGGGGAGTGCACAGGGACTGAGAGGAAAAGTTTCTCCCCGGAAAAGTTTCTTGATGTCCTGTTGCAGGAATCACAATGTGTGGAAAAGTTTTTGTCTAATTGTTGTTGTTAAGATGAATGTTATTTTGAAGTGAGAACCTGAGGCTTTCACCTGTGCATACTCACAACTGGAGCTACAGATGCCACCGTGAGTTTTAATGGACTTTTCTTGAACTTTATTAAATTAGCTAGCCAGCGGAGGATGGGCTTCCCCACTATAACCGCATTCCTCCTGAGATTTATTCCCTCTGGGGAGTTTTTTCTCACCACTATTCGAGGATTTTTCTCCCTACTTGGAGTTTTTATTTATTTATTTTTTTGCCTCATTTGCTGTTGTGGAGATGAGGGTGGACACTGACCCTTTTGTTTTTTGTTTTGCACTGTAAAGTGTCTTTATGATAGTTTGTCTGTGAAAAGCGCTATAGAAATAAAATTGAATTGAACTGAATTGAGTTGAAAGCACCTGCTCTGCCAACAGGTCCCTCTGCCTCCATAAGCTCAGCTACTCACCTGCCACATCCATGACTCATAGAAATGTTCAGTAGAACACAGCATGCCACAAATGGACTTATGCTCTGTGGACTGTACAGTAATGCTCCACCCGACAGGTCCAGTCATCTGAGCTACATTTTAAGTGATCCCATTGTTTGCTCTATGACTGACCTGGACCTGATAAGTGGATGATTGAGGACACGCTGCCTAAGTTTTGTAATGTACGGCAAAATCACCCCCTTTTTTTATGGATTGCTATTGCCTTCAAACAGTTACCCACCCTGAGGGGTGTCTCCCTGTAGGACTGTCGGGTTAACATGGTGAGCTAAGATGAAGGGAGAGTCCTGGGGAGACCTTGGATAATTTGCAAAAACGTGTAACCAGGGAATTTGTATCACATATTACCTGGATGTTAATTAAAGTGGACTCCCTTTTAATTCACCTATGAGTCGATGTAGCATGCATCTACAGGCATCTGTGAGCCCCAAAACTCCAGGTAATCTACCTTTACGTGTAAATTCTTTGATTGAAGGTGGGCCTCAGTTGATGTGGGAAACACAATGCGCTCATTTATGTGTTGGACTAGACACGAACAGACTGCATTAATAGCAGAACTGATGGTGCTCTGGCACATGCCGGCCAACATGGCCACAGTTTGCTGGGAAGAGCCGGTTGCAAGAAAGGTGAGCGGGGCTGGCACCTTTACCGAGGCCGGGAGTCCACCTGGACCTGTAAGGTTACCCTCTATATCTGCCACAACCAGCTTACAAACTTTCAGCATGTCATGCTGGGACAGATGTTGTTTAGCCCGGCACTTTTTATCAGATTTGCTACTGAAGGTTAAACAAGTTTTATGAACCCTTTACATATCTTTTCACCATCTAGCGATGATTAGTGCCATTTCACCTAAAGGTTATTGCCAAAATTAATTGAAGTAATCCACAGAAGTAAAATTTCATAACAACTTTCTCACTATATCCTACTTATCTTTCTTCAGGTGAGCGCTGTGTCTCTGATGAGCATCCAGCAAGCCAGAATGAATGGGCTTATTTTATGCCTCCTTTCATTTGGCTTAAGAGGGTTAAAGGTCCCCTGTTTTGTCACTAGATGCACAGCCAATTAGCTATTACAAGCCAGTTCAAAATATGTCTTTTCAGACATCAAAGGGGTAGAGACCACCCGGAATAATTATGGAACTGATTATATGGTTGGCAGCTTGGTCAGTCCTTCTTGCCCCTGGGTGGTCACTGCCCTATGTGGTGTCACTAAGGGAAAGATTTTGAAATGGCTTGAAATGCCTGATTGGCTGTGCACCTAGTGACATGATAGGGAATCTTTAATGGTCAGATGGGTATACCAAAGATGGTAAATAATGTAAACACACTTATTCATATTATTTGCTTGTTACAGATTCAGAGTATTTGCTTGCTGTGCAAATAAAGTATCTTTTTAATTAGGCAACCAATGAATAGAATTTTGTTTTTTGCCTTCAATAGAGATTTCTCATGCATCTTGACAAAATCACCTGATACAAGTGTTAAACTATCAAAATGCGAGTGAGCATTCAAAGCTAACTAGGTCCTGGAAGGTGATCAGCGGACAATGCAAAGCATTGCCACCAATTATTGCCACCAAAATTGCTCTGCAAATATGGATCAGCCTTGACACACCCCCTACTGCACCTCCCCTTCGTCTATGGCGCATGGCAGGTTGCCAAAATATCAGCTCAGGATAGGTGAGCGAACATCCTGACTGTGCTGTCGGCAAATGTCTCCACACCAGTGAACAGCTGTGCTTTACAGCATGAGCATTGAGCTCAGGGTCTCTACGTGCAGCTGGGTAGTGTTCCACTGACACTGCCTCTGCTTTGCCTCCATTGGCCAGACTGATAATGGTCATTTCCAGTGACTGAGACTGAAGTTATGCTGGGCTGTAATAAAACGTGGCAGTGCTTTTCTCTGCCTGCTGGATGCAGCCCGAGCTCCTGTGTGAATGATTGAGTTTATTGCTGTGTATTCAGGCTTCACGGTGTCCTAGTAACCAGCCTGGCAATCGGCTCTTTTTACGCCGCGCTGAAGGATAACTGCTGTATGGAGGGAGGGAACCCCAGCAGTCTCCGAGCAGAGCGCCTCACACGAGCATCAAGCCTTAAAGACATATTTAATGCATTAATGTGACCTTTCTCTTGTTGCTATTAGCGACTCGGTCTTGTCAATACATAGGGAGGCCCTGACCCTGGGAGGGCCAGAGCAGCATCACTCCTGATGTGTGCTCTAGAATGAAATTGGATATATCTGCGGTTCAAAGCAGAGAATACTGTTTTGGACAGAGACAGACAGTAGACTATATCCTCCATTACAGCTTCTAACAGCAGGGCCCCAGGGAACAGGCATTTCCCATGCAGTCCACTCTCTACTGCATGCATTATGCATGTGGTGCACATGCGAATATATATGTTAGCCGTACACATGTGGACACACAGCTCGTACATATGCAGGGATGCTTTGTTTAAATGAAAAACAAGTTCCTTTAAATTCCCCCCTACTGATACTCTGTGCTAACCCTGTAAACAAGAGCAATGCGGAGCGGGGCATATGTCCCCGCCCGTATGTTTAATTGGGGTTAAGATTGAATAGGTTGCTGGTTTAGCATGGTGAATAGTGAGAGTGAATAATGCTGAAAGTTAAACATGTTAAAAGAAAACTGGTTTTCGAATGAAGATGAGGAGTTCTTTAGTTATTGCGTGGAAACTGAAATCAAGATGGCTGTTATAGTGGCCATATTGGACATCGCACGGCGCTGGTTTTCGAAAGGAACCTTCCTGTACCCACCCCGCATACATCACCAAGAAATGAGATGGATCGGACGAGGAGTTCTTTAGTTATTGCGTGGAAACTGAAATTAAGATGGCTGCCGTAGCGGCCATATTGGACATCGCACGGCGCTGGTTTTCGAAAGGAACCTTCCTCTATCCACCCCCCATACACCATCTAGAAATGAGATGGATCGGAAGAGGCGTTCTTTAGTTATTGCGTGGAAAGTTTATGGCCGGACACCCGGACGGACAGACGGAAGGGGCGTTGACATAATGCCCCCTTCTCATTCAAGGCGGGGGCATTATAAAAAAGTAGATGGAAATATTTGCAAAAGCACTCTTAACTTTGGGGCGCCCCGGTGGCTCATCGGTCAAAGTGTGCGTACCATAAAGGCTGTGTCCTTACCGCAGCGACCTGAGTTTGATTCCAGCTCCGGTCATTTGCTGCATGTCTTCCCCCATTCTTCTCCCCAACTTTCCTGTCTCTCTACACTGTACAACTGTCAAATAAAGGAAAAATTCCCCAAAAAAATAATCTTTAAAAAAAAAAAAAAAAAAGCGCTCTTAACTTTAACCCTTAGAGCACTGCAATAAATTTTCAAAAAATTATTAATTAAATTATCTTGCGCTGTTGAAAACCTATCATGTGGCAACTTTTGTTGCCACATGATAGATTTTCAACAGCTTTGAATTTGATATCTTACATCATTGAGCAACACTGTTAGTATTTAGCGCTCTAAGAGTTAATATTACCGTGTTTAGCCCCTCTGCCATAATTTTGCTTACAGGAGTAACAAACACAAGAACGAAGTCTGCTGTAAAGATTGAGATTCTCATTCTTTTGACTTCTGCTGCAGTTGGATGCTGCCGACAGTCATCCTATAACAGTTACCGTATTACTCATCTCCTCTGTAATCACGCCACTAAATTAATATCATCAATAATAAAACCCCAATTTGCAGGCTGAATTTTGTGTGGGTGATTTAATGCGGTAGTTTTACTCCCTTCTCTGCAAGATTTGTGAAGTGGCCATGACTGTGACCAGGGGAAGCAGCTTTACTTTGCTTCAGTCTGTGCTGGGTGGTATCGGGAAAGGAAACATTGCGCATCTTCAGTAGAGAAATGCAAATTCTGCAGAATAGCCTGATTTAATGTAGGAACACTTTAAAGGTACAGGGAAGAGGAATTCCGCAAAGGGTGTGACCTATCTACTCTTAATCACCGCACTAATTACACTTTACTGGCTAATTGTGCTGTTTTCTTTTGTGATTACGCTACCGAGTTAGCGCTAGGCTAATTAAAAAGCATGCAGGCTCTCCATCACCCGCATTTCTACTCGACTTGATGGATTGTCCTCAATAAAGCACTTAATGTATCACACAGCATAGGAGGCATTCACTGCAGCAGAATGCTGGGTTTTTATTGTAAGTGTTTTGCTTGTGTGATACAGTTTGACAACGCAAGATTAATTAAGCTAAATTCACTGTCTGTTTTTGTTTTTAAATATAACTCTGTATCCAACACTGGTCTTTAAGTGCTATTAAAGGCCAGCGGGGGGTTGAAAGGAGGAATAATGTTTTCATTTAAAAAGCTTAGGTCTGTATGTGTTTGTTTGTGTGTGTGTGTGTGTGTGTGTGTGTGCGCTTGCGTGTATGTGTATTAACATGTGCATGTGTGTATGTGATAATGTGTGTGTCATTGTGTGCAAAAACGTGCTTGTGTTTATATGCGTATGTGCATGTGTCTGTGTCTATGTAAGTAAATGAGTATGTCTATGTCTGAGCATGTGCGTGTGTGTGTATATCTGCGTGTAAACATATGCACATGTGCATGTGAAAATGTTTGTGCGGCTGTTGTGTGTGGTTGTCAGTGCGTAAATTTGTGCATATGCAAATTTGTGTGTGTATTTGTGCGTGAACATGTTTATATGCATATGTGTGTATGTGTGTGTGTACCTGCAAATGTGTGTGTGTGTACCTGTACTTTCATGTACTTGTATCAACAAGTGCAAATGTGTGTGTGATTATGGTTCTGCATGCTTGTATGTGTATATGTGTGTGAACACATGAATGTGTGTGAATGCCTGTTTGTGCGTGTGTATGTGTGTGTGTTCAGCAGCCTGTGCATCCCTCCTGACTCGCTGCAGTCAGTAGCCCCCTGCAGACAGTGTTATGGGTGAGGCACAGATGTGGCCGTGCTCTCTGCTCTGGTCTGTGGGGCCGAGTGTGTCAGTAGCTGGGTTGATTGATGAAGTTGGGCTCTTCATTGACACTGCTGCCCTGGGTGTGGATAATGGCATTTCACTCATCTCAGATCCAGATGAGACTATGGGCAGAATTATATCATTTGTTTTTCAGGGCAGTAACACCCCTAGCTGCCCCATCTATCAATATAAGAGTATTCTTCCCTGTCTGTGCCCCTCTCTGTCTGTGCCCCATCCTGCCTGTGAGCCTCTATACCTGTGCCCCTTCCTGTCTGAGCCTCTCTCTGTCTGTGGTCCTTCCTGTCTGTGCCCCCTCTTGTCAGTGCCCCATTCTGCCTGTGAGCCTCTATGCCTGTGTCGTTTCCTGTCTGTGCTTCTCTCTGTCTGTTGTCTTTCCTGTCTGTGCCACTCTCTGTCTGGACCCCATCCTGTCTGTGCCCTTCATATCTGTGACCATCCCTCGATTTTCCCTCTCTGTGTATATTCCTGCCTGTCTGTACCCCTGTTTGTCTGTGCCCCTTCTTGTTTGTAGTCATCTCTGTCTGTACCCTTCCCTGTCTCTAGCCCACCCTGTCTGTTCTCCTCCTTATCTGTACCGCATCCTGTCTGTGCCCTTCTCTGCCTCTATCCCTCCCTATCTGTACCCTTTCTGTTAGTACCCCATGTGGTCTGTACCCACCTTTTCTGAACCTCTGTCTGCCTGTACCCTCCATGTGTGTCCCTTCTGTGTTTGGACCCTTGCTATCTTTAACACTTCTTGTCTTTTCCCACTCAGTGCATTGTCTGTACCCATCTTTGTCAGTCTCCCTTGTCTGTAACTCTTCATGTCCTTATCTTTGCTCTTCTTGTCTGTATCCCTCTCTGACTGTGCTCCTCTCTGACTGTACCCCTCACTCTCTGAACCATCTCTGTCTGTACCTCTTTCTGTCTGTACCGCAGTCTGACTGTACCCTCCCAGGCTGTACCACTCTCTGACTCTACCCTCCCTGTCTGAACCCTTCTTTGTTTGTACCCTTCCCTGTCTGTACCCCGCTCTGTCTGTACCCTCCCTGTCGGTACCACTATCTGTTTGTACTGTCCCTGTCTGTACCTCGCTCTGTCTGTACCCTCCCTGTCTGCACCACTATCCGTTTGTACCGTCCCTGTCTGTACCCAACTCTGTCCATATCATCTCTGTCTGTACCATCCCTGTATGTACCCCGTCTGTTTGTACCGTCCCTGTCTGTACCCCACTCCATCTTTACCATATCTGTCTGTACCCTCCCTGTCTGTAGCTTTGTCTGTTTTTACCATCCCTATCTGTACCCCACTCCGTCTGTACCATCTGTGTATGTACCCTTCCTGTCTGTACCCCTGTCTGACTCCACCCTCCATGACTGTTTCCTTCTCTATCTATACCCCTCCTGACTGTACCCTTCTCTGGGTAACAGCCAAGGTCTTTCTCCTTTGTGGCTTGATCCATTTTTAAATGAAAGGGAAATGGCTCATATCCCTTTTAGCTCGCATCTCCATTCCCTGGAATTTAGTGCTCACTTTTAAATGATCATAAAATGACCGGCCATCAGGTTCTGTTTCAGCATAACTTCTCAGTGCATTTCTATGCACTTACCAAGTAATTTAGCGGTTCACAACCCTCAGTGATCTGTGTTTACAGTAAATAGCTCTATATCAGAGCTCTGTAGCTCCTCTGTTGCGATCACATGGTTCATTGTATTCAAAAGATTTAATGATTGTGATTCTGCTCTCAAATACAGTTTGACTCAAACCGGCCCAAGGATAATGGCTTTTGTGCACACTTGTTCCTCCATGTTTAGCTGCATTCATTTCTTTAGCGCTTCATGAGAGGCATATTCAACACGCACCCATGTGCACACAAAACACGCACGCGTGCAGGCACACGCACACACACGCACTCATGCACCCACACACTGGAACACACACACACACACACAAACAGGTTCACAATCATACGGTCAGTATCATTTATACGTAGAAAGTACACTTTAATTGGAGGATGTGTCCTCTGAGGGAATGGTCATATTTTTCTGTTCCACTGAGATTGTCTAGATCTGCTCAAGGACACTGATTTAACCGAGATAACAGCACCGCTGGGAGAGAATCTCATTCTCTTTTTTCACACCCATTCTAAACCGCGTGTGCGTGAGTGAAAAAGAGAGCGAGAGAGAGAGAGAGAGAGAAGGTGCGTGCGTGTCAAAGAGAGAAAGAGAGAGAGAGTGGGAAAGACTGTGTGTGTGTGTGAGAGAGGGGGAGTGATTGTGTGTGTGTGGCAAAGGGTTGGAACAATCTGGCTCCCAGCGATTACCTCCACTCAGGGTATGTCAAGGGCATAGAAACTGTCATTATTGTCTAATCCAATTAGACAGGTCAATTAGAAGCCTGCAGTAGTTGAAATGGCTTTCTCAAAAGCAGGCCTAATTGGAAATCACGTTAAGATTTCCATGCTGTATTAGAGGAATTAAATCAGTTCAATTCTAACTGGCCTTGGTAAGACGGTGTTAGTGCATTTCATGGGCGATGTAGCCTTGCCTAATCTGTGCAGTTACCTGCACTGAGCCAGTAGCTGTGGGAGAAAGATGATTAATCCAGAATACTGGATGTAATTAAAGATCACTCTATTCTCCTCCCTAAACTCTGAGTTTGTACTTTGTACCTATATCTGCAGACTCTGCAATATGTCAAACTTACAGCGTCATCAATCCCAGATTCTTGAGAGCTCAGGGATCTATCCCATGGTATTGGAAGGGGTGATGGATAACACCTCTCATGACCAGGGGCTGGATCACTCATCCCTTACTGTTGTCTCTGCCGAACAGAAGGCAGCTCCTCAGACAAACTGACAATGGATGACGTTTCCGCTGCCCTGTTTATATCGATATTGTGATTTCCTTTTTCTCCTCTCCTGTCCTCTTGATCTACTCTTTTTTGATCCCCCTCCTTTCCCTGCTCCGTCCCCATACTCATGTTGGTGTCTTTCTCGCTGTCCATTATTGCAGCGATTGGGCCGCTCGGCAGCATTCTGCTGTGCATTTTTTAAACGAGCTCGTGCTGCTGTGGCATTTCAAAATACGCGGCAATTACCTTGATGCAGTGTCTTTTTCACACTGTTCAAATGGTCTATTACACATCAAGACCTAATTAAGAGATTCAATTTGACTCAGAGATTAATTCTGCCAAAATACCTGTAAGTATAGGAGCCTCCCTTTAGCCAAAGGGAGTTCCTTTATTTCCGTGTCCTCTAATGGAGAGCCTGGTTCTGCCGTCTGAGCAGTTTGATTACTCCAAATACTTCAGTCATTTGAATGGCCCATATATTCCTGTGGATTAAGGATAACCCTGCCAGAAACACCTATTTACATCTGGTATTTAGACCAAAAAGTTCCTTTTCATTTAATAATGTTTATGGCATAGACACGCATGCGCACACAAATGCACATGCACAGACCGTTGCCGAGGCAGCCAGGTGTGCGAGCTGATTTTATCAATGTGCCACATATGCTGTGGTTTAATTACAGCACTTGCAGAGTCCCATAATTGATCGTGTAATTAATTAATTAATTCAGGTTGGCTTGCTCGTTACTGGCCCACAAAGCCCATTTGCTTTTACAGGTCGTTAGTGTGATTAACGGTTATGAGCGGCAGCTGTAAAAGAATGCACATTTTCAAAAATGAATGGACAAGGAGCTTTTCCTCTCATTATGGTGCATCTGTGATTTTTATCATTGAGAAAATAGTTCACCCGTGAGTCACCAGTATGTGAGTGAGCGCTGTATATCTTGGGGGCTGCTGGATGTTGAAAATTGCCATATTTCACTGTCTTATTTCAGAGAACCAAAACAAATCCCCCAGATTGCGGAGGGGCCTCGGGAGTGGGTGGCTGAGTATGGGGTAGGGGGAGGGGCTTTAATGAGCTTAGATAAATCAGGCTCTTCTTCTGTCTTTCTTCTTCTGCGCGGTTTGACAGGGAGTGTGTGGAATAGTTTTTCACATCAAGGTGCATAAATATCAAACCTTTCCTCTGAAAAGCATGTTGACAAATGGAAATTAATTAGGGAAGCCTATTAGTTTAAAAAGTATAATGCTGGCATCGTCTGATTTTTTTTAAAAATATCAAACTACTACTTTGTGGAGCAAAATCATTTTTTCAGCAGTTTATTGAAAAGATATGAATCTTATTTCTCTGCTTTCACACTGCATATATCTCCTTACAGCAGGAGTACTACCACAGAGTTTGATCCATGAGGCTCAGGTATTGTTTTGTTTACAGAGTTTGAATTAATCCGTCTGTCAATATGGAGTTTTAATTTTCTTTAATTAACCTGTGGAAATTGGTGTGTAAATTCCATAAATGCTTGTGCACACTTCATGCATACGCACACGCAAACGCACAGACACACACACACACACACACACACACACACAGTGGAGAATAATTGTTATGGGCCTGGCTTTGTGAGGTGTGGCACTGCCATTACATTCTGGGGGAAAAAACCTGAGCAGAATTGCTTCAGTTTTGCGTCTCCAGGAATATTAATAGACTTGCAAAAGAATGTGTTGTTCGCTGCATTAGGTCTGGATGCGGGAGACTTGAAATGCATGTGAATGCAAAAGAATAGGTGTCATGTGATCTGGAAAAATCTAGTACGTATGTCACTTTTGGTAGGAACTGAGTTTGACCCTCATTTGCAGTAATCAAGAATGGTGAAAATCTTAAAACACTAGCTCTTAGTGTTACTTGAATTGTCAGAATCAAGTTTCTATTATTTATTTTCTTCTTCGGTCAGGAAAAGTCCAGAATCCAAAAGTTTTTTTCAAATTGCGAAACTTGTGCCACTAATAAACTCACTTGGTTTTCCCAGATCACTGGGGAGGAGTCAGTAAAGGCAGGGTGGATGGGGCTGTGGATTAGACAGCATCAGAGGGCATAGCTGCCCTCCTCCCTGGGGCATCACATAGCTCCGACTTCACAGGCCCAGGTGCAGACCGCAGGCTTGGCTGTGTTTATAGCTACATTTATTAGCAGCTTCTGAACTCTATCTGAATAATGCAGGGGCTTAGCCACAACCTCTTTATGAGGTGAAATCATTGTACTCTGCTCCGCTAGTGAATCTAACTTCCTTTATGAATTGTGAGTAAACTCTGTGCCACAATGGCTTGTGTCTCTGAACAAGTGCATGGTAATGTACTAGTCAGAGATTCTCATAGCTCTGTTATTCAGAATTCCTGTTTTCAATTTTGTTTGCACGAGCAGATAGCAGAGGGTATTGGCCCATTCTCTCTGCAATTGAAGATCAGGTGTTCCCACATAGTGATGAAGTCCCCTCCAAATGCCCAGCAGCACGACGCCATAATGTCTTTGTGGTGCAATCATTGGCCATCAGAATCTTCAAACACCTGGATGAGCTACAACCACTTAGAGCTGGGCTAAGCTAATCAGCCATGATGACTTGGAACCTCATGGTGGGACCAGTCAGCAATAACCAACGAGACTTGAGCCAATGGCATTGGGCCTGTCATCTCTTACCACTTAGAACTGGGTCAGTTGAGTGTGACCTCTTACAGCTGTGCCAATCAGCTTTGGCTGGCTTGAGCTTGGCCAATCACCTCTTGCCACTTAGAGTGTGGTCAATCATCAGCACTGATCACTTAGTGGTGGGCCAATCGGCTTAGACCACATTGCCCAAGGTCAAATAGCTGTGTACCGCATTCGGCTGGTCTATACAGTATCAAGAACTCAGGGGCTCTGCCAATCAGTTGCTTTGACAAAGCAGTACACAGGGCCAGTCATCTACAGCAGTGAGAGAGCTGATGATTCGGTGTGTTGTGGGAGTAATGGTAGGCGTGAGTTAGTCACTTGTGTGCCAATTTGAGGAGTGTACACACGTCAGTAAAGGACTTTTTGAGACAAAATCTGATGGTCCTCAACCCGTTGCACCCAACAGATCTGGCTCCAGGTCCCATACAGCATTATATAGCAGTTGGCAGTTAAAAACAGTGTGTAGCATACACTGTGCTACAATTGTAGTGCTTTTTTCTGAGAAAAGGGGTGGGGGGCTTTGAGTTTTGAACAGTAATCCATTTATATTTAGACCAAACTGTATCTGAAAAACTGCAGTTTGCAATTAAAAACTTCTAACTGCATATGCACCACAAAATCAACGGCGAACGACATTTGAATGGCACTGGAAAAAGACCTGCTCTATCACCTGAAACTAGAGACTGCACTCTTTTCAAAGAGTCCAAGCAATATAGTCGGCACATCGCTCCTCTCGGCATCAATGCGTTTCACAAGTCAAACTCAAAAGTAGCCAGTACAGCAGAATTTTTTGTGTGCAGTTTATTATTTCAAATATCTATCCAGATTTCAGCAACACCACTATTTTATGCTATCACAGTCATACCCCACAAACCCCTAGGCTTCAAAGGGTTAAGTCAGACAAGATTTTCTTTTGTTGTTCATTTACTCAGATGATAAATGAGTGTTTATCTTTGCCATTCTTTTTGTAGAAAAATGAGTGCGGATGGTAGCTGACAGGTTATTGTCGAATTTTGTAACCATTTGTTCAGTGACTCAGCTGCTTTGTGCACATTCATCCTCCAGGACTGAGCTGAGCCAGATGCTATTAACCGCCATTTTGGGCTTTATCATAACACTGTGTTTATATTTACATTCTCTCTAGCTCTGCAAGCAATGACCTGACTAGGAGGTGAAAACTTTCTACCATGGTAAAGGCTGGGCTTGCAGCCGCATAATCTGATATTGCTGTCTGAGTGTTGTTCTGGGATGAACAAAATAATGTTCCTCCAGGAGTAACAATATAGTCCACCAATGAATAGCCGATCTGCTACGATGACATCATGAAACCAAAAAGGCTTTACAACCATGCTTCGCACACAGCTAGAAAGACCTTCGGCTCGCAGTTTGAACCAGCGGAAGCCCTGAAGGTGAGTGAAAGGGATGCAAAAATTCATGAGGCAAAAACTATTCTGGGTTTTCTCGATAACAAGCATCTCTGCAAGTCCCTGCTCATCAGCTTGAAAAGCTTGCTAACATTAGCTATTGGCTAACTTTAGACTACTAAAATGCATTCCATTTGTAAGCACAGCATAAAGATATCACAGTTGCAATTCATTGGTGGACTATTAATGTTACTCCTGGAGGAGCATTATTTTGTTGATCCCGGAACAGTTCTTACATGGCAATATCAGATTGTGACTTGCAGCGTATCACTATTATGATCCTGCGGCTTAATTGTTTATAAAAGCCTTAATTAGACTGTGCCAGCAGCAGTGACCTGGGGCTGCCCAATGACAGGGTCAGTCGCAGCTATTCATGGGAATGAGCTTGTAAATATGATCAACACTCTAGCCGCCACGTTTAGCTCTTTATCTCGTCTAAAATAGAGTCATATAATGCACTTTTCCGAAAAGCCTAAGGAGAAAATTAGCGGCGCTAAATGCAATTAATCTCATCTCTGACACTTTCACTGCTTTCGCACGATCAAAGTGCTTCACGGCCTCAGGTATGGATCATGTGACTCTCAGCTGTCAGTGATGCGGGGTTTTTGATCTCACGAACTAGGGCATAGATGGTGTATATGCGCATGACAGCCATCTGCATCCGTGTGTGTAATTTCATTCATGACTCTCTCTCTACCCTCACGTTGACATGAGATCATGTTCTGCAGATTTCCCACAGACAGCAGGTACAGCCTCACACCTGTCAGGTTAAATTGGCATCCTGGATGTCTGAGTGATCATGTGAGTCGGGGAAAGGGACAGACACACAGATTCTCTTCTGCAAGCTGATTCACATGGTTGTGTGATCTCAACCCAAGTGTCTGCAATCAGTTCTTTCAAGAGCACTTTAATTAAGCCTGGTTTGATTGAAATAATGCAGCTGTGGTGAGAGGAGCCCTGCTTTGGGGATGGCGTGCTTCAGTCGGACAGTGTTGGACAAGCCAGTCTGTCCAAAGCCCATCCATTATATAATGGCCGATAGAAGCGGGAGGCCAATTGCAGCGGCAGAGAGAAACAGCAGCACAAACCCAATACACTCATGGAGAAAGACACGGACCCAATGACAGGAACAGCTCTCGCGTTCCTAAAAGGACGCCCAACCTCCGACGAAAAGGAAACAAAGCGAGAGAGAGAATAAGAAGTATCTCGCGAACTAAGTAAAAACAAAGCACCTAAAATAGTGCGATCCCAAGATAAGAGAGGGGAATGAAGAAAAGGGAAATACTCCAGATAGATAGGAATTTCCTTAAATAACTAGAAGATAAACTGTAAGATAAATACTAACCACAGAAATCTACGGCTTAAGTGCTTAACGAAATCAGACACTCCAGCAAAGGAGGCGTGGCGGACTTCCGGCTTATATAGTAGAGTCTGGAGAAGGCGCCGCCCAGGTTTAATCAGCCAGCTGGGTAAAGAATCCAATAGAGAAGGAATTCGATATTGTCCCGGGACGAAAGCCACAAAGAAAAGTCCTTAACACACGCATACCACCTAAACCATGACACATTATTACCTCCGCCAAGGAGGTTATGTTTTTGCCAGCATTGTTCAGTCTATCTGTCTATCTGATTGTGTGCAAGACAACTCAAAAAGTAAGAAACGGATATCTCTAAAATTTTGTAGGTGGTTTGCTATTACATCAGGGATGGACCCTATTGATTTTGACCGCGACTGGTCAAACAGTATGGCCGCCACGGCAGCCATGTTGAAATTCTATGACACGCGATAACTGAACTTCACTCTCACTGATATCACTCAAATTTTGTGGGTTGATTGGTCTCGCATCAGGGACAGAACCTATTCTTAAATGTCTTATGAGCCATGTTCACTCAGCAAGATTTTGACTGTGCTGCCTTGGTAGAGGTTTGCACTCTCAGAGTGCCTCTAGTTTTACTATTTGGTTGAGCGTCCTGTGGATTTCTGTGTCATGGATCTATTCCTGGATCTGCTCACATCTAATGAGATTTCTTAATTCAGCCTAATTCTGCATTAAGATTAGTGCAACTGATGTATTGATTGTATGGTGAAGTCCCAAATGCCTCAAAATGAAGAAGCCTGTTTATCAGACTAAAATCTCTCTGCAGAAAACCAGAGCTGAGACGCATAATCCAGAGAGCCTGTGCTTCAGTCTGATTAAATTAAATCAAACAGGAATATAGTGTTTGATTAAACCGGTAGATTTGTTTGATTGAACTTTAGATTAAATCAGAGCTGTTAAAAGCTGATTGTAAGTGTAAAATCCTGCACACTCACTCAGTCGGGCCCTGATGGGAGCTTGTGAGAAAAATAATGTTATTTCATCCTAATGGGATAAAAGCAAACTGAGGTGTGGGCTAATATCATTTTATGATGGCGCCCCTGTAATAATCATCGCACTTTTTGCAAAGATTGCAGCTTTGACTAAATCTTTATGATTTTTTTACATCGTAGCTTACATATTGTGGCCACTCTCTTGGCCAGGTCTCCTTTTGCGAAAGAGAATTTTATCTAAAGTGACAACCTGGTTGAATAAATAAAACAATATTTAAATAAAAAATAGACAATTCATTCATGCCAGCAGCATTTTCCACATTTAGAATTCTGTGAATCATATTGGTCCTGTCACTTTGATTCATTGAGATCACATTGCTCATGCTCGTTCGATTTGTATTAGCATGATCTTTTAGCAAAGCAGTTTGCATTTGAATACATAAATCAAAGAGGGCAGTGTCATGTGAGTCTCCACCTCAAGGCCGTTTGTCTTAGACGCCCAGAGGCCATAGCTCTCCCTCAGAAAGAGAGAGAAGCAGGGAACACGAAAAAGGTCTCTCGAGTCGGACCCTGGCTGAGCAGGGTTCAGTGGGGGAATGAGTAGGGTTTGATTTTGGAGCTCAGTGGTGTTTGATTTGAGGGGGCAGAGTGGGGTCTGATTAAATAGCTGAGTAGGACTTTGATTGAGTGGGGCTTGATCTGGAGCTGAGTGGGGTTTGGTGTGGGGCTTAGTGGGGTTTGATGTGGCGCTGAGTGGGGCTTGATATGGCCCTAAGTGGGGTTTGATATGGGGCTGAGTGAGATTTGCCGTGGGGCTGAGTGGGGTTTGATGCGGGACTGAGTGGGGTTTGATGTGGGGCTGAGTGGGGCTTGATGTAGGGCTGAGTGGGGTTTTATGTGGGGCTGAGAGATTTGATTTGGGGCTTGATGTCGGGCTAAGTGGGGTTTCATGTGGGGCTCAGTGTGGTTTGATGTGGGGCTAAGTGGGGCTTGATGTGGGGCTGAGTGGGGCTTGATGTGGGACTGAGTGAGATTTGATGTGGTGCTGAGTGGGGTTTGATGTGGGGCTTAGTGGGGCTTCATTTAGGTGGTTGAGTGGGGTTTGATGTGGGGCTTAGTGGGGTTTCGTTAGGGTGGTTGAGTGGGGTTTGATGTGGGACTGAGTGGGGCTTGATGTAGGGCTGAGTGGGGTTGGATATGGGGCTGAGTGGGGCTGAGTGGGGTTTCATTAGGGTGGTTGAGTGGGGCTTGATTGCGCAGCTGATCAGGGCTTGATTGGTCAGCCAGTGAGGTCCATGGAATGCACCTCTGCTACCTGTTACAGCTGTATTGTATTGGTGAGCACTGAGCTTGCGAAGTCATTCAGGGTGCTGGGTTCAACCTCAGAGCTGTGGGTTTCTGGGAGGACATTATAGCTGGTGTAGAGCAAAACATATTAGTCCTGTTCACAGTTCTGTAATACACCACCCATTAGAGCGTCCCATGGGCACTCACTGCACAGTGCGTGTGTATGTGGGATTGTGTGTGTGCATGTGTGTCTGTATGTATGTGTGTGCTTGTGAGAGAGCACAAGATTGACAGACTGAAATTGTAATAAAAAATCAGGAGGTATAAGCCTTCAATCCCATTCCTCACACACCTGACCCTCCCCCCTCCACTCCCCTCGAAATGGCCGTGCGAAATCAGTCTTCTCCACGTCAAAATCTCCTTTTCCATTTCCGACTCGGTGTTCAGCCGTTTGATAATTCAATAAATCAGCTCCATACGAGGCATTTCCCTGAGTTTTGTCATGTGACAGCAGTGAATTAATTATGGTGGGTTTGGGGGTTGCTGTTGGTGGTATAAATGTACACATTCCTCATGCCCATGTTTTCTTTGGTTCAGCAGCACACCATGTGTCTGCTGCTCACGTCCAATGTCTTCAGAATGACAGGGAAGTGGAAGAAAAGCATGTCAGTGTGGTGCAGCGGGGGGGGGTTGTGTGGCTGTACTGTGGTATTGGCCATTCTTGCAGTTCTGGCTGTTCCTGTGGTCCGAGTGGTTCTGTTGGTTCTGTTACTTGTGTGTAACATTGTATAGGCATAGTATGGGTGCCCTATTACACTATGAATAAAACAGTATTGTCGCAGTGCAGTTTTTCACAATATTTTTTCTCAGGCTTTTTCAAAACACTATCTTAGTGATTTAGAATAACAATAACTTGTTAATTGACCTGCCCATAAAATTATACAATTTATACAGCTTTTTCCTTCATTTTTTTTCACCAGCAACAGTGCTGCCAGTCTTCTCCATAGGTCTTAATAGGATATTTAAGTGTGACATTCCTTCACTTCTGGGAAGAGCCAGGGTAGGAAATCAAGCAGCTAAAGCCTCAATGAAAGTTTTTACTTGGACTAGACTGTGTCACATGGTTTATGTGCAATTTACTGCTGAACGTCTACACTGAATAGCTTTCACCTGCTCAGCGCTATCTCCTGTGAGCTAACAGCGCTGATGTTTGACGTTGAACTTGTGCATTATTAACCCCTGTTAGCTAACAGCGCTGATGTTTGACGTTGAACTTGTGCATTATTAACCCCTGTTAGCTAACAGCGGTGCTGTTAGTCATTGAACTTGTGCATTATTAACCCCTGTTAGCTAACAGCGGTGCTGTTAGTCATTGA
This sequence comes from Gymnothorax javanicus, assembly GCA_029692085.1. NCBI lineage: Eukaryota > Metazoa > Chordata > Actinopteri > Anguilliformes > Muraenidae > Gymnothorax > Gymnothorax javanicus. The sequence continues at coordinate 23,223,226 of CM056195.1, read as the reverse complement.
ACTTGAGCATGATTAACCCCTGTCGGTAAACTGCAGTTTTGTTTGCCACTGAACTTGCTCAGTATTAACCCCAGTAAATGAACAGTAATGTTGTTCGAGGTTGAATTTGTTCGGTTTAACCCCAGTTAATGGAAAGCAGTGCTGTTGGGAGTTGATCTTATCTCTGTGTTGACCCCTGTTAACAAACAGCCGTGTTATTTTGCATTGAACTGCTCAGTGTTAGCCCCAATCAACTGACAGAAAGTGTTGTTTTGTGCTGAACTTGCTTAGTATTAATGCCAGTACACGAACAGCAGCATTGTTTGGAGTTGAACTTGCTCAATGGTTGCTCCTATTAGCGAGTGGCGGCAATATTTAGTGTTGAATTTACAAACTGCAAGACCCTAATAGCTTGCAGTAGTGTTGTTTGGTTGCAGCATGTATAACGAACGGTAATGTTTGTACGGCCAGCTCACGCACTGAAAACAGTTCCCTGTGGAGACAGCTCTAATGAAGGAAAAGATCTCCAAAGTGTTATATTTACACCATCGGTTCAGTGGTCTCTGAAATTATTTATTCTTAACATTCAGTATGACACACCAAAATAATCACTGTGAGAACCTGGGAGGAATGTAATTCATTCTTAACTGTTTTGCAGAACTAAGTGGCATTATCTTCGCACTGAGAGCCTCCCGCTAAGGCTCTCAGAGCCAGTCTAAGCTGAGCACAATGATGACCATAACAATGCTCAGCTGTGCACCAAGCCCCCACTGATTGTGCATCCTTTTATTGCTCTAACAGAGAGAGGGGTGCCAGCAGGGAGTAGAGGGAATTTCATCTGCTGCTCATCTGAGTATATAAGAGATGGAGCTGAAAACCAGGGTTGAGTTTGCAGTTGAAATACTTCATTGACCCTTCCAGATCTCTGAGAATTTTTGGTGGTTGTGGCAATTCTACCTTCTAATGTGATTTCCATTAACACTACCGATCAGTAGTTGTAGAACACTTTGCTCATGATTTTGTTCCATGTTTTGGTGAAATGTGAGCTATTTTAACTCACGTAAATAACCTCAAATGGCCCTATGCTGGATGTGAATACTGAGAAGTCAAAAAGGATCTGTTATTCCATTAGATAGTGACCTAAATTATGCAGTTAATTAAAAAATGTGCATTTCTGGAAAATAAACGGTTAAACCAATTATGTCCATTTTCCAGCAAAAAAAAATGTAAAATCAACCCAGATTGGTGAAGATTAGATGGAATGATCAAGAAGAGGCATGTTCAGCGCTTCCTTGGGAACTTCCAGAGTAAGTATTAGGTGTAGACCTCCTGAACCATATGACTCTGCTCACAGAAAACAAAACAAACAAACAAACAAAAAACTCTGGGAATCGGCTTAGCATTTATTACAGCAAAAGGTGGCCACTTTGGTCAATCTAAGATTTTTATACATATTTTTGTCCCCCCGGCATATAATGCGGGGGGATATAGTCATGGGTGCAGTCGTCTCTCCGTACATCCATCTTTCTGTCTGTGAACATTTCGTTTCTGGAGCATAACTTGAAAACTGTTCAATATTTTCCCACAAAACTTGGTGTGCACTTTAATTATGACTTGACTTGGTTCCTTTTGCTAATCCAAAGTTGATGACGTGGGGCCGGGGGAAGATGGCGGCATGCACGTATCCGTTCTGAGGCAAGATGGCGGCACGCACGTACCCGTGTGTTTGTCAACTTGCAGTATATTATCGCATTTTATTCTGTTTAATCGACGTTCATTTTTTTAAACGTCGAGTGCGAAATCTCCTTCGGTGGATTACACAACATTGCTGTTCTTTTCTACATTTGAAATTGGAGAGCCGACAATGCCACCAAAAAAAAGTGGCAGGACCGGCCATCGAGGAGGACATGGAGGAGATCCAAAAATCTCTAAACTTCATGTCCCAAGAGATAACAAAAGTGGCCACGCAACAAACGCATTTACTGGCTCTAATGGAAGAAGTACGAAAACTGAAGATCCAAATCAAAGAACGAGATCAAAGAATTGAACAACTTGAGCGGAGAGTTGATGAAATGGAGCAATACTCACGCATTGATGATGTGATTATCAGCGGCTTGGAATTAAAACACCAGTCATATTCCAGGACCGTGGTGGGAGACAAAGATGGAGAGGAATCCCTTCCAAGTGAATTGTTCTCGTTAGAGAAACGGATCATTCAGTTCTTTGAAAGTAAAAACATAAGAATCCAAAGCAAACACATTGTAGCTTGCCATACTCTTCCGAGGAGCAACATTAAAGCTAAACCGGCAATCATAATTCGCTTCCAGAATCGCAAACAAAAAGCCGAACTACTAAAGCAGGCGAGAATGCTGTAAGGGACGGGAGTGTATATTAACGAACACTTAACCAAGAAAAACGCGGAGATTGCCAGAGAAGCGCACAATTTGAAGAGGAAAAACAAAATCCAGGCTACATGGACTCGGAACTGCAGAGTTTTGATTAGACTAAATGGAACACCGGAACAGGCAAAGGTCATTGTGGTGAAAGAATTAAAGGACCTGGAATAATACCGATAAATATGCCTCGGCCCATGTTCATAAGACCAGTGACTGGCTTAAGGATTACTAATATGATTTTAACAAGCAGAACGGACGGTGACTTCTTGGGAAAGACTAACTGGTTGGACTACTACCGACATTGTTGGACTCCTTGGGTCGACATAAAAGAGCAAAGGACTGAAAAGGTATGTGGGGTTATTCGAGACAAATGCACTGGGAGCGTGTCTCTTAGCCGATGGAAGACACTTGATTTGCATGACTGAGTTTCCAGAGTCTGACTCTCCGAGAGTCGCGGCTTCTTCAGAGTTAACACGGAGCAAAAAATGTTTGACTTTGAATACAACGTCGATCCGGAAAATCATGTATTTAATCAAATCAATGACACTTGTAATTATTATACTAACGATCTATTTAATGAAAAGTTTGAATTAGACCATTCATTTTCTTTGATACATTTTAATTGTTGGAGTCTTTACACAAATTTTACGAAGATTGATGAATATCTGTCAACATTCAAAAATAAATTTAAAGAGATAGCCTTATCAGAGACGTGGTTGAATAAGGAGAAAGGTGCTGACTTCCACATTGAAGGTTATACTCTGCATTATATTAATAGAACCAACAAGAGGGGAGGAGGTGTGGCCCTGTTTGTTGATTGCGACCTGAAGTGTAAATTAGTTGAATGTATGACAACAGTAGTCGACGATTTAATGGAATGCATAACTCTGGAAATACAAATTGAAAAGATGAGAAATATTGTTGTGACGTGTGTATACAGAACACCAGGATCAAGTGTAGAGGTATTCGAAGACCATTTAGAAGAAATAATTAGCAGGTGTAAAGAAAATAAAACGTTTATAATATGTGGAGATTTCAACATCGACCTCCGAAATGCATCTAAACATAAAATAACGTCAGACTTTCTAGATGCACTATATAGCAGAGGGCTATACCCACTGATCACAAAACCCAGCAGAATTACCTCTAACTGCTTATCACTAATTGATAATATCTTCACTAATGTTTTGGAGAACACTGTTAAAAGTGGGCTTATGATAAATGACATAAGTGATCATTTACCTGTTTTTGTAATATATGATTGTCATATAAAGAAAAACGATACGCAGAGTTTCAAAAGATATGTTAGAGTTAGAAGTGATGAAGCAATAAACCAGTTTAGGAATGAGCTTCTGAAAGAAGAATGGAAAGGGGTTTATGTTGAAGATGTAAATGCTGCTTATGATTCATTTTTGAATACCTACTTATCACTTTATGATAAAAAGTGTCCATTAAAGATTATTAATCATCAATGTAATTTTCATAAAAAGCCTTGGATAACAAAGGGCTTACAAAATTCTTGTAAAAAGAAAAACAATCTTTATAGAGATTTTATAAAATTCAGAACAAGTATTGTTGAAAGGAAATACAAGGTATATAAAAACAGGCTGACAACTATTACGAGACTAGCCAAAAAAGAATATTATAATAAAATGTTAATTGATAATAGAAATGATATTCGACACACTTGGAAAATTCTTAATGGTATTATTGGGAACAAACCTGCGGCCATAGGCCAACCTGGTTATTTTATTAATGATAATAATCAAGTGTTGAAAAATATGAATGAGGCGGTAAACGAATTTAATGCTTTTCTTGCAAATGTCGGACCTATTCTTGCCAGTTCTACAAAAAACATGGTGATGGGCAAATAGAGGCTAACTGGCATGGAGAAAGCAAAGTGTTGCACTCCTTCTTTCTTGGAGGAGTGAGTGAAACTGAAATCAAATCTATTGTTGCATTATCTAAAAATAAGACATCAACTGATAATGATGGGATTGACATGATTATTGTGAAAAAAGCCATTGATTGTATAAGTAAACCGTTAAGTTATATTTTCAATCTTTCTTTTTGTTCTGGGGTATTTCCAGACAGAATGAAGATAGCAAAGGTTATTCCACTTTTTAAAACAGGAGATAAACACAGCATTAATAATTACAGACCAGTGTCCTTGCTTTCACAATTTTCAAAAATACTTGAAAAACTGTTCATACAAAAATTTGATACTTTTATTGAAAATAATAAATTACTGAGTGACAGTCAGTATGGCTTTCGGGCAAACAGATCCACATCATTAGCATTAATGAACATAGTGGAAGAAATTGCATCAGCATTAGAAAGTAAGAAATACACAATAGGGGTTTTTATTGATCTAAAAAAAGCCTTTGATACAATAGATCATAATATCCTCATATCTAAATTGCATACTTATGGTATAAGAGGAATAGCTCAGAACTGGATCAGTCGTTATTTGGATAATAGGCAACAATATGTACATTTTGCTGGTATTACATCTGATCATATGAAGATTAAATGTGGAGTCCCACAAGGTTCGGTTTGGGGACCTAAACTCTTTATTTTATATATTAATGACATCTGTGACACATCAAAATTATTACGATTTGTGTTGTTTGCAGATGACACAAATTTTTTTTGTTCAGGAGAGGATTTGCGTATGTTGCCAGAAACTATTGCAAATGAAATGGTCAAGCTCAAAAAATGGTTTGATGACAATAAGTTATCACTAAACTTGAACAAATCAAAATTTATGGTTTTTGCAAATCGGAGAAACGCGAATGTTTCACTGTGTATAGATGAAATAAGTTTAGAAAGAGTGTCTGAAATCAGATTTTTGGGTGTTATAATGGATGATAAATTGACATGGAAATATCATGTATCACATGTGAAAACTAAAGTATCTAAAAATGTTTTTGTGCTCAACAAAGCAAAGTATTTGTTGGATTATAAGTCAATGCAGATTTTGTATTGTTCTTTGATTTTGCCGTATTTGCATTACTGTGTTGAAGTGTGTGGCAACACGTATAAGACTAATTTAGAATCATTATTTATTTTACAGAAAAAGGCAATGCGAATTATTTTTAATGTACATCCAGGAGAACACACAAATGCACTGTTTATTAAATCAGGGCTGTTAAAATTTAAAGATTTAATTGAACTGCAGACTTTATTAGTTGTGTACCGGGCAAAAAACTGAACACACCAGAAAATATACAGAAAGTATTTGTTTTACATTTAGGAGATGAGCAACATAGAAGGAAATTTAACATTAAGCATCCGTTTGCACGGACTACATTAAAGGAGATGTGTATCTCTGTAACTGGGGTAAAACTGTGGAATTCCTTGCCAAATGATTCAAAGAACTGTATGAATATCTTTAGATTTAAGAAAATGTATAAAAAAAGAATAATTAGACAATATGATGATGTTAGATAATTTGTTTCTCAGATTGTAAATTATTGTGTTTTGACCTTTGATTGTGTTTGTTTACTACTGTACGTAGTGGTTGCTAAGCAACTGTGATAGGCAGGCCATCTTTTATTTTCTATTTCTGATTGTATATTTGAATAAGGGGCAGGTAAAATAAGATTTTCTTCTCCCTGCTCCTTTCCGTCATGGGTTATGTAAACTGCTCAGAGCTGAATATGTTTTGTGAATTTCTTTTTGTCTCCAATGCCATGAGCGGAACAAATAAAAATGAATGAATGAATGAATGAATATGCCATATCCTGATGGCTCTTGTTGTTGTTGTTGCTGTTGTTTTGACGAACAAAAAGCATTTAAATTTAGTTTTTGTCTTCGACTGCTTGAAAATTGTTGGTGTTTGAAAACTTTTGACCAGATTATCTTTGAGTCAACAAGGTGAAATAAGCATCACCTGTCCCAGCTGAGGGCTGTCAATGATCAAAAGCAATCTAAAAGTTTGAAAACATTTAAAGAGTTTGTTTCCAAAACACAATATATCCATTTTACTCATTTTGAATAAATAAACTTTTTCTGTGTGGGCGCCTATTGCATTTTATAGAAAAACACAAACTTTGACCATGAAAAAAAATGTACCTTGTAGTATGAATTTATAAAAATGGATTTTTGCACCATGCGTAAGAAGCACAGGGCTATCGCTCTGTATGGTATTATCACAATTTTTGTAATTTTGGCACTTATTGTGTTTTGAAAACAAACTCTTCATATCTTCTGTGGGCTCCGTGGTTTAACAGTGTATTTTAAAAAATGGCACGATAGTTATAACCCTCTGTTTTAAATACGTATGCTCAGATAAATGCACCGGGCATGAGGGTAAAGTCACAGTGTTCACAGCTTCTGCCCTTCATATACTCATATGCTGATGGTCTGAATGCACAGCAGGGTTAATAAGACCAGAGCAGGCTGTGAGTCCTTTACACTCCGAGGGCTGTTCACAGGATAGGGGCCCCTCACAAACCTTCACCCTCAAGTCCTATTTATGTAAATAATTTTATTTCAATCAGCCCTTTTGTGGACTCGGTCATATATTTTAGTCCTGGTTGCTCTTAAGTACCACACTCTAATTAAAGCAAGGTCTGAGCAGCTGACCTCTTAACATGTTAAGCTGGGGACACACTACAAGATTTTTGGCCAGGTTTTACCCACGATTTGCGATTGGGGCTAGTCTGCGCCAGTCAGCTCTAGTTGGGGACAGTTGTCATGACAAGTCAGCGCAGAATCTGTTAGTGTGTGATGTGGTACAGACTGGAATCAGCAAGTATGTGAGGTGAACAGACTCCGCCCGACTTCAGTCGCCGAAATTCAAATATGTTTAAATTTTTTGAGCCGACTCTGGATGCAGTTGTGTAGTGTGTGATCCCTCATCTGCTGCAGTCCTTAAATGTGTGATCCCCAGTCTTTACAAGAATCTGCTGAAGCCAGTCGTGTAGTGTGTACTCCAAGTCTTTTCAAAGTCTGCTAAGACTGTGAAAATCTTGTAGTGTGTCCCCAGCTTCAGGCAAGATTAGTTACAGTAGGTTAGCTATTGTGCCTTCAGAGAGCCATTTTGTGTTTGTGTGCCATGTTTTGCCTGAATATATGCCTATGTGTGTGTCACACCATATGTACAGCATGCTGTTTAAGTAAGTGTCTCCTGCTGTTTGCGTGAGTGTTTGTTTCATACCGTACTGTGTGTATGCGTTCATGTTTCTTACTGCAAGCATGTGTAGTGTTAGTATGTACCATACAGTGTATGTGTGGGTGTATGTGTGAGTGCGTTTTTACTGTAGATACATTATGTGTCTGTGAATTTATTTATGTGTCCTGCCTGTGATCCTGATATGACAAACTGTCAACAGTGCAGAAAAGGGAGAGCTTTGAAATTCCTTTACTCATGATTTAGTCATGATTTCATCAGCTTTTATTATCTTTCATTTATTTCCAGTCTCTTTGAATTTATTTTTTGAAAATGGCAGGACGGTGAAAATTGAGACCAGCCACTCTGCTTAATTGTATTGTACACTTCTGTTATTTATTCATAAATACATTTACGCTCTCCTCTCACAATTTCAAATATTCATGGAAGGCAGCATTTTATTATTTTATCATTGCTGGTCCGTTAATTTTTCATGTGTGATTTACCACTGTCTGTCTCATGGCCTCTTACATGGCATCCCTTACAGTGAGTGTATCTCTCAAAGTGTGTCCCCTATAGTGCGTTTCTTACTCTGTGTCTCTTACTGCCTCACTAATAGTGTGTCTCTTATACTATCCCATTCAGTGTGTCTTTACCAGCACCTCTTAAACTTTTTTGTATATTGTGTCTTTTGGTGTCTCCAACTGTGTCTTTAATAGTGTCTCTTATAGTGTCCCATACACCTCTTAAATTGTCTCTTACAGTGTGTCTCTAATGGTGTATTTTATAGTGCCTCTCTTATAGTGTCCCATACAATGTGTCTTGCGTAGCGTCTCTTAAATTGTGTTTTTTATAGTGTCTCTGTTAGTGTATCTTCCCGTGTCTCTTACATTCTCTTTGTGATAGTGTGTGTTTTATCGTGTCTTATAGTGCCTCTTACATTGTGTTTTTTATAGTGTCTCTGTTAGAGTATGTTATTAGTGTCTCTTACATTGTATCTTATAGTGTCTCTTGCATTATGTTTCTTGTAGTGTCTCTGTTAGCAAATCTTATAGTGTCTCTTACATTATCTTTTTATAGTGTCTCTGTTAGCATATGTTATTAGTGTCTCTTACATTGTATCTTATAGTGTCTCTTGCATTATGTTTCTTGTAGTGTCTCTGTTAGCAAATCTTATAGTGTCTCTTACATTATCTTTTTTATAGTGTCTCTGTTAGCATATCTTATGGTGTCTCTCAAATTGTGTTTCTTATAGTGTCTCTTAGCGTATCTTACAGTGTCTCTTACATTGAGTTTCTTGTAGTGTGTTTGTTAGTATATCTTATAGTGTTTCCTACATTGTTTCTTATAATGTGTCTCTTATTGTATCTGATAATGTGTCTTATGGCGGCCCTTTTATAGTGTCCCATACAGTGCGTATTTTAATTTCAGTTTATATTTCATTGTGAGTCTCTCATAGGGAGCCTCTAATAGAGAATCTCTGATGGCGTCTGTCACTGTGTTTCTCAAAGCGCAGCCTCGTCTGTACTTTGGTTTCCCCCTAGATCTCAGCAGATCCAGCGTGCTTCATATCAGACGAAGCTTTAGTGAAAGAGGCCAAATGATTGGCTGTAGCCCTCCTGACAGGGAGCGGCTCCTTAATGCTCGGCTGGGTTTGAGAAGGGGAATAATATGAAGTGAAATAAGCGGATGCAGGAGCATTAAAAGGGACTCCTGAGCGCACTGAAGAATGATTGATTATTTTCTGCCTGCTTCTTAATGAATGCCACACACTGCTCTCGATTCACGGCTCCAAAGAGGGCCAGGGCTGCTGATTAAAGTCTAATTGGACCCAACGTGCTGTTGACTCCTTGCGCGCAGCGCAGTTAGTTTGGCAGCCGTCAGAATAGACTGTGAAAGGTCTGTGCTCCACTCTCTGCGGTTCATCTTTAATTTGCACGCTGGAAAGTTTTCATGCTTGCGGACCTTTTGACTGCGGCGGCGTGGGCGGGAGCATGCGTCGGTCCGTCTGTCAGTCTGTCCGTCCATCGGCTGCATCTAATTGTGCCAAGTTTTGACTGCCAAGGAGATCTGCTCATTATCCGGCCAATTCTGAGGTCAACCCTTCAAAGCTGGACTGGTTTCCTGAAATAACAATGGCAGTGCATAAAGCTGATGCACGCTGCCCCAGAGGTCACTCCCGCCGGCTCGTCTCCCTGTTGCCGCGCGCTGTGCGCCGCGGATGATGAGGCGGAGGTGTCGAAGGAGACCGCTGTTCAGCTGTCCGTCACAGGAGACGACAGGGACGTGTCTGATCCCATCTGTCCTCAACCGTCCTCCACATTCTGCCCCAACATTGCAACAGCACAATGACCACTGGTGTAACACTGTGGAAATGCTGTTGTAATAGCACATTCTCACTCCTGCATTATGAGTGCATACATGTACAGAATGTGCGTGTGTGTGTGTGTGTGTGTGTGTCAGAGTGTTTGCATATACCTGAAGACCACAAAAGAAAAATGATCAGAGTCCAAATTATGCATTTTTGTATATTTTATATATTATTTATTATTATAATATTTAATATTATACATTATTATTATATTTTGCATATTTTTTTCAGGGCTTTGTTTCTAAGATCGCTTTGAATTTTTAATTCATCATTTCTCCACAACATGAAAATGTGACTGATCATTTTTCCTTTGTGGTCTTCACTTGTATGTGTATCCTGTCTGAATGTATGATTATATTGGTATTGATGTGTGTTTGTTTAGGTATGTGCTGTGTGTTTAGGTGTGTACATATGTGTGCACATTGATATGTGGCTGTGTGTATGTGTGTGTGCATACATTGATATGTGTGCCTGTATGGGTGTGTATAGGCGTGCGTGTCTGCATATTTGAGAACAAATCGAGGGCTGACTGCAATAAACAGTTATGTCCAATGTAAAACGTCTGGACATAACTGTTTATTGCAGTCAGCCCTCGATATATAGGTCTGCGTGTTAGTATGTTACTGTGTGTTGGTAGAGCCCAGTCTCATCCCAACGTGTCATGTTGTGATGCTACCTGACTAAGCATCGACAGAGAGAGCAAAAGGAGGCTTTTATCGTCCTTATTTGACACCAGTTTGAAACGAACCCTACCCCCTAACCCTTAACCTGAACCCTAACCGTAAGTGTCAAATAAAGATGCTAAATGCCTCCTTTAGCATTGTATATCGACACTTGGTCTGGTAGCGTCACTATATGACGAGTTGGAATGAGAATGTGTTGGTTGGTAAGTGTATGCCTGTATGGGTTTGTATAGGTGTGTGTGTGTACATGAGAGTGTATATTGGTGTGTGTTAGTATGTTACTGTGTGTAGATATGCATGTGCCTGTATTGGTATGTATAGGTGTGTGTGTGTGTTAGTATGTTACTGTGTGTTGGTGAGTGTGCGCTTGTATGGGTGTGTATAGGTGTGTGTGTTAAGACGGTACTGTGTGTTGGTGAGTGTGTGCCTGTATGAGAGTGTATAGGTATGTATAGGTGTGTGTGTGTGTGTGTGTGTGTGTGTGTGTACATGAGAGTGCACATAGGTGTGTGTATTTGTCACTGCGTGTTGGTAAGTGTGCTGGGGCTCTTCTGGTCCAGTGGGGGAAATGGGGCTTTTCCACAGTATTGATTTTCGCTTATTCCCCTCGGTAGCCCTCAGCTTAGCAGGAGCGTTAATGAGTGCTGCAGGTGCAGACAATCTCACCCCTCTTTCTCTCTTTCTCTCCTCCTTTCCCTCCCTCTCTCCCTTTCAACCCAGGGCTATAGACTAGCATTTTTCAATGCGCTCATGTGCTCCTATTAAGCTGAAAAATTTAGCAGCGCACTAATGTATCCAAATTACAAGAGTAGACCTGCTCTTAAATAATTCTCACGCACCCATTTTCTGGAACTAATGCTCCTAAATGGGCGCTCTGTAGAGCTGTGCAATTTCTCCTTCTCTCTCTCCGCTCGAGTGTGGATTACTGGGGCATCCTAATGAAGCTGTTTACATTTCTTAAAATGTCCGTGGACGTGTAGATTTGTGCAATAGCATGTGTGTGCTAGCCTGTGCGTGATTGCGGGTTTGTCCCTGCGATCCACAGAAAGGTATCCTTTCGCGTGTGCCCATTTACACACATGAGGCAGCGTGTTGCGTGCTGCATGTAACATATTTCATTGCCATACGATTCCCTTCGTGCACACCTCCATCCGTTTACGGCAGGTGTCTTCAGCCATTGGTTTAAATCACATTTATTACCACCCCCCCTTCCCACCCCTGTCCTCTCCGGATCCCAGTACGCCGTGCGTACCGACTGCGCGTCCATGCCGTGTGTTTATACGCTGTCCCAGCGCCCTGTTTGTCGAGGGCGATGTTTCTCTGCCCATGCGTGCAGAATATCTGCTCACATCTCCTGGGTGTTTTACGTTTGTACAGCTTCCGTTTACCTGCGTGTGATTTAATCTCTCCACCCCTTTAGTGGACCTGCACTCTTTCCGCTTGTGCGGAAGACAATTGTACAGCAGGAACATTAAAATCCTCATAGTTTATAAAAGAGAAGCTCGGGTTTAACTGCTTTGCTCAGTGTGTTAAAATGCAGGGTATATAGATCTCTCGCTATAGTGAGGTGCGTAGATTTACTCTGCTGTGAGGACTGGTACCAGGCTGTCTCCAATGAGTCATGCACATTCCTGTGGCTGTGCTCCCGCTTTATTACCCCATAACTATGGGCTTAATACCCAGCTGAACCTACGCAAATCACACGCCCAGAAACAGTGAGACAGGCACATTCAAACCTGAGTCTATCTCTCTTTCTCCCTCTCCTTCTACCTCTCTGTTTCTCCCTGTCCTCCACCTCCTTTCTTTCTTTCTGTTTCCCTCCCTCCTCCCGTACCTGCACTCAGAGCTGTTTAGCCCTCCGCCCTGTGAGAGTGTCCCCATTTGAGGTTGTTTTGGTTGTTTGTTGTTGTTTTCAGGGAACCCCATTTCTTCTTCTCCTTTGGAGCTGCAGATCTCTGTACCGTTATGGAGTTTAGCCCTGATTAGTTATCTGAGCACCGCAGCCAGCCGCTCTCGTGAGATGCTGCACATTCCCTCTTCCACTGAGGGGTAATTGGTTGGGAGTCTGAGTTTTTGTTTGCTGCTTATTTTAGCTGGCTTTGGACCCAAGCATGTTCTGCATTGCGAGTCAGGCAGGACATCAGCCCCTGTTTTCCTTCTTCTTCTTCTTCTGAGCTTGTATTCAGGATTCAGAAGCAGTGTATTCTTTGCCTCTCTGCCTCTTCACAGAGTCTGTATTGGGCTCATTTAATTGAGTTCTAGAGTACATAAATTCCTCCTGACAATTTAGCAATCTATCCTTTCTATCTACGGGGTGAGCTAGAGCCAGATTCACTTTCGCCTAAATGCTCTGCTCTGGCTGTGGCTCAGGCAAGTAAAATCAAGGCTGCTCATAGTATTTTTACCTCCGCCAACGAAGTTGGGGCGGAGGTTATGTGTTCGCCCCTGTTTGTCTGTCTGTCTGTCTGTTTGTGAACAACATAACTCAAAAAGTCATGCACGGATTTGTCTGAAATTTTGTGGGTGCATTGCTATTACATCAAGGAAGGACCCTATTGATTTTCACTGCGATCAGTGAAACAATATGGCCGCCATGGCAGCCATCTTGAAATCTTATGACATGCGATAACTCAACTTTGCTCCCACTCATGAAGATTTGGATTGTGCTGCCTTGGCAGAGGTTTGCACTCTATGAGTGCTTATGTTTTCGCCCCTGTTTGTTTGTCTGTCTGTCTGTCTGTTTGTGAACAACATAACTCAAAAAGTAATGCACGGATTTGTCTGAAATTTTTTGGTGCATTGCTATTACATCGAGGAAGGACCCACTTGATTTTCACCGCGATCAGTGAAACAATATGGCCGCCACGGCAGCCATCTTGAAACCATTGAAATCGATAACTCAACTTTGCTCCCACTCATGAAGATTTGCATTGTGCTGCCTTGGCGGAGGTTTGCACTCTACAAGTGCCTCTAATTTTAAACTTGTTTTAATGGACAAAATAGACACCTTCCAGGTAAATTGCAGACTTTGCATATGTAAATATTGTTTGTTATGTTGTTCATTTGCCTAGAATGCCAGAAACATGCTTTTAAAGAAAAAAGTGACGACATGGATACTAAAGGTTGCACGGTAGCTGCTGACTGGCTAACACACAGCAGCCTACGCTATATATTTCTAGATAGAAATATTGGTATGTAAAATTGCCTGGAGTTTATTTTCTCAATAAACCCAAATTGCGTTTTGAGTGGAATGCCCCTTTAAAGCCGTAGGGGTTTGGGAGGGCAGGGGTTAATAGCTGAAATTAGATTCACTCAATATGTAGTCTGTTCACGCAATTTTCCCTGGAGAGACTCATTCTCGTCCACTTTTTACGCGCACAAACACACAAGCGAATACACTTGCACATGCACTCACATCAACACACAAACACACAGAGAATTACGCAAAGACACGCAGCCGCACCTACCTGCTCAAACGGGCACATAAATAGACTGGAACAAAGACACGCGCAGGCAGGCACACGCACACACTGACACTGTAGGTAATTCTCCCCAGTTCAGCGCTAGCAGCACAAAAGTGATGCTGTTCATCATTTGTGACTGTATTGTATTGATATTCCTGGAGGGGAGAGGGTTGAATGGAACAGCATTAGGCTGCACACAAAGCTCTTATTCATACAGAGGTGCTGCTTCTGTTGAAAGCAAGAGTGCAGAACGCGGGGAAAAGAGAGAGCCGTAAATATTTAAATGCACATCAGCTGGAGCTGGCTGTGAGAGGGATGTGTGGCACTTTATCACCACCTATTTATACCCCCCAGGCTGTGTGTGTGCGTGCGAGTGTGTGTGTGCGTGTGTGTGTGCATGTGCTAATGTGTGCATTTGTCTGCGCAACTTTGTGTGAAGTGGTCTGTAAGATGCCGTGTGAGTGGTGTGTGATAAGGAAGCCATTAAACAGAAACAGTAATGGTTAATAAAAGTTTAATTGAAGTCATATATTATGTTTTTTTCTCCCAGAGTCCTCAGGGTGGAGCATGCTCGCTTTAGACCCACCTTAGGAGGGTCCTGGGGGAGAGGTGCCTGAATTCTGGCGTGACGGAAGAATTCCATAATTTTTCTAAGATGGATGAAAAGAGGTTAATTTTTCTAAGATTTCGCAAATTTAAATAAAGAAATGGGGCAATAAATACACACACAATCACAAGAACTATCAAAATAATGATGAATGGCCTAGTACCAGCAGTGAAAGATCAACATGGAATTACACAGAGATTAAAATAGCTCCTAAAGCAGGGATTTGAACACAGGCAGTGACATTTCTGCACCGGTGTCCTCAGGAAAACTGGTTCAGGAGCCTACACTCTGGGAACATCTAATCACCTTTGGTCTTAAGTTCTGACTCAGGAGCGGGTTGAAGGGCTTTATAATTACACCTGAGAGATCCCGCTGTCTCTGTTTCAAAGAGTTTCATTTCAAAAGAGCCTGCAGAAGGGGAGAGTGGCTGATTCCTCATGGAAGCTGGGTTTGCAGCATGGCTTGACTCTCTCTTTCACGGAACCTTCCGGAGAGAGCGCAGATAAGATCTATTCGACTGTACGGCTATACAACTGAGCCAACGCAACCATTGCATGTGTTCATCTATTTTTACACATCGCTACTTTGTGAGCTGTAGAAATTCTTCATTCAGCTTGTTATGTCAGGATGTTTTCAGTTGTCAATTGAACATAAGATGATAATTTCTCAAGATAAAGGATGTTCCGTTGAATTGACTTTTTTTATGACCTGACAACTTTAAACATTCAATTTTGAAGTCATAAGAGGCGCAACCAGTTTTCACAGTGCATGCCCCAGTGTGCTTCTTATAATTTGAACTGCAGTGCATCGCAGAATCAGCAGAACTGTTTTCTCTGGTTTACGGCGGCATTCTCCAGACGTTGGTCCGGCATTACATCAGAATCGCGCCGGAGCCTCATCCTGAATTTCCTGCTGTTTCCTGCCTGTTCTCTCGCTGTTAAAACTTGCAGTGGTTGCATCTCCATACGGCCGCCCTACTTTCCCTCTTTTTGTCTCCCTCCGTCTCCTCCTCTATGCACCCTCCTCTTCTCTCTTTCCTGCTCCCTTCTCCCTCTCACTCTCACATCTCTCCATCTCTTGCTCCCTCTTCCATTCTGAATCTGTAGTTTAATTCAGAGGGCCTTCAGTGATGTGAGGACTGCTTCCCTCCTGCAGTGATGGTCTTGAATGAGGCGCATGATGTAATCTGAGCAGACCTCTGGATTTGGGAGGGAGGTCAGGCTGTATTTTTCCATACAGACACACACACACGCACACGCACGCACACGCGCACACACACACAGGCACACATGTACACATGCACACACACAGGCACACACACATACATATACACACACATACGCACGTGCACACTTACACACACACACACACACACACACACACACACGCACACACACACACATGCACGCACACACACGTGAAAGCACTCTCACGTCTGCACTGCTCGAGTTTCCTTGCTTTGTTTTTGCGTAAGTTAATCACCCCTCCTGCATGCGCAACGATGCGCGGGGGATATTTGGACGCTGGGAGCGTCTCCATCAGGTTATAAATACACTCAAACCCATGCTGCAGTCAGGGCTGTGATGCGTTTTGATTTGCAGCCAGGCAGTCAGTTGAAAACGTACCCGGAGTGGAGCTGTCGGCAGAGACTCCGCGGCGCGGCTCTTAATTTCTGCTGTAAACCTCACGTCTGCTACTGCTTCTGCTGCTGAATAATGAAGCACACGCTTCGGGATCCTCCATTACGGATCTGAGCGGGTCACACGCCAGCTCATTTTAGAGCTGAACTCTTCTGTAATGAGCGCATAATAAGAGGGGGGCGTGCCCTCTCCGGCCTTTATTCAGAGCGTGAGATAGCACTCATTTTTACCATTTCTGCAAATCCTGAGCTCGGAGGAAGATAGCTGGTAGTAATCTGTCAGAGGGGGGGAAAAATCTTCATTTTGCTGCATGCTGAATGATTGACAGAACAGTAATAGCACTGCACAGTTTTTACAGTTCATCGTCAGTGCATGCATTTAAAATTTTTTACATTTATATTCATGTCGATCTCCTCCAGACGGGTGGACTGAAAACAGACACCTGCTGGAGTCACTGTTGTTTTCCCAGTATCCTTTGCATCGGATGCGCGGCGGATACTGCTGTAAAAGGGGCCATTAAACCGTGTTCCTGTGGGCTTGTTAATCGACACTTTTAGGGCACGTAGCTGAAGTAGCAGGTACCACAGGTGCTGAGGGGCGCAGAGTTTAATTCGCTATCAGAAAAAGCTCCAAATATTCAGCTGCTCCCTCTCACAGCTGTGGCATGCTCTCAATCTCTCGAAGACCTCATCGGGCAGAACTGGAGACCAGACTCAGGGACTGCGCAAACACTCCACACCGTCACTCATCTCCAACTCTGAGATTTCTTACGAACTCATCTCTTATCAAATCTCTCGTCCTGTCGTCTTTAATTTCTCTATTTCAGCAAAGTTAATGGGTCAAGAACCTGGAGGTCTAAAAAGTCCATTTTTAGTATCTGCCGAGCTCTTGGTTCGGGGTGTGTGTTTGTCTGCGTTCTACTTCCACACTTCTTCAAATCCACCGTTAGCTGTAAGAGAATCCCAGTTTGAAAATAAAAGGCCATATCTGACTTTATGGTAATCCTTTTGAAATTATTATTATTACTATTATCCTAGTCAGAACATCTGTGTAATTATGGTAGGGGTTATTTGGCCAACCCCT
Source organism: Gymnothorax javanicus (assembly GCA_029692085.1). Lineage (NCBI taxonomy): Eukaryota > Metazoa > Chordata > Actinopteri > Anguilliformes > Muraenidae > Gymnothorax > Gymnothorax javanicus. The sequence continues at coordinate 23,205,887 of CM056195.1, read as the reverse complement.
TTTTGTCTCTAAAAATAAGAGCGTAATTTTGTGGCCGTAATTATCACAGCACAGCTCTGACGTACGATAAAGGGCCAAGGCGCAAAAACAGGCGGTTTGAGAAAAGCTCTTGGTTCCCCTGACCTTTAAATCACAAAAATACATTAAGACATTAAAAAAAAGCAAAATTAGAACTTTAGCTTAAGGATTGTAATGGGACATAACATTGAATTAGCGTGTCATTGCCATTGTTCTGTTGTATGTGTGTACGTGTGGTTCTCCTCTGTAATACGACGCCAATTCCAAAAAAGTTATCACATATCTGAAAATACTTTTAAAATGAAAATGGACTCATTTCAAAAGTTTCATTCACCCTGCACAGCGTGGGGGTGGAGGAGACCCAATCATACATGATAGCCAGAATTATTTGCTTAAGCAATGAACACTGCCATTGCAGTTGACTAAATTTGTCTGATGAATGTCTTTGGTTTACAATAACAGTTATGCCCCATACCTTGCAAGGCACTGGTACAGCTCAGATTAATTTTTATAGTGCCATGGTGCTCACTTCATGGACAGAAAGACATAGGGCTCTATTTTTGTGCCTTCGCAGATTTATCACCTTTGTCCAGTTTGGTAGTTTCCAGCTCCAAAATAAAAACATTTGCATCTCAAGGGGCTGGACAGCGCAAAAGGAGGTGTGTCTATGCATACGGCTGGTGCTGTGCAATTTTCGTGTCACATACCTCGTCTGCATTTTGACTCACCCAAAAATCTTTTAATGCAAACGCTGTTTCTGTATTTTAGTTTCATGGGACTGAATCACAGTCTGGGGAGCTGTTTGCAAGTAAACACATATTGTTTCCTTCACATTTTTATACTTGTTATATACCCTATAAATAATGCCTACAAAATGGTGTTGGGGTCTAATGGGGAGCGGAGGGTGAAGGGGTATTTTCATAAATATATTTTCTTTGTATGAGGGAAATACAAATAATCAACTTCAGTCCCGCCCTTGTTTTAATACCAAGGGTGCCGATTTATGTACGGTTTAAATCACCCACGTCTTTTCATACAAAGGGTATTACCTGGCAAATCAACCCCTATACCTCCAAACACCTCCACACATTACTACATTAGAGTGCCGTTCTCAGAGGACTGAAGGAGGCAGCAGTAATGGAAGTTTGGTGTTTGCTCTTCACCTGACAAAATTTGACAGTTTGCTATGGCATTAAAGCGCTGGTTTTAAAGGTAATGACAGTGGCTAATCTGACTAGCTTTAATGGAACCCAATCCCCACCACACTCCCTAGTAATTGATTCATTTTAGCCCATCCCTTTTGACAACAGTGACACAGTATCACCTCCTGTCGCAAAATTACCAGAGTGGAGTGAGACACGCCCAGTTTTCACCTGTGATACCATTAGCACTTGCATTTGCCTACTGCATTTTCGGTCATCAAAACAGAGCCCTCAAAGTGAGCCCTAGTTTTTCTCTGTTTCAGTGCAGCGATGAGCTGGCATTGTTTTATAACTGAGCGTGCTTAAGTGTGCAGACCTCCTTATTTTCCCTTGTCTATAATTTTGACTCACTGAATGCCTTTGATGCTATATCCTGTGACTCAATGGATCTCTAATTTGGTGGATCTGTGTTACTGACTCATTGGACATGTGACTGAATCAGTGAATTTGTGACCCTGACTTAGAGGAGCTGTGATTCTGGCTCAGTAAATAATTGACTCTGAGTCAGTGGATCTGAGGTGCTGACTCAGTGGATATATAACTCTGATTCAGTACATTTGTGACTGATTTAGTGGATCTGTGACTCTGACTCAGTGCATTTTGTGACCATGACCTTGACGATCAGTGATTCTGACTCATGGATACGTGACTTTGACTTGGTGGATCTGTGACTCTGACTCAGTGCATTTGTGACTCTGATTTCATGGATATGTAACTCTGTCTCAATGCTTTTGTGACCCTCACTGAGAGGATCTGTAACTCTGACTCAGTAGATATAAGAACCATACCGGGCCATACAGACTCAGAAAAAGGATCCATGCCCAACCAATCTCATGGATTGTTAATACAAGCAAATGTCTTCTCTCTGTATATATGCACTGTGGATCTGTGGTATCTCACTAACTCATTGATGATGATGGTGTGACAAAGTTTGTCCCAAATGAATCAGAATTAGCTTCCTCCTCAGAAGGAGGTTGGTTTCAATTTAATTTTGCATGTTTTTACATATTTGAGTTTGTACCAAAAGTGTTTAAACTAGATGACTCTAGGTGCAGTGTTTACTCTGGCAACTTTGAGTCCCATTTTCTCAAAAGTACCCCAACATGGGTTGGCCCAGTATGGTTCTTAGGGGCTCATATGTGATACAGACTCAAAGGATCCATGACTCTGACTCAGTGGATCTGTGACTCTAACTCAGTGGATATGTGACTCATTACATTAGCCCTTTTTAGTTTTTTTATTTTTTTTTAATTTAAGATACTTTCAAAATATAACAGCCCACGGGATGGACTTCAATTACAGTCCCCTCGTTGGTACACAATTAACCGCTGACATGGGGCTCACAAAAAGTCCACCCTACTCTAGTATGGCATTCAAAGCCATTCAGATTACCTCACATCATAGCCAATGATTTGCCTTCCTCATTCCCTGACAGCGCTCACTCTGTGGTTGTTATAATGCCACAATAATGTGTTATAAAGGTATTATAATGTTGTTATAATGTGGGTATCACACGCATTGATTTCTTGCCCTGCTTGTGTGGACAGCTGCAGTAGTGGACAGGAGGACAGGGCCTGAGGTCTGTTAGACTCCTGTGGTCTCTGATATGACAGTGTTAACTGCACCAGACCCCATCATACACTCATCAGAGAGAGAAAGAGAGAGAGAGAGAGAGAGAGAGAGAGAGGAGGCAGAGGTGGGGGGAGGGGAGTGAGTGGGAAAGAGATGGATAGAATGTGTGAAAGGAAAGACCAAACAACAACAGAGGCTGTGAAACTCACTGCTGCCGATGGCGCACAAAATTTGCGTGATGCTGTACTGATGTTGGAAAGTGCCGTAGTGTGTATCATGGGAACATGCTTAAAGGAGTCTTTACTCTGCTTCAGCTGTTTTGAATATCATCTCTGTAATAATGTTCATAATTACTGCCACTATGATAGACGTTATTGTATGAGTTATTGATGATAATAGTAAAGCAGGAGTGGTGTTCACTTAGCAGACATTATCTGGGCTGGCTTACAGCACTGATGAAAAACATTCATCTGCATAACAAAGCCTGCGGAGATGGAGAATTCCTCAAAAGAGGAAGAGGAAACATTAATGTAGTCTAAGTGGTCTGATATCACTTAAGGGAAGCTAATTCAGATGTGATTACTCAATAGCATATTTGAGTAATGCAAGAGCGCTGTGGTTTTCTGGGCTTTAGGCTTCTCACAAATATCCATTTGTTTTGCTGTTGTACCTGTTAATGGCCCCAACTCCGTACATGGGGGAATAGATTCACTTTGTAAGCCCTACTCCTTTTTTTATTGATTAAAACTGATGAACCCATCGGATCACCAGTGCACTGGCAAAAAAAAAATCCCCTATGTTTGAGCTGTTGTAGTGTAGCTCGTCAGTGTCAGTCTAGAGAATGTTGCCTATCAAATGGGGCCTTCTTTGTACAGTGCTTAATAAATTTATTAGACCACCACCCAATGTAAGGTTTATGCCACAACTGGCCTAAATTAAGTGTTGGTAATTACCAAAATAATTTTTATGTTTCTGTAATGGTTAATCCACCAGTATGCGCATGCTCTTTAACTGAGATTAGATTTTTTTTTTTTTTTTTTTAAATTTGCATCTCCAATCCCACCCGAATCTGGAATGCCCAATTGGTGAACTATGTACAGAGCTTGCTCGTGTCGACCTTGCTGCCAACTCAGGAGAGCGAAGACAGTTCACGGCTCTCCTCCAAAGCACGTGCCTGTCAGCCACTGCTTCTTATACACTCATTGGTTGAATCTTCGCAAGTTCAGAACGAGGGCGGAGGACACCCGGACATGAACAGACTTAGAATCTTCCTGACGAGCGCCCGTCTGACCAACAGGAGGCGCTTGAGCAACGAACAAAGCTATATATTTATTTCCCTTTCCTGGCAGTCCCTTCCCAATTTGAAACCCTTTAGCGTGATGGCCAATTGTGCGCTACTCTGAAAAAGCTGCCGACCACTGCCGGTTGGTATGACCAGGGCTCGAACCCGCGACATGATAGTCACTTCTGCACTGCAATGCAGTGCCTTAACCGAGTGAGCTATCCGGCAGCCCTAACTGAGATTAGATTTTTAACACTAAAATATAATTATTGTTATCCATGAATTTTCAAATTTACTGTTTTACAAAAAAGCAGAAAAAAATAGTTAAGCACATTATTATTCTTTGATTAAGATGCCAAATAACAGTTATTTCCTTGCATTCCTGAACATAAAAATTAGTTTTAGTGGTTTAATGCAAGAATGCAAGCTGTTATCAAGGCCAAAGGAGGCCAACCAAAATATAGTTTTTTTTTGTTTTTATGTGTGAATAAGGACTATTTATTGGTTTCAGTTCGTTATTTGCCAAAAAAAATAACAAAATTATTTTTAGTTTAAACAGGTTTTGACAAATTTCTTAAATATTCGTGTTTTCTTGTTTTTTTTAATGACAGGAGGTCTAATAAATTTGTTAAGCACTATACATGTATTTTGGCCATACAGTTTGTCAGTTAGAAGCTTTTCATTTGGGAACATCAAAAAGACAAAACGAAAAAATGGAGGGCTTTAATGATTTAAGATTGACCTGAGTCAGCTAACTCAATTCAACAGATTGCTTTCTACCAACAGGGCTTTCAATGAGTACATGAGACATGAGGAGTAGTTAGATTGGATTTAGTAGCAACATTTAGCATTTAAAGGGTGAAACCGACTGGAAAAAAGGACAGGCTTGATAGAATCTCCATTCACACGGAACTGACAAAGTGTTAATTGGAGTATTAAAAGAGCTATAAGCATATGGCCCTGGTGAGGAGCTGCTCTGCCCAGTGGCCCAGAAGAGAAGGAAACAGGTGGAACTGAGACGTCGGAAAGCAAGTTTCTGGGGGGAAGGGGGGGTCGGGAGGCACACAATCATCCCCCCGTATGTCTGTGCGGAAGCATAACCCCGCCCCTCCTGTCGTCCTGCTGGCAGTGCTTATTGCTGAGCTGTGAACGCACCTTTCAGCTCAGGTAAACACAATCTGTGTCCTTCCACTTGGTCTCTGTAGCCGCACGATTCATCTCACACGCAGGGGGCGGCACGTATGATTGGGCACAGTCAGTTTTGCTTTGGAACTTGTAGAGCAGGGTTGTCCGAGCCCCAGTTAGCGGCTAACACCAGCAGACTCGGTGGCTATCCTGGAGGTTGGATAGAAACCAAATAGAAAGAAAGATGACAGTACTGCAGATATGCCGCATCTCGATTTAACCCAGGTGTTTCAACGCTGGCTGGATTGGAAAAGTCTGGATTTCTCACTCAACAGGTCATGATTTCCCAGCATGCAGCGGACCAGCCAGTGTAAAAACAGCATTCCCACCAGCTGCGCCACAGAGGGCTGAGGTTGGGTAGATAGCAGGCTGTAGGTGGGGTTGACTGTGGGGCTAAGGGTAGACTGAGGGGCAGGGTTTAAGGGAGAGTGGATGGGCTGATAGGTTTGGAAGAGTAGAGGGGCTAGGGTACTTCTGTTAACTCTCCATGTAAAGCTCTGAAGCCTAACCCGGTCTCACATGAGGGGTTCCGTTTTCTAGTCTCTCTCTCTCTCTCTCTCTCTCTCTCTCGCTCTGTACTGTCTGATCCCTGAGGTAATGGAGTGAAGAATGTCTGCTCTCTCACGGCTGTGCCGACACCCTGAGCACTCGGAGAAATCCACTAAACACCCTGTTTTTATCCCCAGAGTCTGTTTTTATGAGCTTTATCCCACCATGTTTCCTTCTGTTATTAAAAATGTTATTGATGCTCTCATATTAATGTCCTACACCACAGGCATCCTGTTCAATTTCTCTCCTATATCCTAAACGAAGCACCGCCTCTCCCACTCCAAAAAAAAAGAAGAAATACGAACAGACAGCAGACAGAAGATATAAAATCCCACAATGCACTGCAGTGCACTCAGCGCGGCCCCTGGGACCCGAAACTGTAGCAGAGGGCTGTGACGTAACCCTCTTCAGATCTTCGTCCTTTCGCTCTCTGCTCTATTTGAAAAGTCAGCATTTTACCTCCTTCATCAATTTAAAATGGTTTTCTATGCAGCTATCCACTGAGGAACTCTCAGTGTGGGGCTAATATTCCACAATTCAATGGAGACAAGGAATTCACTCCCAGCTTACTCTGCTGAAGTACTTATTACTGTGCTGTCGCATTGCTTTTCAACTCTATAAACACTTTAGGGGGAGAGGTTGAGTGAGAGGAGGAGAGGTGGTGTGTGTGCAGTTGCCGTGATGTTAAAGCCGAGGTGTGTGTGCAGTGTGAGTGCTGTGAGCGTATGTTTTTGGTGGCTGGGTGAGATGTATGCACAGTTTGAAATGAGTTTGGGTGTGAAGTGAATTTGCAATATTTGCTGTGTGTGTGAAGTGTGAAGTTTGCAGTTAGAGTGTTGTGTGCATGTGTTTTTGATGACAATGAGGGTTAGCAGAGTGTGTAGTGTGCAGTGAGGTTGAGTGTGAGGTATATGTGCAGTGTAAAGTGAAAATGATTATGAGGTGTGTGTGCAGTTTGCGGCGAGGGGGAGTGTGCGGTATGCGTTGTGCAGTTTGCGGTGAGTGTGAGGGCGCAGTGTGTGCAGTGCACAGTGATAATGAATGTGAGGTGTATAAGCTATTTGCAGTGAGAGTGAATGGCGTGTAGATGCCTTTTGCAGTTAGTGTGACTTTTCTGTGCTCTGTGTGTGCCATTTGTGTGGAGATAATGGATATGACGTACAGTGCGTGTGCAGTTTACAGTGAAGGCAGGTGTGAGGATGAATGTGAGGTGCGTGCAGTTTGCAGTGACGATGAGTCACTGTGTGTGTGTGTGTGTGTGTCTGTGTGTGACTGTGATGTTTGCCATGCGGGTGTTGTATGCGTGCAGTGTGCAGTGAAGGCGAGTAGTGTGTGTGCAGTTTGCAGTGAAGGCATGTGTGAGGATGAATGTGAGGTGTGTGCAGTGTGCAGTGAGGGTGAAGGTGAGGAGTGTGCAGTGTGCAGTGAGGGTGATGGTGAGGAGTGTGCAGTGTTCAGTGAGGGTGAAGGTGAGGTGTGTGCAGTGTGCAGTGAGGGTGAAGGTGAGGTGTGTGCAGTGTGCAGTGAGGGTGAAGGTGAGGAGCACGTGCGGTAAGAGGAAGTCATGCCTAGAAAGGGGATGATGGCATCTGCTGACCCACTACTGCTACTATTTTTAAACTCTCCGGAAAACACAGGCTCTTTCCCAGGGGTCCCACCTGATAAATGGCCAGGCGTTCAGAGGCAGATTGCTGTTATAAAAAAAACACTCATTCGGTGCCGGAGGCTTATGAAATACTGAGTGTGTAAGTGCGTGGCTATGTGTGCACCTCGTGCATGAGTGTATGTGAATGGAGCAGATTACATGTAACACGGGTCATCTACAGAGTGTGTTTGCCATGAAGTGGGTAATGCGTGAAGCCTGTTACCTTTGGAGTTTTGTCGGTGGGGTGGGTTATGTGCACAGTGGTTTATCTGTTGAGCAGGTTATGTGAGCAGTGGATTATGTATGTGGAGTGTTGTCTATGGAGTTGGTTATATGTGCGGTGGGTTATCAATGGAGTGTGTTAAGTGTGGAGTGGGTCATGACTGCAGTGGATTGTATGTGGAGTGGATTCTCTGTGGCATGTGTTATGTGTGGAGTGGGTTGTCTGTGGAGTGGGTTATGTGTGCAGTGGTTTATGTATGGAGTGGGTTATATTTTCAGTTTGTTATATGTTGAGTAGGTTGTATTTGTCGTGGGATATCTGCGGTGCGGATTATGTTTGTGGTGGGGTGCCTGTGGATTGGAGTATGTGTGTAGTGGCTAATTTGTGGCATGGGATATGTTTGTAGTGGCTAATCAGAGGAGTGGGTTATGTTTGTAGTGGATATCAGTGAAGTTGTTATGTTTGTAGTTGGCTATCAGAGGAGTGGTTTATGTTTGTAATGGCTCATCTGTGATGCAGGTTATATTTCTGATGGATTACCTGTATATTGTGTTATTTTTGCAGTGAGTTATCTGTAGAGTTGTTCTGTTTATGGTGAATTAACCATGATGTTATCGTGATTACAAGTGGTGGTGGATATGTTTGGGGTAGGTTATCCATGGAGTGGATTGTGTTTCTGTTGGTAACTCGGTAGAGTGGGTTATATTTGTGGTGGTTTCTCTGTGGGGTGAGCTGTGTGGAGTACATTATATGTGGAGTGGGATATGTTTGGAGTAGGTTCTCCATGGAGTGAGTAATGTTTGGAGTGGGTTGTCTATGGAGCAGAATATGCATGTAGCGAGTTGTGTGTGGAGTGGGATATCTCTCAAGTTGGTTATCATGGGGGCACTTCAGTCACTGAGTCAGGAAGGGGGATGTGTGGTTATGAACAGATAGTACGTCCGGTATTCCGTAAAAATTGGGACGGTATATCAAATTGTTATGGCCCCAATTTGTTATGACGTCACGGACAGCAAGGGATGACAGACAAAATTCTTAAACTTCAACAGATTTAATTAAACAAACACTTAGAACTAATCTACAATCTACCCTACTGACCAAGATTGAAATAAAAAAAAAGAGATATTTACAGTCCCCTGGTAATTGAGATGGGCTGCTGTGTTGCGATGTCCTGGGACAGGAAAATGCTCCAACACAGGCAAAAATCCACAAAAAGCTTCACAGGTCTTGAAAAGAGTGACAGGTCTGGTCAAATGTATCCTTCCACAATTTCTCCTTGCAATTTCTCCTACTACCTTTCACTCACTCAAGTTTTTCTCCTTACATACTCTTTTCCAGCCCCCTCTGAGGCATGCCCAGGACATGCCCAAAAACGAGCTCCAGACTGGGCTTAACAAAAAAAATTGTCAATACTGCCATCTAGTGGCTTTTTTTTTCCACATTACAAAATGCAAATAAAAGCCAAATTAAGTGATTTGGAAATTACCTTCTACCTACATTTAATCAAAAACCGCACAAAGAAAACATATTTGAAGTATCATCTTAGCAGCTGAATTTTTTTGTACATCTTTGCAAATTCAGAGTTTGATTCCTGTGGCACATTCCAAAACAAAATGGGACAGGGAAATGGAAAGACTCAGAAAGTTGTGCAATCATCAAAAAACACCAATTTAAAATATTCCACAGGTAAACAGGTGAATAGGTAACAGGTGATTCAGTTATGATTGGGTATAAAATAAGCAGTCACAGAAGTCATGCATCAGTAAGATGGTTTGAGGTTCGCCACTTTGCCAAAAACTGTGCACTCAAATAGTCGAACTGATCAAAAACAAAGTTTCTCAATGTGTGATTGAGAAGTCTGATTAAATTTCGCCATCAACAGTCCGCAATATAATGAAAAGATTCAAGAATCTGGAGAAACTGAGGCAATCTCTGTCTGTAAAATATCAGGCTAAATACCAATATTGGATGTGCATGACCTTCAAGCCCTCAGACAGTACTGCAATTAAAATACCTCCCTAATGGACATGGGCTTGTAAATACTTCAAAAGACCTGTGCCAGTGAATACAGTTCATCTTGGCATCATCTAAAGCAAGTTAAGACTCAGCTACACAAAGAAGAAGCTATATAGCAATACCTTCCAGAAGAACCACCAACTTCTCTGGGCTTGAGTTGCACTGAAATGGATTGACAGGGATGTGGAAAGGCCTGCAGTGTTCTGACGAGTTCATTTTTTAATTGTTTCTGGAAATCATGGACGTTGTGTATGCGGGGAAAAAAAAGAAGAGGATCTGTGAATACCAAAATGGTTGCCGAGGGGTGTCCATTGGAATAGTGTTTGTGCCCTCTGATGTCATCTTTTTTATGGATGTGGGCTTGTTCTGGCCGGATAATGTCAAGCCACGCTCTGCACTTATGACAACAGCATGATTTCGGAGTCGCAGAGTGCCTTTAGCACAGAACTGTTTCCCATTGAAAAGGTGTGGTAGATTATGAAGCACGAAGTATGACAATGGGGACCCCTGATTGTTGACTAATTTAAGTCATTTATTAGACAAGAATGGGAGCAATTGCTTTTAACGTTCCAACAGTTGGTGTTCTCAGTTCCTAAACAACAGCTGAGTGATATTGAAAGGAGAGACGGTGTTAACCATGGTGAACATGCACTGTTGCCATCTGCATTTAAATTTGTTGCAGATATCACATCTGGAAATAGCTATTATTAAGAAAAAAAAAAGTAATGTTAATGGGTCAAAACATTACTTATTTTGTGTTTATCCTTTTTTTCAGTTGAATGCGGGTTAAAAGGGATTCGCGAATTACTGCTAGCTGTTTTTATTTACATTTATACATTGTCCCAATTCTTCTGGGATTGAGGTTGTATGTTTCTATGATTATATTTGCTGTTATTATCATTGATTGTCTTCTTCGATAATTGATGCACCCACATCCGACCGTGTTATTATTGCTGTAATTTTCTGCTATTGATTTTTCTGATGCTTTATATGGCCTGGCAGTGCAATACCCTCGACACACCAGTAAACCTGATTTGAATTTGACTGCTGGGAGTGAGAGAGATGGAGCACAAGAGCATGAGACAGATGGAGAGAGTGAAAAAGAAAAAGAGAGGGAGCCGCATTTGGCAGGCGCACCCCCCCACACACCTCCTGGCCAGTTTTTGATGATGGTCACTAATCTAGTCCTGGCTGGAGGTGTGGGAGACAAGTTGTAGTATTAGCTTCAGATGGCGCCGTTGAGTTTGGAAATGCCATCCGCTGCCAACATCGCAAAAGGCAAGCACTCTTCATCAATGAAAATATGAGAGGAGAGGGAAAGAGAGAATGAGAGAGGTGGGGTTTCTTTTTAATAAAAGTCGTTCATTTCCATACCGATCATTCAAACTGGTGTCTGCAATGTGGGCCTGGCCTCGGACTGTAATGTGGGTCCGGTTATGGTCGCTGTAATGTGGGTTCAGCAGTGATGCTGTTGAACAGGGATTTTCTCAAAGGAAAACCCGCTCTTTTAAAATCCAGTTACCGAGCGGCCTGCAAAAGAACCAGGCCTGTGTTTGTGGTTTACCTCCCCTCTGTTCAGCACTGAGCAAATCATATCAGCCAGACATCCTTTTCTGAGCTGCATTCAGTGATTTCAAGAGTCTGCAGGCACACACACACACACACACACACACACACAAGCTCGCTCATTCATTTCAGCATGGCGTGCTACTGCCGGCATATATCTAAGGGCTCCATCCAGTGAAAGCAGAACAGTTTAACTCCTCTGTAGATTCTCTAAAGTAATTCAGCATTTCTTGAGTAAGGCCATATTTCCCTCTGATCCAATTTTTTCTTTTTTTCTTTAGTTTTGGTGTTTTTGTCGCTATGATGGATTTTTTCAATTTCAGGTAACTTTGCCACAGCTGGTGCTTTATTCTTCCCCTTTATTCTCACATTGTCGTACAAGCACGATCTGGAATCAAAATCTAGCACTAGAATTTGGTCTCCGTTGCCCAATTTTGAATGAAAAAAAGTAATAATAATAATAGTAATCATCATCATCATCATCATCATTATTATTATTATTATTATGAGAAATAATTGTCCAATTATTGGTGTGTGTGTAGTGTGTGTTCACTGCATCTACAAAGTTATTGTTCCTCCTCATAGGCTAGAGATTTGTTTATTCGGTGAGCACCATAATTCATTGGACGGTGATACATTTTTTTTTTTTTGGTTCAGTATTCAAGCACTTTGAGTTTTAAAGGATACAGTGACAATGGTGTTGAAGGGCGGACTGTCTCCTTTAATATTAGGGTGTTTTTATCCACATCAGATGAACCAATTAGAAAAGGGAGCACCATTAATGCACAGTCATCCTCTTGTTCTGGTGCATAAAAGATACTGCCCTGTTTGCCTTGCCTGAATGCCTTAAACATTTCAGTTATTGAACATGATATGAACAAATGCTGCTCAAAATGAACAATGATAATTATAAAGGAGGAGGCTGGGGAGGTCGAGGGAGATGAGAAACGGATTTCTTAGTAAACCTGAGTAGGAGCAGTGTAGAGGGCGCGGAGCCAGAGAAATGTATGAACACTGCCTTGGTTATAAAAGCTTGCCAATTAGGTGGGAGGAGCTAAAGTTAAGAACGATTGGACAGAAACCGGCTTGTGACCAGTCTGACTCCTGTGCCTGACTGAACTAACGCTAAAGCTCATTTTGGTTAGATTTCCTTTGTATGCAATCACTGCTTGAAGTTTGTGATGCATAGACGTCACCAGACTCTAGGTCCGTTCCTTGGTGATGCTCTGCCAGGCTTGGACTGCAGCCGTCTTCAGTTCCTGCTTTTTTTGAGGGGAATTTTTGCCTTCTGTGCCATCATGTTCAAATGGAGTCAGATTTGTTGATTGACTCAGCCAACAAAATAACAAAAAAATGTGTCACTGTCCAATGAATTATGGTGCTCACTGTATACCAATTAAGCTGGGCTGCGTCTACATATCTGAGTTGGTCAGCCTATCGCACTAGGTGGCCGATGGTACGAAGCTGATCTTTTATGAAGCTTTTTTTGCCATTTCCTTATTTTATACATAAGTGGTCAGTCTGGACCATCCGTATGAAATCACACTGGCCATTCGGAAAACGCCAGATTGTCCAGAAGGCCAGTCTGGGCATGTTCTCTTCAATCATCCCTCAGAATATGACACAGATCATTCCGGCAGTTCCTGCAGAGTGCAGAGACAGGGGCAGCCTACAAGAATAGTTTTTACAAAGGAGAGAAACAGCCTTCAAATGTACTTATTTTTGGGATCAGAGTGAAACACTTTGGAAATACAGTTTTAATAGGGAAAAGCATCCTGCAAATCAGTTTTTTGGAGGCGAAGACAAACGTATGTAAACTGCAGCCATTTTCAGCTCCTGCTTTTTTGGGGGAACTTTTTGCCTTCAGTGGTGTTTCGTGTTCAGTTTGATTCAAATCCGATGATTTTCTCAGCCAACAAAATATCGAAAAATGTATCTCTGTCCAATGAATTATGGTGCTCACTGCATACTTATTAACAGTCGTAATTAAAACATAAACATATTTATTGCAAGAACCCTTATGAAAAATTACTATAGTTCCAAGCTATAGTTATCCCATCAGTAAGTGGATGGTATTTTTGCCACTATAGCATAGTACATGGTGATACCATAGTTATTGAAACTACAGCAATACGGTTGCACAGACTATAGTAATATCATCGCACTGTTGACTGTGGTAATACTGTAGTTATAATGTGATGGCTATAATACTACTCTAGTAATACGATGCAAACTATAGTTATGCCGTTAATAATATAGTATTACTAAGCACTAACTATAGGATATTTATAGAAGGGAAAAAAATGAGTTTTGCAGGTCAGAGGGGCATATATGACTGGGATCCCCAAAACTCCCCATATCCAGGGGTTCAGATTAAATGATGGGGGGGGGGGGGTATACAGGGAATGGTGCAGTGATGAGTGATACTGCATTGTATGATGGAGGAGTAGAGTATGGAGGGGTCGCTGTGCTCCAAGGGATGGGGGGGGGTGTGTGCTGTGTGGCTCAGTCATGTGGAATCCCCAGTGGTGCGCATTAACGGCTGTGACAGCTACAAGATGGCCGCTCTCTATCTTCATTACCTGTGAGATGACTTTACGGCAGAGAGGTTCACACAGGGAGCGCCGTGGTAACCCGTCTGTTCACAGTGGAGGCAAAACCTGGCGACTGTGTGAGCTCCAAGCCAAAGAGTCTACTTGGAAATGTAATTAAAAAACTAATTTATTTCTCATTTTCAATTTTACCCGCTACCTCTTTACCTCAGTGCATCTATCTATCTAAGGGGAACACAAATTCACACTAAATCTTAACAAGAAGTCAATGGATTAATGTTTGATTAGTGCTTGGTCTTGATTAATTTAATCTGTTTGAGAAAATCCCTGGATCTGTGCATTAGCAGTGGGAACCAAAGGGTGTCAATGAAGATGTTGCCCAATAGTGGAACAGGAGAGCAGAGAAACAGCTTTAATCAGAGTCTAGGGCTGCTAGCACTCTTCACTGTTCCACTATGCTATCCCCTATTCTATGTTGTGTGTTCTAGCATGTCATGCATGTTTGCATGTCCGTATGTGTGGCATGGTTTCAGCTGAGGCTCAGAGCACAGCACCCCCTGCTGGTGGGGTTTTATGACATGAACAGCTAGGAGAGCTTCTCTTACCTTGAGCTTGACTTCATTCGTACTCACGGAGACTCCTCATCTGACTGGTGAAACCAGGGGATCCGTGTGCAGAACTGCGGTCCCGGCTTGCAGGTTGGACTCAGTGGCAGGATCCCTTCGGCAGATGTGTTGGGTTCAGTGTTGTGTTTGGCAGGCATGGTGGATGCGGCACCTGGATCCACTTGCCACAGTATTGCCCCTTGGCAAGCCGTCCTGAACTGTTGCTTAAAGGGGCTGGCTTCCCTTCTGGGGTTCTAAAGGGCTCTGATGAGGCCTATTAAACTGGACCGTGGCTGCCAGCCAGTGCGTGTATCTGCGGATGGAGCCGAGCCAGGGAGCATGGAGGATTAGTGCTGCCTTCAGAAAATATGGCCCCACATATAGATTCCCATCTGAATTAAAGTGGGGGATATTTACCAGAACATAGACTGTGTTCAGAGACAAGAGAGACTGTTATTTCTCTCTCTCTCTCTCTCTCTCTCTCTCTCTCTCTCTCTCTCCCAGATTGACATTATCTGGCAGACTTTGAGGGCAGGTTTCTTTGGAGGAGTAGTAAGTGAACTGGGTCCTGTGGAGTGTTTTATTGAGGGAAATTCAATCATCATAAATGCATTTAGGCAGAGAAACGGGCAGCCCTGAGGGGTCTCTCCAGGGCTGTAAATATCGCCGTGGAAACGGCTTTGCTGACCTTTATACCAGGAGTCTTATACCTGTGCCAAAATCTCAGCTCCTATTCGCGTGTCTCCTTAAATCAGTCCATTGCTTAATGTTTTAAAACACAGCGCTGTCTATGAAGGGCAGTTTCACACTTATATTACTGTAATTGTTTTCCAATGGAAATAGTTTTTTAAATCATTTTTGATGTATATATCATTCTTTCACATTTATTTTCTCTTTCATGACATGGATTTTATCTTTATAATAAGATTTGGCTTTTGCATCTATGTAGAGAGATACTGCTGAGCTCAAAACTGTCAATTTTGATTCCTTGCTGGGGAGATGAATTTACGTAGCTTTGCTCATTAAGAAACATGAACGTGGATCAGTGAATCATTTTATCAGTTTAGATCTCTACACATTTAATTACAGTATATCTGTTTGGCTGAAGCGCGAACCACGTCCATTTAATTTGAAAATGATTTGGTGCAACAAAATGGAAAATTAAGGAAATGATGAAGCGCAAGGAACCGGCAGCGTATCCTGGCAGAAATAATTTTACTACGTGTGGCTCATAGAGCAGGTTTATGTCCCCTTTCCTCCATGAGCCACCCGTTGAGAAAGTTGTACTTGTTAGGAGTTTGGGATCAGAGATGTCCTTTCTGCGAAAGATTGGCAGCCCAGGAATATCTCCTCTCTCTTTCACCCTTCAGTGTGTTTGGAGATGGATTAGATATGACCTGGATCAGCGAGGGACAGACGATATGAAGGAGTGTGGGAATGAGATCAAAAGCTGAGAACCTGTCTGCCGCACCACCCCCCCCCTTCCCCGTTTCTGCTTCAGTTACCGCGTCTGTCCCCTGAATCACACTCCAATCCTCTTAAGAGACATCTCCACTCTGGACTCCAGCAGTTATTGACTCAGACGTCTCACCAATGTCTGACAATTTCACAATTTCACACACACGCGCGCACACGCACACACACACACACAGAGGCGCGCACGCGCAGACACACGCAGACACAGTTTGTGGCCGCAGGTGCACATCTGGCTGTTACATGACATCTTCATCCCCCGTCCCCTCCCTGCCGGGTCTGTCTTTGCAGCTAAATCACCTTATTTCCAATTAATCCAGCAGTTAAGCCTTTGCATCCTAATGAGCCTCCCCCACCCACCCCCCACCAACTACCACTCGTCTGTGCTCTGTATAAATCAAGATAAACACAGTCGCACCTGTGATTGATGGCTGGCAGATACTGGATTATTAGATCCCATGAGCATGTAGGGAGCTGGATCAGTACATCTCCAACACTGCTCCAGTGCACCCAAGTGAAGCGATCCCTCCTCTGAAACACACTGTTCGAATCATTTTCATTTCAAATGTCTGCTAGAGTCTGATGCAGCCTTGGGGCTCAAGATTAGCTACAGTTTTTATGAGTTTTTTTCCACTTTGATTGATGAAATAATTTCCTTGATTGATCATTAGTATAGATGTTTCTCCATTTCTATATTCGTCACATTATGAAGGACGAGAATCAGAGCGAGACAGCAGCAGGAAAGATACATTTTTAACCTTCAAGCGACCAAGTGCAGTCATTTATGACCCTAGCAGTTTAATTCTATGTAATGTTTTAACACTGTTAATCATAACAAGGTTATCTATGGTGACTCTGTCAATCCACTAAATATTTTTGTTGCTTTCAATAAGGATCAACACATTGATGTGGCAAGGCCAGTGGAAAGTTGCATGGGGTCGGATCTGTTAGATTGTAGACATTATAGGCTATTATAGGCTTTGTTTTGTTTTATTTTTTTTTTTTTGTAAACAGCAACTGGTCACGATGGCTTCATTTATGATTTTGGTCACTATCCCATCACAGGGCATCTTAATGTGACTATGACATTTTTCTTGATAATTTAGTTATCTAGTTTAGTGTTTTTTATTGTTTTCTACCCAAAAGATCTTAAAGATTGCACAGCTACAGGGCGGATGAGACAATGGATGAAAAAACATTCTGACCACACTTATGGTTGGTGTGCCGATTGTAATCTGTTTTTGACAAAGTTATTACATGACAGTCACTACTCTTATGTTCTGATCTCATTATGATACTGTTATTCAGTAATATATATTGCACTCAAGCTAACATCTTCTGTCGTTTGTAAAATTTACTTGTATCTGGAGTTATTCAAAGGGGAATCTTTGCGTAATTAGTGGCAACGGACAAAGTGTATAAATAAATATAATCTTTTTCATTCTATATGTATTCTGTTAGCATTTAACAGTCATTTAAAACCAGACATTACATTGAAGTATTTTTGGTATGCATGCCATGTCTTTAAAAAGAACATTGAATATGTCATCGACAGAAATGGGGCCACTCAAAAATCCTGCCGCTATTATAAATACAATGGAGCAATAAATGACCCCACTCTATTATGAGTGTACTTTATACAAAATACTGTGGCTTGGTTGCTTTAGGGTTTATGAAGTACATAAGGCACAGTATAAAAAGTGAGTTGATTGTCTCAGCCTAAACTGAGAGATCCCAATGCTAAGCAGAAAGCTCATGCCGCGACTTAAACAAAAACGATGCTGTTCTAACATACAACAATGGCTTTTAGTATCCTAGCAACCACAAATGAATGGGTTCATAACCGTTTTAAATTTCATATTTTTCTCCATTTACTAGGATTAATTTTGACATCTCCATTTTATTGTGATGTGTGCCATTTTATAGGTGGTACGTTACCAATATATATATGGCTGTATGTTGGATGTCAGCTTCTCCCTTAACATGATCAGGTTTTACGGCTGCCATTTTTACGAGCTTTTCTCCCACATTGGCCGTTTGACGGTAATTTGCAGACATACAACAGTGCATTCTACTTGCCTACGATGAGGTGTGAAACAGCGGTCATGATATATAAATAATGAGCACTCATTGACCAATCACATTTGAGTTCAGGAAACGTTCTTAATCTGCATATTTATATAGAGGAAGTAGCCTGGGATTTCATTGTTTGTTTCCTCTTGTTTTTTTTTTTTTTTTTTAAATATATATTTAGTATCAAAGATCCCATGAAGCATGCCAAAATGCATGTACACACTGAAAAAGGAGACAGTTCCACACAACTGCTTTAAGTAACCAAAATTAATTCTTACATTTTTGACCAGTGTAATTAATTGATTTAATTTGAAGCTTTTTAACTGTGTGTGGACCTGTTTCACTTTTTTTCAGCGTTGAATCTGCTAAATTCCTCAAAAGATCAGGTACAATCATGATGAGGCCTTAAATCCCTAAGCTTTGAATGAATCATTTCAAGGTTTGAACACTATTGCGTGGGATAATGACAGTTCTGAAAAAGCTCTTGAACATTTGGGTGCTGGTGTTTCATCAGGCAGGTTACAGCACGGAGTTCGGCTGGAGGTCTCCCTTATTAAGGTGTGACCCGCTGATTTTTACATTTTTGTTTGAAAGGAGGCCTCAAACTGAGGCTCACCTTACACCTTTCCATCCTTTGCAGTTCTACAAGCACTATCACACACACACACACACACACACACAGACACTCATGCATGCAGACACACTCGCATGAACTCACAGATACTCTCGCATGCATTTACATAAGCACACATACATTCTCACACACTCGCATGAACACACACTCATGACTGCACACACTCTCAGATATACTTACATGCACACACACACACACCCACACACACGCACACCCACCCAGTATATGACCCACACTGTCACTCACACACATACGGTATCTGCACTGAGTGCTGATGGCAGGTGGATCCCCTTGCTCTTGCACGGATGAATTATCATTGCGACGTGTATTGTGAGTCTCTTCTCTCCTCGCTGCTCTCTCCCTCTTATGCATTATTCTGCAGCGGATGTACAGCAGCAGCAAATGGCGGCTAACGCGCTGCTCTGTTCGGGCTATAATCCCATTAAGATGAATGAGCAGAGGGAGGCCGGGCGTCACTCGTGGGTTTCCATGCTCCATTCAGTCAAACCCTGTTTAGCCTGGAGCGCTTGCATCTCTCACTGGAACTGGCAGGCATGCTGCCTCTGTGGCTGGTGCTTTCTGGGGGGATACCAGGAGAGTCACACAGTGGTTTTGGAGGGGGTTGGCGGGGGGGGGGGGGCAGTGGTGTGATGGGAAAGTGTAGGCTCTTTGGCGATGAGAAATTTTGATTGCTTTGGGATCAGAGCATTGGGGCAGCTGTTAGGAGACCACGGGCATTGTGGCATCTCGCAGTTTTTGGTGGTAGAAAGAGTGCTGTAAATTGCGGTTTACACATGACAGTCTCAATGTGTTTTTCTGCAAAAATATCCACCGCTATATGGCTCAATTCTTGCTACGTTCACCCCACCTCCACCCTCTCCCTCTCAGGCCCTGTCAGAGTTTAAAAGCTGAGCCATTCCAGGAGAAGAACCTCCAAGGCTCTCTCATCTCCCAGCCCGTCTCGGGAATACTGCCGCTCGTGCTGTCAAATGCTCCTGGTGCTTTCAGAAGGCAGTTTAATTCAGCATTCTGCGTGGGCTCAGGTGAGCCGCAGAGCTGAGTTTGACTGCTCTCCAGTCAGACTGGCTTGTCAGAGTGGTGTGTATGTGTGTGAGAGTGAGATATGAGCAGCATGCATGTTCAACGTGGTATGCGTGCATCTGTGTGTGCGTAAATGAGAGAGATATGACCTGCATCACTCGTCAGTGTTATGTGTGTGCATTTGAGAGAGATATGAGCTGCTTGGCTCTTTACAGTGAATTGCGTGTGTGTGTCTGTGTCTGTGTTTGTGTGTGTTCGAGGTAACGTGCGTACACGTGTGTGTGTGTGTGTGTGTGTGTACATGAGAGACATATGAGCTATTGGACTCTCTGAGGTGGTGTGTGTGTGGGAGAGATATGACCTGCCAAGATCTTTGGGTTGAAATCAGCACAGTCTCATAGGATATGTCATTGGAATCCCGCAGCAGGTTTTTGATAGTTTGCTTCAGCTTGTATGCCGTATTCAGATGCCATTCTGTTTGCGTCTACCACCTGTTTGAGAACTGCGATTCTTGAAATAAATTTGTCCTGAATCCACTACGTGCTCCAGAAAGCTTATGTGTTTTTCATGGGGAAAGTGTGCACGGTATGCTAAATAGCGGTTGAATTTGTTTGCGTGGTTATGCAGGAAGAAGGCCAGGCCTCTTCAACGCTCCAGAGCGCTTTAGCGATTTAGCAGCCTGTCGCAGGTCCCTGTGATCCTCGGAGAACGACGTCTCCTCTCTCTCCCTTTCAGCGTCTTACGACTGCGGTAGGCTGCAGACATCACACGCCGATCAAACAGCCCTCTCAGCTCAAAGCATGCGACGCAGAGAGAGACTGTTGTCCTTTTGCGCTCTTCTTTTGCTGTGCACTTTTGAACTCTCTCGGCTGAGATGCATTCAGAGTTCATTCTTCATTTGTAACAGAAATAACATGATGTAAACAACACCCTTTTCTGCCTGTTTTAGGTAGCAGTATATACTGCTTAACTACGGGTTCATAAGCATCCTACCAGAGTTTGCGATCACTACTCCAGAACCACAATTTTGTGGTTATTCCTTAGAACTGGAGTCAACGAGGGGATGAGAATTACCTTTTGTCTCACATTCATATCAGTCAGGTGCTGACATGTCTCTGTCTGGTGCGGGGTTGGGTTGTTTTTCTGAATTCCTGCATCTTCAGGACATACATAAAAATGTACATAAAATGTAAAAAAAAAAAAAAAAAAGGTTTACAGGTTTACTGCATTCAGCTCAGGTCGTAGGATTTTTCCCTGATTTGGTAAAGCAGCTATGTATGTAATAACACTTCTTCGGGGTTTGTTGCAAATGATCAGATCAAGAGCTAGACAAAGATTACAGAAAAAGCCAAATAGCCAAATATGGTCCAGATTCAGGCCAGGGTAGACTGGGTAATCGAGGGGTAGTCTAGGCGTGGTTGCAGGGGCTGGTCCGACGTCACTCACCAGGATGCCAAGCCAATTAACCATGACCCGCAGGCAGTATAAACACCTCATGAGCAGCGTGTAGGGGTGTATAGGAGAAGCCAAAATCCAGGACCACAAACAGGGGAGGGATTGCCTAATAACTTGCTACTTTAGGTCAAGAGAGAAGTTAACTCCACGAATAGAAGAGAACAATCCAGCAAAAGAAAGACATAGACCAGGAACTTAAATGCACGTGACAACAATTAACAATAAGAAACAGGCAAGAGCTAGAGCACAAATGGAGTGGCGAGGCAAGAGACAGCAATTAAATCAGAAGAACCAATACGGGAAACTGAAGGGAAAACTGTCAAGGATGGCTGGATTTCAGGGTAAAACGATAAAGAAAGACTCATGACATAACAAGGTTTGTGTGTGTGCCAACTACCTGCAGGAAAAATGTGTCAATATTTCTTAGCATTCAGATTCCATGTTTTTTTTTTTTTGTTTTGTTTTTTTTTTTTTTTCAGCCGAGATGCAGATCTCCTCACAACAACACAGACACTCAGTTCTTTGAAACGGTTGTCTATTGCTTGGGCATATCTTATTTCTCTGATGTATCCACACCTTATTCATGCCATGAAAACTATACTTATGAATGAAGATAGTATAAAATACATCAACAAATTTACAGTGTATAACATGAAAACAAGTGAGGATACAAAATGACGCTTAGAGCGAATATGAAATTAAACGCATTCTACTAGTTCAACAAAAGACCTCATTTGGCGCTTGTAATGAAAAGGGGTCCTTGAGTCCTTGAGAGTCTTTTGAAATCCTCTTTGACTGCCTGCTTTGGCTTCAGACATCAATAATTATGACTTTGAATGCAATGTAGCAGACACTTGTGAGAGACATTCACTCACATTGGATTGTACACAGTACAGCGAGGAATTTGGCTGCAGTGATACAACAAATAGACAATGTTAGTACCAAAACTGAAACGTGAAAGTATAAACAATGGACTAATGCACTAGTGGCCACAACCTTTTCAGTCGAAAATATTCATTTTCTCCGTTTTATGTCAGTATATTCCTGTACTTTATGCGACAAATCTTTTTTAATTACATAAGATTTAAATTTTGACTTTCCAGCAAATTCATTTTTATTTATTCCATGAAATTATGGAATCAATTAAGAATCAATGATCAAGCATTCATCATGAACAGAGACCATTTATAGAACAGCACTTACATGAGACTCTTTTGGTTTGGTTACCAATGTGTTTTTACAATGCATGTTCATCATTATTTTAAAAACATTCTGTATTCCGTCGCTTCAGCAAAGTAATAATAGGGTATGTAGGAAGTTTATAGATGTCTAAATAATTAGGAGGCTACTATTTCTAGTGTGAGCATCTGAATTCCATTTTCAAATGTCCTACATCCAGTGCTAACTGCACTGGATTTCAACTCACCCTCCTTCTACTGCGTATTTTTATTTTTAAATATATTGTAAAGTAACTGGACACTGGTCGCCTTGTCTTTGACCAAGATATCTACCTAGCTGGACTGTCCCTCATTATACTCCTTGTGGGATTGGTCTAACTCATCCAAGATTTCTGAGACCATAAAATCGCCGAAACAATACAAAAGTGAAGATTAATATTGCATGCTAACAAAAGTGAAAACTTTTGAAATACTGATGCAGCTGCAGGTAAAAACAGTAAAGGTGGAGTCCCATTAAGGGCGTTTTCTGGCCCAAACCCCTGATTTCAAAATAATTTTCTGCATTGATAAACCACCCCTGGGGTTCATGAACCCACCACAGAAACCTGCAATATCAATTTTCTTTATGACAAAAAATTGTATTTTAAACATTTTTTGGTTTTTGGGAGGGGCCACCTATTCTGGGGCCCCACAAAGTGTCACCAATGATTATAATCTGGTGCTTATCAATACATATTGTAGCTGATATATTTTGAAATCAATACATTTGAAATCAATGTCATTCTACCGAGATAGGAAAATATTTGTTCAAAAAATATGGTCTCAAATGGAGATTTCCAAAGGCCTCGAGCGTAACAACGGTACATTTGACCAAGTTCCCGGCCATGACGCACTAAGGGAATTTGCTGATATTTGCCCTAAGGTATGGCCAACATTCAGTGAAAAAAATCAGGATGTGTCGACACCGGTAACGTCTTCATCTGAACGCTTGCATCAACTGACCGTTGTAAACCCTAAAATGGGGTGCGTTGATAAGAAATGGATTGTGTGAGTATGGCTCTCACTTAATTCTTCTAGTTTAAGTTTTTTCAGTAATGTAGTTATTAACTATGACTCTTATGATGTTTATGCTTAAAATTATTGCCTATTCTTAGACCTTCAAACTGAAGGGGCCTCAAGACCACAACTAGAATGAAGCTCTAGAATGAAATAAAGTGAGTTTAAAAACTTGCAAATTTGATGTGCCAATTTGATTTCGAGCAATTTGCTTTTTTAAAAAAATAATAATAATTCAGAGATAATGAAACTAATGCACACCTGAAAGTGGATAGATGCGTAGGAGAGGACTCAAGGTCAGCCAAATATGAAGAAACAAAAAAGTCCTGCACACAGTCCTCTACGCTCAACGTTTCGGTCGTAAACCTTCTTCAGGTAGTAAGAAAGTTTCTTACTACCTGACGAAGGTCTACGACTGAAATGTTGTATTTAATAAAGTATTGCACGCGTAGAGGACTGTGTGCGGGACTTTTTTGTTTCTTCAAAAAAAATCATTCAAAAAATAGCTAACAACTTTTTAAAAAATAATTTCAAAATTTGTCATGAAGCCCAAATGTCTAAAGATTTTTAAAAACCGTTTTGTGGTGTACTGTAATACTGGATGATTTCCTGGGGCATCAATTGGGCAGAGGGCTCAACCTGCCATAAATATAGATGAGTTGCATTGCACACCTCTGCTGCATTTTTTGGTTAAGGCTATAACTAGATGCTTGTCCTTCAACAAAAATTTGGGTTTCAAGAATGGATGTTTAAAAAGGCGTCTAAATGATAATATTGATGTGTTTTGCTAATTGTACATTAGTAAATTATTAAATTGGTTGACTCCTGCAAATCCCAGCACTCCGACGTTACCACAAGGAGCATCAGGCTGGAAAAGACAATCAGTCAAATTGAGTTTACAGTTAATGATCACGAGCATATTCCATAACTTGTGCAGACAGGAAGCAGATAACTGCTGCAATTTAGTCTACAGCAATAGGAATGGCTTGAAAATATATATATATATATATATATATATATATATATATACACACACACACACACACACACACACACAATCATCAAAATTATGTGCAGCATCACTTAAAATTATGTAGGCATGTTTACAATGTTTGCAGCTTTTGGAAATTCCAGATTTTTTATTAATTCATGTTGTCTGGGTATCATGTTTCCCAATAAATATTTATTTAGAATATACAATATATATTTACTGTTTAACGACACTTTCAGTACATTATTTTATGGCTATATCATGCCATCCATCATACTCTTCAAAACGTGTAAGAATCAAATCACATACTATTCACTTGGACACTGATATCTATGGGCAATTTACAGTCTCCAATCAGCCTAGATGCATGTGATTAGACTGTGGGAGGACACCAGTGCACTTGGAGTGAACCCATGAGAACAACATTGAGCAGAAAAGCCCCAGGCCAGATTTAAACCCACAACCTTTCTTCTGTTGGGCAACAGTGCCACCCATTCAGCCACTGTGCCACGCTTTATAAGATGTATAGCCAATGAACTCATTGTATATATTACCGGAGATACTTCTGATTGTTTATGTAAGAACTGCAAAAATACATGGGGTAGGGGGGGTCCCCTTGTGGATAGGCTCTTCACTCGCTGGTAGAGTCTGCTCATCTGCTGTCGTACTCCATTCAGGCGTATAATGGAGCCCTCAAATTTCATGGATGAATGGGAGAAACGACCATAATGCTCTACACTTTTTTTTTTTTCAATTAATTGACTTCATTTCCGGAACTGACTGAAGTGGATTGGAAGTGATGTTGTTTTCTCGCTTAACCTTAACCTTGCGCTATCGCCGGAGGAGATCACGGGAGGCTTTTGGGAGTTTTCCTCCTGAGGTCAGGGGTGAGATGGCGGTTTGTGGAATTGGGAGGGGTGCTGACACAGTGCAGGGGTCAGAGGAGAGCTTGAGGGGTGATCCAAGGTCATGTCGACGGCGTTCAGAACCCCAGTGCCCCGGTGCCTCTGTCGCCACACTTGGGTTAGCTCGTTTGATGTATCGCTGAATCTGCTGTCAGTTCCCCCCTGATTAGATTATTTCTGTCAGAGTCAATGTACATTTTTCAGGTGGGAGAATTATGCTTGTCAGTTCTTGGCGGAGGACGCATTTTTCATGCACGGAATTGCTCTGATGTCCGCTCCTCTCAATCACTAAATACACACTGAAGACTATACATTATATCACCCCAGTCGCAACTCTGCACTCAGCCACCTACACTCCTCATAAACACTGCACGTTATATGCACTCACTCTCACAAACTTATTTCTGTGCTCTTCTGTATCATGAAATAATGATGCAGATTTGGCATATGGCAACAATTTGAACGACACTGTGAACCCATTTTATTTTGATTTGAATAACTTCTTCTTTCCCAAGTCTACACATTTCATGGCACAGGGGCTAATAGTCATGAGACTGGGAATAATGTTGTCCCTTATGGCTTTAAACCCATTTAAGCAGAGGTAGTGTAAAGTTCAGGAGAGGAATTCTGTCCATTGTAGGAATGGGAAGTCTGCGGGAAGGGAGGGGGACTGTTGTGTAAATTTAGCTTTAGCATGCTGGCTGTTTTTAGTTATTTTGTTGGGATCATGGTGTGAGAAATGAGGCCTTCTGTCATTTCTGCTACTTTGAGTTGTCATGGAAACACTCCAGTATGATGTTCTACTCACTTCTGCTTCAATCACCATGACCTGGCCAAAGGCTGAACTGCCACTCCTGTCCGCCAGCTTACCGCCAACTGCCACACCCACCAGCTGGGCAAATAACAAACTTCCATGCACACCCGCAGGCCTGAAATTAACTGCCACACAGATCAGCAGACCAGAGAATCAACTGAATGAAAACTGGATGTCTTGCCTGTTAAATATTTGGGCTAGTTCCAGATCTACGCAGCCCAGAAAAAAAATTTTCAGGCCCTTTTTCCAAATCCAACCCCTGCTCATGCGTCATCCAACCATAGGAGACGTGGTCACTTCCAGCTTGGCTTTCATGGCCCCCTTCACGAGAAGCAGGCAGACATTTTGAGATTGAGTGTAATTGTATTTCCTTTCATCCCCTCCACTCATGAAGATGAGTACTGCAGCGACATGACCAGTTGCAGCTTGACGTCTCTCTCTAGCCTGGGGGATAATCTGTATTTAACCCCTTCTGTGAAATAGAAAGGACTTGTCTGTTATAGTGAGATTAAGGCAGTACAATAGAGCACCCGGTTGGTTCCTAGACTATGTAAAAATGGAGAATTGAACAGAGAAAAGTGGCTTATGGGTAATTATGCGCAGGCAGTGCCAAGGCGTGCTGTCTGTCGGAGTGCAGAAGTGCGCTCCAGTTTCGGTGAGGAGATTAAGCAGGAGACGGAGTGCGCTGCTTCCCTCTGTTTCACTGGCCATATAACCGCTTCCCTTATCAGCCCCCTCTGGCTCTCTCTGCTCCCTCCACCAGAGATGGCAAGCATCTGGGCTTAACCCTTCTGCGCAGATTTAGACGCCAGCGTCCGTAAATTCCGACATTTAATAGCTTGACAATTTTTTAATGAAATTTCCAAACTTCTTGCTTCACTAGAATAATTTTCCACAGTCTCTGTGACACAAATACTGAGTTATAAAGCGTTAAATAGGCTCATGCACAACAGGAAAAATTGGGGATATTTGTATTTTACGCAAAGGGGTTAAGAGCAGGAGGCATTCGCCATGAGCTGAGATATGTGTCTAGGCTCACATACACACATGCACTCACATTCACACCGACTCAAACGCTCACGTACACGCACCCGTATTCACGGGTGCTCACTCACCCGCGCACACACTTGGAGCACTCTCAGTGGTGCATGATATCAGCCGAGCAGGTGTGCAGCCTGTCCTCTCGATGCCCGCAGGTGCCAGGTGAGAGGGGCCTGGCACTGGTGCTCTGCCCAGCCTCGGTCACCCTGCTCCTGGGGCCCTGCTGGCCAGCTGCTGGCCTGTCTAATCCCGCCATCCTGCTGACAGCAGGCCAAAGCTCAGGCTACAAAGGGCTGAGTGCAGCCGAGCCGAATCCCCTGTGAATCTGACCAGCACTGCTGCTGTTTCCCCAGTGTCAGAGGATATGCCCTGTGTATTCGTGCAATTGTGCGAGTGATCGTGATGAGTTAAGTGGTCCTGACAAAACCAACAGCGCAAATTGTTGGTTTTTCAGCTTGTTTGTTTTGTTAGTCCAGAGTCTATATTGATACTATATGACTATATTGATACTATAGTTATTCAAACCACAGCAATACAGTTGTGTGGACTATAGTAATATCATGGTACTGTTGACTGTGGTAATACTATAGTTATAATGCAGTGGTTCTCAAACACGGTCCTGGCGCCCCACTGTGTATGCTGGTTTTTGTTCCAACCACAATTGCAATCTTAGGATTTTAACAAGCTGTCGATATGTCTTAATTAGGGGCATTTTTGTTTAAAGCAGTTAATTATCCTCTTAAGCCACATTTGACAAATCTATACATGCCATGAAAAATAAAAATTTCATATCCACATTGAGATATATTAGAAACTAGTATGAATAACTGCAGAGGGAAACAATTTAACCAAACATTTAATCTACGTAAACAATCAATAGGTTTCTCATTGGTGAAATCATTGACACGTTGCAAAAACTAACAATTTATTTGGCAAACAATTGAGTCACACCTGTTTTGTGTCATGTTTATTTCATTAAGTTCAGGCTAATTATTTTGAAAGAGCTCTAAACACCTGTGATAAGCAACCTAATTTGGATCTTACTGATTTTTTCAGTCTAATTTTTATGTTTAAAAATGTTTTTTACCTGAAAATACCCACAATATAGAAAAATAAGCACAATATGTTCAAGGGTTTTTATTCTTCATGACACAATGGATATGTCCATCAAAATGGTGCTAAAGATGGTCAATTACTGTTCTAAACATGGAGTGTAGCTAATTGAGACAAATTAACAGCTTTTAAAAATTCTACAAATGCAATTGTGGTTGGAACAAAAGTCAGCATACACAGTGGGGCGCCAGGACCAAGTTTGAGGGCCACTGTTATAATGTGATGGGTATAGTACTACTCTAGTTGTACTATGCAAAGTATAGTAATACTGTAGTTATGTCATTATTCTATAATATTACTAAGAAATAACTATTGGATATTTTCATAATAGTTTTTCTGTGGTTCTCCCAGGCATGATTTTCGAGATGGTCGCAAAGTTTCACTTTGTGAGTTGCTTTGGCTAAGAGAATCTACCAAGTGGTCATGGTGTCATCATGCTATATGTAAAGCAAGGAATCTCTGTCAGTGTGTGTTTGTGTGTGTGTGTGTGTGTGTGTGTGTGTGTCCACTGTTTCTCATGAGCCGTTGACATAATGGACTTTAAATTTGGTGGGCGTATTGCTGACGACCCTCAGAAGTGCAGTGTTGAGTTTTAAGCTGTTTTGCTGAGCGGTTCTTGAGAAATCTAGAAAGCTGCCAGCGCCAATACCGCTCCAGCAGCAGTTGAACAGGCACTGCAACAGTGTGATAAAAGGTAAAACTTGATAAGTTGGGCAGTTACCATATTCATGCGATTCTGTAGAATTCCAAATGCATTTTCCATGTTTCTCAATGCAATCCGGTGGTGTACATGCTTCTATCATCCCTTTAATGTGTAAAGCCATGTTTGAGTATTGACGCTCTGCATATTTCATCAATCATTTCAGCGCCCTTAAGGGATAAAGGAAGATTTCAACATGCGTGGCTTATATATTCTGAATCCCTCAACTGGAAAATAGATGAGGAGCTTGAGTACATGTAGAAAAGTTGATTGAAGGAATATGTGGGATGCATCTCGCATATGATGGGTGTAAAGTCAGGAGTCAGGACCCAGACTGTCTGCGGACCTTGCATGGACTAAAGACTCCGCGGGGCTTCTGAGAGTTCGACATATTCTTTAAGGCCCTTGTGAGTCTTACAGATTCAATGAGTTTCATAGACCTCTGTGGGGATCGCCTCAGAGACTTCCATAGACTTTCCATGCTGTAAACCGGTGATAAAACTGCAAGCACCCCATGTTTCTATAGCTTTTCTAACAGTAGTCACAGCACTATGATGCTTCCTCCAGCAGCAGCAGATGGGGTTTGGCCGAATGCAGGCGAACTCTGGTCCTGATGAGAAACAGAGCATTCCTGTTATTCTGGAGCAGATGCTTTTTGGGGCTCGGTGATAAATTGACATGTGCACTGCTCAATTTAGTCTGGCAGGGAGGGAGGGAGGGGAGGAGGAGAGGGAGAGGGGGGAATGAGAGAGAGGGAGGAAAAAGGAGAGAAAATGTTTGAGAGAAAAGGACAGAGAAGGAGGGATATTTTGCCAGCACCAAGGGTGAATACCAAGTACTGACTCCTCCCCACGGCCTCTTGTCATTGGTCGGGGCTGGCGATGTGCATGGCACAATAATCTCCACATCTCTCATAAATCACATGTCCGGAGTTGGGGCCGGGGGAACGATGGTGTTATTTCGGGAGGTGAGACGGGGTGTGGAGGGCCCCGGGTGGGGTACGGGGAAGAGATAAGCAGAGAGAAAACAGCAGTCTGGCTGTGTTCGGGTTGGTCCAGGCGTCTGCCTTACCCTTAAAGGAGGATATTACTCTCACTCCTATTTGCAATGGTAAAATGCTGTCTCCTGGGGAAAAAATGGTCCCGAATGACAGCGAAGAACAAATCTCCCAGATCTCAAACTCTGTGGGGGTGAAATCATTCACATCACCTGGCTGGTCACACCCACGCATAGTTGAGTGCGAGACGAGTCGAAGATATGCAATGCTGAGAACAATAATCAGCTTTTTAAAACTCCCATAGAGTGAGCACCAGCAAAGTAAAAAAAGTATGAAGTTAGAATGAATCTCTGCTTTAAGACAGCCTTTGGCACATTAAGCCCTCCCACCCCCGCACATATACGCAATAAACTCTTACACGCTCACAAACGCACACACTCGCACTCACAAACATGAACGTGCACACACACACACACACACACACACACATCCTTGTACTTATATCTTCGTGAGGACATTACACTTCCATTCATTTTTTTCTGTGTCTTTCCCCAATCTTAACAGTAAGCAACACATGCCTAATCAAAACCCTTACCCTAACCTTAACCTATGCCTAATTCTAACCTCACTCCTAACCTGAACTAATGAGTCACAATTTGCCCTCGTAGTTGTGAGGACAGTGGAAAATGTCCTCACTTCCCACTCTGTATGAAAAAAAAAAATTTTGGTTTTCACTCTGTAGCATGTAAAAGAACACATGCACACACACACCCACACACACAAACTCGTGCATTCATGTCCTGAGGGTTCTGAATGAGTGTGTGCTGTGGTACATCGGTGCTGGAGCAGCCCTGTGAGTTGTGGGATTCTGGGCCGGATCCAGCTGTGCCAGCTCAGCTGTTCTGGAGAGCTGTCATGCGTTCACTCTCGATGAGCCTAATGTGCTCTGAGCCTAAGAAGCAGATGAATGTGAATCAGCTTATGCTCAATCCATATAAACAAACCTTCAACCCCCCTGCAGAACTCAACACCACATCCTGGGGGTTTCAGAGCAAGAAAACAAAAATATATATTTTTCTTATGAATATTTCATGACTGTAACCCTGTGGATTTTTTGAGCTTAGCTCATATGGATAGAGACTTGATGGAGCTGACTATTATTTTGCCTTTTTGCTTTGTTTCGTTTGTTTTTTAATTTCTGCTCATTTATTCTTAACACACGCGAATGCATTTTGTCTGATTAATCCTCCTATGGACTGAATCTTATCCGCAACTTCTTTCTGTCACTTTTATTTTATAACTCTCTTGCCTGCTCAGGGACACGCTCATACGAGTGCACACACAAACACGTATACACACACGCACGCGCGCGTGCCGCATACACTCACCCTCACCACACTCGTGCTCACACATACACTCACGGTAAAATGCAGGGCTGTGACGAGGCAGTTCACCTCCGTGGTACAGCTGCCTTCTCTCGGCAGTGAGTGGGCACCTTAAGCCCACAGTAATTTGGAAAGGAGGTGGACGCGCCCCGGACAGATGGTTAGGGTGGCAGCTGAGGAGAAACGGAGGCGGTCCGTCGGTTGATATAAACATGTACGCATCAAACACAGATGGGACCGGACCTGCGGAGCAGGGGCTCTGGGCCTGTCAGTTACACCTCATCAGCAGCGGCTGATCGTGAGCAGAGAGATACGTGTGCACGTTACTCTGCTTTTGCTGGGCCTCCTGCCTCCATGCCCCAAGCATACATGCGTGTGTGCCCGTGTTTGTGTGTGTGTGTGTGTGTAAGTGTGTCCACATGTGTGCATGTGTTCATGTGTGTGTGTGTGTGTGTGTGTGTGTGTGTGTGTGTGTGTGTGTGTGTGTGTGTGTGTGTGTGTGTGTGTGTGTGTGCGTGTGAGTCATTCTCCTGTTTTTTGTGCTGTTCACTAACACACGCTCATGTGAGGGAGTGTGCCCATGTTATTCTGACATACCACTTCTTCTAGCACCACACACACGCAAACGCAAACTCGTGCAGGCTCAGTGTGTTTGTGCATAAACACATACCGTGAACTGACAGTTTCACACTTATACATGCTGAAACACATTATACCCGCACAGCACTCACACACAAACACCCATAGACCTTAACACACACACGGACAAACACACTTGTGCACATAAGACACACATACACATTAGTGCTACACTGCTCAAACAAAATCTTACCAAGAATTTTAAACTTGTATTCAGACTTAAACACTTATTTCTACTACCTATGTTTTTAAATAAATAAATTATTCTGCCACTGATTTAAAGTAATTTTGACTAATTTCTATATTTGTCCATGGGGTAAATGAAATTATCGAAAGTCTAAATACAAGATTAAAATGCCTTTTTTTTTTTTTGCAGAGTACACAAGAAAATAAAAATACTGCAGTGAACACGTTTCATCCTGGCTGAAGGGGCAGTGTTTTGATAGAGGGCAGCTGAGAAACGTAACCTTTGTGCCGGTGGTGGGTCGGGGTGAATATAAACCTGCCCTGCGTGTCTCCATTAAATGGCCTTGTGCCTGTGCTGCCCGCTCCCACTCGCCCCCCGCCTGTTGAACAATTTAATCTCACTCTTCGACCTTTCACTGATCCGTTGATTGCGGATCAATTAATCACAATTCATCAATGCAGCTAATGTGGCTTTGTTCCTTGTAGTACTGGAGGAGCGCGGGAGGTAGGGGGTGAGAAGGAGAGGGGGCTGAGGGAAGGAGAGAGGGAGAGATGTGTCTTACAAGCACAGACACAACCACACAAGTGAAAAAAACTGACCAGCAAGTGCTTGAGTCTAGACAGTATGAATCAATGCCTTATATCAGAGATACGTATCTATAGCCATTCAGGGATACCTTCATGTCCACTACAAAAGCCTAAATCTCACACTTCTCCACTGAAACTCACTCATAACTATTTAATGTAGCGAGAGCCTTCTCTCCTACTTGTTCATTGATGTTAGGAGTCAGTCAGCACTCCTTGCATTTTTGAAACAGCACTGTAAGATTGAATTCACTCGCTCCGAACGCCAGCTGTCTCCCTTTGGATTCTGGTGCGGACCCGGGCATACCTGTGAGGAGTTTCTCGGAAATTTCTCGTGTCGAGTTTCGATCAGATGTTTTATCTCCACAGGGTGATTCCTCCCTTTGTTGATTGTAATCTGATTCCGCAACTTCGGCTCACCTGTTATTTCTGTGGAGGCTCCAGAGACGTTCTACATTGAGAGCTTCCCTGTGTTTCAGCTCCAGTCAAGGACTGTGCCTGCGTCCGTAGCCTATCTCTGTGATATGGGCTTCAGTCTCAGCTGCTCAGCA
This sequence comes from Gymnothorax javanicus, assembly GCA_029692085.1. NCBI lineage: Eukaryota > Metazoa > Chordata > Actinopteri > Anguilliformes > Muraenidae > Gymnothorax > Gymnothorax javanicus. Next base: position 23,172,655 of record CM056195.1, on the reverse strand, counting down.
CGGTGCCATCACTGCAGAACCGTAACTCTAATCTCAGAGAGAGAGGGATACGAACGCTTCCCCTCCTACGTTCACCCTCACCCTCTCACAAAACCTCACGTGTTCACCACTGTTTTGCATGTTATTTACCTGGTCTGAGATTTCCGATGAGAGGAACAATACAGCAACTTAACATGGGTTTCGGGTCTAGCAGATTCAGTACATACTGTACCGCGTTTATGTACATCTGTTCTGTAATGCAACATTATAGAAGGCAATTGTATGTATTCTTGATACTAATGTTGTATATTCCAGCAAAACCCACTTAAAAAAAAAATGAATCCTGCACTGACCCTGGGACACAGCTAGGAGTTTCAGAAACCAGGTCTTCCTGGTGTGTGTGTATGTGTGCCTAAATGAATATCCCAGCACATGGAGAACATCTCCTGCTCTTAACTAGCAGTCAAGAGTGGAAGAGCGCTCAGAAGTCAATTTTTTTTTAACCCTCTGAGTCCCTGCAGCCTCATATAAGGACTTCACATTCAGGCTTTGCACACAACATTAAAGTTTGGGTCTGAAGGGGTTAATATTCAGTCATTTCTTCTGTCTTCTGCTACAGTGACATGACATAAGGTGAAGAACAGATGCAAACTTCACAGTAAAAGCACACATACTTTGACCTGTCAGTTTGTGGTGCTCACACACCTTTGCAGAACCTGAATAAATTATTCTTCTTCTGAGAGCACATAAAGAAACTGGAGACCTGGATTGCTAATTCTACTGTAATTGCAATAAATTTTTAGAGATTTACAGGTCCATTCGCCTTTAAATTGCTAGTGGTTATCAAGGTTGCAGTTGATGTCATTTCAGTTCAGGCAGTTCAGGGAATCAGTTAAAATGAAGTTAATTCATTGTGAATGCTATATGCTTTGGAACATTATGGGCACTTTTAATCCAAAAGATTTGTTTAGATTTCTCTTCATTTCATGCACACACACTCACACACATGCTCTCACATACTCACATGCATACACACAGGTATACACTCTCACCAGGGGTGTAAAGCCCAGGTTCAGAAAGTAAAAATCCTCTTCGGAACTTTATTCCAACCACCTGGATTTACTTCTGACAGGAGATAGAGCAAATATGAGTGATCAGCTCATTCTGTGGGAGGGAGAAAAACTTGGCAGGACTTTTACTTTCTGACCCCTGGATTTTACACCTCTGATTCACACGCATGAATGTAATGATCCTTGCACACCCAAGCACTGTCACACACACACACACACACACACACACTCTTTCACATACACACTCACACACACACACACACACACTCTCCCTCTCCCTTTCTCTCTCTCTCCCTCTCTCTCATACAGACATGCATACACTCTCCCCACACACACACACACACACACATACACACTCTATCTCTCTCTCACACACACACACACACACACACACACACAGTGGTTTTAGTGCGTGGGGTTGGATTACAGACTGGCTCTGTGGTAGAGATTAATCAGCAGAATGCCCCAGAAGGGCAGATTGACACAGACACGTGCTCTGCCCTGCACATCTGCGGGGTGGGTGGATAGGGGGATGTGTGTGGGGGGTGGGGGGTGGATCAGCACAGTCACACGGCAGTCACATTCGGTCACGATGTCTCCAATGGCCAGGGCCAGGCTGTGTGACTGTCCGTGTGTGTGTTGGGGGGGGGGGCAGAGGGTGTGCATTAATGCACTTTCATGCAGGTCAGATTACCAGCGCATAGGATCCTGCTACATGAGTCCAGACCAAAGGGGGTTTATCCCTTCCTCCCTCAAATTTGTGTTTGTACACAAGAGTATTTCAATATTCAAGCGCTAATTCCTCTTTTGTACAATAACCCATTTTAATAAGATATTCTATAGAATATTTGCTTACACTATTATGTTTGGTAATAAACTAAAATATTAAATAATGTTAATTCTACGAAACTATTTGTAAGTGAGATAATATCTCATAGTAAATAAATAGCGAGTCATCATTGTCCTTGATAATTTACCTATGCTAGTAACATGCTATGCTGGCTTATTGTGTAATTCTGTGAATAAATTGGTGAATTCAGCGAGGGCCAAACTCCATGACACTAATTTTTGAGGGAGAACTTTTTCATACTTTCCATAGAAGCATTATTTTGACACGTGTAGTACCCCATCACAGGTAGCAAATGATAAAATATGGTTACAAATGATATTTGGTATCGGTTCAGTGACCAAATCAAGACAGTGAAGTTTTGCCCCTCTGATTAGAGAGCTGAACTTCTACATGCAAAGGACAAAGTTTTATTGTTTCTTTCTCTTTATAAATATATTTGGTACTGTTTGTTTGGTTTTTTTTTTTTTTTTTGAAGGGGTGTGCTGCCTGTCATGACACTCTCATAATCAGGACATCATACCTGACGTAAACAAAAAGTAGTCTTTATGAATGTTGATGACTGTGGTCATTAAGTGTTATAAAGTGTCATTTGGTCAATTAAAGTATGTCATTTTTATTGGGGCTAGGGTTAAATGACCGAATGTCACTTAATGGGAGCAGTCCAAAACATTCATAAAGATTCCTTCCTGTTCATGAGTGGTGTCGTGTATCAGTTATGGCAGTGTAATGATAGTGTCTTGTCAGTTTTTTACCCACGTTATCAAATACAGTGTTACCATACTGTATCTTCGTCACAGTTTATGAATGGTTGAAATGCTATTTATTGGTGATTTATTTATACTTTATGGGCAAGCAAGGGGTGAACAAATTTTCTCCAAGGGATCTGTTTTCTTCAGCGTACTTTTCACTCACACCATATTAACATGATTTTCTATCCCCCCACAGATGCTCATACACAAGATGCTCTGTCCAAAAGACACACATACACACTCTGTCCACCAAACACACACATACAGGCTATGTCCACCAAACACACAAATACTTGCTCTGTCCACCATAGACACACATCCAAACTCTATCCATTACGGACACACACATTAGATTCTGTGTCTATCACAATCACATACCTTAGATTCTGTTTCCATCACAGCTATGCATACCTTAGATGCCGTGTCCATCACAGACACACATACATTGGATGTTGTGTCCATCACAGGTACACATACATTAGATGCTGTGTCCATCACAGACACACATACTGTACATTAGATGTCATGTCCACCTCAGACACACATACGGTAGATGCCGTGTCCATCACAAGCACAAATACATTAGATGCTGTGTCCATCACAGACACACATACATTAGATACCGTGTCCATCACAGATACACATTGGATGCCATGTCCATCACAGGTACACATACATTAGATGCTGTGTCCATCACAGACACGCATACATTAGATATCATGTCCATCACAGATACACATACGTTTGATGCTGTGTCCATCACAAGTACACATACATTAGATGCTGTGTCCATCACAGGCATACATTAGATACCGTGTCCATCACAGGTTCACATACGTTTGATGCTGTGTCCATCACAGACACACATACATTGGATGCCGTGTCCATCACAGATACACATACGTTTGATGCTGTGTCCATCACAAGTACACATACATTAGATGCTGTGTCCATCACTGGCATACATTAGATACCGTGTCCATCACAGGTTCACATACGTTTGATGCTGTGTCCATCACAGACACACATACATTGGATGCCGTGTCCATCACAGATACACATATGTTTGATGCTGTGTCCATCACAGACACACATACATTAGATGCCGTGTCCATCACAGACACACATACATTAGATACCGTGTCCATCACAGATACACATACATTAGATACCGTGTCCATCACAGATGCACATACATTGGATGCCGTGTCCATCACAGATACACATACGTTTGATGCTGTGTCCATCACAGACACACATACATTAGATGCCGTGTCCATCACAGACACACATACATTAGATACCGTGTCCATCACAGATACACATACGTTTGATGCTGTGTCCATCACAGACACACATACATTAGATGCCGTGTCCATCACAGACACACATACATTAGATACCGTGTCCATCACAGATACACATACATTAGATACCGTGTCCATCACAGATACACATACATTAGATACCGTGTCCATCACAGATGCACATACATTGGATGCCGTGTCCATCACAGATACACATACATTAGATACCGTGTCCATCACAGACATACATACATTAGATATCGTGTCCATCACAGATACACATACGTTTGATGCTGTGTCCATCACAGACACACATACATTAGATGCCGTGTCCATCACAGACACACATACATTAGATACCGTGTCCATCACAGATACACATACATTAGATACCATGTCCGTCACAGATGCACATACATTGGATGCCGTGTCCATCACAGATACACATACGTTTGATGCAGTGTCCATCACAGATACACATACACTAGATGCCGTGTCCATCACAGATGCACATACATTGGATGCCGTGTCCATCACAGACACACATACATTAGATACCGTGTCCATCACAGACACACATACATTAGATGCCATGTCCATCACAGACACACATACATTAGATTTTTTGTTCACTCCAGACGTCCTTTACAGGGATGCTCCACCTCCTGCCCCTTGTGACACAGTAAGACCTTACAGCAGTGCTGACACTCTTGGGGAAATGTAACTCACAGCGATGGGGGTGGGGGATGTGTTCGATCACCATGGTTACCCAGCTGAGCCCACGCCCCAGAGACAGTTCTGAATACTGAGAAGAGATCTGTATCTCAGGTAGACTGGTGAAGGTGTGTGTGTGTGTGTGTGTGTGTGTATTCATGCAGTGCCTTATGTCTGCTTGTGTTTCTTTCCATCCTTTCTTTTATCAAGGTCTATTTCTTTTTCATCCCCTTTCGCAATGCAACGCACATTCACAACTACTATGGGCATGTTATCTGTACAGAAGTGTTACTGCACATATTTACATTTTCCTCTTTCTCCCTCTCATTCTGTTTTTTCTATCTCTCCCTCATGCCCCATCACCCCTTCCTCCTTCCCCCTCCTTCCTTTTTCTCTGAATTTCGTTTAGCTCAGTTCAATGCTCAGCATTGCCGTGACACACACACAGTGCATTTCACCAAAGCTATCAACAGAAAAAAAAAATTATGCAATTATGTGTACAAGCTAAGATTATGATTATGGTGGTAACAGTAATAATAGCATTAATAATGGATGTTTCGCTTCAGTGGTTGCTGTCCCTCAGGCTTTGACAGTTCCCAGTGACATGCTGCCAGTAATGGCCAGTTCCCCTCTTCTCCCGAGAGATTCCCATCCCCGGAGTCTGGAGAGCAGTTGGGAATATTGGGAATATTGTTTTTCTCACAGGGAGGACTTACCTCTTTTGTCTGCATGTGTCAGTGAGATGTTGGCGGCAGAGTGTGATCACCTGCCTTACTGGTAGTGATACGGTGTGTGCTCTATGTATGGGCGTGTGTGTGTGCGTGTGTGTGCATGCACATGTGTGTGTGCTTGTGTGTGTGTGCGTGCATGCGTGCATTTGTGTATGTGTGTGTGTGTGTGTGTGTGTGTGTGTACGCGTGTGTGTGTTCTTGTACTTGCTACACTCTGAAGATTAGAGTAGGTCTAGAGTTGATTTCAGGTGTTGATTTCCATTTTGAATGTAGCTGTTTACTCTCAATGTGAAATTCAAAGTATTCTCAGTGCCAGTGAAGCAAGCCATGGTCAAGCTGAAAAATCAAAACAAACCCATCAGAGGGATTGCAAAATCATAAAGTGTGGACAACTGAACTATTCAGCACATTTTGAAAAATAAGAAAATTGAATGTGGTCAGGAACACCAAAAGGCCTAGAGTACTGCAGATAATAACTAGAAGGGCACTCGGTAGACCGCATACCTCCGCCACGCTATATGTCAGTATTATTGGATCTTCCGGATTTAGAATCCAGAATATGTTCTGGATCACTTCCAAAATTAAATAAACTCATCCTTGGATTACCATCTCCCATCCTACCAAAGTTCATGCCAATCCTTTTGAGTTATCCTGTTAACAGACAGACAAACAAACAAACAAACAAACGGGGGGTGAAAATATAACCTCCATGTCGGACGTAACTATTGTGGATGAGAGAACAATTCTTTCCCTAGCACAGGAAAAACCCTTCAAAACACCTTGTCACACACTCCAGGAGGCCGCCGTATCTGTGTCAGGAGAAAACTTCCCTAGAATAAATAACGAGGGTTTACCACAAGATGTAAGCCATTGGCAAACCTTTAAAACAGGAGGTTTGGCTGGAAAATCTAGGAAAAAACCCCGAACAGCACTAAAACAACATCATTTGAACAGATGAGACGAAGATCAACTTGTAACAGAAGGAAGAACGTGGAGAAGGGAAGGAACTCCACATGATCCAAAGCGTGCCACCTTATCTGTGAAGCATGGTCATGGGTGGGTATGAGATGCCACCAGCGGGACTGCTTCCCTTGTATTTATTGACGACGTGACTGCTGGCAAAAGCAGCAGAATGAATTCTGAATTCTACTCTCTAAAAAAAGGAAACAGTTCCATGCAATTGTTTTCAGAAACTTCTAAATGAATTCTTAGATATTTCACTAGTTTAATCAAATTAATTTGAAGTTACTTCACTCAGTTTTGTGGAGCTATTTCATTTTTAGAGTGCAGGGCTATATTGTTGGCTCAGATTAAGCCAAATGCCTCAGAACTCATTCGTCGGTGCTTCACGGTGCAAATGTACAATGACTCCATAAAAACTGCGAGAGCAAGACTTTTTTAAGGCAAAAATGTGGAAGGTTCTACAATGACCATATCAATCACTAGACCTGAATTTAGTTGAGTATGTATTTCACTTGCCGAAGGGGAAAAAAACAAGACAAAACACCTTTAGAAAAAGCAGAAGCTGCAGTAAAAGGCTGGCAGAGCATCACCAGGGAAGAAGCGCAGTATCTGGCGATGCTTATGGGTTCTATTGACTGCAAAGGATTTGCAACAAAGTCTTATACACTTCATGCTCATCTTGATTGTTTAAGTTTAAATCCATCATGGTGGTGTACAGAGCCAAACTGATGAAAATTGTGTCACTCTCCAAGTACTTACGGACTTGACGATAAATGTGTGCTTGCCCGTGTGAGTGTCCCATTCAATGCCCAGGCTCTCATAACAAAGAGGTTCTCCCTGGTTTCCTGAGAATGACATGTTGTTGTGTGGTCTGAGACCCATCTCTAGCACAGTGTCTTTTTTGGGTCACCAGCACTGTTCTGCTCTGAGCCTTTGTTCCTGTTTTGTTTAGTCTGTTATGTTGTTTGCTGTTGTTTCCTTGCTTTGTATGTCAGGCCCTGAGGCCCATTTTGTACTGTAGTGCAGTTTTATGACTGCATCTCGTGTTTGTTAGGCTGTTAGGCGCATTAGGTGGGTGTTTGTTCCAGCCGTCTCGTTCTTTGTCTCTTTGTTTTCATCTTCTCCCTCTGGCAGGTGGACAGCAGTAAAGCAGCTCACGGGGCAGACCCTGGTGGGTCTGCTGAGGTCCCTAACCCCGATCTCATAAAAACAGGGTTACGCACCCCATCAGACCCTGTGGCTCTGCAGGTCCTGGGTTACTGTCCCCTGTCCGAAATGACCCCTGTCTTTTTTTTTTTTTTTTTTTATGAGAGTGTCATTGGGAATGACAGAGGCTGGTGGCTGTGGGTTTGTATTCTGAGTGAGAGGTAAAGTTATTGTCCTCAGATACCCTGAAGTGGGCCGCGCGCTAAACAGACAGAACAGCAGGTGTAATGAGACTTGACACCTAATTAAAGGAGCGCCTGTCCTCTTCCTGCCCTGGATTCCAGCGACACACTGCACAGTCACACGACTGAGACACACGGTATGTCCACACAGTTTGAAACAATAGCACACACTCACATCCTAGATACAAGGTATAAACACACAGTGCATACCCACAGTCACACGCGCACACACTGCACAAGCATGCTGCACAGACACAGTTTAAACACACAGTACAGACAGTTTAATCACACAGTACAGACTCGTAGCACGTACTCACACGTTATACAGACACTTGCGTCAGATGAACTCAAGGCCTGGCCCATTATTAACATCCTGTTCTTTTGTCCTGTGGCTTGAAAGGGTTAAACTTGTATGCCTGATGAGTGGAAATGATTGTCTCAGCAGTGTGTGCCTTTCATTCTCAGTGATCGGTCTGTAGGCATGGCGATCACATCTCCTGCAAGGGGGAGGGGGGTGGGCAGTGATGGAACATCTTCATTTTTCAGCCAGCGTGCTCCGACCGCGCCCTGCTTCGTGGCGGCACGGGGGACGCTTAGCATGCATCGACTGTTCCCTCTCGCCTTCAGATTCAAGTGCCTGCAAGGTCACAATTTTTTTCCAGGTTGCACAGTGTTTGCCCACTCAAGGGGTCACATGGCCTCATTTATCATGTGATTACATTTGGAGTTCTGTTTATATTGACCCTCTAATAATATTACTGGTGGTAACCTACATTAGATTATATACAGACTCTTGCTCTATGGTGTTGCCTCATCCTGGAAATCAGATGCAAATTAGAAAAGCTGAGCGCCCTGATCTGAAGATTATAACAGGGTATTGTATCAGAGGCCCATGTCAGGTAGGGAAGAGTTTATCTCTCATGATTTCATTACCCAAGGACACAGAGGTTTACTATTTTTTATTTGCAGTTCCTTGTGCCTGGACTTTTCCTGGACTTTCAAAGGACAGGGACTGGAGCTAGACTTTTCTTAGCATCCTGCACTTTGTCAAAAGGGGCGTATTTTGCCAGAAGGATTCATATCAAATGTTGAAAATGTTTTCATCTCTGCTGAATAATTTAGGCCTGGAAGTATTCTTTTTGAAAGGCTCAGTCGCTGGCCTGGCTCAGAGTCCTGATCTCCCCTTTGGTTTAAAAGACACAGGGTGCGGCGGCTTCGATCAGGCCACCCTCTCTCAGCAGTGTCACCCTGCTCAATAAAACCAAATAGAGTAGAGCGCGGTAGCTCAGCATCTATCCTGGCAATCCTTTTATTTACTTTTAAATGACTTTAGTCTCACGCCGCATTAATCAGCATTTCAAACTTGCAGGCTTGTTTGGAGCCCGGGGGCAGTGTGGTCCTCCAGTGAATTTAATCAGCTTCGTTTATAAACCATGTCCACAAAGACGAAAAAAAAAGCCCAGAGCGCATCTGCTGTCTGCAGCCACACCAAATTAAACAGCGCAAGATCTCCAATAACGCTAATGCGCTGTTGTGTTTTCACTGGTGCATAACCTCATAAGACCAATCTGACAGCTGCGCTGCAACGTTTTCACAACCCAGTTGCAACACTTCGACCGCGTTTTTTTTTTTTTTCTTTCCTTAATACACTGAGATTGCACTGAGGGAAGCACTGGATTCTGCTTTCATAGAACTCAGGTTTTCTGGAATTATCATCTGTCAAAAACTAATCAACAGCAGAGCAGGTGAACAAATCCATCTGTTAAAAAAGTGTTACTCCCACTGTCTATTCGTGCTTGTACTTATTGTCTTTCATTAACAGGTCTATACTTACTGTCTTCAACTCCCTGAGTATTGTTTCACATTTTTACTGCGTATTATTTGTCTTCCTACTATGTTGCAAATAATATTGGTCGTTTATTTTCGCCCTGCGATGTCAGAATGAAATCTGAAGAGGCCACAGTAGCTGCAGTTCTTTGTTTGTACTTTTTTTTCAAGCCATTGATTGGCTAAAGAATTCAAGCACTTCATTATCAAGGCTGCAATTGGTTGCTGGAGGAACGCACCAATACCTACCATCACTTTAGCCTTCCAGGACTGAAGTTTAATAGGCTGGTTTTAGGTATTTTGAATTGTGCAGATTTGGTAATAAGGGAATGAAAAATAGTTAATATTCTATTGGATATCCCCAATCACATCTTCACGGTCAGTTGAGTGAAGTATAACTCATCTATATTGCGTGAGTTGAAGTTGCACAACTGCATCCTGAAAGAATAAAGTAGCAACTAATAGAAGTTCTGGAATAAAAAAGCTAGTTTTATTTAACAAAACGAGTGGAGGCCCGTGGCGGTGACATGTGAAGGTCATCTAATAGCGCTGTAATGAGATGCACTGAAGTTTTATCGTGCTTCAGATATAGCGAGGGTATTATCTAACCCAGCTTTTACACTGCACCGGCCATCAGATCCCCATCACTGCCAGTATGTACGGGGGATATTACAAGTGTGTTTTAGAGGAGGAGATATGGTCACTGTACTCAGGGGAGGGGATGTTATCTGTGTGTTTGGATGGAGCAGATACAGTACTATGAGTGTGTTTGGGTAAAGGGCCATTAAATGTATTGGGGGATATTATGAGCGTGTTAAGGGGGAGAATGCATGTTTTGGGGGGATATTGTGTGTATTGAGGGATATTTTGAGCACATTTGGGGATATTTATTAACACATTATTATGAATGTGTTAAGGTGGATATTATGAGTGTATTTGGGTGGATATTATAAGTGTTGGGAGGGTATTATGAGTATGTTAGGATGGATATTATGAGTGTGTTTGTGTGGATATTATACAACGTAAGTGTTTGGAGGGTATTATGAGTGTGTTGGGGTTTATATAAATGTGTTGGGTGGATATTTTAAGTGTTGGGAGGATATTATAAGTGTGTTTGGTGGATATTATGAGTGTGTTGGGGTGGATATTTTAAGTGTTGGGTGCCTGTCATGAGTGTGTTGGGGGAGGCCAGGGCAGTGGGGAGTGCCAGTGGTGTGCAGGGAGCCCTGCAGTGGAGGGTTAGTCTCTGACTATGAATAGCCATAATCCCCATGATAACCCAGTTCCTGAGTGTGCCAGAGAGTGAGTGGTTAAACTCTTCCTGTACTTTGACAGTTTAATAATGTCACTGAAACACGCTGTCGTAAATCTGGGGGGTTTTTTTTTTTTTCGTAACGTAGTGTTGACACATATACGGCTGATATTTATGTAGGAACCATTATGCTTTATTTATTTATTTACTGGGTTTTGTTTTGTAAAACTATAGTGTGGCGCACATAAAGATTTGATATCTTACAACATTGAGTAACAATAGCTGCATTTAGCGCTCTAAGGGTTAATAATGTGGGAGAAAACAGTTACCTTCCAGCCAACTGCAGGAGCTTGTGTTAAAGCCAGTGTACGGCCAGGTTGGCTATTAGAGGGGCTTTGTGTTCCCGCTCTCAGCTCCACATTGGTCTCATTTTTGTTCTGTAGCTGGTCACTTATAAACCCAGCATAGGAGGGGGTATCTGATCTGGAGGAGGGTGGGATAGCATCTTGCTTCTCGCTGTCCTGAGAGCTGAAGAATTCACTCCGATGGATGAAAAAGAGGTTGTTTGCAGGTGACGTATTAGAGGTGGGCTCCCTGGCTCCCTCACGTTATAAAACCACCAGCAACCTCAGGCCCGAGGCTAATGTACTTTAGTATTTCATCTGCAATATCATTTGTCATTCTGGACGTGCTGGAGTTTTCATCTGGAGTACAATTTTGTGCTGTGGTGTCAAGTATTTCTTTCAGTGCAACAAAGAGTGCTATCCCAGACCATGACAAACAGCTCAGGCCCAAGGAGTGTCCTCATACTTTGGGAAGTGTAGTGAAGCTCCATCTCACCAGACCCCAATCCTCTGCTCCTCCGGTCCTTTCTTTGGAGAGCTCTCCTAAGGGCTGGTGTTTGCTGTCGGTAACAGGAGTTCCCAGAGCTGTGCTATAAAACAGAATATCTATTGAAACTACTTCGTTCTGGGTCACGTCCCCTAATACATTTCAATGTTCCAGCTCCTGCCGTTGAGCGACAGCGTTCTGTGTTGAGAATATTGGGTACTTGATGCATTCGTCTGACCTGTAACACAGCTACAGTGCATTAAAGGAGTCTCATACACACAGTGCGTTTAAACACATTTTCAGGCACACAAACACATGCGCGCGCGCACACACACACACAAGCACAGACGCTCGCAGTGCTTCTTCAGTTTCGTGGCAGTTGTCCAGCCTATCCAGGAAATTTTCTCAGAAGTGCTGAATGTGCTGCATAAACAGTGTGCAGGCCTAACTCCCTAACACCACTGTCTGAGCAAATGCTGTTTTAATGCAGTAAAATTCCTGCATCTCGCACACGAACCGCTGTGCTGTCAACAGTCACCTTTTTTACAATACCTCCGAGGCAAAAATCTTGGTCAGCTTTTGAAGGAAAAACAACTCTGTTATGACTGATGTGCCCTTGATCCCCCAGCCTCTGCTTTACCTTCAAGCGGACAGAACCTGCTGTTGAGTTACAACATCTCAGGGTCAATGATCTTCACTTCAACATACAGTAGCCGCATTTCATATGACCCATATTAATTGCGGTTATAATTGAGGACCCTGATGCTAAATATACTTAAGTCACAAAATATCTGTATTGACAAAAAAAAAGTGTCTGAATATACGGTATTATAGATCCAGAGAATCTTCTCATTGAAGACTCCAGTGCTATAAGTACTTAAGTCACAGAATGTCCATTTTGGGAAAATTGAGAAAATAGATTTATGTAACCATAAAAGATGTTTTCCCATCCTTACCACGCTGGCTGAAAATGTGACATACTGTAAGAACTTTTAGCACTCAGCTCTTAAATTGCAAGTAGACATTTGCCTGTAACAGTAGGTGTCTGATTTTGGAGTGTGTTCTTGAATGTTCTTGGAGAGTTGTGTAGGCAATGAAGTGTTCAGCCAATGTTACATGTATGAATTGTGGGATTTTTCAGCTTGCTTGTTTTACTGTTGAGTCTTTTAGTTGTGTTTTTGAGTTTTTTTTTTTTTTTTTTTTTTTTTTTGCCTTTCAGTCTTGAGTTGGTTCAGGCTTCAAGTCATAAATAATCTGAGGGATGATCTCAGATAGAGCTCTCTCTTTGTGAATTCAGGGTTTTATCAAACGAATGTGCCGTCCAATCACAGACCATCGGCTGCTGTCGCGGGGACACCCCCATCAGGGTCATCTGGCATACTAGCAATAAATATTAGCAGTTAGTGTGCTCCAAGGGGCACATGCCGAATCTTCATGTGGGTGATTTACAGCTCAGTCTTATGTGCCCTGTCTGTTTTCATTCACTCTGCTGGCAACGTAAAGGGACAAAGTGTAGGGATAAGCCCCCCATAGGTACCCCTATTCCCTCTTATTCCCCTTTACCATTCTCTCTCCTCCAGCACTTTCTGCTGCTCTCTCCACTAAATTCCACTAAACTCTGCTGGATTTTTGAAGATGTGTCACTGACAATTCTGTGTTGATATACTGCCTGCAAGTGCTGGATGTAAAAAATATGGGCATTTGAACTATAGGGAGGATAGGGTGCCAAGACTGCCTGATGGAAAATTATGATCTGCTTAAGCTTGTTTTAAGCAAAAATATGAATTTAATATTTGACAAGGCCCTTTTTTCTCTTTGTTATATGTCAGTGGGTTATTACCTCGCCTCTAAAATGAATGGCCAATTAAATAAAACCTTAATAAAATATGTAAAGGCTCACATTAAACTAGGGACCATCTGGGATGGCACCAGCTGTGACTGTGATGGTCATATTGTTTTCAGCACAGCAGTCCCCATTACTTATGCGTTCAATGGGTGCTTACTTAGACCATACCCATCTTTAAAGTCAGCTTTCCTTTTTATCCCAACTACTCACCTGTAATGTCACGTGACTGCATCTTAAAAGGTTGCGAGGCTATTGTGTTTACAAGAATTGTCCACAAACAGACACACCCACACACACATGACCAAAGATCAATTGAAAACTGTACCATCGCTGTCGCAGCTGGTAAAGACAAAACATGCGCTTTAAAATGATTACACCTAAGTCCATGTCTAAATTGAGAGTTTTACATTTTCAAATTGAATGGATATGGCATGAAAATTTGATAAATATATTAGCTATGAGAGTCCGTTTGGTAACGTCATGAGACAGCAGTAACCCAACAGAGGAATGTCCATAACAGCAAATTGAGGTGCTAATAGATATCTTCGTATTTTTTTTCCCATTTTATTACCAATGAACTGTCACTGCAGCAGCCAATCATGGGCGACTTTCTTGTATGTATGAGTGATGAGGTCCCATCGGCGCAGTTGGGGGATTAAACGCGGGGCACGCAGACACGTCCGTGATCGTCTGCATGTGCTCAGATGAGCCTCAGATCTCTCTCTCCCTAATGTCAGTGTTTAAACTTTGATCGATTGTTTTGTTTTTTTTTCACCCTGCTTCATCAGCATGCTTAATGTATTGCTGATTATTCAAACAGCCCAGTGACATTTCAGAGGTCTGTAATGACTTCCCTGGCCCAGCATGCTAGCTGACCTTAAAGTAGTGCTTATAATTCAACTGTGACCCTCCCTACATACGTCCCCACTGCAGTCCTATGTTCCCATGTCAGGGAGACACAGACATGTGTTCTTATGTCTCAGCGACACTCACAGTCCTGTGTCCTTTTTGTTTCACACACAAAGTCATGTGTCATTATATCTCAGAGATACTCAATGTCATATGTCCTTTTGTCTCAGGGAAATTCACAGCCCTGTGTTCTTATGTCTCAGGTAAACTCACAGACCCATGTCCTTATGTCTCAGGGAAACTCACAGACCTGTGTCCTTATGTCTCAGGTAAACTCACAGACCCATGTCCTTATGTCTCAGGGAAACTCACAGTCCTGTGTCCTTATGTCTCAGGGAAACTCACAGACCCTGTGTCCTCACAGACCTATGCCCTTATATCTCAGGTAAACTCACAGACCCATGTCCTTATGTCTCAGGGAAACTCACAGTCCCTGTGTCCTTATGTCTCAGGGAAACTCACAGACCCATGTCCATGTCACAGTCCTGTGTCCTTATGTCTCAGGGAAACTCACAGTCCTGTCTCAGGAAACTCACAGACCTGTGCCCTTATATCTCAGGTAAACTCACAGACCCATGTCCTTATGTCTCAGGGAAACTCACAGTCCTGTGTCCTTATGTCTCAGGGAAACTCACAGACCCATGTCCTTATGTCTCAGGGAAACTCACAGACCTGTGCCCTTATATCTCAGGTAAACTCACAGTCCTGTGTCCTTATGTCTCAGGTAAACTTGCAGACCTGTGCCCTTATGTCTCAGGGAAACTCACAGACCTATGCCCTTATGTCTCAGATAAACACACAGACCTAGGCCCTTATGTCTCAGGTAAACTCACAGCCCTGTGTCCTTATGTCTCAGGTAAACTTGCAGACCTATGCCCTTATGTCTCAGGGAAACTCACAGACCTATGCCCTTATGTCTCAGATAAACTCACAGAGCCATGTCCTTATGTCTCAGGGAAACTCACAGTCCTGTGTCCTTATGTTTCAGGTAAACTCACAGACCCATGTCCTTAAGTCTCAGGTAAACTTGCAGACCTATGCCCTTATGTCTCAGGGAAACTCACAGACCTATGCCTTTGTGTCTCAGGTAAACTCACAGACCCATGTCCTTATGTCTCAGGGAAACTCACAGTCCTGTGTCCTTATGTCTCAGGTAAACTCACAGACCCATGTCCTTATGTCTCAGGGAAACTCACAGACTTATGCCCTTATGTCTCAGGTAAACTCACAGACCCATGTCCTTATGTCTCAGGGAAACTCACAGTCCTGTGTCCTTATGTCTCAGGTAAACTCACAGACCCATGTCCTTATGTCTCAGGGAAACTCACAGTCCTGTGTCCTTATGTCTCAGGAACTTTTGAATTTCTTCTCTAACAGCCCTTCCTTTCATCACCCCCTCCTTCCATTTATACTTCTCCTCCCAGAGCTCTTTAGCTGAGTGTCCATGTATAATTTATTTGTATAAAAATTCTATTTGTGTTATTCATGTGCTCGGAGGCAAAAAATCACATCTTGTCATTTTAAAAAGCCTTTCCTGCTGTTCTTTTTTTCTCAGTGTTTAAGAATTGAACAGAATTTCATGTCCTCTGTATTCATTTCTCGAAGAACTTTTGGTCTGCGATTTAAATTATTGGGATTAAGAAATCTAAAACCAGCCTGGTTAAAATAAGAACGTGCAATAGAATTTCTCGCTCTTTTCACCCCCCCATCTCTCTCTCACTTTCATTGTTTCCTCTCATTCCCCTCTACTCATACAACCCTTCGCAGTCCTTCTCCCCTCCCTTTTACCCTATCTCTCTTCTCCTCTCCTCTCCCTCTCTCACATTCTCTCCCTTGCTCATTGTCTATATCAATGCTTTAGTAATTTTGGGTGTCTCAGCCTGAGTGAGAGTGAAGGGATTGCAGGAGTAACTAATCTATTGCTGTCCACTATTAATTTAATCCTTCTCTCTCATCCACACCCTTGTTTATTTTCTCTCTTTCTGTGTCTATGCTCCTCTAGACCATGATCCACTGTGGCCAGGAGTCACCCTTCCCTGCCATGAGCAGCATTATTCCATATTACTGTGGTTGAGACAGGTTTGTTTGTATGCGCTTGTGCTGTATTGGTGTGAATTCTCTGGACTGCTGAGGGCCGAGATGGAGTCTAAGAGTTGTGCCATACTCAAAATGTTGGGTTCAGCTTTATTTTCAGTGCCCTAGAATTATGTCGTAGCTCCACTCAGTTGGCTGTTTATGTGGTTCATGACTATTCACAGCTCTGAAATTTGTGGAGAGACCAGAAACTGATAATATGTTTGTACGGAGTGGAAAGTGCCCAGAAGTGGGGTTTCATTTGAGTATTTTAAATGTCATTAACATACTCATGGGGAAGGCTACAAGCACCCAAGCACCTTCAACAGAACAAGAGAACAAGAGTAAAAGTGAAATCAGAAAAATTGCATTTCACTGATGTTTTAGTCACAGAGGGGCATGGTTGCTGGCTCTGCTGGGACCATACTCAGATATATCTTAGCCAAAATTAACTTAGAATTGAGGGCTTTATTATGCTTTCAAGCCATTGAAGCACCGCAGCTATGAATGACCTCCCTCAGTTCAGGGCGCTGTCTGATAGTCAGTTGAACAGTTTTGTAGACAGGCTAATGCAGCCGAAGAGTCTGTATTCTGGATTCCTACCCTCAAAATATAAATGATATAAAAGAACCAAATGATCTCCAATGTGATCTCTGAAAGGGTTAAAAAAAGAAAATGGCCTGGTGAGATTTCTGCCAGGCTTGGGCTGGGATGACTCAGGGAATTGCGTTTTCTCTCAAACAAAGTGACTCAGTCTTTGGCTGTGATGGTTGGTGCCCGCCTTCAAGCCTCACTTGTTTATTTGTGCCATTGATACTGGAGTCTGTGTTCTGCTAAAGCTTTGATTTTCTTTGACCTTGAGTGGCCCTCACTCTCTCCCACTCTTCCGCCCTCTTCCTTTTTTTGTTTGTCCGTTGTTCATTGTCCGAGCCCCTCACCTGACCGGACCCCATGACTGGCTCTGCCCCCGTCGTTCAGGCGCTATTGTTAGCTTTGTTCGCTTTTGCTTCATTTCCCTCTCTTCACTTTTTTTTTGTTGTTATTTATTTTTTCATGCAGGCTAATGGGCAGCCAGTTTGCTTGCTGGACCAAGAACAAAGTGATGGAACAAACTTCAAATGTTCATAAAAATGCAGTCTCATTTAAGCATTCTCAAAGAGATACTTAAACTAAATTTGAAAAAAAAAAAATTTTTTCTGTCTCATTTATTTATCTGCCGATTGAAATTAAAGCCATGAATTTTAGACAGAGACAGTGAGAGAGAGAGAGAGAGAGGGAGGGAGGGAGGGAGAGAGAGAGAGAGAGCAAGATCAACATTGATAGAGAGGAAGTGCAGAGAGAAGAATTTAGAAATAAGAGGCTGGAGTTCAGAGCTAAAACTAATTTATCTTCCTTTCAGAAACAATTTGAAGTTAAACGTAATTGAAAATAGTCTTCTTTCCACCACAGGTGAGAGTGAGAAGAGCCCTTAAATCTCTGATGCTTACATTCAAATGTTCCTGCAGAAAGCGGTCAGTTGTGACATTCGTTAAGCGTTACCTGGCTCTATTTCACATGCAGTAACATAAGAGCAGGTTTCATTCCATGTCTCCCAATATGAGCATGTTTTTACGTGCAGCTCTACTCTATAGCATGCCGCACACATGCGTGCAGATACTGCACAAACACAGGACATGCGTACCTGGCACACATGTGAATGCGAACAAGCACATGTATACATACTCAAATAGACACACATACAAACTTGGCTGCAAGAATTGACTGCCACACCTGTTACCACAGTTATAACAGGCCATTTTAATGGCAGTCTGGCGTACTCCGCAGGTTCTCCTGCCCAGCAGGATGCTGGGAGGTGTTCCTGGGGCACTCTCAGGTTCTTTGAGATGCAAAGAGCTCTGAAGGGAATAAAAAACATCTGTACTTCCATGGATGGACTGCGGATGTAAAATGGTCTGGGCCTTTCCAGACAGACCGGCCAACAAAAACACAAAAAAGACAGCATGGGATTTGGCATCACCCTTCCATGTTGTTTTCTGTCTTACTGTTTTGGCTGTAACACATTGCCAAGGACTGCTTTTACCCCATAGAGTCCAATTCACTACTGTCGGTGCTTCAATTAGAACAGTAAGGCTGAGATGATGCATTGATGTTGGGCTCATATTCTTGCGCTGAAAAAAACATTGCCTCAATCAGCAGCACTGATGAATTTGGCCATTTTAAATATTTTGCCGCATCCTTTCCAAGGGACTGAATTGTGTCTGAGCTTTTCAGCCCTACCTCTGCGTTACTTGCTTCTCCTACATGCTAGTTCTGCGACTCACTAGTCAGGGGGAACTGGTAAAACAGTATTGATATACCTGATGTACAGAGTAGTGACCCTTGAGATGTGCCTGTCACTCAAAGAGGAGGGGGTGGGGCTCAGTGCAAACACATATAAAGTTTTTTTTTTTTTTTTTTTTTTTTGCGGGAGACAAGATAGCCTATCAAATTTATCTGTACCCCTCCCTCACCTCTTCCTTGTTGTGAACCACAGCCATTGAGCGCAATACTGCACCAGTTACAGGCTACACACACATGCAGCGTGTGTTTCTTCCTATTCTTCAAGAAGTTTGCATTGCGCCAGCCCAACTGTTGAGCTGCCCACTGGGAAAACTCCTGACTGTCCTGATAACCAGTCTGACGTGTACCCCCACTCTTTCTCTCTCTCTCTCTCTCTCTCTCTCTCTCTCTCTTATTAGGCTTGCTGTAGACATTAGTGTCCATTAAATTTTAAGGATGTTTACATGAATCCAATACCAGATTGAAGTATTTACCCCTTCCCCCTCAAGAACATGCTGGGGGCTGAGTGTCTGGACTCTTTTTGGTATTTGTTCAACACTCTATCTCATGCCAAAAAGAACAGACTGACTGTAATGGATGACAGTGGATTCCAGGCAGGGGACAGAGCTTCTCTTTTCTGTGTGGATCCCACATAGTCCTCCTACCCGCCCTCCTGGGGTGTGACAGCACATACATTAGCAGTGGAGTGGCTGGCGGCCATTATGGCTCTAATATATCAAGGCTGTTCTGGAGTGGCCCTCCTCCATTATGGCTCTGTGTCAACTGCTGTTTCCCATTACACTTACCCTCCACACTTATCTTCCTTAAACCTGTGTGCTGTCACTGTGCTGAATTCTGATAGGATGTTGCTGTGGCAGATAATTACATTTCTCACAGACAGACTCATTTAGTTTGAAATGTAGTGCTTTGATTGGATGATTGGTGCATTTGTGAGAGTTGATTGGCGTATTTGTTCATGAGTTTGTTCATCAGTCCATTTCCTCATTCATTATTTAGTTCGAATCCATTCTATAGTCATTTCATCATAATACGTAGAATGTATGACTGAAATTGCTAATTTATATGCATGTTATTCTCATCTGGCTCATTCCCGGGTGCACAAAATTTGTTTTCTGTTGATAAGCGGCAAATTGTAAATTTGTAATCCATGGAAACACAGCCTAGGGAAAGATGTGCATAGGTCTTCAACTTCAAAATATTGTTTAGGAATCAGAAGTGACAGAGGTTTCGCAAAATCTGCCTTGGTCTCCTCTGGGAGCACTTCCCAATATGCATTGATGCAATCACTCTCACAGATACATTTCTAAATTATTTCCTCTTTGTCTTTGGGGCGGCATGGCTCAGGAGGTAGAGCGGCTAGACTAAGAATTGGAAGGTTCCTGGTTCGATCCTCGGCTCCTCCAGAAAACGTGCCAAAGTGTCCTTGAGCAACACACTGAACCCCACACTGCTCCTGATGTGCAGGTTGGTGCCCTGCGCGGCAGCCTCCACCATCAGGGTGAATGAGAGGCATAATTGTAAAGTGCTTTGTGTCATCTGATTAGGAAGGCACTATATAAATGCAGTCCATTTATATTCCTCCTTACCTGCTACGGCTTCTGTCATTAAGAGCATTTTTGCTTTTGTATTTGTACAAAGTACACCCTCCTGTCACACTGCTAATACTGTATAAAGCAGAAGACTGTGATTCTCTTCAGAATCATGTGTTCCTTATGCCTCTGTCCAAGTAGCTTCGCCTTAAACTTGTGACGCTCGCATCTTTTTTGTTCCCCAATAAATTTGAACAAAAATACGTTGGTTGTGTATATTTGTGTACATTAAGTGAATTAGCACAAGGCTTTGGTGTTGAGTTTGGGTTGAGTTTGTTGAAGGGAGGTCATTGCCTTGCTGAATGACTGATTCTTTATCACATGATTGGGATCGCCTCACCTCTGGAGAATCGTTTGTGTGTACCTGAGTCATCCACACACCTGAGCAGGAAATACTAAGGGCATTGCTTTTTATGCTCTGTGTTATATTAGCCTGAATTACCTGAGACACAAAGATTCATCTCTCCAGCTGCTCTCAGTCCTTATAGAGCTTTGAATCAGCAGCTAATTTGCATGTGCGGTACATCGGAGACGCAATCTCGTTTAGCCATCTCATTTTCCCCTCTCAATTTTCCCAGCAGCCACAGGGCCCAAGTGCTGCCTTACTGCTGACATACAGTAGTGCTGGGGCTGCTGCCAAGCCTACAAAGTGCATGAGTCTTGGGCATTTCCGTTAGCTGAGTCACCCTCCGGTATGTCTGCCAGCTCCATCAGCCTAGGGTGTGTCTGCCGGCTGCATTAGCTTTAGGTGTGTCCGTTAGCCGCATCAACCACATGGCATGTCTGTTCGCTGCTTCAGCCTCATGCTTGTCTGCCAGTTGCATCACTCTCAAGCATGTCTGCTAGCCGCATCAGCAATGGGCATATCTGTTAGCTGAGTCAGCCCCTGGCTTGTCTTCCAACTACATCGACCTTAGGTGTGTCTGCTAGCCACATCAGCCCTGGACACGTCTGTCCAGTGGAGTTGCTTTTCCACAGTTGCGGAAGAGTCGCTGCTTCCACAGAAATCCTACCTCAAGGTTAGCAGCCATTTACTATCCATCAGTGGTTGCTGGCGAACTGGCGATAGAGGAGGCTCAAAACAATCCCTTAAAATTAATGATTGGTCACGACCTGTTTTCAATCATTCATTTAAATTACCATTACAGAAACTCTGAAAACTCTCAATATTATCAGGTGTGACCAGTTTTCATTTATAACGCATACCTCTCAACTCTCACGCATTCGGTGTGAGTTTAAGTGGCATATTTAAGTTCCTCTGCTGTGGTCAGCAATTATTCAATCAATGCATATGTAAGAGATTCTCGCACGGAATTGAAGTCCTTATGCACTGGAGGGGTTGGAAGCAAAGGAATTGCATAAAGACATTTCAAATGATCTTATTTCATTTAAACGATCATGAAACACATGCATTGCTTCCAATCCCTGAAAAAAGAAAAGCGTGAGAAGTCCGGAGTCGTAATCGGTATGCGTTATAAATGAAAACTGGCCACATCTGATAATGTTGAGAGTTATCAGAGTTTCTGTAATGGTAATTTAAATGAATTTTTGAAAACAGGTCGTGACAAATCATTAATTTTAAGGGATTGTTTTGAGCCTCCCCTATCGCCAGTTCACCAGCCATCACTGCTGTCCATCAATATTTGTTCATAAATCAGAACAGCATTGAGAAGCTTAAGTATTAACAAAGCAATGTATAGACAGGGCACTCAGGGTAAGGTTTATTCATACAGTTTGAGTCTGTTCCTATGTATGACTGTTTTTATGTACATTTGTGTGTGCTGGAATAATGTGTGCTTGTATGGTGTGCAAATGTGGTACTATTATGCATACATGAGTGTATTTTTTCAATGTACATGTGTGAATATGCATGTGTGTCACAGCCACAGGCTAAGCTAGCCCATTAATAGTGATTCCATGCAGTGCATGTGTAACAGGACCATTAGCGCCGTGGTCAGGCTGTGAGCCTTGGAGCTGGACCAGCCCTCCCAGAGAGCCTTACAGTGACGAGCATGTTCAGATGTCTCCCACTAATCTGTGTCACAGTTCAATTTCACACTGTTTGGCCGGGAGTTGTGAGCGTAGCCGCCTGTAATGTCCAAGGCCTGGTAATTACGAATGTAAGGGTGGCAGCACACGCATTTAACACGCCCTTATCACCTCTCTCACTGTGCACTGCTGCATCCTCGTTCCACGCGCATTCCACCAGTTTATGTATCAAAATAAGCTGCCAATACCGCCGCCTCTATAACTGGCCAAGTTCTGTACGTGAACAGTTATGGCTTTCTCTGATTTATTCCTCAGACCGAGCTGGGCACTGATATGGCTGCTTATCTTGGGCTATGTGTTGGGTGTTGAAATGAAATTATCTCAGCCTGGTGGGTATTGACATGGTTGTTTACCTCACTCTGTGTTGGGCCTTAATACAGTTGTTTACTGTGTTAGGTACTGATATGGCTGTTTTATCTCAGTGTGTGAGGTACTGATATGGTTGTTTATTTCACAGTGTATTGAGCATTGATATGCCTATTTATCTCACGCTTTGTTGGGTATTGACATTGCTACTCATCTTAGCGCCTTTTCCCTTTTAATACCAAAACTTTCTCAACCGTTATATTTTTTTAATGTTGCTAATTGACATAGATATAGCACATTTTAATGATAGCCACATATTCTCCACCTTGTCTTAATCCACAGTTTCATCCTCTAATGTCTTACTGAGGGATATGCTTTCATCTACAGCCAGCAGTATAATGACAAAGATCGTCCCTTATTATGGGGAGCGTAAAACCCATTTAATTACAATTTGTCTGGTGCAGCTTTCAGATGGCATTGATTATTTTATGTGACTATCACTGAGACAGCTCTAATGGCTTTGTAATGTTTCATTATAAAGCGGTAACATATCGTCTTCATTTGTCATACTGTTGTTATTTGTTATTGCACTGCTGATTCCAGACTAGACAGTCTGATACTCTGTCCTGGAAGAGAGAGACCAACAATAAACAACAGAGATTATATCTTTCTGTGATTGATCGTACAAGGCTCGAATTGACCTATGAATTACTTTTTTTGTGTACACGGCTCTCATTTTATGTGGCAAAAAGAGATTTTACTGCTCTGAACAGAGGTGTATTCTGTTGCCTTTCACTCAGGATATCGGTTTGTCGGTTTATATGTGACATAGTGACTCTGATGTAGCTGATAGGAGTTGAGCCTTCCTCTGAAAGAATAATAACTTGTGCTCTGCTTTTTGGTATATGTCAGGTGCTAAGCAGAATAGCAACATTAAAATTTGCCTTTGTGTGTGTTGCTATGTGTGTGCACGTGTGAATGCATGTGCACAGTATTTGTACGCGTATATGAATGCACACGTGCGTGTGTTTGCTGTAAGTTCTATGTGTGCTGAGCTTGTCAATTGTAGGATTTTCATGTTCACCTTTCGTGCCCCAGCCCGGCTCTAAGCTGAAGGCAAGCATGTAGAATGTATCTGGGGACTGACATCACTAAGTCCAGGGGGAATTCCTGAGCTTGTCAGATGGGATTCATTTCAGCAGTACCTCTGCGGTTCAGCGTACAGTATATCACATTTCTACCATCTCCCAAACACAGAGACCACCAGTCTCTGGGAGAAGGTCTCCAAGGTCAGTCAGCAGACCATCAGCTCCTGTCAAACCCAGTGAGCCTGGCAGTCAGACGGCTTCAAGCTCTCACTGTCTGTCAAAGACACTTCACCACACACGTTTGGAAGAGGAGCAAATCCAGTGAGATGTTTTCATTACTTTTTTTTTCTTCAGTAAGCCAAGAGGGTGTTTGGCTTCCAAACAATGAACAAACATTTTGCACCACTAGGCAAATACTGCCACCCCTACCAGATATAGCCTCCCATAGCCAGCACTGTGATTGGCAGGTTGCCAACAGAGCAGATTGGTGGGGGTGCGTTTCTGTATCTGAGTGCACCAGTGATGACCGTCCACATATGATTGGCATTCTCTCAACCACTGGGATCATAAACAAGAGATTACTTCAGACTGTGAGCAGCAGAAAAGGCTGTAAAGTCCATTTCTTCAATAACAGCTGTAGTAATTGGAATAAGAGTCGCCTACAGCTCCTATTTGATGGATATAAATGTCATACAAAGCCCGAGAAGCCCCCCACCAAAAAAAAAATAAAAAATAAAAAACAATCTGTAAACAAATTAAAGGGCTTTCTGGATTCTGCCAGTGGCAGAGGTAAATCATGGATGAACATATTTGTCTCAAATGATTGATTCAGTTTTTA
Source organism: Gymnothorax javanicus (assembly GCA_029692085.1). Taxonomy (NCBI): domain Eukaryota; kingdom Metazoa; phylum Chordata; class Actinopteri; order Anguilliformes; family Muraenidae; genus Gymnothorax; species Gymnothorax javanicus. The sequence goes on along the minus strand of CM056195.1, from coordinate 23,147,956 downwards.
CTCAGTTGTAAGAAAACATGCAAGCTCAAAGTCCTTGTCTACCATGTGGAAACCACAGGGATGGGGAGAACACATTACCTCCTGTTGATTGGCTAATTGCCTGAGCTGATTAAGAAGTTAAATGTCTCAGAATGTTCCATCCTGGGCTGAAAAGCGTTAGGATTTTTGTCGCGGGGGACTTCTAATTTTACATGGACACTTCAGATGCTCTTGAGTGTTCTGATAGAGAAGACAGTACTCTTCTACTAGTTCCACAATCACACTCCTCTGCAGTGTATAAAATTAACATTTTGAGGACATCTGGGCCGTAATTTCTCACTCGTATCTGTAATCACACAGATTGTCCACTGAAGCCTAAATCACAGTCTTTCTTCCGAATATAGAATCTTGTTCATCACACAGACAGATCAAATGTTCATTCATAAATGAACGTTTGAAACTCGTCAGCCGTAAAATTTCAGTCACATCTGGTATGTGCCGTAAATCCTCTTTTAAAATGGCGATTAATGCTTTGAGTGACGTGGGAATTTGAGCAAGTTGAGTCACGAACTAAGTCGTCATGTACATCCGGCCTGAAAGCCTCAAGAGACTCAATTGCCTTGACTAGTTCACGTGCATGTTTCCCGGGGAAAATATGATGCGGTTGCGTGAAAGACGAATGCCGAAATTAATACTCAGCGTGACCATTTGTCAAAATCATTAAATTAGTTGAAGCCTGCGATTGGCTGCTCCCTTGATATTTTGTCCGAAATAAGACGGAGAACCTCGGGACGTAAAGGGTGTAAAATAAAATGGACTGCCGTGACGAAATTGTAATATCATAACAATTACTTAGAGACTGCGCCGCAACCGTCGGAAAGCTGGTGTGTTATGAATAATTCAGGTTTGTTAGAACGGGGTGTTTTGCTTCACTCCCTGTCTCTACCTCGTGAGGTGAGTGGGTGCAGAAGGCAGGACTCTAACATCCTTCGATACCAGCTGCGACTGAGGTCGCGCTAAAGCGCTTGTGGAGCTGTGGAGAGACGCCGGTATCGGAGAGTAGTCTGAATTCAGTGTGCAGCGGAGAGTGAAAGGGATACAGTCATCGCCCAGTCTGTGACGAGATGGAGGCTGGCTTGCATGGGTGATTAAAGAAACGGCTCTGTATTTACACCGGGTTCTGACATCTGTCAGGAGAAGAGCGAAAACCATAGCACTGGAAAGCCGGTGATTTTTATAATTTGCTTGTTTATGAACTCCGAGGAGGCTGAGGGCTGGGTTCCACCGCAGTTACGGACAGAGCGATGAATGTAACCACTCAGGCTCAGTGCGCCCAGCCGGCTTTCCATTTCATCATTGGGTAGCGGCTAATATCAGTGGTGCTAACCGTCATTCGAGTCTAGTCTCTTCGTTTCATCCCTGCTGTTTTTTCGTAGCCTGCTCTGACTTGGCATCGAAGTTGAAAATGTCTTGAAAGGAACATCAGGCAAAAAAAGATGAGCGTAAGTATTACTGGATATTTCAAGGTGTGTGTGTGTGTGTGTGTGTGTGTGTGTTCGCGCGCGTGTGCAATATCGGAATTCTTCACATTTAATATTTTACGCATATTACTGCATGTCCATGCTCAGTTTTACTTTGGTCACTTGTGTTTCGTAGCCTACTTTCGGCTGGTGTGTCTTATCGTTCTTTCGTTTCGTTCTTCATGCACGCGATAGTTTAAAGATAATCATATGCGCTTAACATAGGCTACTGCAAATGAGCTGCGATTGCCCCGATCAAACGTTGTAATGCGACGTTAAGGTGTTGGCCTTTTCTTTGCTGTGATTCCTAAAATCGTGGCTGCGATCGACATTGATGTTTGTGTTGTTGCTTTTGCGTTGCTGGGTGGGTGGAAGCTGCATCTTGTTCTCTCGTGACTTTTTTTGGAAGATGACATCATATTTGATACGAATGACTTCGCATAATGTAAGCCAGTTTTTATTCACCTCAGTAAATTGAATGGCATGATATGCAAGCTACTGTTGCCACCTATAGCTGGACCAGCTGTTTTGCATAGCAACTTCTGCTGCTGCGCTAGATTCGGTAAGCTGCTCGTTGTCAGGCTGGAACGCTTGGGCAGCTTGTGCTGTTTGTCGGGCTTCGCTTGGTACAGTCGGTGTGACGCAAACGTCATTCGTGGAAGTTATCTAGTGCTGTTTATTTTCAGGTCTGGGTTACACTGACTGTTGACAATCTTTGAATATCTGACTGGATGGGGTGTGTGCAGCTGTCAAATTGCATGTATTTTATGCTAAATGTAGGGAGAGCAGACTGGGGGCGGGACAGGAGCTTAATCCTCCAGGATAAAGTACAGCGGGTCCCACTGAAACACCACTGGGGATTTCTGTCTCCAAAATCACTTTAAATAATTACACACTTAAAATAGAATAAAATGACCAGACGCAAAAGACTCATTATGTGTATGCTAATACGGGCGTGGCATCACCGGCCGCTGTCATTCGCGTGAGAGGTCTGGAACAATCCCCCTTTTCTCTCTGGAGCCGTTGCCCTTTTAAGGAGTAGAGCAAGTGCAAAAGATTTAAAACGGATTCCCACGGCTTTCTCTCTCCTGTGACTCCAGTAGCACTGCAGCCTGTGAACGGTTGTCTGCCGAGCCATGGTTGAATTCCTGTCCACACTGCTATTTATAGTTTACTGATTTAACTGCTCACTGGCTCCGTAATGACCGCGCTGGTGTTCCCAAACAAAGAAGCTCTTCCATCAAAATCAACGTTGTGTAGATGAGCATTTCGGTAAGGTGTGGTTGAATACAGCCACTTGCTCTTTTTATCTGTGCACTGTACAGTAACTCGCGAACTAGCGCGTGAATGGGGTAAAGCAGAAATAAAGCTTCCTGACTGCACTTGCGCTCTGATGTGTGTCAAGTGTACCTTACAAGTTGAGCACTTTCACACTGTAGCTCCCAAGCTCCTGAAATATAAATATATAAAAATATATAAAAACCAACGGCAGCTAAAGCTATGTGATCGGATAACTGTTTTCCTTTTAGGATATAAAGTGCTGGGCTTTTTGAAGTCGCGATAGCCTGCATAATAATTGATTTTTCGGACTAAAGTCTGCACAGAAGCAGCGGTCTCACAATGAGCTAAAATTATATTTACGACGCTGGCCGCCAAGTTGCTGGAATGTACACTATGCGCTGCACGGGGTTCAGGGAAGCGCGCCCCGGATCGCCGACGGTACCTTTGCCAATCTTCATAATCTGTACCATTCCCAAGATTTATTATGGCAACTAGAACGGCTTTTTCTTCCCGACGATAGAAGGGGGGAGTTGTACATTTGTATACAGTAAGCTACCACCGCGCATTTTCTAGACTTTTGCAGTGGAATCTATATATTATGGTGTGTCTAGGAGGCAGGGGTGCATTAGGTCCCCAAAGCATTATAGTGTTGGGCGGTAATAGCTACAGCATCTTAAGATATGAAGTTAGAACTTCGCATAATTGTTGGCAGGTTCCAGCCCGTGGTGCGGTGCAGTTGCGCGCTCAATAAACAAAGGGCTTGTCAGATTTTAGGTCACAGTGAGGCTTTTGAGGACATATCAACACGGGCGCATTTCCATTCGCTGTGTAATCCATCAAACGGCGGGCTGCCAAGCCGCCTCAACAGCAACGACCGATTCTTAGAATTCTCCAGTGTTAACGATGTGCTGAAGGAAGTTTACTCGTAAGATCTTTCAAGTTAATGTTTCTTTTTAATGTAAACGATTAGCTGCGCAAGCTTGTAGCGTCAGTTGTTCTTATCTTCGTTAATATGAAGTTATTTTCTGGCGTTACATTAATTCACCTTCGGCCTGAATCATAATACCTGAATCAATCCATAATAATTATCATATCACTGTTTTGCTTGACCTGCTTATTACGGCTCATGACGTATTAGTATGCCACATGACGTCAGTTTAGCTGTATCCTATCAAAACTTAAATTCTGTCGGATTTTTGGTTGCATTTCCTCATTTGTTGGGAACTGGTGACCACCCCAATAGAATGGGATAATAACTGTGCCAATGTTTGGCTTCCCAATTCATGGTAAAACAAGACCCTTGCAGCCTTTAAAAGGCCCTTAATATTGCGGCAATAGATTACGCTACATGCACCAAATATTTCATGATTCACAGCAGTCTGCCCTTATGAAGCCCAGAGGTGAAGGGTCAAGTGATGTAATGCCTCTGTCTGTCATGCACCATATCATGGTATTTATCTGGCATGGTTCATTCAAAAGGTGAGAAAGGACAAAATATAATAGTAATAATCATAACATATTTGCATAACGTATGCTAAGGCTGCATATTGGTGCAGTGGGTAGAGCTATTGCCTCATTGCAAGGAGGGTTTGTAGGTTCTTGGGTTCAATTCCAGCCTGGAGCCCATTTGTGTGGAGCTTGCATCTCCTTCCCATGTTTGCAGGGTTGCCCTCTATCCATACTATGGCTTCCTCCTCCAGTGTGAAGACAGGTATGCCAGACTGATTGGAGACTCTAATGCCTCTTTTCCATTACACAGTTTTAGCACTACTCACCTCTACTCAACTCGATTCTACTTGGTTTTGGTCGTTTTCCATTACAACTGAGTACCACCTCAACATGGGTGGGGTCATCATAGCAAGCATCACTCCCTGGCTAATCAGTGGCCTGCAGTCTGTTGACATCACATTTTCGGCTTGACTCAGCTCGCTTGGAATCCCGTCCAAGTAGGTACTAAAAGAGTACCTGGTACCAGGTACTATCACCTAGTGGAAAACCCTAAAAACCAAGCAGAATCGAGTCGAGTAGAGCTGAGTAGGTGCTAGTGGAAAAGCCCTATAAATCTCCCATAAGTATGAGTGCATGAGTGAAATGTGTGGGATCCCTTGAATGGCTTGGTGAGCTGTCCAGGCTGTGCTCCTGTGTTTGCCCATGGTTGGCTGGTATTGGCTTCAGCTCCACCTTTGACACTGATGAGGAAGAAGAGGTGTGGATAATGGATGGATGGATGGTGTGGGCGTACGGTCTAAAATTTCTATTACGGCATATTTTGAATTTTGTATAATAGCAAATACGTTGTATGTCAAGGTCTATACCTTGCTCCTCATTTAAGCAGATCGTGCTTTAACAGGAGTGCACGTGTCCAGTAAGAATTAGCATAGCTTGATTGTCCTTGTTACAAATCAATTAACTCCCTTGAACCAATTTCATGGCAGCCTGGGCCAGTCCACTTAACATCCAGCCATGTTTTAAAAGCAGAGTTTCTTGCATTAATGCTGTAATGTAAATATCAATATTTATCCTCTGCCAGTGTGGATGGTATAGCTAAATTCTTGTTCTGGCACATAGTTCTTGTGGCATATCATTTATTACGATATATCGACCATTCTCTGTGTATGCTTTGAGAAATTTGAAATATGAGTTCACCCTCTTAGAGGTTCATATAGACAAAGGAGTCTGCCACTGGCTTGACTGCTTTCTCGCTTTTTGGCAAGTGAGCAGGTGCTTGTGTGGGTGTCTGTGCTTTTTAGGCCAATGGAATGTGTGGTTGAATATCTCTCCTGCATATGCAGAGGGAAGGGAAACACAGAAGGAGATAGTGAATCTGTGTCACTGATTGTTTTGTAGTTCTGGTAGGTGGTGATGTACACCATAAACCCAAACGGTGTTTCTTAAAGGGGACCTATGGTGCTGATCCTTCTTTTAATACATACTAGTAATGTTATAATGTTGGTTGTCCATGCTCAACCTCTGAAAAGTTTCTAAACATAAGATACAGGGGTTTTGCCGTAATCCAAGAACGTGATTTCGTGAGCGTGATTTCCTCTCTGAACAGCTCCTCCCGAGATCTTCACGAGATCTGGGCAAAACATGACGTCAGGTTGTGCCGTCCAATTAGTACAGACCTAGCCAGAGCCAACCACTGCGCTGGACCTGCCCACACCAGAAACTATTCTAGCAGGCACTAACAACAGCAGATCATACTATGCCTTAGTAGCGTCGACACTTTTGGAAACACAAAAGAAGAACCGCAGATCATTTGAGGTGCAATTTTGTCAGTTTCTCTCCCAAAGCTGCTTGTCCATTTACTTTTGGACGCGAAGAAAAACAACTATTTCTCTTCCAAAAGATGATGCCACCAGAAATCAGTGGGTAGCTTTTTTTGTTTGCTGGCAGCAAACAGCCACAGCCAAAGGGAACGTTAGCTGATTGCGCTCAGCATTTCACCAAAGACAGCTTTGTTAATAAAGGATAATTCGACACAGGGCAAGCTCTCTGGTGCTACCGAGAAAGCAATGCGAAACGCAGAAGCTCTACTGTGTCTGGTATAACAAATGATTTCTCTGCACTGCCGTGACATAATTTCATCCCCCTTTAGAAGTTGTTGTGGCTAATAAAAAGCCGAAAAAGGCAGAGATTAAATAGGAAATTCTTTCCTGTAGAAGTGATTGATTTGCTAGCTCCACATAAGCAACTTGTCCGCGCTAACGGAACTTACGGTCTGTAAAACCTGTATTATGTTCATAACATAACCGAGCTCTCTCTAGCTGTCGCATACTATCCATAAAGCTGCTTTCACATCGGATGCGAAACAAATTTTTCGCGGGACAGATTAGCCTACATTCAAAGTCAATGCAAAGACGCGAATACACGCGTTATGGGCGCGTTAAGCAGCTTTCACACCGGACACGAAACAAATTTTTCGCACGACAGGTTACATTCAAAGTCAATGCAAAGAGGCGAATACACGCGTTATGGGCGCGTTAAGCAGCTTTCACACCGGACGCGAAACTAATTTTTCGCGCAACAGATTACATTCAAAGTCATGACTGCTTATCAGCTACTGCATGTTAGTTCCCGTGTTCTGCTAATTAAAAGTGCTCCTGGTTAACTTATATGCAGCGATTCTGATCAGTATGCTTGTGTTACTTCGGTAAGCATCAATGTGGCAGTTTCATCATAACGTTGCCTGATTGTAGCCACTGCAGTTGAAGCTAACCGGAGAGGTGCAGTTAGACCAGACGTAGGTTTTGCAAAGCTTGGGGTGCGTTTTTTGGTACTTGTGAAACGATCGCTTTACTTATCCTTGACCGGGGTCTGCCTGATACTTCTCCAATGTCTGGGCAAGCTCTCTGATGCTACCGATGAAAGCAATAGGGGAAAGCACAGGCTATAATGTGTCTGGTATCACTAACGATTTCTCTGCATTGTTGTCGATTGAATATTAAATCGGCGACTGAATATTAAATTATTTCCTGTAAAAGTGATCGATTCGTTTGCTCCACATAAGCAACGGTTCACGCAAACGGAACTTACGGTCTGTAAAACCTGTATTATGCTCATAACATAACCAGAGCTCTAGCTAGTTCTCGCACACTATCCATAACTCGCCCATTCTCCACGAGGAAACGCTTGTCATTCCGATGCAATAAGTAAACCATTACCACGGGCAATTTCCGAAAAGGCCGTTTAGTCTGGAGCTTTCGCCCCTCCGTCATATACCAGCGCAGAAGCTGTTCGTTTCTCCACACTAACGACACACCACAGTTATGCACACGAACCAGCAGGTCCTAATACACACCGAAGCAGTCCATAAGCTGTTGGTCCACTTTTAGCTGCTCCTCACTGTCTATGTTTCCCTCTAAACTCAGACCCGCCGAATTTTTACGGTCTCTGGTCTACACGTGGGTATGTTGACCCGTTCTACAAATGTGTCTATATGGGGTGGATTCTAGCTTTCCCTGCATCCTAGCTATAAAGTAGAAAAACCGCTGTACTCACCACTGTCACTGTAGCAAACTGTAGCCGATAGCAAATTTCAGCTTGAGCTGCCAGATTTTCGCAGTGCGTCCTCCACTTTCGCCGCTTTGTTTGTTAGAACAAGTTCATTTCATTAGATCTATATTCAAGTATAAGGTTAGATTGCGGAATTTGCCCGCCGCTTCCTTATCAGATTGCAAACGCGTCTCGTGTTTCACTCTGGCGAGCCAGACCCGGAAAACTGCGTTCTGCAGCCTCGTCTCGCCCAACTCTGCCCTCCACAGAGCTGGCCAGTCAGAAGAAAGTGGGTACACGGGGAGTGGGGGCCATAGCGGAAGAGTCACCCCGATGAGGCGTTTCAGGCAGAGACTACAATGGATTACAAATGGGGTTTTTTGAAGATGGCAGTATGAGCTAAATAAGTACCCTGTTTGGGCTTTGAACGATCATGAGTACTCTAGGGGAGTCCAAGATCAAAATATAACCTTGGAAATATAGCATCCTAGGTCCCCTTTACACTCTGGGTGAGGACCCAAACCAGCTGATAGACAAGTATGAAGTGAGTCCTGGAATGAGCCCTCTCAAACACACCTCACACCTGCAAACTACCATGTCTGCACAACACTCTTGGTCCTCAACAGCCATGTGAAGCCAGGGACAGATCAGTTTGTTCACTTGGTTATGCTAGCCTGTGTAGCGGGTCTCAGAATGCTACCAAATTTCAAATGGTTCGGACCCATTTGTAAGAACCGGTGCCCTAACACTGTCCGCTCTCTCTGGTTTGTGTTGCAGGATTATCGGGAGGATGGAATGGACCTGGGCAGCGATGCGTCCAGTCGCTCCAGCTCAGAGTCCAATTCCAACAAAGTGACCCCATGCTCGGAGTACAAGTCCTCCCCCAGCCTGGACCTGGCTACTCTGGAGGACTACGAGGAGGACGAGGACTACCAGGAGTACAAGAAGAAGGTGATCGAGGAGTGGGAGAGTGAGTACGGCGACGGCGGAGAGAGCGGCGAGGAGAATGTGACCAGCGGCAGCAGTGGCGGTGGCGGTGGCGGCGGCTTCGGGAAACCCGCCAACAGCCGCAGCCTCGCCGAGGAGTTCCAGGACGTTAAGACCCCGCCCCCTCCCCTCATTGGCCACACGGCCACCTCCACGGCCGCCGTGCCTGATGAACTGAAGCAGAACGGCAACGTCATCGTCCCCGGAGGGCGCCACCTCCCCCCGCTCCCGGTGGGAAAAGCCACGCCCAAACCGGGCCAGAGAATAGGACGCACGGTTGGGGGCGGGACTGTGGGCCGGGTCTCGGGAGATGAGATTACGGGGAGCCTCCCCACGGAGGAGCCCCAGCTGCCCACCATGGACTGGGCCGCCCTGGAGAAGCACTTGGCCGGGCTGCAGTGTCGAGAGCAGGAGGTCCAGAACCAGAACCTGGGCAGGAGCAACTATACCTCTGTGAGTGTACACCCCAAACCATCGCCCCAGCACCCCCCAGAGTTCCCCTGCTCTCTTTTCCACAGTTTAAAGCTGCTTTAGCTGTTACTCCAGTGTAACAGCTGTGCCTGTACTGGTACTGGGCTCAGAGGGCTTATGAAAGCCTGGGCTGAGTTAAATGGGCAGGCTGTGTACTGATACTGCGCGGACTCAATGCAGGCCCTCTGCAGTCCATTATTTCACAGTGCAGTCTTAATATATGCACAAAGATGAGTGCAAACCATTCAGAATGTATTTTAAGTCTGATAAATAAAATGTCCTTTTAATTTGAACCATGTTATTTTCAAACATTATAGCTGGAGACAGATTGTGTTGAATACTGTTTGAATATTCCCTTCAGGTTCTCTTCTGATTAGTGAGCCACAAAACTCAGATACTTCTGATTGGTTAGTATGTATTCTGGAGTTCACGTGGAATTATGGAAATACGGAAATTTGGATGTTGGTTTGAAGTATTTAAGTGGTAATGCTTATGCCGGAGGTTCTTGAAAATGGCGCATTACTGTGAGTTTCTGGGGTGAGAGTAGCGCGCTTCTGTCTAGATCTTTAAAAATGTGTGTTGTCAGCACTAAGCTATGTGCGGGCGGTTTTACGCAGTTGGCTGCTGCCTGCCAAGAGGGTTACCTTGTGTTTTGCGTTTCTGGAAGATTGTATCATTCCATGATTCTTCAATCATCCACGTCAGATGGACTTAAATTTTGCAAAAAATGGGGATTATGTGCTTTTATGTAGGGAAGAGCATATTTGCTGGCTGTGTTTTTTTGGCTTGTGTGTTTGTGTAGCTGTGGCTGAAGTTATAACCTCCTGTTATGAAACAAAAGAGTATTTTTACACTGGGAGTTCTCTGGCAGGCCCCAGGGTCACTTAAGGGGAAAAAACACACCATAAAACAAAGAAGTATCAAAGAGATTGTGTGTGTGTCTGTGGGTGGTTATATAAATACCAGAGGAGCTGCACATTTACGTGCCTGATTTTTCAAAAGGCTTTTTCCTTCTGAGAATAACCTATAAATGAGATTCTTGCTGTTTTGGCCTAGGACTACGAACTCATATTCAAACCCTGTCCTGGAGGGCCATGTTGCATACAGGCTTACTTCCAGTCTGAGGGGCCAAAGTGTTTTCTGGTTTAAATTAGGTCCTATAGGGCTGCATTGTCTGCAGGTTTAGCTCCAGCCCTGGAAGGCCACAATGTCGGCAGCATTAACTCCAGCCTTGGTGGACCACAGTGTCTGCAGGATGAACTCCAGTCCTGAAGGGCCAGTGTCTGCAGGTTGAACTCCAGTCCTGGAGGGCTACAGTGTCTGCAGGTTGAACTCCAGTCCTGGTGGGTCACAGTGTCTGCAGGTTTAACTCCAGCCCTGGAGGGTCTCAGTATCTGCAGGTTGAACTGCAGTCCTGGAGGGTCACAGTGTCTGCAGGTTCAACTGCAGTCCTGGAGGGTCTCAGTATCTGCAGGTTGAACTGCAGTCCTGGAGGGTCACAGTGTCTGCAGGTTGAACTGCAGTCCTGGAGGGTCTCAGTGTCTGCAGGTTGAACTGCAGTCCTGGAGGGTCACAGTGTCTGCAGGTTGAACTGCAGTCCTGGAGGGTCACAGTGTCTGCAGATTGAACTGCAGTCCTGGAGGGTCACAGTGTCTGCAGGTTGAACTGCAGTCCTGGAGGGTCTCAGTATCTGCAGGTTGAACTGCAGTCCTGGAGGGTCACAGTGTCTGCAGGTTGAACTGCAGTCCTGGAGGGTCTCAGTATCTGCAGGTTGAACTGCAGTCCTGGAGGGTCACAGTGTCTGCAGGTTGAACTCCAGTCCTGGAGGGTCACAGTTACCCCTTTTCCACCAAAAAGAACCTGGTGCTAGTGCCGTGCTGGTGCTAGTGCTGGTGCTTGGTTGGTTCAACCCACGCACCTCCTAAGAACCTGTTTGCTTTTCCATCGCCCAGGAGCCAAATCAGAGCCATGCGATTACATCACTGTATAACGTCAGTACATCTGGCAATACAGAAATACAGTATGGACTGCGGGAAACCATGAATAAAAATTTAAAACTGAAATAATGCTGGTGTTTCTATGCTCAGTAATACTATTATTGTCGATGAGGCTTTATCATTTTTAGAAGGGGAAAGGAATATAACCTACTAGATTGCTATGATCTTGTGCTTGGTTAAAATCAGATAAAAAGCAGAAAAATAAGACGCAAACATTAAATGTGTGCCATATCTTGCTTTGTTGTCCATGCATGTTAGAAATACCGAAACCTGGCGCAGCAATAGGGTGTAATAATAGGGAACACTATCCATATTTTCTTTTCCCAAAGATGCAGACAGGTCAGAAATAAATGAGCAACTGTCGTTTTTGATTCCAGCGTCATAAGTTTGAACGATCTATAATGTTGTTTCGTTTTGCAATGCCCTTCAAATTTGCTCATGGCAATTATAGTAATATGCGAACATCCGAGATAGCAAGCAAACTCATATTTGTAATACTTAATATGGACGTTAGCGGCGTAGGAAAAAAAAATGCCTGAAGAAGCAAAGTAATATGAAATATCAATGCATCATGCAGATGTAAGACAGATGCTTGTTTATTCCAACATTTACTGTGAGCAGAACGCTCAAAATACTCCCGCGATCGCGCCCACTTAGGAGAAAGGAAGTGTGACCAGTTTCTTACAATGGGGGTATATTGGGGATGCCTTTGGCTTAGCCTTCTCCATTTTGTTTGTTTGAAAACGAAAGTAGACTACACTCGCTCGGCTGTTGTTTTAAAAACGGCGGTACAGTGTTTGCGCTGGTCTTGTTGGCCACTAAAACTCTGCCCCCACTCCTTGACTTAATCGGTGCTTGGCTCTAGACCAGCAATGAGTTGGTGCTTGCCCTAGCACCAGTTTTGAGAGCCTGGAGCTGGTGCTTAAGCTGTGGAAAAGCCAAGAACCGGTGCTAAGTCAGGCTCTGGCTCCGAACTGGCGCTGGAACCAGCTCGGTGGAAAAGGGATAAGTGTCTGCAGGTTGAACTCCAGTCCTGGAGGGTCACAGTGTCTGCAGGTTTAACTCCAGTCCCGGAGGGCCACTGAATTTGCAGTTTTAACTCCAGCCTGGAGGGCCACAGTGTCTGCAGGGTGAACTCCAGTCCTGGTGGGCCAAAGTGTCTACTGGTTTAATTCCAATCTTGCTGGGCCTCAGTGTATGCAGGGTTTAACTCCAGTTGAGTTTAACTCCTGCCCTATTGGACTGCAGTGTTTTCAGAGTTTAACTTCAGTCTTTGAGGGCTGTAGTGTCTGCAGACTTTAACTCCAGTGGCATGGGGCTGTATTGTCTGCTGACTTTAACTCCAGTCAGATTGGGCTGCAGTGTCTGCAGAGTTTAACTCCAGTCTTGGAGGCCCGTAAGCTGTGTTTTATGACCTCCTTAATCAGCAGCCAATTTGTGCCTTGGAAAGGTCTAAAAGGTTTATGAATTCTGTCGCTGTTTAGACATAAATTAAGCTCTGGAGTGCTGAAATTTACCAAAAACAATCCCCTAGTGGCCAGAGTGTGGGATCCCAAGTCTATTTCGGATAGCAGCGCGGTTCTGAAATCACTCGTTTACTTCAGTTTGAAGTGCACCCAGCAGAGGGCACTGTTGTAGTGAAATTTTACAAACATGCTGTAGCCGTGGTCATTAAGTGACTTCATGCTGCCAGATTGAAAACCTTTCGAAAAGCGCTTTATTTGCGAGAATGCCTTGTCTTATGGATTAAGAATGACTCATTGACTGATTATAAAATGGATTTATATGGATAATCATTACTTTCTGTGAAAAGCAGGATACAATTAGGATACATGCACTGTAAATGGTTACTCACAGCTTGTGTCCATACTGCCTGGGCTTTATTTTCTGTGTGATGTATTTCTGTTGGAAAAACTGTCCAGTTACTTAGGTTTTCTGTGTGTCTGTAAGAAGTTGCGTTTTAGCAGCAGTTTGCTGTGGTGAGGCTGGAGTTTTACAGTAAGAGTTTATTAACATATGTGTCATGGAGTAAGAGTTTATTAACATGTGTTGTGGTGGAGGAAGAGTTTATTAATGTGTGTTGTGCTGGAGTAAGAGCATATAAATGGGCAATTCCACGGTAACGGAATTACGATCAAGAGTCATTTTCATGTCATTTTTACCTGCCATCGTTTACTCTAATGCAGTAGCTACTTGCCTGTGCTTTTATCAGTTCCACTGGCATGCCTACTGAGCTGTATAACACAAAGTTTGGGGTAATCTATTTTGTAGAAGGCTATACGAAGGTGAAAGTGTCAGTAACGGAATTACGGCAGAAAAATGCCATTATTTTTGCCTTAACTTTGACAGGCATTTCTCTGAAATCTGGCAATGATGGGCAGTAGGTTTAAGCTTAAGTTGGTGGCCTAGGATGTTGACCAGGCCATGGTAAGTTTATATTGACTGGTATATTCACAGATATTATGTGGGACGCCATTTATGAGAAAGAGACACCGGTAACGGAATTACAAAATGGTAACGGAATTACATTTTCTGAGAATCTACTTAATTTATTATTATTTATTATTATTATTAATTTATTAAACAACAAAGCAATTGAAAATATGTATCATAAATGATGTTTGTGTTGCTGACCTCCTGTTGAACCAAAATTTTGATCAAGTCTGGGCAAAAGGAAGGCAATACATGATATTGATGAGAATAACTAATTTTTCTACAAGAACAGTATATATATATATATATATATATATATATATATATTTATAATCTTTCTTAAATAGCACAAAATGCAGTATGGGATACTGTTCAATGCGCTTTACATAATTAAATCGACAGCTGAGGCAACCTAGGAGGCCTCCCGAATTAGGTGAGTCTGATGTAACAGGTGAGATTAATGCATATCAACCATCTTGAAGACTATTTTAATTTGCTAAACTAATATCAAAACTTAAAATATCAGTATTATTCAGAAATGAAAAAGCAAGAAACTTACCTGCTAGTTGGAGGATTGCTGGCTTTTCGATATTGAGCATGAAATCTAATGTCGGACATGGGATGTGTTGTAAAGGTTTGGTCCTTACAGCCCCTCCCCTTTCTAATTTTTCATCTCCACCTTAATGGGCCACAGGTGGAACCCATTAGGGTGGAGGTGTTAACAGAAATATATAGGGCTGGCAGGTGCCAGCCCTGTTGCTGCTACATTTTTTTTTTTTCTTTTCTCCTAGTTTGTTTGTTGCTCCCTGTTATTTTTAAACCTGCTGTTTTTGGATTTTGTTTTAATTAAATTCAGTTTCTTTACTCTAGTCTTGGCATTTGAGTTTCTCCTTTTTTTCTTGGCCCATGGCCAAAGTGCCAAAAGCAATCCGGCGGGAATAATACCATGACGTGTATTCTGAGCAAAGACAATCAATGTTTTATCACACCTAGACTCAACAAGCTTCACTGAGTAACTGACCGCAAGAGCCAGAAGCCATGCTTTCCCAATCTGAAACCCCTTATAACATTCACACATTATACATGTTACACAAAGAGATGCTGTCTTAGTAAAGCACAGCTCCAGGAGGAACAGGATGCTGGTAAAAGTCATGGTGAAGAAGACCCCATACTACAGAACAAACATTCATTCATACCCTTCCCCAGCAGATGCTACTCCTTAACCAAACTATACTATAAATTCCTGCTAATCCTTGAATGAATAGTTATGGAAACGTAACTCACAGGAAGAAACACTCAACTATAGATGTCCAGAATAATGAACCACTATGCTCCATGCCACCTTGTGCCATCTTCTGTTTTTCACTGGCTTTCAGAATAATTCTGTAATTCCGTTACTGGTGTAATTCCATTACCATGTAATTCCGTTACCACAAATTTTCCAGGATTACAGCTAAGTATTAGAGAGGTTAATGACTGAAATTCAGTATAGACATTAGAAGGAAGAGAAGTCTTAATAACAATAAAATGAATGCAGAAATAAGATGATGAAGAGAACTGTACTGCAATTTCAGTAACGGAATTACGTTGAAAAATGACAAATTTCACAATGAGCCACTGGAATTGTGTGTTTCAATTTCCTGCAATGACTTACAGTCTCAAATACTTTGGCTACCAATGTATGGAAATACAGTAAAAACCAGGAAATAGCTAAATATCTTTTAGGAGTTGTCAGCTTTGGAAAAATAACCTTTGATCCTTGTCCTGGAGCTAAAAAAAATTACAAAATTCAAATCTAAATTTTGAGAAGACCGTCAAAGATATTTTGAAACAGTTTTCAGTGTCAGATTTGGTAATGAGTCATCTACATGAAAACCTATATATTTCTAATATAAAACACTTTTTAAAAATTGCTGTTTTAGCAACTCTCATCTGGAATTGCCCAAATATCTGCTGTGATAGTGTGAGAGTGTTGTATTAGAGAAAGAGTTTATTAATGTGTTTGAGTAAAAGTTTATAAACGTGTGTTGTGTTGGCATAAGAGTTTATAAGCATTTGTCGTGGAGTAAGAGTTTCTAAATGTGTTGGTGTAAGAGATGCTCTGTGGATTAAGAGGTTATAAGCGTGTGTTGTGTTGGAATATGAGTTCATGAGTGCATGTTGTGTTGTAGAAAGAGTTTATAAACATGAATCTTGTGTTGGAGAAAGACTGAAAATGCATGTTGATTTGAAATTGGAGTTTATAAGTCAGTGTTGATGTTGTGTTGGAGATGGAGTTTGTAAGCATAAATGTTTTGCTGGACATAGAATTTGTACTGATGTTGTATTGGAGGTGGAGTTTTTTTTTTAACATTCATGTCATGTGACAGGTGGAGTTTATAAAATGTAGTTGCCGTGTTGGGGCTGCAGTTTGTACATTTGCCTTTGCTCACTTTTGCTTTTGTCATATGGCATGCTCTCAGACTCTCATCTGATGGGAGGGGAACATGCGCTGTAAGGCTAGAGATTCGATGACCCCTAGTGAGTGGAAGAGCTGATGGGAGGTTTCCGTGAGTTAATCATCAAGCACAGGAATTTCTGGCCATTGTGACTGCTTTGTGTCATGTGACAAAGTCAGAGGTCATGGGGTTAGCCTGCAAGGGGTCATAGTAGCTTTAGGGTTTTCAGCCAGGGATACAAGTCCTAGAAACCAGGGTCGGATAAAGAGTAATCTCAGATTAGCCGTTTCAAGGCATCCTGGCTTTAAAGGATTCAGTCTTTTTAAGCACTGAAGCGAGAGAAAGGCCTTTCATTGTAATGTCTGCTCAGTGCGGATTAGTGACTTCTTACAGAATTTCTCATAAAGTTCACATCAGAAATGGGCAGAAAATACGATCAAGCTCTTTTTAGCCAGGCAGTTGCATCACCAGGTATTTTTTTTTTTTTTTTTTTTTTTTGTCGAGACACCAGTGTCACTTTGGTTTTTCAGGTTTTATTTGACAGAGTTCAAACTGGTGACATGAAGAGCCACAAACATAGGGAGTTGCTTGTAGATCCGACTGTGAGGAGTCTGTGCTGTTCGGTTGAGGGATGTAAAGATTGAAGGAAACACTGGCTGGAACGACAGCAGCTGTGCCGGGTCATCACCCGAGCCTTGGCGGTAGGGGGTGGAGATGAATCCCAGGCACCGTGAGAGGCTTTATCTGTGAGGAGGTATGCCAGGAATGTGCTGGAAAAGGCCTCTACTCTCAGAACTGAAGCAGCCAGCACTCTGCCAATGTGGCACAAACATCAGCTTGGGGCTCTTGTTCAGTGCTGGAGCTTAAAATGCTGTGTTTTAGCGGTGAAGCACTGTGCTGGTGTTTAGTACTGGAGATTTATGCTGTTTTACTGCTGAAGCTCTGAGCTGGTGTTTAGTACTGGAGCTTAATGCTGTGTTTCAGCGGTGAAGCTCTGTGCTAGTGTTTAGTACTGGATCTTAGTGCTGTGTTTTAGTGGTGAAGCACTGTGCTGGTGTTTAGTACTGGAGATTTATGCTGTTTTACTGCTGAAGCTCTGTGCTGGTGTTTAGTACCGGAAGTTAATGCTGTGTTTCAGTGGTGAAGCTCTGTGCTAGTGTTTAGTATTGGAGCTTAATGCTGTGTTTCAGTGGTGAAGCTTTGTGCTGGTGTTTAGTACTGGAGCTTAAGTCTGTGTTTCAGTGTGAAGCTCTGTGCTGGTGTTTAGAGCTGGAGCTTGAAGCTTTGTTTCAGTGGTGAAGCTCTGTGCTGGTGTTTAGTACTGGATCTTAGTGCTGTGTTTCAGCGGTGAAGCACTGTGCTGGTGTTTAGAGCTGGAGCTTAATGCTGTGTTTCAGTGGTGAAGCTCAGTGCTGGTGTTTAGTACTGGAGCTTAATTCTCTGTTTCAGTGGTGAAGCTCTGTGCTGGCGTTTAGAGCTGGAGCTTAATGCTGTGTTTCAGTGGTGAAGCTCTATGATGGTGTTTAGTACTGGAGCTTAATTCTCTGTTTCAGTGGTGAAGCTCTGTGCTGGTGTTTAGAGCTGGAGCTTAATGCTGTGTTTCAGTGGTGAAGCTCTGCGCTGGTGTTTAGAGCTGGAGCTTAATGCTGTGTTTCAGTGGTGAAGCTCTGTGCTGGTGTTTAGAGCTGGAGCTTAATGCTGTGTTTCAGTGGTGAAGCTCAGTGCTGGTGTTTAGTACTGGAGCTTAATTCTCTGTTTCAGTGGTGAAGCTCTGTGCTGGCGTTTGGTACTGGAACTTAATGCTGTGTTTCAGTGTTGAAGCTCTGTGCTGGTGTTTAGTACTGGAGCTGAATGTTGATTCACTGTTGAAGCTCTGTGCTGGTGTTAAGTACTGGAGCTCAATGCTGTGTTTCAGTGGTGCTGCTCAATGATGTTTGTTGGAACTTAAGTGGTTTCAGTGATGCTCTGTGCTGATGTTTGGTACTGGAACTTAATGCTGTGTTTCAGTGTTGAAGTGTTGTGCTGGTGTGTAGTACTGAAGCTGAATGTTGATTCACTGTTGAAGCTCTGTGCTGGTGTTAAGTACTGGAGCTCAATGCTGTGTTTCAGTGGTGCTGCTCTGTGCTGATGTTTGGTACTGGAAGTCAATGCTGTGTTTCAGTGATGAAGCTCTGTGCTGGTGTTTAGTACTGGAGCTTAACGATGTGTTTCAGGGGTGAAGCTCTGTGCTGGTGTTTAGTACTGGAGCTGAATGTTGATTCACTCTTGAAGCTCTGTGCTGGTGTTAAGTACTTTAGCTCAATGTTGTTTCACTGTTGAAGCTTAATGATGTGTTTCAGTGGTGAAGCTCTGTGCTGGTGTGTAGTACTGGAGCTCAATGCTGTGTTTCAGTGGTGAAGCTCTGTGCTGATGTGTAGTACTGGAGCTCAATGCTGTGTTTCAGTGGTGAAGCTCTGTGCTGATGTTTGGTACCGGAGCTTAATGCTGTGTTTCAGTGGTGATGCTCTGTGCTGGTGTTTGGTATTAGAGCGTAATGCTGTCTTTCAATGGTGAAGCTCTGTGCTGGTATGGGGTTGGTGCTTAGTGCTGTTTTCAGTGCCGAAATTCCATGCTGGTGTTGGATACTGGTGCATGTTGCTGTTTTTTGTGCTGAAACTGTGCTGGGGTTGGGTACCAGTGCTTGTTGCTGTTTTTTGTGCTGAAATTCTGTGCTGGTGTTGGGTACTGGTGCTTGCTGCTGTTTTTGGTGCTGAAACTTTAATGATGTTTGGTACTGGTGCGTAGTGCTATTTTAGTGCTGGAACTGTGCTGGTCTTTGGTATTGGTGCTTAGTGCTGTTATAATGCTGAAACATTGTGCTGGTGTGGGGTTGGTGCGTAGTGCTGTTTTAGTGCCGAAACTCTGTGATGGTGTTTGGTACTGCCTGGTGCTCAGTGCTGTTAGAGAGGTGAAAGTCAGTGTTGGTGTTTGGTACTGGCGCTTAGAGCTGGGGTTCAGTGTTGAGGTTTAGGGCTTGTGTTTGTCGTACTGCAGGAATACAGTATATATGGGCAACCAATGCATTGCTGTTGCTAAAATTGTCTTTTTCTTCATCAATGGAAGGCTGTCCTGACAGAATTTTCAGAATTAAGCTGACTTAATTATAAGGCATTTAACTGAGTTGTCTCGGCTTCTGACTTGAGAAATTATAACTGGAATTCTACTGGCATTACCTTTATGCAGGAAAATATGTCAAATAATGCATATTATTCAATAGGCTGACTGGAATATGGGGTACCAGCTGTTATTGCTTTGGTCGGTACAAGTGCAAAATTCCATCATATTGGCATAGACTGGGGTCCTGGAGTCAGTGTATTAACACATATTTTTAAATGCATGGCTTATTTTGCTTTGTGCCTCACTGTCTCTAGCTGTAATGTTTCAGGTTTTAAGTGTTAAATGTACGCTCAGTGGTCAGTGCTGTCTGTTGCTGTAAAATTTCAGCATTCAGTTTAAGTTGAGACGTCAGTGCTGCCTGTACCTACAACGGTTCTCAATACCGGGTTCAGTTTGTGCTCTTTCGTATGGATCTGTAAAGGTTCAGAGTTCAGAGTACAGATTCAGCTGGGATATCAGTGCAGCCTGTAGTTGTAATATTTCAGGGTCACAGTGTCCGGTAGAAGGCCAGCTATTCAATCGATATGAGAGAAATAGAGAAGCTCTAAAAATATTTTTCAATAGTTAGGTACAGCCATTGTCTCTCCCTTGATATTTCATATTTTCCAGTAAAGGCACTCCATTCTTGGTTTTATCCTTTCACAATTCATTTTTTCCACACTTCAAACACAGGCTGTCTTTTCTGATGTTTTTCCAGACAGGTGAATGAATATGGCCTTCTGAAACAGGTTGCAGATGGTTTTGAGTGTAAAAAGCACGCTCCTTCAGAGGGCTGTAAAAAGGTGTGGTATTTTCTGAAGGGGGAAGGGCACAGGGAGAATAGTTTGATGGTAATTCCACTGTAAAGGCCTCTGTCCAGAGCCTTTGATGTGAAACAGGTCAGCCTCGAGATTTAGCTTGGCGCATCCTCCATTTTGTTTTGCATTACCTTCACTTTAATTTCACACATTACTGTGCAAGAGAATGTAGGTGTGTGAATATGATTTGTACGAGACACAGCGATGTAGACCGAGATGTGCATGTGCATGCATGCGTGTGTGGGCGTGTGTTTTCCTGAGAGAGCTCTTGGCTTTAAAGACATGGTTAAATATTTAGACCTTATCCTAGCTTTTAAGAGATGTGCAGTGCTAGACTATCCTCAGTCAGGTATAGAACATCAATAAACTTAAACACAGGGTGATTTATTACTGTCACGGGCGCTGCTTGTTCTCAAGGTTCTGTAGCGGTGCTTGGTACCGCTTTCTTCACGTTAAGAGCCAGTTTTTATAAGAGTCAGGCAGATTTCTATAAGAGGGTGATTCATGACCCCTTTGGATTTATCCAAAATTTTTTTATTGATAGATATATGTTAGAAACGAACAAAAATCACATTTTCTATCCTTAATAGGGTCTGCTTTTTTTTAGGGGGTCCTGGAATATCGGGTTCAAAATCAGCCAAAATGGCAAAATCACTAAAATTAGGTTTTTGAATGGTTGTATTTCTGTGCACCCTAAGTGAGCCAAATTGATTTCCATTTGTGCAAGTCTATCCGGTATGGACTCTCCAAAAATGTGAAAATTTTGGCGGCTGACTTAGGGTGCAGCCCATAGGTGGCGCTGCAAATCACTACTTTTTGTAATTATGCACAACACCCAGGGGTTGTGTGGCTTGCGCCCTAAGTCAGCCAAGGTATTTTATGAATGTCATGATAGATCAGCACCTCTTGTTTGGATTTGGATGAAAATTACGGCGGCTGACTTAGGGCGCACAAGTATAGGGGTGCTTTTTGCCGCCGAAAGGTGAAATTACCACATTTTCGCACAGCAATTTCTCCATGCGCCCTAAGTCAAAATTAGTGAAATATGGCTCACGTTGTCACTCAGCATCTCTAGTGTCAGTGGTAAAGAGAGTTCCGTGGCTGGTTACGGTATTAACCCTTTTTGCTCCATTTTTGTTACCACTGACACTAGAGATGCTGAGTGTCAACATGAGCCATATTTCATCACTTTTGACTTAGGGCGCATAGAGAAATTGCTGTGTGCAAATGTGGTAATTTCACCTTTCGGCGGCAAAAAGCGCCCCCTATATATGTGCGCCTTGAGTCAGCCACCGTAATTTTCATCCAAATCAAAGTAAGAGGTCTTAACCTATAATGACATGCATAAAATACCTTGGCTCACTCAGGGCGCACAGAAATACATTCATTTTTCATTCATTCACAAGCATTCAAAAACCTAATTTTGGTCATTTTGCCATTTTGGCTGATTTTGACTCCAATATTCCAGGACCCCCTTAAAAAAAAGCGGTCCCTATTAAGGATAGAAAATGTGATTTTTGTTTGTTTTTAACATACATCTATCAATAAAAAACATTTCGGACAAATCCGAAGGGGTCGTGAATCACCGCCTGCCTGACTCTTAGAAAAACTGGCGCTTAAAGTGCTCCCTTTTGGTAGAGAACGGGATTTTTTTCTAGACCACAATGCTGCTTTGTGCCCATCCACAGAATACAGGTTTAGGAGGACTCCCATGCTCTGTGAACATGTGTGCCCATTCAGGACGTGTATCTGTGCTCCTGTGGTTGGGCCCGTACTTGTATCTGAGCCCCAGGAAGGAGCTGGATTTGAGACTGTTGCTTCTATGCTGCAAATGACTGACAGGTTGACAGATGACAGTATTCCCCAGGAATCTCCATGGTAACCGGACCTTCTCTGTTCCAGGAAGGTGTTGTAATTAAGAGTGTAAATCCTGGCAGCTGGAGTGAGGCACCTATAACCTGTGCTGGGTGGGATTTTATCCCCATCTCAGTTTAAACAAGCCTCCTCCACTTTGACTGACTAAACAGAGCTTACTGCGGAGCTAAGGCCTCTCACACTCCAGGAGACGCCCTTGAGCTGTCAGACTGTGAGCACTCGCTGTTCCCAAAAAGTGAGTTTGTGTAAGCGAGCAGCTGGCTGGCTGGCTCATGTGAGTCTGTGCTGCTGCAGTCCATAACAGACCTGCAGACTGCAGAGAAATCACAGACTCATCCATCTCTCTGCAGCCTAAAGGCATCAGAAATTAGAGGTACAGCCTGGGACTATATGTCTGTGATTTTGGGTAAATATGCACGTGAGTTTATGTTGGACAGCCTGTGTCTCTTGAGTTTGTGTTTGACAGCACTTGTCTGTGAAAGTGTGTTGGGTTTTGCGTGTGCCTGTGAGATTGTGTTTGAATTTGTGTCTGTGTGATTGGGTTGGAGTGTGTGCGTCTGTGAGTTTGTGTTGGGCCGTGTGTGTCTATGAGCTCAAGCTTGAGTGTGTGTTTCTGTGAAATGTGTGTTGGGGTGTGTGTTTCTCTGAGATTATGTTTGAGTGTGTGTGTGTCAGTGAAATTGTGTTGGGGTGCATGTATCTGTGTGATTGTGTGTCAGTGCACTTATCTCTTTCTCTACCTTTCTCTCTCTCACCAAGAAGAATGCGATTGTTGCAGTGTTTTACATGTGCTCAGTGGCATCTTTCAGCACTTATTTTGTCCTCTAGAGTGGAGACACAGTTTTGATCTTCATGAGGAGTTTGTGCAGAAACAAGTGTTTGCTCATTTTTCTGTTCAACCCCACCCATTTCCACAAGAAACAAGACCTGGCTCCAGGGAAGCACACACGGAGGTTTTTGTGTGCGCTTACTGGATAGCAGATATTTTCAGGCATTGCGTAAGCGACGTGTCATCAGCGGCTGTGAATGAGCATGTGGTACTGGCCCTGTTACTGTGGGGACGACTCAGCCCTGTTTCTGTGGGCATCTCAGTCCTGTTACTGTGGGGACACCTCAGCCCTGTTATTGTGGGGACACCTCAGACCTGTTACTGTGGGGACACCTCAGCCCTGTTATTGTGGGGACGCCTTAGCCTTATCACTGTGGGGACACCTCAGCCCTGTTACTGTGGGGACACCTCAGACCTGTTACTGTGGGGACACCTCAGCCCTGTAACTGTGGGGGCATCTCAGCCCCGTTACTGTGGGGACACTCCAGCCCCGTTACTGTGGGCCCCTCAGCCCTGTTACTGTGGGGACACTCCAGCCCTGTTACTGTGGGCCCCTCAGCCCTGTTACTGTGGGGACACCTCAGCCCTGTTACTGTGGGGATACCTCAGCCCTGTTACTGTGGGGACACCTCAGACCTGTTACTGTGGGGACACCTCAGCCCTGTTACTGTGGTTGCATCTCAGCCCCGTTACTGTGGGGGACAGCCTCCAGCCCCAGCCCTGTTACTACTGTGGGCCCCTCAGCCCTGTTACTGTGGGGACACTCCAGCCCCGTTACTGTGGGCCCCTCAGCCCTGTTACTGTGGGGACACCTCAGCCTTGTTACTGTGGGGATACCTCAGCCCTGTTACTGTGGGGACACCTCAGCCCTGTTACTGTGGGGACACCTCAGCCCTGTTACTGTGGGGACACCTCAGCCCTGTTACTGTGGGGGACACTCCAGCCCCGTTACTGTGGGGGGGCATCTCAGCCTGTTACTGTGGGGACACTCAGCCCTGTGGGGACACTCAGCCCCCACTGTGGGGCATCTCAGCCCCGTTACTGTGGGGACACTCCAGCCCCGTTACTGTGGGCCCCTCAGCCCTGTTACAGTGGAGACCACTCAGCCCTGTTACTGTGGGGACATCTCAGCCCTGTTACTGTGGGGACACCTGAGCCCTGTTACTGTGGGGACACCTCAGCCCTGTTACTGTGGGGACACCTCAGCCCTGTTACTGTGGGGGCATCTCAGCCCCGTTACTGTGGGGACACCCCAGCCCTCAGCCCCTGTTGGGGGCATCTCAGCCCCTGTTACTGTGGGGACACCTCCAGCCTGTTACTGTGGGCCCCTCAGCCCTGTTACAGTGGAGACCACTCAGCCCTGTTACTGTGGGGACACCTCAGCCCTGTTACTGTGGGGACACCTCAGCCCTGTTACTGTGGGGACACCTCAGCCCTGTTACTGTGGGGATACCTCAGCCCTGTTACTGTGGGGACCCTCAGCCCTGTTACTGTGGGGACACCCCTCAGCCCTGTTACTGTGGGGGGTTACTGTGGGGACACCTCAGCCCTGTCACTGTGGGGACACCTCCAGCCCCTGTTACTGTGGGGCATCTCAGCCCTGTGGGGACCTCAGCCCTCACTGTGGGGGCCCAGCCCCTGTTACTGTGGGGACACCTCAGACCTGTTACTGTGGGGACACCTCAGCCCTGTTACTGTGGGGGCATCTCAGCCCCTGTTACTGTGGGGGACCTCCAGCCCTGTTACTGTGGGGGTCCCTCAGCCCTGTTACTGTGGGGACACCTCAGCCTTGTTACTGTGGGGATACCTCAGCCCTGTTACTGTGGGGACACCTCAGACCTGTTACTGTGGGGACACCTCAGCCCTGTTACTGTGGGGGCATCTCAGCCCCGTTACTGTGGGGACACTCCAGCCCCGTTACTGTGGGGGCATCTCAGCCCCGTTACTGTGGGGACACTCCAGCCCCGTTACTGTGGGCCCCTCAGCCCTGTTACTGTGGGGACACTCCAGCCCCGTTACTGTGGGCCCCTCAGCCCTGTTACTGTGGGGACACCTCAGCCTTGTTACTGTGGGGATACCTCAGCCCTGTTACTGTGGGGACACCTCAGACCTGTTACTGTGGGGACACCTCAGCCCTGTTACTGTGGGGGCATCTCAGCCCCGTTACTGTGGGGACACTCCAGCCCCGTTACTGTGGGGGCATCTCAGCCCCGTTACTGTGGGGACACTCCAGCCCCGTTACTGTGGGCCCCTCAGCCCTGTTACAGTGGAGACCACTCAGCCCTGTTACTGTGGGGACACCTGAGCCCTGTTACTGACGGCCCTTCAGCCCTGTTACTGTGGGGACACTCCAGCCCTTTTACTGTGGGCCCCTCAGCCCTGTTACCAGTGGCGTCACCAGACTTTTTATTCTGGGGGTGCACAAGGGGGGCACAACAGTTTGATGAGGGGGCACGCACAAAAAAATTTATTTAGCATTTATTTTGTTCACGGGGGGGGGCCATTAATGTCATCATCGACAGTCGGATGGTTTCAATATGACTCCGTGTCCGACAGTCGATTATTGTTTTTAATTTCTTCAAATCTACTGAATCTTTTAGATATTAAATGTGAATGTTTTGATAAGAGGGCTCAGTTCTTCAAGATGAGTACTGAGAATTTCAATCAATGTTTCCGTTTAAGCTCTGCTCAATAAAGTGAGTCGACATTGGCGCGGGACTTTGTGCATTTATGAGGAATTTAGAGACTGTCGGACAGAGATCTAAAATACTCTGTGTCTGAAAGTCATAAAAGTTCTAATTTTTCGAGTATTCCAGCAATTATTAGACGTACAAACTTGGCCATATTGTGTTCGACCTTCACAAAATGCAAATTGATAGCTATCGACTTTTCTTGGTCTTTTATTCGTCTGTTTTCTTCCATTGAAGATAGACCACAGTCTTTATTCGGTCTCTCTTTTGAAAATTAGTCAGATGGATCAAAAAGATTCATGCTTTATTTCCACACCAGAGATAAAATAGTGCTTGTAGTCAGTGAGCAAATTAATTCCATGACCATTGACATTGTGAATTAAATATTGCATGCACGATCAAGACTGTCGGACGCAAAATGCAAAATACTCCATGTCCGGCAGCCAGCAAAAAGTCAGCTCAGGAGAGAGAGAGACAGTTCGCGGCTCTCCTCCGAAGCACGCGCCTGTCAGCCCCTGCATCTTTTACACTCATTGGTCGAAACTATCGCAAGTTCTGAACGAGAGCAGAGGATACCCGAACATGAGCAAGCTCAGAATTTCACCGACGTGCGCCCGGCTGGCCAACAGGAGGTGCTTGAGAAATGAACAAGGCAACCATTTTTAATTTCCCTTCCCAGCAGTCCCTTCCCAATTTGCATCCCTACAGCACTTAAGCCAATCGTGCGCTGTCCTGAAAAAGCTGCCAACCACTGCTGGTTGATAAGACCGGGGATCGAACCCGTGCCATAGTATCCCTTTTCATTGTTGAATAAAC
Source organism: Gymnothorax javanicus (assembly GCA_029692085.1). Lineage (NCBI taxonomy): Eukaryota > Metazoa > Chordata > Actinopteri > Anguilliformes > Muraenidae > Gymnothorax > Gymnothorax javanicus. The sequence continues at coordinate 23,121,692 of CM056195.1, read as the reverse complement.
GAGAAAATCTGACCACTCTGCAGCCCTCCTGCCCTGTGGAGGGCTGTGAACCCTGGGAGAGATTCACACAGTTATGGAGAGTCACACCCACACAGACTCATTCTGGAAAAGAGTGAGTATTCCTGGTCCAGTGTCTACAGGAAAAATTAATGGGATTTTCGAAAAATTGAAAAAAAATAAGGTTCATAAGTAAATTTGTTGCCCGTGATGGTGTACATTTTGTTTAGAGAGATAACATAAACATTACCTTACAATAACATGAAAATGAAACACTCCATGTCGTAAAATGCACATGTTGCTAACGATATGCTAACAGAACAATAATTGAACTACAAGCATGGACAACGTTTGAATGTGGTGATGATCTGAGACTAGTGGGCTATGTAGTTCCATATTACTTCAGCCTTAGCATGTCGATCACAACAACCCCCTTTTAGGGTCTGAAATGCCTCTCATTTTAGAAAAGGTTTGGAGTTTTCAACCATAATAAATAAATAAACAAAACAATCATGCTTTCCAATCTTTAATTTAATCATGGACCTTGTATTTGCCGATTTACAAAAAACCTCATTCATTTTTTCAGTAGATGCTGGACTACTGGAACTGGAACTAAAATAGTGCTGATGATGCCCCTCACAAATTTACGACAATCTGTGACTCTTTATAGGCAGGGGGCTGCTCTGTTTTTGAGTGCGGAGTCAGTTGTGCTTCAGAACATTACAGCTGAGGGTGCGGTGTCTGGTTCCAATTGAACCCCCACTCTGAGTTAGAGAATTGGGGTCAGTGGTGGGACATGGGGTCAGATGACCCACCCTTAATGAGTCTCTTAACAGAGGGGTGTGCACGCGACACATGGTCCCTCTGGGAGGGGCCACACCCCAGATCTAAACTCATAATATTATTACTCATTACTGCTGGATATCAGGTTAAACACACAGGAACTTTTCCTGTAGCGAGCTTCCAGGCACACACACGCTGACTCACAAAAACATTATACAATTACACACACACACACACAGGCACACGCGCGCACTCACTTGGGATATTCTTAGTTCCACATTGTGTGGGATGTGTGGTGACCTGCCGAAACCCCACCCATTATTCAGGAATGCTAATGGTGTTAGCGGAGAGTACCTATACTTTCCTCAGCTCTGTAATTATCCAGCGCAAGCACAAATCTAAAATAACTTACCAAATTGAAAAAGGAAATCCTTCTGAAAATAACAGCCATCTACTGGCGGTTGTTTGTACGAAAGGCAGAGAGAAGAGCGGAATGATTCGGTCGAGAGAAGAACAAATGAAGGATGGTGCAAAGTGGAAAAGAGGGATGGAACAGAAGAGGGAAATGGCTACCAATGTCCTTATATTTATACTGATTGATAAACTGTGGGATTGTAGCATTGTGTGCTTATTGCTAACTCTTCTTCTGTGCACTGCCATGTCAAGCGAGAGATAGGAAGAGAGAGAATGGGAGAAAGGGAGGGATGGAGAGGGAATGCAAGAGACAAAAAGAGAAAAGAGTGAGGAAAAGAAAGAGAGGGGGAGAAGTAAGACGGAGAGGCAGAAAGAGAAAGGGGGAAGGGTGGAGGTATGTTGGGGAGGAGTGTGTTGCTGAAGGGGGTCGGGGAGGGGGGGGGCATTGGGCAGGTGAGGAGGTTTTAGGTCCCGCCCCAGCTCGCTGAGATCTCACTGTGAGACAGCACTCAAACACACACACACACACACACACACACACATGCACGCACACACACATGCCCACGCAGCAGGCTGCGTCTCCCTCTGTCCTCATAGACCCAGGCCAGCCCTCTCATTCACAAGCTGGTTCCTTCAAACACACAGGCACACCATGGCCCTCTGAGGTCTTCATACTTTAAAGAACTGAATCATCGCTCTTGTTTTTCTTTCTTTCTCTCATGCGGATTGTACCTTTCACATCAGCCTTGGAGTCTTTACAGAGAGCTGGGCATTTAACTCAGGTAAAGACGTGAATGTACTCCCACGAACACTGCTACTACTGCTTATACTCAGTGTATATTGTGTACTGTACTTGCTACCACGGATGCATTTGTGTGCTTTCAGTGTTAGTGTTGATAAAATTAATACAGATTTATGTGTAAAGATTTTTTTGTGAGTTTGTTGAAACTGGTAAACTTCAGTTGTAGAGAAGCGTAAAATGTGTGCGTGTGTGTTTGTGGGGTGTGTGTGTGTGTGTGTGTATGCCTATCTGCATAAGTGTGTGTGTATGCGTGTGTGTGTGTGTGCACGTGTGCCTCTAGCTGCATGTGCATGTGTGTGCTTTTGTGCTTGTGTCTATTTGTATGTATGTGCATATACACGTGTGTGTGTGTGTGTGTGTGTGCGTGCATATGTTGCTTGCTTTGAAGATGGGCTTTCCAGTATGATGTTTAACCCACAGACCCAAAGTTTTTTCATTGCTTTTAATTTCAAAGAGCCCTGTAATACAGACCTGATGTCTCTGGACATGTTGGATTTCTGCATGTAATGCAGTCCTGGTGTTTTGAAAGAGCATGTGCCATTTCATTTCCCATCAACCTGCTATTTTACAGGAGCCTGTCATTTCTCACACTCACATTTGCCTGCTGTTTGGCTAAAACTGACGCTAGCTTGGTTAACTCTGTAGTTGTTTTGGAAGGCATTAGTGCTGAGTTCACACTGAGTTGGTGCCGTTATGTGAGTGTTAACACACTCAAGGGTGTTAAAGGACACTGATGCGTGGTGTTACAGATTTGCAGGGTAATCAGTTAGTGTGAATGTTTAGGATCACAACTGCTGGTTACGGGACCAGTGCTTGGGGTGTTGTGAGGTAACGTAACTCCAAAACTTCACCTGTAATGCTGGCCTCAGGACCTGTACACAGGAGCACACACATGCACTCACTTACACACATGTACACACTCACAAACACATGCACTCACTTACACACATGTGCACACTCACAAACCCATGCACTCACTTACACACATGTACACACTCACAAACACATGCACTCACTTGCACACATGTACACACTCACAAACACATGCACTCACTTACACACATGTACACACTCACAAACACATGCACTCACTTACACACATGTACACACTCACAAACACATGCACTCACTTACACACATGTACACACTCACAAACACATGCACTCACTTGCACACATGTACACACTCACAAACACATGCACTCACTTACACACATGTACACACTCACAAACACATGCACTCACTTACACACATGTACACACTCACAAACACATGCACTCACTTACACACATGTACACACAAACACATGCACTCACTTACACACATGTACACACTCACAAACACATGCACTCACTTACACACATGTACACACTCACAAACACATGCACTCACTTACACACATGTACACACTCACAAACACATGCACTCACTTACACACATGTACACACTCACAAACACATGCACTCACTTACACACATGTACACACTCACAAACACATGCACTCACTTACACACATGTACTCACTCACAAACACATGCACTCACTTACACACATGTACACACTCACAAACACATGCACTCACTTACACACATGTACACACTCACAAACACATGCACTCACTTGCACACATGTACACACTCACAAACACATGCACTCACACAAATTCCCATAATGTTTTTTTCAGCATTACTCGCCTGTGTGATTCCTAGTGGCTTAACACAGCTAACATTTGTACATAATTCTTCATTGATATACATATTTACTGAAGTAATAATAATAATAATAATAATAATAATAATAATATGTTTTATTTATATACACCTTTCTCCGACTCAAGGTCACTTTACAATGGAAACAAACAGCAATTAAAATACAAAGAAGAAAGCATAAAAAACATATAATACACATAAACATTAAGCAAGATAAAAACAGACAACACAAGTAATTAGACAGGTGTACAAAAATCAATAGTCAGGCAGCATCCAGTAGTGCTGCCCCAATCAAAAGGCTAAAGTACTAAAATACCTTGCCGAAGGGTTCAACGTGTCACAATTTCCACTTGAGATTTGAACCTGCACCTCTGAACCAGAAGTTTGTTTTCCTAACCTGAAATCTTGTTCCGAATTTCGACCCGAACGCTGATCTTATTTCCCAGGCCAATGACTCTGTTCTGACTGGAGGGTCCATCGGGTTTTTGGTTCTGATCCAGATGGATCTCTTCCCCTCTTTTCTGTTGGTGGGGCCAAAGCTTAGGTCCACACACTCAAATTCTGCTGCTGGCCAAAACATGGGCTGTTTGAACAGCCTGGGAAGCATTAACTGCTCTGAGGCAGCCATCTTGTGCTGTTTTTCACTGGTGGAAATGATGGAACTTGTTTGTGGTGAATTTATTGCTATTTGAAAATGGCTCTGTAGAGACACGCATTAGCTTTAGCTCTACCCTAGAGGGCCCCTCCAACTCTGCAGTCTCCCCCCCCACCTCAGGTCTACAGGCCATTCATCACACAGCAGGGCAAATGCAAACCTGCGCTTGCTATGAATATGAGGTCACCAGGGTTGGCCCCTCCCCCTGCACTTGGGGGGCGGGTTTCGGGGAGGTGACTGACAGCTGTGTTTGCATTGGAAACTTGATGGCCTGCAGCTACAGATTCCATCAGTGTTTGTTACCTCCCTTCCCCAGCCTTGCACACTGAGTCACACTCACTTAAAGACAGGAAGGCTGGTACTCACACACGCGCAAACAAACTTACATCTTCGCATACACTCACGCACACACTCAGTCACGCACGCATGGATGCGCTCAAGCAGATGTCCCCACATGCTCTTTCTCACACACTTCGACTAACACATGCACACTGGCACACACATACACACACAGTATTTATTTCAAAGAAAGCCTATCCTCGATCGGTAAAATATGTATTTTATCATCAACACACACACACACGTACTCCAGTGCTCAGCGCCTGGGTGTCGGGGATCCTTGATCATGTGACCCTACTAACTGGGGTTTGTTTCCCCAAGTCTTCACTCGCACCGCCCCCTGTTTGCCGCCACTTCCAAATCCTTTTCTTGCTAATTGTCTGTTTCCTTAAGCTGTCGGAACTTATTAGCAGGTTAGCGCTGCCTACTGCTGTGTGAATTCAGAACAACGGAAAGTTCACTTTACCCAACCTCCCCCCAGGAAAAACCTCCAAAAACCAGGGGTCTGAGTGGCAGCTGGTGTTGGGGGAGGAAACAGGGATTTATTTTGTAATTCAAACAGGTTACAACCCTGGATTTTCACTTTCCCATCTGCCTTGCCGTGAGAGAGCGCTGATATTTTCCATTAGCTAACGCATTGGAGGGTGAGAGAGTGAGAGAGACACACACATAAAGCTTCCAAATGTTCATCCAGACAGCAGATGCTGCTGATCACATAAATGGTTTTGATTAATGAGAGAATGGTACCTTATTTATGACATTTTGTGTGCATTCCTGTGTGCCCTGTGTACATCCTGCATATGTTTGGTGTGTGATCTCTGTGTGTCTGCACTGCTGTGTGAAGTGTAGAGGTTGAAAGGCTTCCCTGGTTTTCTGTGTTTGTCCCTGAGCTCTGATTGCGTTGCGGTTTCTCTCACTTAGCGCTCTGCTGGGCGGGGCTGTGGAGGGGGCAGGGTTACAGGTTAGTCTGTGGAAATTACAGGGCTCCCTCTGTCTGAGGCTGCCGAGCCGGGCTGTGCCTCGCCTGCCTGTTTACCAGACTAAAAATAAAGCGCTTTTCGCTTGTACCGCACTCTTAAAGTGAGAGTACCTCTTAGAGCCGAGACTGTGCGACTCCAGGCCCGCAGTCCTGGGTTAAGGGGTCATGAGCGGGAGGTTGGGGGGGGTTGACCTTGTATAACCACCCCAAGTTCTGCTGCCCTAGTTTCTGTTCTTTCCCTCTGCTTCTAACCCTTAGAGTGCGAAATACAAATAGTGTTGCTCAATGATGTAAGAAATCAAATTCAAAGCTGTTGAAAACCTATCATGTGGCAACTTGTTTAAAAGAGCTCCTACAGGGGAGCTCTTTTAAACAAGTCACCACATGATAGGTTTTCAAAAGCACAAGATAATTTAATTTATGATTTTTTGAAATTTTATTTCAGCGCTTTAAGGGTTCAACTTTTCCATTTCCCTCCCCCCTGCTCCTGAAAGAGGTGTGATTGGCTGCCCGGACATAATGGACAGCTCCTCTCTCCCCACGTCAGTCCTCTCCTCTCATCATTTCAATTTGTCTAAGTCTTCGACTTAACCTATATGATAATCTCTCATTGTACTGTCTACATTAAGTCTATGTCCAGTTGACTGTATAAAGGCTGTTTGCTGGTGTGACTGGATATGCTTTACAGTCTATATAATCTGTTTGCAGTTTACACACGGTCTGTTTAACTGTATATTTGGTCTGTGTGCAGTTTAAATATAGTCTGTTTGCAGTCTACACACGGTCTGTTTGACTGTATATTTCGTCTGTGTGCAGTTTAAAAATAGTCTGTTTCCAGTTTACATGCGGTCTGTGTGACATTTGGTCTGTGTGCAGTTTAAATATAGTCTGTTTGCAGGTTACACAAGGTCTGTGTGACTGTATATTTGGTCTGTGTGCAGTTTAAATATAGTCTGTTTGCAGTCTACACATGGTCTGTTTGACTGTATATTTCGTCTGCGTGCAGTTTAAATATAGTCTGTTTCCAGTTTACATGCGGTCCGTGTGACTGTATATTTGGTCTGTGTGCAGTTTAAATATAGTCTGTTTGCAGGTTACGCAAGGTCTGTGTGACTGTATATTTGGTCTGTGTGCAGTTTAAATATATTGTTTGCAGGTTACACAGGGTCGATATGACTGTGTTCAATTCAACGATAGTCTGCTTGGAGTTTACACATGCTCTGTGTGACTGTATATTTGGTCTGTTTGCAGTGTAAATATAGTCTGTTTTTCTGTTTGTGCTTTGCACACAGTCTGTGTGTCAATGTAGTTCTGTGTGGAACTCTTACTTATAAGGCTGCTCACTGCAGAAAACTGACGGTGTTTTAATTGAGTCTTTTCTTCATCGTGATGTCTTTTAAGGACAGTTTGCTCAGTGACATGTTGTGAAGTCAGGAGGTGTGCGAGCTGAGGCACATCTATGTGTTCCGGCTGCTATATTTAGTTGCTGTCACTGTTTTCAACGTGAGATGCTGTTTTTGTTCTGCTGGAAGGTAGAGGACGATTCAGAAAATTCTGGAATGCTGTATGCTGCCACACACTCTCAAAAACTCAAGCAACACAATTGCATGCTCACACATATCCAAAGACGCACACATAAACATGAACACACACTCACGCCTGCCAAGCAACATGCTCTTCCTTCAATGTTTATTTTTTGTTGGAAAGGGAGGATTACTCTCAGATGGCCAGATAAGGCCTGTTTGAAGCAGAACACGCTTGGCTGGTTGCAGTAGCAGCCATGATTACTGTGAGAGATGTGTAATCCCGGACGGTCGCTGAGATGGGAAAGCTTTTTGGGGTCTACGCAATCAGACCAGGGCCATGGATCTGTCTGTTCGCCCTTGAACTGAATCCAAGATGGCTGTGCAACCTTGCGCCCATCTGAAGGATAACATCAAACAACTGCTGCCATGGCAACAGTGGAGAGCGCAGTGATACTGGCGGGGGCAGGGGTGTGTGTGTGTGTGGGGGGGGGGGGGACCACCAGGCTGTCTAATATCAAAGAGCAGCCTGGGAATTAGACATCACAGTTTCAGGTTTCTGTTAAACTGCTATTTTGGCTGAAAGGGTGAGACCACAAGACACCCCATGAAAACTAAGAGCTCCTCCCATGATATTGACCTCATCCTCTCTGATTGGTGACAGGATTATATCAGTGTTGTCACAGCATGTAATGTGTACTTGTGTACATACTATATATTTGTGTTAACTTGAGGATATGTTGCGTTTGTATGTATATGTCTCCATCTTTGTGTGTGTGTGTGTTTTGCAGATACATGTGTACATTTATTTGTGTGCATGTTGGCATATATGCATATCTATGTCTACATGTGTGTGCGTGTATATGTATGTCTGTATGTTGTGTCTGTGTGTGTGTGTGTGTGCGTGTGTGGGTGTGTATGCGTATGCATGTCAGCATGTGTGTGCGTGTATATGCGTGTCTGCATGTTTCGTCTGTGTGTGTGTGTGTGTGTGTTTGTGTGTCTGCATGTGTGTGCATGTGTATGCATGTCTGCATGTTGTGTGTGTGTGTGTGTGTATGCGCGCCTGCATATGTGGGCATGTATTTGCTTATGTATGTGATCAATGGAGTTATGGCTGATTGTAATGCGTCCTAATGTGAGGGCCGGTCTGTGTGAGACGGACACATGGTATTACTATGAGGGTGTGAGTTCTGCCCGCAAGCTCATTTTACACCCCCCCCTTTCACTCTAAATAACCATCAGCCTCTGTGCAAAGTTCAGGCCGGGGAAAGGCATTGATCTTTTTCTACATCATTAAACTCACTGCTGCAGATTAAAGGAAAAAAGACTAAATTATGCAGCTGAGATCAATGGGTGAGCATATGAACTGCAGAAAAACTGTCTGCAGTCCCAGGAGAAAATCATCTCTGAAACTGACCAGAGCGGGAATCTTCCTGTTTGCCAGCCTCCCACAGAGAAACGTTCTCGTTCAGCTGTTCAGAACTGCACTACTGTGACAGAAAGCAGGGACTCAGAATTAGGATCTGTATATTTCATTTCCTCAGTCTTCCTTCTAACCTGATGCCATAAATTTGCTTACATTCTGTATAGTGCACATGGTACTGGACATTTTGTGTGAATTTACATAGCTGACATACCAATGGTCCCTGTACATGGATGCAGCACTCATGTTAATGGTCTCTCATGCAAGCATGCTGCAAACATGCTAATGGTTCCCTTCTGTGCATGTATACTGCAATCACGGTGCATGTATGCTGCACGCATGCTAATGGACTCCCTTCTGTGCTTGTATACTGCAATCATGCTGATGGTCTCCTGCAGTGGATGTATGCTGCACACATGCTAATAGTCTCCTGATGTGCATGTATGCTGCACACATGCTAATGGTCTCCTTCTGTGCATGCTGGGTTCTCCACACTTTTGAAATCACCTGTCTATACTGCAAATTACAGGTGTCTGCCGAGCACGTATTCTCAGAGATTTTAAGCACTTGCCGAATACAATAAAAGTAATCCCATAATCATTGACAATTACAGTGAATATTCATAGGAATTATCAGTCATGAATGAAGTTCTGAGGATCGTGTTTTCCGTCACCACATTCCTTGAGGACTAGAGGTCTATCTGGCAGTACAGGCAGTCGTAAATGCGGATCAGAGTCACATCAAAGCAGAAATGACAGGAACATAGTTAAGAGGCCTTTGCGTGCCAGCAGCACTGACCACGCATTATCAACACCAGGCAACTCTGTCTTTGAATGAACAATAAATATGTCTATTACCATTTACTATCAAAAAATCAGGTTTAGGTTCTTCTCTAAGCTCTTTAAAGATGGAATCATTGGCGTGAAGAAACGAGATTATGTTAAAGCTAGCTCACGTCAATGCTTTCTGCCAACTGAGACAAGTGAAGACATTGCCATTGTTCGCTATTGTTTACGAGCTAGTAATCTTATTCTAACATTATAACGCGATGTTGGAATTAATGTACAACTTGCCTGCTTGCAGCGGCGAAGCTGAATTTGTTGCATTGTTTTTGTGATTTGAAGCTTATGGAAAGAATAGCTAGCTAACTATTTAGCTACGTCACGGTAGCTAGCTGGTTCACATATTCATTTTTGCGAATCTTGGTTGTTCGTGATGCTCCCACTGAAGTCTATAATGATCTCGGTAGCGTTAGCTAGCTAGGTAGCGTTAGTTGATCGCAGAATTTTGCAGAAAATTACGTGATTCATTTTATCCATAATTGCAGGCGACTATAAGCTACCTTGTCTATTCTTTATAATCAACAGAATGTAGCTAGTGCTCATCTAAAGCCATTGTAACAAATGTTAGATTTGTTATCAACGGAGGCTTTGTGTTTATAAGAAATCTGCTCTTGAAGTTATGATGTCAGTCCATGATCATGCGTGACAAGCCCCTGCGCTTCACTGAACATTACACTACCGTTTGCTCAGAGCTGGCTAGCCAGTAAAGTTAACAGCATAATTTCCAGCCCTATGAGGCTGGCTAGCCGTCTTTGCGGACTGATTGGTATGTTGTCAAGAATTTGTTTGAAACGGAGCCCAGTTTATGTTTTTTTTTTTTTTTTTTTCTCTGGGTTGAGACTTTGACTAGAATACCCAGCAGTACAACAGAAAACAGCCGTACATAGACTGCCGGGCGCCGGCGTTTATGGAGAACCCTGTGCATGTGTGCTGCACACATGCTAATGCTCTCCTTCTGTGCAAGTATACTACAATCACATACAGTATCTCACAAAAGTGAGTACACCCCTCACACTTCAATGATTAATTTATAATATCTTTTCAAGGGACAATATTACAGAAATGAAACCTGAATATATTCTAGAGTAGTCACTGTACAATATGTGTAGCAGTGTAGATTTACGTGGAGCTGGTGGATTTTGGACACCTGCTGCTCCTCCACCTTCCTCTTGAGGATGCCCCACAGGTGCTCAATGGGATTCAGGTCTGGAGACATACTTGGCCACTCCATCACCTTCTCCTTCAGCTTCTTCAGGAAGGCAGTTGTCATCTTGGAGGTCGTTATAATGTTGGAAAGCTGCCGTGCGGCTCAGTTTCTAAAGGGAGGGCATCATGTTCTGCTTCAGAATGTCACATTACATGTTGGAATCCATTATTCCATTAATGAAGCGCAGCTCCCCAGGACCAGAAGCACTCATGCAGCCCCAGACCATGATGCTGCCACCACCATGTTTGACTGTAGGCAGTACACACTTTTCTTGGAACTCCTCACCAGGGCGCCACCACACATGCTGGACACTATCTGAGCCGAACAAGTTTATTTTAGTCTCGTCAGACCACAGAACATGGTTCCAGTAGTTCATGTTCTTCCACTGGTTGTCTTCAGCTGTTTTCGGACTTTCTTTTGGGCTAGCTTCAGAAGAGGTTTCCATCTTGGCCAACGACCATGCAGACCGACTTGGTGCAGTGCACGGCGTACGGTCTGAGCGCTGACAGGCTGTTGCTGCCAATGCTGCCAGCACGCCTGCGTCTGTTTTCTGAAGCCAACTTGTGCACCTGACGCTGAGCACGAGGACTCAACCTCTTCGGTCGACCCTGACGAGACCTGTTCCAAGCAAAACGCTTCTTAGAAAACAGCTGGATAACCTTGGCCACCGTGCTGTAACTCAGTTTCATGGTTTCACAGATCTTCTTGTAGCTTAGGCCATCTTTATGGAGAGCAACAGTTCTCTTTTTTCAGATTCTCAGAGAGTTCTTTCCCATGAGGTGTCATGTTGACCATCCAGTGACCAGAATGAGAGCATTGCACCCAAAGCACCACAATTTAAACCTTCAACACGTTACACAACCTCATATGGCCCAGTTGAACAGAAAAAAGCATGAACATGATGAATAAGATACGTTTCATTGCTTGGTTGACCATTACCAATTGGGGTGTGTACTCATTTTTGTTGCCACCCATTTTGGAAAGAGTGATTGTTTATTTAGTTATTTGGACAGTGCAGTAAATCTACACTGCTACACATATTGTACAATGAATACTCTAGAATATATTCAAGTTTCATTTCTGTAACATTGTCCCCTGAAAAGATATATTAAATTAATTGTCGAAATGTGAGGGGTGTACTCACTTTTGTGAGATACTGTACATGCCGCTTTTTTCTCGGGGCTTTTCAAAAAAAAAAAAAGCCCCCAAAGCATTAGTCTACCACCAAAAGTGGTAGAGTTGGCATATGCAGTCATGCTCATGGTTCCCTTCTGTGCATGTATGCTGCACACATGCTAATAGTCTCCTTCGGTGCATGTATACTGCACTCATGCTAATGGTCACCTGTGTACGTAGAGTATGCTGCACTGACACTAAGGATCTCCTTCTGTGCATGTATTCTGCACACCTGTCTATGGTCACCAGCGCATGTGTGCTGCACACATTCTAATGGTCAACCTGTGTGAAAATGTACAGTGCACACTGCAGTGGTCACTGTGTGTGAAGCATACAGCACAACAAGCTAATGGATACCTTATGTGCATGTGTGTTGCACTCATGCTAATAGTCACCTTTGGTTGTTGCATTCTGTTTGTGTCAACCCGAGCTGTAGCCCTTGGCTTGGCTTGGCATGCATATTCTCTCATAACTCTGTTATATGTGCTGCATTGGAGTGTCTGGAACTTGAGGCTGAGTGAGGGATCTTTGTCTTTCATGGCCCCTCTCCCCTCTCCTCCTCTCCCTTTTCTCTCTTTCTCTGTTGGTGGGACATTTCCACCTCAGTTGTCTCTGGATTGTTTGTGCCCCGCCCCCTCCCTCCCTTCCCCCTCCCTCTCTGGCGCATAATTGGCTGATTGTGTCTGCGATGGCTGGCCCCTCCCCCCCGACCACACAAGCCTGGGAGAGAGACCGAGAGAGAGAACGCTCTGCTCCCTTCCCTGGCCTCCCTCCCTCCCTCCCGCCGTGCATTTCTCACTCTTTCCTCTCTCTCTCTCTCTCTCTCTCTCTCTCTCCATCTCCTCTGCTATCCTGGGTGAGGAAATGTTCAGACTCTCTCGTTCCATCCTGCGATACAGAGCGTAGTCGAGGTGGCACAGGCAGGAGAGAGTCGCGGTCGAGGAGCAGCGGACGGCAGACAGGGCATCCATCTTTGATCAGAAATAGCCTTTTTCTCCTTTGCTGCCCTTCCTCTGTTCTTTCACACTCTTTCCTTTCCCTTCTTTGCGCAACCTTAGTTTCTTCCCTCTACACTCTGTCCCTCTCTCTCTCTCTCTCTCTCTCTCTCTCTCTCGTTCCCTTGCTCCATCCCCTCTCTGACTCCTGGCTCCAGCTGAGCTTACTCTGCTAGCTCACTCTATGATGCAGTGAAGGATGGTTCACCAGGAAAACTGTGCTTACCAGGTAAGGTTGGGCACCTGGAGGGGTGCGCCATGTAGCTGTCCTTCTGCTGTCTTGTCTGTGCGTCTGTCCTCCCCCTCGTCTCTGTCCCTGGGTCTGTCCTATGTCTGTGTGTCGGGTATCCGTGCATACGGTCTGTCCATGTTGTAGACTTCCCTCTCTCGCCCATCTGCAGTTGGGTTTACCGGCAAGGTGTGTTACTGACTGTGCTCTGTGTCTGTGTTTGCCGTGTCAGTGTGTATGAGCATGCCTGTGCTGTTTGTACGTGTGTTTGTCTGTCCTCCTTGAGTGTGTGCCTTTGCCTGGGCTGTGTGTGTGTGTTTGCGTGTATCTGGGTGTGTGTTTTTGCTGGTATGGTGCAGTAGTCGCAGTGTGTCGTTGGAACGCCCCAAAACGCGGAGAGAGAGATCGAGAGGCTGGTGCTGGGTGAAAGTGTTTGAAAACGGCTTTGCAGACTGCGACAGAAGTGGCCCACTTTACATAATGACAGGCCTTTGTGATCTAATGACTGGGACGCGCGGCTGAATGTTAAACACTCCACCCTGTTACTGTATCGCGCACGGTGCACTGCGGAGGAGCAGGAGGCTAATTCGCCCGTCTCCTCCTGGGCTGCAGTCACATAAACGCCTCTCAGAACGACAGCGGAGTAGGGCGGCGGCGGCCCTCTGATGTCTTACTCAGGGCGTGCTCTTTTATCACTGAGGGTAAACGCTGTGTGTACCGGCTGTGCCTTCTTGTTATGCAGAGTAAACGACGTGTGTGTGTGTGCAGGCTGCGGGTGAATGTTGTGTTTACCAACTGTGCATTTTTTATTACTGGGGGACAGGCTGTGATTTTGTGTAATCCTTGGTAAATGCTGCTTTATGGGCTGTGGATTTTTATGAGCAAGTTTAACGCTGTGTTTACAGGCTGTGCATTTCTGTGTGCTTGTGACGGAGAGTCATTAATCAAGCAGAGATATGGGTGTGGAGGAGTGATGGTGTGCACAGGAGGATGTGCTTCTCCTCTCGGTATGGAAATATTCTCTGCTGTCGTGATTTCACAAGCCAAATGAACGTCAACGCAGGCGAGCAAAATGTGAGATAAACGGAGAGAATGAAACATTTCTGTGGGCGTTGGCAATATCTACAGATGTGTGTCATGCCAGTAAAGAAATGAAAATTTACATTTCTGAGAGAGAAGGGGCAACGGTAAGAGGAATGGGGGGAAAATATGAGGAAATTATAGAAGGAGAGAGAGTGGGACAGGGAAATGGAGAAGGAGAGAGTGAGAGAAATGGGGGAGAGAGGGAGTGAGAAGGAATTAGAGAAATAGAGAGAATAAAAAATATTGAAGGAGAGAGAAAGACTTAGAGAAGGAAAGAATTAGAGAAATTGGGAGGGAGTGAGAGAAATAGAGAAGGAGAGAGAGAGACTGATAATAGTAACTCTCCTGAGGCCCCTCCGTTAGCCTGGTATCCAGGCAACCGCCAGCGCCCCTCTCTCCCCCCGTTGTAGAGAGCAGGGTGGTGGCCTCCTCTCCTCTTCTCCCCTCTGTCTGCCTTCTCTCTCTGGGCTGCCCTGTGTGTGCGTGTGTGTGTGTGTGTGTAGAGGGGGGCAGCATGGACAACGCTGACCTTAGCTGGGTCCCTGCTGCACAGGCACTGACTAGCAGCCATCGAGAAATGGCCAGGACGCACCTGCCAGCCCCCAGCTGCAAGCCACCGCGATCATTACCCACTGCACACCCTCACATACGCAAACAGTCGTAACTAATCCCCCTGCTCTTAATTATTTAGCGGGTGTTAGCGCTAATGCTAACCTTTTCCTTGGCATCTCCAGCTGTGGAAGAACAGCATGCTGTCAGTCAAAGATATTTCACCCACCTGGCAGTGGGGATGGTTAGGGGGCGGGAGATTTATCGCTCTGCATCAACCGCAGTCTGTTAGCTTTGAAATGGGATCCGGGCAGAGCCGTCTGGTAACCCAATCCTTCACGTTTGCGGGTTCCCTTGATAACGGGCTGGGCCAGTGTGTTCACAGGTGGGGGGATGGGTGTAAGAGATGGGTCTGTGGTGTGTTGATGCAGGGCGGTTCTGGTTAGGGGTTGCAAGAGATGAGTCTTTGGTGGATTGTTTTAGGGCGGTTCTAGTCAGGGGTTGTAAGAGATGAGTCAGTAGTGGATTGTTACAGGAAGGATCTGGTCAGGCATTATAAGAGATGAGTCTGTGGTGAATTGTTACAAGGCAGTTCTGGTCAGGGGTTATTAGAGATGAGTTTGTGGCGGATTCGATACCCCCATGCAAGAAGGGCGTAAGTGACATTTTACAAATCTTACAGGAGAGGCAACAAAAAACTGCTCCAGGTAAATCTCTACCATATGGATTAAAAAAACCATGGTGAATGTGGGTCATTAGATGATATTGAAGCCTGAAAAAGATTGATTCCTAGTCATTAGCCAATGTAGAGATAATCCAGAATAAGTCACTTGTGCCCTTTTACAGATATGATGAGGAGTTCAATATATGAAACACACTTCCTAAAAGGGCGTATCTGCAACACTCTGCTGTCTGACTCTGATATCTGAAGCCATAAACAACAGATAATACAATATAGAATAGCACAGTTTGCATTGACTGTGGGTGTATGAACAGTTTTTGATAGTACCAACTAGGACTAGCAATATGCAAAAAAGGCGCAAGTGGCAGATACGCCTGGACGGAAAATGCATATTGATTGTATAAAGGCGTAACTACCACTTATGCCCATTTAGCATGGGGATTGCTACATGCGTCCTTCTAGCAAATAAGAAGCGTTGATGGGAAAATTTTACTTGCTGATACACCTTTTCAAAAAAGTGTTTTCACCCCTTTAGGATAAGAATTCAGACCTGAAATTTTGCCAGAAGATTCAGTGGGGAAAATATCAGTAATTATGTAACGAGCAGGTGCTCCTTGCGAGATTTCTGACAGAGGAGTCAAAAGAATAATCAGAAGAGTGGTCCAAGAGCCAAGGACCACTTATGGAGAGCTTCAGAAAGACCTGGAATTAGCAGGTACTGTTGTTTCAAAGAAAACAAAAAATAATGCACTCAACCACCATGGCCTCACCGTGCAAGACTCTATTGCTGAAGAAAAATCATGTTGAAGTTTGTTTAAAGTTTGCTGCACAACATTTGGACAAGCCTATGAAATACTGGGAGAATATAGTCTGGTCAGATGAGACCAAAATTGAACTCTTTGGATGTCATAAAGCACACGCCATGTTTGGAGGACAAACGACACTGCACATCACTCCCAAAACACCATACCAACAGTGAAGTTTGGAGGTGGGAACATCATGGTGTGGGGCTGTTTTTCAGCATATGGTACTGGCAGGCTTCATATTATTGAATCTGTGAATTCAAAAAGCGCCCAAGTCCACATTGAAACAATGTGGACATGGGCCCTTTTTGAATTCACGGATTCAATTTAAGGAAGGAAGAATGGAGAAATGTACCGAGACATTCTTGATAAGAATCTTCTGCCATCTACTAGGATGATGAAGATGAAACGAGGGTGGACATTTCAGCAAGACAATGATCCCAAACACACAGCCAAGGAAACTTTCAATTTGTATCAGAGAAAGAAAATAAAGCTGCTAAATGGCCCAGTCAATCACACGACTTGAATCCAATTGAAAATCTGGAAAGAACTGAAAATCAGAGTTCATGGAAGAGGCCCCCAGAACCTTCAAGATTGTAAGACAGTGTGTGTGGAAGAATGGGCCAGTATCACACCTGAGCAATGTCTGCGACTAGTTTCTTCATACAGGAGGTATCCTGAAGCTGTCATTACTAACAAAAGCTTTTCTACTAAGTATTAAATGAATTTCAGTAAGCATGTACAATACTTTTCCCCTGTATCATTCCACTTTATGACATAATTTAATTTATGGACTTATTTGTTTTGATTTCTTTGTATGTGTGGATTACTTGGGTTGTTACTGACATCTGGTGAAAATTTCATGTCAATAACCCCAATAGAAATATATTTACTGAGAAAAATGTTGACGCGTTCAATACTTATTTTCCCCGCTGTAGGTCCTTCATGGGTGTATCTAAAAAGTAAAAAACGTAATTTTTGCCGAAAATGTCACTTGCGCCCTTTTTGCACGAGGGTATCGGCTTGATACTGGACGGTCCTCCGTGAGAGGTGTGAGAGATGGCTCTGTGGTGGATTGATACAGGGCAGCTCTGACTGGGGTTATAAGAGATGAGTCTGTGGTGGATTGCTACAGGACGATCCTGGTCAGGGAGTGTAAGAAATGAGTTTGTGGTGAATTGTCACAGGATGGTTCTGGTCAGAGGTTGTATGAGATGGTTCTGTGGTGGATTAATACCAGTGGTCCGGGTCAGGAGGTGTAAGAGATGGGTCTGTGGTGGATTAATACAGGGTGGTCCTGGACCAAACCGTGGGCCAGAACAGAACAGCATGGTGCTGTGTGGACTCCTCCCTGTCTCTGCAACTGCTGATGTATTACTAATCTGCCCTGCTGCTGCCGCTCCTGCGCCGAACACGTTTCTCTCTCAGAGCTGTACACAGCCTACACGCATGTGAGACGGTCCCAGCAGCTGGGATGTTATTACGCTTCTACTCTGGGAATTCACACTGATATTTTCACACTGGGATTTCACATAAGTTTCACTCTGGTATTTCACTCTGGGATTTCACTAAGATTTTGCATCACTGGGAGTTCACTCAAATTTCACATTGGTATTTCACACTGTGATTTGACTCAGATTTTACATTGATATTTCACTGTGGGATGTCACGCAAATTTCATGTTGAGATTTCACACTGTGCTCAGCAGTTCTCCTCTATGGAGCCCCTTGATATCGAAAAAGATACACAATATTAAAATATAACAAGGCAGTTCCTCAGAAAATTGCAACCAATAGGGCAAGTGTGTCAGTCAATATTGTATTGGAATATAATATGATGGAGGATACTCTGTGCAGCACACACACACACACACATACACACACTGTGATCCCCACTGTATTCACTTTGCCTTAAGGGGGCACGTCACACATCGCCATTGATTGATGCCATGGCAACATCTCAGCTGGTCTTCTGCCTGCTGTGATAAGCTGATCAGAGGATGTTCTCCTGTGCTGGTGGTCAAGATCACTTCTGGCTGTTCATATTGAGCTCTGTGTGTCTTTTACATCTGATTCCTTGGTCATTTTCTGTAAGTAATGGCGTTGTGAAGTTCTCGTTGCAGAGGAAGCAGTCGAGGTTATTTTCTCCTCTCTTTCCTGTAATGTATGGGGCAGGCAGAGCATCGACATCCTGATGCTGAGTTGTGATCTGGGTTTAACTGGATCTGAAAGACTGCGTTGCTTTCTGCCTGCAGGGCACAATGACCCTTTGTCTCTCTGCAAAAATACCTTTAAAACCTATGAAAAAAACACCTTAAAATTTTATTTCAGTCTCACAATTCTACTCTGTTCTTCCAGTCAGTACTAATTTCCCTGCACCTTATCCCTTCTCCTCTGCATTTGAGATCTTTACAATGATGAATTATGAGATGCTGTGTAGTTGCAGTTTTCTGTGTTTATCATTGTTAATGGCACTGCACCTGTTAAAATTCCTTTGGAATAGTCATGCAGTTGCTTTCTGGGAAATGGTTGTGGATTAATATTCTGTGTCGGTACATGCTTTCTCTGCCTTGGTGAGTGTGTGTTTGAGTGTCTCTGCGTGTCTATTTGCATATGCCTGTGTGCGCGGACGTGTGTGTGTATGTGTGTGTGTGTGTGTGTGTGTGTTTCAATGGTTTCCCCTCTCCATAGTGGGCTTATTGAGTCAGCAGTGATTTCACCCTCTGTATGAAGTCAGACTCTATCACGCCTGTACCTGCTCTCTCTCTCTCTCTCATACCACCCTCCCCCACAGCGGGGGTTAGGAGAGCAGTATCTAGGTCGGCCTGTAAATGTATTCTGACTAAACACCAGCTCACCTGCGGCTCCCCTCTCACACGCGCGGCGCTGCTCAGAAGCTCATCCGCCCCGCACCATTAGCTAAAAGAGCACCTGCAGTTCTCTCCTCTCCTCCTCTCCTCTCTCACGCCGTCCCTACCAGCTCTGATACGCTCTCCCTGTCAGCGCTCTGGGCTCATTGTCCCTCTGCCTGGAGCTTGCCGGATGCGGGAGATAAACTATGATAGTCCAAATTCAGTACCCCGTAATCCTCTGGGATCAACGCTGAATCAGCCTGGCTTCCTGTTATTCTGAGAGTGTGTGTGTGTGTGTGTGTGTGTGTGAGTTTGAACACAGACCCTTGTTGGCAATACTCACCCTGCTACTCCTGTCGACGGCTGTGGCAGGACTGGGTCACGTGCTGACCGTATATGGACTGCCTGACTTGCACGGAGTCCCTGCTGAGATAGTCTCACACATACTCTGCCTGTCTCCCATGTCCCTCTGCTAAGGACAAATAAACCACCATTTTCTGGAATCCATTCATCTTGAGCCTTTGCCAAACAGATAAAGGCGATAATAGGAATTGCACCTCATTAAGTGGATTTTTTAGAAATTCCGTTTGGAGGGAATTCTGGTCTTTTTTGAGCTGCTCATTGTGAATTCTGCTCAGCAGGACACTCTGCTCTTGACTGCTGAGTCAAGCCATGGCTCTGCCCTGAATCAAAGAACTGAATCCTGGGGTCCTTCTCTATGAATGCACATTATTATTATTATTATTAGTAGTAGTAGTAGTAGTAGTAGTAGTAGTAGTAGTATTACAAGTGATAGTAGCAGTAGTAGTAGCCGCAGAAGTAGTACAATCCCATTTTCAAAAAAGTTTGGACACCGTCTAAAATGTAAATAAAAACAATGCAATCATTCACAAATCAGTTAAACCCTATATTTAATTGAAGATAATAGGAAGACAACATGTCAGATGTTGATTCTGAGAAATGGCCAAAAATCAAAATTGAATGGCTGAGACCTTCTGGCTCTCAAATGGCACTGCATTGAAAACAGACGGGATTCAGGAACACCTCTGTAAACCATTGTCAGTGAACACAGTTTGTTGCGGCATCCAAAAATGCAAGTTAAATCTCAGCCATGGAAAGATTAAACCATGTATAAACAAGATCTAGAAACGCTGCCGCTCCATCTGGACCCAAGCTCATTTAAGATGGACTGAGGGGAAGTGGAAAACTCTCCTGTGGTCTGGCCAATCAAAATGTGAGATTCTTTTGGAACTCATGGATGCCACATCCTCTTGGCTAAAGAGGAGAAGGACCATCTGCCTTGTTGCCAGCGCTCCGTTCAAAATTAATGCTGAACAATATATGCAGGTTTTGGAGCAACATAGGCTACCATCCAGACGTCTTTTTTCTGGGAAAGCCTTGTTTATTTCAGCAAGACGATGCCAATACCTCATTCTTTATGTATTACAACCGCATGGCTCCGTAGTGAAAGAGTCTGGGTGCTACACTAGCCTGCCCCCACTCCAGACCTCTCGCCTCTGAAAATGTTTGGCACTTTATGAAACCAAAAACTTGACAAAGGAGGCCATGAAGTGTTAAGAAGCTGAAATCCTACATCAAGCAGGAACAGGATAACATTTTGCTTTCAAAACCACAGCAGTCGATCTCCTCAGTTCCCAAGAGCTTACAGTGGTGATAAAAGAAGAGGTGATGCAACTCAGTGGTAAACAATCCCCCTATTCCAACATTTTTGAAATGTTTTGCTGGCATCAAATTCAAAATGAGCACTTTTTTGTCAAAAAAAACCATAAATCTCACAGTTTCAACACGTGATATGTTGTCTTTGAACTGTTTTCAATGAAATATGGAGTTTAAATGATTTGTAAATCATTGCATTCTGTTTTTATGTGCATTTTACACAGCGTCCCAACTTTGTTAGAAGTGTTGTTGCAGTAATAATAGATGTAGTAGTAGTGGCAGTAGTCGAAAGAATGGTAACAGTAATAGTGGTAGTGGTAGCCGTACCACAATTCGATCTGCTTCAGGTGCATGGTTGAAGCTAAGCAGGTGTGAGCTTGGTTAGTACTTGGATGGGAGACCACCTGGAAAAACCAAGTTGCTGCTGGAAGAGGTGTTGGTGTGCCAGCATGTTGCGATCTTCCCTCTGGTGGAGTAATCCCTAGTGCACTGATGGGGAGACTGTACTGAAGGAGATGAGACGTTAAACTGAGGTCCTGACTCACTGTGGTCACTAAACCTCCTCTGACACTTATCGAGAAGAGTAGGGGGTTCCCCGGTGTCATGGCTAAAGGCCCACCCTAGCTCTTTCGACTGGCTCTGATCTGATTGGCTGTGCAAATTGCCCTCTCCCTCCCCACCTCAACCCCTAGGGCCCCCTTGAAAAAGAGATTTCAACCTCAATGGGACTTCCCTCGTTAAATATGGGTTAATAAAGTAGTACTTGTGTTAGTAGTTGCAATTGTGGTAATGGTAGTAGTACTAGTAGAAGCAGTATTAGTATTGAAATTATGCAAGCATGGAGAATAAGTGAATCCTGCTGATTGTCTGCAGGTGATGTAGTCTTGTGTTCTCACACTGTTCTAGGGACTCTCAGTCCATGTGTAGATCATCAGATGAGCTGCTGAAAGGCTCCTATTCTCTGCATAAACACGTTGGCTTCTTTGTCATAGCATTGGATTGATGAGAGCAGCTTATATAATGCATGTGAGCGCTCCCCCTCGCCCTTTACCTTCTCCCCTATAGACTCAGGCTGTGTGCCCTGAGCCAGGCTCTGCTCTATAGACACATGGATCTCTGAGTCACTCTGTCAGTATAAGGGTTTGGGTTACACGGAGACTGGGGCACAGAAACGCCGCATAATCACACACTGTACAGTTTGTGATTCAAACAGATTGGTATTGAATGCTGTCCCTGTGTGTGAGTTTGTGTGTGTGTGTTTGCATTAGTGTGTTAGTGTTTCACATTTTGAGTGCGGAGATGGAATCTTTTTATTTATAAACTGGCAGCCTCGTGAGAATATTTGTAAGGATTTGGCTGCGAACTCCTGGTCCGTAGGAAGTCAGGTCTGTGACTTGGTCCTTCCTGTCTGGATGAAGGAAGTGGTGTGGGGGTCTGACAGAAATCTCACGCAGTCACCACCCCGCCCCATACGACACAGGGAACGGCCTTACAGGAAATCTGCCATCTCTGTGCTGTGCTTCCGCTGGCCGGCATTGGAGTGATAAGACTCTGAGCGGCTAAAGACCTCGGGCTCTCTGCAGCGAGCCCATTCTCTGTGCGTCTGCTGCAGTTTATTTTAGTGTCCTCCTGCCTGCTCATGTGATCGGGACCTGCTCGTGGCCCAGGCCTGGCTGATAAACTGCATCTCTATTTTTACACCTTTAAAGAGGAAAGCAAAGCGCTTCTCTCTTTCTCTCACTCTCCCTCCCTCTCGCTCTTTCACAGCTCGGTGGTGTGTGGTGTCGCTTATCTACTATGTGCTGAACTGGGAACAGGCATGTGTGAGAGAGAGAGAGAGAGAGAGAGAACAAGGGATAGGGACGGGGGAGAGGGAGGGGAGAAGCTGGGAGATATCAGGGGATGGAGAGAGGGAAAGAGAGAGAGAAAGAGAGAGGGCTTCGCAGGGCTTTAGTGTGGTACCCTACTCACCTCACATATCATGGACACATACAAACAGAATATAGAGCCCGCACTCACAGGCACGGACACATTTACTGACACACTCCCTCACACTCATACTGCATGTATTATGGACGCATACATAGGCTGACACATGCAGAGACATGCACACACACAGTTGGGTCCTTAAATATTTGGACATTGATGGCGTTATTATTATTTTAGCTGCCTAAGAGTTCAAAGTGAGGACATTCTGCTTCACTTTGAGCATTAACACATTAGAATTTTGGTGGATGGTGTGGGAAATTGCAGCATTTTTTAAGGGGTATTTGGACAATTGGATACTCAGCTGTTCTATGGCCAGGTGTGTTTTATTCGCTAATAATGTAATTTTAAAGTGAACACATGAAAGGTCTGCAGTTGATTTCAAGAGTTACATTTGCATTTGAAACCTGTTGTTGTTAACTCTGAATATGAAAACCAGAGAGCTGTAAATGCCAGTTCAGTTAGCCATTATGGGGCTAAAAAATCAAAACAAACTCACCAGAGAAAAAGAGAAACTATTTGGTATGGCCTGCTGAACTTTTGGTATATTTTTAAAAAAGAAAGAAAAGTGTGTTCAGGAATACAAAAAGGCCAAGAAGACCACAGATAACAACTGTGGTGCATTACAGAAGAATACTTTGCCTGGTTCAGAAAAACCCTTCGTAACAAGAACTTTCTCTAGGACGTTGACATGTCAATGCCAAAGTCAGCAATCAAGAGAAGACTTCACTAGAGTAGACGCGCAGGGTTGATTTTAACATATAAGCTATTAGTAAGGCTCAAAAACTGGAAACTTACCAAAAAATCTCACAATGTCTGTATAGTTCTGGAACGACATCCTTTAGACAATCGAGACAAAGATCAACTAATACCAGAAAGATAGGGAAAAAAGGATAGTGAGAGGGGAAGGAACTGCTCATGCTCTTAGGCATTTCACCTCATCTGTGAAGAGTGGTCATGTACGGGCATGTATCACTGCTAATTGAGCTGGTTCTCTTGTACCCACTGGTGGTGAGACTGTTGGCAAAAGTTGGAGGATGAATTCTGGATTGTATTGGGCTATGTTATATGCTTAGATTCAGCCAAATGGATCAGAACTAATTGGAAAACGCTTTACAGTGTAGATGGACATGAGCATTCTGCAAAAACAACCCAGGATTTTTTATGGCAAATAAGTGGAATGATCTACCATACGCAAGTCAATCATTTGACCTGAATCCAACTGAGCATGCATTTCACTTGCTGAGGGCAAAGCTCCAACAATAAGGCAGTAACTGAAGACAGCAGCAGTGTAGGCCTGGCAGAACATCACTAGGGAAGAAACCCGGTATGTAGAGATGTCTATAGGTCCCAGACTACAGACAGTCATCGACTGCAAAAGGTTTGCCATTAAGTGTTAAATATGACGGTTTCATTATTGATTATGTCAGTTTGTCCTATAACTTTTTAGCCCCTAAGACTGAGTGGGCTGTGCATGAAATGGGTGTAATTGTATCCCCGGACGACAAGTCGGGGATACTGTGGTTCAGCGATTGTCGCCATGTCCGTCGCTGCTGCACCCGTAGACATTTTCTTGTGAGTGCTGTACATCCTGCAAATTTCTATCGATTTGTTTCATATTTGGCGTGGGACTTGTGTATGGTAAGGTCACGAAGCCCATCGATTTTGTAAGCGATTGGTTTAGGGGGTCCGGAGATTCGCGTCGAGCGACGGGTCACCGACTGTCTAGTTCAAACATAGCACAGACTGTTTGAAAAAAGCTATTTAAATTGACGTTGAAAGTCTGCACTTCAGGTACATCTTGATTGTTTCTTTTCAAATCCATCATGGTGGCGTCCAAAAAAAGAAAAAACAATGGAAATTGTGTCTCTGTCCCAATATTTATGGGCCTTACTTACACACTCTCACATGTGCACACATACAGTACACAGACACGCTCAAAAACACAAGCAGTGAAGCAAACATACTGACAAACTTCCTTCCTCTCACACACACACAGTCAGACACATTTACTGAAACACATTCACACAGAGACCCGCACACCACACACACATACTCGCGCAAACTCATACACACACACACACACACACACACACACACACACACACACACATACATGAAAATGACACACGCAAGCAGACAAACACAAATTCTGACTCAAGCGAACAGACATACACAGACTGTCTCACTCACACACACACACACACACACACACACACACACACTCAGAGGTGTCACTATCTGAGCTGACCGGGCAGCAGCTGTACTCGCATCTGGGTGTGAAAAAATACGACAGGCACACAGAGTGGGCTCTCTCTCTCTCTCTCCCTCCCTCCCTCCCTCTCTCCCTCAGAGGGGAAGAGGCTGTGGTCAGGGAGGGCCAGTCTCCGGTCATTGTGCCGTTAGCACAGCTCCACACTGGCCCCGCACACAGGAGAGCCGGGCATGATGGGAGAGGGCCGCTGCCCCATCCTGCTCCTTTACGCTCGGCTGCTTGGATCTGGACCCTTCTGATGAGTCCGGGCTGCTCTCAGCCTACGCAGTAAGAGAGAGGGAGAGGGAGAGAGAGAGAAAAGGCGAGGAGACGAGTGCTGGATATCATGGACTATACTGGAATGAATGATGTCATCAGTAAGGCTTCTGCACTCTACCTTGCAGATAATTACAAAAAGGTAAAAGAGAGTTTTCACTCAGTGTGTGTTCGTGTTTGTGTGTGTCAGTGTGTGAATGTGAGTGTGATCATGCATGTATATCTTCCTATTAGCACTGGTGTAGCTGTGTGTGTAGGACATTTGTGAAGAGCAATGTAGTTGTGGCTGTTACTTTTAGAGCGAATCTCTGGTCTGTTAGTCACTTTTTGCCATATAAACGAAACTCAGGCCTTATGTTGGAGATGTTAAAAAGTAAATAATAGTTTTTTTTTTTGCATTAGGGTTACAAAATCAGTCATCTGTCGCTGGGATCTGTGGTAACATATATGGGTTGAAGTATGTGAGGCTGTGACCGCAGAGATTTGCGGCTCTTTCAGTGTGTCCTGTCGGGAGTGCAGGTGTGGGGAGCTTGTATTCAACATCTCGTCATCACTGTACGTTAGGAACACACAACCTTTCCTGAGATATCTCCCAGTGGAACAGGAACTAAATTTAGTGGGGCAAGATTTCCCACCCACTGTGTGAGGTCATTGGTAGCTCCTGTGCCCAAATGCTGAACGTGGCGGAGAGAAGCCCCTAGGAGGCCAGGTTACACATTATTGTTCTGTTTGGTTGAGGCTGCTAATGTCATTGTGGTCTTTACTGCGTAAACTGCATGGTGCACAGTAGCAGTAACCACAGCAAACAGTGTCCTGGATGTTATTCTCCAAAGCCATAAATATACACCAGAGTGGGACACGGTACATTTGTTAATAGGAATGTAACCCCCCCACCGACACACAAACACACACTTGACAGATTTGGTGTACTCTGGGAGAACTGGAACGCTCTAAAGTGGTGGGGTTTGGTCTGGAGGGGGTACAGGAGGAAGGAGTGGAGAGGCCCGCGGGTCGTAGGTCCTCCTCAAAATTCCCAACTGTGTTTGCCGAGATGGAAGGGAGGAATCACTCTTTGGCATTCCATTTGTCCCCCCCGAGCCCACCCTGAGGTGTGTCGGGGTCAGTTTCTGTGTGTGCCTCCCAGCAGGGGTCAAGCTTGGGGCAACCCAATAAATGGTTATGGGAGAATGATTTTTCAAGTGGGATTTGTTAGCACACATTGGCAATGAAATATGCAAAAGAGAGGACTGAAAAAAGACCCTTACCTGAGCACTGCCCCCCCCCCCCATATCTGTTCACACATGGAGTATTTACACTTACATGGTTTCATAACACTTAACATTGATGGCTTTCCCATTGGGCAGTTAAAGCCACAGACGCAATTAAAATCATGCCGTCTGCATGATGCTATTGGAGTTTATCATCCACTGAAGGGAAGAATATTTACTGTGTTCTGCCCTTCAGTATGATAGCTGAGATCTATATTGTTTTTGTTTTGTGATATATGGCAGTATGTAGCCTTAGCTTGTTGATTTAGCTACATTGCCGCTGTAGCCTAACAGTTAGTACTGCATCAACCTCAGTCGGGAGATCCAGCTTGAGTTACTGCCCTGCAGCTCTGGGATTTGGAGTTTTATGACCGTAAATTCTCATTGGAGCTCGGGGTTTGTAGTTTCAGATAGCATTTTATTCCCTATATCAGCAACGGTCTCTGGTGTAAGGACCCTTGTGTAACGTGGAGAAGGGTCAGACGTGCCTGCCTGTGTGAGAGGAATTCGCTCAACTGGCATATGCATACAAGCAGTGTTGACACATATGGTATACGCTCTTATTTAATACAGAGCTGGCATTAGAGAGGATTACATTTCAAATGTCATTTCAAATCTCAAGAGCGAGACAAAAAGGCTTTCAGAGAGAAGGAGATTCTGTTAAGCATTGAGGCTTTCATCCGATATGAAATTTGGAGGATAAAGGGTGGAGAGACCGCGAGAGACGTGCTCGCAACTTCCATGCAGACGCACAAATGACTGCACACAGACAGCCTCTTTATCCAGCATCAATGGCTCCTCATAAAAACAAGGATACAACAGAACACACACACACACACATACTCATTTATACACTATCATGCGTGGGGTAATTCTGTCAGGGCCTCAGCGAGACACACGGCTTCTGTCTCGAGTGGCTGTGCAGATCAGGGTACAAGGTCACCGATGACAGCAGCAGGTCCTCCCAGCCAATGAAAGGGCTTCTTTGTGTGCGAGACGAGCTTCTTATAGGAGTCTCAGAAACCAGGGGAGTGTGAAGTCGGGAACTTCCCTCCACACACTCTTAGGAAAAATGAGCTGAAGGTCCCTGAGCCACGGGCCTAGTGAATTATTCACATAATTAGTGAAATAATAAACGCATAGCCTGTGGAAAGCTGATGCTAATACAGCCTAAATTGTGTGTTTTAGACTAGGGCATACAAAAACATTTTTATTATTTTGTCTGTTTATTTGGTGATCTATGATGTAGAGAGGGACATACTGTCATTGTTGTCCTCTTCCCTTGAGAGTGGACAGACATCTCGTGCGCACAGACATCTCTCCCGCCCTGCATAGACAGCCCTTCATGTTTTCCAGTGCTGCCTGATTACATTCCTTTAAGTGCGCTGGTTCATGAAGTCGTTATGAAAGGCCAGTGCTGGGAGGGTTAGCATTTGTCTGATAGGAGGGTGGCTCCCTGTTATCTGGCTGTAGTCACTTGATTGCGAGTCTCTCAGTCAGTTTAAACAGCTCTGGGTGTCCCATGTGTAGAATCGTAGCTGATCACGGATGTTACACAAGCTGTCTATGATACAAGCGGTTCATTGTTGTCTGTGTCTGTATGTCTGCAGCTGTTTGTGCATCTGTATGTACATCTTACGGCCCGAAGATGTGGACCCTCCTCCATCTCTAGCTGTTTTGCATGTTTCTTGCGTGGCCTGCTAATTCTGCTGAAGGAAAATCTTCTTGTGGTATTTCTCTTTAGTAGGATGAGCCCTGTAAATTCCTGGTAAGCGCGTGTTTAGCAGGCAGTCAGTGATGAAAATGTGGTGGTTGGGAAAATGTGCTGTGCACAGTATTCCTCAGTTCTGCATTTGATGACATCACAGACTGTCCTTGTGGCCGTGACCACATCTGCCCGGGCACTTGGGCGGGGCTTGAGCTGTTGAAACCTGCAGTCCAAGCGCGATGTGCATTTCTCATGTGCATCCATGCCTCTGGAACAGGCTGTGTAATTTATAGGCTGCAGATTGGATGCACAGGCGTGGCACTGCTGATGTGAATGAATTGCCTCCGTAAAGACCCACCTGTGGGTTATAAATTGCTCTGGATTGTGCAGTCCTTGTATGTATTGTGGCAGCCTTTGGTGCCAGTGAGTGAGGAGCTGATCTTCTTCTTGTATGTTGTGCATACTTATCCTGCGTAAGCGTGCAGTCGTCAACAAATGTATTATTCACGCCCATAATTCATGGATCACTTGGCCAGTAGGGTGGGGTCTTGGCTGTGTGCGATTAATTACAGCCGTTGGCCTCCTTGCTGCGTTCTGTTCTCTGTTCTGGTCACAGGCTTATTTTACTCTGTGGTTTGATTCTCTGGGACATCCTGCATCTATACTCCAGGTCTGGCCCTGAAATGGTTACTTGTCCTGAGATTTCAGTGGAGAGATGCTCAGTACTCTGTTCTGTGTGTGTACTATGCGTATCACTGCCTTGCTACACTGCCACCTTGTGGCCAGAGCTGGTCACCGTGTGTAGAATTTTGCATGTCCAAATCCATAGTGCCGAGTGTCAGCAGAAAGCTCTCGATAGAGGATAAGGTGCTTTCCAAGATTTTGAGGTGTCTGTTTCCTGCTTATCAGGCATGTTTTTCCCATAAGAACTAAAGAAAGCTCAGTGTTTGTTTGCACACTGTTGTGTAATCTTGTAGCAGCTGGCTGACAGGCAGTATCTTAATGGAATCTGTAAATTAATCTGGTAGGAAAGGAAAAATAGTCAGTCGATGTGTTGCTTTTTGACAGTATCGCTTGGTTGTGTACTCCTTCATCAGTGAGCGACCTGCACTATCTCTCTCCCAAGCCCGCAGCTCACTGCTCTCTGGGCTCAAGGGGGAACTGCAGGGCTGGCAGAGTTCTCACTTCCCATGATGCACTGGAGGCAGACAGGGTTTCATTCATGTTTCCAGGTGTTTTTATTTGGAGTATATCAGCTTTTATCTTACTGCTGGAACGGGTAAAGGTCTTCATCATGACCACCATCATCTTCATTGTGGTTCTTGAGTGACACGTCTGTTTCAGGCTCAGTTAAATTTGGGCTGTAGAATGGCCACTGTACTGACAAACACCTGTGGAGTCTCCTGCCGTCATCAATGCATCTCTTTGTGTGTTTTTCTCTGTTTGAGACTGTGACTGAGAAACACTCCAGTCTCTCTGGTCAGAGTGACACAGCGATGGCGGGTTAAAGTTATTGGACATTCTGAAACATGGGACACCCTGTACGGAGCAGCTTAATGTTGGCTGAAGCAGGGGCCATTTTGGCTCTAATATGGCCCCATGCTGACCCTGTGCCTCCTCTTCCTGTGCTCTCTGCAGGCCCAGAAGAATGAGAGAGAGTCCATCCGGCAGAAGCTGGCGCTGGGCAGCTTCTTCGACGATGGGCCAGGAATTTACACCAGCTGCAGCAAGAGTGGGAAGCCTAGTCTCTCCTCACGGTGAGCCATCGTGCCGACTTACTGTTCCTCCTCCCCATTTTATTCACAGATGGAGAGAATTACAGCACAGCCTGCAGTGAATCTATTCCCACCTCAAACTGTGCTGCACGATTACTATCAAAAATTCCGCTGTGGAATGTGTGGGGTGTCACGGATTTAACTTCATCAAACCTAATTTATTATTTTTATTAATATATATTCATCCATTTTATTTAGTGATGAACCTCAGCAGAACTTGCGGTGCACCAATTCAGAGCACATCATCACACCCACTGTATTTACATATACTATATTCATCTATTGATCCATTTTATTATCCACTTGGCCAGATTGGATATCAGTGCAATAACCAAAGTGCAAGTCTCTGTTAGCTTTACATAGCAGGTAGGCCCAGTCTTTACATAAGATATTATGGTGGAACTCTCCTCGAAGGGCTTGCTGAAGATGGTCACGATTTGTCTGAAGATAATTGGACAAATCGCAGCAGTACCCTGCGTACCAGCAGGGGGCACAGCAGCATAAAGCCATGGTGATTTCTATGAAATAGACAAAAGCAGACTCATACCATGTGGAATGGAAATGTGAACCTAAGTGATTTCAATAAGTAAACACAGCTGTTGTAAAATGACCAAGCACACTCACAGTGATGTGTGTGAGCCTGTAGGTTGAGATATTAATTTATTTTATTTAACCTTTATTTAACCAGGGAAGTTGAGATTGAAAATCTCTTCTTTGAGGGAGCCCTGGGGGGTTGAGGTAGAGAGGGAGAGGACAAGTTGCATAGCCAATCAGATCAGGGGTTTATTAGGTGGCAGGTTGAAAGAGCCAGGTTGGGAATTTAGCCATGACACTGGGGAACCTCCTATTCTTGTCAAAGAGTGGCATGGGTTCTTAAATGGCCACAGTGTATCAGGAACTAGGTTTAATGTCTCATTCGAAAGATGCATCTTATTCAGTACAGTGTCCCCATCATTGCACTGAGGCATATTCCACCACAGGGCAACTCGCAACCTACTGGCCACCAATACCACTTCCAGCAGCAACTTGGTTTTCCCAGGTGGTCTCCCATCCAAGTACTAACCAAGCCCACACCTGCTTAGCTTCAGCCACACGGCCGGAGCAGATTGAGTAATGGTATGGGAGACTGTATGATTCACAGCAATTCTGGCACATTCCAATGTATGTGACTGTATGATTCACTGATTCCGGCACATTCCGATGCTTCCTACTCCCAGGTATGTTTCACACACTTTTTGTCCCCCACTGTTAGTGGTATGAGCATAGCTGCAGGATGCACTGTTTGAGTGGTTAAGGGCTTCTGACTGAGGCGTCGGGCACCATGGAGACGTAGAGTTTGTGTTCATTCCTCACACTCCGGTAGGTTTCCTGTAAAACAGCTCTCCCGAGCCTGACCTCAGACAGGCCGGCACTCTGTTCCTGCGCTCGTATAAAGCACCTTTTGTTTTATCACATTTCCATGATTTCACGTGATAAATGGGTGAAGGTTTGAAAACTCCACAGAGAGATTGCACGGGTTGAAGGCTTGAGGGGACTGAGAGGAGGACGGATAGAGAGCGAGAGGTGAAGGGGGGGGACTTCCAGTACTAAATCGCAGTTTGTCATGAGGGGCAGGACCCGTCCTGCTGCTTGACTCAGTGCAGGAAACCAGTGTGCCTCACAGAAACCGGGAAGCTTCTTCTAACCTTTGAGGGAAGTCCTCCATTCGATTACTCCAAGCTGAATGCATGTGCTTTCTCAAAAGAGAAGTTCACCTCCTACATTAATCAGTAGTTACTGGACAGTGTGTGAGCTTGTGGTCGGCTTTCCAGGACTAATGATTACTTAAAAAGTGCTGGGTAGGGCAGAGGGGACTTTCTGATTAAAACCAAACATGTAATCTTTGGAATTCAAACATTATAGCGGTAAATTTATGGTAATGTTATTGTTATTTAGTTATCACTCCCAGCGGCTCTGAATATGCATGCTTGTGCTTGCGTTAATACTCAAACACAGGTGATGACATAATCTGAAAATGCTAATGGCTGTCCCATCAGTCCTGGCTCTTTTCTGCATTATTCATTACTGGTGTATCAGTCATCAGATATTTCTGGTGCCTGGGGATATTTTCATGTGTCTGATATTAGAGAAAACTGCTGGATTTACTGGAAAGGCCTGTAAAAGTTTATGACTGTATTGGGCTTGTTATATTGCCTGCCTGCGGTATTCTCTCATTCATTCACCTGATTGATGTAAGGAGCTGATTTTAATCTTGAACAGGTTGATCAAGGCAGTATATGGATTATTTTACGCTTCTAATTACTTGTTTAAAAAAAAAAAAAGCCTCATTGATGTGGCTGTTAAATTGCTCTTTGATGCCCGAATCACCCACCCCGCAACTTCCTTTGATTGTATTGAGCTGGTGTCTGCCTCTTCGATCGATACCTGTGAAAGCAGACAGGTGAGGTGGAGGAGTGGAGTGAGGGATTAAGAAGAGGGGTAATTAGCTGAAGGCCGAGAGACGGGGCTCCGTTTCAGGCTCCCTCTGGTCGGAGTATCGACAGCCATTTGACCACGCAGAATCGTGTGTTTTTCATTTCTCTGGCAGAGCGTGACCCTTCCAGTGCAGAAGCCAGCCTTTGAAGCTGGGGCATTATTATGATTTACAGTACTAGCATTATTTGCATTTAATAGCATTGGTCACCACTCTGAACTCATAATCTCATAATGCAATGCACTCTCACTCTCTCCTAGCTTTCAATGAGCAGTAGCTCGATTTCTGCTTCACTGAGCATGCCATTAGTTTTTATATTTGTATTTACAGTTAGTCATTTATCTCACACTTTTATCCTCACTAATATGCTCACATAAATGTTTAAGTAAAGAACTGCGATCCCATAACCTATTGCGGTAATCAGCATATAAACAGCACGCATGGAACTTAATATAGGCTACTTCTGCAAATGCTTAGCTGCTTAAAAATAGAAATAGAGTTTCTCGTACTCGCGCCTTCTGCAGGAAGTTGTAGTAGCCTGTTCCTGCCGGCTCCCCAAACCGCCAAACCCTAATACTCCAGAGGCTCTAGAGTTTAGACCCACCAGGGGCCCATTATATGGGGGCTGTCTTTCCTCTGGGGTGGAATTTGTGTTTCTAATCTACAGTCTTTTGGAGTTATGGGAGTTTGCCTATCCTTGTTTTATCTGCTTAGCGGGTCGTCCCTTTAAATTGTTATGCAATTCATTAGTACTTGTACAGCCTTGCTATGATATTTTTTTTTGTGTATTTCATTCCAGTGCTTGTAGGATACTTAAATATGTACAATTTATTATTATTGTTGTTGTTGTTGTCCTAATCTCTCCGTGTGTCTGTCTGTACTCAGGTTGCAGAGTGGGATGAACCTGCAAATCTGTTTTGTTAATGACAGCGGCAGTGACAAAGACAGCGATGCAGACGACAGTAAGACAGAAACCAGCTTGGACACTCCTCTGTCTCCCATGGTACGGGCTAAAGCTGGCTAACCCACAATTCACTGCCCTGCAGTACAGCCTAATGTTTGCTAACTCACAATTCCTCTCTCCACATTTCAGGCTAAAGCTAGCCAACTTACTTACCGTTCTTATTGCCATCTGACTAGCTAGCCAGATCAGTATATTGCTAGCTAACTCTTTATTTCCCTTTAGCATGGACTAATGCTTGCTAACTGGCAATTCGCTGCCCTGCAGTACAGCCTAATGCTCACTAACTTGCAATTCCTCCTCCCATATTGTAGGCTAGCGCTAGCCAAATCAATATAATGCTAGCTAACTCTCTATTACCCCACAGTACAGGCTAAGGCTAGCTAACTCACAATGCCCCATTCTATTCCCTGCACTACAGACTAAAGTGAGCCATCTCTCCTTCCGGGACAATGCAGACTAATGTTAGCAAACTCACTATGACCTTCCCTGCAATACAAGCTAAGCAAGCTAATTCACCATTCACTTCCCATATTGCAAGCGAAGAGTAACTACCTTATTATTTGCAACTTGGAGCACTGGCAAAAAAAAAATTAAAATTTGGAATACATTTTTGGGAATGTCTCTAACTTGACTGAATTGGGCCATTGCAGAAATAATGAATGAATAAATGCATTAAATTAATACATTCATCATTTTTTTTTAGTTGAGAAAACTACACTCATAAAATGCTTGGTATCATTGAGAAAGATGCGTATGGATCATTAGCTGTGTTTTCCTCATCTGAATCATACCAAGTGTTTCATCTGCATACCGATCATGACACTGAGATTCTAGTAAATGCAGCAATGCTGATGGGGTCCCCCAGATGAATGTGAGTGGTGCGACTCTCAAAATCGGCTGACGTGTTAATGTACTTCACAGATTCACTATTAGAGTCCAGATATGCATAGTTACTGAGGTCAACTCTCAGTCACACATTCATGTTGTGAGTCAGGCGGGTAAAATTGAAGCGCTGGTCACAATTAGATAGTGGCTTTGTTCAGAATCTCAGGCTGGGCAGTCTGTAAATTTTAATTACATGAGTTATTAATGTTATGAAACCATGCGATCGCCCTGACTGTTCAGGAATATAGCATTCTGTGTGTCCGTCTACCAGAGAGTCTCCAAAGCCACAAAACCTCACACTGTTCCAGTCAGTTGTCTGTTGAGAGAGAGAACCATAGGATATGCTAACAGAAGCAGTGGCCTCATAGAAAATCGTTTCTGAAATCGTTTGATACTGAGAGATTAGCTGCTTGACTGAGATGAATGAACGGATACCACAAAGTTAATGGCATTTTTCTCTGTCCTGTGTTTTCATATCTGTGTGTGTGTGTGTGTGTGTGTGTGTGTTTGCGCGCGCGTGTGTGCGTGTATGTGTATGTGTGTATGTGCGTATGCGCCTGTGACACTCACAGAGCAAGCAGAGCTCATCCTACTCGGACCGGGACACCACAGAAGAAGACTGTGAGTCCCTGGAGGACATGGACTTCCTGAGCCGTCAGAAGAAGCTGCAGGCAGAGGCCAAGCTGGCGCTGGCGATGGCCAAGCCCATGGCCAAGATGCAGGTGGAGGTGGAGAGGCAGAATCGCAAGAAGTCCCCTGTAGCAGACCTGGTCAGTCCCCACACTGCTGTCCTCTTTCAGTCAGCCACTTCGGCCAATAGCGTGTGCTCAGATGATGCTCTCACTTACATAGGCAATCGTGACAAGCCCAGTGGTCTCTCACTCCTCTATCCCTGCCTCATTATTTTTTCAAGTATCACTAATCCAGAGTATGCCTTCACCGCACCGCTGGTCTGTCTTATGTTCATCTTTACTTGGGTGGAACACTTTACTTATTCACGATGAGGTGGAGGTTAGGCTGATCTATTATTTATATCCCAGAATGCACTGGCTTCAGGGAAACTGCTGTGCTTGTTTGTCAAAAATAATAAGGCTCAATGCTGCAGCATGCTCAACACAGTGGTTACTCTCTGGGATGTTTTGGGGTGGGTGTCCGCCATTCTAGCGAGACTTGAGACTGCTCAATCGTACTGCTCATTTTGCATGACTACATGCTAAAATCAGGACTTGAACCTCTTAATTAAACTTCTTCACTATGAACTACTTGACCAAAGATATACATTTATCTGATTTCCCAGTGCTTAGCGAGCTTGACTTGGACTTTAGACTGTGAAACAGCCGCTGCTGGCCTCCTCTGTAAATGTCAAGCTCGTGGTGTTTGGGTGGTTCTTGTGGGAGTGCACGAATGCAGCAGCTGCCTGAAGGACATGTGGTTGTCGGAGGTTGCAGGGTTTTTGTTAGATTTCGCAAAGGCGGCATGGCCTTCCGAGGAATTTACAACCTCGAAAACCCACTCAATTCACATTGTGACAATAAAAAAAACACTTCGAGCTGAAATGAAATGCATTTTATTTTTTTTTATTTTTTGTGCAAATTTGGTGGAGCCGTGCCTTAAAAGCCAAGCGCGGTCAGTGTCTGACTAAAACTAACTGAATACACGTACAAACATTTGTACAGTATATCCACGTAAGTACATACTCTGACTGAATTTAAATACAAACATATATGTGTACATGTATAAACATATGTCTATGCGTACTATATGTTATTAATTGCTTATTTCCATATTGCCTCGGCATTGGCCTGAGGGTCGCCGTATTGGCCCGAGGCCGCAGGCCGAGAGGTAATACCGCGACCCAAAGGCCAATACCAAGGCAATGTGAAAATAAGCAATTTATAATATTTTTATTAATTGGTTACGTGTGTTGTGCTATCATGACAATATTATGACTATGACTTCTGAAGTACGCGACTTCAAGACTCATTAAAGAGCTAAATGCTATGTCCGCGACTGTTGTCTGCTTCTCTGAAGAGAGCGAATGCCACAATTGCCAATGGTGAATGAATATACATTGCATACAAACATACTGCACGTGTATACATACATCTATATACTCTAACTGAATATGCGGACAAACATACAGATATGCACGTGTACATACTGTAACTGATAATACATTGCATAAAAACACGTGCATACACACTGACTGAATATGCGCACAAACATGCATATGTGCATACATTTACATACTTTGAATGTGGTGGACAGTGAATAATCATCTCCGTTTCTCCCTCTATTGCTGTTCGTGACAGTCTTCTGGGTCTTGCCTTCTATATCTCATTCTTTCTGTTTCATCGCTCGCTGTGACACACAAACGAAAATACTCACACACACGCAAATACTGAAAGGCTATTGTTGTCCCACTATATAGTGTGTGGTGGAAAGTGTAATGGGTGACGGGCTGTTAGCGGTGCGTGGGGTGAGCCTATTTCGCTGCAAGCTCGCTCTCAGCGTGAAAGTGAAAGTGAGAGAGCTCTGAGAAGAGTCACGCCAAGGGGGTGTGCGTTGCGGTGTGCACAGGAAGTGACAAAACTGCCTATGAGGGCATAAGGACCAGTCAGCTGTGGGAAAGCGGCTCGGTAAAGACTGGGGGAATTCTAACACCACATCGTGCAAAATCCCATCCACCCCACTGCCTCAATGACCTGAGTCTATCATGCAACTTGCCATAAGTATCCCACCAATCCACAGAACTGAGGCCTGGCTTGACAAGGGGTGGGGTTGATGTTAGCTGCTCAGGACAGCTGTGGAGTATGTGAGGAGTCTAGCCTATGTTCTGTTTTGTTATATGCACAGATAGTGTAGCAGTGTTTGTTTTCTGTTAGGAGTGCGTATGTGCTGTCTTAAAGAGGATCTTACACGAGTGGGCTTGTGGGCTTTAGCAAGCAACGGACCCAAAATTTACTCAACTCGTTTCATAACATTCATTATATGACACGACCTAGAGTATAAGATTCTGTTTATCACTTAACTGAATCGCGTAATTTAATTGAAAACAAACTATTTCCATTAGCACCGTAATAATAGCTAATTCCCATAATTTTAGCACTATGATACTCCGTAACTCACTAAGTCACAGACATTTGAGATTGAACTAGCCATGGTTTTTAAATTCGCAGTCAACTGAGAAGCTAGCTAGCTAGCTAACAAACTAATGCTGCATAATGATTGACGAAAGGTACTCCATGCACACTGGCTAGCTAGGTCAGTAACAATAACTTAGTTATGAAAGTGGTACTTAGCTGGCTCGCTATTACACTAAGCCACACCGATTTAACCAACGTCACCCTTGGTATTCAGTTTGGCTAAATATTAAAGAGCATGACGTAATGTGGAGCGATTTTTTTCCCTCTTTCTCAACCAATGGCATTTTCGCAAAAGTGATATTACCCTGGGGTAATATCAAAAATATGTCATGAGCTGGGCTATGGGAAAAGTACTGCAGTTATGTGATAAGTAAAGATAGTGTAGCTGTATTTTCTCTTAAGTGTGAGTATGTGCTGTTATGTAAAGATGGTGTAGCTGTATTTTCTGTAAGGTCTAAGTATGTACTAGCCTATTATGTAAAGATAGTGTAGCTGTATTTTCTGTAAGCTCTGAGTATGTACTAGCCTATTATGTAAAGATAGTGTAGCTGTATTTTCTGTAAGGTCTGAGTATGTACTAGCCTATTATGTAAAGATAGTGTAGCTGTATTTTCTGTAAGCTCTGAGTATGTACTAGCCTATTATGTAAAGATAGTGTAGCTGTATTTTCTGTAAGGTCTGAGTATGTACTAGCCTATTATGTAAAGATAGTGTAGCTGTATTTTCTGTAAGCTCTGAGTATGTACTAGCCTATTATGTAAAGATAGTGTAGCTGTATTTTGTGTAAGGTTTGAATGTGTGCTGTTTTGCCCCCACAGTTGCCCCACCTGCCCCACATTAATGAGTGTCTGATGAAGAGGAGCCTGAAGCCCACTGACCTGCGGGGAATGACCCTGGGACAGCTGCAGGTCATCGTCAACGACTTGCACTCGCAGATAGAGAGTGAGTAGTGCATGCAAGCATACACACACACACGCGCGCGCGCGCGCACACTCTCTTTCTCTCATCCATACACATACTCTGACCCTACGACCTGCACTCACAGATAGTGAATTAGTAATGCTGCAGGCATGCGAGCATACACACACACACACACACACACACACACACACATACAGTGCTGTGCAAATGTCTTAGGCACCCTGTATTTTTTAAAACTTAAAATTGCTTTAAATGTTTATATTTTGAGCTGCCGGATAGCTCACTCGGTTAAGGCACTGCGTTGCAGTGCAGAAGTGACTATCACGTCGCGGGTTCGAGCCCCGGACGTACCAACCGGCAGTGGTCGGCAGCTTTTTCAGAGTAGCGCACAATTGGCCATCGCGCTACAGGGTTTCAAATTGGGAAGGGACTGCCGGGAAAAGGGAAATATCTAAAATAGCTTTGTTCGTTGCTCAAGCGCCTCCTGTTGGCCAGACGGGCGCTCGTCAGGAAGATTCTAAGTCTGTTCATGTCCGGGTATCCTCCGCCCTCGTTCTGAACTTGCGAAGATTCAACCAATGAGTGAATAAGAAGCAGTGGCTGACAGGCACGTGCTTCGGAGGAGAGCCGTGAACTGTCTTCGCTCTCCTGAGTTGGCAGCAAGGGGTCGATATCTGAGCAAGCTTTGTACATAGTTCACCAATTGGGCATTCCAGATTCGGGTGGGATTGGAGATGCCAAATTAATTAAAAAAAAAAAAAAAAAAAAATGTTTATATTTTGTTTTCCACATTGCTGAGTTGCTGAAAATAAGAAGTAGATTTGAAATTCCAAATGCTAATTTAAAGAAAAGTTTTGTAAATAAATGTTCGTATTTCATGAAAAACAGTTGATGCAGATAAATCAGTCTTGGCAGAGCCTTGATGTGAACATCATCATGACTGTCTTGGAAGGACAGACCCAAGTGAGCAGAAGAACAGTAGCAAGTTTTCCACTCTGCTTGAAACAAGCAAAAAGACAATCATCTTCTAAAACTATATCACAGTATAGGACAGAGTCCCAAATGTTTTGGCAAAGGGCAGTCACATCAAATATTGATTTGTTTTAGTTTTTAACAGTTTACAGCTCTTTTTAGTACATTTTTCAGTTATTAGAAACTTTTAATTTCATCATTTTTGCAAGCATATTTGCCCTAAGAAATTGCTTTAAGTGTGCCTAAGACTTCTGCACAGTGCTGTACACCTAACAGCCTTTACATCCAGAAAGAGAGTGATTCGTGCTGTGAGCATGCATAGACACGCAAACTCTTTCTCTTATATGTGCACTTACACACACCTGTGCTATACACATGCAAATACATACAACAAAACACACACACTTACGTACCAATTTCATGACTGTATGTCCCACTGTGCCTTAAAGCTTGCAGTGTACTTTTGTGTGGTCAGCGCAAAGTAGCATTGTGGCGTTGTATTGCACATAGCTGTTCATTGGAAGAGCTTTAAGTGTGTACCTGCTTGGTTTTGTATTTGGGTTGGGCGGTGGAATTGAGTACATGATAGTTTGGTGCTTTCCATCCCAGTGAGTGTAGTGAGCGTCACTGGGTGGAGTTGACTCCTGGCTCATCACCTGTGGTGTTCAGTGGTCACAGCATTGTGTGCTTACTGTCGTTAGGTATGGAGGGCTGTATGGAGTTTGGGTTACTTTGGGTTAAGTACGGTGTGACCTATATTAGTGTGGCTTTGGCGGGGGTGCGGCCTGTCCTGATGGAGAGCCTCTTCCACATGGAGCTCTGCGGGCGGGTTAGTCAGAGCACTGGGGTGGTGTTTTAGCAGGCTGGTGCTGATTGGCTCCTCGGTCTCTCTCTGCAGGTCTGAACGAGGAGCTGGTCCAGCTGCTGCTGATCAGGGATGAGCTGCACATGGAGCAGGACGCCATGCTTGTGGACATAGAGGACCTGACCAGGTGAGAGATCAGCCTGTCCCCACAGTGGCTGCCACAGCATGAGAGTCATTCCACGTGAAATCAACCAAATTCAGGAAGAATCCCATGGTCCTAGTCATGGATTACCTTCAAATTTTAATAAAATGTTGTATATGGTGCCAAATGAAAAAATCCCAAGTTTTAGCTCAATCCTCCCAGCGGTTTCCATTTTCTGGGGGGTCGAAAAAGTGGGCGCGGCACCCCTGGTGGCTGCCTTAGCAGCTTTTGCCATTTTGAAGGGCTATAACTCAAAAACTAAACAAGATATTTATTTCATTTTTTTCTCAATGAGGTCTTTGAAATAAACTTTGTCTGATCAAAATCAAAGGATGCCCTCGATGAGAAAAAAGGTTCCGAAAAAGGGTCACCCCTCACAAGAGGGGGTCAAAGGTACCCCCACAGCCAAAAATCTATGAAAGGTAAACCACAATAAACTGTTGAAATTGTAAGTCTCAGATATGCACTAATTGTTAGAAATAAAACATTGTCAGAATACAACATAAGTAGGGGTGAGATGGCCATGCCAAAATTGGTAACTTTTGAAGTCGCAAAAACAAAGAACCCTATTTTGACTGGTAATAGCACAGCCATGAATGGGTTAATTCTATTTCTTTTACTTGTTAATGATAGTCATTTGCTGTGTAAATACACACAGGAAAAAATGAAATCAATATCTTGCTTAGTTTTTGAGTTATAGCCCTTCAAAAATGGCAAAAGCTGTTGTGGCAACCTCCGGGGGAGCCACGCCCACTTTTTCGACCCCCCCCAAAAAAATAGGAACCGCTGGGAGGATTGAGCTAAAACTTGGGACATTTTCATTAGGCACCACATACAACATTTTCTTGAAATTTGAAAGAAATCCATGACTATGGACCTGGGAGCCCTAGTTTATTTCACGTGGGATGACCCCTCAGCCTGTTCATACAGGAACTCTTATTGCATGATAGATCAGCCTTCAGGTGCCCCCACAGCATGAGAGATCAGCCTGTTCATATAGCAGCTCTAACAGCATGAGAGATCAGCCTGTTCATATAGCAGCTCTAACAGCATGAGAGATCAGCCTGTTCATATAGCAGCTCTAACAGCATGAGAGATCAGCCTGTTCATATAGCTGCTCTAACAGCATGAAAGATCAGCCTGTTCATATAGCAGCTCTAACAGCATGAGAGATCAGCCTGTTCATATAGCTGCTCTAACAGCATGAGAGATCAGCCTGTTCATATAGCAGCTCTAACAGCATGAGAGATCAGCCTGTTCATATAGCTGCTCTAACAGCATGAGAGATCAGCCTGTTCATATAGCTGCTCTAACAGCATGAGAGATCAGCCTGTTCATACAGCAGCTCCTGTAGTAGGAGGTACACCATTTGCAATCACTGTAGACAAACTGCACCTCACGAGGGCAGCGAGATGATGCTTTGGGAAGCACTG
Organism: Gymnothorax javanicus; assembly: GCA_029692085.1. Taxonomy (NCBI): domain Eukaryota; kingdom Metazoa; phylum Chordata; class Actinopteri; order Anguilliformes; family Muraenidae; genus Gymnothorax; species Gymnothorax javanicus. The sequence continues at coordinate 23,079,903 of CM056195.1, read as the reverse complement.
TTGCCTCACAGCAAGAATTTTGTGGGTTTGATTCCAGGCCCAAGGCTTTTCTTTGTGGAGATAGCATGTCCCATATGTGTTTGTGTGGGTTCACTTCAGTTTCTTCTCGCAGTCCAAAGACTGTAGGTATGAGTGAATGGTATGTGCTTTGATTAGCCTCCAGCAGGTTATATGAGGGCCTGTCCACACGAGAATGATTTTTTTGAAAATGCATAAATATTTCATTGTGTCAGCCTTGCGTCCACACGGAGACGGCTAAAACTCTGCCCGAAAACGGTACTTTTTGAAAACGGGTTCCAGAGTGAGAACATCTGAAAACGCCACCCCAGCGTTTTTTGCGTGGACAACCAAAACGGGGTTTTTTTTTTGGAAATGAAGATGTGATAGCCGCATCACAGCCCCAAGGCCTGTGTGCGGTGCTGCATTGCGCTGTTGCGTTTCCGCGGAAATAGACCAAAAATGAAGAAGGCGGCAGCGAGTATGCGCCTTCTTCTCCGTTTTTGGTCTATTTCTGTAGAAACACTACAGCGCCACACGCAGGCCTGGAATATTTACTACAGCGTTTTGGGTCGTTTTAGGCGCCTCCATGTGGACGCAGATATTTTTAAAAACGATGCCGCGTGGACGGGAGATTTTTTAGAAACAACAAAAAAAAAGACTGTTTTCGAAAATCTCCGTCTCCGTGTGGACGAGGCCTGAGATAGCTGAAAAATTGCTGCAAGTGCCATTAGACAATAAACAAACAACCAAAAACACCTCATCGCAGAAGATCACACAAAATAAAGCCGCCGTCCACACTGTGCATGAAACAGAAAAGCTTCCACACCAGCACCTTTCTCACCAGCTCTTCCTCCTCATCTCCCTCCTCTCAGACATGCGGAGAGCCAGCAGAAACACATGGCGGAGAGAACTCCATCCAAATGAGCCCAGTCCGACCCACGCCCCACCCACTCACCCACCCCGCCCCGTCCCAGCAGCCCTGCAGGAGAGGGCCACTCTGTCATTTGCTTCTGTGGTTGTAAACTTGCTGAAGGTGGAACACTTCCTACGGGAAGAGAAGTAATTACGTGTTTGTTAGTCTTGAAAACTGTCCCACGCTTCCTGTACAGTGATTGGCCTTGCTTCTCTATACTTTGTTTTGAACTTTCTACATTTCCCACTAAATTATGATTGTCAAATACATACAGTATACATATATGTATATATATATGCACACAGATTGGTGGAAAACAATATTAGTGAACTAGAAATGAAAGAAAACATTGTATAAAGCCAAAAAAAGTACATTTTTAAGTTGGACAGTATCTAAAGTTGGCCTCTTTCTATTCTGCACAAATGGTAGGTTTCAACTGAGAAACTTTTATTTGAAGGTGCTAAACGAGCGAAAGGAAAATGCCTGCCTTGTAGTCAAAGTTGTAGCATTTGTTTGTTAATATGTTCACTCTTATCGGTCTTCAACATTTTGTGAATGTTGATTTTCTGACACGAGTCCTTTTAAAAAAAAAAAAAAAGTGTGTTATCATTTTCATCCAGTTGTATTCAGACCTATTTGGGATGGGACATTATGTACAGATATGTAAAATAAGTAATAAATAAAACTTTGTTTCATATTCCATGGCTCAATCTTCAGTTCTTTCTGGATGGAATTCACATGAAGTTACACTGAATTTTAACCTTTGCTCTACACGTTTAGCACAGATTTTGTTCAGGTTAGAGGTATAAAAATGGGTTGACTCGTCTTTCATTTTCAAACTTGGATTATTTCTTGCAACATCAACACTGAATCCAAGTTATTTGTTACATAATTAGATGTGTAATATCATACAATATGAAGGATGTTGCCCTTTCAGACTCATAATTTGAAAAGCAAGTTAACATTTTTGCACAAGTCTACTTAAGATACCACTGAATCAGGGGTGGATGTATGGTGGGCAAGGGGGGGAAGCTGCCCCACCGACCTTAGAACTTACCCCCCCTCACTTCTCAGTTCTTAAAACAGCTATTGTAAAAACAAATTGACACTATGTTCACAAACTGCTGAAATAATTGAATAAACTATGTTCACAAACTGCTGAAATAATTGGAATAACTTAAGTGAGAAATAAATAACTCACTCATAGGCGGAGATTTAAGTAAGGATGGTTGGGATGTGTCCTGTCCAATTTTGAGACGCGGCAAGAATACCCTGAGTTACTTTGGATCAGTGGGGGAAAAAAAAGAATGCAGAATTGTAAATCTAAAATGCCCCAGTTCGATGTGATGTCAGTTACTCTGTGGTTTGCGGCTTTGCCCAATCCATAGGCATTCAGTGGTCGAATCTGAAGTGTCTATCCTAGCTGTAGTCATGTAATTAACATTTCAAGAAAACAAAACCGTAAAGACTTAAAAGTCAGAATTGCAAACTGGCAAGTTTCCTAACGTAGCTACAGTATTCAACCCCATTTCTAAAAAAGTTGGGACGCTGTGTAAAATGTATATAAAAGCAATGCAATGATTTTAGAATCATTTGAACTTTATATTTATTTTAAAATAGTACAAAGACAATATATCAGATGTTGAAACTGATGAATTTTACTGTTTTTTGAAAAATATCTGCACATTTTGAATTTGATGACTGCAAAATGTTTTAAAAAGTTGGAACAGGACAATAAAAGACTGGAAAAGTTTCATGATGCCAAAAAAAGACAACTGGCAGAACATCTCACAGCTAATTAAATTATTTAGCAACAGGTCAATAAAATGATTGGGTATAAAAAGTCTTGATAAGTAAATATGGTGAGGGCTTAACCACCCTATGAAAGACTGCATGGAAAATAGTTCAGCAATTTTAGAATAATTTTTTCAACTTAAAATTGCAAAGGAGATATGGTGCATAATATCATTAAAAGATTCAGAGAATCCAGAAAAATCTCTGTACATATGGGACAAGGCCAAAATTCAACTTTGAATGGCTGTGATTGTCAGGTCCTCAGGCAGCACTCCAAGAAAAACAGACAGGGTCCTGTTGTAAAAATCACTGCATGGACTCACGAACACTTCTGTAAACCATTCTCAGTAAACATTTAAACTATATATAAACAGGACCCAGAAACACTGCCTTCTTCCCTGGGCCTGAGCTCATTTAAAATGCACTGAGGCAAAGTGGAAAACTGCCCTGTGGTTTGATTTATCAAATGGTGAAACACTTTTTGGAAATCCCGGATGCCACATCCGCTGGGCTAAAGAGGAGAGGGGCCATCCAGCTTGTTATAAGCAAACAATTCAAAAGCCTGCATCCATGATAGTATGGGGGTGCATTAGTACACATGGCATGGGTAACTTGCGCATCCTTGAAGACACCATTAATGGTGAACAATATAGGTTTTGGTGCATCATTTACTGCTATCCAGATGTGTTTTTTAATGGGAGGGCCTTGCTCATTTCAGCAACATCATGCCAAACACCATTCTCTGCATGTATTATAACAACATGGCTCTGTAGTAAAAGAGTCTGGGTGCTAAAGTGGTCTGCCTGCAGTCCAGACCTATCATCCAATGGTTGAGTCAACCATTTGACTCAATGGTTCGAATTTTGCATATTACATCTCTGTATGTGGATCAAATAATCTTTCTGATGAGCAAAATAAATCTTAGAGTATCTGGGTGCTATTTGTCAAAGATATGGCAATGCTATTTCAAAGACATGGGAATGACTAATCAACCTGAAATTTGCAGGGCAAAGTATATCATGCACAGGTATGTGCCATGAACTGGAAATTGTTTGAAAAACTTGTACAATTTGTGTCCTCACTGCTTCAAAACTGATGATTTTCTCATGTTGCTTGGATGCCGTAATTACGGCTTGCGGTTAAATTTGTTTTTTATTCCCTCACAAATTTTAAAAGGTGTCTTTATTGTTCCAATGTTGGACCCAAGCATAAAAACTAGTACCGCTTGTGAGCTTACATAACACTAAAGCCTGAAATAAAGCAAGTGAGCTACAGTCCCCATGGCACTATTTATTTACTTAAGGAAAGGATCTCACAGTTTTTTGTATGAACACTGGTCTGTTCTTCCTATTGTGCATTATCAAGAAATGATACAGAGCGTTTTAATATGGGACATAATTTAACAATAAATATATGAAAATATTTTTGTGGATCTTTTGTTGAATCTATTTGTATATTCACACAAAATTGCATTTAACTATACTTGTCCCGCTGTGTTACCATGCCACCCTGCCAAAACCCCAGCCACCCCGTGTAAAAATTTCCAGATCCGCCACTGCACTATATCAAGTCACAAATACTGTTTATATTTTACAGAATTGGCAACGGTCATTCTACCCTTATCCACACCAAAAATTTTAAAAATATCCCTGACATCACACAATCAAAGACCCATTTTCAGAGTTTTTACCTACTACAAACCACAACTTGCCCCCAATGAAATGGAAGAGCAACAAAAAAAACACAGCAGTCATCGATGTCTCAAAATGAAAGTAGTGACATCACAACTCCATGTCCCTCCTTCCATTTTATTTTCCCCATAGTGAAACTGAAATGGCTTACCGTTGCTCAGTGGCCCATAATATAAAAATATGTGTATGTTGCACGAGATAACCAATCTCTCACTAAATGAGCTGCCGATTATTTTTGGACATTGAGCTCTGATTCATCATTATGACAAGCATTGTGGGCGTCTTTTTGTAGGCAAGCTTTGTTTGTTGTCCTTCATGGAAAGTACAGACTACATACTGTAGAGAGCAGGAAATTCCTCCTAATGTAATCGATGAGTTTACATTGGAACCATCCTGGAGAATGTCAGATGTGCTGGTATCCTGGGGCCCAGGACACCTCTGTGTAACTATCTCCTCTCAACATCAGTTAGAGCTCCAAAACATTCACAGCGGAGTCTACGCAATATTAATGAATGACATAGCAATGATTACAATTGATGTTTCTTGTCAACTTTATTAAAAATAATATATCTTTTGTTTGTTTGAAATATTTTATTGATATTTCCTTTAAAGGAGGAGACCTCACCTCGGCAAAGTATATTTCAGCGGAAAGTAGAATTCTTGAAGTTTGTATAACGCATAGTTTTACAAATTTTAATTGGTGATTATCCAGTGCAACGAATTTAAAACTGGCGAGTCTTCAAATTGGCGTCAATATCACGGGGCAGATATTTTTACTTGGGGAGTCTAATTTTATCCAATCAAATGCCAGTTCACTAGACTGTGCCATGCTGCTCGTGATGGCTGTTAAACTCATTGCTTTCATAGTCTCAATTTGGTTATCAGTGAGTTCTTATACACCCTGCGAATGTCTGCCTTGTGATTTTGATGCCAATTTGAAGACTCGCTGGTTTTAAAATGCATCACACTGGATTACCACCAAATTAAAATTTGTAAAACTATGCGTTATAGACACTTTATGAATTCTACGTTCCGCTGAAACATACTTTGCTAAGGTGAGGTCTTCTCCTTTAAAGCAGTCATTGAAGATAGTTTTTCACAGCCAGCTACATGGAAAAAAAGCACATACTTCAAAGTTGTACGTTTCACTTCTCTGTGCTCAATGAAAATCATTGTTCAACACAAATTTCTTCAAAAATGTATCTTTGACCTCACTGTCTTTAAATTAACTTGCTTATATCTCAGTCCCCTGACTTAAGCATCACCGAAAGCCAGTGGGTAAGTGAAAAATGATAATCAATGGCCCTGGATGTTGTGGAGAGATTCTATAAAGAGGAATGGTCTCAAACTGAAGAGGTGCTGGTGGGCCAGTAGGTTATGATCTTCCCTCTGGTGGAATAATCCATGATACCCCAGTGCAGTGATGGGGACACTGCACTGAAGGATATGCCATCTTTCGGATGAGACGTTAAACTAAGGTCCTGACTCTCTGTGGTCATTAAAGATCCTGTGACACTCTTCGACAAGAGTAGGGGGTTCCCCGGTGTTATGGCTAAATTCCCAACCTGGCTCTTTCAACCTGCCACCTAATCATCCCCTGATCTGATTGGCTGTGCAACTTGTCCTCTCCCTCTTCACCTCAACCCCCAGGGCTCCCTTGAAAAAGAGATTTCGATCTCAATGGGACTTCCCTGGTTAAATAAAGGTTAAATAAATAAAAATAAAATACATTTTCTGCTCCGTATTCTCTGACCTTCTGAGATGTTATAGTAGAAGACTCAGTGCTGTTTTTTTTGGCAGAGGGAGATTGTACAAAGCATTACATTCAGGGGTGCCAATAATTCTGGCCCATATCATTTCGCTCAAAATAGTTATTGCTTGATGAGGGATGAGGGATTTTTTTCTTTAAGAATTAATTTACTGCAATTAAAAATTAGATTTTTTTCCTACGTAAGTTTAAGCTACTTCTCTGAAAGGTGAATTTCTTATAACCCTTTTTACTCAACTAGGGGCCGATTATTGTTTAGGGGACTGTTAATGAAAAAAATACTTAATTTAGCTTTTTTTAAAAAAAAAAAAAAAAAAGGCAAGTGGCACACATTTTTTGTTTCTTGGAAAAATATTGCCATTAATTAATTTCAAGTTTTTTTTTTTTAAATGAACATGATTTCCAGGCCAACTATATTAAAAATTGGATTAAATTTGTGTTATTTTGCACTCTTTCACTTTTTTGGTAATGAACGTTGCCATAAATATTTTTCAATCTTTCCACTGAATCACATTTTTTATTTTGTATTTTTCAAGTGAATGATATTAATTTATTTTGCCAGCGTTTATAAATAAGCATAATTTCCTGTTCACAGCAATCAAAAGGCTGCATTTATAAAATTAGTTCACTTTTTTATTAGGCTATGTAATCTTATGTTGATACAGAGCTCGCTGTATTTCCAGTGAAGCAACTTTTCATCATACACTTCTACAGATATTTTTTTACTGTTTTCATGGTGGTAATACAATTTCATCCTGGCAAATTAAAAAAATTAAAAATTAAATTTAAATTTAAATTTAAAAAAATCTTACTCTTTAATCTTTTTTTAAGACGTTCTGACATTTGGCTTGTCATATGTATGTTTCCATATTTTCCCAGCAGCACATTTTGAATCTTAACTTTAAACTCACAGATACACTACTGCTCAAAATTTTGAAATATCAAGTCATTTTTACATACAGCATCCTCAACTAATTTACCTAAGGTAAATATTTTTAACTGTTTATGAATGATGCTTTTATTGTTTATCACCTTGATATTTATTTCAAAATATTGACTTTAACCATTAATTGAAATGTTATGATTGAAAGATGAAAGTAATCATCATCATGAAATAAATGTTTTTCTCAAAGATGTGTGCCACAATAATCAGGCTCCCTTCATGTAGTACTTTGAGCTGCCTACCTTTGTCAACATGAAAACTCTCCTGTAGAGGGTATTGAGGCTGGAGAAGACACTGAAAGGGATCTTACACTATTCCTCCAATGAAGAATTTCTCCACATCCTTCAAATCCCTGGGTTCACAGATAAGTACTCTTCAGCTTTTACCACAAGGTCTCTTTTGGGTTTTGGTCAGGGCATTGGGATGGCTATGGCAAATCTTTGATTGGTGAGCCATTTTTGTGTTGATTTTGAAACATGCTGCGCATCCTTGTTCTTTTTTTCAAACATCTCACCGTGGCCTAGTTTAAGCTCTCTGGTAGAGGCAGTCGCTTTCTGGAAGCCATAACCCCGCAAGCTATTACACATTGTCTTGGGCAGTGTTTTCCTGCTCCCAGAGAACCACTTTCCAGCACATTCTAGGACATATTTAGGCCGTCAGGGGCAGCAAGGTCTAGTTCAGATGAAGACCCAAAAGCAGACTGACACAAGAGGTAATGAGAAGTTTCCTTAATGCAAAAAAAAGATCTTCAGCAGAATTAAGCCGCTTTCACACTGGACGCGAAATGAATTTTTCGCACAACAGATTACGTTCAAAGTCAATGCGAAGACGCGTTGACTTTGAATGTAATCTGTCGTGCAAAAAATTTGTTTCGCGTCCGGTGTGAAAGCAGCTTTACAGGTGGGGCTCAGACAGAAACAGTGGTTAAAAACACCCAGACAGGTAAAGGCACAAAGAGCGGTAAAAAAAAAAAAACTCAGGCAGAGGCATTCAGGGGCTGGGCGAAACTCACAAGTCAAAAACAGGCTTGGTAGAGTGACAAAGAGCAAAAATCCAGGCACAGGTTTCCAAGAGTGCTCAGCAAGAGATATCCAAAATAAAGGCTCAGGTCAAAATAGTACAAACAGATTTCACGACAAGGTTGACAACTGCAAAGCACAAAGGCGAGACAATCTAGCAAAGGTCGCTGATCCAGGCATAGCTTACAGGAATACCATCACAGTCGGTGAAAACGCTGTGTTGAGGAATAATATAAAATAAAGCCAAATGACGTTATTTGACTCATTTAACCCCTGGAATGTTTTTTTCCCATCAATTTAATGAACACAATGGACAGCGTCATTACTGCATCTAGCAGACGAAAATCCAGCCTCACTCTGGATCCCGCCGCTAGGGGCGCACCAAATCCTGACGTCAGTGCAGCTACAATGATAGCCAGGTTCTTCCAGTAAGAATCTACGACAACCTTTAACTTTGCCGATCATACACATTCTTTTAAAGTGGGCATGAGGGCACAGTGGTCACATTCACACCACATATAAATGTGTACTAAACAAAGGGCTTCGTCATAATTGTCAATAATGTCCACTTCTATGTCGCTGTTACTGGAACCATCCCCGTCCTCTGCTCCATCTCCTACAATGCCGACCCACCGTGATTCACTGCTGCCGTATTTCTTTGCAGTTCCTCGTCTGTATACTCTGGTTCAAAAATAAACCCTATAGCTTCATTGTTTTCGGTATCCATCTTCCGCAACAAACATAAAAATCACTACCTGATGAAGGAATGTGATGTAGTGTATGTGTGATCTATCTGTATGCATAGCATGTGTAATGCAATCACATGAATCAAGACAAATAGACTGCAGCCGCGCTGACGTCATCGCTCTTCCCTATTGGAGGTGCACAAACGAGGCAGGGTTAATAATAAGGTGCGGGCCATTCGCATCACAATAGCTCTAATTTTTATTTTCAACGGGCAAGTATTCGCATTCAGTGGACTACCGGAACGGATTGGTGATGATAAGTTAGGAGACCAGCAGCACCCTGCAAAAAATATTCTGTGGGACTTTTATGGAATTCTATAGAACTCTATAGAACATCAATGGAACTCTATAGAACATTTTAGTAGAACAGCATGTTCTATAGGATTTTCCGTGTGTTCTATAGGAATTTCCTAGAAACCTACAGAGCACCTCTATGGAAAAGAAAGTCCTATAAGAATATTGTGTTCTATAAGACCTTCCTATAGAACACCCTAGTTGAAAAACCTGTTCTATAGGACTTTGATGGTCTTTAGGACCTTTTAATAGAACAAAAGCTTAATGGGAAAGACATCTTAAATAAGGGTTAAATAAAAATAAAAATAAATCTTATGACTCCTTGCAATGCTCTGTCGAAGGGTCAATTTACCTTATGAGTACTTGGGTTCTAGAAGTGAGAAACCGGACTAATGGTATGAAATTGTGCAATATGCAGTGATATCCACTATGCTGAAGTAGCAAGGAAATTGTGTCCCTTTTAACTTTAAGGTGTGCTTATAAGCACATGGGGAACCAGGCACATACCAACTCATTGATTCTCTGATCAGACCATTGATTGACTGACTGACCACACAACTTTCAGTTATGGTATATGAAGACCTCTTTCCATTTTGTCGGCAGCAATTCAAAAATATAAATGTAAGGCATTACAACTTTATTATGCTATAATGGAAAACTCATGTTCCTCTTTTGCTTACAAAGACAGAATTATATTGAAAGTTAGAGCTTTTGAACTTTTCCCTTAATTTTAAAAATTCAATCAAATTATTCCTTTCCATTTACATGCATGTAATTGCAGATTATATGCACATTTAGAATTAATTTGAATTCAATTTGAGGTCTGCTAAGACTTATTCCCACCATCTTTATACATGTATCATGGTCATCTAACAGGATTACTAACATGACGTTCCTTTTCAGCGAAGGCACTCAGTTCCTCTTGAATTCCCTAAGACCCTGAGATACTCGACAACAACGGGCCATCTGTTGGGTTCAGCAAAGCTATTCAAATTGATCAGGATCCAGTACAATCAAAAGCTTCCCAGGTGCTGGATAGCTCACTCGGTTAAACCACCGTATTGCAGAGCAGAAGGGTCCAGGTTTGAGCCCCGGACAGAGCAGCGCACAATTGGCCATTGCGCTGGAGGGATGTAAATTGGGAAGGGTAATATATCTTGGTTGCTTTGTTTGTGGCCTTCCAGATTCAGATGGGATTGAAGATGCTGAAATGAAAAAACTTCAACCAGAGCTGTTCTGAACTGTTTCCTATAGAATTATTTTTCTATAGGACTCGAGGTACTAAAGTTCTATAGAAATTCTATAGAACTGTCTCCTGTAGAAATTTCCTATAGAACTTGTTTTCTATAGGACTCGAGGTACTAAAGTTCTAGAAAATTCTATTGAACTTTCCTATAGGATTCCTATAGTGCATTTTTTGCAGGGCAGGTATGTGGAAACAGCCACTGGTGTTTGGTGAATTCCTTAGTCAGTCAGCCAGGAGGCAAGGTAGAGGTGAAACCTAAATTCAGCCCAGAGCTGACACCAGAATGAGGCATGCATGACAGACAAGGGAAAATATGGACTAGGAGATGGCTATACTGGGCCGGACTGTGACAACAGCCATCTTGTGTTCTTTCTTACAACATTTTGTCATCATGGTCAGGTAATTTTGGTTGGCATACAACAAATTAGTTTTTTGGGGTAAAATTGATTTGGGACTTCTTATATTATTTCAGTTGAATACATTATAACCTTAAAGAACCTTAAATTCCACTAAGACATTGGAAGAAAATGCTTCGAGTATAACACAACATAGGAGTGAGGCAAGCGCAAATTAGGACAATAATAATGAATTGCCCAATGAAGTTGCATGGAGCGACCATTAAATAAAAAATAAAATCTGAATGGCAAAAAAAGCTTGCTGCCTGGACTCCTGTTTGGTGTTACGGGCCCATCCTGTCATTTTATGTCCTGTCATTTTATTCTGGAAACATAAAAAGTACATTGACGTTCCAAGCTGACTGGAGGTTTTGGCGCTCATTATCTGATTCAAAGATTTTTAAGGGTATGCGGACATGTACAGTCAAAACAGGGAAACAGAACTTCTAAATGAAGTACTGTACACAGTGGAGTATTAAGCCATTTAAACTGAAGCTACTTTCCTGTGGTCTGACTGCATTCTGTCATGTCCTGTCTCCGTGTTTATTAGATCTAATGCCTTTTTTGTTCTGTCCACGGTTCGCATGTCACATGTCTTTGATTGGATTATTGATTTCTTGCCTTGCTAGCCCTTGGTCGATCCTTCTCCCCCTTTCCCACATATCTTTCTTGTTTCGCTTGCTGTCTCTGCGTATTTAGGTTTCCCAGTTTTCTGTTTTTGTCACCAGAATGACACTGAGCCACCTCATGCTTATCTTAGCTCACTTATGTTAATTTCTCTTCACTCCTTGTTTCCTGTGTTTTTTCTTTGTTCGGTTTAGTCTTCCTGTGTCCGATGTTCTGCCGCTTAGTCCCCCCTATTGCCCTCCTCACCTGCCCTAATTCCACTCGGACTGCTTTCTTGGTTTTCACTTTGTCCTGTCTCCTTAACCGTTTCAGCTCCGTAAGATGTCAAAATCAGACGCTGTTGAAAACCTATCACGTGGCAACTTGTTTAAAAGAGCTCCCCTGCGGGAGCTCTTTTAAACAAGTTGCCACATGATAGGTTTTCAACAGCTCAGGATAACCACATTTTTAATTCCTTGAAAATGTATTCGGCGCTCGAAGGGTTAACTCCACCCTGCTCCATCTCCAGAACATTTGCAATTCTTTGACCCCAGACCATCCGCTGATCACGAACGGCATGGCCTGCATTGCTCTGTCTGTCGTGTTCTCAATTTGGATTGAGTACTGAGATAATTAAGATGCTTATCAGTCTAATTCTGTTATTGGTTCCTAATGGTCTCGGCACCCTCACAGAATTCATGAACAAAAGCAATCTTTTAAAGATATTTTCTGGAAACCAATATCACTCATAGAATAACTGTTCCATTCAGAACTCAGACAATATAATTCATGCTTTGTGAATAAAAATGTTTGGCTTATTTTCATCACCATCTGGGTTTCATCTGACAATGAAACCCAGTTCCACTGGACGTTCCAGTACTGTTTGGCAACCTGTAGGCACCTGAGTTTGCCTTTTAATGGCAAGAGACTTTTTCCCTTGTTACCCTTCCAAATATCTTGTGGTGTAGATTCAGTCAATCGCAGTTTTCGAGGCATTCTGACCGCAGGACATGACTAATGTCCACAGCTCTCCAACTGTGACCCTTGGAGTTTCCTTTACCACTTGGACCATCATCCTTTCAGCGTGCACATTAAAAATAGGCATATAACCTCTGACAGGCAAATCATTAACATTGCCATGTGCTATGAAGTAATCAATTATAGCGCCAATTTTCAAACTGGGTATTTGCAACTTTTTACTAACAACCCCATTTCCAGAAAAATTGGGAAGCTGTGTAAAATACAAATAAAAAATGTAATGATTTGCAAATAATGTAAACCCTATAATTAATTGAAAATAGTACAAAGACAACATGTCAAATGATGAAACTGAGAATTTTTTTGTATGATTTTGAAAAATATCTGCTTATTTTGAATTTGGTACAAGCAGCACATTTCAGGGCAGGAGCAACAAAAGACTGGAAAAGTTGTATGATGCTAAATAGCACTTCGTATGTAAAATCTCACGGCTAATTAGGCTAATTAGCAACTGGCCGGTAACACAATTGGGTATAAAAATAGCATCTCAGAGAGACCAAGTCATTCAGAGGTGAAGATGATGAGGATTTTACCACTCTGTGAAAAACTGCATGGGCTAGGAGTTCAGCAATTTAAGAACAATCTTTCTCAATGTAGAATTACAAAAAAATTTGAGGATTTAAAGTGCATATGACATACTTTTTTCTAGCATTTAGTTCTTTCATATGTTAAGAAAAAAACAACAACAACAACATTTTGACATTAAAACACTTCAAAAATTGAGCTTGTTTTTGCATTAAATATACAGTACATGTCCATATGTGTGTGTGTGTTTCTTATTTTCTGAAATATTTTAATTTTATATTTCTTTTTTACAAATTCATTTACATTCACTTATCTCACAGTGGATGTGAAAAGAAGATAATTCATTTGTTTTAAAAATTGCAGTTGAAAAATTGTTTTTTTTATTTTTTATTTTAAAAAATTCACCTATACTGCTAAAATGAACTTTGACCAGTTAGTATGAACTTCATAATGAAAAAGGAGCAATCGCGGAGAAAACGAGGGTCCCCTCAGCCACTACACTGTGCACATTACTTCTAACCAAACTAGCTGAGATGTCAGCTCTCTGAAATCAATACAAAGTTTTTTCTGCAGTAGGATTAAAAGATTATCTAGGTGCTTGTCTTGTTTTATAAGAAAAACATCATCATCATTCTGCCTGACATTTGCTTAGACAGACATTTTGTTTTTGTTGACAAAACACTGAGAGTAGTCCCAAAACTCAGAAACGACCATACATTTCAGCCACAGGTTCCCTTTCTGATCCTTTATGGAAGCAGTGTTATTTTCTGTTTTTGTGCAGAAAACAACTACTCTGTTGTTCTGTGAAAACAGACCTTAACTTCTGTGCTTTCCATGGTTATCATCACAAAATAAGTCTGAATTTTTATTACTGCCCTTTTAAACTAATTGCCATATGTATCTAACATATTTAGCTATAATTCCACACAAATATATTTCCCAGCGTAAATGTTTTGGTGTCAATATTTTCATTTGTTTACATTTCTTAATTTAAATGTTTTACTCTGTCATTGTGGTTAAGACAGCTGAGCATCAGTGATATTTTACTGTTTTTGCACAATGTCTATCCCCAAAATTAACCTTTTTCCTTACCCTAACCATTATTTTCCGTATGACCTCCTGTCCAAATGATGAAATTTGCTAATGTCAAAATAATTTACGCAAAAAAAAATAAAAAGAGAGAGAGAGAGAGAGAGAGAGAGAGAGAGAGAGAGATTTAGAATGCATGATGAAGCAGTCCTACACATGTGAGTTATGAGTAGACTGGGGAATTCATGATACTTTATACATTTCTGAAAAAATCATAGCTTGCTTTATGTGATATTGCATTCACATGCCTATCCTGCTAATGCTGTATCTTTTTCTGTTATGAAATAGATGATTTTGTACTGGATTCCCTTTATTTCAGCAGTGCAGAAGTGATCAGAAGACTGGCATGCGTTTCAACAGATTTCACCCAATGTTCACAAGATGTAACTTGACAGAACACGAGGTGGAGTGGTGACTTTAACCTTGCTTTTCATGTGTGCAGATTGAAACTGGGGCCAAAGTTATACATACCTTCGGTCATGCACTTTTCTTTCAAACCACTAACATATAAGCTGAGAAGACAGGAATGCAGAAACCAGAAAATAAATGGCTAGCCTCCTGGGACAGAGGAAGTTACTACTGAAGGCAGACAAATACAGTTGATTACAGACCAATTCAAGTGAAGACAAACAAATCTCACATGGTTTGTGACAGCAGCAATCTCCAGGGAGCAGGTGTCTTATTCATAAACGGTATTTATAGGCACAGAGATTATGCATGCGCCATTTTCTTTGTGGATTTGAAATTTATAAAAACAAACTTGACTGTAAAAAAACACAAAATTCACAATATTATGCACATATGACAAATACCACGTTAATCTTGATTAAGTAAATTAAATGTGCATGCAGCTTAGGTAACCCACAGTTTTAGAAATAGGATTTTTTTTTTTTTTACTATACACTGTTTTTCCTTTTTCTGAGCATATACAACGTTTAGGTTTCAAATCCACACATTTTTTTTCCATAAATCAGACCCCAGGTGTGAAAATGTCTCATGCTGCAGAAGATGCTATCTGAATTTTCAGAAAATTTCATCTGCAGCATAAGAACCCAAAATGCCGCATTAGGATTTGCCAAAATAATATTGACACAAGCCGAAAAGAATTTTAAAAGCAAGTCTTATGGACCAATGAGACCAAATTAAACCATCAGTAAGGTCATGAAATACCAAAACCATGTGAGAAGGATATAACGATCTTAAAAACCACTAATTTGACCAGAAATGAGTGATCACCCCCTTGTTCATGAAACATGAAGAATACTGAGTCAGTGTAAGCGGCAATGAAAGGCAGAAAGGACTATGTGCACTTTGTCAAGTACGCAGGACTCTGGCAAACAGACCCTTATTGTCTTAAGGGACCCAGCACCTAGCAGAGACCCTCCGTGGTCATGGGAGCAGACTGAACTAGGGTCTGTATGGCGGCAACTTAATTTGCCACAGCTGGAACGGCCACCCATTTCGGAGTTGACGGACAATCGCTGGGGTAATGGTTGGCGTCAAATGTCTTGCAAACCACCAGAAAACAGCCTACCATGAACTTTCGGCCTGTGCTGCCCATGCCGGACAATGCCAAAGTGTCATCAAATGGACTTTGACAGGACTGCATCATTAAAAATAAATTGCATTGCCTCCTATGTAGAAATTTCCAAAGACTTTTTATTTTTTGATTTAAAATACTCATTTCACCCACAATGTTACCAGAATAATGTGTATTTCTGTTATATGGGATGATAAGAGCTGATTAATAATATTAATACGAATTATCCTTGTAATTCTGTATTGTACCGGACGTTTCATGGCCAACTCTAATGCAAGCAGGTCGTGTTTTGTATCATTTTACTCTACTAAATTTCCAGAGTCGCATAGGGCATATTTCGGAGGAATTAAAATTGTGCCATACCCTCATTCAATAACTTTGAAAAGAAATATACTTCAGTCTTCCTTGTGGTAATGTCTCCTCCCAAAGTTCCTCCGGAGAGGGGGAGCCTTCCTGGTTCGAATTACCCAAATGACCTATGACCCCACCATAGGATGCAGTCTGGGGTTTGGGCATAAAAGACGGGGAAACAAAGAGGTCGGGAAGCTTGTATTCATCCTTCCCACATACACGTTGTGCATATGTGTAGTTGTGAGCTGCGCCAGGTATGAGTTTGACTTCTTTTTAACATTTTCTGTAACGATGTGATTGGTTCTTGTGATTTAAGCTTGTGCCTGCCCGGCGAAATAAATTGGTAATTGCACTCTGTTGTGTGTTTCTGACTCTAACTTATATCCTTCCAGCCTGGAGTCCTGTCTCCTAATTGGGTAATGTAGGACTGTAATCACGATGCTTGATCAACACGCTTGGTCTGCATTATAAGGTGGAGGTTCCACGCTGCGATTGGTGTTATTTTGATTGGCTTCGAGGAGATTCCGGTAAACTGAGCGGATCTCAGTCCCTGCCCGAAAATCTTGTACAACACAAAGTCCCTGCATGGGTGTCCATCACACTTTGGAGTTACTCACTTTGGGCCCCGGTAATCCCTAGTCATAGCTATTTTCTATGTCAAATTTCCGTGCTTAATAAGAACGCCAGCCTCTGAGTTCATCCACCGAATTGGGCGGTACAGATGTTTCTGGTCCAGCGGATTTAGGGTATAGACCAGTTACGAGTCCGATGCACAACAAAGCTCCAAATTAATTAATTGGAATCAGATTATATTTATGCAAGCGCATAATTTAATGGTAACTGCGAATGGTTACAACTAAATTTTATATCCCCAATTTAATATGGAGTCAGATGAATTGCAACCGCTACGATATTAGGACTGCAGTATCCACTAGACATGTTTCAGGTCACTTAAAAGCAGAACGTGAAGGACGTCATCACGTTTCGTCTGAGACAGTGGCCTAGTGCTGATGCTGTAGCCAGACCCCATTTGTATAATGGAGACCGTTAAGTCTTTATTTTCCCTTGAAGTTTAGGCAAACACGCTGAGACCTTCCGCCTCATCTAGGACCTTCCTTGGCTTAGACACACGGTGTTTACATCAGAATTTGGACAAACTCGCTCGTAGAAGTGGCTCGCTCATATATTGGTAATATAACAGATCATGGATGAATTAATCCATAACAGTATGGACCGATTTTGTCAGGTGGTTCACAAAGAAGCCTGCTCTTCGTTCATCAAAAAGGCTTACATGCATTGCCTGCAGCATGCAGCCAAAGTATGTTTCAGATGGGAAACATGGAAAGTTAGGGACAGGCCAAGTCAGTCACGTGATTTCAGAAGCAAATATGCGTTCAAACTGCCTAAATGAATACTGAAGGCAGAAAACCCCAGAAACAATGAACAACTGAAAAGGGCTTCAGTGATTATACACATTTGTTTCTGATAAAAAAGAGAGAAACCGAGGGACTAGCAATTGTGTACCTAATGAATAAGTTTGATGGCTATGCCACTGAACATTAATTTTTATACTTTGATTAATTTTTAAGTTCAATCATCCATTTAGTTTTGAAAAGCTGAAACTTGAGAGAATCAACTAAATTTCTTTCTAAACTGTATTTTTAAATTGTTGTAATGTTTTAATGTTCAAATATTTTTTTGCATACAAAGTCAATGGAATAAAAACTGGCTATCTGCACTTCTGCTGCAAAATGCATCTCTTGATCTGAAATGTAAATGCCTTGAATTTAAAGGCAAAGTAGGCCTACCTGTATATAGCTATCTGAATGTAATTTTGGAGGTTACTGTACCAGAAAAATTAAATCTTCCAATATGAAATGAAAATCATCACTAGAAATTTGCCTCAATCCTAAAATAATTTTTCAAACCCCAACCTGAACTCAAACTCTACCATAAGAATAGAGAAAAAAAAAATAAAGAACAAACTGTGCAAACACAAAGAAATGCATTTAAATGATTTTATTAATCAAGAAAAATATCCATTTCATTTTCTGGACACACGATAATCTTACTTTTTATTGTATTTCCAATTAAACACGTTTCCGTACACTTTTTCCCATAGTTGTTTCATTATTCCGCATTCACTTCATTTTAAGAAAATCGCATTTGGCATGTCAATTTTATTTAATGCATTACCTCAGTTTTTCTTCAGAAAGAAAATAACGTCAAAGACCACAGAAGTGAACTTGGCCGCGTGAAATCACGCAAAATCCTTATTTGCAGTGCCTCTGGTCAGAATCTTTCTAATAAAGGAGTTTCAAATTTGTAAATTAAATGTTTTTCATGTGTAGGGTTAACATGAACGGGTCGAGGGAAGCTTTTGACAATTCGTTACAAAAAAACACTGAAAAAAAATTACTTTTGAAATGTGTAGGTTAGTTTTTCTGAAACGAAATACAATGTTTCAATTATGCTTCCGTTGGACTCCTGTTATCATTGGAAGTAAAATAATTGCAACTGGAAAAATCAGTGTAGCAAATTAAAATCCGGTTCTGTCTGAAGCCATGATGGTTGTCATTATTTCCTCGTTATTTTCTTTTCAAGCCATGTAATGGCTTCCTAAGAAAAGTCTCTTGAATAGTTGACATTTAATTTTATGCCCCTACAAGAAACTACAGAATTGGTCATTCACAAATTTCCTGAGAAGCTCATTTGAAATCAAAACCTACTCATTGCTGGACATGGTCAAATTCGTCGCCAGGTTCGTGGGGGGTAGAATTAAAGGCGACTTATAGGTCCAATCCCACCACAAAAACCACATGGATGGGTTGAGTTCATTAAGTGCTTGCGCGTATCAAGGCGAAAACAACTGCGTCTCTTCCCCCGCCCTGATAGAGTGAGTCATCTGTAAACATGTATGCAATCGAAATGATGACACGCGTTAATTCCAGTTTCATGCTGCAAGAGCCCTTGATTAGTGAAAACTGGCACAGGAAATTACCGAAGAAATGTGGCTTATCGAGGCCGCTGTATTCATCATTCGGTGATATTAGTTCTCTCTCTCTCTCTCTCTCTCTCTCTCTCTCTCTCTCTCTAACAATTTTTTGTGGTTTGAAAGGGGACTCCCGACATCAGCAGGAATATAAATTTTATGGCAAGGGACCAACGGCGCACACACAGTCAAAACGCACTGACAACAACGTACGTAGTAACTATGCCGGCAAAAGTCTCGTCTTGTAAGTAACATTCACAACCTGTTGTTTTGTGTTGATTACCAACTTTAGATTCTTCATTAGCCTATGTTTGAGAACTGTTGGGTTATTTGCAATGTTCGAAAAATGTTTGTAATTTTATGGTAATTTTGAGGTGTTGTCCTTTGTTAAAATGTTCCAAAGTTGAAAAGAGAGTATGCATTAGCATGCACATCCCGAATCATTGCATTCATGGTTAAAACTGCGTCTCCTTCCACTGCGCCATTTCATTTGCAGATTCAAATAAAGTCATTAAGCTATTGATTTTCTTTTGATCTCCACACAGGTTTGTTCTTTTGGATATGCTTCGCCGCGCTCTCCTCTCATCTCTGGCACGTGACCGTGGGGACCCCGGTCTGGCTACATGACAAAGACGAATGTGTGAGACTCTCCCGGACGCTGCTTTTGAACGTGGCGAGGGCGCTGACAGAAGTAAGTAACCATAGGATGGAATTTGAGATTTATGAGCGATAACGGTTAACACATATAAATTGACGAGCAAACTTACATTCATTGCAACGTGCACCCCTCCCTCCGAACTCCAGGAAAAGCTATATGAAGGGTTCAACTGCACCGAGGAAAATATGGTAATCAAGAGGACAGTGTCTGCTTGCGAACCGAACGAAGGGCAGGTATGGCCAAATTTGCACGACAATATCAACGCTATATCGTTAAATACAGTGTAACAGTTGGCCTAAATTAGTGGAAATGCCTGAATTTATTGTGCTCTGGGAAAGGCAAATATTTCAAAACATTTCTCGTTCAAGACATTAACACGCTCTGACGCATTGAAACGTTTTATTTTATGTCGAGAAGTGTCTTACATTTATTAACTCCGCCTATTATTTTCACTAAACAGAATCAGGGATGCTCTGGCACTCATCACGCCAAGTTTAATGAGGTAAATTTACTGTCCTGTCAGTACCTCTAATATTCATAGCAGAGATGAATGGGTGATGCTGAGATACGAGCGAGTCACATGCTGGTCTTCACAGAACGAATGTCTGGAGAACATCAAGGTAGATCTGGAACAATACCGGAACGAACTGCTGGCTTACCAAAGGGATGAGCTGAACTCTGTGGTCGAATCTATCCAGGACCTTTTGAAGGTAAAAAAAAAAACAATTATCTCAGAAACCAGAAACGCGCGCGCGCGCGCACGCACACACATACACACTATATACTAAGAACAAAATGGGAATTACATTCACCCAACACATACCAAAATGTGTAGTGCAAAATGCACCAAGTCTCTACATCATTTTTAATGTGAAAAATAAAATTGTTAGTTCAGACAGCATTAATCCTTCACTCATTCAGTTTTTAATCTCATATTGGCATGTGAACATGGGCCTGTTTAAAAAGCAGAATCCAAAATGCATCAAGAACTTCACATGAAGTCTCAAGGGTGAACTAGGCAGTATTACCTCTCCAATTGTTACGCACCAGAAGTAGCTATATCATATTCATGGAGAATAAACAACCACTTTCAGATTTTCCCCAACTGCTGCAAAGTTATTTTATTTCATTTTTTAAAAGTTTTTTCAAAAATAGCTCAGAACAAAGCCTGGTACATTCTGAGAACATTTTGGTAATATTTTCATCTCATTTTCCCCTTTCTTCAATCCTATCTTAAACAGAACTGTAACTTCCCTTCTGCACTTCGGGACGCCTCTGCGTTAACGGTAAGATTACTGGATTTCCCAATTTGCATTTCTGATGCTTTCTTGGTCAAATTATTAGCCAAGCAGTTAGCAAAACTGAAAGTGTCCATTGAAAAATTAACAAAAATTTTTCAGCAGCAATCATTTCCACACTTCTGGCAAAGGCTTAAAAAATACACATCAGAATTTTGATTTATACTAGCATTGTGATTCATGGTTGGGCAATGATCTGAATTTTGATCATAATGTATATGCAGGTTATAGATCATGATTTAACCTGTCATTTTTTTCTGGTGATTTATATTAGAATTCAATATTATCTGAATTATGATTTACGTAGGGATCATGACTCGTGTTTCATGTGAATCATATTGGGTGTATTTTTTATGAATTATATCAGCATAGTGTCTTCTGTTTTCATTATAGCTTAAATTAAGCTAATGGTTTATTTTTGATTTATATACTTGTATTCAGATGATTTCGTCTCACTAAAGCTTTGCTCCCTGTTCCAGACTCCCCGTGACCCTCAGCACTCAGAGAGGAGCTTCAACTTTGACACGCGACTCAAACTCTGCAGAGAGCTCAAGGGCTTCCATGTTCGCACCATCACAATCAACAGGATCATGGGATACATGGCAGCATAAGGACAGGAGAACAGTGCCTTCATCATCATCCCTGGAGCAACAGAACAACTTCATGTCCCAAGTCTCAAGAGTACCCAAGAGTAAAACTGCCAGATACAAGCTATCAAAATTACAAGTATTTATTTCAAATGTGATTTAGGACGATGAAATATTCAGCCTTGTATTTAAGCTCAGTTGAACTATTCCATTATTTATTAATGTAATAATTTTTGCACTATTTATGTATTTATTTATTTATTTTATTTATTTATTATATTTATTTAGATTTATTTCTGGCCAAATCTGGAAACGTGAACTACAAGGTTCCAAAGCTAGAGGATGCTAGGGATTTAACATCTATTTGTTTAATAACTGTTAAATGGTACAATTAATGCCATTGTTTGAGAATAAATGTTCATTTTGGAGCTGTATGTGCATTTCTGACTGGCACACTGAAGCACTCATCCCCTAAAACTCTAGCTTTTTCCTTAAGTAGATTCAAAGTCAGAAAATGCTTTTTTCATATTATAGGACTACATCATATAAATATTCTGTATCTGCTGGCCACAGCACTTCACTGAAGCCACATCACACCTTTAGTGAGAGATTCAAACCCAGGATGCCATGTTTTTTATGACTGCAGTATTACATTAAATGGAAAATAGGTAGATCTTGTAAATCACTTTTTACTCATTTCCCTGCAATTCAGCAGGACATACTTGGAATGACTGGAAACCTTGGGATATCCTCTACAGTTTAAAATAGGCCTGAGGTTCCATAAGTTTGAGTACAGCTGCTGCATTTTACGGACCCATATATGGGTTAGTATGTGTTATGGGGTTAACCTCCACATAGACCTCAAATCTGCACAGCAACCCGTTTCATGGGTTTATGAGCACTAACAGCAGTCACAACCCTAAAAGAGAAACATTCAAAAAAAAAAATCAATTACTTTATTTCATGTTGTGGCAGATTTTAGGGTTTGCATCAACAATGTACGCATTCTTAGAACATATTGATATATTAACTTTCAGGTCAAAATGATGAGATAGCAATTGAAAAAAAGGAAGGGGGGGTGGAAAAAAAGACACTCTCAAACACACCTCCATAGGCAGAGAAAAGGTTGCTCGATGAGGGGGCCAGGAGCTGTTCCTTAAGATCTACCATCCCGTAGGATTTAATGTTGGTGCACCAGATTCTACCAATTTGCAGCTCAGCACTTCACTAGTTAAATGAGGTGCATTTCATTAGGGCTAATGCAGAAACGTACAGGAACTCCAGAAACAGTGTAGGGTGGCTCTCCAGCGCAACCTTTCCCAAACGCAACATTCTACAATGAAAGATACCAGGTGTACAAGACAAATAAATGATAAACATGCGGCTTTTAAAAAAATGCTTTATTGCGTCACATGATTGTTGTTCTGTGAGATAAATAATGTACTGGCACTGAACCACTCCAAGGGATCAGCGCTGGCAAAACAGTGCAAAGCTGCACAGAGGAAAGCCTATGAACTGACCAGCAACAAGAGGGAAACTAACACATGCAGATGTAAACACAAATCCCTGCCATTTACATGTGATCTCCCCCCCCACGTTTGGACCTCATTCTAGAATCATTTCCCGGCACACCAGAAGACCAGAGCACATTTCTTCAGGCCACTGTCGCAGCTCAAATGTCTTTTCTCACGTACAACAATATGCACACTTCAAAGGTCGCCCATTATGTCACCAAGTGCACAGCTAATTAGCCATTATGAGCCAGTTCAAAATCTCCCCTTCCTGACATCACAAGGGGGAGTGACCACCCAGAATAATTAAATCTGATTGACTGCTTGGCTGAAGTTGATCAGTTCCTCTTGCCTCTGGTTGGTTACTTCCCCATTTGATGTCAAGAGGGGAAAGATTTTGAATCGGCTTGTAATAACTAATTGGCTGTGCACCTGGTGACATAATAGGGGACCTTTAAGAAAATGTTCTTTCATTGATTTAAAAAAAATAGCAAGTTTACTTTTGCTCCTAGCTGGCTCATTCGGCAGAGCACAGGCTACTTGAGAACCCGGGTCTGGAATATTTGTTCATAGGGCCATTCTTTCGCATGAAAAATGCAGGTCAGTCTACTGTTCTAAACGGTACTAATTACATACAGACAGAGGAATGTAAAAAAGTGATAAAATTCAAGCCAAAATCACGTAAATAAATACCCTAATATTGCTATCCCAACAGAAGAAACCACTTCATTTTGTGCAAGTTTTGAAGCAGCTTCCCCAGCTTCCAGCTCTGGGAAAAAAACACAAAATCTAGCAGGAATATGCAAATATTCCTGAGTTGGTCCTTTAATTTCATTAGTACATATCTATGGGTATTGGAAATGTCACTTAATAAGTGGTTCTTTCCAAAGTACAATATGAGATATTATGCTTAAAGCATACACTGCTGCCAGTATAATGGCAGCACCCCTTGATTTAAGGGACACTAGTCATGGCGTCTGCCAATCCTGACACACAGAAAGCACCAGAAGTTCTGGTTACCGGAGAACCTACAAATACAGTATACAGTATAAATCAAAATTTCCTTCACACGTCTAACAAATGGAATGGATGCCATACACATAGGAAAAATGAGCAGGGCGGAGGAAATATGTCCCCTGCATCTAATTGAAGAGCCTAGTGCTAAAAGTACTTCAGTCACATTTTGGGCAAGTCAAGTTCAGCATAAAAACATAGGGTTTGTCTAGCCAAGGTTATAAATGAAGACCCCAGTGCTAAAAGTACTGAAGTCACTACATGTTCATTTTGAGAAAATCGAGGCAGTGGGCCTAGGTAACAATAAAAGACATTTTCCAAGCCTTACCTCCCGGTGCATGAAAATGTGATTTAAGTACTTCTAGCACTAGGCTCTTAAATTTGAGACTGTTCATGATAGGAGTCAATTCAATCTCTGAAATACAACAATCTCTGACACCAGTAAAAACACCACGCAGATGTCAACATAACTTGAATGGAAACATTTTTTTCACCAATATTTTGGAAAAATTATATTTATATCGATATAATTACCCGTTCTGTTGTGTATCAGGCTCAACGAACCTTCTACCCATGTCTTATAGCAGTTGAATGATTTCAGGTAAGGGGTTGACACTTTATCCCGGACTGATACTATAAAACCACACCCGGTCTGAGCAGCCATAGAAATCAAAGGTAGTTGTGCTGTATGGATGGACAGACTGACAGACTGAGAGGGGACGTGTCCGTGACCCTGTGCTTTTCTGTACCGCAAAAATGGCGCAGCCACACCCGCTCCAATCTTCCGAGCAGCAGGTCTAAACTCCACTTCCCAGAGTGCAGTGCGTCTTACCGCACATTGAGCTCACTCTGCAGAGTTATCAGGCAGCATGTCTGTGGAGAATGAGAGAAAACGTACAAGTCAGCACTGTGCACACAAACACGACGTACCTCAGACAGTCACACCGCACGTCAAAGTTAGAACAAACCCCACACATGGTCACAACACGCCTCACACACAAACACAGCACACCTCGCATAGAGACAAAATACACCTCGCAGAGTCACAAAACGCACTTCACGAAGACACAACACCCTGTGCGCACAGTCACAACACACCTCACACACAGACACAGCTCACCTCACACGGAGACAGAATACACCTCGCAACGGCACAACACCCTGAGCACACGGTCACAACACACCTCACACACAAACGCAGCACACCTCACACAGAGACACGATATCCCGTGCACACAGAGGGCTCTCGCTCCTGCCCTCACCTGCGAGTTGCTCCCGGACCTCGTGGGGCACGTCATCGTGGCTCAGAATCTTGTAGAGGTGGCAGACTCCCGCCGCGCCTTTGGCTCGGTGCCGCCATTTGACCAGCATCTTGAACTTGTGCATGGTGGGCTCCTCATTGGCAGCCTGGATCTCCTCGATGTCCTGCATGACCATGCCCAGGTGCAGGATGCCCAGCTGCATCCATTCCTTGCCCATCCGCGTGGCCACCTTCATCAGCTGCTGGTCAGTCATGGCTGGAGCCGTCTTCCCACCATCTGCTCCAGAAAAGGCTCGAATACTTACTGTGAACACAAAAGTCACTCACACATCCCAATACATGGCTTCCCTCTGCTGTCCATTACAATTACACTGATCAGCCATGACATTAGGACTACTGACAGTTGAGTGAATAACATTGATTATCTTGTTACAGTGGCAACAGTCAGTGGGTGGTATACATTAGGCAGCAAGTGAATATTTTGTCCTCGAATTTGAGGTGCTGGAAGCAGGAGAAATGGGCAAGTATTAGGATGTGCGCGAATATGATGTGGGCCAAATTGTGATGGCTAAACGACTGGGTCAGAACATCTCCAAAATTGCAGCTCTTGTGGGGTGTTCCCAGTCTGCAGTGGTCAGCCTTTACCAAAAGTGGTCCAAGGAAGAAAAACCAGCGACAGGGTCATGGGCGGCCAAGGCTCACTGGTGCACATGGGGATCGAAGGCAGGCCCGTGGTCCGATCCAAGAGAAGATCTACTGTAGCTTAAACTGCTGAAAAACTTCATGCTGGTTCTGACAGAAAGGTGTCAGAACACACAGTGCATCTTAGTTTGTTGTATATGGGGTCGCATAGCTGTAGACCGGTCAGGGTGCCAATGCTGACCCCTGTCCGCCGCCAAAAGCGCCTACAATGGGCACGTGAGCATCAGAACTGGACCACAGAGTAATGGAAGAAGGTGGCCTGGTTGGATAAATCACATTTTCTTTCCATTCATGTGGATGGTTGTTAGCATGTGCGTCACTTACCAAGGGAAGACATGGAATGAGGATGCACAATGGGAAGAAGGCAAGCCAGCGGAGGCAGTGTGATGCTTTGGGCAATGCTCTGCTGGGAAACCTTGGGTCCTGCTATTCATGTGGATGTTACTTTGACACATACCACCTACCTAAACATGGTTGCAGACCAAGTTCACCCCTTCAAGGTATTCCCTAATGGCGGTAGCCTCTTTCAGCAGAATAATGTGCCCATCCACACAGCAAAAATGGTTCAGGAATGGTTAGAGGAACATGAAAAAGAGGTCCAGGTGTTGGCTTGGCCTCCAAATTACCCAAATCTCAATCCAATGGAGCATCTGTTGGATGTGCTGGACAAACAAGTCCGAACCATGGAGGCCCCACCGCATAACTTACAGGACTTAAAGGATTTGCTACTAATGTCTTGGTGCCAGATAGTACACCACACCTTCAGAGGTCTAGAGGAGCCCATGATTCGACGGGTCAGGGCTGTTTTAGAGGCAAAAGGGACACCTAAGCAATATTAGCCAAGTAGTCACAATGTTATGGCTGACTGGTGAATGCACACTCACCCCATCTCTATGCTTAATTTTCTTCTGACATGACAACATTCAGCTGTAAAGCCAGTAGTATATTTCATGGATCTTTACGGGTCTGAAAAATATTTTTTCTCATTGGCCAGAAAAAATAATGTAGTCACTGAATATGCAACCCCAAGAAAAAGGGAACAAATTTCAGACATGAGTCATCCATATTTTGTTTTTTTAGCTGCGGAAATTTTTTCCAAACTTGCATGAAAGGCTAATATCTTACGAGAACTATAGCCTTATTCAAATTATTTGTAAAATAAGTGTTTCCAAGCAAAACAAATCTCGCCCGCCAGCACTTTTTAGTGCTTTTGATACTGACTCAATTTTACAAGTCTGACCTCAACCAGGTTCAACTTAAAGCCCCCTGAAAATCCATAACCTTGAGTTTGACCTTTCAAGGTCACATAAGGTGAAAGGTCATGGTGTGAAATGGAAGTCCATACAGCAGGGAAAATAAGTTTTGAATGCATCAACATTTATCTCAGTAAATATATTTCTAATGGGACTATTGACATGAAATTTTCACCAGATGTCGGTGACAACCCAAGTAATCCACACATACAAAGAAATCAAAATAAATAAGTCCATAAATTAAGTTGTGTGTAATAAAGTGGAAAAAGTATTGAACACGCTTACTGAAATGTATTTAATACTAAGTAGAAAAGCCTTTTACCATTCTTCCACACAAACCGTCTTCAAATCTTAAAAGTTCTGGGGGCCTTTTTTGTTAACTCTGATCTTCAGTTCTTTCCATAGATTTTCAATTGGATTCAAGTTGGGTGATTGACTGGGCCATTCTAGCAGCTTTATTTTCTTTCTCTGAAACCAATCGAGAGTTTCCTTGGCTGTGTGTTTGGGATCATTGTCTTGCTGAAATGTTCACCCTCGTTTCATCTTCAGCATCCCGGTAGATGGCAGCAGATTCTTATCAAGAATGTCTCGGTACATTTCTCCATTCATCCTTCCTTCAATTATATGAAGTCTGCCGGTACCATATCGATGGGCTCATGCAAGAGGGGCGTAAGTGACATTTTACTAATTTTACAGGAGAGCCAAAAAACTGCCACAGCACCATCTGTTAAAAATTTCCTGCAGATACAACTTTTTAAAAGGGCATTTTAACACCATTAGGACAGGAATTGAGACTCCAGACTTGGTCAGGAGCTGGGCTAGTCTCAGTTATTCCAAAACAACCAAAAAATTCATTTTTGACTAAAGTGTCATTTACGCCCTGCTTGCATGAAGCCACTGATATGCTGAAAAACAGCCCCACACCATGATGTTCCCACCTCCAAACTTCACTGTTGGTATGGTGTTTTGGGGGTGATGTGCCGTGCTGTTTGTCCTCCAAACATTGTGTGTGCTGTGACATCCAAAGAGTTCAATTTTGGTCTCATCTGACCAGATTATATTCTCCCAGTATTTCATAGGCTTGTCCAAATGTTGTGCAGCAAACTTTAAACAAGCTTCAACATGCTTTTTCTTCAGCAATGGAGTCTTGGGTGGTGAGCGTGCATAGAGGCCATGGCGGTTGAGTGCATTACTAATTGTTTTCGTTGAAACAACTGTACCGGCTAATTCCAGGTCTTTCTGAAGCTCTCCACAAGTGGTCCTTTGCTCCTTTGCTCCTGGACCACTCTTCTGATTATTCTTTTGACATCTCTGTCAGAAATCTCGCAAGGAGCACCTGGTCCTGGCCGGTTTACGGTGAAATGATGTTCTCTCCACTTCCAGATTATGGCCCCAATGGTGCCCACTGGACCATTCAGAAAAAAAATAAGGTTGCAAAGTTCTTGAGAGCTTTTGCTTTTACCCATCATGAGATGCTTCTTGTGAGACACCTTGGTAATGAGAAACCTTTTTACAGGCCATCAATTAGGACTAAACCAGCTGATATTAATTTGCACTGATAGGGGACAGGATTGCTTTCTAAATACTGACAGATTTCAGCTGGTTTCTTGGCTTTCCATACCTTTTTGCCCCTCCTTTTCTTCATGTGTTCAATACTTATTCCCTGTGTCATTCCACTTCATTATACATAACTTAATTTATAGACTTACAAGTTTTGATTTCTTTGTATGTGAGGATTACTCGGGTTGTTACCAACATCTGGTGAAAATTTCATGTCAATAGCCCCATTCTAGATATATTTACAGAGAAAAAATGTTGATGCATTAAATACTTATTTCCCCCGCTGTATCGGACTTCCTATATGTTCATAATAGTAAAAATCTGTCTATCTGCAACTGTTTTTCAATTAAAATGGAAAAAATATAATTTTCACCAATGATCTGGACTCCCCTGACATTTAACCCCCAACCACTACTGAGACCATCAAAGCTACCCCATCATGCAGCATATGGTTGAAAGCAGTATTGAAAGAGGCACACTTTGGTTTTGGTGTGAAGTCAATGTGATGAACTTGAAGAATATTACAGCAAAAAACAATTTTTACCTTTCCGGTGACCTTGACTTGACCCGATCACCCCCAAAATTTAATCAAGTAATCTACGGACCATTGCCCACCTACTCTGACAGTTTGAGGTCAATCAGTGCAACTGTGTAGATGCTAGATTGTGAACACACAGACACAAAAAGACAGACAAACCGCACTGCTTACAGTACCTCTCCCCGCTGACTCCGTCGCAAGCCAGGTAATAATTGCAGTAACACTGGAAGTGTATTAATAAAGCCGCAGAATAAAGAAGAGCCTGGATAACAGAGGAGAGTACCTGGGATGTCTGAATCCTTAGCTCTCTTTCTGCTGATCACCTCGTCCTCTGAAGTGCTACATTTTCTCTTACGACCTGCGGAGAGAAGGTTCAGATCAACGCTGCAAGTGAGCCACGAACAAGAATTTAGCAAGTAAATAATCCACACCTGTGTACAGCATCTAAACACACATTAGCCTGTATTGAAACAGCGGACATTGGAAAAGTACCTTAACCTCCTTGCGCAGAATACAAATAATGTCAATTTTTTCCCATAATGCATGAGCCTATTTAGGCTTTATAACTCAGTATTTGTGTCACAGAGACTAAGGCAAATTATTCAAGTGAAGCAAGACATTTGGAAATTCAAATACAGAATTATTTAGGAATTAAATTTCAGAATTTACGGACGCCGGGGTCTATATCTATGGAGGACCAAAAATGACTGAAGTATAAATAAATAAACATAGGAATAAATAAATAAATACATAAATGAATGAATAATTGTTAAAATTAACAAATAAATAAATAAATGCAAAAATAAATGTTAAAATAATTAAATTTATATATACATGAATAACTGCTGAATATGGAAATAAATAAATGCTGAAATGAGTAAATGAAAATTTATATTTAAACATGACATAAATGAATAAATGCTTTAAATGTATTTCTACAATTCTGCATTTTTACATTTATTTATTTATGTATTTCTGTGTCCGTATGCTAATTTGTTGGGAGGTCCTAGCTTCAGTCAGAATCTGGATTGGTTAGAGGAGTGTGATTGACTCAGGTCTACTACTTCTTCCTTGCGCACTAACATGCTGACTCGTGAACACGAAAGTTGATGCTACCAAACCAGTGAGCTAACTGTTAGCTGAAACTTGTGCAATTGACACGGGTCACTAGAAGCTAAATGCAGGAATTGCATCGACCCGTGATTGGAAGATAAATATAGCATTTCAGCCGCAGTTAAAAATCGCACTGCGGTGGCCTACAGGGGCAAACGCGCTGCATGGCCAAAAACATCTCCAATTGGAGAAACGCGCTGCAAAAACAGAAACGATGCAAAGCCAAAAACACGCAAACCACAGAAGCAAATGCAAGAGAGAAATGCGCAGCATTTAGATATCAACGCAACGGAAGTGCTCCAAGTTGCTATGGGGAGCGCCAACTAAAACAGTGTTTACTTCTGTCCTGAGCAAGACTAGCCAGCTAAGGCTTTCTGGCTAGGTAGCCAGCTACCTAGCTAACGTTAGTTCGCTTGCTTAGCTAACAATTCGCTAGTCTAGCTAGCCAACAGTTTGGTGCACGGAAGTCAATAGAAAATAAATGAATAAAAATTATTATTTCGCAATCTCACTTAGCTACAGTTGAACCGCGAGCATTTATGTTATACCAAATATAATATATATATATATATATAGCTAATATATCGCTAAAGTAAGTTCGCTAGCCTAGCAAGCTGACAGTTACATTAAGTATATCGTAAATGCTCGCGGTTCAACTCTAGCTATATTAATCTTCCAAGCACAGGTCGGTGCAATTCCTGCATTTAGCTGCTAGTTTTTCGAGCTGGTCAGTCACATCCCACAGCAGCTCTGCCAACGGCCTCTCAGTCGAAGCCATTATACCCAAGCTAGTTTGAAAACATCATGTGACACACAATTAACTTTACAGGGAAGATTCACAAATGATCGTTTGCTTCTGTCTGGCTCTCCTAATTGACCAATCTAGCTTCAGACCATAGACTGTATAAAAAGATGGACGCAGCAACCTGGTCTGAAAAATGAAGCCCATGAGGAAGTACCGTAGAATGGCATTCTATTTAATGGCCAGCAGATGGTGATGTTGGTGGTTGCAGAAAGAAGTTCAATGCTATAGAAGTCCATGAGAAAATGACCCTACTTTCCCACCTGATTTTTCATTTAAATAATGATTTTTCAAATTATTTTATGGTAGCTATAGCAAGTTTCAAGTCTCCTTCGATACATCATGATGTTCATTTTTGTAAATTATGGTCCCATATAGACTAGAATAAAGGATAAAGCCAGAATATGCTTTTTTGGGGCGTGGCTATCCTCTGGTTCTAAATCCCGATACGGTCAGATCCAGAGCCACGTTCCTCCCGGATCTTCAATTCACGCTCTCGTCCAATAGAAATCACATCCGGTTTCAAAATGACAACATGGCGCAATTCAAATTGCCAAAATCGAGGCTTCCTTTATGGTATGTTGAACCCAAAGGGTGACGTCACGGTAGCTTCGTCCATCTTTTTATACAGTCTATGCTTCAGACTGAGGGTAGGATCTCCCACTTAATTAGCATACGGACACAGAATTACATAAATAAATGTAAAAATGTAGAAATAAATTTAAAGCATTAATTCATTTATGTCATGTTTAAATTAAATTTTTTGTTAATTTATTTCAGCATTTATTTTTGCATTTATTTATTTATGTATTCATTTCAGCAATTATTTATTCATTTATGTATTTATTTATTCATTCACTTATTCATTTATTCATACTTATGTCATTTTTGGTCCTCCATGTATATCTGCGCAAAGGGGTTAACAGACTGTGGTGCCCATCCACACGTTGTATTGCCCTCAGATAAAGAGTCACCCATCCACTCTGCTTTGCCTTTGTTATGCAGGTCGGTCAACTTCACTTCAGCAGCAGTAAGTCGGAAATCAAAGCCAGTAGAGAATGCAAAGGCTTGAGAAATCAGTCACAGGCAGTCGCCTGTAAAAATTGTGTTTCCTCACAACGAACAAACTCACTTTCACTCCTTTTCCTTGGTTTTTCGCTGTCCTTGTCCTCAAAGTCACCTGCAAAAGAGGAGGAAAAATTATCCAGGAACAGGAAACTGTAATCTTATTACACACAGTAGTCATTTAGGATGATACATTCAAATACAAGTCTGCTGCCTTTACTTCTCATCACATTCCAATGTCAGACTAATAGTCATCGTCAATTTAACACATATGTAACTGATACATTTTAAAATCAGAGGAAGACAGGGGAGAAGCAGCAGGTGTAATCTAGTAATAATAATGGGATACTGGCAGACAACAGTCATCAGAAATCAGTCACAATAGAAGGTCAGGGTAGCTAAAATGGTGATATGGCTCAATGTAGCGATACTGTAAATTTGAACAAAATGCAATCAGAGGGACTTAGTAAAATGAAGAAGATGATGAGGAGGCATAACAAAAGCAACACATAAAAAAAAGGAAATCTTGGTCGATCAGAAAAAAAAAACAAGTTAATAGCAAGTATCACAGTAAAGTCCAACTACATTTGGATAAATACAGAAGCGAGACAAATGCATGCATGTGCCAGCCCACAGCAGGGCGGAGTGATCCGGGTCAATACAGGTGAGCGCTTCGCCTACCTTCTCGGAGTGTGGCGGCCCACACCGTCTGCTCCGACTCCACCTCCACCAGCGACAGCTTGAACGGAGGCGGCTGCTCAAAGAAGACCTCAAAATAACTCTTCATCATCACCACGGCCTGGCTGAAGGTCAGGCTCTGAGAGAGGGAGAGAGGGGTGGATGGATAGAGAGAGAGAGAAAGAGAGGGACAGGGTTTAACCATAGACTGTATAAAAAGATGGACGAAGCAACCGTGATGTCACCCATTGGTTTCAGCATACCATTTAGGAAGCCTCGATTTTGGCAATTTGAACAACGCCATTTTGTCATTTTGAAACCGGATGGGATTTCTATTGGACAAGAGCGTGAATTGAAGATCCAGGGAGGAGCAAGGGGTGGATCTTGCTTAGCTGACGGGTGAATCTGACCTTATCTGACGAGGACCAGAGGATAGCCACGCCCCTAAAGCATATCTGGCTTTATCCTTTATTCTAGTCTATTTGGGACTGTAATTTACAAAAATGAACATCATGATATATCGAAGGAGACTTGAAACTTGCGATAGGTACCATAAAATAATGTGGAAAATCATTATTGAAATAGTGAATCAGGTCAGAAAGTAGGGTCATTTTCTCATAGACTTCTATAGCATTGAAGTTCTTTCTGCAACCACCGATGTCGCCATCTGCTGGCCATTAAATAGAATGCAATTTTTAAAGATTTCTGCATTCGCCTCACTTTTCAGACCCGGGTGCTGCGTCCATCTTTTTATACAGTCTATGGGTTTAACACCACTGAAGCCTTGTTGGGCAGTCTGAGAGGTGAGCAGAGATGCAGTGTTGGAGTCTCGCTCACTGTAGGCCTCAGTGTGACAGTAAATACCCTCACCTCTGGGTTTATCTCCCCCTCCGGTTCACTCATCAGTCTGTACTTTTTCTTCTCCACCAACAGGCAGGTAGCAGGTTTGTCCAACTTCACAAACCTCTTCTTCGCGTTACGCACCTGTTTCTGGATGTCCTGAGAGAGAAACATCGCTGTGTGAGTGAGGAGGGGTCCCGTCTGGCTCGACGGAGGAGGGGCTTAATCCAAAGGCTGAGTTCCCATACACTGTTGGGAGGAGGGGGGCCTCTATTCGTTCTGAATGTGCAGAGGTAGTTCAATTCTTCTTTCAACTGCTTCCATATCATGCAAGGAAGTCAAATCACACCAATATATCAAATCACACCTGAGGTACCCACTTAGGGTTTAATATCTAATCACTACATGAGTAACAGAATATTCGCAGTCATTAGCAGTCTGAGACTAACAGGCAGAGTTACAGTTAGGCAGTGTCAATCCAATCCATTCATCGAATCAAATAAACAGTCATATTTATAAGTGCAAGTGTCAACAATAACTGTCCTGGAGAGCCATGGGCTGAACTGATGTTTCTTCTCACCTGGAAAACCAAATAATACAGCATCCAGGCTTGGTTGGGTGCATAATCACTAAAATAAATTTTAAATCAGGGAAAAGAAGACATACGAAGACTTTTTTTTTTGTAGTTTTCGTGTCAAAAGCAGCACCGATGTAATTCAGTCACAAGCAACCAGGCGGCTGGAGTTAAGCAGCTTTAACTGATAAACTGAGTACAGAGTATCCAAGAAAATCCACTGATCTTGGGGCTCTCCAGGACCACAGAGTGAGGCACTGACTGCCTCAGTTGCGCTCAGGGAGTAAAGACAATCAACTGTGATTTAATTGACCAAGTGCAAAAAATAGCCGTTGGAAGGGCATAGCACATCTGCAGGTAACCTAAAAATCCAGAGGCTAATCAGACCAGTGCTCCAGGAAACCTTACCGTTAAATACCTTAGTCATTTAGACCCAAGTAAAATTCCTTCAGTATTTTTTACCTCAGGTTTCTTAAAAAAAGAAATTCTATATTCAGACCAAACTTCACATAACAGTGCTTTCTGAAGGGCAAAACCAGCAGTACTTTTTGATATTTCACGAAAATTTTTCAGGGATCTGAGCGTTAAATTTTTTTACCGCTATCCAAGGTAGATTATGACAACTAAAAAAATAACATCAGCGTAATTGAGTCAGTACCCCTCATGTGTGTAGTGAAACTGTGAGGTGTAGAGGAACCTGTACAGCCCATAACACTGACATCGCAGCATGACTCACAGCACAGAAACCACAGTCACATCAAGATCAACCATTGACTGAGTTTCAGAAACCTCTTTCAGTGTTTCTCACGTAATAAAACGTGACGGGGGATTGTTCAGCGCTGCAGGAGAGACATGACTGGCACATAGATTTCTGCTGTGGTTTTTCAGCATCGATTACAGCCTTTTCTGTCCCAGTACTGCTGCAGTTTCTCTCAGCAGTGACTGTGACATTTACAATGTGTGCAAGCGACCTGACATTTGGTCTGTAAACACACACAAGGTGTCAGGCATCGGGGCATTAGAGAAGATACTACTGTATTGTAGAATCTGAAGCACTATCGTAAAAAAACATCGTTCTTGGACCGCACAGCAATTGATTTATGCAGCTGGGATAAGTTAACACAAATAATGAATGAACAAATATCAACTCTTCATCGTAAAGAGAGAATATTCTACTCCATGCGGTACTGCAGCTTTAAGTAACAGCACAATTTTATGCCTTGCACATTAATGATGAGTGCTGATAAGCCGAAAAGGATGTTGGCTGCTTTGTGTTCTCTTAACATTTTTCCCAAAGCAGTGCAGCAGTTCTGTGGGACTAAAGATAATCCAGTGAAGTGAAAACATCCTCGCAGACAAAGTGTCAGTATTACAGCGGAGAGCATGCGTTTGTGCGTGTGCACATGCAGACAACATCTCTCGCCCATGCACAGGCTTCCGCTGCAACTTCCTCCTCTTCTCAACTCAAAGTCGCACCCACCTAACATGCAGAGCCTTACACTAGTCAATCCATTTTGCAGAAAGGAGGAACAAAGCAACAAACATCAACTTTTGCTGTGGACTCCATTTCCCATGAACCTTCAGCACAAATTCAGACTTCACTCCACTGACCTTCTCAATAAATCAGTTTTACTAATTGCTAATAAACTAGTCGCCAAGTAGGCGTACAGTCGGGCTATCCTTGGCCTCGATGGAGAACTCCAGAGCAAAACTCAGTCAGCCAACTCAGTCACATGATTTCACAACATGGGTAGCCTCGTTTTCATGACCTGATACCCAAACACTCCTGTCGACAGTCAATAGGCAGACGGTAGACATGCACTCAACCCTACAAAAAGCTTGAGTAACTACTTTTCTCACCTGAAGGTTCAAGGAACGTTTGAAGACAATTCAATCACCGAATAGTTAATGAACAGCATGACAAATAAATGGTAATGGGCTTTTTAAAGAAGTCATTCATCATTCCCACAATTCTGAAAGGATATATTTCAGATTAGTTAAAAAAGACTCCGAGCACAGTGACTACAGCACTTCATCTCAACTGAAAAATCTACAGTATGCACAGGCAGCTTCGCCTCACCTTCAGTGCAGAAACCTGACTGGGAGAAACAGGTAATAAGTGCAAAGCCTCTTTCCAGCAGAAGAGTAGATTGACATTGATGCCATTTATGAGCCTTATTTTACAGCCCAGCTGTTACCAGGCAGTAACCTTACCTACTTTTTTAAATTCAGTAACAACCAATCCAGTTCCTGTAGATCTATCATCCACTAAGTTTTCATTGAAATGCAGACAAAATACACCTCGTTCAACACCAAAAGATCCGTCGAGAAGCCAAGTAGTGGCCAAGCAAGCTAATTTATGATTGAAATGAGAACCTGCAGGAAGGCAAATCTATATTAACTGGGCTGGTTTCCAGTCACTTACCTTGACATCGGAGTGGTTGTTGGTGGCGATATAGACGTGGAAGGAGGAGGTGGAGCGTTTTCCCACCTCCCTGTACACCAGCACCACCCCGTGGTGCTCTGCAGGCTGGGGCGTCTTTACTACGGGCCCCACCGGGGACAGTGACGTCACACGCCACTTCACATGGTCTCCGGAGTGATCTGCCGATGGCTCCACCAGGCCTCGGCCTCTCTTAACATGCAGCACACTGAAGGTCACCTCGCTGTCCTTATCTGAGCAAGAGAAAAACCATTCAGGCGCAGAACGGATGGAGAAGGTGTAGAAGGAGAACTGACGGGTGAGCATTTCCCGTCATACGAAATGAACTATGTTGATCAATAAAATCGACTTTTATGAGAATATCCTTAGAAAGAGATGTTTAGATAATATTAAATACGGGTCGTTTTATATTCAGTTAAAGCGGTTTGAATTTGTGAACATTGAAAAGTACCAAAAACATTAAAATTTTCATTATTGCTATTGTGCGGGAGGCATAGCAGATAGGGGACACAAATGGGAGATTTCTGGGCTGTGGCCCCACCCTTACCATGCAGGCACAGTGAATGGGGGAACTGGATGGACGTAAGGATGGATGGGTCACAGTCCACATCAAAGATGGGGCCAGCAAACTTCCAGGAATCCTTGAGGTATGTCCCATACTTGCTCCAGGACAGGACAGAGTAACGGATCTCAACTTTCTGAGACACCTCAAAAACCAGGCCAGTGACGGAGCATTCGTATGTACCCTCTGCATCCAGCAATGCCCTGCCAAAAATGCACGAGACAGAGTAACACACAGGACTCCACTTCACCAAAGAGCGCAAATGTGAAACCGCCCAACTTCCTTAAGGGACTGCTGCCAGATACAGTCATTTACATTAGGGAATCCAAACTGTAGGTTTGCTAAAACAGCTTTGGCAAGTTGTCATATCCGAAGTTAAGATCAGTTTCAACTTAGTTAATCTAGGAAAATCCAGGACAGTTTATTTTACTGCAAATGGCTGATTTACTCATGCATTAAATGGGAAAAAAAAAAAAAACAGTAACAGACAGATAAGGACGTTTGAGGAATTGATACCCTGCCATTGACAACTTCACTGGCATCTGCCATACCATGTTTCTAGGAACCCACCGAACAATAGATTTCCAGTAACAGTGTTGGACAGCCATTCTCAATATCAAATCCTGCCATCCAAAACACACAAAAACTGAAAAATGATACTTATGTAGGCTAATTTTTTGGCCAAAATGAGAGCAATAGAGATGCAGAGATGTTGAACTGAAAACATTACAATAAGTGACTCATAAGCACATGAGTTTGTTCCAAAGGTGTGTTTGTGGGAAAAATAAGTATGAGAAATTAATAACACAACAGAGCTTTTCCAGAGTTTGCACTCACAGCAGTCGTCCTCGCGAGATTCTCCTGGGAGTAAAGAGTTCGAAGCCCCGATTCTGTGACAGTAACAAGCACACCGTTCTAAAATTGCACAGCTAGAGGTGAATTTATTTTTAGAATCTCAGCGCTTTGGCGCATTTGCCAAGACAACCAATTCCAGTGAACAATTTCTAGACAACACAAGGAGAAAATGAGAACTGACTTGGACACATCTGTAAAGAAAAATAGTCTAAAGATTGCCAACAGTGTGCTACAAAATTGTGTTCAATGTTAAACTGACTTGATATTAGAGGTTACATAACGGGTGACGGATGCTCTTGTATCAGCGAGGCCTAGAAAACCCACTATATATATTTACTGGTTTTTGTGACAGCCAATCTCTCTCAGACATGTATTTACACTTTATTTTTCTAAAAATATGAACAGTTCAGGTTTGGCTTGTACCAGCTTATTTGCCTTTAAACTTGAGTGATGCTGGTTAGTTGAGTAGCCTAAAAACCACTCATCTTACTTTGTCTCATGTCTAAGCAAATAGTGGCATCCAAAAAGAGGGATCTTTACCCTTGAGCACCAACAGTAGTGTTAAAAAAATAGCAGTGCGTTAAAAATGCAAACAAAGTACAAATATTTTTTAAATAGCCTTCAGTTCCATATTTAAATGTAGTGGAAACATTACACGTTCAATTCCAAATTAAAGCATTAACAAATTTGATCAAGTCTGTGTTATTCTTTTATAGGAAGCAAAGAAAAGGAGTATTCATCTGTTCAAAAAAATGGCAGTGTCAACAAATTTCTCTTCAAACTCAAATAATAAATTTAACTCAAGATTTAACTTCACTTTAAATTATTGACCTAATAATACTTTAGTTGCATAACCATTGTTTTTGATAACTACTGCGCATCTGCGTTGCATCTAGTCAACCAACTTTTGGCATCCTGGATGAACAAATTACATTCCACAGTTTGTGTGAATTTTTGGGCTTCGCTTCAGAACCTGCATTTTTAATGTCATCCCACAAGTTTTCAATGGGATAGAGGCCAGGGGATTGAGCTGGCCACTCCATTAGCTCAATCCTGTTTGTCTGGAATCAAGATGTTGCTCGCTTACTCGAATGTTAGGGGTCGTTGTTTTGTTGAAACACCGATTTCAGGGGCATTTCCTCTTTGGCATATGGCAAGATAATCTCTAAGTCTTTTGATGTATTCAAACTGATCCATAATCCCTAGTAAACAATAAATAGGCCCAACACCACAGTATGAAAAGCATCCCCATACCATGATTTTTGCACTACCATGCTTCACTGTCCTCACAGTATACTGTGGCTTAAATTCAGTGCCTAGGGGTCATCTCACATACTGTGGATGACCACTAGACCCGTAAGAACAAGTCAACTCTCATCAGTCTGTAGAATGTTACGCCAGTTCTCTTTGGGCCAATCAATGTGTTTTAACTGATTCTGAGCATGACGTTTTTTCCAACAATGGTGCATTAGAGAGGCTTCTTGCTGATAGCTTAGCTGCGATCAAACATCTTCTGACAGTTTCAGCACTTAAAGGTAAATTTATTTCATCTTTGATTTTTCTGAAGGTGATGATTGGCTGAATCTTTGCCATTCAGACTATTCTTCGATCCGTTTTAACAGCAGTTGCTTGTTTCCTTCCGCGTGTTTCAGGTTTTTGTTGCCATTTTAAAGCATTTGAGATCATTTTAGCAGAGCATTCTATAATTTGTTGCACTTCTTCAGATGGTTTTTCCCCTTTCCAATCAACTTTTTAATCAAATTGCGTTGTTTCTCTGAACAATGTTTGGAACAGCTCATTTTACTTCGCAATTTAGAAGGAAATATATTTTATAACCATGCATGAAACATTTGCTTCCCTGCTTCCTTAATTAAGGACAATTAGTGAAACCTCTT
This sequence comes from Gymnothorax javanicus, assembly GCA_029692085.1. Classification (NCBI taxonomy): domain Eukaryota; kingdom Metazoa; phylum Chordata; class Actinopteri; order Anguilliformes; family Muraenidae; genus Gymnothorax; species Gymnothorax javanicus. Next base: position 23,039,744 of record CM056195.1, on the reverse strand, counting down.
TCTTCACAGAATTAATAAATTCTCTGATGATTAATCTCCACACTGCTATTATTTTGAGCACGCCCCTTTCAATGAATGAGTCGATTTCTCAGACCAAGTATCATGCATGTAATTACAGTTGGGTCTGTTGTTTTTCTATTACACTACTACAATTTACTACAAGTAAATTATTTGCGATGCAGAAATAACACTACTACTAAGAACAGTGGTTCATCTGACTATTGATGTTGTACTGCTATTTTTTTAACACAACTGTATGAACCTCAATATGAAAAAAGCCTTTCTTCCACAAATCTGAAAACGTGAGTTGTACCTGATTGAGCTGGCATTTTGCACAGCAGAGTCTTCCTACAGCTTCTGGAACACAGAGCAGGAGAGGAGGGACAACAGAGGAGACTTAAATTTGAAAAGACTCTTTACTCTCAAATAAACCACAGTCTGCTATGAATCCATGCTAGTCCCAGCTTCATTGTGCCAGACATAATGGAGACCTTAGTCTTCAGACACACCTCAAGACAAAAGCGGACCAAGCTTATACGGTTAGGGCACCTCGGCTATGGAGCGACCTGCCCGAAGAAGTCCAGTTCGCCAAATTAGCATCTTTTAAATCACTTTAGAAAATGTATTTGTTTTTTGTTTGTTTGTTTTTTTTTTTAATGTATCTTCTGAGAGTTTATTTTCAACAATGGTGTTTTAATGTGCTCTTGTCTGGACTCTGCACTTAAGTCTTGTATTCTTTAGTTTTAAAATTCTTTAGTCGTTCCATACTTCGATTTTTGGTTTTTTTTTTTTAAGCATTTCTGACACTTGCCTGCATGATCGCTTGAATATTTGCGCACATAATTACTTTGTTTTATGCACTCTTTATAAAGCAACACTGGTTTTGATAAGACCCGTACAAAATTAAAAAAAACTTGATCATCCCCGCCCACATCGGAATTCGAGGCCGCATCAATTTTTTTTTTTTTTTTTTTTAGTATTTTTAGTACCCAAAAAAGGGCAACTGATGCAATCCTCTTAGCGAGTAACGCGAATGTACCCATAGACGAACACTTAAGCCGTTTACTTGAAAAAGTTTCGTTCCTGTGCTGTTTTCAGTCGAGTAACGAGAAATAAACGGGTCTAACTAAACTAAAAAAAACATGTCATGAACACATAAATAAACTCAATAAAAAAAATGTTTACTAAAACATTTAAAAAATCCACCTAGACGAATAACATTTTTCATATTAAAAGGATGATATACCAATATTTTTTTGTGGGGCCTAAGTGCCATACAAACCAGATAGTCAGTCGCCTGCAGGTTGACGTGTATCCCCGGTCGCCCCAGGAATCACTCCCAAAATCGATTGGATTCGTGACCTTACCACACACACAGTCTACGCCAAATATGAAATGTATACATCAAGACCTGTGACCTTTAGAGTGCTCACAAGAAATCTCTACGGACGTGGCAGCGGACACGGCGCAATGTTCACTGATTCATAGTGCCCCCGACTCAGCCAAATTTCTATTTCTGTTCTCCTCAAACATGCTAAATAATCAGTGATTAGAAAAGGGATGAGCAAAAAGTGGGTTGAGCATACCTGCCCCGTTCTGCTCCTCTGCGGAACCCTCCAGAACAGGATCCTTTTCAGCTGAAAAACAAGGGCAGAGGCATCTGAGAGGGGGGTTAAGTGTAGAAAAACAGCCATTTTCTCAAAAAAGCATTCCACACCTCAGTATGCTCGCCAACATATTGCTAAAATAGTTACATGCCAGTCCACCACTAGAACAAAGCCCTCATTTATTCATCTTCTGCCACAGTAGAACACACCAGTTTTCTCCACTAAATTAATTAATATAACTGAACTGATCTTATACCTACCATGCCCAGAACGACCAGCATCAGAATTTTCTTTCTCTAAAAGAGTGAGAGAATAATAAAATCGATATGAATAGCCGTATAACTAACTGCTGGGAAAATATAACCCCCATGTCCGGTGCTCCAGCTAGCTAAAGTGCCACAGTCTGCACACTGAAACCCACGCTGTGAGAGACATTTGGGACAAATGTGGACAAAGACATGGCCTGCCACCCAGTACAACCATATTGCCAAAGCATTATGGAACTGAATCCTGGTTCAGTACAAGCCCACATCAATTACAGTTCTGAAGATCCAGGAGGGTGTGTGTGTGTGTGTGTGTGTGTGTGTGTGTGTGTGTGTGTGTGTGTGTGTGAGAGTGTGTGTGTGTGTGTGCGCGCGCACGAGTGTGTCTGTGTGTCCCATGCAGTAAGAGCACTGTGGATGGTAAAGAATAAAGGATGCATTTACCTTCCTCTTCATCATCCTCGGCAGCATTTTCATCTGCAAAGACCAGGAGAGAGTTTTAAACTAAACAGAGGTACTCAGACTCTAACATTAGAAAATGTCAGCCTGAATGACAAGTTCACCTCTGTCAATATTAAAAGCTGTGAGAGAGAAAGTGAGTGTTCTAGCAATGGCGAGAGAAGGACATAGTTTTTTTTGTTTTTTAAGTCGAGAGGTGGGACTGATCCCAACCAGAGTTTCTACCGTTCTTCTAAATCCACCCAAAGCTCTCACCTGATGACTCATCCTCTGAGCTTTCTTCTGTGGAGGTCCCGGAGTTTTCTGTCAAAACAATTAGCGGAGAAAAGAACAGACAGTGCAGTTGATCCAGAGTGGACCGAGTAGTGAAGTACAACAGGGTAGAGGTAGAGTATAGCCAAGTGAGTACAGCACAATAGGGTACAACAATCAAATGAATCAATTAGTACAATAGAGTACCACAGTCGAGAATCAAAGCAAGGGAGTCCAGTGATTTGAGCACACAAAGGGTGGTACAAAAAAAGAAAATCCTTATTAAATCAAAGCATTATACTCCAAATGGGCAATTTACTTTCCGGAATACAATAAAGCTGACAAATATTGAATAACAATAACAGAATATTCATAAATTTTAAACAGGTAGCGCAAAGTACCAGTGCTATATCAAATTATTAAACCAGCATTTCATAGTAGCGCAGCAGGGGCCAGCCGCGGCTTAAAAACAAGCATGTCACTGGTGATAGAAGGGGGTCCATTGATCAGGGCAAAACTTTGTGTTTTAAAGCAATGCCGTGAATTAAAGTGAAATGCATCTGCACGAATGAGTTCAGAATTATTGCCCCGTCAATGAAAGCTGACAGCTTCACTCATTTATGGCTTCACATTACCTCTATGAATCCCTGATTTTGTACTTCAAATCTAATCTTACATAAACGACCAAAAATTTATGGTTTTATAGTACAGCTTAGCTTTTTATTCTTTATTGATATCTCGTTTAAACTTGCAGGGGAGGTAATTTCCTTCGCAGGTTTGGCACAGCGGCTCATAACTCAGGCGAACGCACTCATGTTCCCCGCAAATCGTGGTGGATGGCAGAGTCTGCTCAATTCGTATAATGTTAAGTCAGGAATGGCCATTGCCACCTTTGCATCACTGGTCGTAATGGAGCATATTGCATCACACTTCATTCCCCACGCCAAAGGCTTTGACCGTCACCTAATATACCATCAGCAGTGACTCAAGGGAAGTCCACACATACCTGAGCTGCTGTTTTCATTCTCAGTGCCATTTCCTGTTTTAAGAACAAAATAAATATTCAGAAATGGAGCAGTCGAACAGTGCGTATCAGTGGCAGAAACAAATTCAGAAGAGTGGGGAGTGGAAGGGCTCTTGCACAACCAGTACGAGACGCTCAAGTCATGAAGGTCAACTGACTGTGATTCAGGGAAAAGCACAGGTCTGGACTTGCTGGGAAGTGAGATTGTCATCTAAAACATCTACAACAATTCATTGTGGGCTTGGGTGCTTTTTAACAGGACAAGGGTCGAATTGCTCACTCTTCTAACCAATTCTTCATCTCATCTTGTGATGGACCCTAACTAGACACTGGCCTAGAACATCAGTTCTTCCCCTAGGACTTTGGGGTGGTCTCTGGTTCTGATAAATGAAAGTAAAAGCCATTAAATAACAACATGCAGCAGAGCACATAAATACATTTTTCAAAGGAATACAACAAGGCTACTTAGGCTTCACATTGTAAGGATTCACATTCTCTACATGTTGCCACTTCAGTCTATCAGAAAGACAAACCCATTCTTACAGTATAAGTCTGAGGATGGGATATCACTACTGTGAATGTGAGCTATATCGAATGCATGAGTGTATATAAAAGAGATGAGGCCGTAGGTGTTAATCAACCCTGTTCCAACAGATGTACTGTCCTGTATGTAACCTACATTGGGCAAATCTGCAGATAATTACCATCACATCAAGATCTATGCCTGTTGAGTTAGGTGTACTTTGTCGTGGGACGAAAACCTACAGGACGGATGGTTACCACAGGTTTATGTCCCTAAAACCAACTTACTTTTCCTTCTTTATTGAACCTTTCCACCCTGTCCTTATATCCTCAGAATGTGTGTGCATGCGCAGGTGACTCTTTGCCAGCACACATTACATAATCTCCAATTCAAAGCCCCCCTCTGCCTCTTTAGCTCTGAGATCCATACTTTACTACAGTTTCAACCAGGAATTATGAAAAAGGTACAAATTTAACATTACAGTCAGCAAGTGTAAAATCGCCTTATAGAAGAGAGAGCAGGGTTTGCTGACGGGGAAAGCAATGCATAAGCAATGTCTGCACACCTTTAAATAAGCTCACAATAACTTATTGTACAACTGTTTTGGCCGGTGTGGCCTTCGTCAGGTTTGTCCTGCACCTGTTGTAAAACTTGGATGTACGTGTAACCTCTGGGAAGTAATACATGTGACATATTGCAAATACAACAGTGCATTACGACCAGCCATACTTCCTAGAATATGTGTAAAAACAATGCCATCTAGTGGGAAGGACTTAAATTAGCAAAACTGTGTAAAACTGAGTCCTACCTTTTTGGTCTGGTGGTGAAATGTCCTTGTCACTGGAGATAAAGAGAGAAAAAAATTTTGAAAATTAAAACACATAATTATTAAAATAATTTGACCTAAAAAAAGACAGAGATAGTGACATAGAAAGAAGAGTGACAGAAGAGAGGTGTACACCTGTGCGATCAACAGAGAACAAGAAAACCTGTTCATCAGGAAGAGAGACAAGGAATCAGTTAAGCTTGGCGTGTACAGTAACAGACAAAGAGGAGTGCAAGGGGATTAACAAAGGGATCGTTCATACACCAAAACCAGAGAAGCAAAAGGTTGGACTCATCTTAACCACTGCCAACATGAGGCTCCCAGCTGGGTTATATGTGGTAGCCATTTTGTGCCACAATACTCATCTCATGATCTGAGGGGGAAAGGGGGGATTTAATACCCAAATAAACAGAGCCATGAAAAGATGACCATTTTGAAATATATTTGTCTGAGAGCTGAGGCTTCAATTTGCCATTCAAATAACACACACTGTGACAACACAACCATTAGGACATTGGCCTCAGATTCGTACATAGAGTAAACTGGCCTTCATTAGCCCGAGAACGACTTCAACATGTTTCGTCATTCTGTTTTGCAACTACGTCGGGGTTTTCCAATCCACAATTCTGCAAATTACAAACAAGTCTGCCCCCTGCTGTTAGCATGGGAGAATGCCGACAACTCTCATCGCTCCTCAGAAAACAGCTGGTTTCTGCTCTTCACTGTACAGCCAAACACTGCGCATATGCAGAGCAAAGGTGGAGGAGACTCAAGTCTGGCACAAGCAGTGCACACCTACAGTATATCCCCACTGGCAGAGCCCATCCATATATCCCTGAGGTGTTGCAGGGCTGCCCACCCCAGGTGGCCCTGGCATCTGCCAAATTTAATGCACACCATGTATTAACACACGGAGCGCAAATTCTTCAGTCCACTTCAGGCCCTCAGTTGCCTCAACCAAAACCCCAGAATTAAATTTCAGGGGTCATTTGATGCAGGAATCAAGGTAAAACGGACCTGCGACTATCTGCTAAAAAATCTATATATTTAAAATATTAAATAAGACAAACTAACCGAAGGCCCTGAAGCAATCGCTCCCAAAATTGATAGGCTTAGTGACTTTCCCACACACAAGGGCCACACCAAATATGAAACTAATCCATAATGAACTGTCACCTATAGAGTGCTCACAAGAAATCTCTCCACGCACGTCAGTGGCGGATGCAGCGCCAGACGCAGCATAACAATCGCTGAGCCATAGTATCCCCGACTTGTCGTCAAGAGATAAAATGAAAGTAATTTTGAATACTTGGTTGCAAATCCACTGGAGTCAATGACTGCTGGAGTTCTAAAACCCATAGACATCACTGAATTCTGGGCGTCTTCACTGGTGATCCTCTACCAGGCATTCACTGCAGCAGCCTTCAGTTCCAGCATGCCCTTGGGGCATCATGTCTTTAGTTTTGTCTTCAGCAAGCAAAATGCATGCTCAGGTGGATTCAAGTTCACATGACTGACTCGGCCATTGTAGAACCTTACACTTATTTGCCCAAGTCTTGGGTTGCCATCTCAGAATGCTTCGGGTCCATTACTGCAGTGAAGCGCAAATATGGTTACAAGTATTTGGCTGAGCAAAATACATAGGCCTACACAAGTCAGCATTCATCTGGCAGCTTCCGTCAACAGTCCCATCATCACAAGTAATCAGATATTCCCAACCTCCACCAAGGCTGAGCAATCCTAACAATCCTTCATTTGTCAACACCCCCCCCCTCAACAGTTTCACCAAATTTTTTGTTCTTTTTATGTAGCAGGAATCCACATACTCTCATCAATAATTCAGTTGTCATTGGAAGTCTCCGCCTTTACTTTACAATGGCAACATACATCTATTCAATTTTTACATTAATTTTGCCTAAGTTGGGTCCCAGAATATAGAAAGATATCCAGATCATGATCAGTTTGTGATACTTTCTTAACATCCTTGAAATAATGCCTCCCCGACTCCAACACCCCCCTGAACTTTGCCTATTTTAAATTGTTCAACATTTGTGAAGATGTGAGTCCAAACATCACATTTTGCCCCATCTCACAATGGTAAAGAATCTTTCAAAAAATACCGTGGATCCAAATCTGGATCAATCCCAAAATCTAATCATCTCTGAGTCGGGCCAAGATCCACCTCTAATAAGATTCTCCCAAAAATCCAACTAGCAGTGGTTGTATAATTCTGAAAACAAAAGAACAAATGTGCATGCAAACCAACAAACACGACTGATCACATAACCTTCTTGGTAGAGATCATAAATACATGGCAACCAGATCTACTGAAAACCATACATGCCCCTGCCACAACACTGCCTCTTTTTCTTCACAGGTGGTATGCTTCAGTGTAGGGGCCCTATTTAAGAATGCATGGTGACTTCTCAGGGCGATAATCCCTCAAGTCCCGATAGCTAAAGGACTGTAACTCTCAGAATGCAAGATTTTTTCATGAACTGCAGTCACCAGGACCAACAGCAAATGCCCTGTTTATTTTAAGAAAAAAAAAGACATATTTTGCCCCTGCACATGCTCAATCGGATGTTGTCAGCCACCTGGAGAAAATCAAAACTTTTGAAGACATGGGGAACATGCTTTAAAAAGGAAAAAGCTAAAGTTGTTTTTCCTAAGAATGAGGCAAGTAAAGCAAGGATACCGAACTGGCAATACGACCAAGTCGTGTCGTTATTAGAGGAGATATGCCTCGAATGAAGCTTTATGTTGTCCACATAAACAAAAAAAAGTATGGAAGAAAATCTCACAGAAGTTAATGCTCATCCTTCGGAGTGACGAACAGAACCACACTCAAGTGCAGGGAGAAATGGGTAAAATTCAGTTTCTTCTCAAGTTAAGTCTGTATCAGCCACTTCCATTTTGAATCTCGCATGATGTCCCTACATGAGAGTTATTGGCTCTCTTTCCAGAATCTAACATTTCAGACAGTAAGGAGGGCCGATAAAACCATATCACTTCAGGAATAGCAGTTTCTGGGAGTTAATGGACAAATGACTTTTGTGGCCCGTCAACAACAACATATTTCCTTCATGATTACAGCCCCACACCCTTCCCCTCTCCGTGCCCTTCTCAAGATCCTGCTGATCATGGTCTCCTCTGTCCATATGTTGTTGTTCCTGAACAGTGAATGCTTTTTGGATGCTCTAAGAAGTTGATTTGGCCAAACCTTGCTATTCTACCACTTTGAAGGCTTTGTATTCATTTTACAGCCCAATGATGACCTACTTCACTTGTGGTGACAGGTCTTCAGACTTTATACTGAGTCAAGAGAAACCGATTAAAAATGCAAAGGCAAAATCAACTCCTGACCTTTCATCAGCTTAAACACACATGCAAAGCTGAGCAGCCAATTGCACAATTGCTCTCAGTTGTTTAAAAAGGGGGAGACTAATCATAAAAAGTTCTGTAATCCCAACATCATCTACCCAATTTGGACTTTAATACCCTCAAATTAAAGCTGACATTCTGTTCATGCTAGTATTCATGATATAATTTCAAATCCTGTAGAAAGCCAAAATAAAAATAACTTGGTTAACCACTTGTTTCCCATATATTTACATTACCGCAACTCACGCCTGCCCAATCTCTTATCAGTTGGCATAGTGAACTTGCCCGGAACGTGAGTACTCGTATTACTGCCGACTTGCTCGAGTCCCGGAGTCGCGTCTTATCACGTTACTCACTCTGCATCTAAACACGCAGAACTGTTATCATGAATGCTTTTTGCTTTGCATCAAAACACAGACAATAGTTTGAGTTCATGTGACATTGTAATTGGTCTTGGGTGATATAAGAAGTAACCAGGCCTGGCGCTACAACGGGGAATTGGGGGGGCATAAACACATCCCTTTATGACAAGAATTAGTCCTGGCGAGTTCTCTATCATTTTCCTTTATTGACGCGTTTTCAAATCATCGTAATTGGCATCTGAAGACACGGTTTCTCTCCATATGCCATCTAACAGTGATGAAATCATGGGCTAAATTCAGTACTGTGGCGGAACCAGAACTGAGAATTGGGGTGCACAAAACATCCATGTAAAACAATTATTTAGTCCTGACCTTTTCTCAGTCATTTTCATGATTAACAAAAGGTTCACTCCGAGAGCACTCCACACTTAACAGGTGCTGCTTGTTCTCCCCGATTAGGTAAGACAACAATCATTCATCTGGACGCATATTTGCTGTATTTAAATCAATGTTATTCAAAATTGCATACCAGCGCAAATAGCTTGAGCCGCATGCTTTTTATAGCCTATATAACTGCCGAGTGCCACTTTTTTTTTTTTTTTTTTAAATCAACCCACACAATACCGAGAGTGAAAGGCGATATTTCATTGGAATGCGGACCAGTTCAATCAACGCAAAGCATTGGCCTATTAATAAGCAAACTATTTTTTGTACTTAATTTAGCCCATAATTTAATCGCTGTTAGATCGCATATGGAGAGAAACCAAGTCTTCAGTTGCCAATTACGATAATTGTAAAACGCGTCAATAAAGGAAAATGACTGAGAACTAGCCAGGACTAATTCTTGTCATAAAGGGACTTGTCTGTGCCCCCCCAATTCCCTGTTCTAGCGGCGGGCCTGCGTAGTTTGCGCCAAGAACGGAGTCAGGAAAGAGTCACGCTGCATATGCTTGAGTTATGAGATTCCATTATGCGTCGGTTTTTTTTCTCATGTTGCTGTCATTCTGTCACCTCGCAATCAGTTTCTTTGTAAGTAAAAGATTTATATAGCGTAATTGATTGCATCCTTATCGTATATTGCATGAATTCAAGTCAGTTTGGATGGTTAAGACGCTAAACAGCACAGTTCTTATCACCCATTAAGCCAATGACTATCAGTGAAAATAATTCGGGCCAGCGCGCACAGCAGCACTCACTGCTGCCCTGTTAAACACGACTCGCATGAGCTATCGTTCATAGACGGATCCAGGACTCAAGCCCGGCGATTGTTCATGAGTAAACACGGCTCCGAGCGCTAAGTGGTTAATTTCCAGATGTTTATAGATCTACAACCCCAATTACGAAATAGTTGGGACAAAGTGTAAGTTGTGAATAAAATAAAAACACAATGACTTTCAAATCACACCAGCTGGTATTTTATTCGCAATAGAACAGAGATAACATAGCAAATGTTGAAACAGAGAAATTTTACAATTTTATCCACAAAATGAGCTCATTTCTAATTTGATGGCTGCTACAGGTCTCAAAAAAGTTGGGACAGGGGCCTGTTTACCATGGTGTGGCATCCCCTCTTCTTTTTAACACAGAGTGGAGGCGTCTGGGCATTGAGGAGACAAGTGTCTTGAGTTGAGCCATTGGAATTTGATCCCAGTCTTGTTTAACACAGGCTTCCAGCTGCTGGAGAGTTTTGGGTCTCCTTTGACGGACTTTTCGTTTAATTATGTGCCAAATGTTCTCAATCGGTTCTCAATAGGGCTGCAGGCAGGCCAGTTCAGCACACGGACTCTTTTACAACAAAGCCAAGCTGTTGTAATAGCTGCAGTATGTGGTTTTGCATTGTCCTGCTGAAATACACAAGGCCTTCCTTGGAATAGATGTCGTCTGGAGGGGAGCATATGTTGCTCTAAAACCTTTATATACCTCTCAGCATTCATGGGGTTTTTTAAAACATGCAAGCGTCCCACACCATATGCACTAATGCATCCCCATACCATCAGAGATGCTGGCTTTTGAACTGAACGCTGATAACAGGAGAGGTGGTCTTTCTCCTCTTTAGCCCGGAGGACACAACGCCCATGATTTTCCAACAAGAATGTCAAATTTGGACTCGCCTGACCACAGGACACTTTGCCACTTTGCTACAGTCCATTTTAAATGAGCCTTGGCCCATAGAACACAGCGGCACTTCTGGATCATGCTCAATAATGGCTTCCTTTTTGCATGATAGAGTTTTAGGTGGCATCCGTGGATGGCACGGCGGACTGTGTTTACAGACAGTGGTTTCTTGAAGTATTCCTGGGCCCATTTAGTAATGTCAATGACAGAATCATGCCAGTGAGTGATGCAGTGGCGTCTGGGGGCCCGAAGATCATGGAGATCCAGTAAAGGTCTTCGGCCTTGTCCCTTACGCGCAGAGATTTTTCCAGTTTCTGAATCTTTTGATGATGTTATGCACTGTCGATGATGAGACCTTCAAAGCCTTTGCAATTTGATGTGAGGAACATTGTTTTTAAAGTATTTCACAATCTTTTTTTACGCAGGCCTTCACAGGTTGAAGAGCCTCTGACCATCTTTACTTCTGAGAGACTCAGCCTCTCTAATACATCCCTTTTATAGCCAATCATGTTACACACCTGATGCCAGTTAACTTAATTACTTGCTAAATGTTCTTTCAGCTGATTCTCTTATATATTAATTGCTTTTTCAGCCCTTTTTTGCCCGTGTCCCAACTTTTTTGAGACCTGTTGCAGCCAGAAAATTTGAAATGAGCTCATTTTGTTGATAAAAATGTAAAATGTCTCAGTTTCAACATTTGAAATGTTATGTATGTCCTGTTGTAAATAACATATTGGCTCATGTGATCTGAAAGTCATTGCATTTTGATTTTATTCACAATTTACACTTTATCCCAACTATTTCGGAATTGGGGTTGTACAACTGAAGTACTAATCTTTCTACCGTAACACAGATATACACAGATCAGCCACAACATAATGACCATACGCCTAATGTTGAGTAGGTCCTCCATTTGCCACCAAAACAACTCTGACCCAACAAGATCTGGACTCCAATAGCCCTCTGGAGGTGTGCTGCGGTATCTGGCGCCAAGACGTTAGCAGCAGATCCTTTAACTCCTGTAAGCTGTGCGGTGGAGCCTTCATGGATCAGACATGTTTGTGCAGCACATCCCGCAGATGCTCCACTGCATTGAGATCTGGGTAATTTGGAGACCAAGCTTGAACGTGTTATGTTCCTCAATCCAATCCTGAACCATTTTTGCGGCGTGAAGAGGCATGTTATCCTGCTGAAAGAAACCAAGCCACCATCTTCCATTGCTTCTGATGCTCACACCCCCACTGTCAGGGCTTCTGGTGGTGAACAGGGGTCAGCGTGGGTACCCTGACTGGGATGCAGCTTCGCAACCCCATACATAAAATGCCACGCACTGTGTGTTCTGAAGCTTTTCTATCAGAACCAGCATGAACTTTTTCAGTAATCTGAGCTACAGTAACTCTTGTATTGGATCAGACCACACGGGCCAGCCTTCATCCCCACGCACATAAATTATCCTTGGCCGCCCACAAACCTGTCACAGGTTCTCCTTCCTTGGACCACTTTTGGTAGTTACCGACCACTGCAGACTGGGCAAACACCATAAAAGCTGCAGTTTTGGAGATGTTCTGACCCAGTCGTCAAGCCATCATAATTTGACCCTCGTCAAAGTCACTCACATCCTTACGCTCACCCATTTTTCCTGTTTCCAACGTCTCAACTTTGAGGACAAGATATTCCCTTGCTGCCTAATATATCCCACCCATTGATAGGTGGCACTGCAACAAGATAATCAATGTCATTCACTTAACCTCTCAGTGGTCATAATGTATGGCTGATTGCAGTAGTCTCATTAATGTACTATTGTCTTGTTCTCTGCAGCAGCTAAATGTAACTGCAGTTCATGTTATTTTTCAAATGACAACTGAGGTCATCAATTTTTCCAAAGCAGTATCGTCACAAGCCATCCTTCAGCACGAGGTCAATAGAGCCTTCATTTAAAATGCAGCTTATATTTTTGTCCTTGGAACGACAAACCAAAAACTCACTGTTTCTTCTTCATCTTGTTTTTCTTGGTGTGGACACTAACTTTGAAGCTCTACTCCTTCGTTATAATCCAACACAGTCATGAAACTTGACAAGTGTACATGTCCGTGCGCTGGCATTAACTGAGCCCAATTTTGCAAAAAGGGCAGAAGAGGCATGTATGTCCACCCTGCACAAGCACTCACTAATTACACATCATCGTCCCGAGTCCGTAGTTCATTTGAACTTTTTCAGATTATATCTCTACTATCATCCATTATGAGTAGGCTACCAAACAATGATTGACACATAGTGCCGCATTCAGTAAGGTTGTTACCACCTCAAGGGGTATGTGATCATTAGTCAAACAGAGGGAAGCAGTCTACTGACAGGGAAAGTTCCAGAAGATTTAACAGTTTGTTTTTTTTTTTTTTTTAAACAGGCAACGGCACAGGGCTCATTCCAATAAAGTGAATTTGAACCCATATATATATATATATATATATAGAAGATATTGGGGGTGTGTCCAAATTCTCTTAAACAGACCGCTTTTTTCTTTCCTTTCCACTTTCCTTAACTTCACTAGAAAATATCACACTGATTAAGGGAAAGTCAAAGGGAGATTTTGAAGTTACCCTGGGACATGTTTGAGAAAAACATGCCATTTCTTTTCTTTCCTACATCATGAGCAAAATTGATTGATAATAATATTCATTGAGAGAAGAGCAATTTCCATGCAAAGCAACAGAGACTTTCATAAACATGTCCTTTTCTCAAGAGATTAGTCAGATGAAGACACCAGGAGAGAGAAAAAAAGATTACAAAGCAGTATAATGACACAAATGATCCAACAGGAAGACTACAATGAATGACGCATCAAATCCCCACAGCTACAAAGGACTGCAGTCCACAATCTTTGATTGCTTTCTTCCAAGGCTGGTCCTGTGTTGCTTTGCTGGAAGGAAGCAACAAAGGAGCTAATTGCCTCCTTCCCTTCATGAGAATAACAGAGGTTGAAAAATTGAAAAAATATGTTCTTTCGTCCAATTCAGAAAAACTTTTATTTGACCTCGATTGATGAAGTCATGAGGTTAAGCAGAGATATGAGGGAGAATTCATATGGACTTAGAAAACACAACTGTGGTGATCAGAGTCTGACAGCATTTTCACAAGGCGATGACATAATTTGTTTGTTTTCGTGACTCGCCGTATGCATAATGCATTGCTTTAAATACAGCTGCCACAACGAATAGTGGGACTGCATTACCTCCTTTCTTTTTGCAGAGGACTGTCCAGTGCACCCTTTGCTAAAGGAGAGAAGTTAAGAGGCACTGAAGCATCTTAACATCTAGAGAATTCGAACAGCTCCTATCATAGCTGGTATGTAAATGCCTCCGCGTCATTTCCAAGGAGAGAGAAACATTTCTAATTTAAAAAAAAAAAAGAATACTTGAACGCAGCCACAGAGTATTTGGATGCTCTTTGTCATGGCTACCAGCCAAATTATCTCTGGTTCATGTCCATTATCAAGGAAGGTTCTTTGCTCTTTGGAGAATTCAGATGCACCCAGGGACACACACTGAGCAAAGACAGGTGTAGAGCATGAATCCTCAATTCGGGCCCTCAAATACAAATTTGTTCCAGCTTTTCTTTCCTCCTGGGCAATTAACTAAAGGCACTGCTGAGCTGCTGATTCACCAGACTGGCTTCAAACTTTACTCTCGGGTGAACTGAAGGCGCAAAACCGGAAGTTTCTGGACCTCGAGGACCGTGGTTTGATAAACAGGGGCGTAGAAAGAGACTGAAACAAAGGGGAACTGAATGATTGACAGAAAGATGTGATGAGAGAAAGGTGTCGAGTGAAAGATGAAAGTTGCGGAGAGGTAAAGTTATAGTGTGTAATGTGGAGAGAGATGGAGTATTGCATTACGAGAAAGAGAGGGGTGTGGAGGTCTGGAGAGAGGTGGAGGGCTTCCATGCTCTGGCCATGTGTCTTACTTCCTGTGAGTCATCCTTCTCCCAAGCCTGGGTCATAATAACAGGATGTAGGCCACCCGCCAGGGCAGCGCAACCCCTGCACTCTCTTCAGTCCAGTGGGAACTCCCCAGTCCTATGCCCCACCCTGACCCACTTTAATCTCCACACCATTTTACTGTTTGGCCCACCAACAATAAAACACTGAAAACCACTTATCGCAGGCCTGGAATGAGACTATAGTCTGCTGGGTAAAAGCATGCACGACGCATTACCAAATAAAGTAGGGACGGTACAGTGCTGGCAATCTAAGTAAAGAAATGTTTCTGGTAAATTATCTTTGAAGAGTATAAAATAGAGAAAGTATGAGACAATATATTTAGCTCTACCCTGTGAACCCTACTTTTTTCTGAAGGGGAAATCCATGCTCATTCTGAATTTGACGACTGCAAAACCAAAAAAGAAGGGACAAGGGTACTACACACAAAAAATGTTCAAAGACAAAAAATGGGTGCACAGGTGTCAGGTGTCGAACAGGTGATGCTATCATGCTTGTAAGCAGTATAGAGGGCGCCACCACACAAGGCCTAACTGTTTACAAGAAAGGAGTGATCGAGGCTCACCACGCTGTGGAAAACTGATAATCCAACAGTTTACAAATAACATATCTCTGGGTTGGTTCAAGGATTTTAGGGATCTCCCCGTCAACAATGCATAATATTAAGATTTAGGGAATCTGGAGAAATCTGTGTGTAAAAGGATGAAGTTGAAAAATAAATACTGAGTGTGCCTCTGATCCTTAATCCTCCAGAGGGCACTGCACTGAAAACTGACGTGCTTTTGTGATGGATGCATAGGCTGGGACAACTTTGAAAACCCTTGGCCAACAAATAGAGGTAGACTGATCGGCAAGCCGAGTAATCGGGGCCAATTTTTGCCATTTTTAAATAATCGGCATCGGCCGACGCATGAGCACGTGAAGCCGATTAACACGCAGGCACATCTGCGGAAGCCCATTGTTGTTGAGATCAGACGAAGTGGGGAATGCACCTGTGAAAAATTGCAGTACAGGCTGCAATTTTAGACCGATTACTTTCATATTTGGTGTGGACTTGTGTTACACTTCACTTATGAAACCTTCAATTTTGGTTGCCAAGGTGACAGTATTGGTGGAATTATGCGCAAAAAAGGGGAGAAGCGGGCTTTCAGGAGCTACACCCATGCGGTCGCGTCTGACCGGACAGTCTAGTTTTACTTGGTTATTTCATCCAATGGGGTGACATACCATACACTCCAAAGCAACATAGTCAATGCAAAATCTAATGGCTTAACTATACTGCAGGCACTATTGAGGAAATTCAGATAGAATGATGTTAGTTGATTCGTATGAGATTTCAAATTCGTACAGTGTCTTGAAAGCAATGCTCTATCCTGGTTTAAATTAGAATGTCAGTTATGTAAAATAATTTAATCAAATCAAAACCTTTGGTTTTTCACTTTTTCATATGGTTACTTTTTTTCATTTAACATACATAGAGCAACATATACAGTATGTTTATATTTGCAGAGTATTTTCATCTAAACCCCAAAACGGAAAATGTGAATTAAATGACACAGGAATTTAGCATTGCTTTTATCACAGGAACTACACAGCAATATGGGGGAATCTCGCTGGCTGATGCTCAGTTGCCATTTCGCACCAAGAACACCCTCCAAAAGGAAGACTGGAATATTTTCAATGCCAATTAAATCGGGGGATGATTAGGTGGAAGGTCAAAAAAGCTAGGTTGGGAATTTAGCCAGGGCATAGAGGAATCCCCAACTCTTTCAAAGAGTGTAATGGGATCTTCATTCATCCCAGCGAGTCAGAAGCTAGGTTTAAAGTCTCACCTGAAAGGACATTGACTCCTGATCACTGCACTGTGGCTTTTTGCTTAGAGGTAAGGCTGCCACCTACTAGCCCACCAGCATGTTTTCCAGAAGCAGGGTGGTATTGGTCTCCCATCCACATATTAACCAAGCCCACACCTGCTTAACATCAGTCACTTGACCAAAGCAGGACAAGTGGTGGTGTGGCTGCACCCAATAGGGTCACTCATCCAAATTATCAATAAGTGGGCTAAGATTAGCATTCATTTCTCCAGAATGAATGAATGAATGAATGAATGAATTAGAGAGTGTGTAGTGTACAAAGTGTACAACAAAGTGTTGCAATCGAATCATGCACACCAAAAGGTGCATCAATTGCAAGGACAGAAAAACTGAGTGGGAGAGAGTCAGTATGTTCTTCATTGTGTGTGCAGACAGGTCTGAAATTGCTACAAGCATACAGCCTCTTATTACAGTCTGAACAGGAAGAACAGGTTTGGCAGTTGAAAGAAGTGGGTCACCACGATTATATTTTTGGAAGCAACTAAATCATACAGCATGCTGTGGCAATACAGAGACGCAAGAGGTCCAACTTCATAAAAATACTACAATAACTATGGACAACTTAGAGAACCATGCAGTACTGCATTGAAAATTAAATTATTAATACAAAGAATAACTTAATTCCCAATTTATTAAACATTGTGCAGGAAATTCAGCAGAACGGCCAGTGACACATGCTAAAGAAAGGAAACGCAATATTTTTCACACACAATATGCATAAGTCTTTCTTTGAAATTTACAATGTAAAAGAAATCCTCATCAGCAATAATAATAATTTAAAAAAAAAAATCAAAGTAAAGGGTTCATATACAGTGCTGACACTAAATGTGAACAACAAGGCCCTCAATGGTTTCTACTTTTCTGTCCAATTTCAGTCCAAACACTTCTTTAGCCCCAAGTAGTCACATTTAATTGTATTTCTTGGTGGTGTATGAAGGCCAACCGGACACCATTGTCCATCACAAACTCTCTATAATAAATGTTTCACTGTAATATAATACAAGTGAATCAGTCTTACTATGTATAGCCACTTAGCTCATTCAGCAATGTTAGAAGTTGTAAATGAAAAATCTACATATACACCAGCCCTTCGGGGCTGGAATTGCTTCCCGCTCACCTGAATTGACCACTCAACTCCAGATGTTTTTCGCATAGTGAAAATAATTATTTAGAAAAGAAAAGAAAAAAATCAGGGGAATATTGGGTAACTTTGGCCTGAATAATAAAAAATACTTGCCAAGCAAATGTTTACGAGATTTGCAGAATTCTCTAAGAACATGCGCCTACTCATAAGTAGGTCACTGAAATTCTCACTGAAAAACGCAGTGCATGTAATTACACAAGTGATATGCACACCCAATGCACTGCGCCACTGGAAAGCACAATATCACAGTAGCCTCTGTTTCCTGCACGATAGCCAATCAAGACATTTTTAATCTCAATTATACCGAAGTCGAAATGAGAAAGTCTACATTCTCCGCACTGAGCGTCGCGAGAAAAGGCAGTGGGTGTGGGTCGGTGTATGCATGCATGCGGACAATGCCTCCATCGCAGCTCGGACAGCAAGGTTTCCGGATGCCTATCCTGAAAATGGCAAAAAAAAAAAAAAAAAAAAAAAGGGGGGGGGGGGCTCGTCCATAGACATGGGCTAATCCACTTCTCAATAAATTTCATGAATTATTCATTTCAAATTCACGGGACGTAAGCACCGTATATATTGCTGTAAACATAAACTTAAATGATCATCCAATGGGAGAAGACGCCCAAGTTCGCTCGACGCGAAATTTAACTCACTTAAAAAGCATAAATTAAAATTACACTAAAGTCATTGTTATCTGCGAGCACGCGGATTAATCATTTACATCCACGTGTGAATGCTCATGCGAGATAACACGTTTTAATAAAAACTGCTGCTACCTTATCAACGTAGTTTTGTGCTATATTGTTTTGTTTCAAAAACAATAATAATCGCAGATCACATCTGGCGATTCAAAACATGACTTTTGTAGTCGTTTCGGAAATTCTTGCCCAGGTCCTGAAGTACAGAGGGATGCATTCTGAAGAGCGTGAGGTGGAGGTGCTTCAGAGTGCAATACACAGTGACAACGCAACAAGATGGAAAAGGGTTGCAAATATGGTTGATGAATGAGGACGGCAACAATGTAAGAATATAGGAATGTCAATTAATATCCAGAGCAGCATAAGCTAAGCTACGTGGTTGCGCCGCAAATACTTTCCGGAAGGAATAATTCCGTTGTAGCTAGTCACTCAGGGTGCGTTTCCCGAAATCACAGATGGTAACTTACATAGTTGGGCCCAATGACTGTCAATAGACGAACTGCGTAAATTGCTAGCTTACTTAGCATCTATGCTTTTGGGAAACGCACCCCAGTTTGATGACTTTCATATTCTGCAGGCAATGCCCAGCTAATAAAACAATCGCGCAAAAATGGGTAATTAGGCCAAACCAGGGATGTCAAATCTTCTCGGTGTGGGTGCAATTTTTTTAAGCCCAAAGCCACAACACCTGATTCACTAATTATCCAATCAAGGGGTTCAATCAAGGCCTTGATGAGTAGAATCAGGTGTGTTAGCGTTGGGCTGTAACATATGCCAGCGCGCCCACTGGCTCTTTTTGTGGATTAAATTGGACACCCTGGGCTGCACATTTCTCGTTCCCGAATCCCTATCAGTACAGAAATTGACAAAATGACAGATTATGCGCTGCCATTAGCAGTGCTAAAATAAGGGCGCATCTCATCGTTATGTTTCACCACGCAACTGTAACAAATGAGAAGAGTATCCGAAACTAATTCAAAAGCTGTGAGACAACACGTTTCTCCACAGACGAGGAAAGAACGCTGCACGTGGCCAAAGAAAACTAGACTAAGGTGTCGGCTGACCAAACCACTGCAGGGAAAAAACTGCATTGAAAATAATGCACGAAATAGCAACGTGTACAGGCTTAACTACATAATTCGCAACAACACTGTATAGGCCTACAAGAGCTGTAGTTGAATTCTGCGCCGTATTATCTCGCGATGGACTATTTTTGGGCGAGCCCCACCTGGGATACGGAAGCGGGGGCTTAAGCTTAAAGTTCAAGTGAACAGTTGTTCCCGACCACAAATTCGCCAATGAAATAGTTATATACATTTCAGAGTTCTTAATTATTTTATTTTACTGTGTCTTCGGTACCTTTGATGAAGCCAAACAAAGCAATAATGGCGTCTTCGCTGTTGCTTTCGATTTGTGGCTGAGCAACAATAATGCCATAATTCAATATCCTAAATCCTCATAAATTCGATTCTCTCAGATCGGGGGTGCATATGACTATGTCAGCTTGTTTTTTCAAGCAAGTCACAATTGTTTCATAATTTCTGTCAGACAAAGATATTGCGATTTAAGCACGCGTACGGTGAAAGTTTACACAAAATAACTTCTTACCTCTCTTCGACACACATCGAGGACCCAAAACTCGTCATTTCTGCCACCATTATCTATGCACCTTTTTATGCCTTTGAAGAAGTAGCGCGATTCGATTGTCTGTACTTCGACTCTAAATTTGCGCGCACACAAAAACACCTAAAGCGGCAATTGCTCGTCCTTGGATCACACCTGTCCCTTGCAAAGAAACGGAAACATCATCGAACGTCTATTTAACATACTAAATTAATTTTCAACATGAAGCCCATATGCAACTACTACAACCATGCGCTCTCTCTTGAGTACAGATATTCCTCCGAAATGGGCTTTAAGATGGCTACTGCTGAACTGTATTTAGCCGAGAGGTGCTTTCGACCTATCCTTGGATATGAATTAGGAAAACGGAAGCAAAGAACACACTGGCCTCATCCACAAAATATGCATGAAGAGCCTGTATCGTAAAAACATAAACAAAAGATTTCAATATTCCTGCGAACATGGTCCGGACCACTGACCTCAGAGCCCCTAGTGGTAGTGACCAGTGATCCGAGCTCAGCGACCATAGTCCGTGGACGGACCACTAAATTGGCTACAATCCGTGTTGAATCCCGCTTTCTGTCTGGTCCAACCAAGAATGGATGCTACTTATTTTACGCGCCCTGTTTTCCTTGTTTCCATCGCTGGGTCCTACGTAAGGGCTCACTGCGTGAATGTAAATTGGCGCAACAGTAGGGTCGTGATATTTATTACTTCCCACAAAGGCAGCAGTCAACTCATGTTTCTGGTTACATTGATTTTAGAAGACTGTCTCATTTTCTGAGCAGTTCCGTGAAAGTCATTAGAAGCGATTGGTAGAAACATTCCCATAATCAAACGACCCGGTTTCATCGTTGAATGAGATCACTCATTCAAATATTTTATCAAATATTTAATAAGGAGGCAACACTCGCCATGCCAACAGCTAGGTCCTCCGAGCAGCGAATCATGTACAGCTGTAACTCCACTAAACTGGCAACTGGTTTGATTGAGTCTGACCATAGACTGTATAAAAAGATGGACGCAGCACTTGGGTCTGAAAAGTGAGGCCGACGCGGAAGTCTAAAAAATCTGCATTATATTTAATGGCCAGCAGATGGGGACGTCGGTGGTTGCAGAAAGAAGTTCAATGCTATTGAAGTCTATGAGAAAATGACCCTATTTTGCCACCTGATTTATTATTTCAACAATGATTTTCAACATCATTTTATGGTATCTTTCGCAAGTTTCAAGTTTCCTTCGTGATGTTAATTTTGTAAATTATGGTCCCAAGTAGACTAGAATAAAGGATAAAGCCAGAATGTGTTTTAGGGGCGTGGCTACCCTCTGGCCCTCGTCCGCTACGGTCAGATCCAGGGCCACGTTCCTCCCCGGATCTTCAATTCACGCTCTCGTCCAATAGGAATCACATCCGGTTTCAAATGACAAAATGGTGCTGTTCAAATTGCCAAAATCGAGGCTTCCTGGATGGTCAGCTGCTGCAGGGTGAAGTTGCCTTCAGACGTCGACTTCCAGGCTGCTCAGCCTGTCAGGCTGCGTAAACACCGCCCCCAAGTACAACCAATCAGATCGTGAGCTAGAGTACAACCAATCCGCTCACAAGGCAGCCAATTCAATTCGGAAGCCTTTACTCGGAAAGTGGGCTTAAGAACATTAATATTGTTAAAAACGAATGCATTTAATCGTGAGTTTTCTCATTAAAGAAACTGATTCGGGAGGTAACATTAGATATTTCGGCTATTTTGATTATATTAACCAATGCAAACAAGTGCTATTTTTTTTTGTCTTCAAGTGAACTTATAGACCTAATCTTAGCTAAACAGGTCATACTTGTTAACTTAAATACTTCTACAATATAACTTTAAGTATAACTCTGTTTGAAACATGAAATTGGCCTACTTGTGAGTTTTTTTTTTCAATAAGCTGTCTAGTTGAGCTTCTTAAAAACTTCAACTGCAAGTTGCTGTAACGTTAACTGCCTTCAAGGCTGATTGTGGAGACTAGTGCCTTGCAGGCTGGTTAGAAGGCTAATAATCTTCAATAGTATTGCCTCAGATGCCTTCAAGGCTGATTGTAGAGACTAGTGCCTTGCAGGCTGGTTAGAAGGCTAATGTTGATTTCATATTGTATAATCTTTGATAATATTCAGTCAGATGCCTTCAAATCTGATTGTACAGACTAGTGCCTTCCAGCCTGACAGTAGAGACTAGCGCCTTGCAGGCTGGTTAGAAGGCTAATATTGATTTGATATTGTATAATCTTCAATAATATTGCCTCAGATGCCTTCAAGGCTGATTGCAGAGCACTAGTGCCTTCAAGGCTGATTGTAGAGACTAGTGCCTTACACGCTGGTTAGAAGGCTAATGTTGATTTCATCTTGTATAATCTTTGATAATATTCAGTCAGATGCC
Organism: Gymnothorax javanicus; assembly: GCA_029692085.1. Classification (NCBI taxonomy): domain Eukaryota; kingdom Metazoa; phylum Chordata; class Actinopteri; order Anguilliformes; family Muraenidae; genus Gymnothorax; species Gymnothorax javanicus. The sequence continues at coordinate 23,017,188 of CM056195.1, read as the reverse complement.
TTCAAGGCTGATTGTAGAGACTAGTGCCTTCCAGCCTGACAGTAGAGAATAGTGCCTTGCAGGCTGGTTGGTAGGCTGATGATTTCATATATATATGTGTGTGCGTGTTTACAATTCTGATGCCTTCAAGGCTGACAGTAGAGACTCCCTCAGCATTACTGAGGGGGTCTCTACTGGGAGTCTCTACTGAGTTGGAGCCTTCCAAGGCTAATTTAAAATCTTCTATTTTTCAGCCCATAGATTTATTACCGTTCGAAAACCAACCACGTTACCTCAGAAAACTGACCGAGGTGTTGTTGCATATTGATGTTGTCTTAACTTTTTACACTCTTTTTAGGAGTTGAAACGATGTCTCGGCGCCATCGTGGAGCCCTATCTACCCGCCCTAAAAAAAAAAAAAAAAAAAAAAAGGCCCCAGCACCCACCCCGGGCCCTGATGCCTTGAAGGCATCTGACTGAATACTATGAAAGATCATACAATATGAAATCAACATTAGCCTTCTAACCAGGCTGCAAGGCACTAGTCTCTACAATCAGCCTTGAAGGCAGCTAACGTTACAGCAACTTGCAGTTGAAGTTTTTAAGTAGCTCAACTAAACAGCTTATTGAACAAAATATCACACAAGTAGGCCAATTTTATGTTTCAAACAGAGTTATACTTGAAGTTATATTGTAGAAGTATTTAGGTTAACAAGTATGACCTGTTTAGCTTAGTTTAGGTCTATAAGTTAACTGTAAGACAAAAAAAGCACTTCTTTGCATTGGTTAACATAATCAAAATAGCTGAAATATCTAACGTTACCTCCGAATCAGTTTCTTTAATGAGAAAAGACGATTAAATGCATTCGTTTTTAACAATATTGATGTTCTTAAGCCCGCTCCACTTTGAGGAGAGGAAATTGAATTGAATTGGGTGCCTCGTGAGCGGATTGGTTGTACTCTAGCTCGCGATCTGATTGGCTGTACTTGGGGGCGGTGTTTACGCAGCCGGACAGGCTGAGCAGCCTGGAAGTCGACGGCTGAAGGCAACTTCACCCTGCAGCATGCTGAAACCAATGGGTGACGTCACAGTTGCTTCGTCCATCTTTTTATACAGTCTATGAGTCTGACTAAATCTATTATCTATTTCGACCATGGTATGACAGTCATCGGCCTCCCTGGGGTTCCTGGAACTGACTTCCCAGGACTTTGACTTCCCACTACAGTCAGTAGTGTTTACATATAGGCGAACGAGCAAGCAAACAAAACAAATCGAGAGGCAGTTTTGTGGCCGAAAACGATGGAATCAAATTAGGGTCAAATTAGGGTCTTTTTTGCACATGCACAAAACTATTTTACGAGCTCAAAATGTTTTTACACACGCACAAAATATTTCTACAACTTCAAAACTTTTTTACACATGCACAAAACTTTGACCCTAATTTGATTCCATCGAAAACCCTTAGTTTTTGAATTGGGTCAGTGAATAATTGGCGATCATGTTTAAGCAACGAGAATGGTCGCAATAGGCCAAATAGGCCCAATGGTTGTACAAAGCAGTGGTGCGCTGCTCTCCATCTCAAAACACACTTGTAGTGCAGATGCAAGATCACCATAAGACCATGCCGAATACCCCTCTGATCAGCTAAGATCGATGAGATGAGGGAACAGAAGGTATTTGGTCACCATAACTGGATGATTTCAGGTTGGAAAAGCATTGCCTGCGGACAAGTCTTAATTACAGTTACCGCATACAGATTGGAAGGCCAGGGTTGCAAATTCTGTCCTTGGGCACAAATCCATAACCCAAAATTTTCCTCATATCGTGTTGCTTTAGAGCAGTGGTTCTCAAACTTGGTCCTGGCACCCCACTGTGTATGCTGGTTTTTGTTCCAACCAAAATTGCAATCTTAGGATTTTAACAAGCTGTTGATTTGCCTTAAAATTAGGTGCATTTGTGTTTAGAGCAGTTATTTGTCCTCTTAAGCCACATTTGACAAATCCATACATGCCATGAAGAATTAAAATTTCATATACACAATGAGACATGTTAGAAACCAGCATAAATACTGTAACTGCAGAGGGAAACAATTTGACCAAACACTTAAGTAACATAAACAATCAATAGGTTCCTCATTAGTGAAACTGTCAACACATGGTTGCAAAAACCAACAATTTATTTGGCAAAGTCACACCTGTTTTGTTTCATGTTCATTTTATTTAGTTCAGGCAAATTGTTTTGAAAGAATTCAAAAAACCTGTGTTCAGCAACCCAATTTGGAGCTTACAAATTTTCTCAGAGTCTAATTTGATCTGTTTAGAAATGTTTTTAGTGAAAATCCTCACAATTTGGGAAAAATAAGCATAATATGTTTCAGGGTTTTTATTCTTCATGGCACAGTGGATGTGTCAGTAAAAAAATGTGACTAAAGGTGGTAAATAACTGCTCTAACCATGGAATGCGGCTAATTAAGACAAATTGACACCTTGTTAAAATCCTAAGATTGCAATTGTGGTTTGAACAAAAACCAGCACACGCAGTGGGGCGCCAGGAACAAGTTTGAGAACCTCTGCTTGAGAGCAGCGCTTCTCAAACCTCTCCTGAAGGACCACCTGTCCAGCCTCTTTTAGATCATTCCCTGCTCCAGCACAGATGACTCAAATGATCAAGATGTTATCCACCGGCTTTAGTGGATTAATAACGAGCTGATCATCTGAATCAATTGTGCAGAAGCAAGGAGAGATCTAAAAGATGCAGGACAGTTGGCCCTCCAGGAGAGGTTTGAGAAGCACTGCTTTACAACCACATGGATCCAACCTGCCTGATCCAGTCAACATTGCACATGGTTACCATGACATAATGGTGTGGGGCAGGTGTCTCAAACTGGTCCATAAAAGGACCAAGGGGCTGCAGGTTTTCATTCCAGCCAAGCAGAAGCACACCTGATATAACTAAACAACTGTGCAGGCTGAGATCGGTTGAATTAAATTAGTTGTATCAGGTGTGCTTCTGCTCGATTGCATGGAAAACCTACAGACCTCAACCTTAATACGTACCTGGGGTGCGTTTCCCAAAATAACAGATGCTAACTTAAATAGTTGGACCCATTGACTGTGAATGGACGAACTGGTTAGCAACAATGCTTTTGGGAAACGCACCCCAGTTTGAGACCCCTGGTGCAAGAAATGCCTCTTCAATGCACATTATGCCATGTATTACCTATATATCATGCCACACATCCCTGTTTTGATGCAGTAGTATTTTCTAAATAAAAATAGGCTAATTTTAATGTTCCCTTAAATTTCCCTTAAATCAACAAACCAGAAACTGCCATGTTCAACAAGTTTCTTTTAACCTCACCTTTCAGATACAATTTTCAGAAATATTGGCAGCGGGACAAACGATTGCTGTCTTAATATTTCACGGCATCCCTGGAGCGCACTACATAACATCATCCAGCAGATGTCACCTCAGTAACCCTGTTGAAGCAGTGGCAACCAAGAGGCATTAAGTGGAAAAACATTTCCTGCTTCCTCTGAGTTTATTTCCTTCCATAACTCGCAGCTACGTCAGCAGAGTACAGTGTTCGTGCCCCATAAACAATGAATGGCTACTTAAATGAGCTCAGATGGCCTGTTTTATCACTCAACATTATTCATGCATAATGTCATTTTTCATTTTATGAAACCACTGATGATTTCCAATCAAGAGTAAATACCAAGTCTCCAAATATTTCAACTGTTTGTCTTGTTTCCCGAATAAAAGCCTGGCTAATTCTTCCAAATAAACAAAGCTTGCCTAAACAATCCAGTTATTCATTATTTTAATTCAGTGCAAATGAAATGCAACATCCAATTACCCTCTATGAATAATTGTAGATATACAGTGCTGCCAAAAAATATTTGTCCCCTTCTCAGTTTCTTCTATTTTTGCCTATTTTTCACATTTCAATGTTTCAGATCATCCAACTAATTTTAATACAAGACAAAGACAATGCGTATAAACACAAAATGCAGCTTTAAAATGATCATATCATTTATTGAAGGAAAAGAGTTATTCAAAACCTATATCAACCATGTGAAAAAACAATTGCCCCTCCAAACCTAAAAACTGGTTGTACCACCCTTGGCATCAACAAGAGCAGTCAAATGTTTGTGATAGTCAGCAGGAAGTCTTTTTCATCAATGAGGAAGAATTTTGGCCCTCTCTTCTTTGCAGAATTGTTTTCAATTCAGCCACACTGGAGGGTTTTAAGCATGAACTGCATGTTTACGGTCATCCCACTGCATCTCAGTCAGATTCAAATCAGGACTTTAACCTATCACTCCAAGACCATCAACCAACTGTGCTTGAGCTTTAGGCCACAAACTGATGGCCAGACGTACTCCTTCAGGGTTTTCCGGCAGAAAGCAGGGTTTATGGTTCCATTAATTATGGCAAGTCATCCAGGTGCTGAAGCTGCAGAGCAGCCTCTGACTATCTCCATACCACCACCATATTAGACTGTTTGTATAATTTTTTTATTGTGGAATGCAGTGTTAGCTTTATGCCAGATGTAATGGGACCCAAGTTACAAAAATGTCCACTTTTGACTCATCAGCCCAATGAATATCTGACCATAAGTCTCAGGGGTCATGAAATTGTTGTTTGGCAAATGTCAGGTGAGCCTTTGTGTTCTTTTTGGTCAGCAGGGGTTTTTTGCCTTTTAGCTCTCCCATGGATGCAATTTTTGCCCAGTCACTCTCTTACAATGGAATTGGGAACACACATTAACAGAGGGAAGTGAGGCCTGTTCTTTAGATGTTAGTTTGGGCTCTTTTGTGACCATCTGTATGAGTGGTTGATGCGCTCTTGAAGGAAGTTCGGTGGGCTGGCAACTCCTGGGAAGGTTCACCACTGTTCCAACTATTTTCCATTTGTAGATAATGGCTCTAATCCTGGTTCACTGGAGTCCAAGAGCCTTAAAAATAGCTTTGCAACCCTTTCCAGACTGACAAATGTCAATGACTTTGTTTCTCATCTGTTCTTGAATTTCTTTAGATTTCAGCATCATGTGTTGTATTTTGCTCACTTTACATTGCCAGACAGGTTGTATTAAGTGATGTTTAGATTCAATTTGGCTGGCAGTAATCATGCCTGGGTGTGCCTTGTGAAATTAAATCCAATTATTAGTTAAATTTGTTTAATTTGTCTTTTTAGTTACAAAGGGGGCAATTACTTTTTCAGAGAGGGCCAAGTAGCGCTGGATTGCTTTTACTTCATAAATGAATCATCATTTAAAAAATGCATTTTGTGTTTGCTTGGGTTATCTTTGTTCAATACTGAAATTAGTTTGATGATCTGAAACACTCACTTCCGACAAAAATGCAAAAATCGGGTTACAAGGCAAATACTTTTTCCACAACAGTGAACAGTGAGCACTGTAATTCATTGAACTGTGACACATTTTTTGTTATTTTGTTTCTGTTGGCTGAGTCAATTACTTGGTCTAAACCCAACTGTACAAGCACTTTACATGCTGAGGAGGAGATAGAAGGGGAAAAAAGTCTCAGAAACAAGCACAAACTGAAAGAAGGCAGCACAGGCCAGACAGCATCGCCAGGGAAGACAGAAAGTATCTGGTGATGTCTACATGTCACAGACTTCAAGCAGTTACTACACGCAAAGGATATGCAACCAAATTAAAAAATAAATAATAAAAAAGTGATACCATGTTAAATGGTCCAATATGTTTTGTTACCTCTGTAAATGGGAAAACCATGTACTGGGGTGCTTTCATTTTTAAATGGTTGATCAAATATGGATGAAAGCACCCTTAAATTAAATCTGACAGTCCGCACTTCAATCTGATTGTCACTGTATCCTTTCAAACTCAGAGCGCGAGAGTACGGGACCAAAATAAAAAATGCGTCACTGTACAATGAATTACAGCATTCACTGCATGTTGTGATATCTCATGTTGATATTATATTTGCAAGTTTTAAAAGAAACTGAGATACATCATCACTTGAATAGCTCTGCCCTTTCAGTAAGGGCCCATAAATACTGAGACTGGCAGTTGAAGCAGTTTGTGTGAGCATATCCAAAAATTATATTCACCTGTATGTTAAGAGCTGTAAGCATATTATCAATTACCAGGGAATATAGTGCTCTTGTGGCAGAATGCTGATTGAAGGTAAAATCCAAAAAAATCCATAAGCCAGCATTCCTTCCTCTCCCTTTGAAGTGAGTGTGAGAGTGCTCTTTCAGAGTCCCAGGAGGTTGTGTATTAGCCGGACAGAAAGGTATCCTATCAATGCCAATTTTCCACAACTAATAAGAGTAAGTGGGTATGAGAGGGCTGGTGAATGAGTGCTTGCATACGTACCCCCCAACACACACAAACATTCAACATACAATGAGCTCCTATTATGTCAACAAACAAAACCCAAATTCACATAGACACACATTCTGTATAACACACTCACACAAGGCATAGTATGAGGCTGTCCCCCCCCACAGAGGTTTTTGGTTCTGGTTTCCTTCCAGGCATTTTAAGCATAGCATCCCATCTCTGTGGGACAAACCACAACCTCAAGCTCACTGCATGAACCGTGATATCAGTATCCAGTGAGAGCGTGTTCTTCCCAGGAACAATACATTCAGTCCCTCTCACAGATGTCTGTGCTTTATGAGAGGAGATAGTGCATATGAATCGAGAGAGAGAGAGAGAGAGAGAGAGAGAGAGATGCAAGAAAACAAAGAGAAATACTTCCTGCTCAAGCCCTGCTGCCTCGTGTGCCACGAAAATGCAGCCCTAGCTCTTTAAAACAGAGACAAATCGATCAGGCCTCCCCGTGTGCCAAAAATAATCCAGCAGATCAGAGGAGCCTGTTGCTTCGCTCAGAGTGAAATCCATTACCTTTGAACACCCTGACCAATGAGAGAACAAACACCAAGTCAATTTTTAAAAAGTAAAACAGGCTCTTAATGGAACCCCACCACAATGCCTCTTTCTGGAAAAGCTATTTATAATGAATTTATTTTATCCATGACCTCTGTTTGACCCTGTAGCTTAGATAATAGCTGAGAAATATTTTGAGCCAGCTTTGGGTCTAGTCACACTCCAAAGCCAGTAATCTGTGTCCACTGGACAATGTTTGGTGATCTTCACCCAACATCTCTCGAGTGGCTGAAAAGGGAGGTGATGGGTGGCAAGTTCATGAGCTCTCTGCCAGAAGAGCGTTGCTGCCCTCCTCCTGCAGAATTCCAGCCACTGATCAACTCTTTAAAGGCTGGACACAAGCTCTGTTGGCGGTTTATCATTTGCAGAAACAGTTTTGTCCTATCTTGTTCACTTAGTCAACACTGATCAAGATCTTTCTGTACCAGCTGTCTCAAACTAGTTCAAGCCCTGACGCCTAACTGCAAGTGTGGATGAGAGCATTGGCGAGAAAACAGTTCCTTCTGGCCATTCACCAATCTGCCCAATGATGAGGCACAGCAGTCACGGTAAACATGATCGTGCGCTGTACTGTCTTCAGAGCAGAGCAGTTCTCATCTTTTCACTCTTTGTCTTCACTCCAGTCCACAGACTGTATAGTGTGACCCCACCAGATGAGCGTGTAAGACAATGAAAAATGGTAACAAAGGCGCTAAAAAGTCCACTATAAAAGAGACAACATGAGAGGAATAACACTGTTCAGCAGAACTCCTTACCCAGACCATTTCTCTGGGTCTAGCCAAAAATCAGCAGAGCTGGAACACTCTTGTGCTAAAAAAAGATACACTTTTATTGAACAGGGGAGACTTGACTCAGAGGAGGACATTGATTGGCGTCAAAACGTCACTCTCCCTTGTTCAAAAAAGTATCTTTTTTCTGAGCTTGAGTGCTCCAGAACTCCTGATTTTGGGCTAGTCTCAGTGAAATGGTTCGGGCGGAAAGTTCTGCTATACAACCATGTGGGGTATTTGGATTTTAAGGCTCAAGCACTAAGATCTAAATCTCACTCTCCTGTTCTTGGTGAGTTGCGACAAGAAGAAAAAGAAAGCAAACAGTGCAACAGTGAATAATGACAAAAAAAAGAGAGAAGACTTCATCAGCAAGGATGTCATGACCAAACCTCAAATGCTCTGTGAGGTTTATGAGCGGTGATCAGGCAATAGATCTGACAAGCCATTGCTCAAGCAATCACAAACCACTCTAAATCAGTTTCAGTTGGGCGTGGGCCATGAGGTCATTCACTTCCTGTTTGGTAGTACTGACCATCAATTTACAGATACACAGACAAATATTACACAGTGATGTGTGTGAGTATGCATGCTGATGTCACCATAAAATTTGATCCCAATCTAGCTCCCGCCCACACATTAGCTCTCGGACCCCGCGTTTCTATGGACACAAAAAATATCTTGGCTGTGTCCAGCGCAATATATTTGGGATGGGCATTACTGGGATGGAGGTTAGAGATGGAGCAGACTACTCGCACCCAAACTCCTTTGTGTGACTCAGCCCGCCTGACGTAGGCAAAGCTAAAAATATCGCACTCTGTGGGGGACTGGGATAAATTTATACACCAGAAACAGGGAATAGAATACTAGGGCTACAATGAAACATGTACTGTGTGTATGCATCAGTTTACTTTGGCATGTGCATGTGTTTGCACAAGTCAGAGCATGGGTGCATGCATGTGCATACATGTAAACGCGCATGTTTTTAACGCATGTGCATTGCCGTGAGTGTGCATGAGCATGCCTTTGTGCGAGAGTGTATTAATGAGTAATGAGTATGCTTGCGTCAGTGTGCTCCGACAGGCACATAAAATTGCCCTGATCTGCCCCTCGGTATAAATTACCTGCAATGTCCTGTAATAAACTTACTGCATTATTTGGGAGGAAAGCAAGAGCACAGCGCGGGGCAGAACACTGCTGCCCACTCCTTATCTCTTGGCTCTGCTGGTAGGTAAGCAACTCAGAATACTTAAGAGCCTCTCAGAAAATCCAGGCGGAAATGCTTGATACTAAAAACAGGTATAAAAGCAGGAGTGGAGAGGGAGGGAGAGACGGAAGGGGTGCACGTGGAGCTGGAGAGGGTGGGGAACAGGAGAGAAAGGGAGGCAGAGGGAGAAGGGGAGAGGGGATAAGATAGAGGTCTGCGTACAGTGTGTTCTAGCAGTATGTGTTTTGGGTTCATGTACAGGTGCATCTGTGTGCACTTTGGGGTTGAGATGAGAGGATGGATGAGACTATACGAAGGACATTTGGTGTGCGGTAATGGGACTGACATCTACAATAACAAACTCATTGTTGAAAACAAAAAAATTGTCGTGATTATGCAAAACAACAACCACAGCTAAGTTAGATCTAGTACAGTTTACCGCCTGGAGTACAAAAGTTACTCTTCTCTGGCGGCCCTTGAAAGCAGATACATCTACACTCCATCTGGAGAGGAGCACTGCAGAGATTCGGTAACTTTCCATTCTTTGGTTCAGATAACAGTGTCCTAGTGTGAAGATCTCAGAGATCGTTAAATCAAAGAATTCTTTATTTATCCCTCTTGGTTTTGCAAACATGTGTCCAATCCCATTCACACCCACGGTTTCCTCAGCCAGTCCCCAAACAGATGCTTCAGTCCAACCCACATGCTGGCCCACAAAACATATGTAATTAATCACAGGCAAATGTGAGATTTTTTTAATTTTTACATAAAATCTAGAAAAACATCAAAGCAAACATGGATTAATTAAAAGACCAGATATTTCCACAAGTCGCTCTGGAAAAAAATAAAATAAAATTTTTTGGGTGCTGACCAAGGAGTCATTGTGATATGACAAGCCTAGAGAAAGGGGCAAAGCAAGTCTGTAGGAGAGACTGGGGTCCAATGAGCCATGGGCACCAATGAGCCATATCACATATGTGCAATTAGTACATGTCAGAGCAAATAAGCAAAATGGTGATATGGCTCATTGGTTCCCATGACTCACCGGACCCCAGTCTCCTTGTGTGAAATAGCTGTGCATAACTCCTATAATTTCTCTTAAGTATCAAATAATCCTAAATCCTGTCCTGAAATTTCTTCAGCGTGTTCTTAGCTATAAAACCTGGGTTTTCAATTTCCTGCGAGGATATAATTCACAAAACAAATAAAGTGATTGTCACCTCTGCTTATGCTGCAGTTTATGTTCGTAATAAATACTATACCGCAATCCAATACCATTTCAAAAGCCACATAATCATCTGAATTAAAGCAGATGTTAGTTCTATTCATTAAATGTTTTCCTGGAAATTTACAGTCAGTCCTATGCCAGTCGCAGCAAAAGTGTGGCTGGCAGTTCTGGGCAGCCAGTCACAGCCAATACTGCAGCAAAAGGCTGCAGTTGGTTGTATTCAGTCCTGAGGTATTCGGCATTGGGGCAGAAGGTTGTATCTGATTGGGCTCCAAATTCAATTGAATCTGACATGGCTTCAAAATTTAAAAATGCTCTTAAAAGAATATGCAACTTTGCATGTGGACCTAAATCGGCCACAGTAGATGATGAAGAGTTCTTCCCTGAAGACACACCCCCACTCTGAGGCCACACCCATCCACAGAGGCCACGTCCATTAGCCGTACAGAGAGATCATATTCAGGCAGAGGGGCATTGCTGGTCCTCCCTTACCAGAAGAAAAGGATTTCCAGTTTGAGAGATTAACATGAGAAAAAAAATCCTCCTGGGAGAAGGATGTGAAGAGAGCAATGGCAATGGTTGTGTGTCCGGCACTTTCCGGTAAGTTTCAGAGAAAATGAGATACAGGAAGTGGGATCAGAGAAACAGCAAATAAGAGAGGGGGAGACCAACCAAGAGAAAGAGAGGGAGGGAAGTGAGCAGGGAGATACAAGAGAGGAAGAAAGAGGCAAAGTAGGGGGAAGTTTTTAGGGGAATAAATATATTTTTTTGAAGTTTCGGGTCGTGAGTTTCTCACACAGCCTGACCTGCCCTTGCCCATGAAGAAAATACAATCACTTATGCAAAAAACCTCATACACCACTATTGCACACAAATTCAGAGGAACATTAACTACTGTATGAAATATTTCATTAAATATTAACCGCATTGTTAAACCTAACAATGTGACTAAACATGGCCACAACTGACACAGCAGTACAGGAGGTAAGTTTATATTTCTCATTAAAGTGAAGGTCCACCCTGCTACTGCAATGCTGCAAATGAGTCCAATTAGAGCAGAAACATGATGCTGCCCAAATGAAGGCTCCTGGAGGAAGCCCAGAATGATTAACAGCATAATGGTCCAGTAATCAAATTTACTATGTTGTGCATTAGGTTCAGAACAAGAAAATGATCAGCATCACTTAATATCTGTTGGGATAATGTGACAATAGGGAGACAAAGAGAAATCTGAATAAATGATTAAATAAAACACACTGGTGTTCAGATTGTTTTCTTTTTGAAGTTGAATGTACAGTTTTTAAACTTCAGTTTATTTTATTTCTGGACTTATATTTTTGGGAAAATAACAGTGCACAGCATTTCCCAATAGCAAAATCCTTTAATACTGACCATAAGAAATTGATTATATGATTACAGTCAATGAGGTGGATCGGTGGTGCTGTGGTTAGCACAGCAAGAAGGTCAATGGTTCCAGTCAGATCTTGGGCTTTTCTGTGCGGAGTTTGCATGTTCTCCCCGTGTTCCCATGGGTTTCCGCTGGGTACTCCAGTTTCCTCCCACAGTCCAAAGACATGCATATCAGGCTAAACCCTGGACATACCCCACTGCTCCATTCACCTCCACACTTCAAGATTCCCACCACTACTTAAGTTCCAAAACGAAGAGGTCAGATAACAGTTTTCTGAGAAGCAAGAAAAAGAGCTTGTAGAGTTCTGGAAAATGTGGACAGAAGAGATCAAGGTAAATTTGAGTCAGAGTGAAGGCAAGAGAAATGCAGAAGCCAAATGGAACTGTCCAATACCCAAAACAGGGCCTGAGCCCTCATGGGTGAAGCGCAGTGGGTGGAATGTAATTGAGTTAGGGTGTGTGTGACTGCCACAGATACTGACTCACTTTTTCTTCATGGAAAATGTACTCACTGACTGCAGCAGCAGAATACATTCTGAAGTACGAAGAAGATCATTCTCAGTTGCACCCAAGTCCACACTCACTCTGAATTTGATGCCTGCAACATGTTCCAAAAAACAAGGAACAGGGACAATATAAGACTATAAAATTGTTGATGACTAAAAAAATGGGTATACAAGGGTTCAGCGGGGAATGCCATCATGCACAGATATAAAACGAGTAACCACAAAAGCTCGGGTTGCTTACAAGCAACAAGTGGTCAAGGCTCACCACTTTGCAAAAAAAAAAAAAAACTGCACGAGTGAATAATCAGTTCAAAAACAAAATTTCTCAGTGTGCTGTTGTGCGGATTTCAGGGATTTCACCCTCCACAGTGCGTAATATTAAAAGAACCAGGGAATCAGGAGAAATGTCTGAGTATAGGATGAGGTGACTGAGCACCCCTGATCTTCGATCCTTCAGATGGCATTGATTTAAATATCTTGATTAAATTAAGATGGAAAAACATTGAATATTTTGCCTTTTGTTGGCAATTTAATGTACGTCAAGGGTGATTTACAAATTAGCATATACTTTTTTTCTTTGCATTTTCCATATCGTCAGAACTTTTTTAAAAATGGAGGTTGTGCATCGAACTCTATACAATACCCTTTAATTAAAGTTATGAATTTGCACTTGACCATTCATGAATATTGTGCTCTCAAATTCAAACTTGAGGAGCAGGCTATAGATCAAAGAAAATAAATATCTATATCTATGTAATATTAAACTACCTTCAGCGAGCCGGTCATGAACTTTTAATGTAAGTGCTATTAATGCCGTTATTAATTTCTAAGTGGTTATCGATGAATAGCGTTTATATAATCAATTTAACAGAGCAGGAAGAATAAAGGAAATAAGTTTAATGAAAGAACATTGTTGGCGCCTCCGTGCTCGAGTAATATAAAGTGTATAATCACTTGACAGGTGCAAATCAGATCGGTGGCGATAGACATAGTTGAAAGAATACACATATATCGACTACCATTCGGCGCAACAAAAATGGAAAAAAGGAAAAAAAACTGCGCAGATGTGTGCAGCTGTCTTCGTGCACCCAGTACTGCATAATCCATCACGGTGATGTAAGTATCGAGGTTCTCCGTTCGTGCCAGAGCTCTTGCTACAGCCGGGGAGTAGGCTGACGAAGGGGCATCTACCACTCCACTTCTCGCACTGAACACCTAGCAATTGCACGCGTTGCTGAAAGATCTGCAGCACACTGCTTCTGCAGCAGCCATAATTCTTTCTGAGGAGAAGAATCCACACGAGGCTTTTTCCTTCTCAAGAGCAGAGGCGTGCACCCATATCACCGAATTAAAACCAAAGAATGCTCAATCTTTTAAATGATTCAACGCCGTGTTTTACCTTTCTGACTGTGGCATTGATTTACATCTGTCAGGCTGTCCGAAATTGCGGAGACGTTGAGTGCCGGGACGACCAGCGATGCTGCGCGCAAGGTAACAGGAGCACCACTATTAGCTGCTGCAAGCTAAACCGGCACACCTTCTATGACAACGTCGGCTGGGTGACGCGGAAACTATCGGGGATTCTGATCCTGTTGCTTTTGTTCGCCATGGGCTACTTTATTCAGCGCATGATTTGTCCCAGACCCCGCAGACACAACGAGAGGCACGAAGAGCCCTCCCTCTTCAACGGACCCGCTACTGCGTCCCAGGACTCTTTGCTCGACCGCTTCCCGGAGTACACCCTGGAGAACTTCTCTCCGGTCCTGCAGCTGCCCGCATACGATGAAGTGAAATACCTGCCGACCTATGAGGAAACCATGCAAGAGGTACACAGGGACCGATCTAACGACCGACTACTAATACCATCGTCCGTGGAACCTGTACCCGTAGCGGTAACAAGACCAAGAGCAGTGGCAGCAGACAGCAGGACTTTGAGGAACTCGGTTTGACTGAAAGCAATTAAGTACTAAAACATAATTAAACGTTTATTTTATCTGAAATTCACATATGTAAGTGATTAACAAAGTGCAATTATATACGCTCTTATGAGCATCGTGTAAGTGGTGCGGAAATACTGTGCGTATTTTTAAACTTCAGTTCAAGACCTTTTTTTTTTTTGTATGCAAATAAAGCTTAAATTGTAAAAATAAAATACAAGAGTTTGTTCATATCGCCACCGTATGTTTATTGTTTGAAACGAACCTTTATTACGCTATTAGCCAAATGACAGACCGACAGGGGTTGCGGCTTGAAGGTTGCACCTCGTCTGGCTGATATTTGGACTTTTGAAAACGCGCGTTCAGCCACAGCAACACCAAAATCAGTTTTTGAGTTTTGAAATTATGCGCCAAAATTGTCGTTGGTCATATGTCTGCTGGCCTGTTAGGCTATCACCGCTGCAGCTGAACTGAGCACCACTAGATGTACCAAGAAGGGATGGGGGGGGGGGGGGTTCTGCGGAGGATCCTCGACTGACCTCCATATACACTATCGCACTGATGGAGTATTGCACGGAGCGTCACCCAGAGTCCCCCATCCAGCTGTAGACAAGTGCACATTATCAATGGGTGGTTACACCGGCATCAGATGAACCGTGTTCCACGCAAATGAACTACAACTGCAAAAGGACGCCCGACTCATTGATATGCAGAGATCACCAACAAAAATCAGCCGTAACCTGCTGCATCTGCATAACACTGGCTAGCAGACAAGAACAGCAAATTATCCAACAGACCAAACTCGTAAGAGTAAATATATCGGCTCAACTGGGTCTTGCTCGGGGCAGCACAGCTGCTTATGGTCGAAATGTGATGTTTTACAAGTGCGAAGAAGCGCTGGGGTGATCGCGCATGCCCTGATGATTTTGTGTGCACACACACCGGTGTTAATGAAATGTCTTGTTCTAAATAAATTCCTGCCAAATAGTGTGTCATCAAATATTAATTCGAGGGCCCATTATTTGAGGCAGTGACTTCAAGGATGTTCGAATAACTGAAAACAGTCTAAGAGCCAGGCGGTCCATTGCAATTTATTTATTAAAATGCGCGACTAATGGGCACAAGCAATAGGAGCTTCACAAAGAGTTTTATACATCTCAACTGCGCACCATCAATCAGTTGCTCATAAATTCTCCAAGTGTTGACAGGGTATAAATGAGGAGTCAACTTGCAAAACCTGCTGAGTCAAGTTTTGAAAATAAATGAGTTATCTCCCTTAGCCTCTCTGTCAGGCACCTGCGAATGTCCCACTGATGGCTCCACTTTCAAAACCTACTAAATCATGTTATAAATTGTAACGGAAAAAGCGAAACTATGTCAAAACCCGCCACGTCAAGGAGGAAAACTGTCAAATTCTGCGAAGTCATCAGCCAATGTGGAAACGTGATTCCGGTTTCGTTCGCTAGAAGGAACCAATCACAGACGAGCTTTTATAGCCTGTTCAGCTTTTGCTCTATCTAACTAGTTCTAGTTTGTTGGTTCGGGCAGTTCAGAAAAGTGTGATGATAGTGATACCATAAAAGGGGGATTTGAACCCATAGACTCATGTTTAAGTTGTCATGGTCATAGCAGCTATTCAACCACTGTGCTGTCTGTAGCATTGAGTTGCATGTAGAGTGGGGTCCTGATTCTAATACCTTCACCTACTGAGCAACGGGGCTGGTTTAAACACTGTCAAAACCTGCCAAATTTCCACTCCACTTTCAAAACCTGCTAAGTCAAAACTTTGTGTTGCAAAATCGAAGTAATTTCTTAAAAAAAATAATTGCCTCATGGATTATGTCTGCAAGGCTAATAGTTTCAGTATAGTGAAAATTGGTATCTAAGGAAGATAATTTCTATGCCTACCAAAAAAAAAAAAAATCAGATTTTTCTAAAAAAAAAAAAAAAAAAAAAAAGGACCAGCTTGACTTCAAAGGCTTTGCAAGTGGACTCCTCAAATGTCAATGATATGTTCAGCAATACCTGATCCTAAGCTTACACGATAATTGTAAATTTTCACGCTGACCTTGGGTATGAAAACGGCATATGCAACATGCCCTTATGAGATAGATTCCGTTGCTATTTAATGGAACACAGAGTTCCACTGCTGTCCTTCTGTGAAAATTCTGTTGCTGTCTGAAGACAGCAGTCATTTTTAAAAGCAAATCCAGCAAAATCTTGCCTACAAGTATTTTTCCACATTAACACAAAGACGCTCATGCACAATTGGTGAGACACAGCACGTCATCAAAACCCATTAACTCTGGCATCTTCACGCTTTCCGGAATGATCAATGTGTCCATTGACTAGGCGTCACTGTACACAATAGCTCAGTATCCAAAGCAGAGGCTGTGATCACGTGACTGACGGTCTCCCGCCAGCTGACAGAGCTGTTCATCAGTCAATGCTGACCCTGTGGTAGATTCCTTTTTACTTCAACGGCATAATTACAGCAATAACCCACAGTAAGAGTTCATAAAAGAAACCAGACCAAGTTTAATCCAACAGTGCATTTATTTATACCATGAAAGATACCAATAAAGATTGAGTGCCTTATATTGTTTTTCTATATTAAAAATAATGTACAAAAAGAGCCACATAAATATTGGTCAGAAATGACAAAATATAAACCGAAATTCGGAATGGTTTGATCAACTCCTGTCATGGGCTGTAAGGTCTTTTCTGATGACGACTTCGGTGTCAAGAGGACTTCTTCGATAACCTGATAGTTAGATGCCAATAAAATTTTAAACTTCTTCCGAAGTCTTCCAAGAACATGTTCAAAGCAAAAATCAAAGGAAATAATTGTGTTCTGAATATTGACAAACATTGCGTTTCTAAAACTGTGAGTCGAGGGTGGAAGTACCAGACCCAGATCTAAAACACTCACAGCCCCTAACAGACTTCAAGCACTCCTAAACGGCGCATACTCTTGGGCTTGGGGCAGAGCTCAGGATTTGACAGGAGGTTGGCGGATGGACTTCTACCTCTCATAGGAATACACAGGTACACTGCACTCAGGTTTTCAATGCAGACGCCAATGCACTGGTCAACGCAGATTGTCCATGCACAGGTACGTGCAGGTGAACGTGTCTTCTCTAAGCATAGATGCAAGTACAGATGAACTTGTGTTTTCCACGCAAACAAATAGGTGTGTACAGGTGGATTTATGCTCTCCAAGCATATAGGTAAAATGAACACTACAATTCATTGGACAGTGACAGTTTTTATTTTGGCTCTGCACTCTAGCACTTTTAGCTTTACGGGATGGAATGAAAATGATTTTCAAGTGCACACTATCAGCTTTAATTTGAGGGTATTATCCTCCATTTCCAATTAATTGTTTAGAAATGACAGCAACTTTTGTTCATAGGCCCCCAATTTTAGGACACAAGAGATACTACCCTGTTTGACATCATGTGGCACTAGAGGGCACTTGGTAGAGCGCATACCTCCGCCATGCCATATATCTGTTCTATCGGTTACAGAATATGTTCCGAATCACTTCCACATTTAAATCAACTCCTCCTTGGACTACCAATTATCATCCTGCCAAATTTCATGCCAAACTGTTCATAACTTTTTGGGTTATCCTGTCGGAAATATCACCCAAACCCATGTTGGACAGATATATTTTAATTCTTCCGGATCCAGAATCCAGAACATGTTCCGGATCACTTCCAAAGTTGAATCAACTCATCCTTGGACTGCCACCTATCATCCTACCAAATTTCGGGCCAAACCTTGCCATAACTTTTTGAGTTATCCTATTAAATATACACGCAGACGGACAAACAAAAATACAGGACTGAGAACATAACCTCCTTGGCGGAGGTAATAAGGTAATTATTATTACTATTTGGTCACATATCCTTCGCATGCAATGACTGCTTTAAGACTGTGATGCACAAAAATCAAAAGGTGGTGGCTATCTTCCCTGGTGATGCTCTGCCAGGCCTGTATTGCAGCCATCTTCAGTTCCTGCTTGTTTCTGGGACTTCTTGCCACCAGTTCCCTCTTCAGCAAGTAAAATGCAAGTTCAGCTGGATTCAGATCCAGTGACTGACGTAGCCAACAGAACCAAAATGAAAGACAAGAGTCATCAGGAGATGGCGTATCCCCCTGGCCTCCAAAAAAACACACACCACTGTCCAATAAATAATGGTGCTCACAGTATGTACAGGAGCACTATTATCTCCAAGCACACAGGTAAGTAGCAGGTGAACTTGTATTCTTCAAGCATACCGGAGTGCACGCGGTTTCCCCATGTATACAGGTACATGTGTTCTCCAGGATGAGCCGTAGGAACTGTTTCAACGCCGTGAGGCCACACTGCTCCTCACAGAGGCGGTGGCTGATCGCTCTCTCTCCTTGGCCAGCTCCATTTCAATCTTGGCCTGGATCTTTTCCCAGTCCACCTCCACCTGAAAGAGAACGAGGGAGAACGGTCACTGTCTATAGGCTGATGTTTCCTCCTCCAGCTAGATCATTTCTCTAACAGAAAAAAAAAACAATAACGTGACAAATAGCCTATTAAACACTTTCAAATGGGGGAGGCAACTCCTCTCAATAGTATGAGTGCACTCCAGTGGGACAGGTGTATATGTGATTGTTATGCATATATGTGTGTTAATGATTAAGTGTGCGAGCTTAGGTGTGCGGATCTGCGTGTACACAACCTTTCTGAGCTCTCTGGGAGAGGTGTATGAGAGTTGTTACGTGAGTGAATGGGTGTGCACGAGTAAGTGTGTGTGTGTGTGTGTGTGTGTGTGTGTGTGTGCGCGCGCGCGTGTGGGAGTCTGCATGCTCGTGTACGTACCCCTTCAGAGTACTGCAGGAAATGTTTATTGGTTTCCTTCTTGCTGAAGTCCTGCAGGAACTTCTGTCTGTAGGCCAGAACTGTGTCCACGTGAGTCTTGTGTTTCACTGCCAGCTCCAATGCCCTGGAGAGAGAAGAGTCTTGAGCACAAACACAAAACACAAAATACTCACACTTTCACACAACACTAGCTCACATAAAGAAGTCAAGACCAATCATGAGGCTTTGTTTAACAGGCTCATTTTCTGGTCTTGCTGAGAAAAGTAGCACACTAGAGCAACAGCAGCTAGGTCGAGTCCAGGTCATTCAGTCCATCCAAGTCAATGGTGAAGTACAGTACACTCACCAAGTTCTGGCACAGCAAAATTTCTGTAAGATGTACTGTATTTGCATGGAAAGAGAAGTCTGATTGGCTTATCTGTCTTTGGGGGCAGGTCTTACATGCATATCAAAGACTGACTGACGCATTTTGGGCCAATCCTTTGGGAGAAATTTTAAAGGGGAAAAAAAACAAACAAACAAAAAAAAAGAACAGTCCGTATAGATGGTGTCCAAATTTCCAAGACAGCACACGGTAATCTGGGGGGCAAGATTTTGTACTCACAGTATTCTACATGGGTAAGAGGGCATCCTTTCTAATATCAAAACAAAAAATTCAGATAACAACCATCGGATACATTTTTTACTCCTTCCAAGCATTTCTTCATTTTTTTAAATCAATAAATGCTTAAATGAAGTGAAGCAATGGAAATAGTTGGTATTATACTTTGATGCTGGAATTCAAGTTCAAATTGGTATGTAGCTAGAAATACTACTCATGCAAAAACAGGTGGAGGATTAATAAATATAACTCTTGAAAATTTGAAGAACTATAAATTGAATTCATTTTTTTAAAACCTGGTAAATTGAACCCCCTCTCCCTCATGCTCTTTTTCCCTGCATGATTTGATGTTAAGTTTGCAATAAATTCAAGGACAAACAAGAATCCTTCAATGAAAGTCTTTCAATGGGTGAGCGTAATAATTCACAAAATAATTAATCACACTGCCTGACATTTCTTATTTAGGTTTAAACAACTGAACTAATTTATCAACAACTTTCTTTATCTTGAGCTTGTAGCGTCTCACACAAAGATACTACAGTTCTTCTTCAGCCACTCTCCATGAGGGACATCATCAGTGTCCACACAAACCAGGCAAAACCAAAGCTCACACTTCATCCATCCATCAATCTCTACATCTCACCCTGGTGCTGTGATGCCTGTGCAGATGGAACAACGACTACAATAGTCCACTGTTACCCAGCCTTCTTCTCATTTCTTTCTCTCTTTGTCATCCTTTCTTTTTTCTTCCTCTAGTCTTTTTCCACCTCCTCTGCTTCAAGCTTGTCCAGACAGACTTTTGAAAAGTGATGTGCCTGGGCTTGTAGCAGCACACGGCAACGTACTCCTCCCACTTTATGACCGAAGGTGAGCGTAACGAGGTTGCTGGGAAGTGAAGATAGATTGAGGCCAGATTCAACAAGGTAGTTTTTGTTGCTCTTATTGCAAGGTGACAAGGAGCTGATGGGTATGTTTGGGGATGTGACGAACGGTGAGGACGCCGAAGGGGAAGAGGTAGGTACAGCAGCTGGTGCAGTGGAGAAAGTGGGCACGGCAGTGGGTGCAGTGCAGGAGGTGGGCACTGGAGTTGGTGCAGCTTTTTTGGAGAAGGCTGCTATGGAGTCGTGCAGCCATCCTCCCAGTGTGTTGCATGGACCAACAAAGTTCAGCCGATTCAAGTGGCATGGTGGTTCATACATAATGGCAGAATTTTTACTTTTTGGTGAACTGTTCCTTTAAGTTAGATTGAAGTTGCAAAACATAATGACTATGAATAATTATTGGGAATAAAATAAAGATCCTAACCGGTGTCATGCCCACTGACCTCTCTTAACAGAGGACAGATGCCTTCCATCCTGACTCTGGCCATTATGTTTTCGGCTGTGACGACTTTCCTGTGGGCGTTCTACTGCAATGGGAAGAGGTGCTTCTTCACAAACACCATGTCTCATGCAGATGGCCAGGGCGCTACACAGCCATCAGGGGGTTGAATATGCTGATGTCCAGTGGCTGCAGCAGGTCAGTAGTGCGGAGGAGGCAGGAGATTCTCCGTTTGGTTGGCTTTGCAGATATCAATAATATGGTGACCACCATGAGTTTTGTGCTGGTCCATTAGTAGGAACATTTTCAATAAAATAGCTTGGTTATTTTGCAAAGAGCTCAGTGCTCATGTATCCCACACCAGAGTACCCATAAATGCTGTTCCTCGGAACTTTCAAGACGTAGGCCACACTGACAAGGCAGCAGGGATAAATAATGAAGGGAGGGACACTGGCACCAGCCGCACGGACAGCCCAAAAGCAGACGCACAGTAATGTGCTCTCCGATGGTTGCTACTTCACTGAAGACATGACTCTTCCATTTTCAGCAAATCACCTTCTCCTTCCTCTTAAATCCATTTCCAAACCTAGTTTCGTATCAGTTCCAAATTAGGCGAAGCTTTCAATGGAGATTTTAACTCTCAAAAATGTTTTCATAAAGGGTGACAAAGACCTCCATTGCCTCAGGTGTGGGAGTGAGAACCCTGGCATAATCAAGAGAACCTGGGTGCTCCTCTCTGGGTGGTGAGCTTTAGAGCAGGCCCACCAGTTATCACTGGGGCCCCGCCAAAGATTCACAGAGTATTCTGGCTGGTGTCCTTTTTCCAAAGCAAGGCCCTTGATAATGGTTCTGGTTAAAGGAAATCCATGATCTGCCACCCAGACAATATATTTCACCTGGGCTTTTTCATCCTCTGGGGTGACGGCCCATTAGGATGGGGACCATACCCAGACTTCCACAGTTTGTGGTCAGGAAGGGTAGACTTGGGTATTTTATATTTTTGGCAGACTTTCCTAATGCTCGTCCCTGTTCTAATTTCTTCCAATACTGCTTCTGGTGTCTCCCTGCTGCATTTCTCCCTTCTCCCATTTTCTTCTATTCCAAAGGAAGACATTCATCCAGATTTTGAATTTATAAGCATTTCTGCGACCGGCTGTTGTAAATTTGATATTTATTGATTTTATGTAACATTATACATTTTGTGTGAAGTGTGCAGTTTTTAAGTAATGCCATTTTGCATTTGACAACAGCAAAGAGAGAGACCAGGACACAACAGGGTAGAGAGGGAAAATGACAAGACAGCCGCATGGTTAACAGCCATTTATTCATTTACTGGTTTCAGTACATGCCAGGAAAAAACTGCACGGGCACCATCTATCACTCCCGCCATTTCTCCAGCGGGCACTATTTTTTTCACTCCTGCCATACGTTTGGCAGGCATGTTTTTCACCGACCAGCTCCCATTGTACTTCAACTTTAACTGCACATGTATATGCACCCCATTTTATTTCTTCTTTGCTGAATAAGTATACTCATATTGTGCATGTAATGGTACCTGCTAGCACTAAGCCACCTACTCCATTCTTCACCTGTCCTGGTGTCCTGTCCTGTCCTTGGCTTGTAGACTGCCTTTAGTATGTTGCAAAAAGTACAGCCTATTGTCCATATGGTATGTATTTTGCTTTGTTAACCTCACAACTGTATCAGTTATCATGGCTACTAGTCTAAGTACCTAGCTGAAAAAGGCGGATTTGCTTTAACTACTGCTTCCAAGCCGACATCCACCCATCCTCACCCAGTCCCTTAACGTAGTAAGTTTAAAATAATCATAATGTTCTTTTAAGAGAGAGGAGGGAGAGAGATTTTCCATCGTTAGGACTCTAGAAAACCATTTTTGTTCAGATATATTGAGATGAGAGGTAAAGAGACCCCTGAGGGAGTTTTTTTATGGTAATAAAACTTTGTAAATACTGAAAAACACATTAATAACATAGTGAATTTGAAAAGTTATGTCTTTTTTTATAAGAAATACAAGATTTGATATCCTTATGTAGCCGGTCTTATAGTCCAGCGTTGTGTTGTGTGTAATGAAGGTGATGACCACTCCTCTCTTGCCAGCCAAAAGATTTTTATTCTGGGTGCAACGCATTAATATCAGTACAGCAACTTCGCTTGTCACGTTTCTACATCCACAGCTCTCCACAGCAGAGCTCAATACGAGCTGAGTATACAGCATGTCATAACGTTTTCCAGTTAACGGGACTGAAAACATAACCTCCTTTCACCTTTGATGGCGGAGGTAATTAAGAAATGGGGAGCTCACGTACCTGCGTGCAACGCATTAATGTCAGTACAGCAACTTCGCATGTCACGTTTCAAACACTGACAGCAGTGATTTGTAAATTATCTTTGACCTGTATTATGCTGAAAACCATACAACAGCACATTAATTATTGTTTCACCGCAGGACTTTTACGGATTCCTCAAAATAAGCATTTCAACGCATTTAAAAAAAAAAAGTTGGGGCAGTGAAGTATTTACCACTTTGTGATGCTGCCATTCCTTTTCAAAACACCTGATAAACATTTTAGGACTGAAGACACAAAGTGATGATGTATATTGGGTGTAATGTTGTCTGATTCCTCCTGCAAACAAGTTTTAAAGTTGCAACAGTGTGGGTTTTGGTTATCACAATGTGTATTTCAAAATGTGCCGCACATTCTCCACTGGGGACAAGTCAGGACTGCAGGCAGGCCAGTCAAGCATCCTCACCATCCTTTTGCACAGCCTGCTTTTGCAATGCATGCAGAATGCAGTTTTGCTTTGTCTTGTTCAAATATGCATTGACGTCACTGGAAAAGATATAGGGCCCTATCTTACGCCAGAGTCCCTAAACCCGTTATTTGGGGATTTAGCATTCCCCCGCAAAAGTTGCTATCTTGCACACCTGCCTATATCCCTAAAACACCTGCGCTACCCGTTATATTATGCATTATGTTTGGGCGTTACGCCAGTTAAACCAATCAGTGTGCCAGGTGCCATTGCCTTTCGGAGCAGGCTGCGCTATCCCAAATCCTCAAACCGAAACCCGTGATGGAGAGAGGAAGGTCGCCACGTTTCTCCAAAGACGAAGTTAAATTGCTCATGCATGAGGTCAAATCCAGACAGGGGAGGATCTGTTTTTGTTAAGTTAATCATGAATTGCATTATTTTATTATTATTATTATTTGACATTGACATATTGTTTAACTCCTTCAACCCCACAGCCCTCTACAGAGGGCTGACCAACATATTCCCTTCAACCCCAAATTCCTGTAGGGAAAATTCAAACAATCTGACTAATTGATTGGAACATATCAGGTTACATTTAATGGGATTCCAGAGATAACAGTAAGATACAATGTCCAGATAATGACCAGCCCTCTACAGAGGGCTGTGGGGTTGAAGGGTATAGTGATGCTAGAATATCTGGGGTTGAAAGAGTTAATGTTTGGAATGTAATAAAAAAAAAAAACATTGAGCCTACCCCTTTTGTGATGGAAAATTCAAAAAAAAAAAAAAAAGAAAAAAGAAAAAAAAAAAATGTGTTTCGCCGTGCACTTCCAACTCCCTCTCCCATCTGAAATGAAGCATAGAACAAAATCCCATTTTAGAAAAATAAAAGTAGGTCTATGCACTGGCACTCAGCGACGTAACTTTTTTTTCCAGCGAGAGCGGCATTTCAGAACTCTCCAGCGAATGAAGGTAATTCTGGGGGCAAGTAGGCCTACGTGGTTTCATCCATTTACATTTTCCAATCAGACAGCTGTCTATTTTTTACACCAAGTTGCGTGACCGTGCTGCAAAAACAGGTGTGCGTACTTGTCGCCGAAATTACCTTCATTCGCAGAAGAGTTCTGAAATGCCGCTCTCGCTGGAAAAAAAATTACCGTTGCTGAGTGCCAGTGCATAGACCTATTTATAAGTAAATTATTTTTCTGTACTGAATGTAGCCCATTATTTTGTCGCTGTTAGATCGCATGGGGGAGAGAAGCCGTGTCTTCAATTGCCACTGGATTATTCTTGAATTGGAAAACGTGTTAATAAAGGAAAACCATCTAGAATTAGCCAGGACTAATTGTAGTCAATAAAGGGAAGGATATTTTCTCCTAAATTTTCAGGTCTAGCGCCGGCCCTGATATTATATAAAATATATATCATTAATATATATTATATATAATAATTATATACCATTATAAAAGCGGAAAAAATGATTGATAAAGATACAAACAATATAGACTTACCTGAAAGGCCCAGGTAGCTGGTGCGCTGGCGGTACACGCGTTCTGGGCGTCTTCTAATATTTAACTGGCGATCAAGGCGATTTAATACCATCTCTGCCATTTTCTCAGGGGTTCAACTGAGGCTAAAGCAAGGTGGCTTTTTATAGGCAAGTTAATTCGGGAGGTGGAGCCACATGTGCACCTCCACATGTGTCCAAGTGGACGCGCAATGAAGCCGCCTGGGCGCGCGCTTGTAAAAGCCCAAATGGGTAGCGGGCGGTTTGAGGACCCGCTATACGCTTTCCCTAACGTGTGTGGTCAAGATAGCAAATGTAGGGAAAGCGCATAAACACGCCCACGGGCACACCTCCAGGCGCAAATAAGGGAGTCGACATAATGCATAGCGGGTAGTGTGGCCGCAAGATACCGTTTAGGGATAGTGGAAGCTGCTAAATGCGTAATTCACGGGTAGCGGGTAGTGGCAACGGGTAGGGCAGTGTGAAAGATAGAGCCCATAGTCTTGAAGGCAGCATATGTTGCTCCAAAATCTCAGTGTACTTTTCAGCATTAATGGCGCCTTCACAGAAGTGCAAGTTACCCTTGCCAAGGGCACAGACTCAACCCATACAATGACAGAGCATGGCTTATGGATTTGTTGCTGGTAAAAGTCTGGAGATCCTTTTCTTCTTAGATACAAAGAACACAACGCCAATTTCTTGCTAAAACAGACCTGAAATGTTGATTCATTTGACCACAATATGCATTTCCACTGTGTGATGATACACTAAAGATTCCTCTCAGCCCAGAGAAGTCAACAAGGCTTCTGAACACTTAGTATAAGGCTTCCTTCCAGCACTGTTAAGTTTTTACTGCTATTTGTGGATGAAAATATGCATTTTAGTATGCGACAAAGGTTTGCCAAAGTAATACTGCTCCCATGTGGATCACAATGATAAATGATGTTCCTTGATACAGTTTTGTCTGAGTGATTGAAGATCACAGATACTCAGCTTAGGCTTGGGGCCTTGCCCTTGATGCAGAGAAATTCCTCCAGATTCTTTTAATTTTTTACTCATGTTATGCATCATAGAGGGAGAGAATTATCCAAATCCCTTCCAATTATTCCTTGTGGAGCATTGTTCATAATCCTGTCAAAGATTCCTCACGCATTTGCAGCCAAATTGGCGATCCTCGGCCCATCTTTGCTCCTGAAAGATGGGATCTTTATTTTCTTTGTACCAAATCATGATTAGAATCAACTGCTGACATCGAATGTTTCATATTACATCATTATGCAAACTTTTCACCTCATTACTGTTCCTAAATTGCCCACGTCCAAACTTTTTTGAAATGCGCTGCAGGCCTGAATGGCAGGAATGAATAAAATTAGAAATAAACTTAAGTTAACCAGGAAACATATTAACGATATGTTTCATTGCAGAGTACAAGATACTTAAGTCAAAGTAAATTTAGAAATCACTGCGTTCAGTTATGTACATTTTCCATACAGTTCCAAGTTGGGGTTGTATTTACCTGAAAGGGCTGGTATGAGAGGAGCATATATTTATGTGAATGGCCTTGTTTATGATGGGTGTGTATTTAACTGAATAGGCTGGCATATGATGTGTTTATTTAGTGGAATGGGTTGGTTTATTAGATAGATGTGTGTTCCTACCTGTCCCAGTTGTACAGGTTGATATGCACCTGTACGGCCTGGTATACGAGACCAGCCTGCAGCAGAGTTGACTCCGCCTCTTGCACGTGCCCACTGAAGAGCAGCATGTGAGCCAAAGAGGACTCCTTCGATGGGAGGTCCTTTATGGAGTTAATGTACTGCACCTTATCAACCTGCGGAGTGAAAGATGGGTATTAAAATGCCGATCAGAGTTATTTGAAAAATAACAAATACATTTGATTGTCTGTGGGAATTCCTCATGAAATGTGTAAAATTTAGGGCTAAGCAGAGAAGTGAAGAAAGGGGTGAAAGACCTCCTTCCTAACCCCCATCCCCATCTACCTGCACCTGCCTCGTTCACCCTCAAAAACACTGGCAGAATCATTCCATCTCATTAGTTGGTTGCAATTACCAAGGTAATCGAAAACAAACTGACTCATCCTGGGCTGCGTATGAATAGTCGGTTTTACTTAGGGAAGTTTCTAACTCCTAGAAAATGACCCAGAAGTATTTAAATGGCAGCCATTATAAGTGTGTTTAAAAACTCTCAATGATCAGGAAAGGTGCTTTAGTGCTTCCTAACTCATCTCCTTTAGCACAGGGTACGCTGAACCATTCTTTTCAAAAAAAAAAAAAAAAAACGAGATAATGTCCTCCCACAAGTCTGTGCAATATTTAAAGCGATGACCATACATCCAGCCAATCACAAAACCAAACCAGCACGACAGGTGAGAGATGCATGATCACGTCCTCTAGTGTAAGTGCACTCGAATTCCCTTTTGCAGCACGGTTGTCTTCCAAAGCCGTTGTGAATTCCCCTTTACATGGTTCCTTGACTGCATGACGTTTTCAGCTGAATAGTGGTCAGGAATTAGACGATAGAACATCATTTTTTGACAATTCGAACGCAGCCCTGGTCTGCTGTATCCCAGGCAACATGCATATATGCAACACTTAACCATTTTACCCTGCACCACCCAATAGCTCTCTTCGCCACTTACCCCAACCCAATAGCCCAAGAGTCTCTATGACTTTCAATTAACCCTAATCCAGCAGGATGCTCTGTGAGTCTCCTGACTAACGCCAACTGTAAACCTTGAGGATCTCTGTGCCACTCAAATAATCCTAACCCAACAGCCTGAGGGCCTCAGTGCCACTCAATTAACCATAACCCCAAAGCCTGAGAGTCCGTGCCTTTCTATTAAGTCGAACCTGAGAGCGAGACGTTCTCTGTGCCACTTGAATAACCCAACCGCCCATGGGTCTCTGTGCCTTTCACTTAAACCCAAACCAAACAGCAACATGCTCCCAGTGCCGCCCAACAAACCCTAACCCAACAGCTCGAGGTCTCTGTGCCTTTTAATTAACCCTAACCCAACAACAAGAGGCTTTCTTAGCCACCTGAGCCACCTGAACCAAAAAGCTTAAGGATCTCTGTGCCGCTCCAGTAATCCTAACCCAACAGCCCAAGGGTCTCAGTGCCACTGCAGTAACACTAAGCAAACAGCCCAAGGATCTCTGTGCAGCTCAATTAACAATATTCCAACAACCTGAGAGGCTGTGCGAATAATTAACCCTACCCCACCAGCAAGACACTCACTAACCCAAAAGCCCAAGGGTCTCTGTGCCGTGCAATTAACCCTAAGCTAACAACAAGCCGCTCTCTGAGCCAGCTGACTAACCCTAATCCAACAGCCCAAGGGTCTCTGTGCCTTTTAATTAACTTTGTGCCGCTCGACTAACCCTGACCAAAAGCCTTAAGGCAGGGCTATTCCACATGATTATGCAAGGGCCGGTGTCGGTGCAGGCTTTCATTCCAACCCAGCACTTACACACCTGATGCTACTAATCAGCCCCAAGAGTCTTTGCTAAAGAGGTTGATTAGTAGTATCAGGTGTGTAAGTGCTGGGTTGGAATGAAAGCCTGCACCCACACCGGCCCTTGCAGGATAATGTTGAATAGCCCTGCCTTAGGGTCTGTATGCCTCTCTAATAACCTTAATCAAACAGCCCGACAATGTCTGTAACACTCTACCAACCCCTCGTTTTTTTTTTTTTTTTTTTTTAGATTTTTTTTTGGGATTTTCTCCTTTATTAGACAGTTGTATAGTAGAGAGTGACAGGAAAGCTGGGGAGAAGAATTGGGGAGACATGCGGCAAATGACCCGAGCCGAAATCGAACCCAGGTCGCCGCAGGAAGGACACAGCCATTATGGTGCGCACGCTTAGACCGATGAGCCACCGGGGCGCCCCAGCCCCTCGTTTTTATTAGTCCTTTAGAACAAGTTTAAAAAATACTGGCCGCTGTCTACCACTGGACCAATCCTGACCCTGAGGGCTAGCTTACCCAACCCGCACCAAACACACCAAAGGTTTGTCAGAACTACACAGGCTAGCAAATTAATCCACACACTTGTATGTCCCAGAGGAATGAAAAGCACAATATGCTAAGGTATGAGTGAATAATTTTCCCACAGTCCCTGAAAATACAGAGGCTAGGCAGTGTGACTTTACCTCTCCGATGGCAGCGTATGCCACCTCCGCCGTAGTTAGCTCCCTGTTGGCCATCGCCATAGCAGCCAGACACGCCCATAGTGTCTGGTCCTGTGGGATTGGAGCACAGAGGAACCTTAAGAAACCATCAATGGACTGCCACAAAGGAGTGGAAACACACAGAATTAACAGCCTTTACTAATTACTAATCATACAAAACACCAAAAATGGCACTGAGGGCTCTTAAACCAGTCTTATTAGAGTTTTGTGATTGCAAGCACATGTAGAAATCAAAATAAAACAGCATGATAATTTCTTTTTTTTTTTTTTGGGGGCGCTATTTCAATGTGAGGGACAGAGCAGGATATTTCTTGCTTTGGGTTGGCCCAGTCCTCCCAGGCGACAAATAGTCAAACATGTCTTTTCCCTCACCATTTTATGCTATCAGCGCAGTGCGTCTGTAACCCAGCAGAACCTAGCATGGAGAATTCATGCAAATCATAATACACCAAATGCCAAAACAACAAGGAATTCTCTTGAAACGCTGAACACATAATGGTCCTTCTGTGACTGCCACGAACAGCCAGTCTTTTATACATCACATATAAAGAGTCAAAATATTAAAACCGCTCATAGATGAAGCAAATCAGAGTGATCATCTCGCAACAACGGCGCATGTCAAGGTCCGTAGACAAACTTCAGATGGTAAGCGAACAGTCGGTTCTTTTAGTCGATGCGTTGGATTTGGGAGAAATGGGACCTGAAGTACTGGTACAAAAGCCAAGTCTTTATGGGTCAGACCACCTCCAAAGCGGCAAGGCTCCCAGAGTGCACCCTGTCAGCAGTGGCGAGAACCTAGTGACTGGTCCATGGAAAAGCAAACCAAAAACTGGTGAAAGGACCTTGAGCGCTCAAGGCTCACGAATATACAAATGCAATAAAGACCATCTCGTCTGGTCTGAATAGGCAGAAGGGTAACTAAGGCAAAAGTCAGAGAATTTTACTGATACTTACGTGACGAATGTGACGACATGTGTTGCATCACACCCAGCTGGATAGAGATTTACAGCTACAGATCAGGTGACCATTCTAACCCCAAGTCCACTGCCGAAAGAACCTACAACTGGCATGCGAGTGTCAGAACTTGAATTTGGAACAACTGAAGAAGGTCGCTTGGTCCAGCGAGTGCCATTTTCTTTTACATATTGTGCGTTGGCAGGGTACGTTTGCACCATTTACCGCTGTGAAGAGATGGCACCAGGATGTTCTGTGGGAAGAAGATTAGCTGGTGGAGGGGGTGCAATGCTCTGGGAAATGTTCAGCGGGGAAACTCAGAGTTTGGTCATTCAAGAGGAAGTCAGTTCGTCGGAACTGTTTAGGTGGCACGAGGGGGCCCTACACAATAAATGGCACTTGGCTTTCCTGTTGTGGCTGGTTGGTGTAAATATGCATTTCACTGGGTAAAAATGTGTTTAAAAGCCTGAGCTCAGGGGTTTTTCTGTTTATGTAAGCAGAGCGAGCGGGACTGTTGACAGCTGGCCGTGTTGCTCCACTGTGGCAGGTCTGAGCCCTGTGGCCCCTGAATGTGGAGTCGAGGAGTCATGGGAGGGATATTAAATGGCCAGAGCTGTCATTACACTGTCGTCTGCATCAGCCTGGTGGTGGTGGTAGGAGGCGTGGATCTCCACTATCCCTTCTGTTCATCCTGCCGCACGGGCCTCATTAGTATGCCCTGTTTGGATACCTCGTTAGTATGAGTCATCAGGAGGCCTAGTTAGCAGGTGTTTGGAGTAGTTGCGCTCTGGATTAGTGAGGCCTGAGTGCAAACAAAGCCACTGTGACACTACACTGGGCGCAATTTCCTTTTATGGTAAGGCAGTGCACTAACAGAGAGGAAAGAGCAGCATTAAGCCCAGAAAAGAGGGACTAGTTAAGTCCATGAGGGTGGGAAGAGTTGTGAGATGTTATTCCAGAATCTCCCGTCAACAGTGGATCAAGTTCAGGAGAGGTGACTTAGGCCCTAACAATGGACACACAAAATCACTCAACTCAAACCACTGAGTTAACAAGCAAATTCAGAAACGATGACAAAAATTTTGTTGGTTGAGCAACCCCACACCTTCATCCAACCAACAGAAGCACCACACCCAGTAAAACTGTCCAAATCGCCAGAACCCATCACAGCTACAGCCATCCTGGGCCCGTACTGTTGTAATTATAACCAGCATGAGGGCCACAGACACTCAGGGCCACCTAACGCACACAGAACCGAGTAATGCTCAGTTCAGCAAAAGATAAACAGGGTGTCTTCATATTTCAAACTAATGTGAGGGGTGAATACCGTGACAGAAGAATGTAGAGAACAAAGAGAGGATGCCAGTTGAGAAGGGGGCAGAATGTACAAGGTGTGCAAATAGCGAGGACAGGTAAGAGAAGAAGGGCAAGTGAGAAAACTCCTCTAGGGGGACAGGTAAGAGAAGGAGGAGGCCATGGATAAGGACTTTTGGACGGCCTTCGGCAGCCTCAAAAAGGTTCTGGCAATCTGTCAAACAACTCAGGATGGTGAGGCAGGGCATCGCCCAAACTCTTTTCAGCTGGGATGGGGAATTGCTGACCTTGACCAAGGATATGTTTTGCAGTGGAAGGAGGACTCTGAAAGATTCCTGAATTCGGCAGACACGCCCCTTGTGGAAAAGGCAGGAACGGAGGTCTTGGATGAGTCTTTCCCAATCTCCCTGGAGGAAGTCACTGAAGTGGTTGATCTCCACAGTGGCAAGTCACCGGGTATGGATGAGATTCACTCTGTAATGTAGAAGGCTGTGGATGTTGTAGGGCTGTTATGGCTGACACGACTGTTTAGCATTGCATGGGTGTCGGGTACTGTGCCCTTGGACTAGCAGACTCAGGTGGTGGTGCCCATTTTTAAAAAAGGGGACTGGACGGTGTGCTCCAACTATGGAGGATCACACTATTCAGCCTCCTACGGAATCCTTATGCCAAGGTGCTAGAAAGGAGACTTTGTCCGATTGTTGAACCTTGGATCTAGGAGGAGCAATGCGGGTTCTGTTCTGAACACTGAAAAGCAAACCAGCTTTATACCCTCGCACACATATTAGATGAGTTGTGGGAGCTTGCCCATGAGTTTTGTGGACAGAGAGAAGGCTTATTACTGCGTCCCTTGGTAATAAGGAGTGGTGTCAGAGTCGTTTTCAGTTGGTGCTAAACTTCACCAAGCGTGTGCCTTGTCACCTATTTCGTTCATGATTTTCTTGGGACACAATATCAAGCTGCAGCTGAGGCTTGGAGTGTGTTAGTTTGGCGGCCTCAAGGTTGCACCTCTGTTGTTTGCAGATGATGTGGTCCTGTTGAATTTATCAGGCTGTGATCTCCAACACGCAATGGAGCAGTTTGCAGCCAAGTGCGAAGCGGTCAAAATGAGGACCAGCATCTCCAGATCTGATGCCGTAGTTCTCTGCCGGAAAAAGGTGCATTGTCTTCTCCAAGTGGGGGATGAGTTGTACGCCTCTCCCCGGTTGGAGGAGTTTAAGTATCTCAGGGTCTCGTTCTCGACCGAGGGTACGATGGAGCGGGTAACTGACATGCGGATCGATGTAACATTTGCAGTGATGTGTGCTGGTCTGTCGTGGTGAAGAAGAAGCTGAGCTTATAAGCGAAGCTCTTGATTTACTGGTCGATCTACGTTCCAAACCTCATCCATGGTCACAAGCTTTGGGTAGTGACCAAAAGGACAAGATCGTAAATACAAGCGGCCAACATGAGTTTTCTTCAGAGGGTGGCTGGGCTCACCTTCACAAATAGGGTGAGGAGCTTGGACATCCGGGAAGGGCTCAGAGTAGAGCCGCTACCTCTCCCGCTTTGAGAGGAGTCAGTTAAGGTGGTTCAGTCATCTGGTCCAAATGCCTCCTGGGCACCTCCCTTTAGAGAATTTCCAGGCATGTCCAACTAAAATGAGGTCCCGAGGCAGACCCAGGACATACTGGAGGGATTATATCTCCTGGCTGGCCAGGGGATGGCTTGGTATCCCCCAGGAAGAGTTGGAGGAAGTAGCGGGGGGGGAGGGGAGGGATGCCTGGGCTGCTTTGCACAGTCTTCTACCCCCCCGCCCTGGCCCCAGATAAGCAGCTCAAAATGGCTTGGAAATGGCAGAGAAATGGCTTGGTAATCTCTCACAACTTCAACTTCGAGACATACGTCTGTATTAATCTCCCTAAAATGACCAGCTAAACAAATTTATAACCCAAAAAGTAAGAAAAAAAAAAAAAAAAACTTTACACAGGACTTGCACAACTAAGCATAAAATGTTTGAAATGGGCTGGTCACCAACGACACCTGGTCACAATGCATTCTGGACAACACTGACAGCTACTCGCGTGTCATTTGAACCTGCCAACCAGTGCACTCTTTTGGCAACATTGTCCAGAGCAGAGCTGATAAGTGATTTTTGAGACAAAAACCATTTTAGGGGGCTGGGGGGAATTCACCAATTACCGATATGGTGACCACTGTTTGAGGATTTTGCACTGACATGACTATACGAAGGTACTGAGAGGTGACCAATTGTTCATCAGTTTTGACTACAGATGAACACCGATCAAACAAAATATAACTCACTGCAAAGCACTGATTGCTATTCTTCCACCAGCCATGGCTTCATATGCTCCGAGATGATCTTCATTGATTTTCGACCCCCACACAAAACTAACCTTAAATGACTTTGACCTAGTTTAGCTACCCTCAGTGGGGAGATGTCATGTCTGATTTAATGAAAATCCCCCTGTTCCCTCGGTAGATATAACTCAGACAAGATATCTGTGACAGATGGTTTGACAGATGCACACACGGATGGATAACCGGAAAACAGTATGCCTCCAGTCCACTGTGTGAGGCGGAGGCATAATAAAGAATAAAAATAGTGGCAAAGCCACTGCGCCCGCTTGGCCAAACATGGGCAAACTGGAACGCCCCCTATTGGCCGAAGTATCGGTCCGATTCGGCTCAGAATCAAACTTGATCTAGAGCTTATGACCATATATACACACATCTGAAATGTGAAAAGGATCGGCGAAAACTGAAGACGCTAGAGCGCAGACAAGCCAAAAGTTTACGTATGCGCGCTTGCACGGATGCACGACAGACCACCACTAAAGACCCCGAGCATAGCATAAACCCCTTGGGCCTTTTGGCAAAGCGGGCTAAAATAAATAGCTAAACAAGCGCTAGTACTGTATGCTGAACTACTGTACATAACTAAACATTTCAATGATGAATAAAATTTAAATATGTAGTTAAATAAACATCAGCACTATACAGTGAATGACAAGCAAATATTGAACATTTCAACAGTGCCAGTGGATTAGGGGTAGATTGCAAAGTAAGGAGCACAGCTTCTCTACATCTGTACCTGCCAGGAAGCTCATCTTGACATCAAAAATGAAGAAATAAGAAGAGTAGATTTTAGGAATTCTTTTTTTCAGCATTTAAAGCCAACATTTCAGAACCCTACTGCTTTCAGTTACGTCGTGGCTGTTAAATCGACGACAGCATGTTTAGTAAAGAACACTGTAATCAGGATTTTATGACTACGCACTAGAATGTTACACTCCACATAAACTCTGTTGCCTGGAACCTAC
Source organism: Gymnothorax javanicus (assembly GCA_029692085.1). Lineage (NCBI taxonomy): Eukaryota > Metazoa > Chordata > Actinopteri > Anguilliformes > Muraenidae > Gymnothorax > Gymnothorax javanicus. Next base: position 22,982,348 of record CM056195.1, on the reverse strand, counting down.
CATAGTCAGCACTTCAGCTCTGAAGCACGGAATGACTATCTATTTGCAAAACAGGGTTACACAGGTCTAAGTGAGACTGTCTGGTTGATTGCTGCGTTACCTTGGCGAAGCGGCAGAGACGCAGGGCGTCTGCCCAGCGGGCGGAGCCTGAGTACTCGTGCAGCAGAGCGGGGTAGGGAGACACAGTGCTGTACACCAGAGAACCGTCCGCACGCCGAATGGTCACCTGTGTCCCCACGTAGTTCAAGATGTGAGGAGTCCGACTGAACTCGCTGCAAATCGAATTAAAGGTCACACATTTTCAACTAGATTGCATTATAATTATCTATACATTACAGCCAGCTGAACTACTTTTTCTGTGAAGGTCCTTTCGCAGTATGTGGTTGAGCTGTGTAGTCTAGTATGTGCAGCCCTTTGGCGGTACGTGGATGAGCCCGCTGGTCTGTTAAGGCCCCGTCGGAGTGTATGAATGAGTCCTGTGGTCTAGCATCTGTTGCACTGTCACTGTGCACGTATGAGCCCTGTGGTCTATTATCTGCAATGCAGTGGCAGCATGTGAATGAGCAGTGACGGTTAGTATCTGTAGCCCTTCTGCAATATGTGGATGAGCCCTGTGGTCTAGCATCTGTTAAGGCCCTGTTGCAGTGTATGGACGAGCCCTGTGGTCTAGTACCTGCAACCCTGCAGCAGTATAAGGATGAGCTGTGTGGTCTAGTATCTGCAGCCCTTTTGCAGTGTATGAATGAGTCCTACAGTCAAGCACCCGTAAAGGCCCTGTTATAGTGGGTTGATGGACCCAGCAGTCCAGTGTCAGTTAACACCCTGTTACAGTATAAGGGCAGGGCCCAGAGTGTCCCACACACTGAGGCACCGATGGCTGCACAGTCTGGCCAACACGCTTATGGCTGATATAGAGCGGTGTGTGCTAGTCAGAGAAGGGCTGAGTACAATTATACAAAGAGGTGCCTGTATTACATATTCCAAACAGAGAAAACAAAGGGTAAAATAAAGAAGAGAGAAGAGAGCTCATTAATTTCCTTCTAAAAGCATTAGTTGGAAAAAAAAAAATCAAAAATCAATATGTTAAATAGTGTATGAATTATCAGCTGCCTTCCGCTCTCCTTCTTCCGATCCATGGTAAACAGATTAATCCCAATCCGTCCCCAGCGGCCCGCGCTCCAGACTGGAAAAGGCCCAGCCCAATCCGCACTGCAGGCCCAGCCTAAGTGCCCATTGACAAGGGCTTCAAGCAGCTGTTAATTACTCCACAATCATCCAGTGCACAAAACACTGCCAAAATTGACTAATTTTCGGGTGCCTGTTAAACACAGTACTCTAAGACCTTGAGTCAGGAGAGGGAATTCACAGCATCTGTACACAGCATCGGTAGTGATGCTGCATTTTGCAGCAAAGTATACAGCAATGAACAACTGCAAAGCGGAAGACCTGCAGAATAGAGGAATGGGGGAAAATTTTGCTTGCTAGACTTGACCAAGTGGTGCCTTTGGTGCCCAAATGCTTAATTTGCAAATATCGGACTCAAATTTAAGAGACAATGCAGGCCAATCCACTGATGTATTGCATATGCTGGCTACCACAGATCTAAGGCTCAGCTCGGGAGGGGAAGTGTTCGTAGGGGTTTGGTGCATTTCTCTAATTAAGAGATTATCATAATTCACTGTTTGGCTCCTAAGCTAAAATGTGTTGCGCCCAAAACCTCAATTTGCTGCTGACTCAAACAAAATCGAAAAGACCAGCAAACACTGTGCCCTCCAGAAGACTGCAGATAAACCTCCTAGAGCAAAAGTCCGAGAGAAAACCATCCAGACAACAGGGACACAAATCTAACCAAGTGCTATAAATATTTCACCTTGCATCCTTAGTGAAGAGAGTTTTGGGCAGCAGCTCTCGGTCCACAAAAACAGCGTTGGGATAATACCACACAGTGAACTGCACGTCCTGGATCCCACACAGGATGTTCGCAGAGTCGTTCCACGCCATTGTATGCACCATAGTTCCTGCAAGGGGAAGGAGAATGAGACTTCATAATGCCAACCCCAATTACCTTCAGCCCTCTCACCCATGGGTTCCCTGCAGTGTTTAAAAAGTAAGGCATCGTGCTGCACGATTTGGCAGAGCTTGAATACATGTTAAATCAATCACAGAATTGTGCTGTAGAGAGCTAAACTGTTTTATCTCAGGGATAGAAAACTCACAATGACCCAATATAGGACTCCTCGAAAACCTCTGCCGACGGTCACCATCTCCCACCCTGGCCCTACCTTCGCTCACCGATCTTACTGGTCTTCTCCTCTCGACCAAGGCGTCGGACAGAGGTCAGGTAGAGGTCACGGTTTTTGTCAATTAGGGCGATCTTCCGATCGTTTGCAGTTCCACACTGGTCCAGGGCTATTTCCACCACCTCCAACTGAAAACAGTGCAGAGAAGCAGTCCAGTTTGACCCAAAACGAACACTTCTGCACAATGGATGTGATGAGCACTGTGCTCTAACAAAGTGAATTCAGTGCATCCATGTTCTTACAATACATGAAAACAGCGTACACAACTGCAAATGTAGAATTTTTAATGATTATGAATAACTGCTTCTTCAAGAGGAGCATGCTGGGTGAACATACTACTTCTTCTTCAATGTGGTTATAATACAGAGACTTGAGACTTCAAAAAGTAAGAATGCAGAGTGAGGCCATTGACCACAGGGTTATTTATAGTTTCTTGCTTTTAAGATTCACGAAAAATAACATGCATTTCTATTTGAGGTCAACGTGATCGAATTTTGACGCGCCATTCGGCGCCACCGATTAATAGCAATCAAGTTGAGCCTTGTATACTCCACAAGGAGTGTTCCTTCCGAGGAATCTACAGAAAATAATCTACATGATATCAGCAATTATGCTGCAAAACTAACGTCATAAACTTTTGACTACATGAATATTGTGCCTGACTGAGGATAAAAATATTCACGAAACTGACAATATTGTCATATCTGATGCTGAACAAGATCACGACTACTTAGTGAAATTTTGTTACACTGGTTATTTGTTATAGCTAGCTCGCTAGTTGGCTTTCCCATTATCTCAAGCAATGTAATTGCGGCTTGAGCAATGTAGGTAGCGTAGCTAGCCAATGTAGTGGCCAATAGCAATAATGCTATTAAGAAGACTACTATCCTCGCGCAAATCTTGTGCAAGTTTATACTTCTGCAATTTGCAAATTTCACGTTGTTCGCCCCATCCAAATCACATCTTTTGCGTGATATGCAATTGACTGGTGCAATTTTCGTGTCTTCTTGCATTTATTTGCGTCTTTGCATTGACATTGTATGCAACCGGCCGCTCAAAAAATTCACTTTGTGTTTGGTGGAAACAAACCAAAAGGGCGGACTCGATTTTCACAGGTCAAGGTCAAAGGTGAGGCTTAACATGACAGAAAAGATCAAAAACAATGGTACAGGCAGAGCTATGCACTCCACCGAGTGTCCTTCTAGTTCAACACCATAGTTGTGGCATTACATGTGAAGGTGTCAATTTGTAGAATGTAGTGATGGCATATTATAAAATGGGTGCTGCACATCCTTAAATGTGATTGGCTGAGCCGCATTCCATGCTAGTATAAAATCAGTGTAACTCACTGCATTCTGAAGCAGACCGCAGCACAAAATATCCCTGCGCGCATAGCCTAGCAACCAACTACTCTGTGCTCAACTGCCAGTTGGCTATCTACCTAGCTAGCCATAGCATTATAGAGTTTGATATCACTTTCGCTTGCTAGCTACATTGCTAACTAGCTTGTTATTTCAGTATTAGCGATAAATTGTTGATTTTTTTCTTGTGTGTTTATTTTATGGGCTATATGTAGGCTAACCAAATCCATTGTAGTGGACGCTAGCTAGTTGACAAGCTGGCTAGCAAACTAATGCGCAATTCAACATATTTTCCTGGACACCAGCAAGTGTGGAGGACAAAAGTCAATCTTGTTCCCTACTCTCGCTGCTGGTTGTAATGATATGGCCGACTGGCGCGAGTTGAGAACAGGTTGAGAACAAGGAAACTCGAAAACCGAAACCGAAACGAATGTAAAATTATTACATGGGACCTTCGGGAGACCGAAGGAGACATTCCAAATAGCCAGCTTTCATGGTATATCTACATTAACGAGCCCAAATAGCCTGATGTGACATGATAATGGCGCTGGATGAAAAAGCAATCTTAGCGTCTGTGTTGCTTGCCAACCATTCTGTCCACCCTATCTTGCTTGGTGGAAGAATGAATGAACTCCGCTGCGTGTTGTGCCTTAGTGCCCCTCCGCCGTTGTAGAATCACTGTAACCAACTGCTTCTCGGGGCTTATTCCTTTAGTGTATGATGGTGTGTATTTGTACAGTGTAGGAGCATCATAGTGAGGGATGGTATACACTATTGACGTACACAGTTTAGTTGTGATGTAATGTGTGGTGGTGCATATTTTTGCAGTGTAGTTATAGTGTTGTGCAGAATTCTGTGCGCCTGCACAATGTAGTAATGGCCTCATGCGTAACGCTGTATATTAGCGCAGTCTATTCATGGCAGGGTGTAGGACAGGGGTGCGCAATCCAGGTCCTGCAGGGCCGGTGTGTATGCAGGTTTTTATTTCTATCAATTACCCTGACTAAATGAGCTAATTGGTTGCAAATGCAAATATAGATTTGTGCAAAGATTCGATCAAAGAAAAATGTTTTAGGTAGGGAGACAAGAACAGTCTTTGGTCATTCATGATAATTTAAAGAAATGCGCCTGAAATGTCAGATTTCATAAATATTTTGGCTAATTTAGATAATCAACTATTTAATGGTCAGAAGTTGGTGCGAAAACCAGGGACAGATACAGCCCTCATTGCCCACCGCTGGTGTAGGATGTTGCAAATTTGCGTGGTACAGTTATAGCGCAGTGTGTGACATGCCGCTCATTTGTACAGTGCAGTTCAGGTATTGTGTGTGATGTTGCATATTTGTACAGCGCATGTCTACTTTGATGACGGTAAGGGGTTACAATAGTGAAAGTGAAGATATGATGCAGCACTTGGAGGGCAGAGACAAACTTTAGAGCGTACTTAGTGAGAGCAATTATCTTTGGTGCACCAGACCAAAGCACACTGCAACCTCCTCCACTGTAATTTAACACTCTATTGAAAATTGCAGAGCAGAACTTAACTGACAAATTTATATAAGAATAGTGTTTCGCTGGGGGCTCATCTAATACTGAAATAGTGATCCACAGATGGCATGACTGCAAACCTGAGAAAAATGAGTACTCCTTTCAACGCAACATGCCCAACCTTACAAGCCAGGCACGCACGCACGCGCGCACGCACGCGCGCACACACACAGAGAGCCAGGTTTCAAACTGTGCACCCACACAGAGCTGACCTGCAGGGCCCTCAGGTTGTTTTAGGAGGGGAGGGGGGGAGGGAAGTCTCGCACTCCTAATGACAGACCGTGACCCTGCTCACACCAGGTCACTCTGCTTCAGCTGCTCTGAGCTGACAGCACAACAGTAAATACAGGGAAAGAGGTGATGTTATCAAGGTGAGAGCATAACGGGCTAAACAGAACCAGCTGCATCCCTGCATGCTAGCGCACACACAGACACATAGACGCACACACGCGCACATACACACATACACACACGCACACACAGCACTCCCAGTCTTGGAGCTGAGCAGTGCTGGCAGAGAGAGATGCTGACAAACAGTAACTGCAGATCCTGGAGCTGGCCCTCCTTTTCTCTCACACGCACACACTCCCCCCTTTTCCTTAACTGTCTCCAAGTCTCTCTCTTTCTACCCCCTCCCTCTGGCTCCTCTGCCTGCTGTCATATCGAGCAACAGCTCGGCCCTGCGGGGGTTGGGAGGGCAACTTGCCAAACTCTCTCCCCGTTACCCCAAGGGGGCGCTGTCAGCCATGGGGTTAATATTTTGCTGAACCTGCAAGTGCAGTTTCCAATGCGGCCATATAATCTGTCCAAAAAAGTGTGTAAGTACTGATGTAGGTCATAAAATATACACTTTTTAATGAGGGACCAGTGATTTTGAAATATAGCCATGGGGCAACAGTGAGTCAGGCCGGTTAATACTGCACTTGCGCGCGCACACACACACACACACACACACACACACACACACACGTGCACAAACACAGTAGATGAGGTCACCTGTGAGCAGGGAAGTCAGTCAGCCAACATTCAGCATATGGTTGGCTCACGCATGGCTTATGGTTGACTTATGGTCAGTTTATGGTGGGATAATGGCAAGCTCACACATTTGGCTTACAATTATCTTTCGATTGACTTATGGTCAGTTCATGTTTGGCTCACAACTGGACACGGAATAGCCTACTAACTCATGATGGGCCTGCCTCGTATGGTCACCCTCAGTCTATACAAAGCGAGTTTCGGTAAAGAATTCTTCAGCATATGGTTTTATCATAAATCATAAATACAGACTTTATAGGTTAAGTGTTTGCAGTACTCAGTTGAAACCCTACATTGTGGGCTAAGGGTTTGCAGTACTTCAGTGCTGTGAAACAGTATTCACCCCCATTCCGATTACTTCTATTTTTGTATATTTTTCACACTTAAGGGGGCATGCAAATTATCTTAAAAAAAGAAAAAGCTTTCATTCCCAGCAACAGAATGGGGAAATATGACGTTCCTTCACTAAGTGAAAGTATTAAAAAATTGAAGTAAAAAAATGTATCCTTCCACACAGACGATACATTGAGGACCCAAGTGGGCATAGTGATACTGTTTTGAGACAGAATCAGCAAGAAAAGCAAGAAAGAAAGAAGCAGACAGCCAGATATCTAAACCAGGATCAATACAAGGGGAAAAGTGAGCCCAGCTCACTAATACCCCGACTCTTTTGCACTGAAGAGATTATGGCATATTTTCATATAAATTGGCACTGCACCTCTACATGAAGTACAGAACGCATGACTGAAATTTGAAAGCGAGCTGATAAGCAGTTTTCAAGAAATCGGTCGGACAACATTTGAAGTGGTAAATTTTCTTAGTTCAAAATATGGAAAACAAAAGTAATTTTTGAAAAGATCATCACATTTTCATGAAACTTGGCACTGCACCTCTTCATGAGGTGTAAAATACATGACTGCAATTTGAAAACAATCTGATGAGCGGTTTTTGAGAAATCGGTCGGACAAAGTGGTGCGGACGAACGGATGGACGGAAGGACAGAATTCTTTGGTATGTATTATATACCCCCACCCTTTATGGGTTGGGGGTATAATAAGTGCCCAGTTTGAACAGTGGGAAAAAGCCAGAAAGCAGCAGGGAAAAATTTGCCCGATGCTGGTCTACTTCTTAACTAGTGAGCGGATGAAATACGACCACTATTCTATTGCACGTAGAGCATGGAAAAATAGAAATTCGCAACGGTTGACACGCTTGATCGTCCCGCTTAAATAATTATGAATTTTGAGCGAGATGAACTGAAGCCAGAGGAGAGGTGGATTCATCATTAGAACAGAAGTTTCCAGAGAGTCTGCAGGCAGCTCACCACTGGGCTACAAACACATCACTGCTCACAGCAAATGTCCTTTTACTTCCATGTTTCAATACTTTTGCTTATTGATGTAACATTATTTCACTGTCTTGTTCTTGGTTGAGAGGTAGCTTTTTTACTTAAGATACTCTGCATGCACCATTAAATGTTTCACATCACTCAATAAATTTTAATATTGAGTAAAGATGACCCGAGTTAATAAAAGAAGCTTTTTAAGGGTTTACAGTACTAAGTGAACCGTTAACATGTAGGCTAAGGGTTTGCAGTACAGAGAGAAACCCTACCTTGTGGATTAAGGGTTTGCAGTCCTAAGTGAGCCACTACCTTGTAGGTTAAGGGCTTACAGTGCTAAGTGAAACCCTACCTGATGGACTAAGGAATTGCAGAGCAAAGTGAGCCCCTGCCCTTTAGGCTAAGGGTTTGCCATCCTCAGCGAAACCAACCTGGTGGGTCAAGGATTTGCTAATACAATGTGAAACCTCACCAAGTGAATTAGAAATTTGCAGAACTAAGAGAGCCACTACTTTGTAGGTTGAGGGTTTGCAGTACTAAGTGAGAACCTGCCTGGTGGCTTAAGGGTTTGCAGTAATATGTGAAGCCTTACCTTGTGGGTGAAGGGTTTGCCGTCTCCCAAGGCCTTTCCCGTCAGAGCATCGAACAGGAAGATGACTGGAAGCAAAGAAAGATGCAGATCAGCAGCAGCGCATCACTCAGGAGATCACACTCAAAGCACACACTCCGTAGCACAACCAGATACTTACAGCGCCACAGCAGCGCTATAGCCGGGTGTAACAAAATCACCAGGATGGGGTTAGATCCTTGAAACCATTAACACATGCGTTTCCCGACTGCGTTTAATTGTCAGTTTTGGTCCCTTTATATCATTCAATGGCACTGCCCAGGGATGGGAGAGATTCAGTAGGTGAAGATGGCAGTGCCTTATTGGTACCAGTGCCCCTTACAGGTTGATAGGATTGAGCTACTGGTTTAAGGTTTTTCTCTCAGCACACACAGATCCACACACGCACCCATTCCCAGCCCCCTCCCCTCGCTTACCCCAGCCCCCCCCAGCCCCCCCACACACACACACACACACACACACACACACACACACTCACTCCCAGCCCCCTCCCCTCACTCATACACACTCACATCAATATCCTCCCACAGTGAGGGGCGCCTGGCACCTGCTCACACTTGGTAAAGCTGTATTGTGCTCAGAAGGAAGGCACATGATCAAAGGTAATATCAACATCCTGTAAGTTTGGCTGGATGTCTAAGGGAAGGTGTTACATCCACCACTTGCTCTACCACTGATCTTGTACTTAAACCCCGAGATGTGAACAGTGTGTTAGGATTCTCTGCGAATGCTATGTTGGACACTAGAATCCTCCCTTGCGCATTGTAATAAAAGCCTTTTCAATTGGAAAGTGGTCATCGGTGTGTCACTTCATCGGTCCCGACTTGATTCCACGACAGAAAACAGTCTTAACAAGGTCAATGCGGAGCCTAGGACCAAACATTCTAGCGAGAGGTTGCGGCAGTGCGCAAGATAAAAATTCAACGGAGTATTCAAAACTGGAGAGGAACATTAAAATGTAATGCATACAGAGAAGAATCTCTGTTCCAGCTGCGCCATGTTGTTGCATTGTTGGCTCTGGCTGCTCGGCAGGTTCGAGGCGTGTCGGCAGCGGACAGGCGACCCACCTTTCTCATCGGTTTTGTCTCGGATGGCGATGGTGTCATTGCTGAGAGATACAGTCTGTGTGTTCAGGATGTCTGTGCGCATCCCGGGGAATTTGGGCGCGGAGACGAGCCTCCCCTCATACGAGTACACGTACACTCCCGATCCGTCCACCAACAGGAAGTGCCTGCCACACAAACAGAACGGCACAAGAGGACAGCAGTGAGGCCAGGCTGCCCATAGGGATATTTCCTCAGTGTACCTTGGATTTATCCCAACATTTTATGACTTAGGTTTTCCTTAAATCACAAGTTTAATGGAGGGAACTAAACCTACAGCGGGCGCAGCCAAACTGTACCAACAGCCAAGATTTATAGTATTACAGTAGATGCAGCTTTTTTACATACACCAAAAAAAAACAAATGTAAAAACAATTTACATTTGCAACATATTTAAAATCTTCAGGACAGAAGGCTTTAATATGGCCAAAATAATAGTTTTATTAAAAACAACCACACTTATTATTGAGCATAATAATAATAATAATAATAATAAAGCATTACTGTCCGAGTCACAAAACTCTGGCAGGAGTCACACTGCAGACTGCAGGAGAAAGGCTGCCAGAGAAAGTGACAGGCAGTGCGTACATGGTGATATGTACAATGTTTACGTCATGCCAATGAAGCACGATGGACTGAATTGAACTGAAAGAAAAACAGAACAGAGTGAGAGCAAGAAAGACTGGTAAAAACAACAGAGAGGGAGAGACAGAGAGAGATAAGGACTGAGGAAAAATAAAATGGTGAGAAAAAGAGTTGGAGAGGCAGAACCGTATAATAAAGGAGAGTAACTAGACACAGATCAAGAAGAGCACATAACACTGAGGAACAGAAGAAAGGAGGGGAGTGCCGCTCAGCAGTGATCTGCTCACCTCTCTGCCTGCAGGATCAAGCTCACTGACCCCTCCTTCAGGTCAAAAATCAGCGGCGTGTTCCAGTTCTGCGTACTGAATGAAAACAGAGTATTTCTCTCACCCCTTGAATACATTTTTAAATTATTCTCAAAAACTGATCTGTTTAATATGATAATGATTCTTCTCCCCATTTTTCCCACCCAGAATGGTTTCATCCACTCCATCACCCGACTTCCAATGGCTCAGGAAGAGGCGGCCATGACTCATGATTCCACCGACTCACGTGACAACTGGCCCTCTCTTCTTTTCACAGAGCAGGCACATCGCCAAACACTGCCCATGCTGTCGGAGGATTACACCGTCAGCGTCTGCTCAAGGCGTGCAAGCTGCAAGTACCTGGCTGACCAGGAGTGGCCGCAAGAGGGTAATGAATCTCACAAATTTAACGGGCTTAACCTCTATTATCCCTGGCAAGGATGGGCCAAATGCTGCCGGGTTAGCTCACTCGGTTAAGGCGCCGCATTTGCGGAACAGTAGTGACTACTACGGCGCGGGCTCGATCCCCGGTCGTGCCGACCAGCAGCGTTCGGCAGCTTTTTCAGAACAGTGCACGATTGGCTAAAGCGCTGTAGGGATGCAAATTGGGAAGGGACTGCTGGGAAGGGAAATTAAAAATGGTTGCCTTGTTCGTTGCTCAAGCGCCTCCTGTTGGCCAACTGGGCGCTCGTCAGTGAGATTCTGAGCTTGCTCGTGTTCGGGTATCCTCCGCCCTCATTCTGAACTTGCGATAGTTTCGACCAATGAGTGTAAAGATGCAGGGGCTGACAGGCGCGTGCTTCGGAGGAGAGCAGCAAACTGCCTCTATCTCCTGAGCTGGCAACAGGGGGTTGCATATGGGCAAGCTTTGTACATAGTTCTCGGATTGGGCATTCCAGATTCGGGTGGGATTGCAGATGCCAAATTTATATTAAAAAAAAAAAGAAAAAAGGATGGGCCATATATTGGCTCGCCAATACGAACCTTGAGCCACAGCCAGAAATGGTGTGGCTGAGATTCAAAAACCACAGGCAGGCCCATCTGCTGGTGAATTTTACCTAAGCCTTCAATGAACCCAGGTATAATAGTGCATTTCATATAAACAGGAACAGTCTAGAAGATATACAATTGTGCGAGTTAAATTACTGTATGGTGCACTCAGCTGACAAAAACAGAGGAACTGAGAGTAATAGAGAGACAAAGTGATGGAGATGGGGACTGAAGGAAAGAGAAAGTAAACAACAATTCACTTAATATTCCCTGCGATAGCAGGCTAATATCGCCATAATGGAAGTGAATGAGTGAGTCATGATCCTTTCATACTCAATATCTCACGAACGGTACTAGCCATAACCTTCTAACTTTGCACATTAACAGATATAGTGTAGCAGATGAGCTGATTAAAATTTGGTTGAATCTGTGAAGTTGCATCATACTAAATAAATATGCAAAAACGCACCACATTGCACAGTCCTGTACAATTGAATGGGACTGCACGTTGCTTTGCTTCTATCAGTTAGCTTGCTAATCAAGCTAACGTGTGAATAAAATTATTAGTGATTCAGTCAAAGCCTGATAAAGGCTCATTTTCACCAATAGTTCTGCCAGCGATGTTTGTTTTCTGTTTCTGGCTCAGCTGAAGTGTATGCTGCACTAACGTTACTAGTGTATACCTTCATTTCACGTCTAGAATAGCCAGCTGACTAGCTAAAGGGTGATATGAAAACCGTAGCGTTCAGCTGGCCGTTTTTCATGTAGCTCTGCAGCTGGCCAGTTGGCTACCCAGCCAACATAATTTGGCGTCTACAGTAGCCAGCTACAGAGCTACATGAAGAGCAGGCTGCTAAACGCTACAGAGTAGCAGATGAGCTGATTAAAATTTGGTTGAATCTGTGAAATCGCATCATACTTAATTAATGCACAAATGGACACCTCATCGTAAGGTCCTGTAAAATCCAGTAAGATGTGAACGTTGCCTGTGCTTATTTAGCACATTTGAATTTAAAAAAGGGGAGAATGTGATGGGGGGGGGATAAAACAGTAAAAAAAGGAAGAAGTGAGAAAGGCAAGAAACATACGGAGCATATATTAGGAAAAAGACACTGAGCGCAAGAGAGTGTGAGGTGAGTTGGTACACAACCTGTACACATAGCACTGGAGGGAGGTGGTCACCACAAGGTGACCGTGTGACAGCGATGCCTTGATGACTCGATCCCGGAACTCCAGCACATCCACAGCATCATTCATCACGTTCCGCACCTAACGGCCGAGAGTCAGGACAAAGAGACGGGGACACAGTCAGGGAGGATGACACTGGGCCCCTGACAAACACACACACAAACGCACATATCCTTGTACTTCTATCCTTGTGAAGACATTACAATGACTTCTATTCATTCTTTGTGTGTCTCTACAGCCTTTCCCTAATCTTATCAATAAGCAATGCATGCCTACGCCAGACCCTTACCCTAACCTTAACCTATCCCTGATTCTATCCTCACCCCAAACCTTAACTAGTAAGTCACAATTTGCCTTTGTGGTTGTGAGGACACACAACAATGTCCTCACTTCCCAATAATGTCCCCACTCTGTAGGAAAAAAAATTTTTTTTTGGTTCTCACTTTGTAGCAAGAATATACACACGCACACACACACACTGTATCAAGTTCACATACACATAAATACATAGTTACCCACACAACCTGTTAGAAATGCATAAATGCATACACAATATACAGACAAAAACAACCCTATGCATAAATACAAGCAGAAACACACAACTGCGCACACAAACTCCTCTTCCCTCCCTTCCACGAGAAGAAAGGTCTCACACACTACATAATAGTATGCCAGCAAAAGCAGACTCACTCTATAAGCCGCAAAGCTTGCCTCCAGGGTGTCCCTAAACTCGTTCCTCATTTTCGATTGTTAGAAAATGTTATTTTCAGTTAGCTTCTTCAAAAATAAGTTTCATTCTGGCAGGTAAAAAAGAACACTTTATGAGTTAATCTCCCGTTTTTAATCCGCTGAAACCCAAATTTATACATGAGAAACCCCAGAATAAAAACGTGGAGACCGCAGAGCAGTAAATTTAGCTGTCCGATTCACAAACCATTGCAAGATGTGCCTGGAGAAAAAAAAAAAAAAAAAAACCGTGTAGCTCAGCTGAACATGAAGGTCTGAAGCCGGAGTTTGTTTGGGCTGCACCGTCAGGCCCCAGGGAGATGTGCGGGGTCACAGCGTGTAAACTCTACCTTGTGGTTTCGCTCATTTAAAGAGGCGCAGTGACGGGCCCCAGACAGCCGGCCCAGGGTCGCTGCTATAGCGGCAGCTTCAGATGGCAGAGTGCAGTCTCCACGTCTCCCCTTTAAACAGCCCACTGTGTCACAGACTGCCAGGCCTCACGCCTCTCAAGGTCATCCATTTAGGACTGGGGCGTTTGTGGGGCTCCAAGTACAGATGAAGTGCATTATCGTTTTTTTTACGCCAAGAATTCCATGAGTCAGAAATGCATTCAATCTCTCTCACGGACACGCACACCTGCATGCGCAAATTCACACAGAGATACACACACGCTCTCCCCTTCACACGCAAAGTTCACAAGAAAAGGACAACTAAAGTAGAGGCTCATCAAGGCTCATATTCATTCAAGGAAAACCGCCATTCGTAACACCGGACAAAGTGAAACCTAAAATGGCAAGGGGGGGGGGAAACAGAGGTTTTTGTATTTATACTGTCTTTGAATCATGGTTTTGTGAAGGCACTAAATGTTGGCCCTTTCAAAGGGCAGCGTTGTACAATTAAAACACTAATAAACCGCACAGTGCACAAACAGCATCGCATGATCATCCAGCAGTGAAACACGTCATTGTTTAGCCAGAATTGACCTCGCCACGACACCCAGGATAGCTCTACTTTGGTTGTGCGATAATTTTTTACATCACGTAATCACGGTTACGCAGGATCGACCACAGGAAAACTGATCGTCAGAGGGTGGCAGGAGTAGGGCTGGGTGGGGAGAGCTACGTCACAGCTCATCAGTGAAATGTGTTAAAGAAAAATGTAACATCTTGTATTTGGAGGTGATACGGGTTTCACCCAGTTTCCAAAGGCGCATATGAGGATGTTACATCACCAAACTGCAAGATATGTCAAAGATGTGCACCACTGAAGGGCATGCAGACCACTAATTTATTTGAACGCGTGCTGGAATCCCTCCGAGGCTGCATAAGGGTCCCAACCTAGCACTGCCAGCATTGTAGCTGCTGGTAGCCGAAACGCACCTCGGCAGCCCTTAATATTGGCAATAATGGCAGTTTTTGCTGAAGACTCCAAATACAGTACAGGCAAGGCAGCAGAGGATGGGTCTAGTGCACAGCGGCTGTCGCATCTTGCAAAGGAGACGGTCCCATTTCACACAGTCGAGAAATAACCTTTCATAGAAATGCTGGCCACATAGATGGGCAGTATAAGCTGTCTAGTCAAAAATACTACTCAAACACTGCCATCCCAAATCCCTACACCAAGCTTAGAGCAGATAGTGCTTGTGATTTTAAAGAGACCCATTTCATTTCTCTGATGACAGACATGTCATGCTGAAGTGGCTGACTGGCCGTGGCTCAACTGGTTTGGCCACAATTTGAACGTGGCAGTGAACAGTGCATCAAACAAAATAAAATCTGACCAGGCTTTCACTGTGTCGCCCAATTTAACACAGCTTTTCAACACAACTGGCAGACGACAACAACTTCAAAAAGCCGCAATATTCTCCGATAACCATGCGTAAAAATAAAAAAAACAAGAAAAAGAAAAAAAAGTGAATTCTTTTACTTACTGCCGTCCCAATTACACTGAAATCATTCATTTGCCTGCTCGGCATGCCCCACAATTTATAAGTGCAGTTGTTCATTTTAAGCATGCTCTGGATTTCTATGAATAAGTAATAGTCACTTATTTCATTACTGTGAACTGTTTATGGGTAAATAAACACATTTTCAACTGTTAAAATATTTTTATTTCATCATCTTGAGCATGGCTCAGCATCTGTCAGAGCCTTGAAATAATCAAACCTTTGAGCTTTCTGCAAGCAATACAGTTGAAGTTAAGTGAATAAACATTTATAAATGAGTCGGAACATTTTATTAAAATATTTAAAAGGAAAGACTGGGGCAGCTCTCTAATTTGTCTTTTTAATATTTTTAGAATTGCCATACGGATGTTTCAGGCAAAACGCCCTTCTTCAGCGTGTAATCTGGCAAATTCAATCGCCAAAATACACGCTGAAGATGGGCGTTTTGCCTGAAACGTCCGTGTGGCAATGCTATAAATATTAAAAAGTCAAACTGTAGCGCTGTCCTTGCCTTTCCTTTTTCTTAAATAAATTAAGGATCCAGCACCCAGTCTTCAAAATTTAATCAGGAGTTGAGCCTGTTTTGTCTTATATATAAAATATTTTAACTTTAAAGACATTAATTCCACAGTAATTCCTCCAGTACTCAAAAAAATAAACAACTCCCTTTTAAAAGTTTGTGTGTATGTGCCTGATGCGATAACATTACAGCACCGTCTTCCATCAAACAGTTTTATCTTATGTTTAATATCAAAATCCAAATCATACCCATAAACGTCAACAAGACTACTCTTGTGGAGCACAGAGCGAAGTTTTGATGAGCAGGCATATGGGGAACAGAGATGCAGGGACTCAGAACCATGGAGAACAGAGGGCAAACTGGTTTGTAATTAAGGACTTAAAAATGACTCATCCCTCGTGCTGATTAAGGGCAGAGACACGGTTCATGCAAATACTCAAATGCAAATGACAGCGCCTCGCCCAGCCGGCAAAAACGTGCGTCGCTGGAAAACATGCTCAATGAGCGCTCCTACACACTGGTGGAGGTTAACAAACGTCAGTCCATAAGGTGATGATATGGTACCAGACTGAATATTTCCAGTAAACAGTGAACCAAGACAGACGGGGTCAGCTATCTCTCGTTGTTTCATGCTATAGTGCCTGCTAGCTGCAGCTCAAAATTGCGTTGTGTTACTATTTTCAGGTGACACACAAAATGGCGTGAAATTCAGCTGGCATAGCCTAAAGCAGGGGTCTCAAACTGGTCCGTAAAGGGCCAAGGGGCTGCAGGTTTTCAACCCAAAAAATCAGAAGCAAATCTGATACAATTAATTTAATCAACTGATCTCAAAAAAAAAAAAAAAAAAAAGACACAGGGTCTGGACTGAATTCAGGCTGTACTTTGTGAGTGCATAAGAGCGCGTGCATGCATGTGTATATTTGTCAGCTGTAACTGCAACTGAACATTGTGTTGGTCATGTGACAGGAAGCCAGTGTAGTCTAGGCTGAAACAAAGGGGAGGGTCATGTGACAGGAAGCCCAAGAGCATGCAGTCTGAGCTGCAGGGGTAGTCATCTGGCACTGGGTACAGCTGCTTTCCAGCTTTTAATTCTCGCACAGTCTGTACTGAGCATCAAAAAAACAAGCTTTCAGAAAATGCAGGGGTTAGAATGTCGCTCAGAGTTCAGGCAAGAGGCCTCGCCGTAAAGCACTGGATCAGACCGACTGCATCTCTCACTGGAGGTGCGTTTCAGGCAACATGCCACAACGGTGCGCATGAATTAAAGGCTTTAAGTGACCATATAATGGGGGCTCCCTATGGCTACAGTAATGTGGGTGTGTTTGCCTATGCATACATCGATGACAGTTCAAATATATATCCATACATGTGGGCTTATACATGCAACAGCATGCATATGGGTTTCTATGTAATGTGGGTACTTGCACAGTGTAAAATATGAGAACCTCCATAGTGTAGGTAAAAACAATGTGGGGATCAACAGAATGCGTGCATGTGTGTGCTACGTGGTGATCGGACCTTTATGGTGAGTGTCTGTCCAATGAGGGAACATGAATGGCATGTGTTAATAGTAGGTACCTGGATGGAGCATGCATGAGTAATTCTGGTAACTGGATGGTGCCTGCAGGAGTAATTTTTATATACTTAGATGGTGCATACATGTGTAATTTTGGTAACTAGGTGGTGCCAGCATGTGTAATATGGGTACCTGCATCGTCCTCCTTTTGGTGAGCGTAATCTCGAAGCACTTCCACTCCCATCGCTGCTCCACCACATGAGCAAAGATCACATGCCCGTTCCCACAGGCTCCCGCCAGCTGCGTTCCGTCAGCTGACCATGCCATGCTGAAGACGCTGCCCGTGTTGGGCTTCTCCAGAGCGTACGACCACTACAGGGGGAGGAGAAGAGAGACCGCGTCAGCCTCTGCTCTCCACAAAACCCTGGGAACAACTGCTTTAATGTTGGTCCAAGAAAACTCAAAATATGATACTGCTTAAAACTCTTTGTAATACATGTTTGCATGGTAGAGCGGTAGAAGGAGGCACTCCCCCCCTCACCCCCCTTCCACATCATTCTGTCAGTACCTGGCTATTCCACCAATCCACTTCCATTGTTATCTTTTGAATGTCCTTGCAATCCCCCCCCCTCATAGATCATTCATTAGTTTTCTCTGCCATTTGTCCTTTTGTATCCAATCAGTCCAATCTTTATTGTAAAGAACAGCCCACCTTGTTCCTTGTTTCAGCATAAATCTCAGTGTCCACCTTTAGGGCCTCTTGCCATGCTGGTACCAGACAGAGCCACAAATTTCAGCAGTTGGTTTTCATTTGTATTATTCAACCACTTGTTCACAAATTTACCCATACGATAAGCTTGATAAAAGACTACTGACTTTAATCTCTCGGTTCTACGACAGTAGCTATAGCATGGGAATGGCGGAGCTGATAATGAAAGCAGTAGCAATATTTTTGATACCGAACGTGAGCAATAACAAATTGTTATTCCTGATGTCTGTGGGAGCGCAAAAGGACAAAGAATCATTTTCACCAATCCGCGTCAGTGCAGTTGCTGATCAAACGTTGGGCTACTACCGCCTACGCTACCTCGGTTTGGTGTACTTAATGCAAAGATATCCTCTCATGTGATGAGATCATGAGCAGCGTGATAGTCGGAGTAATAAAAGGAGCTGCTATGCCTGTCGAGCCTCTGGGCAGAGGTGAACTGTAAGCCAGTACACCCTCCACAGCTGCCAAGACCTGACTTTACGACTTTTATATTTACATTAATTTAAATTTTACTCATCTACATTTGCCCCGTTTTACAGCTCAAATAACGATTTGCATGTTTGTGTGGGGACAACGCGGATGGAGGGGTGTGGTCCAAACCACAAATAGTCCGGGATAAAAGTTAATTGGTCAGTGAGTCTTATTTTTTCAGGGGATTTTCAGCCCGTTTAAGTTGTCAGGTTTCCAGGCCAGGCCGACCCGGGAGTGATGGTTGCATGTCCTAGTGAAATCTGCTCAAACAGCTGAGAGAAGGCTGTAATTCCCAAATCCCAAAACAGTCGTTTATAACGCAGCGCCACGCAGAGCGGGGACGTTTCTCAGCGAAGCCACTATAAAAACACTCCCCTTCTTTTTTTTTCCCTTCCCCTCGCTCCCCTCTGCAGAATATCACAACACAAAGCCCATTTTGTAGAGCAGGCCTCGGTTTTAAAATGTAACCTGTCAGAGAGCTTATGATTGAGTCCAAGTAGTTCAGACTCCCAGACTTCTTCCTTGTTGGTTTGTTTTTTTTAAACAAAGTTAAAAAGCCGTTTTCCAGACACGCATGCAATTATGCTGTTTACACGTTATATTTAGAAGCTGAAAAATGGCACATTGGAAAAGGGCCCTGAGATTAGGACTTTTGAAGGAAGCAGACCAGGGGAAAGTGTAAGAAGTGCTTTAATCTCATCGGGGTGACTCAGATTAACCCTCTCTACTGTTTCTTTTAGTAATTGTTCCCCCGATCAGCACCATGAGGATGCGGTTCGAGGCCATTAAGTGAGTGTACACTTCTGAAAGAAAGATTCCAGTGACCTTATAAGTAAGTAAGTAAGTAGGTAAAACTTTATTTGTTTAGCACTCTTCCCAGCACGAATGCACAGAGTGCTTCACAGAGGTAAAATAAATAAAAAATAAGAACACGCAAAAAGCACACAGTCAGACACAATAATAAACAACAAAGAGAAAACACAAAAAGCAAGGAAATGCCATGAAATAGGCTAAATATGGCCGAAAGTCTGTCTGAATATGAGCGTTTTTTAACCGTTTTTTGGAAAATGAGTACAGAGGAAAACAGGGTTCTGATATGATGAAGCTCAATCCACAGGGCTGGGGGGGCTTGCCTGAATCAGTCACACCCTGCCCCATGATGCTCAGGGACGGGGACATGTCAGGCCAACCCTTATTTATTTGGAATGCTTGAGCAAACAATACCCATCTCTGACTCTAGCAAGAGTCACATCCAGAGTTTCCAAAGGGGGGTCAAATGAGTGCTCAAACAAGTCACACTTTCCCTCCCCTCCCAATTCTCTCTCTCCCGCACTCCCTCTCAGTTCCTCCTTCCCAATCTTTCTGCAGTGTGCATGACTGCATTCCGCTGAGCACGGCTCAGCCAAACACCGGTCACATCCACGGTGAACTCTGACCCAGCTGAATCAGCTTTCTCAAGCTCACAGGTGGCTGGGGGGCAGGGAGTACCTCGAAATTCTGGGGCAGAAGTGGGGGAGGTTGAGAGATTTGAAGGGAAAAGGCTGGGTTTTCTCAGGTGAGATTTTATTTTTGCTCTCAGTAAATTGAGGTGGAAGGTGAGAGCTGACAGGTTAAACCAAAGGCTTTGATGATTCGATATTTTTGAAATTAAACGTCTCTGTTTTTCATGCTGTGGTCAAAATATGAAAATAGAAACCTTCCACAGACAGCTTCCTTTCCCCAAAAACTATATCAAAACTAAAGAAGCAAAACACGCGTTTAACCAATCACAGGAAAGAACACCCACCCGACATGATTTAAACAAGAAATCTCTTGTACAGCGCCCACGACAGGTAAAATAATAAAAGAATTTTTACCTCTCGAGGGCTACCAAATAAATCCTACGACCGAAAATTATTTTTTCATTCGCTGCAAAGATAAACAGCAGAAGCCGCATTAAGCCAGATCCAAACCTTTGAAGTTTACTTTTATATACCTTTTTCAAAACATTACATAGCTGTACTTGGACAGGATCCACTAGCTTAAAAAGGTAGGCATTTAAAATAATAATACTTCATCTATTCTTCTGAAAACATTTAACCCCAGTGTGTTTTAAAGCTCTCAGGAGAAGGAGCTGAATGTATGCACCAGGTTGCCATGAACCAGGACACATGATATTGGGCTGAGAAGCACTTTTGGATTTGTGCTTACCTAATGTTTTTAACATATTGAGCCATTTCTCTCCTTAAGCAGTCCCCAATGTGCGTGAGCGAGTGTGTGTGCGCGTGTGTCTGTACGTAATAACTCTGGTTGGAGAGACTAAACTTTTTCACTTGGAGATTATTCAACAGAGGGGACAGGTTACAGGTTGGGGGATGGTGGGCAATGACATCTCTCCATGGGAAATTAGCCAACCACGTGACAAGGAACTCCTGATTCTCTCCCCTCGATTTCCACTCCCAGGATACACAGGTCCAGCTTCATAGAGTTTCCCCATCGCAAAAAATAAATAGATCCCACCCAATAACTCTTGGCCCCACCTCCACACAAAGTCACAAACGCAAGGGGTCAAAGCAGCAGTTCCAAAACTTGATCCTGAGGCCCCCCTTTGTCCCCTGGTTTTTGTTCCAACCACAACTGCATTCGTAGGTTTTTAACTAGCTGTTAATTTGTCTTGATTAGGTACATTTATGTAAAGAGCAGTTATTTATCCTGTGAAGCCATATTTTGAGAGGTATCTATACATGCCATTAAGAATAAAAATTCCTTTAACCACATTGTGATACACTAGAAAGCACTACATAAAAAAGGACAAAAATGTAGCCAAAGTTAAAAAACAACAGGTTTTCAATTGGTGAAACCATGGCAAGCAAATGATAATTAAACCTGTCGTGCCTGGTTTATACAAAGTTCTAGCAAATTACTTTTTAAAAAATGAAATATCCGAGTTCGGCAACCTAATTAGGTGCTTAACAATATTCTCGGAATCAATTTCATCCGTTTAAAAAATTTGCAATCTGATGTTGCTTGCAATATAGTAAAATAAAGACAAAGGGCCCTATTTTGACAAGCTAAACACAACCTGAAAACATAAGCGCCAAAGGTATTGGCTTTAAAAACTGGGTGTTTCACACTCAATCCTGATAATTTTGAGATACGAGCCGATAACACAACTGTGGCATTGTTGTGAAAAGGGTTGGTCAAAAACAAATCAATTACCTGTGGAAGTGGTGGGGGTTTGGTTCGATGAAGGCCAATCGGATCAGCCACTGTAGTTCCCTATAAAATCAGTCGGTAATGCCAGAGCGAATCGGCAATTTCTTCAGGTAAAGAACAAGCACCTAGCTAGCGTTACTGTCACTTCCTTCGGTCCTCTGAGGAAAGCACTGCTATGAAGAAAACAGCTCACTGATGTGCAGTGAAGAGAAAAGCGAAAGCTAGCTGAGTGTGGAGGGGTTTGTGGATAGCAGCTGACTCAACAAGCAATATGCTATGTATGAAAAGATGCCGGCCATTTAAACCATACAGAGAATGGCACTCGTAGTATTAAAACGGGCAAAACTGAAATTTATTAAAAGCATTTCCCCCAAAACAAAGAAAAAAATACCCCTTCACCTGACACATTGCATTTGACCCCACCCCTATTTTGTAGGCATTATTTATAAAGTACTTAAAGTTAAAAAAAAAAAAAAAAAAAAGAAAACGGTATTAACAAAATGCATTTACTTGCGAACAGCTCCGCAGACAGAAATTTATCCTTTGAAACTACCACAGTGCAACATCGTTTGTGTTAATAGGTGATTTGGGCAAGCCAAAAGGCAAACAAGATTTGGGATACAGATCTTGCATAGTGCTAATTTTATGCAATGACAAACCCCCGAATGCGCTGTCCAACCCACTGTGACGGAAATGGCTTCAGCTCAGAGCACGAAATTACCAATGTGGGCGAAGGCGATAAATATGCCGTTTGTGATGGATGATATTGTGCATAACGTTACAGCTACACGCGTTTCCATTTGCGATGTCATGAAAATACAGCTCAATATGTTCAAGGGTCTTTTAGTGTTCAGGGCACACATGGATATTTCAGTCAAAATGCAGTTTGAGATGGTTAATAACGGCTTCGAACAGGAAATGCACCTGATTATGACAAATTAACAGCTCATTAAAATCTAACAAACACCAGCATCACACGGGGGCCCCATGGACCGAGTCTGGGGACCACTGGGTCAAGGCAAGACGAGCAGAGACGGTGGAAGCAGAGACAGGGTTGGTTCGGGTAGAACAGGGGGCAGGGGGTGGGGGATTGTTCAGCAGCAGATTTGCTGACAGGCTTTATTGGAACCAAAAGGGCTGACCTGGCTGCAGGCCAGCAAAACTAGTGTTTCCTCAGCAGGGGCTGAGCGAAAAAAGGAGCGCGAGCCCATTTCTTAGCCTGGCTCACCCCAACCCATATTACAGCAGCCCGTGGCCCGAGTGAAGGGTATGAAAGTACACTGGAGTATTAAAGCCAACAAGAGTATTGCACCACACTGGAGTACTAAAGCAAATCGGGATTTCAAGTACACTGGGATGTTAAAGCACATTGACATGCTTAAAATAGATTAGAGTGCTACAGTGGACCAGAGTTTTACAATACACTTGGGAATTAAAGTACACTAAGGTATTAAAACAGACAATTACTGAAATATGCTGGGGTACTACAATACATGAAAAGAAGAGAGCACACTGGGGTATTAAAGTACACTACAGTACTAAAAAACACCAGAGCATTAATGTTGATTAGAGTATGAAAAGCCCGCTGGAGTATTTAAATACACTTGAGTATTCAGCCCACCGGAGTATTTACAACAGCGTAATATTAGTGTTACACAGTGGGTTATTAAAGTACAATAGAGTATTAGTATTAAAGCACACTGGGGAATTAAAGCACACTGAAGTATTAGTATTAAAGCACAACGTCACATTAAAGTCCACAGGAGTGTAAAATCACCCTATTCCCATACTACCAACCCACTCAATCTCTGGTCGCCCAATTCTTCACCAGATAATCCCAGAGAGGGAGAGAGACCACATCTTCTCACACATTCTGCATCTATACTTCACTCTACTTTTAGCAGTAAGGCAGGATCCTCCCCATCTGTGCCCTTTGAGCCCTGAACAACCACAAGCCATATCCTGCACCTCATTTGCCCTCCTGCATGATTTCTATTCATTATATTTTAAATAAATGAATTTTCCTATTTTTAACTTCTAAAACAAACAAAATAAATATAGTGCATTTTAAATATATGGCTTTACTGGCTCCAAATTTGGAGCAAAAATAGTGCAGCTCAGCATATTTGACAGGCTGTCCTCAAGCCAGTAACACAGTGGTGGGAATTTCACCTTGATTGAGAGATAGGTTTTTTTTTTTTCCACAAGACACTGCGGCACTGACCCGCATAGCATCAATTAAGTTGTTAAATGTATGCAACAAACTTTTCAGTTGTGGCAATCAATCATCATTAGTTTCATGTCAGTCTTAAGTGAGGTTGATCGTCCACTACCAGACACAGTTGTCCTTGCTATT
Source organism: Gymnothorax javanicus (assembly GCA_029692085.1). Classification (NCBI taxonomy): domain Eukaryota; kingdom Metazoa; phylum Chordata; class Actinopteri; order Anguilliformes; family Muraenidae; genus Gymnothorax; species Gymnothorax javanicus. The sequence continues at coordinate 22,958,465 of CM056195.1, read as the reverse complement.
TATCATATGCGACTTGGATTAGAAGCGAAACCGTATGTGGATATGTCAAACTGAGCCAAAGTCAACAAGTACACTCAGGCATTATTGTGAACACGCTATAGCTAAAATAACACCGTACTTTTTTCTTCAAAAACAAAAAACAGATTTAAAAACAGATTCTATAAGTAGCCGTGGTGTATTTTCAATGAAACATGCACAGAAACTAACTAAATATGAAAGACACTAAGCATCCATCACAAACATACGCAAACACACGTAGTAAATTGGTTTTCCAACATCAAAATCTGTTAATTAATCACTTACCATTACTCAGAGTGGTGGGGAAATTTCTATCAAGGTAGATGAATGCCAATTTTTGTAAATCAGACAATACATGCTCTACAAATTAGCATGAAAAAAAAAACTAGAGCTTGGAGACAGACACACTGGATTTGATATATCGATGGCCTCGTGCAAGGAGGGCGTAAGTGTCACTTTGGTCAAAAATGACTTTTTTGGTTGTTTTGGAATAACTGAGATTAACTGAGATCCTTACCAAGTCTGGAGTCTCAATTCCAATCCTAGAGGGGTTAAAACGCTTTTTTTTTTAAAAAGGCGTATTTGCAGGCAAATTTTTTAACAGGTGGTGCTGTGGCAGTTTTTTGGCTCTCCTGTAAAATTAGTAAAATGTCACTTACGCCCTTCTTGCATGAGGCCATCAGTATGCTTCCAGGCTAAAAAAAAAAGTTGCACACTAATACCTTGTTGGACCGCTTTTAATTTTGATCACAGCATGCATTGGTTGTGACATTGTTTTGACAGTCACATGCAATGTTACATCATTTATTTCTGGCCAGAGTCGCATTAATTTTTGGCCAAGATCCTGTGTTGACGACGAGAGCGTCAAACCATTCCGTAAAGCCTTCTCCAGCACGTACCAAGGACTTTCAATTGGTTACGGTCAGGACTCTGTGGAGGCCTATTCATGTGTGAAAATGATTCCCCATGCTTGCTGATAAACCCGTTCACAACATCAGCCCAATGAATCTTAGCAGTGTAATTCAGGAATATGCCCGCGCCGTCAGGATTTTAAAAATCCATTGATGGGATTACCTGGTCATTCAATACATTCGGGTAGTCTACTGACTTCACTTTATTGCGGAAAAACGTTGTACAGAGGCTTGTACAGTGGGCACTAAGCATGACTGGAGCATCGCTTTATGGACTTCCTTTTTACCCTGATGCACCCATCACCCTGGAATAGGGTAAAGGTGGACTCATCACACCACATGACCTTCCACTGCTCCTCAGCCCAATTATTATTCTCCCTAACAAATTCAAGTCATTCTTTCCAATAAACATCACTAACAAGGGGCTTTCTTGTGGCCATACAGCTTTTTAGTCCTAATCCTGCCACATTATGGACGTTGAAATGCACTTACTTTCACATAGCCATGAGTTCTATGGTCAATTTTTTTTTTTCTGATGATTCATGATTTTTTTTCCCCAACCCATTTCTTCTGTGAAGTTTACAGTTCACCACTATCCTCCTAGGTTTTAAATACTGTGTTGGATAGTTCTTAACCTAATTCCAGTTACCTCAGCAATCTTCTGCGAGATTGTTTTCTTTGCTTGAAGCTGGCCAAGAAGTTGTCCCTCTTGAAACACAGTAACATCATCTCCACGACCATGGGACACGTCTTCTGATATGGTTGTTTAAAAATGGGTATTTACACCCTGCATCAGTCAGGGTTAAAAGAATTGTTGTCAGCTGAAACATATTAATCACTCAAATAATGCTTCAGTCATTGGCTCTTATGCATTTGCTTATCTAAATCCAAAGGGAGACTTTTTTTGGCCAGGCAGTGTAGAATGATGAAAATGTGAAAAAGGGTAGACCTTGAGCTCAAATTTTAATATATAAACATCCATATCTGGTGATTTGTTAATGAACTATTACCTTTTTCATATATCGTCAAAAAGTTTCAGGGCATTAAGAGTAATTGGACTATTGGCTGCTCAGTCGTTTTTTCGCAAAATGAAGTCTAGCTAGCTAGCCAAGTACTCATCTCAAAACTAACTTAGCTAGCTGCACACATTACCTTTCTATAATCACTGGATGGTTTATTAGCTATCTAGCTAGGGAGGTACTAAATTGACTGAAGTTAGGAACCATTGCTAGTTCAGCCAGAACAATGTACAAAACACGATAGAATAAGATAGCACGGGCAACCGTTTTTAATCTAATTCAGTCCTTTTTAATGGAGTGGCTGGCGCAGTAGCTAATGGTTGCTACAACACAAATGGCAGCTACGGATCATTCTTAAGATTAGAGACTGAATCACAAGTGAAGAATAATTATGATGGTGACAACATCTCACACTTCTGTGAACGCAAAGACCAGGCTTGCTTAGCCTGCTGACCTTACTTTTCCATAAGTTACTCATTGTAGCTTAACAGCTAGCGAGCTAACTACTTATTCAATTCTTTGCATTTCGAGACATGCCAGTAGCTGGGCGATTATAACATTGCCGCTGTTCACTAAGACAGTGGGTTTGCTCGCTTGCCAATTGGAGCAAAGCTCATTCCATAGAGGGGACACCCACTCAAAACAGCCAGTTTTCAGAGGGTGAGGAATTACTGGAATCAAACTGCCTAGAAATCAAGGCATTTTTATGTTTTTTTGCAATAAAGTTTAGACATCCAAGAATATTAAATATTGAAAATAAATAGCATAATAGGTCCCCTTGAAATAATAGAAAATCAGCCATTTGCTTTTAATCTTCTAAAATGAGGGTACTTCTGCAACATGAATCAACCTCATTTTTCTCGTTTAATTGCAAATGATACGCTCTAGAGTCCAGAACCTGTAAAACAATATGCCCTACATATCACGGTGCACTAGGGGGGCACAAGCATTGAAAGTGCTGTAATTTATGCAAAGTGAAACCAAAATGTATCAGATAATTGGTACTTTAACCAAATTAACTGAATCGTTAATAACAAATCTGAAATTGTGGAGCCAAATCAAGAGAATGGTGTTAGTGCTATATATTATGAAGGGCAGTATACTGTATATAATTTCACATGCTTAACATGTGAAACTTTATTAGCTTCTGCCTGAAAACACTTGGCTTTCATTTTTACTGCCAGTATCAATCTCTGGGTACAACAAGCTGCGTCCTCGCTGCATACACATGCACGCATACAGTAATGCATGCATGCACACGCACACACACACACAATCCATGCAGACGCGCACACACATAATCTCTCTCTCTCTCTCGGAGTGAAATGCATCTGACATTCCTTGTGTCTGTGCGAAGTTCTGCTGTCTCCCCCCCTTCTTGCTGGAAGGGGGCAGCTGGCTCAGAACACCTGCCAGTCGTAACAGCAAACGTGTGTCGAGGGGTGAGAGAGAGGGAGAGAGAGTGTGTGCAGCCTGTGCATGTGCACTCGTGCTGCTTGTGTAGAACCATTCAAAAGTTTGGAGTCTCCAAGAAATGTCTGTCGCTGAAAGATATTGATACTGTTATACACCAAGGTAGCACTGAATTGTTCGAAAATACAGTCTAGATATTGACAGTGTAACACATTCTGATTATCGTTTGAAATGAGTTCTTTACTCCAGGCCTCAAAAGCCTGCAGCCAGTCCTCGAGTGTTGTATCAATACACCGCATCACCCCATCCTTATCTAATTCTGCTCGTGTGCTAGTTTAGAGCAAGTGAAACCAGTCCAATCATAATAAAGACAGCCCAAGCAAAAATAACACCTCTTAAGTATCAGTTCCTATGCCATCTATTACACTGCCATTTATAAACTCAGCCTATTGTATTTTTGAGAGATAAAGGCTATTGAATGTGAGAGAACTGAACTTTTCACACAAAGACACGTGCGGACTGGATCTAACAGGAAGAGACGTGAAAGAGGAAGAAGTGCACTAATTCAGTGGCACAATGAGAGCACCAGAATTACGGCAGTCACAGCAGAAAGGTATTAGGGCTTTGGGCAATTGTGCGATTCAGCACAATCAAGCTCCTCTACCACAGGATCTAAGGAGACATTTCACTAATCACAGCATTGAAAGGCACACAGAAAAATTTCTGATTATTAACACCCCTCCACCCCACTCTTCCCTCCCTCCACACTCCTGAGCTGTTCTTTTGGGGTGTTGGGTAATGATACATGTATCAGTTAATGGGTCCCAGTGGAGCTATCTGCTGATACTGCGCCATTCTGGCAGACACGTTAAATAAGACTGGGCTGACCGGAGAAGCCAGGTCTGCTTCTCCTCAGAAACGCTAATGGCTGGGGTGGCATGTGACTGCAGGAGTACTGACCCGGGATCCTCCCCGCTCGGCCTGTGCTCAGTGTTTACACACACGCTGGGGGAGGGGCTCCGGGCTGCAGCGAGGCCTATAAATCAGGCAGCTGGCAGTCCGCCGCTCGGAGTGGCCCAGCTGGCTTCACTTACGCTCTCCGTTTCTGCACGGGAGACAACCTGGCAGAGCAGGTACAGGGCGTAAATCCTGACACGCCGCGCGCTGGTTTACGCACATGGGTGTACACACACACGCAGTGTAAATGTTTGCACACACTATACCCACAGCTCACACGCACTACTCACCCATTTGCACATGCCATGCACGTAGTTACGCATAGCACATGCGTTTGCACACAAGCTATGCAAGTATTTACGCACACAAGCCACCCATTTACACACACATGGTACGCACATGTTTAGAGACATACTATTAACGTTTAAACTCACAAACTGCAGAACATTTATATACATACACTCTACAGACATGTTTAGAGACACGATAAGAACATTTGCACACATGCTATGGACAGGTTTAGAAATATGATGTTAACATGCACACACTTTGCACATATTTGCAAACATTATGAACAAGTTTACAAATTAACACACTACAAGGATATTTATGCACACATGTGCACATGCATGCACAAGCAGACTACAGGCCCACATACACATACTGACTACAAGTGTACACGCACACACGCCTGCATGCTCAGACCATTCATCCGCATAATCGTGAGCACACATTAACACACATACTTGCATTGGCAAAGACACACTCACTTACACACATGCATACAGACAAACCAGGATATTCCAAGCAAGCTTCCAACATCCACGCACATAATTTTCAGGTTATTTAAATTGATTACTCTAAAGACCAGTTACCCTACATAAAACAAGCAAGCGGTGTATATCCATAACAAACACATATCATCTTTAAAAAGATAAAAGATAAACAAAACTACAAAAGAGTTTGAAAAACATTACTTTAGCTGTGAGTGCGCACTGTTCTCTCCTATCCCCTGCTTCCACACACTATTAGAGCCTACATCAGTCATGCAAGCAGAGTGAACCATGGCCAGCTAAAGCAGAGATGGTTATTACACTTCCAATACTACTTCAGTGCTCTTAATCTAGCAGATTTTGCACTGAAATTATGCAGTGGAATGGACTGATTTCAAACTATAACACACAAAATTATGCATTTATTTGTTTACTATTCCATCCAAAGCCAAGAACTCCCGTAATTAAAATAATAGTGACACAATAACCCAAAACAGAAACCCGTTTAGTGGTTCAATTCCCAGAGGTAAAGAAGGCACAACCAAATGCTTGGATCACAAATCAATGCTCCCAACTAAACTGAACACAACCTTAAAAGAGAAGCAGACATTAAGCTTCACTTTGCCTCAGTTCTGTCAATTCCAATTCATCATACAAAATTGTTTAAAGTAAGCAGTAGGTTCCATAAAATAATAAAACTGTAAAACTTAAAGCAACCTTCTGCAATTATTTGACCTTAAAATACCAGCTTCAATTTCATTTATATAGTATAATGATCTGTAATAAGGAGATTGGTGCATCATTCATTCCCGCCCCTCGCCCCTAGCGCTTCTTATTGCACTGTGTAAGTTTGACTGATTGGGTACAATCACCCATGAAAAGTGCGAAACGTTTTTTGGCACTAGCTACGTCAGAAGAAGCAAGCCCAGTGTTCTCAGTAGATGGACATCATGGCAAAGGCGAAGAGACTGAGGAGGACATTTACAGAGGAAGCTAAGAAGAGAAAAGGAGAGAATGACCGACCAAGAGGTTGGACTGGAGTAAACCCTGAGCTGGCTTCTAGTCAGGGCTTCGCAAAGTAAAAGGCTGCAGGACAGATGCTGAGCTGCCGTCTTGTTAAAGGTAACATTGGGCCCGTTTCCACCACAGGAACTTCGGGGTAATTTTACGGGTCCGGGGCCGTTGTTGCGTGTCTCCACCGCTGGAACCACCCCCGAAGGACAGAGTTCCGGAACTTTTACAGGGGCTAAAAAAGTCCCTGCCTTGGAGTAGGTACCCTGAACGGCCCCAAAAAACTCCTGGGTGGGGCTTGGGGTTTACTTGGCGCTGATTGGATTTACTCAGGGCGGGATGTGATGTCAACAGAAAGCGACAAAATAGCCGGCATTTTTAAAACTCAGCAGAGGACGAGGGGTCTCATTTTTAAAAGGATGCCACACAACTTTACAGGAACCTTCCTCCTACTTTGCCCTCTCGGTGGAGACACTGCAGTTGAGAGGGCCGAGTGAGAGGACATTCCTGTAGTAGTTCCTGCCCCCCAAATACTACCAGGAACTTCTTCGGTGGAAACGGGCCTATTATCTGGCTTGCTATGTTTTACGTTGTTGCATTTGTTAGGTTGTGTTAGCGAAGTAGTCGAATTGCTAGTTTTTTTTAATCATAAGTCAAGTCTGCCCATTTCTATAAAGGATAGATCTCCATCTACACCTCTGTTCAACATCAGTGCAGGCATAAACTACGTAGAAAGGTGGACAATGTGTCTCCACTTCCTAATGTTGTACAAAAATTGAGAAAAATATCCTTATACGGACGCTGCCATTTTGCGTGTTTGCAGCCAGAGTCTGCGCGTAATGATCAGGAGGCTGAGCCGCGATATCAAGGCCCCACCCAAAAACCCACCCTACTCAGTTGCAATCACATCCCCTGAACTTTTTCGAAGCCTCACAGGCCACTTCAGTCTTAGCAGTAAACCGCGGTTGTTGTACACAGACAACCGACCAGATGTACTACAATTCAAAGCTAGATGAAGGGTTCGCTACCTCAGATTTTTAGCTCCCATACCGATATCGGCAGCTCCTGCTTGCCTCTTCAAGCCTGTGCCGACTGCTGTATGCTGGCTAGGTAGCTAATACATTGAGCAAGTACCTCATGCAACCAAAATTCATAAAATCCAACCCAGCCCTTCAAAATAAGGTAGCTAAATACAGCCTATGGGTAAATAGACTCCCAATTATTATGCGTTCAAAAGTTAGTTCTAACTATCTAATTAGTAAGCAAGCAAGCTAGGGGATCTCATACTGAAACTAAATGTACTAATGTTAGTTAGCTAGCAAGCTAACAAGATTCAGTAATAGGTGACTTCATTTCGCAAGAGATCTGTTAAAAAGCTCTTTGCTTTGAGCATAGCATCACTGCTAACGGTACATTAGGGCTATTTTCAGAGAAAAGAGATCTTTACAGTCGATTTGTGTTGTTATCTATGGTGACCAATTCTACAATCTTGCTAAATTAGCAAGCTTGCAAGCGATCTCACTGGTTTAACGTTTCAGCAATAGCACCACTGCTAACAGTGCATAATGCTACATTCAGAGCAAAGATCTTTCCACAGTCAATTTTCGTCCGGACTTCCAAAATTAGCATGGGTCATATTCAGTTGTACTGGGACCTAGCAACTAATCCATGTGTAATGTTAACTTTATTTCTCCTTTCGACGGCCCCGCTGTAGCTCAGTACAATTCCCAGAAATAAATCAGCAGGCAACTACGTCTCTCAATTGCTGTCAGTCACAGCTGTCAATTATGACTTTACACCCCCTATTATAGTGTCAAATACCTAAAACAAATTACTAAATAAAACAAAACTTGCCAGAAAAAAGAACACTTGAGCATACACCTGCATGGCAAGAACAACTAAACGTTACATGACAGAAACCATTTTCAGAAAAAATTACTCGACCAAGTTTTTTGTGAGGTCCATGTCCCATCCACAATCATGGTGGGGGCAGACTTATAACCTGTACCACAGCCAGCCAATAGCTGGAGATCAAGATGTTTTGGCCTCTCTTTTTTATGGAGCTGTAAAGTCATCCATCTTTACATACAGTCAATAGGTATGGGTAATACATCCTTGTCCTTTCTGTCTAGCTAGCCTTGTCGGCTTGCTCGTCCCTGGAAATTACATCACTTTGTGCCGAGGGAATATAAGTTTTGTACGTTCAATTTCGTTGACAGGCTGCTCTGTGTCCATATGCATTCTTGTGCGTTATCTACAGCTGAGTGTACATCCTTGCCAATGTTATTTATGAAATATGCAATGCAGGATTTAACTTTATCGGTGCCATCCCAGTCAAACAGAGTTTTGTACTTCTTCCGAATGCCAAAAATGATCTAACCTCACTTCTATCTCAGGCTTGCATGCAAATAAACAGTTTGGTCAGTAATTTAGCAATCTCAGGTCAAGTAAGCCTACAGAGTTTGCAACCTTACAAACCCATCTCAGCAAGTTTGTTAAACACTGTCCAACGTGTATTATGTGCAATATGGCCTATATTATTTCCACAACAATATTTCATTTGATTTCGCACACTCCACATTAACTGTATGTTAGTGTTCATCTCCGATGTCACCATGAATAAAGCTACACAGTCATATTTGAGTAAACCCCTTTTTCAGTCGGTATGATTAATTGGCTTCAGACTTCGTCTTTTGTGATTCCAAAACCTTCAGCTTGTCAACAAATGTATGTGTAATGGCTTCCGGGGTGTCAGGGGCGACTTGTATTTGGGACAGTGATGTTACACTCAGAACTGTAGGGGGCGCAGGTTTGCAAAAATACCAATTACAACATAATGCAGCTTTAAGTCAATTCTTCCAAATACCCGAATGATAAATTGAGAATGAAGTGGATTAATAAAAAGCAGCGGGTGGCTTGGCTATGTAATGCACTAATGTGAGAGAGAGGCAGTGCCCCAGTATGTGCCAAAGCCAAAACGGTGAGAATTTGGATTGAGTGACAAATTTGGGATTCACTCTGAAGCGATTTGCTGTGTAAAGGTGGCTTTAGGCAAGTTAAGACAATGTTAGCTTAGTCTGCTGGAAAGTAATGTTACTCTGATTACTTGTAAACTAGCTGACCTTGTTGAGGCTCACAATTATTGCATACATTATTAAAGTTTGTTACATAATTTATGATCACAATATAATTCCATTTGTAAACAAACTACTGCTTTGCTGTTTCGAGCGGCTATTATTTCAGTGGAAGTTAGACCACAGGTGACTGAGAAGGTGAATAAGTTGATCAACCAAGTGAAGGATAGATCAGCTGTTACCTTCAAATTTAGCCAAACATTAGACACTTTAGGAGGACACATCGTTTGACGACTTCAGTTTGGGACATGCGATGAAGGACAAGTGTGCAAAGTGCAAAAACAGTCTTAATGCTGCCTTCTACTGCAGCTGAATCTATATTGGGACACAGCCAGGGAGTACAGCATAACAGAGTGAGCAGCAGTAAGGCAAACAGTCAGAGAGCAGCAGTAATGGAGAGAGCAACAATGAAAGTGAAAGCAGCAGCGGTGAAAGTGATAGCAGCAGTAAGAGAGAGAGAGAGAGAGAGAGAGAGAGAGAGAGAGAGAGAGAGAGAGAGAGAAGTAGGACAGCAGCCATAATGGAGAGCTACAGTGGAAGCGAAAGCAGTAGTAAGCAAGAGAGCAGGAAAAGACCACCAGCTAAAAGAGAGCAGGAAGTAGGAGGAAAGAGCAGCACTCTAAGTTATGCTTAACTCTTTCCCAACGGCACAACCAAATCCCAGTCAGATAGGACAGGCGAGAAAGGTTATCAAACTTAGCAATTATATTTCTTCCGCATAGCGGATTACTTTGCGTTATACATCAAAAGAAGGTTGAGAATCTGCCGTTTCTGATGATACCAAAATATGGAAATGTTCAGCTATTGTCGGAATTGTTTGGATCCTCAAAGCACATGACATCATTTTCCAGAAAAATCCTTAGTTTACGATCGCTCGTACCAAGTGAACGTCGTGTATGCATTGCGACCAGTTTCATTTTCGCTCATCACCACTCAAGAAGCGTTGATCAATACGACGGAAAACGACACCAAAATGGCATCCGTTACGGATTCTCAGGAGTTGAGTTGGACCTAAAAAGAAGTCCAGAGGAGTTTTACAGTGGAAATTCTTCGGAATGGAGTGATATTTCCCCAGAAGATAAACAGCCTACAACAATGACAGCTCACCCATAAAATATTTAAATGAATATTTTTGGGTGGCAGTGTTCTTCCTTTGCCATTTTGTCCTCGTGGAGGCCAGTTGGGAAAGAGTTAACAGGGTGCCCGCTCCACATACTGAAGAGTTTGACTCAAAAACAAACACCTAAAGGAGGAAAGAGCGGCATGAATCGACAACCTTTTAACCCACACTGAGATCACTACAATTCGCATTCACTGTCTATTTTCACTCATTAAACTTAATTTTATCACTGCTATCATTAGGGTTTTTTTATGTATTAAGTTCCGTACAGTAAATAGAAAAGGAGAAAAATGGGTGAGTAAACGCGAAGCAAAGGGTGATGAGGAGTCAGAGGTGCGGGTAGAGCCATTACTCTCCTGACCATTGAGGAGGGGTCCAACAGAAAATCCCATCAGAGGAATATGAGCGTTGGATGACATCAGCACCACACATCCACACATCCCATGCAACCCCAGTGTTCTGCACACCCCTGCCCCAGCCCCAGAGGGCGGGTTGGTGTCTCAGCTTCCTGTCGACACCGTGCCCTGGTCTGATGCCATCAGGTTTCACTCTTAAAGTTTCACCTGGAGGGAACATGAAGACAAACTCGGGGCCCTGGGTGTTTGGTTTAGTTAGCAGCGCGTGCTTTGCGGTGGGGAGGGAGGGTGGGGGTTGAGGTGAGCAGTCAGCATTTTACTCTGAACACTCCCCAACTGGCAGCGCTAGCGCAGTCAAATGGAGACACACAACAAAGGCAACCCTCCGTAATCCTCAAAGGCGGTTTCCTCTGCTTCTGTCATGTTCCTCAGGGAGAAATAATCTGAGAAAGCTGAAGCGAGGAACACGGCGAATATGAACAGGGTCCTGGCTAAACTGTGATAGTTTCTGAGAGACGCAGAGGAATTACCCTCATTTGCTCAGCAAAATAAATTTCCTGGCGATTTCTCCATGATATCGAACAAAAACACGAAGGCCACACAGAAAATAAAAGAACTTGCAAATGTCAACTGGTTTTCAGAGCTCGGTTCCCATATCTTAGAAAACTGCTCTACCTCTGGCTCCATAGTGTCTGAGCTGGCTTAATCAGCCAGAGACTTCCACCTCCAACGATTTACGCACACGCACACACACACACGCGCGCGCAAGCACACACACGCACGCGCACACACAGACACACACACACACACACACACACACATACACAAGCACACACGCACACACACACACACACACATACGTGCAAGCACGCACGCACGCGCACACACACACACACACACACACACACATATGCGCCAGCACGCACGCGCACACTCTAGCAACAAGCATGCAGGACCAAATCCACGCAGCCTTGCTATCTTTTCCGACATTAACAGATGGCAGCTGATGATGCTGAAAATGCTGGAGTTTTCTGTTTTTGAAGATGCAGCGGACATTAAATTGTTCAAGTGAATCTGAGATCCAAGATTACACTCAGCAAGCGCACACAAACAGAGCTACCCTGATCTTGCTAGAGCAAGGACTCTCCGTATCCATTCTCTCAATGATCAGAGGCTGACACCGATTAATGCCTGGCGTGATCACATTAACTGGGTACACAAACCGTTCTTGTTTCGAGAAACATGAACCGGGGTTCAGCTGCCTTCATTCACCACACCTTAAACAAAACCTAAAACATTCACAGGCCTTTTCTGGTTATTTAAATCATGCAAAAAAATTCTCACCACCATTTCCCTTGGGTTTTTTTTTTTTTTTTTAAATGAACATCGGCACCACCTTTTCACTGGCAATTAAACGACACTCATATTCTCAATGTTTTCTACCGAATACTTACCTGAAACGAAACCATTTTCATCAGTAATTTTCACAAGTGTCACGGATTTGCACACACACACACACACACACACACACACACACACACACACACACACTAATGTATTGATATACAAGTGGACAAGTCAACAGCAAAACCCACACTCATTAACATGAGTAAATAGGCTCATTAGCATGCACTCAGTAACTAGCATACACTGAAATAAATGAAATATGTAATGCTGCCACAAAACAATGCAAATACAGTAAATAAGTATTCGCTTTTAATTATTGATTTAAGATCTCTGCTGCGACATCGTAGCTGCGACCCCAGACTCTCAGCCATTTAACCAATTTAGCCCGAGCTTGCTTAGCTGTATGACCAATTAAGTGGCAGCTTGTAAACACGCCTCCAGCTGGGTATTAAAGGGACCGGTTAGGTGGAGAGGTCCCTCAGTGTCCGACCTTCTGACCTCACTTTTCACAAACCTAGTATATTTGGCATATTCCCCCTCTCTTACCCCAGTATATTCCTTGACTCCTTGCAAATCTGAGAGCCATGGAAAAATGGGACTTGGTTCGGACAGATGGTCCAAGTAACTGGGTTCTGTATAGCCAACCCTACAGTCGCATTAGTCCTCACAAGTCCCCTCACTGAACTCTGGGCCAAAGAAGCACTGGCCCAAAGCTGCAAAGAATGGGGAGCAGACTTTGTAAAGTAATGAGAGAAGATAACAAAGACAATTATCTAATCTCTTCAATAAAACTCTCAGAAGGCTGTAATTGAATGGCATGAATGTTTAATTTAGGACTAATAGTGACGTAACGAGTTGGAATAATTAAGTGATGTGAACCAGCTGAGCCAATTGTGTCACCTATACAAGAAGCCTTCAAAAAAAGTCATAGTCCTTCAAGAACAAAGATGCCTCGTGGCTAGCTAATTAGCCAACAGATGTGTAAGCTCATTGTCCATCATTTTGAGAACAATGTTCCTAAAGACAAAGCAACAGGATTTAGGGTATTTCACCCCCTACAGAACTAACTGAAACTGGACACATACTGTTGGCGATAAAAGCAGGGACTATCGTTGAAACGATAGCATTCTCTCCACAGACAATAGTCATAGTGTGTCCAAGAGTGGTACTAAAGGTAGGGTCCAGAAAATCATGACTCTGGGCTCCAGGAATGTTCACAGCAAATTTTAACCAATTCCCATGAGAATTGTTTGATTTATTGCATGTTTGAAAAAGTGACATTTGGCCTAAGGGTGGTGCCAAAGTAATAGTCATGGTGTCACCAGAACAAGAGGATTGCTCTTTTAAGCACCAAAATATTCAGAGCGAATTTGATGTGGTTCCCATTAGAATAGTCTGACTTCCTGGATTGAGAAATGCAGTTTCACCCAATTATGGTGCCACAGTAAAAGTCATTGAGCAATGAACTGAAAAAAGTTCCCATGCACCAGGAATACTGACAGCAGATTTGACAGATTTCCAATCAAAACTATTCGCTATTGGACTTTTAAAAATGAATAGTTCGGCCTTGTGATGGTGCTACGGGGAAGGTCCTAGGGTCACCAATATCACCTCCATACACCAGGAACAATCACAGATGGTTTTACATCATTCCCAATCAAAACTACCAGAGTCACTGCATTTGGAAATGTTAAATTTGGCAAAGTCGTAGCACTACAGGAAACATCAAAGAGCCACCACAATCAATCATTTTCTCCTCTATGCACCAGGAATGTTGAAAGCAGATTTAACATGATACTCATCAATACTCCAAGTCATTGCAATTTTTTTAAATTAAAAATATGGCTCAAAGGTGGTAAGACAGCTAAGGACCAACATAAAGATTACCCCTTCTTTTGGCACCAGAAATGATAACAAGAATGAATTGTTTCCCAGCAAAAGTGTTTCAGGTATTGCATTTGGAAATGCAAGTCTGACTTGGTGGCGGTGGCATTACAGGAAAGGTTCTGGCCTCACAAAAAAGATAGAGTTCATCCTCTTTGCACCAGGAATGAACACAGAAAGTTTAATCCAATTCCCATAAAAAATGTTCGAGTCACCGCACATACATGAAGAACTGGCTACGACAGCAGCGGCCACGGTGAATCCACAATATCCACAAACACTTTGTTTTGGTGATATAATAAACACATTACAGACTTTGGCCACGGGCAAAACTGACTCCCTAAATAAGGGGATTCTAAACCTTACGCAGAACAAGCCTGTGTGGTTGCAGGCTTTTACTCTAACCAAGCAGTTATACACCCGATTCTACAAATTAACCTGAAGAGTCTTCAGTAAAGACCCTGAATCAGGTGTGTAACGGTTTGGTTAAAATAAAAGCCTTTACCCACACAGGCCCTTTCTGAGTAAGGTCAAGACCTCCTGCCCTAAATCCTGATGGTTTCATGAAAAAACAACCATCAATTTCTCAGCCTCAGAAGCAGATGAAGATATGAAATAAAAGGCCGAGGCAGTTCTCAGTCGCAAATAGTATCTAAACAATCTTTTTTAAAAATTCAAAAATAGCAACATGTGAAAACATATCAATTTTTTTTTTTGAGAAATACCACACTTAGCACTGTTATGGCAAAATAACGTTTTAACATTGTTATATGTTTTTCAAATGCACAATGTGTAACATGACTGTGCTTCCAGGAATTCTAATAAATCATCCTCAAAATTTTATCATCTGCTGATCCCTTTCTAAAAGGTCATTATTTATAAAAATTGTCATCTTCGTTATCAATAGAACTCCAGTCAACAGCCTCAATATCACTCCCATCACTGAGCTGATCTGACATTTTTGTGAATCACTCCATGTGCCATCAATATAAAATGATAATACTTTCGTGAAAAAAAATTACACTCGGTTTCCCACAATGCAGTTCAGGCTGTTCAATGCACTTTAACTCTTTTCCCCATAATGACTACACATGATGCCTATATGCATATAAATGGACCGTTTCCCTAACCTTTCCATTGACTGAAAACGGGGGTATGAGGCTTCAAATGTCATCTTCATTGATCTAGCTAAGGTCGTCATTTGTAGTCACTATGGGGAAAGGGAGGGGAGGAGTCTATGGGGAAAACCATTAAAACGCACTTCAGCATATCACAATGTTCATATAACGTGAATGTTGCTCTTGTCCTCCAAGTGAGATGTAATGTGAACAATGCATCTATAAACAATGGATAAAAAGATGGAAGGAATCTGATCAGATCTCATTGTGTAAAGCGCAAGGTCGAAAACCACTACTGAACACGCGTGATCTGCGACCCCTCAAACATCACCGTCTTAAGACCGGTCATGCAACTGTCACGGTCTTCATAAAAAGGGCTCAGAAATACCAAGGTGAACCTTTGTTAGTCAACACGATTTTTCTTCTAATAATTCACACTACAGTTACTCTTATAATATCACATTGTGGCCTAATTAGGCATATCGGGTTCTTGGTATCACTTCATAATACTTATAAAACGCAGATAGCACAATAATTTTGATTTATCGGTAAATAAATAGCTTGATTGTTATTCAGGCAGAGTACGTAAGAACAAGTGGATGGCAATCATGTGTCGAATGGAGACAAACTCATGGTGATTAGCTGATTTCAACAGTTTTCTTCCCAGAAGCACTTCACTTGGCTCACTTTCAGTGATGTTTGGTTGCCCTTAAAGACAGATTCAGCTAATGAAGATACCGTCTCAGGAAAAAGAATTGGCCCACGTTTGCCATCACGCCCCATGGCAGCAGTTGGTCTCATTAAAGTTTTAAACAAGAGCTCCACTGAGGATGACTGAAATGTCCGTGTCATAACTTAATTTCAGAAATCCTTGAAAACTATTGCAATATTAACACATATGGCACATTAATGAAAGACTGAAAAAATGAGCACAAACACTGATTTTCTAAGTCCAAAATGCTGAATTTCTCAAGAACCGGGACGTAGAATTTTCTCATTTTCAAAGGGGATCATCAGAACATCACAAGGAAGGCTCACAACAAATAAGACAAAAAGTTATCAGACAGTTTTTGAGATAGGAATGAAAGACTGAAAAAATGAGCATAAACACTGATTTTCTAAGTCCAAAATGCTGAATTTCTCAAAAACTTGGACGTAGAATTTTCTCATTTTCGCAGGGGATATTCAGAACATCATAAGGAAGGCTCACAACAAATTAGAAAAAAAGTTATCAGACAGTTTTTGAGATATGCAAATTTGAAGTGAAAAGTTGACGCCGGACAGACAGACGGACGGACGCCGGACGACTTGGCGTTCAAAAAGCTCCGCTGACTGCTGACTATCGTCACAGCGGAGCTAAAACAATCCAGATTCAACACTGTTACACCCCTAAAGTGCACGTGAAAGCTGCGCACTTACAAGGGCACCCTAAATGCAGAAAGATATGCACTAATTTTGGAGGAACATATGCTGCAAACTTAAGACACTGGCTATTCTTGGGATGTCTCCACATTTTCCCACAAAACAATGTCAAACAACATTCTGCATGGATTACAAGTGTACTGCTGTATAAGTGCAAAGTGTGGGTCCTAGATTAGCCTTCCTGCTGTCCTAATCTGTCTCTGATTGAAAATGTATGCCGCATTATTATGCAAATTACACGACAATGAAAGCCCCTTATAACAGCACAGCTGAAGACCTGAATAATGCAGCTATGGGGGAAAATTCTGCCTGCTGGACTTGGCCAATTGATGCCTTCAATGATGCCTTCAGTGTCAAGATGTTTAATGACTGCAGTTAAAAGTCAGTGATATAATGATATTACACAGTGGTAAACAGTCAGCTGTGCCAACTTTTTTGGATTCTGTTATCACTTCGTGCATTTTCAGTAAGATATTAAATTCATGTTAGAACATCAAATAATGTGCTGTTGAATTGCTTTCAATTTAGTAAATGGGGAATGGACCTTTCAGATCAGTGGTTTTTATTTTATTAGCATTTCCCGTGAAGTGCCAACTTTTTTCTGAGTTGGGGCTGTAATGTGGTTCCATGCCAAAAAAAAGATTCTGAGACTCACTACGGGAAGGACAGCGTCCCAGAGAGAAACCATCAGTTTGTCAATGACGACACTGAATTCACATCTAGGGGAAATGGAAACAATGGAATGAACATGACTCTTGAAATCTGACTCATGAACAAGACTCTTGATACATTTCAGAGCCTGCGTGGTTAAAGCACAAAATACAGCCAAATTCTATGAACAAATGGAGTTAGGCAAAGAACACAGGGATAGAGTATATCTAGTGTCTGATTTGGGCCATTTGAGTTTCCTACAAAGACTGTACTGTGTACAGTCACTGCACTTGTTGTTTACGGTGATAACTGTTTTATATAGGAAACTTGGTTCCACAGTCTAATTCGGGTCATTATGACAGACATAAATACGAATCATTCCCTCACACAAACACACGGCTCGTGCACAAACACCTCTGGTAATTACAGACATACGGGACTGATTGAAAAGTTAAAGGAGGAGGAACCTCACCCCCGCCCCACCCATTTAGCCAAACTAAATGAATTAGAAATGCCCAGCGGAGGACAAAGAGCAAAGGGAAAAGTTACACAGTGGGGTGAAAGGTCAAAGGGCATGCAGTGACACATAGCATTTGTGTGTGTGTGTATGCGTGTGTCTGTTGTTATTAATTCAGCTCAGCAGAGCCCTTAAGCCACCCTAATTAAATCAACTGCTCCAAAGTGAGGGGGAGGGTAATGACACACTGGGACCCGTCACATTAGAGCCGGCGCTGGGGGGGGGCAGTTTGATGAAAAAGAAAGTCGGAAGATCCCAGAGATGTGCTGAAGCTCAGAGCAGCTCACTGCTGCACCTCACTGATGCTGCTGAACTCTCCAGCGCACGGACAGACATGCCCACACGAGGACCTGGAGTTACACTGCTCACATGCCATCTCTTCCCATATTCTCCAGACATGTTAGTATGTGGACAGAATCCCGTACGCACACTCCCCCATTAACACATGCCCTGGCACTAGCAGGAGGACCTAAGCTTGGGTAAGGACAAACCTTTCGATTCATAACGAGTGAACTGGGGCAGCAAATGAACTTCCCACTACACACCTCCCCGTCTCTGCTTCGCTATCAAACATATATGCCAACTGTGAGGAAGTAAGGTTTTAATTGGCCAGATGGAAATGACTCTGCCAGAGAGCCTGGCAGGGCGGGGTCTCACCCCTGTCAGTCATCTCTTCCTCTGTTCTCAAAGGCTGTGGTTGTAGGGAAAAAGGCGGGGTCTCTGCCTGTCAGTCATCTGTTCCCATGTCCTCAAAGACTGTGGCTGTGGGGAAAAGGCGGGGTCTCAGCCTGTCAGTCATCTCTATCACCGTTCTCCAGGGTTTGGAGTACGGGGGAGGGGAGGCATCTCAGACTGTGACTCCTCTCTTCCTCCCTTTCTCTTCTCCTGTCATTTTTTGGGGTGAAACTGATACTCAGGAGCTCTGTAAAAATATCACAGCAACAAGTGCTGCTTGGCTGTTTCTAAGCTTGAAAATAACAAAAACACACTGAAAGCTACAAAAATTAAAAACATTTTCGATATTAAACTTAATATTGTGACAAAAACCACTCAATAATGAGGCAACAATATTGTCACTGCCCGATACCTTTACTGCACAGCGTGGTCAAACTAGGAGGAAAAAAAAAAAAAAAAAAGTCTTGCAGTCATCTGATGCGTTTTTTCCGTCAAACATTTAGTGGCATCCTGCTCTCCGAGGAGGCTCTATTGAAAAGTATGGTGCAGAGCCAAGGAGTTGTTCAGTATGCAGGAGCAGACAGATGCAAGCTGAACTAAGCACTTTTATCTGGCAGCAGAGTGCAATTACAAATATGAGAAATGCACCCACTTCAATGCATTTCATAAGGGGCCTAGCAAATGCATTACAATCGGAAATAAATACAACGAGCAAATGATATA
Source organism: Gymnothorax javanicus (assembly GCA_029692085.1). Classification (NCBI taxonomy): domain Eukaryota; kingdom Metazoa; phylum Chordata; class Actinopteri; order Anguilliformes; family Muraenidae; genus Gymnothorax; species Gymnothorax javanicus. Next base: position 22,939,356 of record CM056195.1, on the reverse strand, counting down.
AAAATTGAGTGCTTTTAAACATGCCGCAAGTTTAACAACCAGGCTCATCTCTCACAGCTGAGATCAGGGAGAGTAACTGGAGGTGAACTCCGCATGTGACAGACTTTCTTACTGTATGTGACCGTGTTATTGTGTGTGTGACTGAATGAGCGTGCATATATCCGTGAGTCTACGTGAGCCGGTGTGTGTAGAAGCAGCTGCTGAGGTCAGACAAGGCAGCTGTAGAAATTCACATGTGTATAAGTCCTCAATACACACACACACAGACACACACATTATTCACATGTGCATGCACACACCCGCACACACACGTAATGCACTGAGACGCAGAGTGTGCAAACCGACACTCACATAAGCCCATGTGTAGCTCACACAGAGAAACACATGCATGCACACAGATCTTATCTGAACGCAAACTGAGAGAAGAGGTGAGGGATGGAGGCAGGGAGGAGAGAAACAGAGAGGCGGAGAGAGAGAGAGATGGGGAGAGAGGGGAAGAAAGGGAGAGGGGAGACAGAGAGAGGGTAGAGAATGAGATGGGGAGATAGAGAGAAAGAGAGAGAGAGGAGAGAGCAAGAGAGAGAGGGAGAGAGAGCAGGGGAGAGAGGGAGAGAGCAGGGAGGTAGAGAGAAAGGGAGAGAGAGAGAGCAGGAGAGACAGGGAGAGAGAGCGATAGGGAGGGAGAGAGAGAGAGAGAGCAGGAGAGACAGGGAGAGAGAGGGAGAGAGAGAGAGAGAGAGAGAGAAGCCCAGCCCAGTTGTCGGAGAGTACAGCACTCAGCTCTGCTGCTGGTGTTGCTGACTCAGGACTCTCTTTGTTTCGCTCCACTCCCCCTCCCCACCCCTCCCCTGCGCTCAGCTGTCCAGCCCCCTCCACATCTGCTATTTTTCCACAGTTCAGCTACCCCCCCGTCTCCTACACTCTCCCTCTGAGTCAATTCTTCACTTTCACAGCAGTGACATTTTCTACTAGTACAATCATCTCTCACATGATAGAAACCAACTACGAATGATAGAAAGTTGTGAAATGGGCCTTTTAATATCTCTGTAGTTAGATTTGATGAACGGTTTCACTTACACACACATTTGTATGCACCGTTACACATTTATATTTTACGTAACTGCCAAAAGCAGAGGTGGTGCATCACATGTATGTTAATAAAATATGAGCCCAGCGTGCATTCAGAAGTTAAGATAAAACCTGTAAAGGTCAGAGAGGAGGGGCAGCTCAGTGACAGTGTTGGCCTATTGAGATCCCATCCAAGGCAGTGTCCTAAGCTCAGCACAGTGAATTAAGCACAGAAGCAACCAGTTAAGCCACCACAAAATACTTAATTTCATTCTTTATTCATGGGATGGCTACACTACATTCTGAAGTTTGCTAAATTAACTTTAAAAAAAATCCACACGTAATGCTTTTTAAAAATGGATAATGGTTGCCTTCTTGTTGCACAACACATGATTTCATTACCAAATGAAAAAACATGAAGGTAAAAACTGTTATGAACATGCAGTCAGGTCCACAAGTATTTGAACGGTGACAATTTTCATCATTTTGGCTCTATACGCCACCACAAGATTTGAAATAAAGCAACTGAAGTGTTGAGTTAAAGGGTTTTGACAGAAATACAAAAAAAAAAAAAAAAAATCTAGTGGGAGCAGGCATATTTATGAATGGCCATTCAATTTTAGGAGGATTGCAAGTAATTGGACAAAGTAAAATGGTCACAATCACAAACTAGAAGAGTACAGTTTCGCAGGAAACCGTGCGTTAGCTGAAATGCCAGATTCAAACCACTGGGTTGCGGATAGTAACTCGCATGTGGATAGAGCTCGTACAGGCTGTACCACCAAGACAACAATGAATATTTTAATAAGTCTGAAAGACGTTTCTAGCTGAAAGTACAAAAACTCTGAAACATCTGCAAAATTTGAATATTCCTCCCACAGACCTCGACAATAAACAAGCCATAACAATACATAATAAAAATATTTTAAAAAGTATAAAAGATATCAAGAAATTGAAAAGGAGCATACATGTCCTCATGAAGGGAGCTCTGTATTGATGACGCATCACGCATGTTCGGGTTTCACAGATGTAAATGAGTAAACAAGGCCACGAGGGCATGTGAAAACTGCCGGCCTGTATTGGTCATGGTTTTACTAGAGACTTTACAAGAGATTTCTGTTGAAAAACTGCAGAAATGTTCTCTTAGGCAAACCAAGGCACCTCTTTAGCGCCAAGCGTCCGTGCTTTGCTCTGGCCACAGTGATTTTACAGCCTTTGTTAGTCAGATTTCAACCACATTTTCACTTAAGATGTATAAGCTAAAGCCCCGTTCCCACCTTCACGATTTTTTACGCCGATTCACGCCGATGTCAGATCGTGGCTAGTCATGGGGGTGTCGTAGTTGTAACCAGGGGGAGTCCTGAACAGTCGCAAAAGTTCGCAACGAAGTCGTCGTCTCGTTTTCGTCGTGGCGCAAGTTTCAAAATGTTCAAAAAAATCGCGGTGGTTCGTGAGCTCGTCATGGATCATCTTATGTCTTAGCAATGTCGTAGTGGTGTCATAATGGTGTCCTGACAGGTCATGTTAGTGTCGTGATGGTTCGTGAATATTCCTATGTAATTGTTTTGTGAAAAATGGCCACGATTGTGAAAGATGTAGTCACGATATGCTACGAATGCCCACGACATAACACGATGTGAACACGAACGGAATGTGACAGACCCACGATGAACAAAGATAATGTGATGTCAAACGACTTGGATGCGAATAGGCACGACGCCACCACGACTCTATCACGAATGTGCCACGAAGTCAACATCGTGGCCGTGACAGAATTTTGTGCTTTTTCAGGCGGATGGATCACGGCTCACTATGATAATAGGTCTTCGTACATCGGCATGAATCGGCGTAGAAATCATGAAGGTGGGAATGGGGCTTTAGTCTTTAGCAACATGAAATCCAGATTGTTAACTTCCCGTTAGCGCAGGATAATGCCCTAAACTCTCGCCCGTGAACTAGCACTTGCTCTGCAAAAGCTGGAAAAAAACGTTGGGAATGCATTCACAAAACATCTATAATATTTATCGATGGTTGGCAAACCAGCTTACATTCTTCATATCCCTCGGCGAAAGCGCCATAATAGCGCTTTGAATTCTCAAATTTCCATAGAAAACTCCAAGCATAATGCATGAGAAACTAAAATATATAAATACAATCCAAAACAAAGATGGATTAGCAATGATGGAATCAGATTCTGGATTCACTTAGTCAACTGAATTCACTTAGTTTGATTTCTTGTACGACTGAACAGTTTTCAAAGTTCTGAGCATACGCAGCCAGTAATCATGACACAGCTCCTTTAAGCTGGGCATTTTACAGTCAGATCAAATTATTGAGCCAAAAGTATGTGGACGTAGTTAGGAGCTAAAAAAAAATGAACCGGCGACAAGGTTTTGGGCACCCAAAGGGTCATTGATGCACGAGGGCTACGAAGGCTATCTCGTCTGGTTCAAACCGACAGAAGGATGACTGTGGTACAAGTTGCTGAAAATTTCAATTATATTTACATAAGGAATGTGTCACAACACACAGTGCGTTATACCCTGCTGTGTATTGCACTTTAGTCAACATGCCTACTCTTAACCTGGATCCACCTCTAAAAGCCCCCCCCAATGGGCACCTGAACTGTAGAACCGAACCTTGGTGCTGTTGAAGAAGGTAGTCTGGTCCAGTGAGTCCCATTATATTTGCCATAATGTGCTTCTGCTGAGTACGCGTGCAACATTTACCTAAACTTATCATCTGATTACGTGCAAATTAAAAGACGGAACAAGACCTGGCCATGGAACAGCCTTGCAGCCAATTATAGAAGTACCTTTGGCTCACTGAAAAGGGTGAGTGCATACATACAATGTGCTATAACTCCAGCACTTTTGTGAAGGAACTACATGCAAATAACTGCAAATTAAATCTGTAAGTATGCACTTTGAGAGAACATCCCTCATTTAATTTCAACGGAAGTACTTTGTGGTAGAAAGCTTAAATAACAAAGTCAACGAACAAATATTAAAGGACCTGGCTGTACATTTCTGAAATGCACACTGCAAAGTCGCATTGTACACCGCTCGAAGCAATGGTCAATTTAAAACGACAGGAACAGGACCACCACAAAATCATTAATACATATAAAAATGGTTATAAAAAAAAGTGTGTGAGTGCCAGAACAGACACAAGGCTCAACATGAAACATTCCCACAATACTGCTGCAGCGTTTTCCCAAGGAATGGCAAATTGCGACAAAACACTAAGGAACCTTGTATGTTTTTAATGTCATATCGTTGTCTTAATTATCAGCTATGTCTGTGATTGTATGAGCGTAACAAATTTCCTTCGGCATAATAAAGTATTATCAATCAATCAATCAATCAAAACCTGAGAGATTCCCATTCACAGCTGTGCAAAACACAGTGGTAAGATTTCCAGCGCAAAAGTGGATGCATTTGCACAGCTCAGCTATATCACATTGCCAAATCTCTAACCTCACTTTCATTTACTTGGCAACTTTCAATGTAAACATCCTTTCAAAGGCATTAATCAATACAATATATCCTGGTTCGTAATCATCATTTCTGCTGACCAGGAAAAGGTGTACAAAAATTGAGCAGATATGGGGAAAAATGCAAGCGATTAGAAGCCCCATTACCTATCTCATATGTCCGGTGTGTTTTATGCAGTAGAATTGCTTTGATATAATAATAAAAGCCAATTTTCATTAAAAGCACCTTTGACTTATTTCAGCTTTATAAAGACACAGCAACCGGTCGTAATTACCTGGGTAAATAGGCCCATGTCTTTCTGAAAACAGGACACAAACCCCCCCCCCCAACCCCCCACAGGCTACATTCTATGTGGGCACCTAACTGGGTAAAAACAGCCTGCAACAACCAGCTAGCCAGGTCAAAACCTGAGTTTGAAACACAGAGGGCGCATTAACAGCCAAAAGACCATTCTTCACAATTCTTGATGATCAAGCCGTCAATCACGCGCATACTCAGGGTTGAAATCCGACTCTGGTCGGCGTGGAGTCTGTACAGCTGAAGCTGGGGAACTCTCACTTTCATTAAAAACGGTAATGGCTTCCCCAGGCAGTTAGTGAATCTGCAGGCCTTTTGTCTCTCCCGTTGCTCTCGTTGCCAAAAAAGAATCTTTTACTTCAGGCTTGCCGTAATATCCACAAATAAAACTTCCACCGTTCACTGGGGCCTTGTTTAAATTCACACTCTCGCACAATAGCATAGAGAACAAATGTGCACATTTTCAAGCACCGCAAGCACTAGCACCGCATATTAGGCAAAAGATCACAGAGGCTCACATAAAAAGACAAACGCACACACCTCCCATCTCAGTAACTTTGCAAGAGACTTTGATAAAATACATGCCTTTAAATAATTAATAATACACTAAGAACTCACATTTGCAGCACGGAACAAAAAATACTCGTACTGAAAAGCTTACAATGAAGAGTCAGCTCAATAACTCCCAATGCAGTCTGCAAGAGTGCATTCTGACTGGGCCCCACACACATTTCAATCATGCCTGCACTGAAAATAACTAGACAGTCCAGTCGGCCACCACCACCACATGGGTGTGACCCCAGGGTACCCGCTTGTGATATCTTGAAAACTCTGACCTCTAGAGCGTGCAAAAGCCATGCACTGAAACTGGCACACTTCCAGCGTGAAATTGTGCTTTATTTAGGCAATTCTGTTGCCATGGCAACCGAAATCAATAGGTGTCGTGACCTAACCATAACCTATGCCCACACCAAATATGAAAGGAATTGGTTGAAATTTGTGGACAGCTGAGTGTCCACAATGAGACCTTGACGGATGTGGCTGCGGCAGCGGCGACGAGCACCATGAATCATAGCAGCTACACGACCTCATCTGGGGGCTACAGTGAGCGATCAGCGTACCCTGTATGTACCCTGTATCACTATATAACTAGATAACTCGGTCGCCGCAGGGAACGAGTCGTGCATCTCCCTCATCCCCAACTTTCGGACAAAATGGCCGCCGGCAGCCATATTGGACGTCCAAAATTGCCGAAAATCAGTCTTGAGCATTGTCAAATAAATATCTTCGCCTGTGCAAAATCAGAAAAAATTCCTGTCATAATTGTCGCTTCCAGAGCCCGAAACAGAAAATCTCTGCGGGCGCAGCGGCCCCGGAACTAAACCATAGTATCTCTTATGCAGCTCAAATATGATTTCATCTGCTGAGATAAAGGCACACGCAAAAAAGCGCTGTCTGTGTAAACGGAGCGTTTATGCGCACGTGCGCACAAACACACACACAGAAGCACACGTAAACACACACTAACACTCCAGCTGCATGCTCACAAGATATCAACACACAGAGGAAATGAAAGCGCCCAGAAAGAATATGGACAGTCCCTCTGAAGTGACCTGAATGCTGGTCTTTGTGTCTCTGCAAAAACACTTTCCAGTTTGTTCAGTATATGGAACATCCATCGATCCACCGTCTAAACCGCTTCCTCCTCACCAGGGTCACAGGGGTACTGGAGCCCATCTCAGTGGACTGGACTACAGGCAAAAGGCTGGACAGCTCACCAATCCATTACAAGGCTCACACACTATTCACTCACACAGTTAAACAGGCCCGCATGTTTTCTTGGGCAGTGGGAGGAAACTGGAGTACCCGGAGGGAAACCAACGAGAACATGGAGAGAACATGTAAACTCCATAAAGACAGGACCCAGGCCGGATTCAAACCCATGACCTTCTTACTGTAAGACAAAAAAAGCTACCCACTGCACTGCGGTGCTGTCTGACTGACAGAGAATAAATAAATAAAAAACTCATAATATTTCAGCAAAAAAAGCTGAGAGCCATTCTTCCCATAAAAAAGATCAGTACATTTATGACTGCTATTGTAAAATAAATGCAAGTAAAATGCAAGGACGGCGAAGCTCATGAACACAGTAAACATGCGCTCCTGCCACGCAGTATTAAAGCCCTGCTCTCCAAACAGCCTGATGATACTGACAGTGGGGAAAACTTTCTTTCCTGAGCCACGTCTGCCCCTTTAGAACACAGCGTTCTCTCCTGAGCTACATCTGCCCCTTAAGAATACAGCGTTCTCTCCTGAGCTACATCTGCCCCTTTAGAACATGGCGTTCTCTCCTGAGCTACATCTGCCCCTTTAGAACACAGCGTTCTCTTCTGAGCTACATCTGCCCCTTTAGAACACAGCGTTCTCTCCTGAGCTACATCTGCCCCTTTAGAACACAGCGTTCTCTTCTGAGCTACATCTGCCCCTTTAGAACACAGGGTTCTCTCCTGAGCTACATCTGCCCCTTTAGAACACAGCGTTCTCTTCTGAGCTACATCTGCCCCTTTAGAACACAGCGTTCTCTTCTGAGCTACATCTGCCCCTTTAGAACACGGCGTTCTCTCCTGCGCAACATCTACCCCTTTAGAACACAGTGTTCTCTCCTGAGCCACATCTGCCCCTTTAGAACACAGCGTTCACTCCTGTGCAACATCTGTCAATGTAGAACACAGCTTTCTCTCCTGAGCCACATCTATCCCAATAGAACACATCTTTTTTCCTGTATTGCCCATCTCTATTTAAAACAGCTTTCCCTCCTGTGCCACATCTGTCCATTCAGAGCACAGCGTATGGTGCCCTGCTGTAGGTTGGGGGTTAAAGGAGCCAGCTCGTACTGCTGAGGCAGCACTCTCCACAGTGCAGGGTTTCACTGTACCAGATACAGAATGGAACTCCTGCTGATTAGTCACGGTAGTAACACTTAGACTCCTCGCAGGCCTTAACCCATTCGGTGCAACACACACGTGCACACACAAAAACGGACTCACACCAGCCAGAAAAACACGAAAATACACATGCAGAAGCCGCCCCCCGGCCAGACAACCCCTGAACAATCATTCGGCCCTCAGATGATGAGCTAGTTCAGATGATAGTCACAAATGCATTCTGAAGACACAGATAGCCTATAGTGAACCTTGTATTTAAATTTTAACATGTAGCCAGCGAGCAGAAACAGTTGAAAATCTGTGAAATGTGTGATCAGGTTCCTGAAGCTTCCGTGTTAGCCATAAGCCGAACCAGTTTGGTGTGGAAGGACTGATACTTCACCTTTACACCTCATACCCCCAAGTATTTAGCAAAACCGCCATGTGCGGGCGTGAGTGTAGACTGTGGATACACGGTGTCACTGACGGACGGGGCACAGTGAAATGGTCACGCTGCAGTGTCACATACATTACAGCACATACTGGGATTCCACAAATCTCAGTGGCATGGGAACTATGGGAAATATATCAGTAACAGCTCAGAGTACGCACAATCTTACACTCCAGCGCTGTCATCGCTTCTCCACAGTCCTGACACACAGCGTTAACAAACACAGACACTGCCAGGCACACCCTCCGCTGCAGTCGCAAAGTAAACCCATTTTGAGCTAATGTGGCTTTTCCCGTCTGTTTGTGAGTAATTTAAATCAGATTAGAGCTCACCACTTCACAGAGCGCTGAGCGGGGGAGGTGACGGGGGAGCACTTGTGTGTAGCGCACAGCCGGGCTTTCACGTGTCACAGAGAAGAAACACACACGCTCACACACGCAGGCGATTTACAGAAACAAGGCCTGGGGACTCAAGACGGACCTTCACATACAGCATAAATGCAGCAACAAACAGGAGAAAGGGAGCCACACACTGACAACGGGAGGGTAAACGGTCAGGAGAGCACATTCATGACACAGTCAGGGATGAGGTTCCAGAACTTCTCCAAATAAGTGAAGAAATGCTGCATTTTCAGACGATAAATGAGAAGTAAGAGAGGATTTCTGGGCATTTGCACTAATACTCAAACTCTTTTTGATTCTGCTCACTTTTCAGATAGAAGTAACCGAAAAGGGAGAAAGCTTGCGGGTCAGACTTGCTCACCCCAGAGTCTCATCAGTGCAGTACAGGTTTAGGGTGTTGAGCTCAGTTGCTGGGGGTTAGCAAAAGGTTAAATGCGTTCAAGTGTTAGGACTAGGGTTAGGTTCTTACTCCAGTCTTGTCACATAACCGCAAGGTGTTGAAGGATCCCACAGCGAACAGCTCTCCGTCAGGGGCCCAGGCCACAGACGTGATGGGGTAGTCATGCGACGATGAGGAGAAGAGAAGGCGGCCGTAGCTGTCCCATACCTGCGGCAAGAGTACAAAGCCAACAGTAAACAAAACACTGAACCAATGGGAATATAGGTTCCTAAAAATATCAGCCAATGGAAACACTTCTCTCAATGTTAGGGCAAATGGCTACATACTGCCTCCAGACTCAAGAGCCAATGGGAACATGCCACCCTCACATTCAGAGCCACTTGTGCAATCCATCACAGTACGAATTCCTTTCTCCAGTGGAAACATTTTTTATATTTTCCATGGTTAATAGTATACTTGGGTGTGATACACTGCCATGAAAAGTATTTGCCCCCTTCCCAATTTCTGCTATTTTTTTTCTTATATGTCATATTTGTTTCAGATCATCAAATTATTTTTTGAGACAAAGACAACACTAGTACACACAAAATGCAGCTATTAAATGATCATTTCATTTACTGAAGGTGAAGAGTGATTTAAGACCCAGTTATTTAATCACCAATGTGAAAAATCAATTACCCCCCTAAACCCAATAACTAGTTGTGCTGCCCTTGGCGGCAACAAATGCAATCAAACTTTTTGAGTAACTGCCAGTGAGTCTTTTACGGCATGGTGGAGGAATGTTAGTCTCTTCTACATGGAATTGCCTTAATTCAGCCACATTGGAGGGTTTTTGAGCATGAGCTGCCCTTTAAAGGTCATGCCGCAGCATCACAATTGGATTCAAGTAAGGACTTTAACTAAGCCGCTCCAAAACTTTCCTTTCGTTCCTTATGAGCCACTCAGCAGCGGACTTGCTTGTGTGATATGGATAAATGTCCTGCTGCATAACCCAGCTGTGCTTGAGCTTTAGGACACAAGCCGATGGCTGGACATTCTCCATCAAGTTTTTCTGCTAGAGAGTAGAATTCGTGTTTCCATCAGTTATGGCAAGTTGTCCAGGTCCTGAAGCAGCAAAGGAGCCCCAGACCATCACGCTACCACCAACATGTTGGACTATTAGTATGATGTTCTTGTTATGGAATGCTGTGTTAGCTTGTAACAGAACCCCCTAATAGATAATGTGGACAGAGGAGTCAAAAATTTTGAGGGGTATCCAGTTTTTATTTTTAGCAAATGTGAGATGGGCCATTGTGTTCTTTTTGGTCAGCAGTGGTTGATCTCCCATGGATGCCATTTTTGCCTAATTACTTTCTTATTGTGGAATCATAAACATTGACCTTCACTTAAGGATACTGGAGGCCTATAGTTCTTTAGATGTTAGTCTACGCTCTTTTGTGACCTCCTAAAGGAGTTGTCCATGTGCTCTTGGAGAAATCTGGATTGGCTCCTGGAAAGTTTCACCACTGTTCCAAGTTTAATCCATTTGTAGATAATGGCTCTCACCGTGGTTCGCTAGAGACCCAGAGCCTATGAAATGGCTTTGTAACCTTTTTCTAACCAACGTATTTCAATAACTTTGCTTATCATCTGTTCTTGAATTTCTTTAAAATACACATCATGTGCAGCTTTCTGCGTACTTAACATTGCCAGACAGCTCCAATGTCTAGATTCAAAAGGGCTGGAAGTAATCATGCATGGGTGTGTCTCTTGACATTTAAACAATTATCAATTTAAAGGTCCCATAACATGCAAAATTTCAAAAAATTGCTTTTTAATCCGTCAACAGTACTTTTACCACGTGAATTTGAATTTGACACTAGTTTTCCATACTTCTATTAATAAATGTAAAATGCAAATTAAACCCTTGCTAAGGAACGCCCCTTGAAAATTGCAAAAAGATTACGTAATCCATGTAACGACATCTCCAGAAGGACAATGCTCTGAGCAGAGTCGGGGGAAAGGGTTTTTGCATGCAGTACCTCACACTTTCGTCTTGAGCTACTGACAAACGTTGGCATTTTTCACTTCTGAATTCTATTCAAATCATGTGCAACACTTCCAACAACAGTGGGGAGGATGAGAGAGAAAATGCTTTGTTTTTGCAGTCCTCCGAAATATCAGATTTGTCAGAAGATCGCATAATTCAAGCAGGAATTTAGGCAGCTGAAATGGGTCAGCCACGCCATTATGAGCCCGAGGTGGAAGCAGGTTTTAGAAACTCAATGCAATGTCAATATGTTGCAAAATAAATAATTTTTTTAAAGTCTTTTTTGGTGCTATCCAGTCACCAAAGGTGGGGGCTTATATAACAATGGCATTTGGTGAACTTAAAATTGGTGAAGCACAGACCATTCCTTGGAAATAATAATTGGTCTTGACCCGTTTTCAATCGTTCAATTAAATTGACTTTACATGAACTCCGAAAACAGTTGGGACCATCAGGTGTAGCCAGTTCTGCTTGGTAAGATAAGACAAGCATTAACAAGCCGGAATCTGTTTTCAATCATTTTCCTGGATGAGCACGTTTTCCAATGATAAAAATAAGCCATCAGCAGTTCAGTGAGTTGAATACACAGCTCCCTTAGATATGCAATGTTGCAACGATTAAAGAGAAAATGTTTTTTTTCACTTTACAAAAAAAGATAAACAGCAATATTAACTTCTGTGCTTGCTTTAAGCACATCCCGCTCTATCAAATCTTAGCTACACGATTGTTTCATTACAACAAAGAAGGCAAAAATTTCCAACAAAAATCCGCAGATGAATAACGTTGATTGAAATGGAATTTCATGTTGAAAAGACGCGTTTTCTTCGTGTTAAATTACTGAGGAAAACTTGTTGAATCTGATAATGTTGAGTGTTTTTAGAGTTCACGAAATATTAAAATATATTAATGATTGAAAACAGTTTCAGACCGATAATTATTTTCAAGGGATGTCAACGCTTCAATTTTTAATTTCACCATCCGTCACTGGTGTACAGTACTCGTATGACCACGGCCATGTCTGGGGTAAATCTAAGCAAGCTGCAGCTAGCTGCGCAAGGATACATTATTGACATTTGACATTGTTTATTCTTGCAGACTGACATGTGTTGGTGCATATTTTGACTTCCAAAATTGCATCAACCTTAGCCATTACATGTAGACTGCTGTGCAAGCCAGCTGCCTCTCACTGCCCAGTAATGAAAAACAAACGTGAAAGTACAGCATGCAGCAATGAAACAGCAGTTTCGGGTCATAATCTATGCAGCAAGTAAGCATGAAATGGCTACCTTTTATGTTCTTCAAAAAAGAATGAAATCTATATCTATACTGAGAGGCAAAGAAAACGCAATCATCATTTTCCATCGTCAAATAGTTACAGGAGTAACATTAAAGTTTATAGTTAATGAAAACCTATACCAAGCATGATTGAGGTCTATTGCCATGGTGTGTAAAGACAAATGGGGTTCAGTTCATGATGTCATGAGTGAAACGCCCAAAACCCGTCTCTTAGCTGCATTCTGCCACGCACATGCATGACATGCAAGTTGATACTGCATGTGAACAGCACATGACTGTCTCCTATAAAAACACAGAGTGACTTCACATTGTCATCCATACGCACCATGCCACGGTTAATGCTAGGTCAAAGACATGAAGCCATTGGAATGCTGCGAGCTGGCACTTCCCAGACTGAGGTCGCACAACATTTTAACGTGCATCCGTCGACTGTAAGTTGTCTCATGAGTTGCTATCAAGTCACTGGCAGGGTGGAGGACCGGCCACGCCCAGGTGTTCAACGTGTGACCACGGCAAGTCAGGATCGGTACATCGTTGTTCAACACCTCAGAGATCGTTTCAAGCCAGCTGCACAGACTGCCAAAAACACCACTGGAACCAGAGGGAGACCCATCAGCAGTCGCACTGTCCATCGACGTCTGGCAGCAGCAGGCATACGGACACATCAACCTTATCAAGGCCAGATCCTGACTCCACAGCATCGACTTGCACGGCAGCGATGGGTTGCAGCAGGTGGTTTCCTTGGCAACGTGGGATGGAGAAAAGTTGTTTTTTCGGCTGAGTCACGATTCAACGTCTCATTTTCAGATGGGCGTCAACGTGTGTATCGACGTCGCGGTGAACGTTTTGTGCCACACTGTGTTATTGAGAGAGATCGTTTAGGTGGAGGAGTAATGGTTTGGGGTGCCATAAATGCATGTTTTCGCTCACAGCTTGTGATTGTGCGAGGCAACTTGACGGCACGACGTTACGTCAAAACTGTTCTTCAGCCAGATCTGCTTCCTTTGTTGAGACAGCATGGAGGAAACCGACTGGTCTTTCAGCATGACAGTGCTCGGCCACACACAGACATCTTGACCCGGAATTTCCTGACGGCTAACAATGTGGAAGTCATGCAGTAGTTCTCCAGATCACCAGACAAGAATCCAATGGAGCACCTGTGGGATGAACTTGGTCGGCGTGTGAGACGTCCGCAGAATCTACCACGCAACGTCGCTGAGCTCACACAGGCATTGCAACATTACTGAATGCTATACCCATACATTTCATTCGTCGTTTGTGTGATTCCATGCCCTGACGTTTACAGGCTTGTGTTCGTGCGCAAGGTGGACACACCAGATACTGACCGTGTGCTGATTCGGTCATGTGCAAGTGTGTTTAGATTGACGATAGAGGACTCATGTTAGGTCAGAAATGCACTTTGTGCTAACACACATACATTTTGCAATTAAATTTTTCTATGTTATTACAGCTGATCTTTGAAAATGGGATTGCGTTTTCTTTGCCTCTCAGTACAGATATATATATATATTTTGCACCAGTAAACTTCTCTCCCTGAGATGATGTATTTGGTCACAAAACTCAAATTCCTGGAAAGTGAACTTTTTTTAAGGGGAAGGGCTCAGGAAGTTAAAAAGTACACAGAAACTTCCGTTTATTTCTCAAACTAGTGATTTCACAGATGAAACATGCAAAAAAATTTACTGTAAAAAAGAGCAAAATTGTTTCAATTACATGGGACTTTTAAATTCAAATTTGTGTAATTGATTGATTTGGTAACGATGGGGGGCAATTAATTTTTCACATAGGGCCGGGTGAGTGGACAGCATTTTCCCTTCAATAAATGAAATCGTTATTTAAAAACTGCACTTTCAGTCTAATATTATAATTAGTAAAATGATCTGAAACATTCAAGCGTGAAAAATATGCTAAAATAGAAGATATCTGGAAGGTGGCAAATACTTCTTCACAGCAGTGAGCTCTCTGATTAGCCTGCACAAAAGGGTGGGGAAAGAAGCCGCAAGTTCTCCACCTTGTACTTGCAGTCCTCTCCTCCCGACAGAATGAGGTCATTGACGCAGTTCCAGTCCACCTTGAGAATGACCCCGTCGTGCGCCTTCCACTTTCAGGGGAGAAGGAGGGTATTATTAGAGAACGCTTAGGAACCAACTGCTGCTGGAGAGCTGTGGCCTGCAGGCCCATTTATTACCATCACAGGGGGAAAGAGAACCAAAAATTCATGATGCCCATAACATCTATCCTCTTATAGCAGTTTTGAGAGGCAATCAGCAATTCATAATATGCATGATATTTAACCTTGAAGATGCTGAGAGAGATTGTGAGAATTTAAGAACAACTGTGGGTTGCAACCGGTGCTAATGCGGTTGCCAGGGGGCTGGGGATAATAAGTATGCAAATAACACTCACCAGAGACTAAAGAAACACAAAACACAGTTGAAAGAAGAAACTCCACACCCATGCTATTTTGGGAAACTCTGCTGAACTGGGCCCATGAATTTCACAGCAATAAAACAACACCTCTTTAAACCAAGGATAGGAAACACCCCCTCATGACCTTTTATCTCTATATAAAAAAACAAAAACCATAAATAATAATATCTATACGTTTTAAAAAAGAGAAGAGTAAGAAGAGAGTGTCAAAGGGGGAGAAGACAGGGGAGGGGGGGGGGGAGAAGACAGGGGAGAGGGGGGGGAGAGAAGACAGGGGAGAGGGGGGGGGGACAGGGGAGAAGGGGGGGGGGGAGAGTGGGGGGGAGAGAAGACAGGGGAGAGTGGGGGGGAGAAGGGGGGGGAGGGGGGGGGGAGAGAAGACAGGGGAGAGGGGGGGGGGGAGAAGACAGGGGAGGGAGGGGGGGGGGGGAGAGAAGACAGGGGAGGGGGGGGGGGAGAGAAGACAGGGGGAGGGGGGGGGAGAGAAGACAGGGGAGAGGGGGGGGGGAGAGAAGACAGGGGAGAGGGGGGGGGGGGAGAAGGGGGGGGGAGAGGGGGGGGGGAGAGAAGACAGGGGGGAGGGGGGGGAGAGAAGACAGGGGGAGAGGGGGGGGGGGAGAAGACAGGGGAGAGTGGGGGGGGGGGAGAAGACAGGGGGTGGGGGGGGGGGAGAGAAGACAGGGGAGAGGGGGGGGGGAGAGAAGACAGGGGAGGGGGGGGGGAGAGAAGACAGGGGGGGGGGGGGGGGGAGAAGACAGGGGAGGGGGGGAGAGAAGACAGGGGAGAGTGGGGGGGGGGGGGGAGAAGACAGGGGAGGGGGGGGGGGAGAAGGGGGGGAGTGAAGAGATGTAACAGATGTTAATGGCAGAACAGAGGAGCTCTCCACATACGACCAATAAATCCAAGATCACCTCTCAGTTAATGAATAACAGGTTTTAGATCTCTCTCTCTCTCTCTCTCTCTCTCTCTCTCTCTCTCTCTCTCTCTCTCTCTCTCATTGTAGTGGTGGATTCATTTTCATCTGATAAAGTGAATCCTCAGTGCTGATGAATAATGGGATTTGGGTCAATCGCCATGTGAGTAAGGAAATAAAAGATCTACAGGAGTAAGCATTCAGAATGATACTGTGTTGGGTTTAGAAGACATTTATAACCTTAAAAAATACAATTACAGTAGATATCAACTGAGTATGAGACCCAAATTGTTAAAAAGCAGCAAATAAGGGACTATGAAGGGAGCCATGATAAGGAAGACAGGGAAATGAAATATGAAGGGCAGGAGAGAGTTGTCCAGTGATTTGGCTCCATAATAGAAACAGCAGACTCTCTCTCTCAGTGAACACAGCACTGCTTGCTAACAGTTTGCAGGAGAGGGGCAAAATATCATTTTAATGCCTTTTGTTAAACCAACTACACATGCCAGGAGTTGCAAAATTCACGAAAAGTGATATGCAACACTGGTTAACAGAAAAACGCAGGCGTAAGGTGCTGAGAGGTGTGTCTCTCTCTCTCCAAGACAGCACTAATGCCGGTGGACAGGCAGCAGTGGGGGTGGAAAAAAGCTGGCCTGTCGGTCGACGAGGAGCAGGGTGGGGGTGTGGCGGGGGGGGGGGGGCAGGGCCACAGGATCACCGTGAGGGGGCTCGTCCACACAATGACAGCTGTTGCTCAGGGAGGGGTGGGGGAGCGAGGCTTTCTCCGAGGCCTCCGTGTTTACACAAGGTCTCCGCAGACAGAAGAACAATAAATACTTGCATGTATAAAGAGAGAAATATCAAATGGGGGGGAATCAGTACCTCCTCCCTCCCCCAGCTTTTTACCATATACATGTGAACCAAATAAATTTATTAACCCACCCTCAGGCCCCAGAGAAAGAAATTGCAGTTTTCCTCAAAACCTCTGCCCCCTCTGTGGGGTTATATGCAGACTCTTGAATAATTAGTCTGGCAAACGTGGCAGAGGTGATATGTAATTAAGTCAGAATTTAAACAGAAGCTTAACCTGCCCCTGTGTGACGGCATGAAAGAATGGCAGTGTTAGGGGTGTTTACGCATCAGAGAGCATTGCTTGTCTGAGAACACGTGCTCTAGAGCGTTAAGTGATTCAGTGTTTAAAACCATTGTGCGTGGTGTTAGTGCTTGAGTGTTTGTGTGATTGCATATTTGAATGTGTTGTGCATTTGCTTACTGGAGTGTATTGCTGTATGAGAGCACTTTGGTGGGGCCGTGTGTAAAAGCGCTACGTGCAGTAGTGTCTGTGAGCCCTTTGTGTTTGTGACGAGTGCACTTTGGCGTAATTGCGTTAAAGAGTAGTTTGATGAGTTTGTGTATGAAAGCACTTTGGTGTGTTCGTTAGTAAGAGCTTAGTGATGCATTTGTGACTGAAGACAGTGGTTTATTTGCATTAGAGAGTACTTTAGTGAGTTTGAATGAGAGACTTCTTTGAAGTGTTTGCGTGCGAGAGCTCTTTCGTATTTTTGCATGTCAAGCTTGGGCATGTTTGCTTATTGAGAACACTGGTGTATTTGTGTTAGAGAGTACTTAGGTGAGTTTCAGTGACAGAGCTTAGGGGTGTTCAAAAGCAAGAGCGCTTTGTGTGTTTGTGAGCGAGAGTGCTTTTGTGTGTAGTGACTAGAACCACTTTGAAGTGTTTGTGACTGAAAGCACTTTGATGCGCCAGTGACTGTGAGTGCTTTGGTGTGACAGAACATTTTGGTGTATTTGTGTTAGAGAGTATTTTTGGTGAGTCTACATGTGGGAGCGCCTCTTAGAGTTTGTGAGTGAGAGTACTATGGTATACTTGCGTACAAGAGTGCTCAGGTGAGATTGCGAGTGAGAGCACTTTGTCATGTTAGTGACCAAAAGCAGTTTGACCTGTTAGTGAGGACAGATTCTTATGCTTTGTTTTAGAGAGTACATTGGTGAGTTTGCGTGTGCATGCTTTGGTGTGTTAGTGAATGAGACACTTTAGTGTGCTAATGGAGAGAGCAATTTTGTGTATTTGTGTTAGAGAGTACTTAGGTGAGTTTGTGTGTGAAAGCACTTGCTGTGTTAGTGATTACAAGGGCTTTGGCGTGTTAGTGACTGAGAAAAGGAGAAGTGTGAATGTGACTGATTTTTTTTGTATTTATTAGACAGTAATAAGTTCTTTGGAGCGTTTTTGTGTGAGAGCTCATTGGTGTATTTGTGTTAGAGAACACTTAAAGAACACTTTGGTGTGCTTGTGAAGGAGAGTACTTTGGTGTGCTAGTGAATGAGAGCAGTTCAGTGTGCTAATGAATGAGAGCAGTTCAGTGTGCTAATGAATGAGAGCAGTTTGGTGTGCTCTTTAATGAGAGCACTTTGGTGTGCTGGTGAATGAGAGCACTTTGGTGTGTTACTGACGGAGTGCACTTCGTTCGTATTAGTAACAGAGAGCATTTTGGTTTGTTAGTGACATGGAGCACCTTGGTGTGCGAGTGATTGGGGGCATTTTAGTGTGCTAATGACTGAGTGCGCTTTGTTCCTGTTAATGACAGAGAGCACTTTGTTCCTCTTAATGACAGAGAGCGTTTTGTTCGTGTCAGTGACAGAGAGCACTTTGTTCGTGTCAGTGACAGAGAGCTCTTTGTTTGTGTCAGTGACAGAGAGCGCTTTGTCCGAGTCAGTGACAGAGAGCGCTTTGTTCGAGTCAGTGACAGAGAGCGCTTTGTTCTTGTCAGCGACAGAGAGCACTTTGTTCTTTTCAGCGACAGAGAGCGCTTTGTTTGCGATGGTGAAAGAGAGCACTTTGTGTTAGTGACAAAGAACATTTTGTGTTAGTGAATGAGAGCACTTTTGTTTGTGTTAGTGAATAAGAGCACTTTTGTTCGTGTTAGTGAATGAGAGCACTTCGTTTCTGTTAGTGTATAAGAGCACTTTTTTTCGTGTTAGTGAATAAGAGCACTTCGTTCGTGTTAATGAATGAGAGCACTTTTTCATGTTAGTGAATGAGAGCACAGTTTTTGTGTCAGTGAAATAGTGCTTTGTTCGTGTCAGTGACAGAGCGCTTTGTTCGTGTTAGTGACAGAGAGCGCTTTGTTCGTGTCAGTGACAGAGGGCTTTGTTTGTGTCAGTGACAGAGAGCGCTTTGTTCTTGTCAGCAACAGAGAGCGCTTTGTTCTTTTCAGCGACAGAGAGCGCTTTGTTTGCGATGGTGAAAGAGAGCACTTTGTGTTAGTGACAAAGAGCATTTTGTGTTAGTGAATGAGAGCACTTTTGTTTGTTAGTGAATGAAAGCACTTTTGTGTTAGTGAATAAGAGCACTTTTGTTTGTGTTAGTGAATGAGAGCATTTCGTTTCTGTTAGTGAATAAGAGCACTTTTTCCGTATTGGTGAATAAGAGCACTTTGCTCGTGTTAGTGAATGAGAGCACTTTGTTCGTGTTAGTGAATGAGCGCACTTTTTTATGTTGATGACAGGGAGCGCTTTGTTCATGTCAGTGACAGAGAGCACTTTGTTCCTGTCAGTAACAGGGAGCGCTTTGATCCTGTCAGTGACAGAGTGAGCTTTGGTCGTGTCAGTGATAGAGTGCGCTTTGTTCTTGTCAGTGACAGAGAGCGCTTTGTTCGTGATGGTGACAGAGAGCACTTTGTTTGTGTTAGTGACAAAGAGCACTTTGGTCGTGTTAGTGAATGAGAGCGCTTTGTTCGTGTCAGTGAATGAGAGCGCTTTGTTCATGTCAGTGACAGAGAGCGCTTTGTTCGTGTCAGTGACAGACAGCGCTTTATTCGTGTCAGCGACAGACAGCGCTTTGTTCGTGTCAGCGACAGACAGCACTTTGTTCGTGTCAGTGACAAACAGCGCTTTGTTCGTGTCAGTGACAGACAGCACTTTGTTCGTGTCAGTGACAGAGAGCGCTTTGTTCATGAAGGTGACAGAGACCATCTTGTCTGTGTTAGTGACAAAGAGCATTT
Source organism: Gymnothorax javanicus (assembly GCA_029692085.1). Taxonomy (NCBI): domain Eukaryota; kingdom Metazoa; phylum Chordata; class Actinopteri; order Anguilliformes; family Muraenidae; genus Gymnothorax; species Gymnothorax javanicus. The sequence goes on along the minus strand of CM056195.1, from coordinate 22,919,610 downwards.
TGTTCATGTTAGTGACAAACAGCACTTTGGTCGTGTTAGTGAATGAGAGCGCTTTGTTCGTGTTAGTGAATGAGAGTTCTTTGTTCGTGTCAGTGACAGAGAGCGCTTTGTTCGTGTCAGTGACAGAGAGCGCTTTGTTCGTGTCAGTGACAGAGAGCGCTTTGTTGTCAGTGACAGAAGTTCCTGACAGAGACAGCGCTTTGTTCGAATGGTGAAAGAGAGCACTTTCAGTCAGTGAATGAAACACACAGCTTTGTTCATTTGTTCTTTGTTCATGTCAGTGACAGAACGTTTGTGTTGTTCCTGTCAGTGACAGAGAGCACTTTGTTTTGTCCTTTTTTCAGTCGACAGAAGCAACGCGCTTTGTTCTTTTCAGCGACAGAATGGTGAAAGAGAGCACTTTGTTAGTGTCAGTGAATGAAAGCACTTTATTCGTGTTAGTGAATGAGAGCACTTTGTTCATGTTGGTGAATGAGAGCACTTTGTTCATGTTAGTGAATGAGAGCACTTCGTTTGTGTTAGTGAATGAGAGCACTTTGTTCATGTTAGTGAATGAGAGCTCTTTCTTTATGTTAGTGAATGAGAGCGCTTTGTTCGTGTCAGAGACAGAGAGCGCTTTGTTCGTGTCAGTGACAGAGAGCGCTTTGTTCGTGTCAGTGACAGAGCGCTTTGTTCGTGTCAGTGACAGTCAGACGCGCTTTGTTGACAGAGACCAGTCAGTGACAGAGACAAGCAGCTTTGTTGAATGAGAGGCGCTTTGTCAGTGACGGAGAGAGCTTTGTTTGTGTCAGTGACAGAGAGCGCTTTTTGTTCGTGTCAGTGACAGAGCGCTTTGTTCGCAGTCCTTTTCAGTGACAGAGAGCGCTTTTTGTTCAGTGAATGTCAGTGACGGAGCGCTTTGTTCTTGTCAGTGACAGAGCGCTTTGTCCGTGTCAGTGACAGAGAGCTTTGTTTGTGTCAGTGACAGAGAGCTTTGTTCGTGTCAGTGACAGAGCGCTTTGTTCGTGTCAGTGACAGAGCGCTTTGTTCGTGTCGGTGACAGAGAGCGCTTTGTTGTTGTCAGTGACAGAGAGCGCTTTGTTTCGTCAGTGACAGAGAGCGCTTTGTTTTGTTCTTGTCAGTGACAGAGCGCTTTGTTCTTGTCAGTGACAGAGAGACCCTTTGTTCTTGTCAGTGACAGAGAGCGCTTTGTTCTTGTCAGTGACAGAGAGCGCTTTGTTCTTGTCAGTGACAGAGAGCGCTTTGTTCTTGTCAGTGACAGAGAGCGCTTTGTTCTTGTCAGTGACAGAGAGCGCTTTGTTCTTGTCAGTGACAGAGAGCGCTTTGTTCTTGTCAGTGACAGAGAGCGCTTTGTTCTTGTCAGTGACAGAGAGCGCTTTGTTTGTGATGGTGAAAGAGAGCACTTTGTGTTAGTGAATGAGAGCACTTTTGTTCGTGTTAGTGAATGAGAGCACTTCCTTCGTGTTAGTGAATAAGAGCACTTTGTTCGTGTCAGTGACAGTGAGCGCTTTGATTGTGTAAGTGAATGAGAGCACTCTGTTCGTGTCAGTGACAGTGAGCGTTTTGATTGTGTTAGTGAATGAGAGTACATCGTTTCTGTTAGTGAATAAGAGCACTTTGTTCTTGTCAGTGACAGAGAGCGCTTTGTTTGTGTCAGTGACAGAGAGCGCTTTGTTCTTTTCAGCGACAGAGAGCGCTTTGTTTGTGATGGTGAAAGAGAGCACTTTGTGTTAGTGGCAAAGAGCATTTTTTTTAGTAAGTAAACTTTTTGTTTGTGTTAGTGAGCACTTTTTTCGAAAGTTAGTGAATGAGAGCACTTCCTTCGTGTTAGTGAATGAGAGCACTTCCTTCGTGTTCGTGAATAAAAGCACTTTGTTCATGTTAGTGAATGAGAGCACTTTGTTCGTGTTAGTGAATGAGAGCACTTTGTTCGTGTCTGTGACAGTGAGCGCTTTGTTTGTGCTAGTGAATGAGAGCACTTCGTTTCTGTTAGTGAATAAGAGCACTTTTTTGTGTTAGTGAATGAGAGCACTTTTGTTTGTGTTAAGTGAATAAGAGCACTTTTGTTCGTGTTAGTGAATGAGAGCACTTTGTTCGTGTCTGTGACAGTGAGCGCTTTGTTTGTGTTAGTGAATGAGAGCACTTCGTTTCTGTTAGTGAATGAGAGCACTTTTTTGTGTAAGTGAATGAGAGCACTTTTGTTTGTGTTAGTGAATAAGAGCACTCTGTTCATGTTAGTGAATGAGAGCACTTTGTTCGTGTTAGTGACATTGAGCACTTTGTTCCTTTTAGTGAATGAGAGCACTTCGTTTCTGTTAGTGAATAAGAGCACTTTTTTGTGTTAGTGAATGAGAGCACTTTGTTCGCGTTAGTGAATAAGAGCATTTTTTTATGTTAATGACAGGGAGCGCTTTGTTCGTGTCAGTGACAGAGAGCGCTTTGTTTGTGTCAGTAACAGGGAGCGCTTTGTTCCTGTCAGTGACAGAGTGCGCTTTGTTCGTGTCAGTGATAGAGTGCTTTGTTCTTGTCAGTGACAGAGAGCGCTTTGTTCGTGATGGTGAATAAGAGCACTTTGTTCATGTTAGTGAATGAGAGCACTTTTGTTCGTGTTAGTGAATGAGAGCACTTCCTTCATGTTAGTGAATAAGAGCACTTTGTTCATGTTCGTGAATGAGAGCACTTTGTTCGTGTCTGTGACAGTGAGCGCTTTGTTTGTGTTAGTGAATGAGAGCACTTCGTTTCTGTTAGTGAATAAGAGCACTTTTTTCGTGTAAGTGAATGAGAGCATTTTTGTTTGTGTTAGTGAATAAGAGCACTTTGTTCATGTTAGTGAATGAGAGCACTTTGTTCGTGTTAGTGAATAAGAGCACTTTGTTCATGTTAGTGAATGAGAGCACTTTGTTCGCGTTAGTGACATTGAGCGCTTTGTTCGTGTTAGTGAATAAGAGCACTTTGTTCATGTTAGTGAATGAGAGCACTTTGTTCGCGTTAGTGACATTGAGCGCTTTGTTCGTGTTAGTGAATGAGAGCACTTCGTTTCTGTTAGTGAATAAGAGCACTTTGTTCGCGTTAGTGACATTGAGCGCTTTGTTCGTGTTAGTGAATGAGAGCACTTCGTTTCTGTTAGTGAATAAGAGCACTTTTTTGTGTTAGTGAATGAGAGCACTTTGTTCGCGTTAGTGAATAAGAGCTTTTTTTATGTTAATGACAGGGAGCGCTTTGTTCGTGTCAGTAACAGGGAGCGCTTTGTTCCTGTCAGTGACAGAGTGCGCTTTGTTCCTGTCAGTGATAGAGTGCTTTGTTCTTGTCAGTGACAGAGAGCGCTTTATTCATGATGGTGAATAAGAGCACTTTGTTCATGTTAGTGAATGAGAGCACTTTGTTCGTGTTAGTGAATAAGAGCACTTTGTTCGTGTTAGTGAATAAGAGCACTTTGTTCATGTTAGTGAATGAGAGCACTTTGTGTCAGTGACAAAGAGCACTTTCGTCGTGTTAGTGAATGAGAGTGCTTTGTTCGTGTTAGTGAATGAGAGCTCTTTGTTCATGTTAGTGAATGAGAGCACTTTGTTCGTGTTAGTGAATGAGAGCACTTTGTTCGTGTCAGTGACAGTGAACGCTTTGTTTTTGTTAGTGAATAAGAGCACTTTGTTCATGTTAGTGACAAAGAGCACTTTGGTCGTGTTAGTGAATGAGAGCACTTTGTTCGTGTCACTGATAGAGTGCTTTGTTCTTGTCAGTGACAGAGAGCGCTTTGTTCATGATGGTCACAGAGAGCACTTTGTTTTAATAACACAGAGCATTTTGTTCATGTTAGTGACAAAGAGCAATTTGTTCATGTTAGTGAATGAGAGCACTGTGTTCGCGTTAGTGAATGAGAGCACTGTATTCGTGTTAGTGAATGAGAGCACTTTGTTCTTGTCAGTGACAGAGAGCTCTTTGTTCATGATGGTGACAGAGAGCTCTTTGTTTGTGTTAGTGACAGAGAGCACTTTTTTTGTGTTAGTGACAAAGAGCACTTCGTTCATGTTAGTGAATGAGAGCACTTTGGTGTGTTAGTGAATGAGAGCACTTTGTGTTAGTGAATGAGAGCACTTTGTTCTTGTCAGTGACAGAGAGCGCTTTGTTCGTGATGGTGACAGAGGGCACTTTGTTTGTGTTATTGACAAAGAGCACTTTGTTTGTGTCAGTGAATGAGAGCACTTTGTTCATGTCAAGTGAATGCAAGCACTTTGGTTTGTTTCTGATGGGTGCTTTGTTTGTATTTGTGACCAAGAATTTTGGTTTGTTAGTGACATGAAGCAATTTGGTGTGCTAGCAGCCGAGAGCACTTAGGTGTGTTTGTGACAAAGAGCACTTTGGTGTGTTGGTGACTGAGTGCACTTTGTTTGTGTCAGTGACAGAGAGTGCTTTGGCATGTTAATGACGGAGAGCATTTTGGTTTGTTAGTTACAGAGAGCATTTTAGTGCGCTAATGACTGAGTGTGCTTTGTTCCTGTTAGTGACAGAGAGGACTTAGTTGTGTCAGTGACTGAGAGCACTTTGTTGTGCAAGTGACAATGAGTGCTTTGTAATGTTATTGCCCGTATTATACGTACCTGCAGGACTTTTGCGCTGGGCTGCAGGGGTTTTATGACAAGCTGTTTCCCGGACGTGTAGAGGATCCTATCACAGTCGGGACCCCACGTCACAGAGTACACTGGAGATGCTGGGAGAGACAGAAACATGCCAAGTTACAGCAGGAGAAGGAGGAGACTTGTGGTTTGACATAAGATGTTGCGGACACTGTACACTTACAGGGTGTAACATGGTAGCCCTCCTAATGCTTGCATGTGAAAGCAGACATTAGATTTATATTCAGCATCTAGAATCAGAGTGGGAGCGATAATCGCTAAGCACCAAACTTTTTTGGTGCATGTTTCTACGCCAAGAACCTGCAGGTTTCACGCTAGCGAACTCACATGGAGCACAGGAGGAAAGATCATGCATTCAGAGCAGAGATTCTCTGCAACCAAGTGGGCTGGCGAGTGAGAGAGAGAGAACTGATGACATTTAACCCTGCTCCAGGTGCTTGTGGTTTCTTACAAATGCCAGGAGGTCACATGACTCAGTGCTGACAGAGGGCGTGGCCTCCCGTAAGTTTTCTCCCGCGACACCTCCTCTCTCCACCCCCACAAACAGGTCACGTTTACATCATCCTTTAGAGCTCTCACAAGGCCCCCAGCTGTACTGGAGGCTCCTCCCATGTCATGAGTGACAGCAGTCCCACCAAATCAGAAATGAACAGATACAGACATCCGCATGAGGAGCTGGCACTCTGCCAGAAAACAGAATAAAGTGCTGATGCTGTAATTCAGTTTAACTGCTAAGCTAATGAAAATTAAGTTGTCTACTAAGATTTTCCTAAGGGTCAGGAAATAATGTATGAAAATCATAAATGCAAAGTGAGAATGAACTACACATACCTAAAAAAATGCATCAGTTAGAATCACAAAGCAAAAAGAAATCTGATATGAGAAAATAAATAATTTTATGATGCTTTTAATTAGATTAAATGTGACTGTTGAGGGTTTATACATTCCATGCCATTTCCAAATACACCCAACACGACACTGAATGAGCCAAACTTTATTTACAGCACTCATTGAGTCTTGTAATCCATTTTCAACAAATTTTACCCCATCCTTCTGTATGACCTTGACTGCAAAACGCCCTCTACAACTTCCATGCAGTGCAAGTCATGAAAATACATTACCAGAATGCTGCCTCTCATTATTATGACCCCAGTAAATACAGTGGCCGAACAGTGTTTGCACAATATGCAAACAGAGGAGCACAGCGAGCAGCTGAAATGATAACCATGCTTAGACTGCGGGTACAATTCAGTGCTGCCGATGCGTGTTCTTACATCACCAGCAAAACCCAAAGAATGTGGAGGAAAAGGGTGTCTGCTCGCGAAGAGAAGTGTAGCGCTGTGGGTAACTCCTCAAGGTACCTCTCAGGACAAGAAAACTACAGCCCGCATTTCAGGGCGTGACCACAGCTGCACACTATTCCTGAGGCTGGAAGAAGCCAGCGAGACTCGTGTATAGATGGGACTGAGATTATGCGCCATATCTGGCCGATTCTTCCCTCTGCCATCAGTGCAGGTACACACACCTGCTCCAACACTATCCTAGCAGCCTTTGCAGCAGGCTGCTGATACGCCCGGTGCCGCGGCTGGACTACGTCGAGCAGGGTTCACTGAGGGCAGAGGACCAGCTGTAATCACAGGCCACTAAACCAAAAGATGTCCTTACAAACGGAAGGACAGGCAGACGTGCTACCGCTAACCTCCAAAAAAAAAAAAAAAAAAAAAAAAAGGGCTCTTGGATGCGCTCAGATTTTCCTTTAAATAAATGAAAAAGATGAGCTGCATTTGCAGCGGAGTCCGACTTTGCGTCACGTGTGTGAAAATTACACAGGTTACCCAGCCGCATAGGGATACACTTCTTACCTTGCTGTGCCAAAGTGGATCTCAGCATCCCACTCTTAGACCAGATCTTTATCTGTCCATCCTCTCCCGCTAAACAAAGCAAGCAATTCCACCACATTACACTATACACAAATAACCATTTACATTACTGTATATTAAATGGAGTCAACCCATTCACCCCATTACACATTGTAGGCCACCTAAATATGGCATTGCTACATATGACAATTCTGTTTCAATAGATACTGACAAAAACTTTTAGCAAGAGAGTAAATTAAGAAACACACTCCTCCTGTCACACACACGCCATCACAAGTTCACTCACACACACTGTCTCTCATACTCTGAGTGCACCTGTAATGAGGGCAGTCCCGTCGTAGTTCCAGCGCCCGGCCATAACGGCCCCTCTGTGTGCCTCCACGCTCTTCTCGATGCGTCCAGTCTTGGAGACCAGGTGGAACTTACCTACAGTACATTGGAACAATAATCACAGTGACATGTACCCTCAGCACTGTCAAACTCTCAAAGAGAAACAAGAAAGTGTGTAACAATTGTCCACTATAAATGCAAGCATGAACACGACAAAACGTAAAAAAAAATCCAAGTAAAATCTTCAACTGAGACATAGTCCGAATGCGCTGTATACGTACATGCTATAAGCCAGATATCTGCACATCCCACATCTTGACCAGAAAACGCTACATTCAGATATCCAAGTAAAATGTGCCTTTTATATGATCCGTATCTAATTCAGATTATTATCTTATTCAGAATAATAATGAAAAATTAGTGTGCTTGGAGCCATTGTCACTGCTTCACAGACAACAGCTTGAATGACACAAAATAGTCACATTCTCACAAACACACGGGTCAATGACGTGACACGCAGATTTTTGTGTCTGAGCGCACTACTTTGGTTTAAAATAATTTTAAATGATTCATAATAAGCATCATTTTATTCTATAAAACCTGTTAAATTTGAACATATTTCCAGTTTATCACAAAAATGATATATATTTTATGTTTTGCCATCTCAAACCCTCAAAATGTCAGGTGGCGCAACTGTCCAAGCAAGTTAACACTATGTGAAATGTATTAAATATGTAATTTAAAATATGAATTAATATAATATTATTATGGGGGCATAATTTTATATTGAAAACCTTTCAAATAAATAAAATTTAATAGTTTAATTGTTCTTAAATTGTTTGGAATATTAAAAACACATTTGTCCGGAAATCTGCATATCTGAATTGTCAGGGCGGTGCAGCCGCATTCACGCAACTTTTATTTTAAATTGAAGAGAGAGATGAGTAAACAGGATATTGCATCATCAAAAGGACCCCAAGTGACCTTTACTGATGAGTGAAAGGTATGTAGATCTCTCTCAATTATTGATAAAAAATAGCCACTTTATCTTCATAGTTAGACTTGTTCAGTTTACATGTCAGGTGGTACAACCAATATAAAACTAAGAAAAAGTTATTTTATTCTAAAACTCTTTACTGTAAAAATGAATGAACTAGCTAGCAAAGTGAAAAGGTTACATTGGTGTCCAAGTAGATGCCTGAATAATTGGGAATTAGTAGCAAATGTCATGCGGCGCAACTGCATCGTCAGGTGGTGCAACCAGGTAAAATACTAATTTAAACCAAGAAATGGGAGATTGACGTGAACAAATGTTTGGAAATTGTGATATAAATAATCATTCTATACAACAATATACTTTTAAAATTTGTAAAGTATTTACTCATATTTTAAATCTAAAGTTGGATGTTCTAAAACCAAAATACCCGCCCACTACAATAAAGAATCCATAAGTTACTTTTAATACCCAGCGCAACTACAAAATAGTAATGTTTTAGGCAGAGTAGACACTCTCAGGTATACTTACTAAAAAAAAATCACTTAGAAAAAAAAGAGGGAAGTGTGTTTTTTTTTTCCAAGAAACTTTTGGTTGTGCCACCTGACATTTTTTGGCTGGTGAAATTGCAAATACAGTCTAAAACTGTACTAAAACCCTGTAAATGCTGTGCAACCATTAAGACTTGTTTAAACACACTCTTCCAACTTCAAATAAATGTATTCTGCACATTTTTAAAGATTTATAAAAAAAAAAAAAAACATTTTTAAAAGGCTTATTTGTCATTGACCCACACACAAGCACATGCTCTCCCACCAACACACACTTTATCTTACACAGTTGCACCATTATCTTCACACAACTGTACACAAGCACACTTTCCGTCTCTCCCTCACTGCCTGCACAGAATAAACTATGCTGGAGATGTTCTGTGCTGGAAACGCCCTCTACTGAAGAAGGCTGTGCTGAAAACATGAAAAGGAGGAGATCTGTGTGACGGAAACTCTATGCTGGAGAAAACTCTGAGTCTGTGCTGCAAGAGGAGCTCTGTGTTGGAAGTGCTCTTCACTCAAAAGGACTGTCCTAGAGGAGAGGCCCCATACTGTGGATCAGACAATGAGGGCAGTATCAGTCCCTAGTTTTCACACGAACTTTTGGCCTTTAATTCGTTAATTATCTGAAGTAGCCTAGCCATTGACAAAATTAGACATTTCTGCTGCATTTATTTAAATCATCGTGAATGACCACCAAAGACTGTTCTTGCTCTCCTAAATGAAACTTCTTTTTTCTCCATCTAACCAATAAGCAAATCCATGTTTGTGTATATAACCAATTAGCTTAATTAGTCTGGGCAATTGGTACAGTTAGAAACCTGCAGGCACATTGGCCCTCCGGGACCAGAACTGCCCATCCCTGCTGGAGATGTTCTGTTCTGGCAATGACCAATGCTGGAGATGCCCTGTGCTGGGGGAGTAACCCTGGGCTAGAGGGGCCCAGTGCTGGGGATGCCTGTGCTGAAGATTACTATGGCAGGAGAGGTCTACTCTCAACACAAAGCCTCAGCCGTTTGTTTTACTTCAGGATATTATCTGTGGGAGACAGTGCGCCATCAGGCAGGGAGACAGTTATCAAACATGCTAGCCTAACATATACTTTGTGGCTCTGTGTATTAAAACATTCTGAAAACCCTGTATAATTTTTGGTTGGTTTAAACTGCAAATCAGCAGATTGCTGCTCTCCCCTGTTTGGCTTCGGAAGAAAAGTGAGCACTATTGAGCCAGAGGGCCGGGGCAGGTAAGCGAGTGTGTCATTGCAAACCATGGTAAAAACAGTAAACAGGCAAGGAAAGAAAAGCTTATTTTGTCCGCAGGCACTTCTGCAAACTTCAGACATCCACCGTTTTACTGAAGGCTAAATATGTGCATTGAAGATGCAAAATAAGAAATTGAAGTTTCAGGTCTTCAAAATCTAGCCGAGAGATGAGGTAGATAAAGAGAAACCCACAAAAGGTCAAATACCATTCCCCCACCCACCACTGCTATCCATCTGTGACTATCTCAAGCTCAGACGCGTCTGCCTCAGCCACCTACAAACAATACAAAATTGGTTCAGAAACAAGCAATACTACAAACAAAGAATGAAAACAGTAACTAAACTTCGAGAAATGCCCGAGGGGTGATTATCTGCATACGGGATACAGAAAGAAACCCAACAGTGGAGCTGTAGTCACTCCTTCACATGCATTCAGGCTTTAAAGAAGGTGAAAATCCAGAGAAATACAGGTGGAATGGTAACAGCGATCTGAAAATGACATTACTGGTGTAAGCAGGAAACCGCAGATTTTAACTTATTCCCCGTAACATTAGGACATGGCAGGGAACATGGCATGGCGAATGTGAACATGCATGGCCCCATTGCGCAAATATAGACGCCGGTGTCCTTAAATTCTGAAATTTAATTGCTAAATAATTCTGTAATTGAATTTCCAAATGTCTTGCTTCGCTGGAATAATTTTCCTAGTCTCTGTGACATAAATACAGAGTTCTAAAGCCTCAAATAGGCTCATGCACAAAAAACAAAAATTGGCATTATTTGTATTATGCTAAAACAGAGAGCGGCTTGTGCAGGCATCCCCACCTAAAACGCAACACTGCCAGTGTCATTTTCACCAAACTCCGCGCTGCACCTCTTCAGTTGTGCGCTGTGTTTACTCTGACTGGCAGAGTGAGATTGCAGATTAGCAGAGGGCTCACTTGAATCCAGCACATGAACACCGAGCAAATCATTCCTCCTACCCCCTCCTTGGCCATGGTCTTCGGCTAACTTCCCTACCAGAGACCATGGCGAGCTTTAACCAGGTCTAACCCAAGCCAATGCGCTGTTAGAGCCACGGCTCAAGTCCTGATATTAAAGAAGGCCACAAAATTTGGAAATGTCATTTTCCAGGACATCTTACTTTCAACTCAACAGGCTCCACTGCTATCTGTGGATGACGCAAGAGTGGTTAAATTACCGTATAACTGCGTTGTAATTGCATTTCACATGAAGCAACGAATAAAGTGCAGACACATGTTTTTTTAACACACTCTTCTCATCCATGGCATGCAGTGTTGTACTGAAGAGCTATTTAAAGTCAACAGCTGTCCAACGAGTACACTGGCAGACTCAAGCAGCTCCTGCCGTCAATGCTCACCAGAAATCCAACAGCCATGCCACTTCGTTATGGTCCAATATACAGAGAGCACCATAATTCATTGAACAGGGACACATTTTTTCCTTCGGTTCCATACTCCAGCACATTAGAGAAATGACAATGAGATTAAACCACTGACTGTCAGCTTCAAGGGTGTTTTCATTCGTATTTGGTGGACCGTCTGACAGCAATTTTTGTAAAAAGACCCCCCTCCCCCCCATTTTTGAGGACGTAAGAAAGTATTAGACACTTTGACATAATGTACAATAAAACATACAATTTGTTATTTGCTGGCATATCCTTTGCACGCAATGACTGCTGGAACTCTGACGTATTTACATCACCAGACACTGGGTGCTTTCCCTGGTGATGCCTTCACTGCAGCCATCTTCAGTTCCTGCTTATTTCGAAGACTGCTGTGGGGCGTGTAAAAGCACAGACTACTGGATTCAAATACCGTGATTGACTCGAATATTTAAAAAAAAAAAAAAGAGCAAAATAACAAAAAAGGTGACACTATCCGATTAATTATGGTGCTCAGTGTACAGTTAATTATTCATCATTTCTTAAATGTGACTTCAATGTTGTGAATCAGTGACTGGTATTTAAGTCTCATTGTGAGCATCATCAGCACTTTGCTTCCTGCATGAGAACGCATCTCAAACGCTGAGAAATTGGTCAATTTTTGTTTCGTGGTATTGGCTCCGAAGATCAGCCAAACTGCAGGTCACCAAGTGCACATTTTAGCAGTGGATTCTGACCAGGCTTCGGCCAGTCAAGTCATCCATCCTGAGATGGAGCAGGGTTCATTCGCTCACTCAAACACAAACACATGCAACCAAAATTACAGGGCACAGGATTCCTAATCATGGAAATACCATCTGTGCTGGTCAGCGCAAAAACCTCAGCCAGGCTTTGCTTCTTGCCCCCCATGGTTTTGGGGAACCAGTGCAGATCGACGGGGTAGATTTCATCGGGCAGCTTGATGGCCAGGGTAGTGTCGCTGGTCAACAGGTTCCACTTGAAAATCTGGTGGTCTTCGCTGCATGAGTACAGCTCATCGGCTGTGGTCCAGCCCACACTGCTGACAAGTTCCTTGTGTGTGTTGTTGTTAAGGAGATCACCAATCACACTCAGAATAAATTATTACGTCATGTAACAATTACTAGAAAAACACTCTGGACGCAAAAAGAGCAATATTACTCATAATCAGCGAGTGTGTTGACGACTGAACTAACGGCAAACTATCTGTGAATACAAATACCACCACTTAGTCGAGTGATATTTACATGGCAATAACTGTATCATTATCCTGAAATGAAAGACAGGTCAGAGGTCAGCACAATCCAGGAAGCTGCAGTGCCATTTGAAGAGCTGGGTTCTGGGTACTCTGTCTGTACAGAGGGCAGGACAGAATGGTGTGTAGGGCCCAGCTCTTCAAATCACAATCTTCAAGGTCCAAGAACTGCTGGGTTTCCACCTTCCCATCACCTCAAAGTTAGGTGTGAAGCCAGTCCGGCCAGTCAAAATTTCTAATTGACTAGTTAATTACCCACCAGAAGAGCAAATCAGGGCTAGATTTGTATTTGAGGTCCAGATTCAAGGATCGCTAGTGCATGGTAATATGATGTACACAGGCAGCGTCCTTATTTTTCCTAACCAAATTGTGGAACCTCTTCTGCTCTGAGCCACACCTCAGCCCATCAAATTGTATGTAACTCGAATTGGAAGCCAATCAGATTGTATAACTGGAATCTTCCCTAACTTGGTTATGAAAAATAATCCAGCACACTGGCACACACTACAAACATCTCCCTCACTCAGGAATTTGGGCCAGATAACTCTACATAGAGATGCATCCTAGACCGATCTGATCTTCTTACGTTCATCTAATGAAAAAATAATTGCCCCCTAAACCGAACAACTGGCTGTGCAACCCTTGGTGGCAACAACTGCAGTCAAACGTTTGCGACAACTGTCAATGAGTCTTTTACATAGCTATGGAGGAATTCAGCTCCACTCTTCTTGGCAGAATTGTTATAATTCAACCACTGGGAGGGTTTTTGTGCATAAATTGCCTGTTCAAGGTCATGCCACAGCATTTCCATTGCATTTAAATCAGGACTCAACTATGTCACTCCAAAATCTTTATTTTGTTTTTTTTTTAGCCATTCAGGGGTGGGCTTGCTTGTGTGCTTTGGATCATTGTTCTGCTGCAGAACCCAACTGCGCTCAAGCTTTAGGTCACAAACTGGTGGCCGGATATTCTCGCTCAGGATTTTCTAGGAGAGCAGAATTCTTGGTTCCATCAATTATGGCAAGTCACTCAAAGCCTCAAAAGTCAAGTGATTCTGGACACTGATAACATAAGGCTTTTTCCTCAAGCCGATGCGTGGTGAGCGCTCTGGCGCAGAGTGACTGCCAGTGCATCATCCAGGTGGGTGCTGCACACTGGTGGTGGAGAGATGAGATTATCCCATATGACTTAAAAGCGCTTTGAGTATCTATGAGAAGGTGCTATTATACATGCAATGTTCATTCATTCGTTCACTCATTCAGAAGTTCCACATGACAAGGCATAGTTTTTGGATTTGTAGCTGTATAGAGTCCGACTGGCCCTTTTCTTCTCTGGTCTGGAGCACTCGGCGTCCATTTCTTCCAAAAAAAGACTCACATATTGATTTGACTGACCACACTACACGTTTCCACTGCACGCTGGTCCATCGTATATGTCTCTGAGCCATGAGAAGTCAACAGTGATTCTGTACGCTGATAACACTAGGCTTCCTTTTTGCACAGTGAAGTTCTAACTGCCATTTTTGAATGCAACTACATATTTTAGCACTTGGCAAAGGTTTGCCAAGTTAATCCTGAGCCCATGTGGTTATGCAAGTTATAGATAAATGACAGGTCTTGATGTAGTGCTGTCTCAGTAATCCGAGATCATGGGTAGTCAGCTTAGGCTTATGCCCTTGCCTTTAACACAGAGAAATTCATCCAGATTTTTTGAACCTCTCAATTATATCTCACACTGTAGAGAGTGAAATAATCAAACGGCTACCTACCCTTCTTTGAGATAGGTTGTTTTTAAGCCTTTTAATAATTTTCTCATGCATTTACGGTCTAATTGGCAATCCTCGGCCCATCTTTGCTCCTGACGGACGAGGCCTTACCTGAATGCCGATTTCGTGCCAATTCATGATTACAATCACCACTTAACACCAGCTGTTTTTAAAAGCCACCATAATTTTAAGTTTGACCTCATTTCTAGTCCTAAATTGCCTCTGCCTAAACTTTTTTATAATGCGTAACGGCCCTGAAGTTGGCCAGACTGAACACTGAATATCCAATCTTCATGTGGTCTGCAATGAAATGCAAGTCAACATAAATTTAGAGATGACTCCTTTCTGTTTTTTATGTGTAAAAACAATCCCAGAATTTTAATAAGTGGTTATGTGCTCCAGGTTAGTTGCTTTACAGGTTAGAGGGACACATCATCCCTTTAAACCATGTTATCAAAAAAAATAGCTTTGCATTCAATGATGTTTAAAAGCCCAGTGTTCCCAATGTGTTCATTTTGCAAAATGCCAAGTAAGCAAAGAAAGCCCAAGGGCCGGAATCATGAAGGGACAATATCATCATTGATGGGCAACTAAGGTCAACTTGTCTACTAACTCGCAGAAAGGGCTATTCATGAGGGACACTGGGTCTCATCGGCCCTCCCAACTGCCCGATAAGGAAAGCGAGCCTATATCTCATGACAACACAACAGTTGCGATTCAAAATGGCAATAATGTTGATTCATCTGGTGCAACACAGATGTAACTTGAGAACAAACCAGTTTCCCCGTTTCTCCCTCCATTTGAGTTCGGTTCTGTTCGCCACTCCAGAGGACGAACATCAACTTCTGTGAGATTTTCTCCCACACTTTTTGCTTGTTTGCGCTGACAAAAGGCCACATTTGAGGCGTATTTCCTCTAAAATCAACGCACCTTCGCCCTAATGCCAGTTTGGTACTCTTGCTCAACTTATCTTTTCTTGGGATGAGCAACTTTGGCCATAGTTAGACTTGGTTTTTCAATGCGACTTTTGTCACCCGATCATACCAGGGACCATCAACTGTCAAGTCTGTTCGATCCAAGATCAGATCTTGCTCGCATTAGGATCACATGTTGAAGTGGCCTAGCTCGCATTGAGTTTGGATCTCAGTGAGGCGTGGAGGTTAATTAGCTTGCCAGCAGAGGATGGGCTCCCCCATTATAACAGAGTTCCTCCTGAGATTTACTCCCCCTGGGGAGTTTTTTCTCACCACTGCTTGAGGATTTTTCTCCCAACTGGCCTCATTTTCCATTTAGGGGATTAAGCTGGGCACTGCACTTTTTTGCCCTGTAAAGCATCTTTGTGACAGCCCTATGAGAAGCGCTACACAAATAAAATTGAATTGAACTGGACAGCATGGGGGCACAACCCAGAAATGTACCAAATGTAGGTCTTGCATCACCTTCCCGCAACACGGGAATTCCCTAGCATGTGAAGCAAAGAGAAGAGATTCAAAGACAGAGGAAAACCAAGGCTGGAGCACAGTTGAGACTAGCCGCCTAACAGCACTGTGGTCCAACACCATTGTGCAAGCTACACTAGGAAAGCAGTTACAGAAAGAGAGCAATATTTGACTTACTTTGACTAAAACCAAAGAAAAAAAAAAAACAACCAAAAAGATTTGCCTCATTATAGTTTGCATTGTCTTTGAATTCTTAATCACCTAATAAGTGATTAATTGCAGAGACCATCTGCTCTCAATTTCATAAATTAGGAGCCATTTATCATTCAGTTTCATTAGTGACACATTCTCACATTTTATGCACGAAGATTAATTTCCAATGTAGCACACAAAGAATATTTAACTCTGACTCTTCATAGCATGCACAGCTACTTCTTACATGTTGCCTAAAAGGGTAAATAATGCCAAAAAACATTAAAAGTGCAATTAAGAGTAATCGAGGTTAGAACAAAAATCAGCAAGTCTGGGAACCAAAGCATTGGTCGTCAACCCAGTATATTTTCACCCCAACCCTTATAAAGCACACCTAAAGCTGGGGACACACTACAAGATTTTCACAGTCTTTGCAGATTTTGAAAAGACTTGGAGCACACACTACACGACTGGCTTCAGCAGATTCTTGTAAAGACTGGGGATCACACATTTAAGGACTGCAGCAGATGAGGGATCACACACTACACAACTGCAACCAGAGTCAGCTCAAAAAATTCAAACATGTTTGAATTTCGGCGACTGAAGTCGGGCGGAGTCTGTTCACCTCACACACTTGCTGATTCCAGTCTGTACCACATCACACACTAACAGATTCTGCACTGACTTGTCATGACGACTGTCCCCAACTAGAGCTGACTGGCGCAGACTAGCCCCAACCGCAAATCGTGGGTAAAATCTGGCCAAAAATCCTGTAGTGTGTCCCCAGCTTTACTCAAAAGCAAGTAATCTTATCGAGCTGTTTACTAGTAGAGTCAGGTGTGCTTACGGCTGGAGTGAAAACATACAGGATAGTAGACAGTCCCTAGGAACAGGGCTGGAGACTAGAGCGAGACCATAATCTTAATTTAAGTTAACTGAAACAACTAAACCTCAATGTCTGCATGCTTCATAATACCGAGTCGTGGCCACATGAATCACACTTCGGAGGATCAAGCCATTCGTAAACAAAGCCAGGCGTACTAAATTAAACCGTCACAGGGCATATCGCACATTTATATGACAAACAGGAAGCCTGATTTTGAAATTACTCATTGAAATCTACGGTTTACTTAAAAGGATATGTTTAGGCTCTTTCAGGAGGGCGGTTTTCAGTCTCATTTTTGCCAAATTCTTTGATCTTCAGTCATGGGAACCTTAAAAATGAACCAGACACGAGAAAATAATATTCAAAGTTCAGACTCACTTTCAACATTCGCTAAACGTGCTGTACTACATAGTTAGTAAGACTAGTGATATTGCAATATCATTCTGGACCAGACAGTATCGTTAAAGCTAACGTTGCTAAGGGATTTAACTACTTTTAGCACCTATGCCCAATTGATTCTAAAGCCGCTTTCACACTGGACGCGAAACGAATTTTTCGCGCGACAGATTACATTCAAAGTCAAGCATTGACTTTGAATGTAATCTGTCGTGCGAAAAATTCGTTTCGCGTTCAGTGTGAAAGCGGCTTAAGGCTGTCAGGCTGCAGAACTAAATGTGTCTTTCCAGCTGCGAAATTAGACTGCGCGCAGCCACCCAATGAGCTCGCTAACCAGCTGACAAACGTCTACAAACTCCTTCGTGAACAGGACTAAACCGAGCGCAACGTTACTTCAGCAGCTGCGAGGGGTCAGAGCCAACGTTAAATAAGCTAAAGACAAACGTTAAAGTCAGTCAAGTCGAGAGAATAATTAAGCAGCTTGACGAAGCTCAAGCTACGTTTCCAAAGTGATAACAGTACACCTAAAATGTGCAATGCACGCTGGCTAAGTGTTAGCTAAATACATCAACTGATACATTGGCTCTGTGGCTGGATATAAAATGGTATTGCTTCTACAGAACATTGATGACACTATTTAAAATTACATATTTTTTTAAAAAATTCGAGTATTTAGCTCTAGCTACCTAACTAGCGAGCCTCTTTTCACCGTTAAACTTACCGTTAAGCATACCTACCTTCGTCCATATCAGTGCCTGTCACTCAGGGAGACACACATCTCGTTGCTAGTGAGCTAGCCAGCCAATGGCATTGAGTTTTATTAGCCAAATTACAGAGATTCAAGGACACTCTCAATTGGCCAGTGTCAAATAGATACCAACAACTGGCTAAATTAAATGCCTAGCATGAATTGTTACCTATTATGCATTATTCAAATATCATCCATCGCCTCCCAGCGTCATTGGGAAACTCGTACAAACGACTTCTCAATTTGTTAAACTTCCGAGCAAAATTAGTCTTCAAGCGAGCGACTTTCTTGAAGTTAAGCACCTAGCTACTCGCTAACGTGGATGTAACTTAGCCTAAAATGATATCGCGAGAATTCACAAAAAGCTGTCCTCGCCTCCATTTGCGAGTGAATCAACCACGAGAGCCTTTGATGTGTCATGTCTTTTACTGTTTGAGCGCTGCTGTCTGACATGACCACAAATTATCACCATTTTCTAATAAAGTTAGTGACTAATAAGCGTCCAGCAACTTCGTGAATTGCTAGCTAAGGGGACAGCAGGTCGCTTTCCACTTCACTTATGTTTCTAGGCAACAGTTAAACACGTAAACTGATCTGACAGCGATCACACCGAGAGAATACAAAACAATATCCTTTGGCGACAAAAAAATATGTATCAAACATCGCGTTGGACTTTAATACATTGTTTGTTACACTGGCTGAATTTTTATGTCGGCGCACATCTGGAAGAATAATCCAAAAATAAATGAGTTCAAATTTACACCGCCCCCCCTTCCCTTCTTCTTCTTTTGGTTTAATGGTAGAATTCAATTTCTGCTTAGAAGGTGCATACCGCCACCTAATGTACCGGAGTAACATCGACCCCCTTTTTCAAATTTCTCCCTTTCTTAAGGCGCTTTCACACTGGACGCAAAACGAATTTTTCGCACGACAGATTACAGTCAAAGTCAATGCAAAGACGCGAATACACGCGTTTCACGTGTATTGGCGCCTTTGCATTGACTTTGAATATAATCTGTCGTGCGAAAAAATCGTTTCGTGTCCGGTGTGAGGGCAGCTTTTCAGCCAGTGAAATTCCCATGATGCTTTGCGCCACTTTAACGAATTTTGGTTCGACTAGAGGGGTTTAGGCGCCATTTTCGACTGAGGAAGCCGTCTAGCAGCCTTACTTCAGAGGAGGAGGCGCCGAAGCATATTGAATTTTACTTTTAATCCATCGGCACAGTCGAGGATTGTTTTAAGTCACTTATTAAAAATTAAGAAAAAAAAATCAGGATTTCGCTTCGCCGCCGGCGAAACTGTTACGATCTTACGCTCAGTGAAAGGTAAACATTGCTCATTATTAATTTACTTTACCTGGTCTCTTTAGCGAGCTAAGTTTATTAAGTTTATGTAAAACTTAAGACGAAATAAACGAGCATTTTTTTTATGTTTCACAAGCGAAAGTCGCTCGCGCGTATTCAGGAGGAGTTTTCATTGCGTGACATGTGTTGCGTTAATATGTCAAACCTAATTGTGGCTTGACATTTATATGAGCTTTTAAAATAAAACGGCAAACATTTGCAAAGTTAGCTAGTTAGTATACGTTAGCTAGTTAAAAAGCTTTGAAGGAGGGTAGGTAGCTGTTTGCTAAGTTGGTTATCGTAAGGCTTGGTAGCTGCAAACTAGGTGCAACTAGGCTATAAGCTAGCTAACGTCAGAGCTGACTTGAGATTAATAATAAACCTAATTTGACTAAAGTTACGCAAAATAACTAGGCTAACTGGATAGTTAACGTTAGTTGGTTCGATAGTTTCGTGAGCTGGCTGTAGCTAGCTAACCTGCGTAAGATTTTGGCGATAAACCCTTTGCTAATTTAGTTGGCTTGTCAGTGTAGTTAGTAAACTTTGTTAATGGTAACGTTAGTTAAAATTTTCATAAGGTGTCAGCAAGCTAGCTGATGACGCTCTGGCGTATTTACTTGTCGTTCACTATTAACGTTAACCTGGTTAATATTGGCTACAGCAATAGGTTTTTTTACGATAACATTACTCCTAAATTGGCTAATGATCTGAAATGACGAATCTGACCGCGCAACATGCCACTTTGAAGTATACTGGCTAGCCAGCTGGTTAACTTTACCAGCTGTTATACCTTTCCTCGATTTTATAACTGTTAACGCTGCTTTCACACCGGACGCGAAACGAATTTTTCGCGCGACAGATTACATTCAAAGTCAATGCAAAGACGCGAATACACGCGTGTTTTCGCGTCTTTGCATTGACTTTGAATGTAATCTGTCGCGCGAAAATTTCGTTTCGCGGCCGGTGTGAAAGCAGCTTTAATCTTAATTAACGTTATCTGGCCAACCGACAAGCTTATTTGAAAGGAAGATTTGCTGGTTAGCTAAATCTGAGCGGTAACTTATTGAGTCCCAAGTGGTAGTTATATCTAACTTGCCACTTTAAAGCTTACTTGCTTACTTTAATCAGCGTTAACTTTTTTATTTTGATTAAAAATTGGCTTATAATTGGAAGCTTCTGATCGAATTTGGTTTGGGGGGAAAAAAAAAGATGCATAGTCGCTTGTTATATTTCTTACGCATTGTGTTATTTATGAGTTCTGTCTGTCGTTACTGACAGAGAGAGACGTCACCATTTTCCATCTCTGTAATGTACTGGTAACGTGACGCTTTGTCTGATCCCTGCAATCCACTTGTCAAGTTCAGCTCTCCTTTGCTAAATGAAATCAGAAGAGACCATGGTGTGGCAGTTTGCTTGACCAGTTACCGCAAACCGACTCAAAAGACTTGTCCAGAACTGTGGAGAACTTTTATAACTTATCTGTTCAGGCAACCATATTGGGATGTGTACTAATGGTGCATAACTCACATGTTGCCTAACGTTACAATCCACACTGCATCGCCTTTTTTCGCGTCAGGAAATCTAAAGTTTTTTTTCTGATCGGGTGACATTTGCCACACTCTTTTCGTTGGAGGGTAAAAATGGTCTTTGGCTATATGCTACCAACTGGATTATCACAAAAATGCCTCATCGGGATGGCTGGATAGAGCCGCTTTCACACTGGACGCGGAACGAATTTTTCGCACGACAGATTACATTCAAAGTCAATGCAAAGACGCGAATACCGCGTCTTTGCATTGACTTTGAATGTTATCTGTCGTGCGAAAAATGCGTTTCGCGTCCGGTGTGAGAGCAGCTTAACGAAGAAGGTTTGGAAGAGTGGTCCTCGTTGACAAGAAGTTAGAAAGCCTAGAATAGGGGGTGGACATGGCGCATCCACTTGGATGTACCTGTGAATGTTGCGAATGTCCTGTTCAGGTCTGAATCATGCCATCCAAAACGTCGAAAAGTTCAACTGCCGCTAGGCCGAAAGGGAGGGGGGCGCAGCCTCGGGATGAGTCGGACGAGGAGCTGGATGTACCCCCTGCAGAAATGAACTTAAATGGCCAAGGAGCAACACCGACAAATGGCAAGTAGCGACGGGTGTTTTGATGGCTGCGTTTGAATCTAAATGAGTTGCTGTATTGTCTCGAAGACTTTGTTTTTGAATTTTACTGCGAGGCAAAGGTACTAATAACAGGCTCCATATTATGAACTTTACCGTTTTGGCTAGCTTGCTAGTACTTTTCACGCGTTTATTCACAACATTTGGTTTGATCGCTTGTTGAAGTTAGCTTGAAATCGATTATGTCCTCCGGTGATTTTGAGTTGATTATCATGGTGGCGTGTGTGCGCCTGTTTTAAATTAAGTTTGTTTAGGACTGTCCAAAACTTAATATAACGTTGTTCTTGTTGCAATGATTGACTTTACCTTGTATTTTTCGGAGAAAATAATGAATGAAAAAGTACTTTTGTGTGTTTAGAGAAAAAGTTTATTTTTTGACTTTGTCTTAGAAGTATTGCCAAAGTTTTTTTTTTTTTTTTTTGTCCTTTTGAGGGTCGGCAGAAAAGTCATTTTGGTCTGTTTGAGGAAAAGTTCTCTGTTGTGATTAGTGGCCTTTCAGTACATTTGTTAAAGCAATTTCTTTTGACATCGATCAAAGAGTGTTCATTGAAGTTTTGGTAAAGCAGTATGTAAACCAAGTAGGTAGCATGCAACTGGTGTAGGTTCTTAGCAATGACAATTCCACTGCCTTTAAATATGTGGGTATCGAGATTATTATGACTAGTTACTTTGCAATGCAACCTGTAATGTGGCTGGGGAAGTTATTAAAAAATAAAACAATTCGAAAAAGTGCTGTGTAAGTTGATCTGATCAGACTATTTTGCCGCAGTAATGTATTTATTTCACGAGAATTGCGCTTAACGTGGGAGTATTTTGGAAAGTAACCGTGTCCTGGTGGTGTTTGTTTTTACCCTGTGAACAAAGAAAAGTGGCTGGTGTAATTTAACTTCCGATCTTCCTCGCTGCCTTTGTTCGCTGAGTGTGACCATCCACCCTGAGTTTTGTTTGTTTGTTTTTTGCGTCGCCTCCCCTCCCCCAACCCGTTGCCTGCACCTAAATATAAATGATACTGTAGTCTGAAAGTTAAACTTTTCGTCCCAGATGCCGCTCCGCGAGTGCCTGTCGAGGCAGTTGATAATCGAAGTTTGGAGGAGATTGTCGGTAGCATCCCTCCACCCCCGCCCCCAGCGATGACCAATGAAGCAGGCGCTCCTCGCTTGATGATTACGCATATTGTTAACCAGAACTTTAAATCATATGCTGGCGAGCAGATTTTGGGGCCTTTTCACAAGGTATGAAAAAGAACAACCAAACTATGTTTTATTTGTGTTTTAAGCGACTTTATTATGGTATATTTTCATTGGGAGACAGTGGTGTATTTTGTCACAAAGGGTCGAGATTTGATATTTATTTTTGAAAGTGTTTGAGTGGATGAAAACTTTTTGTTATGAATTGTGCTTGATTAATTTATTTCGAAGGGTAAATATAAAAATTTTACTGTTGTGTTTTACTTTCCTCCATTTTGAGTCAGTTTTCAGTTTTCACACCAGTGGTGTGGTGGAGTTTCTTTTTGGAAAAAGTGCTCTATTTTTATGGCAGGATAATTTAGGCTCTTATACACATACATATATATTTAGTTTTCATTTCATTATGAAAAGGCACAGAGAATAATGTTGTTTTTTATTTTAATAATTAATTTTTTTTACCACTGCAAAAAAAAAAAAAAAAAAAAATTGTAAATGGGCCTGAAATCTTCATCATCCTAATGAATGTTTTTTCCTGAAGCGATGTCGTATATTTTTATAATTTTTTTTAATTTTTTTTTTTTACCCCTTTTCCTCCTCTTTAGCGCTTTTCCTGTATCATTGGTCCGAATGGAAGTGGAAAGTCCAATGTGATAGATTCCATGCTGTTTGTCTTTGGATACAGAGCTCAAAAGATCAGGTCCAAAAAGCTCTCGGTGCTCATTCATAGTTCTGACCAACACAAGGATATCCAAACTTGCACTGTGGAGGTGCATTTTCAGAAAATTATTGACAAGGTAATAAACATATTATAAATAGTTTTAGATCTGATACTCCTCTCTCTGAAGGTCATTTGTGGCTGGGGAGTTCTGGGTAATGTCCAGTGGGCTGCACAGAGATGTTTGTAGAACGACTTAATCTTGCTGCTCAGTGTGGTGTATTTGCATTTGTTTTTTAAAGCAATGTATCCCCTATTTTATTTATTAATTTATTTTATTTTTTAATGTCACTTGGGATTAACTCCTTGGTCATTTACCCCATTGTGTTCCAAGACCTTATCTGGTGTATTTAAGAATTTGGTAAGATTAAAATTAGCCCTGCTTAATTTAGTTTGTGATCAAGTTTTTTTTTTTTTTTTTTTTTACCCACGTTTGCTAGGTTTGAACAACTGTACCCTTGTTCTTATTTGGATGCTTCTCTGAAAAAGATTTTTTTTTCTGTACTTATGAAATGCCTTATATACAGCTGCAGCAAAAATAAAAAATAAAACTTGGGCAGAATTTGTATTTAACAAATTTAATTATGTCCAGAAGGCAATACATTTATCGAGCTAATTTATTTAATGGGATAGAAGTAATTGAACCTTTTTTTTGTGAAATCACAGCTTTAGCACAAGCTTCTGATTTGTTTTGTAGCACTTAAATAGTGAAATATATTATTCTAGTTAATGATATCTGTCCCATTATAGTCCTGCTGAAATTACTGTTCATTCCTATTCTGAGCATGAAGAGAATGTGCTATCCTTTGTGGCTGAGCCTTGTCATTTTGTGTAATTATTTATAAAGTAATGGGGAAGAAGTAAAATTTGTTCCGCTTTCAGTTCCACTAAAGGCAGAGACAATCCCATATTGGCTAATAGAGTGAAATATTTATTTATAACATTATTTTTATTGTTATGCTTTTTTGAATCCATTTTATAAATTTAGGCCTGCTGAGAATTCAGATAATTGGTAATTGTGCTGAAAATGGTGCATAAATTTTGGCTCGTTGAATTTTTTTCTGCCAGTGTAAACTGGTAGGTAATGTTTTGGATGCTTGTTTTGTCTCTGTTGTGCCTGGATCTGTTAAACTCTAAACTGGTGCACTTGTGCCTCCTCGACTCTGTGCCAGGAAGGAGATGAGTTTGAAGTCATCCCCAACAGCAAGTTCTGTGTTTCACGAACAGCCAGCAAAGACAACTCCTCAGCCTACCACATTAATGGCAGGAAAGCTACTTTCAAAGATGTGGGGAGTTTACTGCGAAGCCATGGCATTGACCTGGATCACAACAGATTTTTGATTTTACAGGTAAAAAAAAAAAAAAATTGTTTGAGTTCTGTTAGATTCAACATGCATATTTTAAGAATGGATATCGCATTTATTATAATTTATTTGTGATTGAAATGACTTGTTCATTCTTATGGGGTGTGTGATGATTGTTAAGCTTCATAAGAGGAACCTGTTCGAGCATTTAAGCCCTTAAACTGCTATAGCAGCGCATCATGGTTTGCAGCACTATAGTAAAGGTGCGAATCATCATTTGCTGCTTTAGTATTTTAAGGAAAAGTGTGCGACAAGCTCACCTGGACGGGCCTAGCGATACCGATGGGCTCCTGTGAATTCTACCTGCCCCGCTCTAGCAGCACGTAAATATTGGTGTGAGAAAAGCCACCCAAACCCCAATATTACCTGTGCTGCTTCAGTGAGGCAGGCTCCAGCTCCAGCTCCTGCAGTCTGTGTGCTTAGGGCTCCTTTTCCGGACCTCTGTGGGCCCCGTCTCCTGCCCTTTAATCGATGGTCACTTGGCTTGCTCTAGGGGGTCGGTTGTTCAATATAATGTCCGTTCATGGAAGGATAGAAAAGTAGAGTTTTGGCAGTTGTGTTGTGTACTTGTACTTTAGTTGAGCTCAGCAAAAGCCTATACATTTGTTGATATGCCTTGTTACTGCTTTATGTCTGGGGAATGGACTGCCCTGCTGTACACCACTGATGAACCATCTGCCACCTCCACACATTTTTTATAATTTTAATTTTCCTTATCCGTCCTCCTCGTGTAGATCCCCCCCCCGAATGCAGTGCTTTCTGCATCGGCCCCCTACAGTGCTATTCCAATGAAAATGACCTCTGAGGTGCTAAACTTTGGACATGCTGTGACTTGTTTAGCTCGTGTTTTGCCCCACCTCCCCCCCACCCCCCCTCATCTCCACATATGAACTGTTCAAGCTCTCGCTTTTAGTTCTTTACACTGAAAACATTTGCCTATTGAAGCTTATTTTTATTTTTATTTATTTTTTTAATTATTTATTTGTGAGCCTTGTCTTGTTTGCTGTGGAGGTGGCTTTGTGCCTGTGCGAGACCCTGGGCTGGGCCTTGTGTGGGCTGGTGTCAGTCTGTAAGAGTTACAGCTACACCACTCCGTGCTTCACAGAAAGTTCTGTTTGAACATGGGTTATCTCTTTGTAATCTATAGGTGTTGGAAATACAAGGCACTTTTCAAGTGCAGTTTGCATGTGTCAAATATTATTTAAATATTGTATTGTAATTTACCCAAAAAAAAAATTACTACAATTTTCTGAAGTGGTGATCCTCTCTAATCATTCACTTTATGTGAAGGCTTTTACTTATTTTTAAGTTTAAGAATATTTTGAATTTTCTCAATTTCTACTTGGCTGTTCTAAAGGTATTCATTTTTTGTGCACACTTCATTGGATGGGCCAGATTTATAAAATTGAGATTGTCTGTCTTAAAATGCATTTTGAAATGCATGTGCTAAATTACAATCCATGTTTTTGTAGCAGGATGTCACCAGAACAGATGCAATGTATTGCTATTATTTGTTTTTGTTTTAGAATTATGTAATGTTTTTCTTGGTGTATGAAATCAGTGCCTCTCTCCTGTGCCTTTCCTCTACCACGTCAGGATTTAACAGTTGTGATGGAATAGAGTTTAGTCAATTTAAAAAAAAAAAAAAAAAAAAAATTCCTCTGGGTGCTGCAGTTTTGTGGGGCTGCTGTACAGATATATTTTCAATCTCTGGCTGGTGTACAGAGATATTCAGGAACTAAAATTTGTTACTGCGAAATATTGAATTTGTAATATTAATATTTAGTATTTTGTTTGCTGTATATTTACGTGTGTAAATATTGATGTACTGTGTGGGGACTATGTATAATATCATTTTTAAATTATACATATTTATTTATTTTGCAGATTTGCTGCCACAGAAATTTAAATTTCATGGGAATGGTAGAATTTTCATTGTAATGTAATGGTTTTATTTGTAACCATGGGCACAGTAAAGTTATGTTTTGGGGCATAGAGTCACTGTAGATGTTGTGTGTGGTTTATGAGTTAAAGGGGCCTAGTAAATCCCGTGTTTAGCTTTTGGGAGCACCTCAGACTGAGAATTGAGTGTAATTTGGGATAAGTATGTACGGTAACCAGCGTTTGTGCGTGTGGCTCCTGCGTGTGTGCGCTTGTGGCACAGGGCGAAGTGGAGCAGATTGCCATGATGAAGCCCAAAGGGCAGTCGGAGCATGACGAAGGCATGCTGGAGTACCTGGAGGACATCATCGGCTCTTGCCGGCTCAAAGAGCCCATCCAGACCCTGTGCCACCGCGTGGAGCAGCTCAACGAGCAGAGGGGCGAGAAGGTGAGCGTACTTACCACCTGCAGTCTGCCAGACTATGTGCCGCAATGGGAAAGCACTTCAGTATTTACAGTAACTGCACACTCGCTTCTCTTATCAGAGGTATTGTTGCGCATATAATTGTTTAATTAGCATGGCTTAAGGGGCGGTTCTGCATTGAGACCTTCATTAGCATGAGATGTAACTGTATGAATGCGCGGCTGTTGTGTGCTCTGCGGGGGGTTGGGGGCAGGGCCAGTCTGCCGGATCTGTAGTGGTCAGAAGGGGAGGGGTAATCATTAACCATCATTCTTTGAAAGAAAAGGCAAGGGCTGGGCTTGGTATATTATTGATGGGATTCAGTGTGTGAAATCTTGAACCATTAAGTCTTGCTGGCTCTTATTTGTAATTGGCTACATATGAATGATGTCCTTCAAGACAAAAGTAAATTTAGTTTTAAAAAATTAAATTCATACTTTAAATATTGTAATATTGCTTCCATTCACATAATTTTGGACATGATATGAAATGTTTACCACGGGATGAACGGCAGTAGTACTACTTTCTTTTTCTTTTTCTTTTTTTTTTTTTTTTTTTTTTTTTTTTTTGCTTGTTTGTTTAAACTGGAGCTGTTTCATAGGTAGTCATTGTATTTTCTGAATGTAAAAAAGTTTTTTTTTTTTTTCTGGCTGAGTTGAATGATTTTATGGGAAGTAATTGTTCTACTGCTCAGGAAATGCAGTAGACACATAGACTTTAATAATAATTTTTTATTATTATTATTATTATTGTTGTTGTTGTTGTTGTTGTTGTTGTGCGAGCATGGTCATAAGTGATGCATGGTCCATTTCAGGAGAGCGGTTCTCTTCCAAAACGTGCGCGCCCATTGACAGATGGTTCTATTAATTCAAGGCCAAATCCTTGCATGCTCAGAATGAGGATGGTGTAAACCCAAACATGGGCTTGTGTAGAAAGCTATCATCGGGCGCCCGGACAGCCTGTAGGAGACACTGGAGCAATGAACAATGCTAACCAAAATGCACTGTATCCCTCCCATACCTCTGAGTAGCACAGGGTCAGTTGTGCACTGCTCTCCTGAGACTGCTGGCCGCAGCTGGCACGGGCGCAGCTGGATGCGATCGGAGACCGTGGTGGTCACCCATGCAGTGCAAGTGGCGGATTAAAATGAATGGCTGGAACTTTTATACCCCAAGCCATCTGGAACCTCACCTTAATGAAATTTTATGATTGTGCTAAGGACCTTAAACAGTGGATTTTTTTTTTTTTTTTTTTTTTTTTTTTAACAACAGCAACAAAATGGCATGGATTCTAATCAACAAATGTGTTAGTTATTTGGTTTTTTGTATCCTTATTTAGTGTACTGTTGTAATTTTCTTTATTCTTTATTTTGATTTTTGCTAATTCATGTTCAGGAACTTAAGACAAGATATTGGCTGTGTTTAGATTGTGGGTGGGGCTTGAGCGGTCACCTGCTTGGATGTCTCACAGGCTCCTCCCCCCTCCGAGAGCCCGCAACTAATTTCGGGCTTTGCTGCACTTACAGTACATGTCAGGTGAATGTCGGGTGAAAGCTTCTTTTTAGACACACCGTGTAATCTCTATTTTCTTCCTCATGACAGCTGAACCGTGTAAAGATGGTGGAGAAGGAGAAGGCGGCTTTAGAGGGGGAGAAGAACCTTGCAGTGGAATTTCTCACTCTGGAGAATGAGATCTTTCAGAACCGCAATTATCTCTGCCAGTACTATGTGTGAGTACCCTTATCGCTCGATTAATTCACCACAAGAAACAAAGTTGGCATGTATGGTAGACATTGTATTTAATTTTAGCATTCAATAACTAGCATTAAAAGCAAAATAAAAAATGTGTCCCAACTAAAACCTCAGCACAGATTTGGTTTCATTAAGACATTGCATGTGAGTGTTAAAACTCAATGAGAGAAATGCCTAGAAATGCCTTTTTTATTATTTATTTTGCTTTTAACAGCCTTTTTTATTCAACATCAATGATAATCATCATAATAAATAGACCAATTTAACAATAACAGAAAATGTGCAGCAAGGTTAATTATGAAGTTCTGAAACCACACCATCTGATTCTTGCGCAACGTAAATACTTGGGAATTAAGTTTTAAATCAAGCAATTGCAGAGGAGTAGTGAACTAAACCTATTTCGCTGAATAGTTTTATTTATGACACCCAACTAACACAGACTCTACTTAGCCTTTTGAAGTGTCTTTTTAATTTTGAATAAATTCAAAATTTGCAATAGTGTTCTTAAATTCATTTAAAATTTAAATTGACAATTCATATTTGTATTCACTATCATGATTTGTTGAAAGAAATAATCAGAAATGTTTCGTTTTTATCATGTTGGCTACCGACCTTTTGAAGTCGAGCT
Source organism: Gymnothorax javanicus (assembly GCA_029692085.1). Taxonomy (NCBI): domain Eukaryota; kingdom Metazoa; phylum Chordata; class Actinopteri; order Anguilliformes; family Muraenidae; genus Gymnothorax; species Gymnothorax javanicus. The sequence goes on along the minus strand of CM056195.1, from coordinate 22,890,363 downwards.
CTACTTTTGTGCAAAACCAGTGTTAAATAATAGAATTATTCATATGAAGTCCAGATGTTATAACTTGAATTCTTCTGCAATTTTTTGTGAAGATGTACAATGCTTCAAATAATGAGAATGTGACAGACCAATAAAAAAACTGGAGGTCACTGTCTTTCCATCCCTCTAAAGTTGTTGCCAGTGAGTGACTTTGACCGTAGCTTAACCAAAGTCTGCAAAGGCTTGTTTTGAACAGAATTCCCACTCATTTCATGATGTTTAGTCAGCTAAAATGGGTTACCTTTTCCCCATAATGACTACATATGACTCTATATATATATATATATATATATATATATATATATATATATATATATATATATATATATAAATCAATGGACCTTTTTCCTAGCCTCCTCATGAAGCAAAGAAACTGTTTTTATTTCATGATTATTTGATGTTCAGTTCATATAATGTCAGCCATGCAGCACATCACTGTTCAGGACAGGTTGAAGTCTAAGATTTTGAAGTCATATCAGAATTTTACCATCAGTGGTTTTCTTTTTTTTCTTTTTTTTTTTTTTTTTTGTAAAATAATTCCTAGCATGTTTAGCAAACTAATTTGTTTTTACTTATGTGGTTTGCCTAGCTAGCATCATTGTTGGATGGCTCTGCATGTGCAATAGGTGACTTAACACTACAATCATGTTGGTTTGGATCTTTCGCAGAGAATTTGTTGTATTGTGAGGCCAAAACTGATGAAGGGCTGACCGGTTGGGACTCATTTATGTCATGAAATTAGTATAAAAAATGAATGTTAATGCTCTCTAATCACAGTGGGCAGTCACTCTCCCCAGCCCCTACCTTGAGTGGGAGTTGGTGAAACTACCCTCATTTTCAAATATATGCTAATTGAGAATCGTCATTCACAGTTGTTAACATTTTTTTTTTTTTTTTTTTTTGATTTTTGTGAGCCATGCTAGCTTTGTGAATTTATTACATTTTCGCCAAAAGTTTGAATTGTTCGATTGATTTGGTCAGCTTTAGAAGTATATTTCAATCCACATAGTATTTCTCAATTTTGGGATAAAGTTGTTTGGACTTGGGCTATTAACGCCTGAAGAAGCTTTTTTTTTTTTTTTTTAAAATTATTATTTTTTTTGTGTGTGTGTGTGTGAACCTTGCCAGCCTTGTGAATTTATTCCATTTTCACCAAAATTTTGAATTTATCTCGATTTTCAGCTGGTCAGTTTTAGAAGTATATTTCTATCGACATAGTATTTCTCAATTTTGGGGTGCAGTGGTTTGGATTTGTGCTATCAGTGCCTGAATCATTTGAAGCATTACCGGACTGCATTCTGTCCCTTGTAACCCTCATGCAGTTGGCAGTTGGTAATGGTTGCTGATGGCAGCATGTTCCGCCAATAAAAACATCATGCATGTGATGGAACGTATTACAGCTGACTGTAATGCGCTAGCTATACAAAATTTGTGTGCTGAAAAACACACGTACTACGATAATTTTTTACCAACAGTAAGGCTATTTCATAAATCTGTTCTCCCTATAGTGTTACCATTGCCATAATTTTACCCTCCAATTGATGCAAGGCAAGCAACCGGTGATCTGGCATTAGCTTTTATACTGTCATTGGTTGCCACATGCGAAATGCCATTACAGTGCCCTTTTCTTAAACTGCCGAATAGCTGCATGCGCTCGTTTCTAGACCCTCGTTTTCAGAGACGTTGAATGTCAAGCTGCCTGTGAGAGTGACTCTGAATGAAAGAAACTCTGCTTTAAATGTATATAGGTAGGGCTGGGCAATATGGACAAAATCTAATCTCGTGTTTTTTTTTTGTTTTTTTTTTTACTGAATACCTTGATATCGAGGTTTTGATTTTGCCGATATTATCGAGACAAATGTTGGTGCTGTCACAAAACATTTACACAATGATATTTTTGATAACCATTTATTACTAATGTTGATATAATGACCAAGCAGGTGCAGACAACGGCTAGAACAGTCTAGTTGGGGCAGAAAAATGCAACCCTTTACTGTAATGCAGCTTTTAAAACCAGAAAAGCAAACGCTTATCTCATATCACGATATCCAAAATTCGTGATGATCTATTATTTTGCATCACGATATCGATATATTGCCCGGCCCTATACATAAGTACCTTGCAGTTCTGTGTCACTCATTCTCCATTCTCTGGCCAGGAGATGTCCGTCCTGCCACACACATCCACCCCTCCTCTCAGCCCCTTTCCCACTTTTTAGCATTTTTCAAGATTACACAATGAGTGTAGCTAGGCTCATTCGGAAGGGGTAAGTTATCCTTTTATTATTTTGTAATTTATTATTTACTCACTTATTCGCAACAGACTCTTATTTAGAGCCTGTTATTCTCACCACTTTATCTTTAGCAAGTTGTTACAACACAATGTTATCCAGCAATGTGGCTTCAAAGGGAAATGTGATGACACTCAGTTTGCGTACAGTCCACTTGGTTCTGGTTATTTTGGTGTGACTTTGTTATTTATAGATTCGCCTTGGCTGCTGTCACTGCCGTGATAACTTGATTTTTATGGGAATGGCTTCTAACTTACAGCGTTAATTTCTTGGTGCGCAGAGGATGAAGCTTATTGTTTTGTGTGACCTTATGGCCTTTCCTGTAGTGCCACCAGCAGGTCAGACATTGCATCTCCTAATGCAATAATGAACAGTTTTGCAGGGAATCATCTCACACTTCTTGTAGTAGTTTTTGGTGCGAAGAGAAGGCCTCTTAATGATGTTTGTCACCCTATGACCTTTGCTGTAGTGCCAGCGCCAGGCCAAACTTTACGGGCCGCATTTACAAAAGGTGTCAAGCCAGCCATTTTCTAGTCATCGACTGACACTTAAAACGCTGGCTAAACATGGCTTTCACGTGCACAGCTAAACACCTGTGATAATCGCATCTTACAACCGAGGATGATCACCCCATTAGTTGTCCGTGTCTGACTTGCGGCGTGGGCGTAGATTCTTTTGTGGGCCGATCTAAGAGTTATTGTTCTGAGCGAGTACTTGACCTGTTATGGCACATGGTCATCTTGGTATCGGTGTAGGCCTTCGCCAGTGTGGAACAGACTGTTGCGGAGAATGCGGGAGAAAAAAACAGCCCGAAAATAAACAATGATAATTTTACTGTGGACCAACAAATGGGACTTGCATACAGGAACAAAGTGAAGAACAGAACGGAAAGATTGAATTGAAAACAAGAAAAGAGATACACATTGGCAACTAGGTGCTACACATACCAAGAAAAACAGCAGTTAAACAAGCCCCCAAGGACGTCTAAATTTTGCCATTGTTATTTGATCACAGACGACAAAGTCTTTGAGGCAACTTAGATTAAATGTACTTTGTAATTTGGTGGTGAACTTTGAACACCCGGTCATCGTCTTATCAGTCAAGTTACACGCGTCTAAGAGAGAAACACCTTTTGTAAAATTGGCCCTACATTTTTAAAAATTGCATGAACTCAAGCAGCTTTTATGGGAATAATGCTGAATTCGCTTCCAGCATTCCTGGTCTATAGAGGAGGACGTTTGGGTGCGGCGGCTCCATATGGTTTACTGTAGCACCACCACTTCACCAAATTTGACATTTTTGATGCAGTAACTCACTAATGATAGGAATCGTGTCAAATCTTCTGTGATCATTCCTAGTGTATAGAGGTGATGTTGGTGACCTTACGACCTTTCCTGTAGCACCACCAGGCCAAATTGATTAATTATAAAAATGCAATCACTGAGCAGTTTTGATGGGAATCCTGTCAAATCTGCTGTCAACATTCCTGGTGCATAGAAGAGGAACCCTATCGATTCCCCCGCCCCCCGACTCTGTTTTACTGTTGGACCTTTGCAGCTAATGTCTTGGTGCATGAAAGAGCAATTCTATTGTCCTTGTGACACTAGGACTGTACATGTAGCACCACCTTTTAGGCCAGACCTTACTTCAAAAATGCAATAAGTCAAATGGTTTTCTGGGAATTGGATAAATTTGTTGTGAACATTCCAAACTGAAGTTTTCCTACAGGGCGAATGCTATCATTTTAGGGATATACCCTCCCCTTAAAACTGAGACAAGCCTATACTTAGTTTTTGGTTTGATATTGCATGTGATTTGTGTTGTTATTCATCATTTACAGCATGTTAAGATCTAGATTATGTTCCCAGTATATTCCCTATACACAACAAATTGGTCTAACTTGCTGTTAGTTAAATTTGTATATTGTTGTTGATGGAAACTTTTCCATAATAATTCAGGATATGCTGTAAATTTGTGGCATTGCCGATGTCTGCATTCGCTGCACATTTTTAGCCCGCTTGGCTAACAGGCCCAAGGGGCTTATGCTGTACTTGGTGTCATTAGTGATGGTCTGTTGTGCGTCCGTGCGTTATGTCATTTCAGTGCGATACAGCTTTCAGTTTTCTACGGATCCTTTTCATATTTTATGTGCATGTATATGGGCCCAAGATCCAGCCCGAGTTCGATTTTGGGCGTGCTGCCATTCTTGGTTTGGCCACCAGGGGGCCTTTTCAGCAAAACTTCTTACAGCTCTAGCTCCCTTATTCTACGAGCTAAGATGCTCCAATTTTTTGCCCGCTTGGCCAAAACGCCCAATGGGCTTATGCTATGCTCAGGGTCTCTAGTGGTGGTATGTCGTGCATGCGTGCATAAACTTGTCTGCGCTCTAGCGACTTCAGTTTTTCACCGATCCTTTTCATATTTCATATATGTGTATATAGCGTCTTAAGGTCCTGACCAAGTTTGATTTTCCGCCCAATCAGACCAATACTATGGCCAATAGGGGGCACTCCATTTTGGCCACATTTGGCCAAGCGAGCGCAGTGGCTTTGCCACTATTTTTAGTTCCTGTAATGAGTAAATGCTAACAATGTGGCGGAATACAAAATGGCAATGAAATGACAAAATTTTGGGACTTTTGTAGGCCAACATGACATTTTCAGATATTTTCTGAAGGTGTGACATGCATCTGTATGATACTATGAATGGTGTGTCGAGTTAATGAGCTTTTTACCTTTAACATATTTTTCTGTTGCTGTAGAGTGTTGGTTAGGGCTGCAGACTGGGGCTGTTTGGCTTAAGCACATTTTGTTTTGTCAGCCATGACCTGCAGAAGAAGGTGACTGAGAAGGAAGCGGAGAAAGCAAAGATTCAGGAAGACACTAAGGAGCTCGCGGAGAAAAACGGCAAACTCGCCGAGCAAATGAAGGCCAAAACCCAGGACTTGAAAAACGTCGAAAAGTATGACCTTTTCATTTCCCCCTCCCATTCATTTTGTTCTTTTCTGATTGAAAGCTTTTTCACAAAAAGGCTTTGTACTCCCAGCGTGTTGTTTTAGAAGATCTTTGTAGCAAAGGAGGGAATTCTTTACAATGTGTGGTCCAGTGGGCTGGATGTGAACTCTGGTCCTGTGTTCCTGTGCTTCATGAAATGCTCTGAAAGAACAGTATTAATTTTTCAGAGGTTCCCTTTGTTGATACTACACCAGTGGCAAAAAGGGTTTTTCTTTTCTTTTGTCATTCAACCAAAATGTCCTGTCTGTTTATTTTTGATTGTATGAAAAGTAATCGGTAAACTTGGTTTTGCTAGTTTCATGAACTCTCGAATACTGGGCAGTTTTATTGCAGCTTCACTACATCTGTACCTATAATCACTAACTCTGTTGCCATTGGTGGAAATATTTACGTCGCTCTAGGCATTTGATGGTGAGCACTTACTAAAATATTGGCTGGTTGGTAGAGATGCGCGGATCGACTCTCGCGTCATCCGAATCCGCTTATGCGTTTAAATCATCTTCCCCGCCACCCACCCGAAATTATTTTCTCGACTTGTCCATGCAGGTGCAGGTCTACATCTCACTCTACCTCCAGGCTGTATTGCCTTTTAAAATATATTGTGTTTCATTGATGTATGGGTGTTTTCATTTATGATTTACTCTATAGAGTAGAGATGCTGCCAGTGTAAACGGCTAAGGATTGATTCAGCTCTGATCCATGCATTCTTTTTTGACAATGGAAAATTACCAGTAGCCTTCTCAAGTCAGTCAGGGAGGTGTAGAATGTTTATCATACACTGTAGTTAGACATGCCTGACATGCACATCTAACTGGAAGTCAAGCGATTCCAGTGCAATGTGTCAGCAAATAATCAAGCTATCAAATTTCCTTGGCTTAATGAAGGTATGTGACGAACCGTCATCGCCTGACTGCTGCAAACCACTTTTCAGTGTTATCATTGCCGCTGTTGCTGGAGAAACACCCATTTGAAATTCATCTTTTCTCCTATTTTTAGGCAGACTACTTAATTTGCATTTGAGGCTTCTCCCTTCTTACTGAATTTTTCTAATCGGTTGTCAACAACGCTCAAATTCTAATTTGATTGAAAAGAGGCCAAAAGTTTGCCCTCAGGGCATTTGCAGAAGAGAAGCAAAAAACTATCTAAACCTGTGCAATGTTGATTGTGCATCTGAGTAATACTGGACCACTTTTTATTCAAATTGGATATTGTAAAAGGAACAAACTACGGTTTGAAAAAATATTGGCGGCAGGTGCAATAAGAGTCCAGTCGGCTAGTTTGTGCTTGACGAAAGATTTCGCAAAAATATGTTCGCATTTTAGACGATGTAATGAACATTTTCGCTGTAATTATGTATTATTTCGCTCGCCTGCAACCATCCACTATTAATCGGAATCTTAATTTTCATGGCCCACCCAGGCTCCAGCAGATATAAGCGCAATCCGCGCATCTCTACTGGTTAGCCTTTTCAAGTGCCTTGGTCAAGCATTCTGAGGATGATCTCTTGAAATTAAGAATACGTTTCTAGGATAAAATTGACTTTGGTGACGCAGTTAGCCCTAGAAATACTTCTTGTGTGCAGGAACCTGGGGAAGCTGACCAAATTCATCGAAGGTCAGAAGGAGAAGTTCACGCAGTTGGACCTTCAGGACGTCGAGGTGCGTGAGAAGCTGAAGCACAGCAAGACCAAGACCAAGAAACTTCAGAAGCAGCTTCAGAAGGACCAGGAGAAGGTGTGTGCAGCCAACTGTCGGCTTTCCTCCCGGTCACACTCCGTCAGCTCTGTTCAGAGCCCAGAACCAACGCGCTGCCGTCCTCTGGTTTGAGCTCGGAGGCCTTACAGATGTGGACGCCTGCTATCAGATTTTGTGCTAAGCTGCTTTCACACCGGACGCGAGACGAATTTTTTGCACAACCGATTACATTCAAAGTCAATGCAAAGACGTAAACGCGCGTATTTTCGTCTTTGCATTACTTTGAATGTGATCTGTCGTGCGAAAAATTTGTTTCGCGTCTGGTGTGAAAGCGACTTCACTGCGAGGGAGCGGAAAACGGAAACGCAGAAACCGTATTGCGAGCCCTGCCTGACGCTTGCACGTCAGTGTAATTATCTTCTCCAATGATGGTTCACATCTCAAATGGTTCACACCCAGCCACAAATTAATTTCCTCTCTTATGCCAAATTAAGTGATTTCAAAAATTACATGCCCGGCTTACTCGACTCACAGCTGTACAAAGTTTCAAAATTATGCTTTGCGGAGCGGGGGGGGCCTTAAATTACGTTTCAAAATCTTAGGTCATCATGCATCAAAATTAGCGCTGTCAGCAACCATACTCCAGCCAGCATCACCACCCCCCTGCACACATGCACGCACACAAACATGCACACAGGGAAACAAAATCACATTAACTGTCAAATTTTGGGCAAATGCTTCGCTCTAGAATGGTCCAACCACCTCACAGCTGAACCAGTTTTAAGTTTCCTCACATGGGTCGATATTCTCAAGATCATCTGACCGTTTCCCTCCAGATTGTTCGAACTGGGCTATTGGCATCGGCTTGACATTGGCAAAGTTAACTTTCTTTCCATTTCTGTTTGACTTAAAAAAAACCCCAATATTTGCAGGAGCATCCATATTGTTGTGTCTATTGGTAATATATATGTATGTGTGAGTGTGTGCATATGTATGTGGGTGTATAAATGGTAATATGCAGCAATGATCCCTCTAATCTGTGATAAGCCGAAGCATGGTACATGCTCGTGTAGTGCAGCCCAGTAGGGGAGGGGGCTGTATGCTGTTGCTACAGGGCTAGAGGCTCATCCCTTTATATATCACTGCTTAGAGAAAATGAGACTTGCTGACTGTTGGAAGGTTGATTGATATTCTTACTTTGAATATTGTTTGACGGCCCTTAGCTGGAATAATTGGTTGTGCCGTGCTTTCCAGGGAGTCTTGGGATTGCCTACCAAGAGGGGTGTAGACTGATGGGCTTTTATTTTGGCAGCAGAATGCAGTGTGGGATTCTGGGGTTTTGTGTGTGCTTGTTCTGGCTCATGTATGTGACACTGATGAAGCAGTCTGGCGTTCTGCCTCTCTCTCTCCCTGGCTCGGTTTCTGTGTTACTGTGTCAGTGCTTAAATACGATCACATGCTAATTATGCGCTGAAGGATTCGAAAAGTCACACGCTAATTTAAGTGGGGTGAACATCAAACTGTAGCTCGCTATTGTAGTGGAAATGGGTTCAAATGAAATCACGCACTCATGCAGTACAAAGATTCAAACCCAGTCGCTCGCTGAATGTGGAGAGTGATTCGAACACTATCGCACACCAGAGAAGTGCAGAGGGATTCCGAAAATCACACACTAGAGAAGTGCATGGTGTTCTGGCACATGGGAAGAGCACGCTCTTTCAGGAGCTGTGTTCTGCTTCTAGCCTCCCTTACCCAGCACACGCATCATTTCAGCTGTACCTTAACCAGTGTTCCAGAAAAATTAGCGCTGTGTGTCCTGTCATAACCCGCTCCCTCTGCCAGCATGCTGTACCTTCTGAGGTTACAGGATTCTTTCTCTGGGAAATCTGTGTTATAAATATTTACTGCAGCTTCCAAAGATTTATGTTTTTACGGGAATTGAGTTTTTTTTTTTTTTAATACTGTTTTCCCTCCATCATCTTCATGAACTGTATCCAACTTCTTAAAAAGAAGAAGAAAAAAATGTGATGGTAATTGATTCCCATGACATGACATTTTGCTCTAGTTTAGCTTTTTATAATGTTATGTTTTTTTTTTTTTTTTTTTTAATGTCCATATGCTTTAACATCACCAGCACGTATGAAATTTGAGAGCCGTGGTTTTGCTGAATCTGTGTGAAGTTGGCTTGTCTTTGCTCTGGTGCCTCGCTACTGCCCCCAGCTGGAGGAGGTGAGGAACATTCCAGCCAGCAGTGAGAAGATCATCACTGAGGCCGCAGCTAAGAGGGAGGTGCTGGAGAAGCAGAAGGGGGTGGAGGAGGAGAAGCTGAAGAAGGTGATGGAGAGCCTGAAAGAGGAGACCTGCGGCCTGCAACAGGATAAAGAGGTCAGTCTGTTCGGTCGCTGAGAGGGGTCCCTCGCAGTCACTGGGCAGAGATGAGTCGGGCTGATTTCCTGTCGTTTTGAGCTGCTGACTGCCACTACACCTCTCCCCTTCTCTGTGTCACTCTCTCGCTCCTGTCTCCAGACGAAAGAGAAGGAGTTGCTGGAGCTGAGCAAGGCGGTGAACGAGACGCGCTCGCAGATGGACGTGGCTCAGTCCGAGCTGGACATCTACATGAGCCGCCACAACATGGCGCTGATGCAGCTGAACAAGGCCAAGGAGACGCTGCAGAGCACCGCCGACACGCTGCGGGAGAGGAAGGCCGCCATCAAAGACCTACAGGCCAACATCCCCAAGTGTGAGCAGGAGCTCAGCAAGGTACAGGGCACCCTCTGCGCTCACACCTCCTGTCCTGAAGGGGCGCTGTGGCTGTACCCACTTATCACAATGTAGGTTTCCTTATTCCCTCAGGCTGCTATTCATATGCATACTGCTATACTGAGAGAAAATATCTGTTTTTTTTGGGCTGGGCCGAGCAGCGGCCAGGCCCTTATAAACGCGAATGTCGCTGTCTGAGTTACTGCGTGAGTGACTGACTGAGTGATCAAGTTCAACAATTAGCTGGCCCGCGAGGAAGAAGTTCAGCGATTGGTCGGCCGGCGGGGAAGAGGCGGCCCAGCTATATACTAGGTGCACCTAGTCTTGTTAAAATCCAGAAGCTGGACTTCGACTGCAGCTTTCCTGTCACCTAATAGGTGACTATAGGCCACATTAGTCAGGTTGTTGCTCTTTGCCTTTGAGTTCTTAAAACTTGCAGTGCAAAAATCTGTTTGCCTGTGGGAGCTGCGGGTGAATTTTACCAAAAAATGTTCAAAATTATATAAAGTAATGGTCTTTTGACGTGTGTGTTGATATGGAAAAAAAATATTTTTTATGCAATTTTTAATGACGCAGAAATTTATTCTGCTTAAATTAATTGAGCAAAATGCCACAGGAGCCACATAATGTCGAAGGCTTTTAGGACTGCAATTAGCACTGATTAAAGAGAAATGCAGTGTTGTAGCTATTCAGTGTGCTAGTGGGTTTGTCTATCACAGGGTTTATGGCCACTAATACTGCTACATTTATGCTTTGACATTGTCACTGTAAAGTGCTTTTTAGCTTATCTGTCTTCTCAGTGTATATATTTGTGCGTGTGTGCATGCATGTAAATGTCAGTGTAGCAAATGCAACAGGTGGATGCACCTAGTTCCGCTTATAAATTAACATCACTGTTTCCACTGCTTGCTGCTGTTCATCAACATTGAAAGGAAATAGAATTCAATGCATTTCTGTTCAGTACTAGGGCTGTTGCGGTTAGGATTTTACCTCCGTGGTTGAGTGCTGGCTCAATACCGCAATTGTGAAACTAGCGTGCGACCACCCACTGATTGTGGGTAGGTTACGTCTGTCGCATGAACAGGATGTTTTTACCCATTAATTTGTTATTTAGGCTGTGACCTAAAGTCAAGATACCATAAAATCCTACATTGCCTACAGTTAGGATCACAAGCATAGCTTCTACTTCAGATACTGGCTTTGGTGGATGTGTTTGCAATCTGCCAATCATTGGCCGATTTATAGGTGAAATTATCCACTGTTGGGCATGTTGAAAAAGATGTGATGAATAACGCGAAATGAATGCCTGTCTGAACCAGAAAGGGTTACAGTAGCAGAAAAAAGGCCAGATTTGAACAAAATGGTGGAATCTTGATAATGACTCAGATCACAAATGGCTCATTCAATTGAAAGGTTGGATATGAATCTTAAAGACTCAAAAAGTGTTTCAAAAAGCATTCTCACATCAGGTTTTGCCATTTGTAATTTTCATATTTGTGTGGGGAAAAACTAAACAAAAAAACTGTCTGAATATCGCCTCAGTCACTGGTTCCCAGTCTTGGTCGTAGGGGCTCCCTGTGTATGCTTGTTTTCGTTCGCACCATATTTATAATGGTAGCACAGTATGTTCACAAGCTGTTGTCTTCATTAAATTTATTTCTGTTTTAGAGCAGAGATTTACCCTTTGAAGCTCTATTTTGGCTGAAATATCCATGCATGCCACAAAAATGAAATTTTGCTATTCACTTTGCAATAAATCAGAAACGACTGTTCAGAAAGAGGGGGAGAAAAAAAATCGAAGAATTGAGTAGTTTGCTACCTGGTGAAACTGTGGACACGTTGTTAGAAAATGAAACCATTCTTCCCGATGTATTAGGCTGGGGGATTTAGCCATCACTGTCCTTCCATCTGTATGCCCTTTTTTTTTTTTTTTTTTTTAATCCCCCCACCACCACCACCACCACCACGAGGTGGATCGGGGGATATTGGAATAGCGCTCGTCCGTCCGGGTTCAATAGGGCCAAGTTTTTCGGAAACTATTGCACCTTCGTGAATGAAATTTTGTACGTGGCCAGTACTGATGACCCCACTGATTGAGTTCGACAATTGATTCCGAGAAATTCATTTTTACATAGTTATGGCCCTTGACTCTGTTCGTGGACTTAAGTGTATGGGTGTTGCAATGGGGACAAGTTCTCTCGGCAACTATTGCACCTATGTGGATGAAATTCTGTGGGTGACCAGTACTAATGATCCTATTGAATGAGTTCGACAGTTGATTCAGGGAAATTTATTTTTACGAAGTTATGGTCCTTGTTTCTGTTCGTCAAATTGGTGTATGGGATTTGCAATGGGGACAAGTTTTCTCGGCAACTCTTGCACCTTCATGGGTGAAATTTTGTGTGTGGCCAGTAGTAATGACCCTATTGAATGAGTTCAACAATTGATTCTGAGAATTTTTTTTTACGGAGTTATGGCCCTTGACTCTGAACTTGGTGAATGGGTGTTTAATGGGGACAAGTTTTCCCCATTCCCCCGTGACCATTCTTTCCGAGGCGGGGGATATCGGTGACAATGTTGCCTTGTTTTTGTTTTTTTTGTTTTTTTTTGTCTGCCGCATAACTTGAAAAGCCTCTGATATTCTCCTAATAATCGCAGCGCATCAACCATGTGCTAGAGTTAATGCCTGTTGCGATTTTGGATTTTTACACCCTCACCGTATATCGCAGGAGCATATAGAGTTACCCGTGTTTGTTCGTACGTCCATCCGTGCGTACGTATGGCATTGTACAGGTGATGTTGGCTATCTGTTTCTCCTCAAAAACTACTGGTCAGAATTCAACAAGCTTTAGTAAATGCTTTTTAGACAAATCGAAGGTGTGCATCTCATATTTAGTTTGACAAAATTGGTTAATTTTACAATTTTAGGGGCTTCACAAACTCTGTGGCAGGGGCATGTCCAAGGACACAAATTTTCCAGTTTTTTCATCGGTTGACCACAAGGTGACGCTATACCAACAAACTTTTGTTTTGGCCAATGGCTATCAAACCATGAGTCCATGAAACTTTTTTTTGCTTGATCCTGCGGGTCCATACTAATCTATCCTTAAAAGCCGCTCTTTATGGGTATATTCTGGCTCAGCATCTTCACACCACAATCTTTGAATTTTGTACAAAATTTCTGTGTGGCTGCAGTATGCCAATAATTACTTGGATGTGGCATCTCGCTATAATGAGCTCAAACTCCTGAGTGCAGTTTTCAGTCATCTTCAAAATTGAGATCCCTCATCTACGGGCCATTAGACTCAAGCCTACCAAAATTGGTGTAAATCTGTCCATAAGTGACGGTAGCAAACAAATGATTGTACCTTTGAAACCTTATTGCCCAGTCAAACTTCAAATTTTGTGAGCTTCATGGTGGTCGCCCAATCAACCATATGCTGGAGAACTGCCTTCGCTATTTTGGAATGAATCACATTTCATATCTTACAGCGGCTAACTGTATGCTATCTCCTGATGACTCTTGCAAGCAAATTATAATGAGTCACACCTGTTTTATGACATGTTTGAGTACAAGCAGAGTATTTTGAAAGAACTCCCACTTCTTGTTTTCAGCAACCTAATTTGGGGCTTACTGTTTTTCTCAGTATCTAATTTAATCTCGTTAAGAGAAGATATTAGACACTCATGGGATAAAAAAATATTTTGGTTGAAAGAATGAATCTGGTGCTCTTGGAAAAGTGGGATGAGAGAACAGCCAAAAATTGTAGGTCTTCCAGGCACTCACAAAAAGTTGTAAGGTCAAAACGAAGCCTTAGAATAAAAAGCCTTTATTAAAACATGACTGAAACCATTAAAAAGCCAACATATTTTGACCTACACGGTCTTCATCAGGGCGTAAAAGGTCACATGGGCAAAGACAGACATATATAGATGGTACCACCCAGTAACAAAGAAAGACTAGTGTCACCTGATAAACTGCTAAAAGCAGAAGTACAAAAATTAACACTTAAGTTTGAACGCACTAATGAACACTCTAATTTGATCTATTTAAAAATGTTATTACCTGAAATGACTTTCAGTGTAGAAAATTGAGCATAAGTTCTAGGGTCTTGTTTTTTTCATGGCATGCATGGATATTTTTGTCATAATGTGGCATAAATAACTGCCCTAAACATAAATGCACCTTAAGTTTAGACTAACTGACCAACCGCTTGTTACAATCGTATGATTGCGCTTATGGTTGGAATAGATGCCTGCATACGTGGGGGGTGGGGTCCCGGGAATAAGTTTGGGAACCATTGGCCTACATGCAGTGGCTAATTCAACACAAAGTTAGTATCAGATCGTATTAGTATAATAATGGAGCAGACAAATGGTGGTTAAAAAAAGCTTAATTCCTTTATTCATTTGTATTGATTGGATAAGTGAAGTTGCATTATTTAAACACAGAGCTGCTGTTTAATGGTGAACGTTTTTGTGCTATGCAGGATGAGCAGGAGCTGGAGAAGCTGATGGAGGTGGATGTGCAGGCACAGGGGGTGGTGAAGGACATGCGGCAGAAGGTGGAGGAGGCGAAGAGCGCTCTGTCCTCCAACCGCAGCCGGGGGAAGGTTCTGGACGCTCTTATGGCACAGAAGAGGAGTGGGAAAATCCCTGGGATCCTGGGGCGGCTGGTGAGCTCATCTCCCCAATTCCACCCTTCTCCTCCCCTGAGCCCTCCCATTTACTAAAACCTTACCCCAGTTATTACATCATCATCCGAACCCCACCCTGTTTCTTACCGTGCCTCATCACTGAAACCCCACCCGACTCATTACATCATCGTCCAAAGTCCAACCCGTTTCTCGCCTTGCCTGTTTGCTAAAGCCTTACCCTACTCATTACCTCATCACCCAAAGCCCACCTGTTTCTTATCTCACCCCTTTACCAAAACCCTACCCCTCTCATTACATCATCATCCAAAGCCCACCCTGTTCCTTACCCCGCCCCTTTACCAAAACCCTACCCCTCTCATTACATCATCATCCAAAGCCCACCCTGTCCCTTACCCCGCCCTTCACCAAAACCCTACCCCTCTCATTACATCATCATCCAAAGCCCAACCTGTCCCTTACCCCGCCCTTCACCAAAACCCTACCCCTCTCATTACATCATCATCCAAACCCCACCCTGTTCCTTATCCCGCCCCTTTACCAAACCCTACCCCTCTCATTACATCCTCATCCAAGCCCCCCCTGTTCCTTACCCCGCCCCTTTACCAAAACCCTACCCCTCTCATTACATCATCATCCAAACCCCACCCTGTTCCTTATCCCGCCCCTTTACCAAACCCTACCCCTCTCATTACATCCTCATCCAAAGCCCCCGTTCCTTATCCCACCCCTTTACCAAAACCCTACCCCTCTCATTACATCCTCATCCAAAGCCCCCTGTTCCTTACCCCGCCCCTTTACTAAAACCCTACCCCTCTCATTACATCATCATCCAAAGCCCAGCCTGTTCCTTACCCCGCCCCTTTGCTGGAGTTCTACCCCATTCAGTACAACATCAGCCCAAGCCACTGTTTCCTAGCCTTGTCCCCACTCTGCACAGTGAGCAGGACGGCAGTGTTTCTGGAATAATCCTCCTCTCGAATGCCAGGGGGACCTGGGTGCCATTGACGAGAAATACGACGTCGCCATCTCCTCCAGCTGCGGCTCGCTGGATAACATCTTGGTGGACACCATCGACACGGCTCAAAAGTGCGTCAACTTCCTCAAGACCCAGAACATCGGGGTGGCCACCTTCATCGGCTTGGACAAGGTCAGCAGCAGCCATGGTCCTAACGCAGCCTTTGTGAGCGGGGCTAATTGTAGCAGCTTCAGTAACAGCTGTGCCTCTTCTCTCTCAGATGAAGGTTTGGGAGCAGAGCATGGGGCCGATACAGACCCCCGAGAACGCGCCCCGGCTCTTCGACATGGTAAAGCTGAAGGACGAGGCCGTGCGACCCGCCTTCTACTTCGCCCTGCGGGACACACTGGTGGCCAACAACCTGGAGCAGGCCACGCGACTCGCCTTCCAGAAGGACAAGCGCTGGAGAGTGGTGACCCTGCAGGGCCAGATCATCGAGCAGGCCGGTACTGAGCACAGCAGGAGGGATAGTGGCTCTGTAGTGAGGGGAGTGTTTTTAGGAGGGTGTTTGAGGTCAAGAGCCTGGTCACATGGGGAGGGGAGGTTGGTGTAGGGAGGAGGGCTGTGGGGGCTGTGTTTTTAGGAGATGTTCTCTTACCTGGAGATCTTTTCCCTCAGGAACAATGACCGGAGGGGGTGGCCGAGTGATGCGAGGCAGAATGGGCACTTCCCTGGTGTCAGAGGTCACGCAGGAAGAGGTAATGATACAGGCAGATTCATCAGTTAACCCTTTCAGCGCCGTGGGCAACTATAATTGCCAAATGATGTAAGATATCAAAGTCAGATGCTGTTGAAAACCTATCATGTGGCAACTTGTTGAAAAGAGCTCCCGCAAGGGAGCTCTTTTAAACAAGTTGCCACATGATAGGTTTTCAACAGCTCAGGATAATTACATTTTTAATTCCTTATGAATGTATTCGGCGCTCAAAGGGTTAACAGTCCTGTGGAGCACGCCACGCGCGTTGAAAGGCGCGACGTGTAACGGTCCTGTTTGGTCTGCGCAGCTGGACAGGATGGAGGGCCGTCTGCGGCAGGAAGTGGAGCAGCTGCAGAGCTGCCAGGAGAGGAAGCTGCAGCTGGAGGAGCGCGTCCACAAACTGCGCAACGAGCTGCGCACCATGAAGAACACGCTGGAGAAATACACCGCCAGCATGCAGGTACAGTACATGCCCACACACAGTCACTTTCTCGTCTTAACAAATGCGCACAGGCTCTGCGCTGCATTCTCGCTCTCGCACACGCACACCAGTTCTGCACTGCGCCTCCTCTTCCACAGAGCCTGACGGAGCAGGAGCACAATCTGAAGTCTCAGATGAAGGAGCTGGAGGCCGCCGTGGTGGCAGCTGCACCCGATAAGAGCAAGCAGAAACAGATGGAGAAGAGCCTGGAATCCTTCCGGAAAGGTGAGGAGCCTCATTACTCACATACTGCGGGCAGGAAGCGCGGCTTCTGATTGGTTATGATTCGACATTTTGTGACACATCATCAGTCAACTGAGCATAGATGTTCCAATTTCAATCGAAGGAGGCATTATCGGTGCACTCTTGCTATATTGCAGGCATTTATCAGAGGCTGTTCTCCGGCACATTGTGTTCAATTTTATGCTTAAAATAGCATCCATTTACGTATGCAGTTGGGTCCTTTGTGAAGCCATTCAAGCTAAGTAGCTTGTTCAAATGTTCAATGGCCATGTCCTACTTTGAAATTCAGACCAGCGATCTTGGAGTTGCCATGTGTACCATTTTTTTTTTTAAATGGTGTGTATAGGAAAGTGGGCAGCCTGTGTGGAGAGGTGATGTGTGGAGCTGTTGGGTTTATATGGCAGGCGTGTGAGGTACCCTGCTCTTGTCCCGTTAGAGTACGAGGCAGCAGCGAGCCGGGCGGGCAAGGTGGAGGCTGAGGTCAAGAGGCTGCACAATCTCATCGTGGAGATCAACAGCACCAAGCTGAAGGCCCAGCAGGACAAACTGGACAAGGTGAACCAGGAGCTGGACGACTGCTCGTCTGCCATCACCAAGGCCCAGGTGGCCATAAAGACTGCGGACAGGTGAGAGGCGTGGCCCCGCACCAGCTCCTCAGGCTCTCAGCTGTTTGTGAGGAGTTTTCTTTATCTGGGGTTGTTTGGGAAAGGTTGTCCTCAAACCATATGAAATCAAAAGTCCTCTCAATACGGCCATGTCCCACAATTAACAACCAAAATACACTGCCTGGCCAAACAAAAAAAAGAAATGCTGTTTGGATTGAAATTAGCAAATAGATCCTATGCTTGAATCATTATTGCAGAAATCAATGTTTCGGCTTGCAATAATTCTTTTAACCCCCGACTAATGCAGTGCGTAGCTTCTCATTTCTTAACCCTTTCAGTGCCGTGGGCAACTATAGTTGCCCAATGATGTAAGATATCAAAGTCAGTTGCTGTTGAAAACCTATCATGTGGCAACTTGTTTAAAAGAGCTCCCACAGGGGAGCTCTTTTAAACAAGTTGCCACATGATTGGTTTTCAACAGCTCAGGACAACTACATTTTTAATTCCTTGAAAATGTATTCAGCGCTTAACTCCTTCAACCCCACAGCCCTCTACAGAGGGCTGACCAACATACTCCCTTCAACCCCAAATTCCTGTGGGGAAAATTCAAATAATCTGACTAATTGATTGGAACATATCAGGTTACATTTAATGGGATTCCAGAGATAACAGTAAGATACAATGTCCAGATAATGACCAGCCCTCTACAGAGGGCTGTGGGGTTGAAGGGTATAGTGATGCTAGAATATCTGGGGTTGAAAGAGTTAAAGGGTTAAACGCGTCAGAAGACGTATCCCATCATTGAGGAAAGATGTGTTACTTTGCTTCAAGAGGCGCAAATTATGGGCTTGCGTCAAGCAAAGAAAACAACGAAGGAGAAATATCCGTAATTGGGTCAAGAACTGTCGAACAGTTTATTAAAACCTGGAAGGATAGTGGTGGACTGTCTGCTTCACTAAAGAAAGGGGTTGGGAAAAAATCGATATTTGTGATCAGAGATCACTAAAATGCTTAATAAATTGACAGTAGATCTCATGGCTATGTGTAATTTATAAAGGTAAGAGCATTTCCAAACGCATAGTGCAACAAGTACTTTCTTGCTGCGTGGCCTCAAGAAAGCCACTTGTTAATGACGCTAATGGGAGGGGGGAGCAGGGAATGACTTCAGTTCGATAGGCAGCATAAAGCTCGGGCTGAGGAGCAGTGGAAAGAGGTCATGTGGTCAGATGACTCCAGATTTACCCTATTCCAGAGCGATGGGCATATCAGGGTAAGAAAGCAAGCCCATGAAATGATGCACCCGTGATGTATACTGCCCACTGCACAAACGTCTGGGGGCAGTGATGATCTGGGCTTGATTCAGTTGTTCAGGTCTAGGCGCAGCAATGATGTGCAGCATGTCGGCAGAGTAGCTGAATATACCGAATGACCAGGTTGTACCATCAATGAATTTTTAGATCCCTGATGGCACAGGCGTATTGTGGGATGAAATGCCAGGATTCATCAGGTTAAAATTGTATATGAGTGGTTCAGCAAGCACGAGGAATCATTTTCACACCTGAAGTGGCCTCCAGAGTCCTAAAGTTACCAAATGAAGGTTTCTGGGGTCTGCTGGAGAAAGCTTTATGGAGTTGTTGGACTCCTATAGGTAATATAATTAATGCAACTTTGGTTGGAAATAAATGCTGTGACATTGCATAAGATTGTCAAAACAATGCCATGTCAAATACACGCTGCGATTGAAGGAAAAGGTGGCCTAACAAATTACTGACTTTTTTTTTTTTTTTTTTTGGGCCAGGCAGGGTAATTTAGAGGGATTGTGCTTTTGATGATTATTGCAAGTAGTGACTGGCTGAATGCTATCGATATTCAGATATTTTCCGTTGGTCGCTCAGTGATGGACAGAATATGAATTCCTGCACAGCTTTTTCTATGGATTCAAGAAGAGAGACTATAAAGCATCAGACCCTGGAGCTCTGCATGGACTTCCGGCAGGTTTCTGGCCACCATGCTGTCTGCCTGTACTTCGATTTCATTTTTAAACTTGGACATTGTGTCATCGGTAGCCACATAAAAACACTTAAACCAAGTGAAGGCAGTGTCCCTCTAATATGACTGCAAATCCAATTGTGCAATGAAAGCACTTTTCACAAATGTAATTTTGCAGTAGAGCTTTCTGAGTGGCACTGTGGATGACACTGGGTCAGGGTGGAGAAGGGCTCCCCGTGCAGAAACGGCTCGGCTTTTCATGGTCACGCACGGTTGTGCTACCATGAAGTATAGTGCATCATGCAAAAAGATGGCTGTTATTATATCATATTAGCATCAAATACATGTTCAAATGTTGATGTAAACAAACAAGACGGCACCCTGAGCCCGTGATTGGTGGGTTGCACATGTGACATTAGTCATGATTATCCTATCCCCTTGCGAAAGTATCGGGGGATGCTATGGGTCAGTGGTCATCATGCCACCGCATCCGCCACAGAGTTTTGGTTGTAATGGCTCCAGAGCAAACAGTTTTTCTCTGATCCATTTCACATTTAGTGTTGACCCCTTGCTAACGATGATGGAACAAAATTTGGTGATTTTGTGGGAGAACAACTGGAATAAATTACATGGGCTTCATTCTCATAATCGCCTAACAGGTCACAAGTTTTGAACGGTTTCTTTCAAACTTGATGCGAGCATTGTGTGTTGAGATGATCAAGCCTGGTGATTTTGGTAGTTACTACCTATACTTGTAATAAATTATGCACATTAATTGTAGTTAAATTTATTACATATGTAGAAAAAAATGAGTCAAGGTGTAAAATCTTTATTATAGAAGTCAGTATGTATTCAAGACTGCCTCAGTTTTGCACTAAAATAGTGCTTTGAGTCCTTGAATTTCCATAGATAACTCCTAAAAATAAAAAGCATAATCCCAGAGTAACAAAAATGTGTCAATAAAATGCAAACCAGTGACTGATTAGCAACACTAGAATCGGATTTTGACTTGGAGTGGAGCGGATTTCCTGTCATTTGATTTCTTGTTGGGCTGATCAGTTTTCTGAGCATGCGCAGAACTGCTGCCACAGCTCCTGTAAGTACCTGAAGAGGTTGTCTGCTACAGAAATGAGCATGTTATTTTACTGGCAAAGCATTTGGATATGCTTTACTCCACGCGGCAGCAGGTTCACTATAGGTTAAGCAAGGAGAAATTCAGGTGATTAGGAGGCACAGATACTGTTGTCTGGATACAGATGAGAGCCACATTCTGAAGTAAGGTCTCCTCACACAGGAACCTGAAGAAGTGTGAGGAGGCCGTGTCCCGGCTGGAGGCTGAGATCCAGGAGGGCGAGAAGGTGATGGAGGACATGACTGAGCAGCTGAAGAAGCTGGAGGAGCAGGCTGCTGCCGTCATGACTGAGTGCCAGAAGGCAGAGGTCAGTGAGGGGAGTTGCTAGCCCTCAGCATCCTGGGACTTGTAGTCTGTGTCTGATGCACTTGATGAGAATCTATGCCGAGACCTGGGTCTGCAGCTGGCTGCTCCTTCAGTCCTGTTGACTCTTTAATGTGCAAGATCACAAATGCGTGATTATACTGTTCTGAACTGAGCATTATAATCCTGATGTAACAGTTGTTAGGTTTTACAGGTAATTGGGTTCTTGAATGCTTTTTTTTTTTATTGGGCTCAGATTGCTAGCTTAGCTAATGACGAAATGTTTCAAATGAGCTAAAACAAAAGCTGTCTCTATGTAGTCTGTTTAATTTGGCCACGTACCTTAAAATTTGGCAAATTTTTTGAAAACTTAGCCGCTGACTGAGGCAAACCAGCCCTGCCTCCCGGTAGCAGGGAATCACATCAGCCGCAGAGGAAGGAGGGCTAGCACAAGAGGAATGAATGATACTGACTGTCTGCATTCTTCATCTTCCTAAACTTCACTCAGTATTGTGATGTCAGGAATGTTTTTTTAATATATATTTTGGTGTATTTAAAATGTACTGGTATGTTAATTTTAATCATTCTGAATGTCATCCTTTTTTTGTAAAATTCTATACATTCTATATTTACAATGGTTAAAATTGGTTCAAGTTTTTTGTTTGGTAAGGGGAGAAATGGGACTCCTTCTTTCATCACTAATGGCATGCTATACTTTTTTAAACAAAATGTTATATTTTACACTTTTTTGCATCAATTCTAAGCTTTGCCTAGAATAAGAATCATGGCCAGAATGCACCAGATTTCACCAGGAGGGTCAGATGCTTATTGTTATGCTGTGAATGCACACCAGTTTAAAAAAAAAAAGAAAAGAAAATCAGTCAAAAAAGATGTTTTCTCACCAGCATCTGTTGTTCTGCTGACTCTAAATGTCATTGCCATTACTTTTGCTTTGAAGATCTGAATGCTTGAGGTGATCAGGTGTATCCTCAGATTGCATCCGTTCAGGCAGCCTCGCGGATATATCTGATTGGTCCTGGGTTCCTCTCATCCAATAGGACGACCTGCCTGCAGTGCAGGAAGAGCATCGTGGCCTATTACAGGAGATCAAAGCCATCCAGGAGCAGGAGCACGCCCTACAGAAGGAGTCCCTTGGGGTGCGCCTAAAAGTGGAGCAGATAGAGGCCGCGATCACAGAGCACCAGAATAAGATCAAGCACTGGCAGAAAGAGGTGTGTGGCTGACGCCTGTCCACTCCAGGCCCCCAGTGCTTGGAATGGGAGCTGAAGCTCAACCCTGCCTAGTGGCACTTTGTAATATTGCTGCAGTTTCTATAAAAGCTACTTTGCCTTAGGTTTGTATGGTAAAATACGGCTTGCAACTGGGCTAGTAAAACGGTGTAGGAGAGCAGGTTAGAGTTCTTACACATACTGTTGCCTGGCTAAATTATGTCCGAGAGGTCCTTCTCTTTTCTCAAAAACCTGACACTAGTAATTGGCCTGGTAGTTTTGCTCTTTTTCATACCAAGCCACTAACCTTGCTTAAGTTTGTGCGTCTGTCAGTTAGGTGCATTAAGATGAATGTTTTTTCAAACAGTAGGCCTGCCAATTTCAATGGATGGTGTCTTTCCCTATATCATGTTAGTTCAATCATTTATTTCATCAGTATTTATTTTGAGAGCATTGCTTTTTAACATACCAACAGGTTGCTTTTATGTTCTCATAATTTTTACAGTTGTCTATTTTACTGTATGCGTGTAAGTTTGTGTTTACTGTATGGTTGGGAAGAAAAAGTCAAGAGAAGTACTGGGGATGTGCAGAATTTGGTTTCAGTTGCTGAAGGGCCATGGCAATGCATATTCACGTGTCAGAGTCAATGAGGTTAATATTAGCAGATTTTTATTGGCTCTGATAACTGTCAAACTTCCTCGAGCTGATGCCATCTCACCTAATTGAATGCTGCTCCCCAGTCAGGAATGCCAAAACTGCAAACCCTTGGGGCCAGGTCACGCGGTAACGGAGTTACAAAATTGGTGTATTTTGTATCATAGCTCCAAAACTAAGTAAGATAGAGTAACAGTTTAAATGGCTTAGTGTAGGTCTTCCCTAGTACTTCAAAAAACAAAATAGCCAATTTTGGTCCGTTACTGACCAGTTTTTTGCCATTTTTCACCCAAAATAAATCAAATGAACAAAATTGGCTATTTTGTTTTTTGAAGTACTAAGGAAGACCTACACAAAGCCATTTAAATTGTAACTCTATCTTACTTAGTTTTGGAGCTCTGATACAAAATACACCAATTTTGTAACTCCGTTACCGCGTGACCTGGCCCCTTGTTTTCAGAACTCATAAGCTGGTGCCAGTTTTCTATGATTCCTCGTCCCTCAAACTTATTACCAAGCTGCCTCATGCCCCACTTTTCACCCCCCATAAAAACCCTGTGACATCATCACAACTCTCTCTTCTGAGCCCCTTGGACTACATCGTCTTTCAGAAGACCTTTAATATTGAAGCTCTCGCTATGAATCTTTGAACAAAGGTCACTCCCTGCGACTATGATTTTGTTAATGCAGCAAAATAAATTGCAGGAATGTAATGTATTTGAATGGCTCTTCAGATTTGTATTTGTAAAACTGATGTAAATGATGACCTCCAGTGGTTGAAATGGGCACTTCCTGCAGTGTTACCACTCAGATTGAAAGGGGAAAGGTTATAATGGCCTG
The DNA here is from genome assembly GCA_029692085.1 of Gymnothorax javanicus. Lineage (NCBI taxonomy): Eukaryota > Metazoa > Chordata > Actinopteri > Anguilliformes > Muraenidae > Gymnothorax > Gymnothorax javanicus. The sequence goes on along the minus strand of CM056195.1, from coordinate 22,866,720 downwards.
ATGGTTTAAACGTTTGCACAGCGTTGCATGAAGGATATTAGGCTGCACACAGCTTTATCTTAACTGCGACTCTGCCCGCACCCTCAGGCATCTAAGATCTCCCTGCACACCATTGATGATCAGCCAGCTGTGGAGCTGCCCAAGCTGACCACTGAGGAGCTGGAATCTGGTCCCAACGCCAACATCATCAACAATAAGATTGCCCTGCTGGAGGCTCGCTGCGAACAGATGAAGCCAAACCTGGGTGCAATCGCAGAGTACAAGAAGAAGGTACAGCCCTGCCCTTCAGGCCTAATGGAGTGTCAGTATGACTGTTAGTAACGAGGGTATGGATGTGCCAAATTTGAGCATGTATGTGATCGCCACTGAATAGTGTGTGAATGTGATGAGTAATTCTGAGTTTTGATGTGATTGTGGTAATGCTGTGTGTGGATGTGACTTGTCCATTGGGGTGTGGATGTGATTGTTTTTAAACTGCAGTGTGGATGTGACTGTTTTTTACTTTGGGATTTGGGTGTGACTGTGGTAAACTGGGGTGCTGATGTCATTGTTATAAACTGGGGTGTGGATGTAACTTTTTACTCTGGGGTGTTGATATGACTGTTATAAACTGGGATGTGGATGTGACTGTTTTTACACTGCGGTGTGGATGTCCTTGTTATGAACTGGGGTGTGGATGTGACTTTGAGAAACTGAAGTATGAATGTGACTGTTGTAAACTGAGGTGTAAATGTGCAGTTTTTACACTGGGGTGTGGATGTGACTGTTTTTACACTGCGGTGTGGATGTCCTTGTTATGAACTGGGGTGTGGATGTGACTTTGAGAAACTGAAGTGTGAATGTGACTGTTGTAAACTGAGGTGTAAATGTATGGTTTTTACACTGGGGTGTGGATGTGACTGTTTTTGCACCGGGGTGTGAATGAGACTTGCAAACTGGGGTGTTGCTGTTACCACAGGAGGAGCTCTACCTGCAGCGCGTGGCAGAGCTGGATGACATCACCACACAGAGGGACAATTTTAAGCGGGGATGTGAAGACCTGCGCAAGCAGCGACTGAATGAGTTCATGGCCGGCTTTAACATAATCACCAACAAGTTGAAGGAGAACTACCAGATGCTGACTCTGGGGGGCGATGCTGAGCTGGAGCTGGTAGACAGTCTGGACCCATTCTCTGAGGGCATCATGTTCAGGTACATGCCCAGCTTCCGCATAGTCAAAGCATTGTGTGGGGAGGAATTGAGCTAATGATTGTTCCAGGCCCATACGTTTCAAAGCGTACAGCACGGTCCAATCACAGATATTTCTGCATGTTGCTTGATGAATTTGGTGGGCTGCTGAAAGCTGGCTAGCTGTCGACTGTCTGAGACGCTGCCTCGTTCTGCTATTATATCATATTTTTCTCTTCTAATTTGTGGTAAAGTGTTTTTATTTCAATTATTATTTGTGAATTAGAAATGTGATTGTATATTCAACATCCTCATTTATGGGGTTTTATCAAATAAATAAATTATGGAGGCAACTGTAGGCTGTGATGCCTTGACATTGCCCATAGTCCCGTCACAAGTGGATGTGTTATCCAACTTTGCATTCAAGAAAGTTTCATGACTTATTGTTGGCCTGTGACGATGAAGCATGCACCTGCCATTTTGACCTGCTTTGAGTCTTTGATCGAAAATGGTGCTGGTTTGACCTTTTTCCTTCTTATCTCTCCAGTGTTCGACCTCCGAAGAAGAGCTGGAAGAAGATCTTTAACCTGTCGGGGGGAGAGAAGACCCTGAGCTCTCTGGCCCTGGTCTTCGCTCTGCACCACTTCAAACCCACGCCGCTCTACTTCATGGACGAGATCGATGCTGCCCTCGACTTCAAGAACGTTTCCATCGTAGCATTCTATATCTATGTGAGTAAACTTGATTTTTTTCCAGAAGTAATGCTAGAGCCATGCTCATAAGATTAACATTACTGTTCACACAGATCTGTTGGGCTGCCTAAGACTCTTTTCTGATGGCATCAGCATGCTTTTTCTTAGGACTGTTTTGCCTTTTTTTCTTTTTTTCTTTTTTTTGGTCTGGTCTGTATTTTGTTAGTCCTTAAGCAGTGTCAGACCTTTTTGCTATAGTCACATATTAATCTACTTTTATGCAACACTTCGTTGGAAGCAGGCACCTGGAAAATCATGACAAAATGTAGCTTATTTTAGTGCAAAAAGGATTTTTTTCCGTATCTAATAATGGAAAATTATGCACTATATGTTAAATCTAACAAGAAGATATTGGCATCAATATCCCCTGCCACCATGGCATCCCATTTTTGCACCCAATCAAGGTCATGATTAGTATCATACACAAAATATTATTCATCGTCAAGGAAAAGTTTTCTGACAAACTTATCCCCACTAATCCGTCCAGGCGGATGAATGAGCTCCATTGCTATATCCCGCACTTCACTCCCCGCCTCTCCGCTTTGTGGCGGGGGCAAATAATATATTACAACAATAATGGTTTATTGTTTATAAACATACTGAGGGGCACCAGCTTGTATTTTTTGTGAAAGCTAGCTCGCGGAAATTTGTGATCTTTAGAGATTGTGGCATGTGATCGAGCCCAAAAGAAAAGGGTGTGTATCGTGGAACTCTGGGACCGCTGGACTGCACTAAAAGTGGCAAAAAATTTGGAATTGCATTCCGACGTTGCTGGATTGGTAACTGGTCAGTGCATTACCACCCAACATTTTCTGTCCCATCCACCAACCACTTATGCACTTTGCAAGATGACGTCCATGTTCATATACTATATGTGAATTCTTCAAATGTTGGTTCATGAAAAGGAAAGGTTTACAAATGCAATATGATGCATCTTCACAGATTTGTGTGCATGTTGACTTTTGCTTTACGTTGAAAATTTGAGTTGGATGCTCTGAAGATAATTTCCAAAAATTAACTAAATGTTTTGACTGTCCATGTACCTCACTACCTCTTATCAATCAAAAGGACATTTTGACAGTTAAAGCATATGAAATTCAAAAAAAAAAAAAAAAAATCACACCATTTCACACGACGCCAAAGCTATATTTCTGGTACCTGCCTTTAATTTAGGAGTGCTGATTTAGTTGATTCGCACCACATTGTTATTGAGGTCAAAATGAGTTGCAGCTTTTTACAGCCAAAATGCAAAGTATCAGATTCTAGGGCATCCAAATGCCAATATAGGTCTCCTGAGAGCAGTGAAATGTGCCCTGGCATTACCAAGGCACTGCATAAATCCTCTGCATAATACTATAATAAGAGCCCATTCAGACAGGATTAGAGTGGCATGTGACACAATTGTTTACAGAAACTGCAGGGTAACAATGTTGTCCTCCCCAAATTGTTTAAAAAAAAAAAAAAACATACCAATGACATTCAGATTGCAAGCACTCAGTATTGTGAGAGCAGACTTGTGTTGAATTCTAGGTTGTGCCCTTGCTCCTCAGTGCCGTGGGCTCACTGCCAGTGCAGGGCGTTTTACTGCAGTGCAATACTAACCTGCAGATCCCAGCTTAGACTGATGGCTTCATTCCCCCCCCGACAGGAGCAAACAAAGAACGCCCAGTTCATTATCATCTCCCTGCGGAACAACATGTTTGAGATGGCTGACCGGCTCATTGGCATCTACAAAACGCACAACACTACCAAGAGTGTGGGCATCAATCCCAAAGTCATCGCTTCCAGGGAGCTACAGGAAGTGTGCTCTGCCTGAGTCAGTGGGACTGCTTTTAACCAATCAAACGCCTGTCTTTTCCTTTGCCTGTCCCTCGCCTGTCGATCTCAACTGTCCTGTTGTCCTCTTGTATGAAATTGAGATGTAATTTCCCTTTCCCTGTTTTTTTTCTATGTGACAAAGCTGCTGTAGTTTTATATTAAAATGCTATTAAAAATAAAAAAAATTATAATCTTAAACCCATCAAATTGGTTGGTTTCCTGTATTTGAACACTCCTGTGGAAGTTTGTAAATTCTTAACGTGGGTATGTGAAGCATAGTGAGCCAGCCGCCCACCTTTGAGACAGGCAATGTTTACCAGAGACGCTGAGACGTCTGATTTGAGACGGGTCCGACCGTTTCCAGCATTAAATTGTCAATAGCCTATGTGAGAAGGGCGAGCATTTGTATTAATAACAATGGTTGTCCCGAAAAATCTGCGCAGTCGATTTGACTTTCATTCTTTGAACTGATGAGCTGCAGTGCCAGGAACGAAATTGGGCTCAAATATAAACTCATTAACATATGACCAATCCGCGCACTTCTGTCTTATTATTTATGCACCACAATGGCGCCATGGCGAAGTCTCGTAGCGTGTGTGCGCAACTGGGCATTGTCCGTTTATTCAAGAGTTGAATAAAGTTGTTTTAGAGGTAGGTTAGCAATTGTATTGATAACGTAGATGTCAAAGAGCATTTTATTCACTGTTATGTGATTCAAAACGCTCTGTCTTGCACTGATTTGTTCGATTAAATGCCTCTTCCAAAGCGCCTTCAAGTAGTTTTTATTCGTTTCGGTGTGTGAGTGTCGGCAATAGAAACTTGTGTATCAGAAATCGGGAATTTGAGTAAAAGTAGCCTGAAAGACGAATATACGTACATAAATAAGCGGAGCTACGATTACCGTAATATATCTTTGAATCATATCGCCAGCTTTCCGCATCCCCAGCTGATCCCCTTGATGTGGCACAAGACATACATTATTTCCTTCTTGGCTCTCTTGTAAGTTGTAGAATTGGGTGAATATTTCTATTTATAATTAATTTGAAATGACCATCTTTAGGCGAGATGGTATTCCTTCTACTGCAGCTGATACAAACTACGTGTAAAAGCTAACAGTTCTGCCACGTCGAAACTGCTCGTCTCTTGATCACCAGAGATGGCGATTCCCAACGAGTTCTTTCAGTCATGTTAATGGTGTTCTGAAATTGCGAGGCGAGCTTCGAAACGTAGATATCTGCGATGCAGCCCAAACATCAAAAAGGCTTCTAAGTGCAAGTTTCGTCATTGCAAGTTTTTATATATGCGGCTCTGACACGAGAAATGATTGGTCATACAGTTGCAATAAAAATTATTCAACCCCCACTGCAAATTGGGTTTAATAGCAAAATTTACAAACTTTCAGCTGTTTGCGATAAACAGATTAAACAAGAACATTTTAAATGGCTCAACACAACTAATATTACGAGTGGTTTCTCCAAATTTAACTCAAAATGCCACTTTTAATGACTACTGCAGTCTCAAAATTATTCAACCCCCGAATAGAATCCCTCATAAGAGCATATTTGCAAGTCAGGTATTGCCTCAAGCACACCTAATGCAGCTAATCAAGAGCTTAATTAGTTGCATCAGGTTTGCTTGAGATGAAACACATCAAATACTCGCACTCGGTAGGAGTTAGTTGACAGTGACATTTGATTGCATATTAGAAATATGGCTGTCAAAAGAATTGTCCAAAAAGCTAATAGAGGAGATCATTGCCTGACACAAACAAGGAAAAGGATACAAAAAGGTAGCACAGGCACTGAATTTTCGTTGAGATACAGTCAGAAGCATAGTCTGCAAGTTCAGAGTTAAAGGAAGAGAGGCTACAGTACCAGGATGTGGCAGAAAGAGGAAGCTACCAATGGCTGTCACCAGATTCCTGAGGAGACGGGTGGTCAAAAACCCTCGAGTGACTGCAGGAGATCTGCAGCAAGACTTGGAGGCAGGAGGCACTGAGGTTTCAGTTTGCACAGTAGGGCGCATACTAAACGTTGAAGGTCTCCAAGACACACAACAGATCCAAAAGCACAAGCTCCAATATGCTCAAAACCATATAAATAAGCCACAGAAATTTGGGGATATTGTTCTGTGGAGTGATGAAACAAAACTGGAATATTTCGGGCTTATGAATCAGTGGTATGTCTGCAGGGGAATAAAGAAGCATATTGAGGGTTTGGAGCACAATGGTTATATGTCCAAATTTTGTGGTTTTGAGATTTTTACCCCGTCACAGCTTTCTATCAGCTAATCCTTGGAGCACAATAACTATGTGTCCATCTGCATTCATTTTTAATCAGAATTAGCATTTTCATTTTGTGATATGTCCAACAAAATCTGCTTAAATGAATTAAACATTGACATTTTGATGAATAAACATAAATTTTAATACAGAATAGTCTGTCTTCCATTGCTCACAAACTTACCTTCAACCAATCACCATTGTGTTATGTCACATGCTAGAATTGTTGGAGCACTGAGGTGACGTCCATTTTTGGCAATTTTGAGCATGTTGTTGCAGTTACACTACTATGAAAACTTAGGTGTTCAATATACTTCTGAACCATGCAGCAAAAGAGTGACTGGTTTAAAAAAAAAAAAAAAAACCTGATTTAATAGAACACTTGGAAACCTAAAAATCAATTTTTCTCAAAACTTTTAAAATGGACGTATAACCATTGCGCTCCAAACGCTCGATATGCTGAAAAGCACTCCCTGCCTACAATGAAGAATTGTGGGGGCTTTGGGATGTTCTGCGGCTGACTTGCTTCCTCTGGCACTGGAAATCTGCAAAGTGTGGAGGGCAAGATGGATTCAGTCAAGTACCAAGATATCGAAGGAGAAAATATCATGCCGTCTGTGGGGAAGCTGACGCTTGGGCATCATTGGACCTTCCAAAAGGACAATGATCCTAAGCATACCTCAACATCCACCAAGGCTTGGTTTCAGAAGAAGTCTGGGAAGATTCTAGAGTGCCCATCACAGTCGCCTCACTTGAATCCCATTAAAAAATCTCAGGTAGGATTTGAAGAACACAGTTGCAGCATGCAAACCCTAGAATATTAGTTAACTGGAGGCCATTGTCCATGAGGACTGGGCTAAGATTCCTTGGGAATGCTGCCAAAAGCTGACATCTGCCTATGTATCACATTTCCAGCAGGTCATCGTGACAAAAGGGTTTTCTACTAAGAATTAAGTAATTGGGTTGAATAATTTTGATTGCAACTGTATGTTATGTTATATTTGAGCTCAGAACCAGAGTGAGGAAAAAAACTTTGCAGGCCGGGCTATAGCTGTTCTGAACTGAGAGATCGCCCCGAATACTGCTTCGCGCTGAGCTGGCGACTCACGGACGTGCTGGCCATGCTGGGAGCCCCAGTTGAGAGAAATTTCATTGCTTCGGTCAGTGACATCATGTCGACTGCCGGCTACTTTCAGCACTGTTGTTTCCCAACTGAGATCTTTATAAATGTTAAAGAATAACAAGATTTTGTTTCTGATGTGCATTCTAATACTCATTTAGTTTAGAAAAATATTTGGTGCTGTAACACCGAGAAATGACAGAAAAACCGATAAGGTAGATCGGCGGATGGGGATCAGAACTTGATCTCCCTACACAATCTAATCACTTACTGAATAATGTCAGGGAAATGGCCAGTCTTTCCACTAGAGACCATTCTTGGAGAATCTCTGTTCTAAACAAGATAAAATATAGGGCACTGGCGGCCCCAGCTGCTCCCGTCGTTAAGATTAACAAAATGTCAAAGTTTTTGTTGACGGACGGACGCGCGCACGGATGGAGCCTGACACCATAGCTCCCGTGCCACTCAGGCGGCAGGAGCTAATTAGGAGCCTGTAACTGAAAATGTTGAGATAAAGCAAAATGTCGAAATTTTTGGTGATATTTTTAGGCGAGTGACCTTGAAAAATAGGCCAAGATCACCTTTAGGCACTTCATTTGTAAGTCTTTATGAGATGCATGTCAAGTAAAAATTAGGAGCCTGTAACTGAAATAGTTGATGAGATTACGCAAAATGTCGAAATTTTTGGTTATATTTTTAGGCCAGCGACCTTAAAAAATAGGCCAAAGTCACCTTTAGGCACGTCATTTGTAGGCCTTTATGAGATGCATGTCCAGTAAAAATTAGCCTGTAACTGAAATAGTTGATGAGATAAAGCAAAATGTCAAAGTTTTTGGTGATATTTATAGGCCAGTGACCTTGAAAAATAGGGCAAGGTCACCTTTAGGCAGGTCATTTGTAGGCCTTTATGAGATGCACGTCCAGTGAAAATTAGGAGCCTGTAACTAAAATTATGAGATAAAGCAAAATGTCAAAGTTTTTGGTGATATTTTTAGGCCAGTGACCTTGAAAAAATAGGCCAAGGTCACCTTAGGGTCATTCCATGTCAATTCAACAAATGCCTCCCACCTGACCATCTCAGATTTGTCTAAAAAAAATTATCACAGAAAGGTAATATACTTAATAGGCTGTGTGCCGAATTTCAGTTAAATATGTATTAGTTTTGGCAGAAAAAATAATAAAGATGGTAGTGTTGTGCGAATTTTCACACTCGTTTTTGCAACGTCAAATAAAAGGGAGTTTTTAGGAGGCAATATCTCGTGTTATACTTATGCCATTGCCTCAAAATCGTCCACAGTGTAGCATCTAGGCCCAGTGAACTAGGCAAGCACATTTTCAATGGTTTTTCTCTTTTTCTTAAGGAGCTAAGGCAGTTTGAAAATGCTAATTTATTTGACGAAGTTGTCTGTGACACCAACTTTGAAAGCCATTTATGACCAAAGTCATGCAGGTAGAGAGCTGATTTTTTCTGGGCAAGCTCTCCTCACATAGTGCTATTGGTACAATAAACAGCAAGCATGTCAATTTCATGGTTGTCCAGAAAATACACAGCAAAATCCTAAAAAAGCCAAAATTTCATGAAATTTGACATCAAATTGCCGAGGTGAGACAACCTATAAATTCTTGAATTCTTTACAATCTTAAAGCTTACATTCTTGGCTATCTTTGGTTCAAAGGTGGTTGTGGTGCAACTCTTCATTAAATAGTTATGATTTTTTTAGTAACACCTTATAAACGCTCGTTTTTCAACTGTTTTTTAATGTTAATACAAATTTGAGATCTGATCCTAACAACCGTTGGTGTCTGAAAGTCCACACCAAGGTGTTCCCTGTTCCTTTGGGGTTTCTCTGTCTTTTTCCAGTGTAGACCACTGGATACAATGTGCCTTAATTTCATGTCCCGTGGGATAACAAAAATCGCAGAGGGGATTCAAACCTGCATATGTATTTCTCTGTCAAAAGATATATTGAGCACAAACATGAATTTTCCTATTTAATAATTATGTGAATCTGGCAGAGAAATGGGTACTTACAAGTATCAACCTTTTTACATCCTGGGCTATTTCTATTATATAGCAGGCCATTTATCAAAATTAGGAACACTTTAATTAAACTGCTACTGTATGCACAATTATAAATGTCAATTTGGGGTAATAAACAATTTGTAAGTCCTCCAATGCCATCCAATGGTTGAGATTATGTCATCATTCATCAGTTTTGTTAACATGTTTCAACATGTCTCAGTGAGAGGCAAGCCCTAATCTGAGCACTCTTGCCACCGATGACATCAGATTAATTTTCATGCACCCACGTGGACCAGCAAGAAGTTTTTACTGGCCACACAGAGAGGATGTTTGCTGGGTACCTGTACAACATGTCATCACTAAGATGCCAGCACCCACAACTGCCACGGGACGCAGATATAACCTAAATGAGGAATCTGTTAACCCTCTGTTAACCAAGTACCTTTCCAACTGTGTAAAAATCATTTCCCTAGGCAAATATGTTGATTATGGGCCAATATTTGGAAAAATGGGGGGGGAAATTGACCCTTTGGCCCACCTTTCCAAAATGTAGCAGATCTGCTACATTGAGTAATAATGCGAATGGAAATATTAAAGTGACGGACCGTTCAAGTTATTCTCAAATGTTTATTTGGCAATAAGAAACAAAACCAGCAGGGTGTCCAAACTGTTAACCCTTTCACTTTATGTAGCAGATATGCTACGGTGGTTAATAGAGGGTTAATTCCGCAAAACTGTTTATGATGAACTTGAAATGAGTAATCTAATGTACACTGTATTGACCGTGATACATTTGAACGTTTGGACAAAGTAATGATGTGGCTATAATGTATTTTGCTTAATAAATTTTGTATATACACGTTTGATATGGCATTTCTAATAAAAACATATTTGCCATTGAAAATGTGTTTCACAAGTGTACTGGGCATAGATGCTACACTGTGGCAATTTTTGAGCCCATGGCATTGATATAACTAGAGATATTGCCTCCTAAAAATCCACTTTTATTTGACGTTGCAAAAAGGAGTGCGAAAATCAGCAAAATGTTGCCATCTTTATTTTTTTGGTCAAACTAAAGAAGATATTTAACTGAAATGTTGCACATATCCTATTAAGTACATGGCCTTGGTGTGAGAATTTTTTTAAAAAGATCTGAGATGGTCAGGTGGGGAAATTTTCTGAAATTTGTTGAATTGACATGGAATGACCCCTTTAGGCACGTCATTTGTAGGCCTTTATGAGATGCATGTCCAGTAAAAATTAGGAGCCTGTAACTGAAATAGTTGATGAGATACAGCAAAATGTTGAAGTTTTTGGAGATATTTTTAGGCCAGTGACCTTGAAAAAAATAGGCCAAGGTCACCTTTAGGCACGTCATTTGTAGGCCTTTATGAGATGCACGTGTTATGGTCCCAATTTGTTATGGCGTAGCGGACAGCAAGGGATGACAGACAAAATTTTAAAACTTTAACAGATTTAATTAAACACTTTGAACTAATCTACAATCTACTCTACTGACCAAGATTGAAATAAAAAAAATGAGATATTTACAGTCCCTTGGTAATTGAGATGGGGCTGCTATGTTGCGATGTCCTGGGACAGGAAAATGCTCCAACACAGGCAAAAATCCACAAAAAGCTTCACAGGTCTTGAAAAGGAGTGACAGGTCTGGTCAAATGTATCCTTCCACAATTTCTCCTTGCAATTTCTCCTACTACCTTTCACTCTCTTAATTTTTCTCCTTATATACTCTTTTCCAGCCCCCTCTGAGGCATGCCCAGGACATGCCCCAAAACCTAGCTCCAGACTGGGCTTAACAAAAAAAATGTCAATACTGCCATCTAGTGGCTTTTTTTTTTTTTCCACATTAAACACGTCCAGTAAAAATTTGGAGCCTGTAACTGAAATCGTTGATGAGATAAAGCAAAATGTGTTGACAGACGCACGCATGCACGGACAGAGCCCGATACTATAGCTCCCGCACCGCGAGCGGCGGGAGCTAATAAACTTGTGGCATCACCGACTGTAATAAATAAAAGTACTATCTTCAGGCTTGTATTGAGTCTGTGGCATTTGAGACGTCCTTAGGCTGTTCCCAGTATTCGTCGCGATGGGTCAAATCGAGGCTGTCCGCGCTTGGCGTATTCGTATCGTCTAAGATCACTTTAGGTTTTCCCTGCAACAAAGTACAACACTGAATTCATTTAGGTTTGAGGTTTCAATAATGCCAATTTTCTTTTATTTTCAGCTCCCTTCAGTGTACCAAATACACTAATGCACTCATGTTTCTATACAAGTTCAGCTGTGTATTTAAGATGAGTTTCTTGTATAATTAAATGTGGTGTTTTGAATTGAAGTGGTGTCTTTGACTCTTTCTTCTGTGTCAATGGCACAAAATACCCATCAGTTATTTCTTTTGTTTGTAACAAGCTGGTTCTTTGGGATGAACCACTACCGTAGGTGGTTTCGTCTTGGCCAGGGTGGCCTGGTCGCAGGGGTCAGACACCCTGAGATTCCATTCTGGCTAAAGCTATGGTGTGAAGCGCCCTGCAGTTGCTCCAGAGTGGAAGCAGTCACGTCTGGAGTATTTTGTTCCATGAACTTATCCACACTTTAAAAGGTTATCAGTCAATGTGAATTTTATTGAAAATGTTAAAAAATACATCATTAGAGAAAATAAACTACGAGTTAAAACAGTTAAAAGTCTTTGTGGGAGCATAACTGCAAATCAGGAAGAGCTCCAAATTTGTTCTTTCATTAGAAATGTTTCCTGGTCTTAATTTTTTTTCTGCTTAAAGCCAGTCTATCATTTCTATGAAGAACTGCAATTATGTGTAATGATGAACCACATTAATCAGCACGTGTTAATGAGGTTACATTAAAGGAACAGGCAGTTAGAAACGTTATACTGGGACTCGAAGTGCATACTCCTGTGCTGGGGGCTTGGGTCAAATGTAGCTGTTCTTTTCACTTGGGGGTTTTAAATAAACACAGAATTACACGAAATCAGGATTCTGACCCTACGCGCTGAAAATCTGACGTACAGCCAGATTTTTTAGACCTCTACCCTGATAACAGAAAAATGAACGCACCTTCCTTGATTGAGAAATGTAAACACCTGGAAGTACATGCAATCATCACTGTCCAACATGGTGAGGTCAATAACCTGGTGCCTTCAACCCACAGGCCCATCAGAATTGCCCCATTTTGCTGGTAAGCTGCTTGATCACCAGGCTGATGCTCAACACCAACACTACCAGACGGCCACTGTCAGTTCAACTTGTTTTGAATTTATATTTCAAATGCCTCTGATGCTATTGCAAAGTCTATTCTTGGTCCATTAGAATCGCTGGTCTGGGTTACATCATTGCACTTCATGGACTTAAGTTGATTTGAATGCTCCTGGTCGGGAGCAGTTCCTCACACAAAGCTGTTACTGTCATGCCTGACTGCAACTAGGTTTTTTTTATTTTTTTTTGCTGCTGTGGTTCTCCTCTGTATAGCACTTCCTGAGTGCAGAACACCTGTGAATGCACTCACTAACTTTCAACATGCACAAGTTGCAAATGAGTAAAATCTCCATCAAAATCTTAGCACAGACTTGACTGTTTATCAGGTGATCTAGAAAGGCACAACTGTAAACCCAGTAATGTCCAAACTGGACCTTTATATGGATGCACTAGACTGGCGAGTCATCACACAAAGGCTATTACTATAATTATCTCTGCGCAATAACGTTTTGACGCTAGAATTAACACCAGTGATTCCAGAAACTGAGGTACGTATTAGCAAGATGGGTCCTCAAGGTGTTGAAATCAAACTTAATTTTATCAACACTGGATAACCACAGGGTGGCACAGTTAGGGGCACCGTTACCTCACAGCTAGAAGGCTGTAGGTTCGGATCCAGGTGTGGCTTCTCTGTGGAGTTTGCACTATTGCTTGGGTTTCCTCAGGGTGCTTCACTTTCTTCCCACAGTCCAAAATATGCACGCTATGCTAACTGGACACTAAATACCCCATAGGTAGGTGTCCCTTAGATGAATGGGGGGACTGTCCAGGATGAGTTTCGGCCTCTTGCCCATAGTGCTAAAACCATAATCTTGCCCCCACCCCAGAATTAGCCAGTTGGAGAATGGACAGACTAGTAGCCATATAGAAATTATATTAAACTATAGATTCCAAAAAAATGCTTTCATACTGGAGACTGTTTCCAGGAAAAAATGACCTCACATTCCACAGGTACAAGCAGGCGTCGCCTAGATAAAATCCGCCTTATCGACTCCCCTCCCATCAGCATCCTTTCACACGGTCAAATCCTCTACAGTTTGGAACGTGCTTCCATGTTTAGGGTCAATCAAAAAGCACCTCCCCCCCCAGATGGAAAATTCTGCAACAATTTTACTTGAAAACGTGCCATCATTGGGGGGGGTCTGCTGCATACTGTCTTCTTATGGGGTCTTTAAATAATTAGTGTTTGTCTGCTTTACATGTTGGAAATCGCACTGACCCTGCCAACAAAATGTTCTCACAATGTGACCGCAATTTTCAATTATTGCCACTACATGGCTAGGAACACTTGACATGGGCAGAAACATGAAAATTTTAAACAGTGAGTATTTTCAGAGAATCAGGAGTTCCATGTTATTCTTATGGTGGGGGGTGTTCTAGTTTTCTACTACAAAAACAACTATTCATAAAAGCATCACAATGCAAACAGGCCTTTCGATATGACCACCAGGCATCGAGCACACACTTCTCTGATGGTGGAGAGGAGAGAGCTGCACTGGAGCTGCAGGTTTGCAACCAGAGACCCAATGCACTGCACACCATCGACGAGCGCCAGCTCAGACATTTGATATATAGCAGAGGTACCCAGGGAATAGCAGCCGATCAGACCGAGGCACAGAGAGAAGAGCAGGGCGAGAAGAGCCACTACGAGTGCAGTGGAGGGCCAGCGCATCTCTAAGGGTGGACAGGGGTGGTTCACGGCCGGCGTCTCCCGAGCAGGGCACTTTTCACGGCAGCAGCTGACACGAGGGACTGGGCCCTGCTCCAGCCCAGAGAGGGTCACTCCGGCCCACTGCTGCTCCAGAAACTCCCCCGCCCGCGGCCGGATGCAGAGAGTCCGCACTTTGGGCAGGGGTGTGCCCATCAGCGCCTCCACCCTCTCCCGGAAGGTGTGCACCTTCTGCAGGTAGGCTAACGGGCACGACTCCTCCGCAACGGCTGTGCTGTACGAGATCAGCTCCAGCTGCTCCTCTTTCATGTCCTTCAGCCTCTCCAGCAGCGGGTCGTACTCCCGCGCCAGATCCCCCTCGGCCACGTCCAGAGCCGCCATGAAAGCCCGCTTCTTGCGCTCCAGCACCTGCTCCAGGCTGTTGAAGAAGTGCGTGACAGCGTCTCGGTCCTGCCGCAGCACGCCCTCACACCGTACCCTCTCCTGCTCCAGCCGCTCCACCAGCGCGCACACCTCGGCCCAGCGCCGGTCCGTAAGCCGCTCCACCAGCCGCGCTGGGGCCTCCCGCTCTCGCATGAAGGCCGACTGCAGGTCATCGATGGAGTGGCCCTGGTGTCGCCCGACAGTCAGGCAGCAGCCGCAGATGAGCTGGCGGTCTTGGACGCAGTACACATTGAGCGGCTGCAGTGGGTGCTCCGCGCAGAAGACCTGGCGCGGCCGCGTGTCGCGCTGATACTTCTCAATGATGGCTCGTAAGGAGACGTTGGCGGGCAGGGCCTCCACGCCAGTAGGGGGCAGCTCCACGACGCTGCGGCAATTAGGACACTTGAGGGGCACGCGCAGTGGTCGCCAGATGGAGAAGTTTCCGGAAACGTGCAGCACATTGTCCAGGCAGACCTTGCAGAAGGTGTGGGAGCATGGAAGCACGCGTGGGTCGCTAAACAGCGAGTAGCACACTGAGCATGTCAGGTCCTCCTCCAGGTTGTCCATACTGGGTGTGGGAGACACTCTGGCTTTGGTTCCTTTTGACCAGGCTACAGCTTGGGGTCAGCTCTACTCTGTGAAAAAAAGAAAAAATTCCACCAAGTACAGAATGTTGCAACAATGCAGCTACAAAGTAAAATTATCAGAAGAAATTTCCTCACTCATTTGTTTTGTAATTACTGAGCTCAACTGGTATTGGATATATAATTCAACAGGTTTTGTTAGTACCGAGGAGAGTAAAGGATTTCTTGTACCACATTACTCCTGAATTCTTAATACATTTCGTAATTCTTAATACATCCTTGTAGTCATCCTTCGGTACATATTTCTCAAGTCTCTGTTAAGACTATTTAACGTCTCTGATAAACACGAGTCATTCTGCATGTAGACCCAGTTCGAGGTCTCCGGTCCGGTGCAAGGACGGTGAATATCACTTCTTTACACATTAGCATGTACTCAGTGCAACAGCGTTAAATTATAATTTAGCACAGCAGCTGCCGTATAAACAGATACGAAGGCGATCATTCCTAAAATGGCCTCGCTGTTTAGGGAAAATGAACTCTGTTAGGGATTACAGAACTAACCACGTACAGGTGGCTAGGCTTTTCTCTCTTTTGGGGGGGACTATTGAAAGGTGATTGAACCGCAGGAAAACGACAAAAGTAAGTCGCGTTTAAATCTACCAGCCGGCTGAAAAGCTCCTCTCCATTGAGCAATTTCATGATACTGTAGTAAGGCTAGCCTAATAATGTAAACTATATTGGTCCAGCCTACAGAATGACAAAAAAAAGTACGAGCGGCGGAAAAAGAGACGTGGCCATCCCATTCGGCCACAATAACAGAAAGGTCTACAGCTGAATAGGAACGAAGCTCGACGGCCGAAGAAATAGGTTAAATAATCGTCCTGAATCCGCCAAAACAAAAGCAGCGCACTCCTGAAGTTCGCAAAAGTTGGCTGAGACAGTGGCGATGATCATTAACGTTAATTTCAAGCCGAGCTATTGCAATATTTCAGGGTGACTTTAAACTCACAAACTGTAGCAAATCAACACAACGTGATCCTCCTTATTTTGTTAATGTGACTGACAAAGCGTATATATCGCATATTTATCCATTTAATGGCATTTAGTCACTTCAGGCTCTATTACTATTTTAATGACATTCAACAGTAAACTTGCCGACACTGACTCTTATTTCAACCGCATTTAGTCCAACAAAACAGTCTTATTACCTAGCAACCGAGAGACAAAGTTGAGATGAGAAGAAACGGGCTTAAAGTTAGTTACAGTTGACCGTAGCCATTAATACAATAAATTTTCTTTAAACTCTGCAGCAGCAAGCACCAAAAACTGTTAGATACAAGCTAAGTGTAATTGTAAGTAAGGATAAGCCAATAAGGCGGACAATTACGTCTTACACCATCATAAAAATTCAAATTTCAGACTACCACGTTTCAATATATTTTCAACGTCAATGATACGCACCGCTACTCTGGCTTTAAAACTCTTTATGAACCTCAGAACTCACCGAATCCTCGAAACGCGTATTCATAGCAGCACTTCCGACTTAGTAGAGCACATTAAATGCGTTCTGCGCATGCTTGCACAAGTAGTCTGGCTGTTTCACCAATCAAATCCTTCAAAGTGATTTGAATATGAATTTAACTGGTTTAACGGATCAGGAATTCGGGAATTTTCGGAGGAAACTTTCCATTGGCATTTTTGGAAATGTATGGGAATTTTTGGGCTTTGTATGGTAATTCATGGGAATTACTGGGGAACCTGTATTTTCCTGTGCATGAACGGGTTTCAAACGAATTCAAATGGAGAACACTGATGAAGAGACATTTTGGTGAAATTCATATTTAACTTCTGAACCTGAAGACCATTTCATTTGCCGGCCAAAGCCTTTGAACGCAAATCCGTAAAAGTAAAGCCGGTCACCACGATAGTTGAGGTGGGTGACCGGAGTGTATTTGGATGAGAAAACCTCAGGATTGTCAGCTTGCATCACTTGGGTCTTGCCAAAGAAAGACCACTTAGGCTCAGAGGCAGCTGATAAAGGGAAGATGTGTTACATAACTGCTGCCACAGCTACCAGGGCAACAACTGCGCATAGGTCATTACACATGGTTGATGCGGAGATGTGCTTCTATGACCATTCCAAAATCCATGTTGGGTAAGAACTCTGCCAAGCCACCATTAGTGACACGTAACTTCATAAAGAATGCTCCCCCCCCCCCTTCCATTTGCTAAGTACACCCACACTCCAGACAGATTGCACCAAATTATTCAAGAAATAGATCTATTTATCCACCTGTCTGTGTCTGCCCTAGTCTCCCCAAGCAATATTTTACTTTACTTACAATGTTACAAACTAAAACATGCAAGGCTGAAATATCTGGGTAGCTGGGCTGGCTAGTTCAATCAATTTACCTCATCCACTAATCTGTTTGATAAGTTACTTAAATAGCCCACTAGTTTTCTGAACACTATACTGTACATGCAATAAAAAATCTTTCATTAGAAACAATAAGGAAAAATACAAACTTCCTTTGCCCTGGGCCTCTCCCTCCTGTGGTGTAGACTTGAAAATGTGCGCATGTCAGCACAGAAAAGTAACAAAGTAGCTGCAAAACCGCTTTCCCAAAAATGACCACCAGAGGCAGCACGTTGAACTTCACAATACGCCAATTTCAAAATTTCAATGGAATCTTTCTGGAGTCTTTTTGGAAATTGTCTACCCCTTTAAATCCAAGTTAAGAGTCATCAGGACAAAAAGAATTGGGCAAAAAAAATGAGTAAATAATTTATGATCGGTCTGACTTTTGCGTCACCAACAGGCCGGAGACAGCAGCCATCTGACCTTTCCTGAGCAGGGTAGTAAGCTGAATTCTAACCAGTTTAGTGGCAGTCAAAGATCCACCCCATAACAGATGGATATTACCATGTTGTGGCACTCCTGCAACTTGACACAACATGTATAACCCTGGGAAATGATGAAACACCCTTACGCAAATAACCACAAAAGACAAAACATGGAGGTTTCAATATTTATTTCCTTATAGACAACCTAGCCTGTTGACCTGGGGTAATCAACCTTCTACAGTAAGGGCCAGTGTTGATACAGGCACTCACTCCAACCAGTTAGTTACATCCCCGATTCTACTAATCAAGGTCACTAGTTAAGAATCTAGGTGTCGCAAGGTTAGAACATAAGCCAGCGCCCACCCCTGCCCTTGCTGGATAAGGCCAAACACCCCAGATGGAGACCAATTTCAGCAGGTTAAGTAAACCATCTTTTTTTGTCTTATTTGAAACCACATATTTGCAGATAAGGAATGCTGCAAAAAAAAAAAAAAAAAAAAATACCCTACGTCCAACAAAAAAAATTCATGACCACAAAGTTTCATTTCTACAGTGTTAGGAAAAGTATTAACAGAAAAAAAACAAGCTAGAGGGGAGGGGGAGCCCTGGTATGTACTGAAATATAGCAAACTTATTCATGCATCATTGTGCTCCCAAAAAGGCACAGCTTTCCCTCCAGTGAGCCACCTTACAGAGACAAGGACTTCTGCCTTTTCACTATTCGCCATAAAGAACACCTCCAAGCCAATAGGCAGGTACGTATATCGCCCAATTCATATAAAATTTTGGACATTTTAGAATATATTCTCATAAAGTGGCTCAACTCGGGACACACATAGCCTATTAAATTAAAAAAGGGCAAAAGGATTATGATTATTGTTGGGGCTCGACACCCCGCTGTGCCTTACACCCACAGCCCTCACCCCCCACAGCCGTGTGCAAATCCTTCACATTTTCCTGCATTTGGAAATAAAAATTCAGAACGAGGGGCAGGGAGGCAAGAAACGCGTAACATTTAAACAGCACGGTATTCTAAAAACAGAAAAAAATAAAAAGAAAATTACACTGTACAGAACTCAACTAAAATAACCCCCCAAAAATTAACTATGCTGTAGTTCAGTACATGCAGAGATTATTCACTATCTTACATAAAATGGCCATTATTTTACTTGTTCTTGGAGACAAATTGAAGCTCATTGTTATGACAACATTACTGCAAAACAGTGATTCTTTCGGCAAAACGAAAAGGAAAAAAAACACTTATTCATGCAGGAAGGGAACACACAAATAAGTTATTCGGTGAGGTGTGACGTCATGAATATTCACAGCATCAAACTAATAATCTGGTGTGATACAGGTACAGGAAACCGGGGAAAAAATGGGGCCTTCCTTAAAAAATACTCACTAATACACAAGCCTTGAAAATAAAAGCGGTAAAAAAAAGGAAAGAAATAAAAGGGGACACACTGGATTTGAAAGTGAACTCCCGGACCTCTGAATGCATCTTAAGTGAATGCAACTCCCAATTCCATCCTCCAGTGTAAGCTAATACTCATTTTAAACCTTATGATGACACCCTCGTACTCTCTTTGTGTGACTTACATAACATTTCCGTCTAGTTGGGACTCCCATTTGAATCAGCCTTTGCTCGCAGGCGAAAATTTATTTGTCATTTAATAGTATGTTTTTAGCTCTCCTGCCATGTTTGCGTTTCTCTCTGTTGCGTTTTTTTCTCATTTGCATGCGTTCAACACCTCGGCCTTGCACATCCAGTCACGCACGCACGCACACACACCTGTCGCATTCTCTCGCACACGCGCCACGCTGCCGGAATCTCGCCCCGCCCCACAGAGGGGCGGCCCCGGAGGGGAGGAGGGTGTCGGAGGTGTGATGAACCCGGTTCCTCAGCACAAGGGCCAGACACTCGCACATATGGGCCCAGTCATACATCACTCAGCACGGTCGCACAGGACATGGGGGTGGGACCTCGCCAACCGCCCCAGCACACAGGACCACAGAGCTATGACATGGTTCTTCATTTAGTAAGTTTTTTTTTTTTCCCCTCCAATTGTTAAAGCGAGGCCTTTGCTCCCTCCAATAGACGTCGCCTTTTTGTGTGTTTGTTTGCCGTTAGGTAAGACCCCTCTGATAACAGCGAGTTACGTGAAAGGTCTTCCAAAGCATTCGGTTTGTAGATGTTTTTGCAACATTTAGCCACTCATTCGCACTTGCATCCACTCTCCATCGCAAGTTCATTTGGGCGGCCCCCCCAAAGGAAAGGGGGGGGGAAGCAAACCCAAACCCACACACCTCTCTCCCATTAGACGCAGCCAAAGATCCCAATGAGCCAAGCGCAATGGACCTAATTTCTTTCACTCTTTCGCTCGCTTTCTCTCCTAATTTTTGTTGAACAGAGTGCTGCACCACAACCAAACTCCAGGCTCAGAGACGCCTCCTAAAACTGGAACCCCTCAGCGGGCACGTTGGTGGAGTTGAAGCCGTAGGTTCCCCCCTGAATGGCCTCGGGCACCAGGCTTGAGTCTTCGTCAATCTGCGGAAAAGCGTTAAATGTTCACTTTGAGAAGTAGAAAACACTCTCCGAGCAGCCGTTTTCTTGACTGCAGAAAATACAGACCGACTTGCGTCGAGTTCAGCCTACAGAGCCCATGACAAGAACCACCATGGTAATAACCACTTTATTATCTCACAAACTAACACCATAATGATTCTCACAAACTACCACCACAATGCCAAGTTCCACAGCAGGTCTGAGGTGGTCAGAGCGTATAACACTGAAACAATCATTTGAAAATAGTGCTACATGTCACTTACAAGTGTTCACGGGTACTCTAAACTAAATTAATGT
This sequence comes from Gymnothorax javanicus, assembly GCA_029692085.1. NCBI lineage: Eukaryota > Metazoa > Chordata > Actinopteri > Anguilliformes > Muraenidae > Gymnothorax > Gymnothorax javanicus. Next base: position 22,845,883 of record CM056195.1, on the reverse strand, counting down.
ACAATCAAACTGGGCCATGTGACTCCTTTCATAGGTTACTGCAGCACTGCATTCCAGTATAGTGCAGGAGGACTGCAGGGGAACTGTGCAGAACATAAGAAAGCAGCCCAAGATAAAAATGCCAGTGATGGTTTTACGAACAGAAAATGGTGTAACTTACATCGTCAGATGAGAAGAACTGATCAATTATTTCGTAGGCCAGTTTATAGATGTCTTCATTCTCATGATTCTGGAGCTGCTCAATCTTTTCCAAACCTGTCAGCATTGAAAAGGGATTCAATCAAAGGCCAGAAAATAAATCCACTCACTCAGATGAACAGCACACAGCAGTAACACCAGCACTGCTCCTGCATGAGACTCTTTTTTCTGACCCCAAGTATTTAGTCACACACTTCAATAGGACCTCTTCAAATTCCAATCAAACAGGACCCACAGAATCACTGGCCACTCGTCAACTCCCACCCCAGTTAGGAACATCCATATCGCTGTCCTAAGTCCATATACACTGCCCGTCAAAAGCTCTTGTACACCGAAGTGAAATACAAGTCATTTTAACCTACTGGTGTAATGTAAAATGGCACAATGCAATCGCCATTCAATTCAGGCCAATTTGGAATATACTAGACAACACCCCATAGGTGTGGCACATTTGTAAAAACTTGTACCCAAGTGGGTGGGGCATCGACTAGCACACCCATATGGCTGCCCTAGTAGAAAAAAAAAATAATGAATATCTGCAGCCGTTATAACGAAAGATGACCATTTTATAATTAATGATTCTGATATCTTTTCAACTATAGGGGTCCATGCATATCTTTCTTGAGGGTGTTCAAAAAATGTTGATGGGTCGTGTATTATGGCCCTGAGAATGTGCCAATCAGCACGGACCAGCACAATACTGTGAAGCAGAAAACCGTTAAAGAGCCCCACATAAATGCACCAAACAGGAGCTGCGACATCACCCGAGAAAACCACGAGAGCCTCTTACCACCACACTCCTCGATCAGGTTGGCAATGGTCTCTGCCTCGTCGTCAGCCATCTTGAGGATGTTGCTGAGGCCGTCCAGGACCACCTGTACCACCTGGGCATCCTTCACAGTCAGCAGACTGCAGAAGGGTGGGATCACCTGCTGCTGGATCAGGTACGCCACCTACCGGACACAGAGAATGACATCAGCTTTACACAATACCGTTCATTTTAGATGGACTCATCACCTGGAGCCCAAATTGCTCATGGTCAGACCTGAGCTTCTCTCTGCTCTAATCCAGAGCTGCGGTAAGAGCCTGGAGAATAGCCCAATATACCAACAGAAGCAGAGAACCAAGTCACCAGTGATGTACAATCAGTCACTCTGTGCCGTATCTTGAGTAACCAATTATCGAACGTCATACTCGAGGCTTTTCTGATGAAATTTCACATCAGAAGCCAATGTAGACCTTAGAACAAAGCACATGACCTCCAGAGATTTAAACTAAAGATGTGAGGGAACACATGGAGCTCAGTAGTCACCACGGCCCCCTGGGACCGGACAGAGATCCCTTGACTTGCTCCGCCTCATGTCCTCACCTGATCCTTCCTGCCACTTATTGTCAGGTTGCTGATGGCCCAGGCAGCCTCCTTCTGAGTCCCAAAGTCCCCCTGTAAGGGCAAGAAGCCAATCAGTTCATTTCCCCGCTTAAAAACACCATTTATCATATACTTCCTTGTAAATTTGGGGAATCTGCCCATGTGATACGAGCGCGAAGCACAAGGCTGCATCAGCCCGCCGAGCAAAAATCCTCTATCACTCGTATCTGCCCGCCGGGCAAAATCCCGTATCAGTGGCAGCAACCATTGCCATAGCAATGGTCACGAGCGTCGTTGGCAACGCATCGCTTCAGATGCTGATTAGACACTGGCATGGTGGAGACTCTCATGAATTCCTCAGCGGCTGAAATTTCTGAACTGGACTACGTTATGGAAAAGGAACTTTATACAGAATTATTTGTAAACAGCATGCATAATGCCGCGTTTTGCAGCAATATTCATGCGAAGGGCTGTATTAAAACGTTTCAAGTGCAAATTATCGTAGAAACGCAAATTTATTACCTTAATGGAGAAAATCGCATTTACATGCTAGCTAGCTAATTAGCCATTTCATTGACTTGAAAACACCGCTGACTAAAAGCAAATGCAAGCTTTACTGCCCTGTAATGACGACAATAATGACCTGAAATAAATGCTTTGGATAAAATGCATCATTAATTGTGGGGTCATTCCGTGTCAACTCAATCAGAGCCCCCCACATCAAAATTTTGATTTTGATAAAACTTCAGACATTTCAAGAGATATGCAATGGCAGTACTGAGGTCAAATATTTCAGCTCAATTATTGCTAGTTCCTGAAATTTAGCCTATTTTAGGGAAGGGGGGTCAATTTTAACAAAATCGCCTTAATTTTGGAGGCAGTTTGAGGGCCTCAGATATGGATTTTCAGAACTGACAGACCTACAAGTTTCATTTTGTCATCAGAAAAGTTGCTGAACTCTTGGCTTAAGCTACTCTCCTTTACTCAGTATGTTTAGTTTACCTGTACTGTGGCCTGGAAAATGCAAAAAACACCAATCATACCAATTTGCAAGAATTTTTTCAAAATTTTATGTATTTATTATTCTGTAACTAATTAAGATAGAGCCCTGAGACTTGGTATACAAACTGTCGGTCAACTTTCTGAAGACCACAAAAAATATCAAAGACACAATGGTTGTATTTAATGTTTTAATAACCTTGGAAGTTTGCTTCAGAATGAAAAGTGTGTATTTTGGGTCATTATAGTGGGTATATATCTCAAAAGGGACACAAGTGATCAATGTCATATTTTTAGTGCTTGAAGGCATGGGTCTTGGGTCTAATATTAAAAAACTGGAGATGTAAAACTCTTGCTTTAGACCAGGGGTGTGAAACTGGTGCCATGGAGGGCCAAGAGGCTGCAGGTTTTCATGCCACCCAAAAACTCCAGCAGGTGATTTCACTGATTAGTCCCTTCTCTCTGCTTGAAGGTGAGGTAATCGGTGAAGTCACCTGGTGGAGTCTTTGAGTGGAAGTTCCTAAAATTTGGTTGATTTGACATGGAATGACCCTATGGTCAAAAATCAGTATATGATAAATAGAACATCATATCCGCATTTTCATATCACACACTGCTCAGAAAAGGACATATTCTCCCCTAGCTTCAAAAAAAAAATTCTCAGTGAAAAGTGAGGGGGAGGACAAGAAGGGACAGGGGGAGATCAGACGCACCTTATCCAGCAAGTGGATGATCATGGGCACCAGGTTGGCATCGATCACAGCCTGTACCTGCTGCTGGTTTCCTGCAGTAATGTTAGACAGGAACCACACTGCCTCCTAAAGGAACAAATTGGAAGTGTGCAGCTGTTAAACAGGCTTCAGAAATACAAGTGTTGTTTACACCAATTTTCATCAGTGTTAATGCATTACTAAGAGATGTAGGTGATAAAATTCACAGAGCAGCTCCACTCTGCAGTGTGAGAAGGCCCTGCGTGAGGGAGTGTACTGCTGGCTGAGCTGGATCAGACTACAGGAGCCGCACTCAGAGCACAGCTCCTGGCGAGACTCGGGTGTGCAGGCTGGGGCAGGAGAGCGCGTTTGAGGCCATAATCATCAGCCAGGTCAGAGAGAGGCCTCTGAGAGTGTGACCGGCCTCAGATGCACTCCGATGTCAGCACAGACCGTGGTCTTCAGCGCCCCCTGTCCACCAGCAGAGGCATACATACGCATTCACACTATCCCGCCCCCAACCCCCACACCCTAATGAAACATTCCCTCCCATAGACCCACCCATTTCAAGTGTCACCAACCAACACTGAATAACAGTCAATAATCCACCATCACATCAACTAACACTAAACAATAGACAAATAATATCATTCATTCCACTCAAACCCACACGAGTCTCAGACGTCATCATGTCCAATATGCTGTCAACAGGGAGGAGGTCATTTTGGTAGGGGACAGGAAGTGAGGATTATGGGCGAAGCCCCGCGGTTACCTTGTTGATCTTCTCCTTGGGGTGAGTGAGGAGGGCGGGGAAGTGGGCAAGAGCCTCACAGTTCAGCACCACCTGGGTCTGCTCGTCAGTGCCCGTCACGATGTTCCCCACCGCCCGCAGTGCAGCCGTCTGAAAGCACCGTGTAAATGAGCGCATGCACGGGCACGATGTGTGCATGTTCTCCAACAGCAGGGAAAATGTACAAGCACACAGTATATTCTTCTGCCCTCAATGGCAGAGACCAGTGGTGGCCAAAGCTAACCGAAAAGTTAGCTTCAATAACTGCTAATCCGCCAACTCAAATTTAACTTTGCCAACACTATACCGCTAACAAATTAAAGTAATTTTTTTTTTGTTAAATTTGGCATCTCCAATCCCACCTGAATTTGGAATGCCCAATCCGAGAACTATGTACAAGGCTTGCTCGTATACAACCCCCTATTGCCAGCTCAGGAGAGAGAGAGAATTCACGGCTCTCCTCCGAAGCACTCGCCTGTCAGCCCCTGCAGCTTTGCACTCATTGGTCGAAAATATCGCAAGTTCAGAACGAGGGCGGAGGATACCCGAACATGAGCAAGCTCAGAATCTCACTGACAAGCGGCCGGCTGGCCAACAGGAGGCGCTTGAGCAACGAACAAGGCAACCATTTTTAATTTCCCTTCCCAATTTGCATTCCCACAGCGCTTTAGCCAATCGTGCGCTGTTCTGAAAAAGCTGCCAACCACTGCTGGTTGGTATGACCGGGGATCAAACCCGCGCCGTAGTAGTCACTACTGCACCGCAATTGCGGCCCCTTATATGAATTCAGTTTCGGTCTGATGGCACCAAAAACCCCCAAGAACAGATCTTGAAATAAAAATACATACGAAAGAGGAAATAAAAATATCATTGATTGTTAATGAGGCCAATCGCTAATAGTGAAACCATTGTGGATTCAAAGTGTAGGCTTTGTATAAATCAGTCACACACACAAACCATGCATTTTCCAACAGCAGCTAGAGATACTCCCATATCACCTCCACAGCTTCCCTTTGCTTTGCTGTTAAAAACAACAACTACCACAATGCCTTGTGCTAGCTTGCCACTCCATAGATGCACTCAACCCCATGCAGGTCAATGGCTTACAGCTGTCACAGAGAAAAGCACTGATGCACTGAACTGATCATAATGAATGCCCACAGTTCCTTCAGTGCACAGATGAATGGGCTAGAGAAACCGCAAGGCTTGAGACCTAATTTTTCGCTCTTCCCCTGCAAATATGGGTAATAGAATACAACTGGCTAATTGCAAACATGAGGTAGACACTCTAGCAAATAAGTCAATGTAAGACACAACAACAAGCATTCTCTTCTTGAGGACTACAAGACAGGTCTCCAGTTGGAATTACTGCATTGTCCTCCAAAAAAAAAAAAAATTCTGAACAAAGCAACCGGACCAATTTCTGACCTAAGCAATTAACGTCAATCAAGACTCACTTTACCCTCGAAACCCCCACAGAAGAAGAGAGGATGACCAACAGCCGCAGGTGGGTAGGCTAGCCAGGTAGCAAGCCATTATGTTAACGCAATGATCTATCAAAAATTTTCCGACTGGCAAAATTTTCTTCTTGCTAGCTAGCTCCAGCCAACTCGAGTTACAGCCATAAGCTAACGTTCCCACACCGATATGAAGGCGACCATGCTGAAACAGTGATGTTAGATATGGTGCAGAAATGACTGGCAGAACTGCTTGCCATCTTGCTGCAGTCCGCTACAACTGCAAGCTAACGAAAACTTTCGCTAGCTGACTTGAGGTAACATCATAGAAGGCACTTCCTCTGGCTAGCTTTGTCTAAAATGTATCCTCTTCCATAACATCCTCCATACTTATATTTTAGGATGCAATTTCTTAAGAAACAGCTAGTTTGAAAGTGAAGACAACAGTTAAGTTTGAGCTGAATTGAAGCAGAGACTAGCTAAAAATCAAAGCTGCAATAGTTGGAGGTAGGAAAGAACAAGCCAAGTCAATGTGCACGTCAGAATAATGACACAGGAGGGTGAAGGAGACCAATTTTGCAGCTGAATTCCAGCAATTAAAAAAATACTGCAAGCATTTTCACACAATATCCATAAGCAGTACAGATTTTAAAATCAGCCAAGTGCCCCTTTAACTTTTTTTTTTTGGCCGTTGAAGTAGTTAGCGGACTTAGTTAGCGGAAGTAAATTTAGCTGAAGCTAGTTAGTCCGCTAATGGTTTTCAAATTTAGCTGAAATGCTAATCTGCTTTTTAAAAAAAAAGTTAGCTTCACCAATTAGCAGTTAGCATATTAGCAGAATCGTGCCCACAACTGACAAAGACAGTTTTTCATACCCTGCTCACCCACCCTCCACATACCTGAACTTTGACCTCCTGGTGGCTCAGAAGTGGTACCAGGTGAGGAACAATTCCAGAATCAATAACCATCTGGATCTGCTCGTTACCGGCATCCGTTAGATAGGACAGAGCCCATACAGTGTCCACCAGGATCTACCAGAGACACAAATACATTTCACACACGCATACTGACAGTGTATTTATGTTTAGGGCATTTATAGCAGCCACTACAATCAAAACTGATCCATTACGCTTCCATTTAGGGCATTTAGGGAACGCTATAATCCACAACATCTTACGCGGCACAGAGTTTAAAAAGCTGACCCACCCTCACGGCCAGGATGTAAGGAGTACTCACATTAACATCAGTGTGGTGAATCAGGACGCACAGAGCTGGGAGGATCTGTTAAACAGAGAGCGGGAAATGTGTAAGATGAACAGCACTTCCTACAGCATTGCTACACACAGGAGCGCTTCCCCCACAAAGAGCATGTGCTCAGCTCAACTCGCCCACTTTCTGACCAGTCCCTTTTCCAACAACGATACAACAGTAAAACATTTCAAGCCATACAAACATTTTACCGCCTGTCGGGGTAATTTTGCCATGACTGTCTGTAAAATATCTTGTGCTGTGCAGTGTCCCTTTAGCCAAGCCTGTTTGTATCCACATACTTTGCTTTAAGAGCAAAAAAAAACATCTAAATCTTGCCCTGAGCGGAGACCCTGTTCCAAGGCCCTGTCATTTATATTCTGGGAGAGTGCAAACAAGACTCCACTTAGGGCAAATGTCCAAGCTCTCAGCAGGGACAGGCCATTTCAAAACCAGCTGCCAGAGCACAAAGCAGCAGATACGCCGGTACAGACAGCAGTAGATACAGCAGTACAGACTGAGCAGTGCAGACACAGACACAGCAGTACGCACATACATACACGATATACATCACTGCAATGACAATACATTCTTAAAAAGTACTCTTCCGTTTAGTCTGAAGAGTTGAGAACTAAAAAAAGCCCCACAGGACACGCCCAGGTTTCATTGACAAGGATGAGTGCACAGTGAGTACGTGGAAGGTGACGTACCTCCTGGATGGTCTCCATGGGCGGGGGTGGGTCCTTGTGGCGGCAGAGGTTGACCATGACCCAGGTGACGTTGCGCAGGAAGGTGATGGGGATGGAGGGACTGATGAAGGACAGCAGGGGTTTGACCACGCCCAGTCTGATGACGTAATCTCTGCACTGGGGCCCATCACCTGCGCAGGTACGGAGGGAGTGAGAGATGCTCACACACAAGTATACCACACGGACACGCACAGAGAGAGACACATACGTGCACACAGCGAGAGAGACACACACGCACAGAGAGAGAGACAGACGGACACACAGAGACAGACAAGACAGACACACAGAGACAGGCAGACAGACAGACTTCTATTTACCAATAATGTTTCCCAGGGCCCACACGGCCTGCTCACACACATTCTGGTGTGGAGAGTGCAGCAGCCTCAGGAACAGGGGAACAGCATCTGCACACGCAAATAAACACAAAAGCATCACCTCATCAATCCACACCAGTAACCAGGCACCCACAGCACTGGAGGCCCCAGAGAGGCACGATGAGAGAAGCATACGGACAAATATTCAGAACCAGAGAAAGACCAGACTTACTGGACTGCACCACTGCTTGTGTCTGCTCTGAGGTTCCTGATGCAATGTTGGTCAAAGCCCAAGCAGCTTCAAACTGTAGAGAGGGGCTGCAGACAGAGACCGACTCAAACTCAACCCAAAACCGTGCAAACAGCTGCACTGAGAAATGAGCACGACTCTCGCACATACAAATTTGGCCCGACACAGTTTTTTTAATTTCACTTAACCAAGCTTTCCAGTTTGAGGTCCTCATACTAGCTACAGCCAAGATATTTTCAAAATACAGTCCACACAATCACCCTCTTCAAAACATAAAATAAAAAATAGAAAATTTCTATTCATGGGACACAGATGCCCCCCTCCATATATGAAAAACTCTAAATTTACCCAAGTTCAAGCACTTGAAAAATTGTCAATTTAAAAAAATTCAAAAACAAAGTATGAGATGTGCATCTTTTGGGTCCCGTAAATGACACATAAGACCAATTAATTCTGTTGAGCAGTTTGAGAAGTGAATAGACCACACCCTCCGTTACACCAATGGGAGAGGGAAACTTCACAAAATTAAACGAAGTTCAAACACCTGAAAAATCAAAATTTTAAAAACTCAGAAACAAGGTGCGAGATGCACACCTTTAGTGTTCCTACAAAGGACATGTTATAAAGCTCAATGAATTATTCTGAGCGGTTGTTAAGAAGTGAATAAGCGATACCCCTATCAACGAGATAAACCCCATATGGATGGTACATATGGACGGACAAGGGTAACCCCAATATGCCTCCAGCCATATATGGCAGGGGCACTAAAAATCGTTTTAACATTTCTGTTTACAGAAGAACTGTCTGAACAAACAGGAAGTGAACTCTAACTGAAGAATTTAGAGAGCTGACGGTAATGAAGTGAGAGGGTGTGAATAAGTCTTTCCTGTCCAGTCTGCAGAAGTCTTCAGTTCAGCCCCCTGCTTGTAACAAAAACCTGCAGCTGACACAGCGAAACAGATACTCACTTGTCATCTCTGTCCAGGCAGTGAACGAGTATGGGCAGAATACCAGATTTTATCAAGTCATCGATAGGTGGGTTGCGATCACTGGATAAGAGCTTCCTGAAAACAGACCAAAAAAAGAGAAGAACTGCTTAAGAACAGTTTAAAAAAAACAGCATGTTAATAAATGCATTCAGATTATTAGCACTACAAGAGGACATTAAATTCAGCTCCCCCTGTACTCTGTACTACAGAGTCATCTAAAGCAGTGGTTCTCAACGTCGGTCCTGGGGACCCCATGTGTGTGCTGGCTTTTGTTCCAACCACAATTACAATTGTAGAACTTAAACAAGCTGTGACTGTCTTAATTAGGTGCTTTTCATGTTCTGAGTTGTTTATATATCTCTTTAGTCAAATGTTACATAGGAACATCCATACGTGCAATGAAGAATAAAACACCCTTGAAGATAGTGTGTTTATTGCAATACTGCAAGTAATGTCAAGTAACATAACATGTCAAACAGATCAAATTATACACTGAGGAAATCAATAAACCCCAGATTAGGCTGCTGGACACAACTGTTTCAAGTTCTTTCAAAAAGCTTCAGGTGAACTTAATCAGATCAACATAACACAAAACTGGTTTGTTTGTGGACTACATTTGTCATTATGAGCCAAGTAGTTTTCACTAATTAGGGGCCATCTACATCATTAATTTGATTGGTTACATTGTTTTCTCTCCTTTTAATGCTGTTATTTCCAATATACTGCAATGTGCGAATGCCATTTTTGAAATTCTTGATGGCAAATAGATATTTCTGTTAAGTTGTGGGTTAAGAGGGCAAATAACTGCTCTAAACATTAAATGCACATAATTAAGACAAATTAGCAGCTTGTTAAAATCCTATGATTGCAATTGTGGTTGGAACAAAAGCCAGCACACACGGGTTCCCCAGGACCGACGTTGAGAACCACTGATCTAAAGCACTCACACACAAGCAGCCGAACACAAGCAAGACCCACCAGCTAGCTACTCAGAACCACTAGGCGTCTTGCAGGGCCCAGGGCTCATCATAGTCGCTGGGATTGTAAACTGAACAGGTTGATTAGAAGGGAATCTCACAGCACCCCACCACACAGCGCCCCACCCCATCCCACACCATACACTACAGTGGTGGCACCAGTGTTCGAGCCTCTGGCTGTACAGTGCGACCTGTGCTCAAACATCTGGCTCCACAGTCACACTTGCGTTCATACTGCTGACTGTACAGTCAAACCCCTGCTGTGACTTACCTGGCTGCCTGGACTGCACTTAGCTGCACTCCCTGGTTATCACTGGTGGCATTCTGCAGCACAGAACACATTTCATTGTTCAATGTGGAAATGTCATAAGAAAATATTCACTGACTACTAATGAGTCTTCAGCGCATTTTTAACAAGAACAAAAATAGTCACACATTTAGAGAATACATGACAAATAAATTGATTTTCTTCATTGCTTAATTACTATGAATCCACATTGCACCATGGCAATCACACTTTCTGAATGGATCTGAATCCTATGTGCATATCTGTACAAGCCTTGCCTATTGGCACACATGCTGCTGTGCACATCTTAACCACAGCAGGATATTACAGAGCACACCCAGCACCACACACTGCAGGAGTCAGGGGAACATCTTACCTGCACTATTGCTTCTAAAGATGTGTTTTGCTGAAAAACAGAAATGCACAATCAGAGAGCACCCCCACATTTGTACATTGTGTAGGGACGTACACAAGACAGAACTCACAAAATGACATTTTACTCATTTGGGTGACCGAATCATTCAAGTCATTCAGGCAACCTCGGGTTCAGTGTATGAAAAAAATAAAATAAAAACAGCTGAGAACAGAAAATATAAAAATACACAGAATTACACACTGGGGACAGATGGGGCCGTGGCAACAGATCCACATAAAATGGAGGGGGGTTAAAATGAAAGGATAAAAATGATAAAGGGGCCACTTAAAGAGCAGATGTTAATGGTGGACCAAGCTCTCACAGCAGAGGTGTAATTCTCACCGCTCTGAAATCACCGTCCACGTCAGAGTCCTCACAGATGTCTTCGTGTGGCACATTCCTTCTCTTCAGCAGGTGCTCATCGCGTTTGTTCTGAGGGAAATTCACATGGGACATTGAGTGGCACTCAGAACACACTCACTGAGCTTAAATTTGGGGGATTTCTTAAGAGCCAAGTCAGGGATACTTAGATCAGCTGCATCGACAAAAGATGCAATGGGAAACATCGTAACACAAGTCCATAGTACAGCATTGTATTTCACAAGACCTGTCCTACCTAGCAGCTCAGATCCTAATTCATAAGCAACGAGGGACCAAATGCCTTCGGTTATAAAATGGTCCAGCACCAAAAGTGGAATGGCATGTCAGAATTTTTGGTGGCATAAATATTTGTCGTCACGTTCCACGATTCACAGCACACAAAGACAGATTAATCTCCTTGTGCAAACAAAGAATGGGAAAGTAGCTTTATAATCTCTGGGGAGCAAGACGTGCTCACTATGAACATCCTCTTGACTTCCATTAATGTTTTCTGACTGGTAACAGCTTGAGCACTCCCTTGCAGCAAAATTACCCAAAATCACGAGCGCCATTCTTTTGCAAGACGATGCGGCAGATGTTCCCTTGACGACATAAGCCGACTGTCTTAACCCTTTTCCCCATAATGACCACATGACGCCTATATGTATATCAATGGACCTGTTCTGTAGCCTCCCCATTGATTGAAAACGGGGATATCCAATGCGTCAAATGTCATCTTCATTGATATGGCCAGGGTCGTCATGATTTGCAGTCATTATGGGGAAGGGGGGGCAGAGTCTATGGGGAAGAGAGGTAAAGGAGCTGTGTCACGATTACTGCGCATGCTCATAACTTTGAATCAAGTGAATCCGCTTGACTGCAGGTCAAAATCTACTTCCATCCTCGCTAATCAGTCATCGTTTTACATTGCATTTATAATTTTAGTTCCTCAGGCATTATGCTTTTTATATTAAGGAGTTTTCTAGGGAAATTTGAGGATTCAAAGCGCTACTTCAGCGCTTTAGCTATAGGGTATGAAGAAAGCAAACTGGACTATAATGGACTCAGGACTATAATGCCTGAGTGACTAAAATGTATAAATACAATAAAAAACAAAGATGGATTGACAAGGATAGATCAGATTATGACTAGCAGTCGAGCAGATTCACTTTGTTAGGATGCAAGTTCTGCACAGCGATTATGACACAGCTCCTTTAAGCATATCTCATTGGTGCACTTAGTGTATTTCAGCATCAGAGAAAACAAAGGATGGTGACATTTTTCTAATTTATCAGTAACAGTGGTTATTTAATCAAAGATTTCTCAGGTTTACCCATTAATATGTATGCAGGCCATGAGCAGATCAGGGACAAAATTTCTGAGACACCCATGTCCTTAACTTCGTAACTCAGTGCAGACCTCAGCTTTACAGCAGAAATTACAGAGGTTTAAATGGATGCCGTTATCGGAGTGTATAAATGAATAGATAAAGAGGTCACTACCTTCCGCAGTTCCACCACCACCTCATTCCTCTGCCTTCGCATGGTCTGAAAAACAAAAACAACCATGAATAAATACTCAGGCTGTCACCCAAAATTTCTTTTACAACAGCTACAACTTCACAGATTGTGCGTATTCCCAAATTGACCAAAGCAGCCAAAAAGCCAATCAAGCAGCGGCAAATCGCAGGCTTGATCTGCCTCTCTTCACACCTGATTAAATGACTGAATGAGCATTCTCAGTGATACTACCACACTTCATACAAACACCAACATTTACTTTTAGAGTAGCTCTGGATAATGGTATGAAAGCTTATGCAATCACCCATTCAATCACAGCCACCTCCTCTAGGCCCAAGACAGGACTTTGTGGGAAAAGTTTTACAGAACACAACTACTCAAATCAAAATTAGCGTTCGAAATATGCAGTTGTCCAGTTGTCTATACAACCTGAAATAGATCCGGACAACCTAAACTGCTCACGAGGTTGTCCATTGGAGAACCAAATACCCCGACAGTTTTATTACTTTGAATTTGTCAAAATTGTATTTACTTTCCTCTGCAATGGACGCGACCATTTTAGTTATATGTCTGGACGTAACTTTCACGCATCTCGTACCGGCGAGAACGTCTTTATTTAAAAAAAAAAAAAAAAAACATATAAAATAAAAAAAAGTACCGCGGCAAACATCGACGTAGAGATTGCGCACCGCGCAATCCCAATTCAGGTTTGGGCGATCTAGTCCATAAACCGTATAAAAAGATGGACGAAGCAACCGTGATGTCACCCATTGGTTCATCAGCATACAATTTAGGAAGCCTTGATTTTGGCAATTTGAATAGCACCATTTTGTCATTTTGAAACCGGATGTGATTCCTATTGGACGAGAGCGTGAAGTGAATATCCAGGGAGGAGCGAGGGGCGGATCCACAGGTGGATCTGACCGTATCAGACGAGGACCAGAGGATAGCCACGCCCCTAAAGCACATTCTGGCTTTATCCTTTATTCTAGTCCATTTGAGACCATAATTTACAAAAATTAACATCATGATATATTGAAGGAGATTTGAAACTTGCGATAAATACCATAAAGTAATGTGGAAAATCATTATTGAAATAAGAAATCAGGTGAGAAAGTAGGGTCATTTTCTCATTGACTTCTATAGGATTGAACTTCTTTCTGCAACCACCGACATTGCTGGCCATTAAATAGAATACAAATTTTAGAGATTTCCGCATCGGCCTCAGTTTTCAGACCCGGGTGCTGCGTCCATCTTTTTATACAGTCTATGATCTAGTCAAGGAAAACTCGACGCACGAACGAGCCAAATGTAACCGTAAACAACCTAAGCGAATGTAGATTCGAAAATGTGACAATAAGCATCTTCCTTTGAGGTGGACTCTATGTGCTCATATTATAAGCGTTGACGTATTGCATGCATATTCAGAGTTCAATCAAAATTACTGTTATGAGTGTGGCGGTTGGCTCCCTACTAGCATGAAACTTCACTGCTCTTTGACACAGAGTGGTAAGTTACCTGAAATTGTACAGCCTGATACAAAATTTCGTAAGTATTCATTATTGGTAATCCAACACCCCTAGGAAGTTGGAATCTTTAGATTGCCGTTTGGCTACGCTGTTTTCAAGTACATGCAGCCTGTATATCTCTCACTCGTCCCAAGCCATGTCAAACAGGTCGGCTCTGTTCTTGCTAGCGATATAGTACGTATGTTACTAAAATTTTCTAAATGGTTCTATGCTGAACTGATTTATTTATCCTGAAAGGGCTTGAAACAAACTTTCCAATGACACCATGATCAATGTGACAGGTTAAGAACTGACAAAGTTACTAAACTTTGAAATTCGGAAATGGGGGGTAAAAAATGTCCTTAGTTTTCTATAAAAAAAATAAGAAATCTGTGACCGAAAATATTGTTTGCATAAAATGCCATAACTTTCTTAATTCTTTAGATATTCCTATGAAACGTTCAGATAATGTTCACTGGAATATCATCTGCCTTTTCCAAAATGATGAATGAAAATAGAATTTTGCTGTGCAACCCCCAATGGGGGCCCCAATTCTGGAATTTTTACCAGTTTTTTTTTGCTGACGGTAGAAAACTGACTGCTAGTGCTCCAAATCTCATAATTTTTTGTCTGTTGGATCTTGAATACTTAATCTAATAGTCTGTGCAGTTTTTATTAGAATTCCTACTTAGCTTCTATAAAATTGAAGGGTGTTTTTGTCACTTCAAACTTTGAAGCGCTCAGGCGGCCATCTAGGAAATCGGAAATTGAAAACAAGGTAACAAGGGGAATTCGGGGTCATTTCTATCTATGTCTTCAACGGGATTTCCGGGAATTCCCTACCTTTTGCCCATAAAAGACAGTTTTGATGGGTATACCCCTGCCATTTTGGGAAATTCCGCAACGCGCTATCGGAATCAATATCGCAGCGGCCGATTCACTGATAGTAACGTACCTAGATATAGCGAGCTAATGCCGAGTCCAATAAGAAAGGGAAATGCAGTGTCATGAAGACTGGCCTTGGCCTGAGATTGTGCTGGAAGACAGGGCTCAGAAATATTAAAGAAATGGCACGCTAATGAACTGAGCCATTGAGTTGCAGGAGAGTGGTGTTTTTTTTTTTAAATGCTAATGATGGTACACGGGACAACTAAAAATTCTTGCAGACAACCCGATTTCCTCATTTTGAACACTGAAAATGTTAAGCTGCTTTTCCTTTCCTAAATTCTCCAGTCAAGGAAAGGTCTTCCAAATCATCTTTCCTTTGATATTTTTAAACCCTTAGTGGTAGACTTAGAGCTGTAGCGGATAAGATCATTGACAAACGTGGTTTAATCAGTACCAGAGTGGGCAGAATCCAGAGGGATAATAGATTGGTAGAGAGGTGTTTGGATCAGAGGAACCTTAACAGGCGACTTACACCCCTCTCACAAAGAGACCTAATGACCTAAGAAATTCCTGCATTGGCGAACAGTATGTAAGGGACGAACCAGGTTATTTGTTATGTGACAGAAGGAATCTCATTTGTTGTAATTGGAGGTGCTTCACTTAAAGAATCATAGACTTTGCACCGTGCATTTCTGGTTTATGCAATTTTTATAAAAGATGGTTTGTAAGCAGAGACAATGCAAATTCACCGTGAGCAACGGCTCATCCATAGAAATAAATCTGAGCCATCCTGGCATGGTTATCATCAATATTCTACATCTCCATTGTTACCATCACAAATTCATCTTCAGGGATAACCCACTGAGTCTCAAATAAGTTTTGTTATAATTGAACCATGTCTGTAATAGGGTCGTAAATTTAATGCATTTCCCTTGACCGATAGTTGAACGCATTATCAGGGTCATTCCATATTAAATCAACAAATTCTGAGAAAAGTTCCCGCATGACCCCTTTCAAATCAGCTGAAATTTTTAGCACAGTAACTACAACATATTTAATTTTCATTTTTCCCACCATTTTTGATTCCTCATAACTTTGTATGCGATGTAGGTAGATGAACAAAAATTTCAGGGTTGAAAGCCACATATCAGCTTTGTTAAAAACAATTATAATACTGCCATGTGTATTTGTGGTTTCACAACATAGTCAAACTTTGAAAATTTGTGATTGCGATTTTCTTGGCAGCCAACTTCAGACATTTATATCTTTGGAAATATGTTAGTTTGATAACTCAGCTGTGATCAGATTTATGGCTAGGATACTCGGATGCCAAAAGCAATCCGGCGGGCGCTAGGACCATGGGCCTTGAAAACGGAGAGTCAGGAGCACAGGCTGACAATAAAGAATAGATTTAATAAAACCAAAGAAACACATAAAACAGCAGTCACAAATAAAAACAAGAGACAGCTAGCATTCCCACTGACCTGCAGTGGGAAGGGAATGCAATACTCTGCAATCACCTCCACCTTAACGGGCTGCACCTGCGGCCCGTCAGGGTGGAGGTGAAAGAATGTGGAAGGGGAGGGGCTGTAAGAAGCAAACCCTTACAACCATAGCCAGCATGCTTGCATGACATCACTTTGAGAAATAAAAAGGAATTTCAAAAACTGAATGACAAAACCAGTGGCTGAATGCATGTATTGTGAATCAAAAGTCAAAATTTCAGACAAATGGGGACTTTACGCGAATTTAAAAAAAATACTAAAAGGCCAAAGCTAGTGTGTGAATATGAATTGTGAATCAAAATGATATTATTGAATGTTGATGTGTAAATATTCTTGTTAAATTCATGTTGCTTTCACTTTCTTCGAGCATCATGAACATGGAAACACCATGGGCAGAATGCTAATCAGCTAATTTTGTAAAGTTTTTGTGACACAGAAGGATTCATGGCTAGAAGTTTACTTTAGTATCAGAATGTAGATAAAGATGAGTTCTTTCAAATGACCTAGCTTCCATTGACCAATAAGCTATCCCACATGGCATTATGTGTTCTCCAAATTTGCCCATAATTAGGTTTTTACCCAAGTTTTCAGATCTTCCTGCAATTACAAAATGAATCCTTAATGCAGGCAAATCATGCTTAATTTATTTTTCAGCATCCTAGGCATTAATTTCATCATAGCTCTGTTATCAAACTTACATATTTCCAAAATACATAGATGCTTGAAGTTGGTTGCCAAGAAAATTGCTATCACAAATTTTCAAAGTTTGACTTCATGCTGTGGGGACACAAATGCACATGGTCGTATTATAATTGATGTTTTCAACAGAGCTGATATGAGGCTTTCAACCCTGAAACTTTCATTCATCCACCTACATCACATACAAAGTTATGAGGACTGAAAAATGGCGGAAAAAATGAAGCCCCCAAATTTTGACTCTTCCAAAGTCAGTAACTCAAAAATTTTTTGCATGATCAAAGAAAAATTTGGCATGGTCTCATTAAATATGTCTTAGTTACTGTGCTGAAACTTTCAGCTGAATCTGAAGGGGTAGTGCAGGAGCCACTTGTTGAAATTATATGGAATGACCCATCAATAATTGACTAATTGTGAATAATCGTCTTTTTATCAGTCCAAGTTTTATTAAGCCAAATAATTCTAGCAACACATTAGTCAAGTGAAACAAATTCATGATGCACAAACAATTTAAACAAAGAGAATGGTAAAACAGTAAGGCTCTTACGGCTGCCAGTGCACATTCAACAAATGATGCCGCCAAATAAAATGATGTCAAATGGAGCCCAATTACTGTCATTTCTAAGCTAAGGATGCGGTTACATGCACTACGTGGGTGAGGGGGGGAATCACTCTGAACCCTGAAACGAGAATGTGTGACTCAGCAATTCTTTACCAATGTGACGGCACAGTATTTTTTTCCAAACCAAAAAAGCTGATGTACGCACTCGTGGTATAAAAATCAACATATATGAGCTCTGAAGAAATGGTAACTTGCACAAAACATCGGTTAACACAATTTTAATTGGTTAAATTCTTAACTGCAATTAAACTATCAATGATTAATCATTAACATCCCTAGTGTATAAGATTCATTCAAAGATGGTTGCTGTGATTGGTCACTGAAAACTGTGGAACTCTGGATTTCATTACTCATACATAAGGTCCCCTATCATGTCACCAGATGCACAGCCAATTATTCATTACAAGCCATGCTAAAATTTGCTTCTTTTGTGACATCACACGGTCAGCCAACAAGTTAATCAGTTCTTACATCATTCTAGATGGCTCCTCCCCCTTGTGATGTCATAAAGGACAGATTTTTAAATGGCTTGTAACAGCCAATTGGCTGCACACCTGTTGACAAGACAGGGGACCTTGTAACAACTTAAGAGATTCTCATTTCATTTTCTTTGACAACTATGGCAAGAGTTGGTTAGCTTCTGGGGAAGTTTTTGGACCTCACATCACAGTGACGCCTTCAAAACAAAACAATCCTTGCCTGTGTGATGTCACTCAATCAAATGGTACCTGAGCCACACCCTCACTATGTTGCAAATGTAAACTGTGCACGTGGACAGGGCAGATGTCTTGAGACAGCAACTGCAACACAATATTTACCAAGTAAAAATAATTCTTATAAACATCCTACTTTTCTAATCATTTTTTCCATTCATCTTTACAGCTTAAGAGTCCATACATCTGTAAAATATATACACTGGATTATGCAAGTAGCATTAGCAAGTACCTTGCCTGATGAAATATTGCAACAGCTAATGTTAGCTCACTGTTGCCAAAATAACTTTTACTTCCCGTGACAAGTAAAAGCGATATTACTCAGCTGGTCGCAGCTAGATCTGTAATCACCATCAAATGCATTGTGAAATATGCATCAACTCATTTGACTTTACTTTCTCATTCAAAAATGCTGGTTTGAGGGGACTAAATTCTTGTAAAACCAGCCATATTGTAGTTCAACAGGGAAAGCTCAAACTTTCCAACTAGACAAACAAAGTCTTGCAAATTGTATTTACCAGTTTTTTATCTTGTATCTTTTTGTATCTTTTACAGCTTGACTCCAGACCCTAGTATTAAGTTATGTTACATCGCTGAGCGCCACAGGATTATTCCCATGAACGTCACCAGTGACACCCAATTATTATACCACTAAATAATGCAAATACGAAGGCCCAATCTGATGTTACCCCTCTCGAATAAGGCAAGATTCCCGTACAGCGCACTGGGTGCTTCAAGACACAGGGAAGGGAAGCCAGAGCAGAGCCAACTTCTGCAATATGATGCACATCAATTTGATCAACTTCAAATACAGACATGCATACAGAGCCGTACTGGATTTCAAATGTATAACAGGACGTTGATAGAAGGAGAACAAATAGAACAGAAGGAGAACAAATATGGCACAAACTGTATATACTCCTTTTCCCACAATGACAAAATGATGCCAACATGCATATCAATGGTCCTTTTCCCAAGCCTCCCCACTTGTCGCCATTTGTAGTCATTATGGGGAAAGGGAGGGGGTCTACGGGGGAAAAAGGAAAAAAAAAGTTGCTTGCTTGGTTAGGCTATTAAGCTGCTCATTGCCGAGTTGGGGTCAGTTTCACAGCAGCTTAAGCACAGGGCAAGGGGCATTTCAAAAAATAGGTTTAGTCAGCTGGATAACTTTGCTGAGTAAAACCTGAGACCCTCCCAAAACTAACAGGAAGATAAAGATTGTTCCCAGTTTTACTCAGCAGTCATCTAGTAAAGTCTGCAATCCTGCTTTTAGAAAAACTCCAGAGGTCTAACAAGTTTTTTTTAATGAAGACTGTTCAGAACAACAAGGTTCAGAACCCCCGGCTCAGACGACTGGTAAACACAGCGGTCAGGTGACCTGCTCGTACCACAAACACTGGCTCACAAACTGAGAAAGGGTCAAAGCCAGGATTGCAGTTTCAGCCCAGAGACTGCCTCAGCACTTGTGGAATTCACATCCACTGCTCTCACAATGCCAAAACAGCTCAGCATGAGTGACCAACAGAAGAGGTATTCCTTTTATATTTCACCTCATGGCTTTCAGACCTTCTGCTGCCTCTCCCTATAAGGCCCCGTTAAGATCCAACAAGCAACATTTTTTTTTGTTTGAAAAATGGTTGACTTGAATCTTGATAAATACATGGCTTCTCAACCTCCAGTTTTGGCATCCTCAATGGTTTATTTCAAAGTTGCGCATGTTTACAATTCAGGTCTTATGATACTGCCCTTATGTGAAGGCGCATGTATGTTGGGGTGTATGTCTGAATGAATGTAAATACACTTATCAGCCATAACATTAAAACCACTGACGGGTGAAATCAATAAAATTGATTATCTTGTTAAAATGGCACCGGTAAAGGTGTGGGATATACTAGGTAGCAAGTGAACAGTCAGTTCTTGCAGTTGATATGTTGGAAGCAGGAAAAATGAGCTCGTGTAAGGATCTAAGCAACTTTGACTAGGGTTGAATTGTGATGGCTGGATGAGTGGGTCAGAACGTCACCAGAACAGCAGGTCTTGAGGGGTGTTCCCGGTATGCAGTGGATAGAACCCATCAAAAGTGAGCCAAGCAGGGACAACCGGTGAACCAGCGACAGGGCCATGAGCACCCGAGGCTCTTTGTAAAGCATGCTGAATGAGGGCTCGCCCATCAGCTCCGAACCCACAGAAAAGCTCCTGGAGCACAAACTATTAAAAAAGCCAATGCCAGCTATAACTGAAACGGGTCATAAGACTAGTGCGTTACACCTTGCTGTGCATGGAGCTGTGTAGCCCCAAAACTATCACAGTGCCTGTGTAAACCCCTGTCCACTGCCAAAAGCTGCTAAAATAAGCACTTGAGCATCAAAACAAGATCATGGAGCAAGGGCAGGTGGCAGTCTGGTCCGATAAATCGTGTTTTTGTTTACACCGTCCGGATGGCCAGGTGCATGTGCTTAGTTCACCTTCAGAAGTGACAGCACCAGGATGCACCATGGAACAGGCACAAGGCAGCAGGGGATATATCATCATCAGGGCAATGTTCTGCTGGGAGACATTGGGTCCTGGTCTTCAACTAGATGTTACTTTGACATGTGCCACCTACTTAAACACTGTTACATTCCAAGTACGCCCCTTCATGGCAGTGGCATTCCATGATGGCAGTGACCTTTTTCAGCAGGATAATGTGCCATGCCACACTGCAATAATCGTTCAGGAACGGTTCGAGGAACGTGAAATAGAGCTGTTGACTTGGGGTACGAATTTCTAAGATCTCAGTCCGATTGAGCGTAAGTAGGATGTGCAGGAAAAACGAGTCAGTTTCCATGGAGGCCCACATTGCAACTTACAGCACTTCAAGAATCTACAGTTAACATCTTGGTGTCAGATACAAAACACCTTAAGAGGTCTTCTGGAGTCCATGCCTCAACAGGTAAGGGCAGTTTTGATAGCATGAGGGGGACCAACACAGGCAGGTAATTTTAATGTTACAGCTAATCTGTGTACACAGTATATACTGTGTGTGCATGTGTGGATGTGTGTATGCATATATATCCATATATCAATACCAAAATAACACAAACAAGATATGTAAATGGGAGTTAAAGGAAACTGTGGGAGATCAACAGTAGGGTTGAAGCTACTACTGAAAGTTAATTGATATAGCCGGGTTTGTTTCAAAAATCTCAAAAGGCGCTGCATCACCTGCCTGTAACTGGAACGCTACCTAGCTAAATTAGTGGAACACTAACCACGAGCCCTGCAAGAACCGATGTACAAAATGGTCAAGTCAGCAAATTGATCGATTCAATTGACTCAACTCCATTATTGTGATTATTTTCAGAAAGTACGTAGTTAACGGCATCAGTATTAATAGATAGTTATACCCTCATTTGACAATGCAACCTTGTCAAGACTGCAGCTTTAAACAGGGATTAAGCTGACATGCGGGGCAGGTCAAAAGCTATATAGCTAGGCCGACATGATTAACTTCCTGTTCGAGAGACGTTAACCCACGTTAACGTTAACTTAAGAAAATCCAAAATAATCGATAACCATCTTTCCAATCCCACCCCCACCCCATTCATCTTGGCTGATCTGCGCATTCGGTCTAGGCCAGATGACTCAAGCTAACGTTAAGATTCCTAACATTAGTCGCGCACTT
Source organism: Gymnothorax javanicus (assembly GCA_029692085.1). Lineage (NCBI taxonomy): Eukaryota > Metazoa > Chordata > Actinopteri > Anguilliformes > Muraenidae > Gymnothorax > Gymnothorax javanicus. Next base: position 22,823,657 of record CM056195.1, on the reverse strand, counting down.
AAACTACAGAGCTCAACTACCTGGCTAACCAAGTTAGCTAGCGAGGTGTTCCAACCGAACAATTACTTTAGCTGGAGGGCTCTATCAGAAACGCTTAATTATAAACAAGTGCGTCGTTAGTTAACGTGGCGACCTAATCAAACAGGCCAAGCTAAATGCGTAGAAAACCCAGTGGCGCTATAGCTGGCCACCAACTAACTTGCCAACCAGGTTAGATAGTTATGCCAACCAGCCAACAAGCTCACAAATTAACGTTAGACCCAACTAGCCCGCAAGAATACGCAAATTCGCTACCGCCTGCTAACATGCTGGACAGCAGACCAGTTGTATTTCCATCCAGCGAGCTTTGATCCACCACCAGACAAAAAATATCCATATTGACAGCCATGGGCGAATCTGATTTCTACAATTCAATCTGGACAGTCAAAAAAGCTGGGATGGACATTACAAGTTTCACGCTAGCGAAATAAACGACCTAATATTGACCTAGCTTGTGAATTAAGTGGGCTAGAAATGTTAGCAAGCTGGCTAGCAGCTCGCCCCAGTCCAAACGCCCACGCCTAGCGGTAGGGCTAATCGCTGAGAACATTATGCTGAAAAACTACAACCATCTATACTTCCCTTCATAATTTCTTTACTTCTCAATATATTGTGAGGAAATTTTCACCAGTTATTCTTGAGATGTATATCCATCAATACTTAGTTGAGTTGATGGAGAAAAAAAAAGAATAATTAGTACGCGAGTTTTCAGCAGATTAGCCCTACCCCACGCCTAGCTAGATAGCCAGGTTACCCAACGTCACACGACGTGAACTCATGCTAGACTAGTCGAAGGCTGGCAGACAGGTTAGCTAGCAAGCGAACACATCCAAAGAACGCAAAAGCTGCTAACGTCAACGATAGTAAAGCTGGTGAGCCAACTAACCTAGCTAGCTAATACCATTTCCATGCCATTCCACAATGATCGTCAGTAAAATGGCTAGCTACAATAGCTACACTGGCTACCAACTGCTATTGTTAGCCATTTTGTTAACACTATTAATCACCCTGAACACCATTAGGTACCCAAGCCAGGCCACATGACCAATATCTAACATTACGGTCAAAGGGGAGTGCTGGATCTGGCCCAGCCGAAGAATGAGTCAACTGAGACGGCAAACCCCCCACAACCCCCCCCCATGTCCACTATTTTTTGCTTCATCAACCCGCTAGCATAACGACTCACTGAACAGAACTCACAGACTCCGTCATTTTGTGGCTCTAAAGCCGCTTTCACACCGGACGCGAAAGGAAATTTTCGCATGACAGATTGCATTCAAAGTCAATGCAAAGAAGCGAATAATTCGCGTCTTTGCATTGACTTTGAATGTAATCTGTCGTGCGAAAAATTCGTTTCGCGTCCGGTGTGAAAGCAGCTTAACATTAACCATCTGCACATACCCAGCTTTAGCGACAGTTAAATCGTGGGCAATCCAGCAACCGAGCTATTTATCAACGATCGATCACCAGTTATCTTATAAATCGTGATCGCAGACAAGCGAAATAGTGTTGCCCGTTGGTGAATGATGAGGGCGTGTAAACCAGCGTTCCCAGTAATGTCCAGAAGCCCAACTGTGGTACCAGTAAAAGGGCACTTCAGGAGAATACTGCAATCATATACGCGACCCGCCCGAGGAGAGGGTGGCATATCAGCAACTGCATGTCCCGTTAAGATGGAGCGACTGCTCAATGGCCTAGTTAGGCCTCACGCAATTCGCAAGCTTTCTTCAGCATGGAAGGGCTGCCGCGGCCTGGTAGCCGGGTAGCTCGGGCCTGGATACAAACTTCCAGACCCTGGAAATTACGACCGACGTCACATAAGAGCGGAACCTGGGTGCAAAATAACGCAAACAAGAGGAATACAGACTCACAAACGAGTCCTGTCACATTACCTCCAAATCCCGACCTTTGTTTTTGAAATTTTTCAGCCGCTGGTTGTCCAGTTTCTCGTTATCAGCCATTTTGTAATTATTTAGAAGGTATTTTGTCGACAAGAGGCGATCTGTTCCTTTTCGGTTCCTTTACTAAACCCTTTCGGCTGTTTGCTGGTTTCCCCCGCACAGCTTTGTGGGAATGCCGGTGGTACAGGCCCAGCCTCGTTCTGGAGCGGAAGGGTGGGGAATTCCGTGCCCGCTTATTGGTCACTGACAGATTGACATTCAACATGGGTAGTGTGCGAGCGGGGATTCCTTCCATCTGATTGGTCGACGACTGATCGACATTTTACGCTGTGACGAGTGATTTCAGTGAAATCGCGCTAGCCGCGAGTGGAGAATGCTGTAACTTTCCATCCTCAAGCAGAGGTCACAGAGATTTTGGGTTTGAATCATATAAGCAATATTCCGCTCAGGGGTATTCTGAGTGTGGATGGGGGCCATATGTCAAAATTATGCTACAGCCATGTAAAAATGTGTACGGAACATATCCGCCATCACAAATATGTCATTGGTTTTTACTGGTTGATGGAATGATGCAATTCTCTGGATGGGAAAAATAAACGGGTAAATGAGGTTACGTAGTTGATTTTTTTTAAAAATTCCTTTATCTTTTGGAAGAACATCGGGGGTGATGAAATGACACACGCCTTTGTTAATCCAGGAGTGTGCTGCTATGTGTGCTTGTCATTTATGTGTGTGTGTGTGTGTGTATGTATAATGTGTACATGCACGAATGTGCTTGTGAACATGCGTACGTGTATGTGTGTACGTTTATAGGATATAAGGTAAGATACACTAAACCCCTGGGGTAATTAGTCCTCTGCATTTAACCCATCCTATAGTCAGGAGTAGTGGGTAGCCACAGGGCAGCGCCCGGGAACCAACTCCAGTTCTAAAGCCAGTACCTTGGTCAGGTGTATTCTTATAATGCATGTTTTTCTGGATCAGGGAAATCAGAGTGCCCAGAGGAAACCCACACAAACATAGGGAGAGCATGCGAACTCCACACAGAAAGGCCCCAGGCCAGATTAGAACCCACAAAACCTCTTGCTATGAGGCAGCAGTGGTAATCACTGAGCCACCTTTGCCACAATATGTGCGTCCTATAAGAGTATCTTTAATCAACTGAAAAAGAAAAATTAGACATTATTTCTTTCCAAAATTTTTATTTACTAGAACAGGTACGCATTCTCATTGAACTACAAAAGATCCTCTTGTTTCAGAATATGGGGTAAAATATTAATAATTCTCTTGAAAATGTGTGTTCAATTAATAAGCATATCTCAACCAGGACAAAAAACTGTGCAACTCAAAACATTATTTAAGATCTTGGGCTTTGAATTGCAACATGAACAGCAACTCTTCAACATATTTGAGCTGTAAATTCAGGCACTGTTCCACTAAAATGTCCTTAAAAATAGCTCAAGCCAACCTGGTATGCATTGTCCTCAGCCATTTCCTTTCAAAACTTTATTATTATTATTATTATTATTATTATTATTATTTTTGTTAGTTAAGTAATCTTTCCATAATTGAATTTAATATTCTATACTGAATTTAAAAAAATATTGCACCTCAAGACATACGATTTTCTACTACTTTACCTTCGAACATGACTTGAGACTCTTTAAGTGGAAAACTAGAAAGTAGTTCGAATTCTAAAATAATGCTTCATGATACTGTAAGTAGATAGGCACAATAGAATTAATTCAAAACTAAAACAGATAGAAGATGATATAAAAATTTGGACAAAATCCCACAATAAATTGAAGCAGACAGTTGCTCTGCACAAAGTAACAGCAGACAATAAAGTTTATTTTTCAACAGTTTTTCCATTGGCTGCATTAGTTTTTACATTTACTATTTCTTAAAAAGAATTTTCCATTTAGGAATGATTAATCACAGTGCAATAGAGGTGCAACCTCGACTTCCTCCCATCACAGCACAGCTTGCAAACATGTTTCTTACAAAATTACCTTCTTCAAATACTGAGGAAAGCAGACTGCAGCTGTTTGACTGACTGAGAGGAATAACAGCTTCTAGCATGCTGCATATTGTCCATCTGGATTTCCCTGTAGTGTTGCTAACCACAGCTGCCACCGGCACAGTCCTGGTCTAATTTTCTGCCCGGGACAGACAATGTTCTTGATGCCCTTAAAACTTAAGTTTCCTCAACTTTGACAAGTATCATTTACAGGAAGAACATGTCCAAAATTATGAGAAGACCCCCAAAAGGCTCAGGGGAGATTGCATACTATCAAGGGCACAAAAATAATCTCAAAGTGCACAAACTTAATTATGGATTTCTATGCAAGGTTTTCCTCTAAGAGTGGAAGATATTTGGCATACAGGATATATTTGTGAGAAATATGTACCATGACATTAATTTGTCTATACTGTCCATACAGGTCGAAAAATAATCTTGATGCTTGCATTAGAGCACAAGTGCAAATTATTGCCATGAACGCCATATGTTTGCCCATATGGCCCAGTCCTAGCTCTACCTTTGCCTTAATGACATTGCAGTGGACCTGATACTGTTTACTGTCTCTATAATGGGGTTATCCCTCAGCAGTGAAGGGGTCTTGATGAACTGATCCATCTTCCGGAATCCCTCCTCCAGACCTGTGCCAGTCCTAGCCGAGCACGGCTGAACAAACCAATTCCTGTCACCGCACTCCTTTCTCAAGCTGAATCGTTCGGTGATCTCCTCAGCACTGGCCGCCCCAGGCACGTCCTGCTTGTTTGCTAAAATCACCACGGGGACCCGATGCAGGTGCTCGCTCTTCAGAACCCGCTCGAATTCCTGCTTGGCCTCGCTGAGCCGATTCCTGTCTGAACAGTCCACCACAAACACCAGCCCCGCCGTGTCCTGAAAGAAGTGCTCCCAGAACGGCCTCATCCCCCTCTGCCCTCCCACGTCCCACACCGTCAGGGAGGTTACCCTCCGCTCTGTTTCGATCATCTCCACGTTGAAGCCAATGGTGGGCACGGTGAGAACTGCTTCATTATGCTTCAGTTTGTACAGCAAGGTGGATTTTCCTGCCATATCCAGGCCCAGAATGAGCACCCGGATTTCCCCCAGTGGGATCGAGTTCTGTTGACCCATTATCCTCAAAACAGAAGCAGTCCAGTGTCCTCCGTAAAAAAGTCAAGTAAAAAACGTCCGCAGGAATGCTCGATAGCACTTCTTTCTCTTTGCTCCCTGAGTTATCGCACTGTCTAACTGCGCACTGTCAGGAATTACGCCTATAAAAGAACTTGGGAGCAGTGTACTCATTTAGAGCAGGTCAAAGTACACAGTGCTGGCAGTGTGACACACCTGCTACAATATGAGTTGATCAATCTTCACAAGGATGTCCGTTAGTCTAATCACATTCCCTGCAATGAGCCTTCGGCATTTCGGCACTTAAACTCAGGTTACTAGGACTGGCCATTCATGGAGTGCTGCACCTGTTTTAATCTGTAATACATTACAGGAAGTCCATTGCAGACAACAGAATGCTGTGTGACACAGTGTCCTCATTTCAGCCACAGAGGAGGGTTTCCTCTCTTCAGTTTGGTTTGCACTTACCGGATGTGGACATCATCTTAAACAGTTCACTCCTGTGCTATTGCATAAGCATGCAGAGTGATTGGAGTTAAGATGCCCCAGCCACTAGAGAATGCAGCAACTTTCAAACTTAAGGCAGAGGTCACAGAGCTCTTGGACACATTCTAATTAGCTGCTTTTCAATTTTATATACTATATCTCAACAATGGAAACCAAAAAAATCGAAGAGCCAGAATTGAAACACTGAGTTTCCGAAGGGCCCAACTCCAGTGACTGAGAGGTCTGCATATCTTATAACAAAGATGGTAACTGCCTTGTAATTTCAGCTGAAAGTATCCTAATGGCACCCTCTTGAAAGGAAATAATGCAGAAATATATGGGTTATAACATATGGGTAAAAAAAATGAAGATTTTTTTTCCCCTTTGCTGAAAAACAGTGTTCCTTGGAGTTGGTCCCTTTGGAAACTCAAGGATTCAACTCCTTACCTGATATCATCAACAATTTAGTCCTTGTAACAAAGACAAGACCTGTAAAAATGAACTATGCCATTTACAATACAGTTATTATAATTTATAGTAGTACTATCCCAATTCCGATTAAGTTGGTAGATTATAGAAAATGATTTGGATTTGACAATTCCATTTAGCCTTTACCATATTGATAGCACCACAAATACATATTTGAGGCTTAAACTTGTGAAATTTTTTGTTGAAAATATGCAGGTAATCTAATCTGATGACCACAACAGACTCCAAAAAAGTTGGCGCAGGGGCAATTTAGGAGTAAAAATGTTGTGACAAGTTGCAATAATAAGGTGCTGTGAAATAGGTGAGCTTATCATGTTATAATACAAAAGGAGCCTCCAAAAAAGCCTCGTCCCTCAAAAGCAAAGGCAGGTTGAGGCTCACGAATCTGCCAACAGATGTACAATCTTTGAGTCGATCACTTTGAGAACAACATTCCCCAAAAGCAAATCATTTGCATTTCACCCTTTAAATGGTGTAATATTATTAAAAGATGGAAGGAATCCGGATAAACATCATTGCATTAAGGGTAACCTGAAAACTAACTGAATGCGCGTGATCTTCAATTCCTCAAATGCTAGATTTTAGGAACTGTGATGCGACTGTTAATGGATATCATGACATGGACTTGCAAATACATCAGTAAACTACGAATTTTTTGTCATCCATCACCATTTACCACTGCAAGATAAAGTATTCCAATGCAAACCGCTGGTAAGATCCATGGTCTTGCAGGCCTTTTTGTATTCCTGAGCTTTTGTATTCCTTTTTTTTTTCCTTTTCAAGAATGAGACAAATAGTTCAGTTGGCCACACCAAATGGTTTTGCTTTTTCTCAGGTCGGTTTGTTTTGATTGTTCAGCCCAACAATGGCTTCCTTCACTAGCAGTGCTAGCTCTATGGATTTAATATTGAGTGGTCACAGCAATAGATTCCTGTCACAATACTCTTGTGAATACCTTCTGTGTCACCTTCCATTTAGCAACTTGCATGTCTATTAGAAGTAATGTCTCCTTTATTTGGTTTGCATCTTGCATGTTCCCTTAATCCCCAACTGTGTCTTGTTTCATAGCTACCCCATTTCTTGGGTGCGTGTGACTTATTTATATCTCCTCTATTGAGTTGCAAGTTGCTGGATTGTGATTTGTCACAAGCGCTTAGAACCAGTCAGCATTTACAAGTTAAAACTCTTCATCTTTTGAAAATAAAACATAATCTTTTATGATAGTAAATTATGGAAGTTTCCTTCCTTATCTAGTCAATAGGCACAAGCTCCCAAGCCCTTCCTCACTGTCTCCAGGAAAGGGACTGCGTTCCTGTTAATCCTCTAGCAGTCTGTTACTCTGTCCAGTTTATTAGGAACAAGCTCCCAAGCCCTTCCCAGGGTCACCAGGATTGGAACCGCATTCCTCCAACGCCACCCCGTCATCAATTCAAACTACTGCTCTGGCAAAGTGTGCAGTCCACTTGGCAGTCATCCTGAAAAGCCACTGGCTAGAGATTGGCAGCCCCTACAATGCTGCACCTGTAACATCGGAACTGAAGGTACCATTCTCCTCTGGGCACGGTCCCACTGTTACCGTATTACTGGCAATAACCCAACTATTGGATCGTAGTCTGTCTCCCCACTTGATTCCTGGTCTGGATTAACTGATTCCAAATGCAAATGCAACACTTGAAATAAACTGTTCACTTTTAAAATGAGGTTGTAAGGAATTGAAGTACAAAGTCATGGAAAAGCCCATTGTCCAATTACTTTTTGACCCGTAGAGGGGGGGCAGGGGGCTCTTAAAAATAGTGCTGGAATTCCCACATCCTATATCAAATTTTGATGTGCACACCATAAAATTGAAGCTGAAAGTCTTTACTTTGAAACTATTTTTAATTTAATTTCAACTCCAATATTCCATAGGTAAATATCCAGTGCACAGGAAATTTACTGATCTTTCTTTCTTTTATTGGCCATGCTGTACAGCAGCAATCATTAAAACAAATAGGGACTGCTCAATAACTTTCTTAGTGGATTAGTCCGGAATCTTCCAGTTTATAATTGGGAGGCTTTACAAAGCACAGAAATTCTTACCCCATATTAAGTGTCTCAGAGAAATCACATGACCAAAGGCCTGCCCTCGGCAAAAGATTGAATCATTCAAAAGGCATGTTTTAATATGCCCCCAGCCACACCTCACCTACAAGGCTCAGTGACAACTCTCACTGATGTGTCATCATAGTTACCGAAGAAATTTACTCAGCCGGACAGTCATTCCACCAAAGAGAGAGTTATCACACATTCACACTTAACCTTCAGCTCACTTGTGTCCACACAGCGCACAGTACATGTGGTCCTGTACTCGGCTCATTTATTTCATTCAGGTAAAAAGGACAGTGTTCATGACTGAATGATAAGAGAACTGTATCAGTACAACTCAATACAATGTATTGTTCTTGCGTCTTTCCTCAGCTCATAAATATTTAACCAAACACAGGCAAAGATATCAATTAAGTGGACAATACAGAATAATCTCGGAATCGTCCTCACAATTAAAATACACTTTTATGTTGCCAGCTTATGCGATCTCATGGCCACCAATGTTGTATGTAGCAACACTGTTCTCAGCTTATTAACTCTAGCAGACGTTAATCATTATCTACTATTGCACCAGCAATGGGTTCAAATGCAAACCTTTCTCTGAGTCTTCTGACCAGTAGGATTAGAGAGTCTTGATTGTTAAATTGAAGGCTTATTGAGATGGCACGCAGTCCAACGGGCAGTGCTTCACAGCATAACATGCAATGGCATAACGCTGAAGAGTGAAGAACTAATCTCTTTTTAAACTGGTTTTAGAGTCTACCATATCTCAGATATAAGAAGTTAATCTCAGTCAGATCAAAATTCAAATGTAGCGGTTGCTTGAGTGAGCACTGGTCAGATAAACAGTGAAATTCTGTGATTTTTATGTTTTTGATTCATCATACACTGGATATACGCTGATTTACGGCATGTGTCTTCATCGCTGTTTGCCTGTGTAGAGCCTGAAACCTGAAGGGATTCCGGAGAGCAGAGATCCTTCAGATCCGTCCAGCACAAGGCAATGGAAAAGGAATGCCATAAAGAGAGGTCATAAGAGTAAAATTGGTTTATCCAATTCACGCAGTATCAGTATTAATTACAGGACTACTCCCCTCCTGCCATTCCCACAATGCACATGTGATGTATAATAATGCATACGCACAATTTAGTCAGCATATCAGTCTACCACAGGCTGATAATCATGTAAACACATCAAGAGAATAATAGACCGCATTTAGAACATGACTGACTTACCAACACAGCTTTCATGATTAGAACTTGTCTCAGGAAAGTAGACTGTGTTAGAATAAGCCACTAAGCCACCCACCACTAACTGGCTCTCCAACACAAATACCTATAGGACAAACTGCAACAGAATGGAGGGGGAATTCAATTAGGCTAGTGGTTTAACCCAGGGAAAAAGTAAACAAACAGCTCAAATAGCAGTCCAGTTCCTGAAAAGAAAATTAACCCGTCAGTTTGTACTGAATCTGTATTATCCCTCCATTCCTTTACTCTTTCTTCAACACATTAAAACCAGTGCGTTCCTTGAAATGAGAACCTTATCAAACACATGCCAAGCAGTAAGTTGTGTTCACTTGATAAAAGAAAAGACTTCAATAAAAGACAAAACAAAGTACTGCAATTTGATCATTGATCTTTTATTGTTTGTCGTTATACTTTATTTCATCTTAAAATCCACAGGTCAACTTTCTTTTTACAGTTTCTTTAATTCAACAAAAACTAAAATACAAACTTCACATGAACATTCAGTAACATACACTGTTCAAGAAGAATATACAAAGCACATAAACCTACTAATGCAAGTCATTTATTACTCTTTTTTTATGTCAACCGGGTTGATAATGCTGGACTTTTTTCATATCTTAACGGAGGCGGTTATGATGCTGACATGAACTATGTACATTTGCTATCCGTCTCTTAGAGACCACTGTAGATATGCTATTCTACAGGTGAAATATGATATCCGTATACGAAGTGGATGGTGTTGTTCAATTATATCACACCGCAACCAAAAAATTTGCATGTTTGGCAAAAAAAACAAAAAAAAAAACAAAAAAAAAAAAATTTAACTGTAGATAATATTTTAAGAATAAGGCATCAAGAACATATTTTATTAAACACAACAGTCAGCTGAATTTATGGTAAAAAAGAAATCACATTGCTCAGACCCAGATTAATCCAGACCGATGACCAAAGAAAACAAAAAAAAAAAAAAACAATGGCATTAAATGATCTTCGTCATCACATGAGAGAAAAGCTCGTCTAACTCAGAGGTTAAGTGGTACTCTTATGATCGGTCATTTCAGTTCATGACACATTTGTCACTTGAGACTGTTGTTGGAGACCTATTTCATCACATAAGATCCCTCTCTACACAGCTGATCAAAGTTATATTTTACTCATGGATGGGCACTGTTTTTTTTTTTAACTTGGCAGCTGTAGGAGGGCTGTGTCAGTAAGGACATCAGCAATGAGTCACTCATAATATGAGCCGCATTTTGCAAAGTATTTTTAAACACAACAAAATCATTATGGGCTGATAAAGAAATTCCACGCAATATAGTCAGACAGAGTTGGGAGAACCAGGACTTGTTTAAAATCTAACGGCAGATCAAGTCTGATGAAACAGGTCTAGGGCCAATTGCACTTCAAATGGAATCCAGACTCAAATGAAAACTCACTAGCCAATAAGCTTGTCTGTACAGTGATTCAGTCTTAGATTAGGACCAATCAGGGTCCTCTCAATGAACCAATGATATTGAAGTACAAGTATGCTTTTATGACAAAGCTTAAAGAAAACTGCATGAATACAAGTGAATCCAAAAATGGATCTCTTCAGTCCTGCCTTTGTCAATAAAATGAAACCATTTGAATTTCTGGAATTAGAAGCAGACATTTGCAATGCTTAGGACCAATTTAAATGTTTTTTTTTGCATAATAACAAAACAGAAATGCCCGTTTAAAAAAAGCTTTCAGTCATTTTAGTGCATTATCATAGAGCACATGAATTCTGTGTAAAGCAGCTTAAAACCAACATGAAAAGAACAACCCAAAAGAAGAACATGTACAACTACCCGAGGAGATTAACACACAACACAAAAAGACAGACAGACAGACAGACAGACAGATGTGGGTAATGCAGCATAGAGGCGAATGACAACGGTGGTGTTCTCTGCCAATGCACTCCACCCTGAGTACACAGCCACACACACACACAATTTCTCGCCACACACACACACACACACACACACACACACACACACACACTCACACTGACACTCACACTCTAATGCTCAGAGCTCCAAAATCAGAGGCCAAATGTTGGAGCTGCTCTCTGTCAGTGGGGGGTCAGATGTCATGGTTTACGTAAAGATATCATTCATTTTAGCATTTATCCCATAGATAAGTCAAATTTCAGTAGAGAATAACGGAAAGAAAGACAGAGATGAAGAGAGGCAGGGCGAGAGAGAGCAAAGGAGCGAGAGAGCAAGAGATAGAGAGAGTTGACTAAGGGAGAGGAAGGAGCATAAAAGTAGGGCCAGAACCATTCACACAGACACAGATGAAATTTAACCTGTGCACAAAGGTCCTCACACGTTCCTGTGGCAGGAAGTCAATTTATCCAGGAGTTAAAATGGAACAGCCTGACCATGGTATAGATTTGCTCCAGCAAACGTTACATGCGGGGTGAGTGTACAGGAGAAGCCCAGAGGGTTTATCCAAAAACTGAAAATAAATCCAAGCTGAGCAATTGCAGAAATGGGAAAGGCAGCAAGACCAGGCCATTTGCTCTGCACACTTCTGGAGCATGTCTGTACTCATATACTCAGAGATATTCCCACCTAACCTCATTAAACAGTAGAAGAGAACAGTAGACTTTCGGGGGACAATTCCTACCAGGTTATGAAGAAGGAACGACATATCTTATTAAACTATGTACATGTTTATGCCTATGTAAAATGTCCCAACATGACTAAAATGTGTTATTTTATCTATGTGTCACCTAGTGATATACTGAGTGATGTGCACATCTCTGCATGTATGAAAAAAGTACACATTTCTGCATGTGAGTCATGGAAAAAAATTCTATTACCTCTTCAAATGCAGCAAGACAGAATTTTTAATGTATTAGAGAAGATGTGATTGCATATCAAAGGGGCAAAGGTAGCAGCTGAAATGTAACCGAGTCCGGCATTGCTACAGGGTGTGAGATAACTGAGGATGTAAGCACTTCTGAGGGATTAAAGAGACTGTCACTGCTGGCATTGACGCCTACCTACTGACAGAGCCCCTGTTCAGAGCACACAGCCCTCACTACACAGCACTGTCAGCACTGACTCCGCTCTTTCATCTCCGCTTATCAAACCAATCAATGATGCCAAGGGAGGGTATAATATCTGTCTGGAGTAATGCATGGGTACTTGATTGTGCGTGTGTGCGTGTGTGTGTGTGTGTCTGTATATGTGTATTTGTGTGTGTGTGTGTATATGCGTATTTGTGTGTGTCTGTGTGTATATCTGTATGTCTACTTGTGTGTGTGCGTGTGGAGATATGTGTGTGTGTGTGTGTGTGTGTGTGTGTGTGTGTGTGTGTGTATGCACGCATGTGTACTGTGTCCCCCCGCAGGTATGTACATTATGGAGAATGGAGGTTAGATGCTGTAAATACTGAAGATATGAACAGTTCTTGCTCCAAAAATCTGGGATTTTCCTATCTTACATGTACTGCTATTCATACATTATTCCGCATCTCACTGCTCTGCCACCTTGTTGCTGTTCTTGAACTTGACGACCATGACGGTGATGTTGTCGGGGCAGCCGCGGTAGAAGGACTGCAGGACGATGCTCTTTGCGCCGAAGTGCGGCTCGTCCAGCCGCTCTTTGATGAAGCGCACTGCCTCCTCATTACTGAAGGCGTCCCACAGCCCGTCCGATGCCAAGATCATAAACTCGGGCTGCAGCTTGTCCAGGTCGAAGGCCAGGATGTCCGGGTCCGGGATGATCACGTTAAGATTCTTCAGAGGATAGTCGCCCAGCGAGCGGGACATCGCCAGAATGCCCTGCACCCGCCACGACCCATTAAAACTGATGAAGCCCCCTACAGGAGAGGGAGAGAAATGCACATCCGCAAACAGTGACCCACCGATAAATCCTAGATTGCATTTTTACTATCACTTTTAAATTTGATATTCATAATCTCCATTATATAGCAGCTAACATAGAGAAAAATCCTGCCTGGATGGGTCATTTTGCATTTTGCTGGTGTTGCAAAGCTGACACTTTATAGTTTCTCAAACATTTTCTGTGGTGCATGTATTTTACTCTAGATGTGAGGCCATTTAATGGTGAGAAATGAGGCAAGCGCAGCGGCATCCAAGCAGAGAATTGGATTCCACGACTCAAACTAATCCTGTTCTAACCCAGCAGCTCTTTTCCCCCCCAGTGTCATGTACACTGCTAACTCACGCAAAACTGCACAGTAAAAATATCCATCAATCACAATTGCGTAAGGCTAAAGCAGGAAATTGTGACTGTGTGGGAGAGACCATTTGGCAAAGCTGCAATTCACAACACACTGACCTATAGGACCACATCACGGAACCGGTCGTAGGAAAAGGCCACAGCGACTCTAAACCAAAAATCTACACAAGGCAAATCTGTGCAGTACCGAAGCCCTGAACCGCAAGTATAAAAAAAAAAAATTAGATACCCAATTCGTAATTTCAAGATAACATCTCGAAATTATGACTTAATATCTCATAATTTCGAGATAATAACTTGTTATAACGAGATAGTAAGTCATTATTTCGAGATAATAACTCGTTATTTCGAGATAATAAGTCGTCATAACGGGATAGTAAGTCGTTATTTTGAGATAATGTCTATTTAGTTTAACAGTGCAATATCAATATCAGCCACAAGGGGGTAGCTCCGGTCCCATATGTCGGCTTACAAGCGGGTGGATTCTGCCATAAACCAAGAAAGCAAGCAGTATTCAGGTTATTTTCACTTGATGCACAGGGAATTAAATTCCGCGAGAGTCTCTTAGATACGCATCGAATGAATAATTGCTGACAACGGCACAGGAACGTGAATTCCACTAATGGGGTGTTTACATTGAACCGCGACCCTGATACAACCCCAATACGACCAGCGCGATCGTGACATTTTGGTTACTCGCACAAGTCGCGGCTGTTCCCTGCTTTGATCGCTTATTTGCGTTTACACCAAGCTTCAACTGCGACTGAATCGCGACTTTCTTTACACCTCGAACCATGATGCTGTCGCAATTCTCATTATTGTCGAGGGTAGCCTACTCGTGGGAAGTGTGTCGGCGAGTGATGGAGAAAGCGGTGGCCCTGTGTTTATATAGACAATGTGTGGTCATAAGTTACCTCATCGTTGGTCGGATTTAGATCCCCTTAATCGCATATGCAGTCTCAGCGCGGTCGCCAGTTCGGTCGCTTTTAAAACGTGTACAGCGCAGTCGCCAATTCGGTCGCTTTTAAAACGTTATGGGGTTGCAATAGGTTCGCATTAAGCTCGCAGTAATGCTTGCAATACTTTGCGAGTGAATAATTCCTAAAAAAATTGCGATCATTGATGCAACCGCGTGCCGAGCCATTTGCGAGTTTATTACCACCTGTGAGACCAAGTTGGGAGTGAGTTCAGACTTGCGCGAGCTTATTATGACCGATTATGATACCCTCTTGCGTTTTTCACTGGTCGCACAACTGTTGCGAGTATTTTTAACAGTTCAATACACTCGCAAACCTCCATGAGACCGAGTGATGGAGAGCAAGAGAGATGGTTTTGGAGACTATGGCGATCGCATGGAGAGCAGCTTGCAACCCCAGTGCGATTCAGTGCGAGTGAGGGCGAGCAGAGCCCAATTTTCAGTCGCAACTCGGTCGTGAGCCCGGAGTAAACATGGTGTAAAGCTGCTCTCACACATACGCGAAACGCGCGGCGATTGTATGCGAACAGAATGCGCCATAAATCGCATTGATATCGCATTGTAATTATAATAGGTTCGCAGATGTCGTATTAAAATCGCTTCTTTTTCGCCACAATTTGCCTCTTGTTCATATTGTTATCGCATCATGTTCGCATTGACTATGCCATCATGACGCGAACATGGCAAACTGCCGCGACAATAATGCGATTATTGCGAATTAGTTGCGAAACGCAATGCGAACATGATAAGATGACGATATGAACAAGATGCGAATTGTGGCGAAAAAGAAGAGATTTTAATACGGCATCTACGAACCTATTATGAGCACCATAACAAGCGAACACATTGCGAATAGGATGCGACAGTAGCGAATGAGATTTGACTTAGCGAATGAGATGCGTCAGTTGTGAACTTGATGCGCAGCCAGTTTGTCGGCTTTTCCAAAATTTCTCGTGAACTGCTGGAGGGGCGTTTCCCAACGCGAAATCAAGGCGATCATTGCGAATGTACTTGCGAACCCAAAGCAATCATAATACGAAGTCAAAGCGATTATATGCGAAATAGAAGCAAACAATGCGCTCATCTCATGTAGCAGTTCTCATGAGATCGCATAAAATCGCAAACAAGTTCGCATATGTGTGAGAGCACTATACGAGGCGTGAGACGTCAAAATAACTTCCTTGGTTTAGCGCGTAATCAGCATCAGATATACATGGCAGGTACAACCCCCCTGTGGCTAATATTGATATTGCACTGTTGAACTAAATAGACATTATCTCAAAAATAACGACTTACTATCCCATTATGACGAGTTATTATCTCGAAATAATGACTTATTATCTCGTTATAACGAGTTATTATCTCGACATAATGACTTACTATCTCGTTCTAACAAGTTATTATCTCGAAATTATGGGATATTAAGTAATAATTTCGAGATATTATCTTGAAATTACGACTTGGGTATCTATTTTTTTTTTTTTTTTCCATACTTGCGGTTCAGGGCTTCCGTAGTGCAGAAATTATACCACTCCAGAATTAGAGCAGTACATTTAATGGGTTATCCGTAATGAAACACCTCTCCTGCAATTCCCCCAACGGCCAGAAGAGGGTAGTTGATGACCTTTTTCTGCTCCTTTTCTCAATGAGTACGATTCTTTGCATTAAGCTTGTCCTACAACGGAATAACATAGGCATATATCTCAGAACAAAGTCCCGCGCGTTCACGTGAGAGTGTTCATGAAATGTAATTTCAGGTTACAAATGACGGAGGCTGTGACACGTGCCAACTCGCTGAATCAAGGGAACGGCATGAAACTAAAAACTGCAACACAAAGAGTCTCATTCTCAATGATTCACATCCTGGTTGTTGATGCTAGCCATTAAAACAAAGGATTCGCAAATCTGTTAGAAATACAAGAGTATAAGAAAGGGTCAGTCTTGGAATTATTCTTAGTACAAGGATAAAAAAAATGGCAAAAAATATTGCCACATGGTCAGAGGAAAATTAAATCTTTCAAAAGAAATACTGGAAATGTGATACAGGCCAAGGGCAAATAGCCGCTTGCTGAAACAATCAACATTGGATAATAATAGACTTTTAATGTTCTGAAGGGGTCTGATTACCAACGTTTCCACCTCTGGTTTCCCTTCTAAGGTCACGGCGCCATTCAAGGGGAGATGTTTTTGGTTCTCTGCTTACCGGCTCTCTTGATCCGCTTGCGTTCCTTGAGCTGGTAGGGCTTGTGGTCATGTGACAGGGGAATGGCGTTACCGTCTTTATCGCACAAGACCCCTCGGGAGTCACCCACATTAGCAACGGTGAGCTCCTTATCCGAGAGCAGGGCAATCAGACAGGTTGTACCTGCGGGGAGAGAAAGAGAGAGCGGACGGGTGAGAGATATAGAGACAGAGGGGGAAAAAAAAGAAAGAAAGAGTGAATGGGGGAGAGAGGCAAAGATTCTGCATTAATTTTGAGTTCAAATTAAAATCCAGCCAAAACGTATTGTGACAGGATTATATGAATATCCAGGAGGGATTTCCTGCTCCACAGATGTTCGAGTTTTACTCTTTATAACCATGAATCTCCTATGCACAAAAAGGGCAACAAATGCATTATTTACAAAAATGCTTTCCTTTAAAAAATTAAGACGCTGAACTATGGTTTGTAGGTGAAAGTGTCATTTCCAGAAAAGAAACAGAACAAAATTTTATAGAGCATTCCACTCACAGAATAGTTCTGTGGTCTCATATGATTTCAATGTGCTTTCCAGCTCCGATGGCTGGGGCCAATATTAAGAGGATTAAGGCCATGGAGGAGGAAAGGAGAAAGACACAGTGAAGGCTCAATTCAATTCAATTCAATTCAATTCAATTCAGACTTTAAGGTCCCAGCTCATTGGAGGTCCATAGCACACTAAACTAAAAAGAAGAAAAAAGGAATAAATATCATCTATAAAAGGAAGAAATCCACAAAAAAAAAAAACCCACACTCCACAATGATCAGATATGTCAATAAAGTCTGGAATGTCAGCGGTTCCAGATTCTAGATGAAAACCAGACATAACTCTGTTCAGGGTTGGTTATGGAAAAATAATACCATTTACAGGATCAGATAACCTACATAAACATACAGTGGACTCCAAAATTACTGGAAATGCACAAAAATACTGTAAAATTTTCAAAAAAATATATTTATAGGTAAACTCTAAATAATGACGTGAAGAATGCTGTACAATGTTTATGTTCCAATGGAACCAACCGAAATCATTTACTGATAAAAAAAAAAAAAAAAAATTCCTCCAAATCAAGGTTTCACAATTAATGGCCCTCAAAGATTATTGAAAATAACATCAACCAAAATTAAAACAGGTATTAAATTCCACTTGTTTAATAATAATAAATTTTATTTATATGGCACTTTTCGCAGAAAGAATTCACAAAGTGCTTCACAGTAAAAATCAAATAAAAATACCAGATATAAAAGCAAAGTCATATAGATACATACATAAACAGATAAAAGACAAAATAAAAACAAGAATAGCGAGTAAAAGTAAAAATGATAAAAACAAGAGATAAAATGAACAAATTGTCAATAGAAACCACACCTGAACTAAAAGCCTGCCTAAACAGCAAAGTCTTCAGTTGCTTTTTAAAGGACTCAACAGTATTTAAAGAGAGAAGAGAAAGTGGCAGTGCTTTCCATAGTCTGGGGGCTACAGTTTGAAAGGCCCGATCCCCTCTTGTTTTAAAGCGGGTGTTGGGGATGACCAGCAGGCATTGACTGGATGACCTGAGAGATCGCGAGGGGTTGTGCAATTTCAGCAGCTCGGAGATGTAGGCAGGGGCTTGCCAATTCAGAACTCTAAAGGTGAGAACTAAAATTTTAAAATGAAACCTAAGATGAACTGGAAGCCAATGTAATTCTGCTAAAACAGGTGTGATGTGGGCTCTTTTACCGGTGTGGGTTAAAAGTCCGGCAGCAGAATTCTGGACAACCTGGAGACGATGAAGGTCTTTCTGGCTCAGATAAGTAAAAAGGCTGTTACAATAATCCAAACGAGAAGAAATAAAAGCATGAATAATCATCTCAAGTTCAGCCCTTGACACAAGGGGTCTCAATTTAGATATGTTTCCCAGCTGGAAAAAGCAGTTCCCATTGAGTTTTTTTACATGTTGCTCCAAAGACATGGCTGAATCAAAGATAACACCTAGATTCCAAAGACTCGACTGCATGGACGAGCCTAGGGTACCCATATGGTGTCGTATACGGGGAATCTGGCTTCCCTGCGCAATAATTAGAGCCTCCGTTTTTTCTGAGTTTAGCTAGAGGAAGTTGTGATTTAACCACTGCTTGATGCTAGACAAGCAGTCAATTAAGGCGGACAGTTTATGGATCTCAGAGTCCTTGAAGGAGCAGTATAACTGTATATCATCTGCATATAGATGATAAGAAACATCCCGGAACTGGCCAATGATCTGCCCAAGAGGAAGTATTTACAATAAAACAGAATTGGCCCCAAAACCAAGCCGTGTGGTACCCCACAAGTCAGGCGTGCCGTGTCAGAATACATCAGGTTAGCAAGTACATTAAAACTTCTACCTGTGAGATAAGACTCAAACCATTTTAAAACACTGCCAGACAACCCTAACTCATTGAGCCTGTTTATCCTAATACCATGGTCCATGGTATCAAAAGCTGATGAGAGGTCCAATAAAACCAGACCGAGTGTTTACCAGCATCAGCTGCCATCATAATGTCATTGGTAACTCGAATTAAAGCAGTTTCAGCAGAATGATTCCTACGAAATCCCGACTGAAATTTATCTAGAGCACCATTTTTTTTTTTAAGTTTTATCTAAGTGTTAAGGAACTATATAGAGCCATTACATCACTTCCTGTTTCACTTGGGTATAAAAATGAGGTATCAAACATGCAATATCCCTTTGCCGTCCAGCAGCATGAAGAAAACAAAACAACTGTCAGTTCAAAAGTGGCAGATGTTCATAGACCTTAATAAATCTGGTAATGGCTGCAAGAGGATTCACAAACGATTGAATATGCCACGAAGCACTATCAGGGCAATTATTAAAAAGTCCAAAGATGTTGAAATGTTGAAAACCTCAAGGGTAGAGGATGTAACTGCATTTTGACCCCAGGATACTGAGGACGATGATGAGAGAAGCAACAAAATCCTGAAGAATCACTGTGAAGGAACTGCAGGCCTTCGTGGCATCTTGGGGTCCCCAGTTTTCAAAAAACACCATCAGGCGCCACCTCCACAACCATAGGCTCTTTGGATGGGTTGCCAGAAGAAAGCCTTTTCTAACAAACAGACACAGAAGCAAGCACCTTGACTTGGCCAAACATCATTTAAATTATGACTCGAACAAGGTGCTTTGGTCAGATAAGACCTAAATTGCACCTTTCGGTCAGATACAGTATTGGCATATTTGGCGTCGAAATAGAGATGCACACAAGCAGAAACACCTCATACCCACAGTGGAACATCATGGTGATCAGTCATGTTTCGGAGCAGTTTCAATTTAAGAGGTCCAAAGGCAATGGTTCCGATATAATGAATTCCACCAAGTATCAGGATATTTTGGCTGACAATCTTGTTGCCTCCGCTGGAAGACTGGGACTTCGCCATAGGCAGACTTTCAAACAAGACAATGACCCAAAGCATGCCTCAAGATCCACACTGAAATGCTTTTGTGACAACAAAATCAATGTTCTGCAATGGCCATCTCTGTCGCCAGACCTCAATCCAATTGAAAACATGTGGGCTGAGTTGAAGTGAGTAGTTGATAAACACAAACCCAAGAATTTGAAGGATCTTGAAAGGATCTGCTCAGAGGAATAGTCCTCAATACCCCCTGAATGTGTGCCTTCACCACGTCAAAAATTACAAAGAAAAGACTCCATGCTGTTATCCTTGCCAAAGGTGGTTGCACTAAGCACTAAATGAAGGGTGGCAATTACTATGAAACCTTCATTTTGGTGAAATTTATTTTATATTAAATGATTGTTATGATTTTCATTGTTTCCATCTAAACATTAATAAAGTAGAGCATTTCAAACACATTGGTATATTCCATTTCTCTATAATTATATTGTTTATATATGTTTTTGTATTGTTTGTGCATTGCCAGTCAGGGGTGCCAGTAATTTTGGAGCCCGTTGTAAGATCTGGTATTACAGCAGAGCAGGTGGGTACACCAACACTAACAGACATCTGGCTTGTGCTGGAGCTTCTTGGAGCTTAGTCAACAGTCTAGGCTAATACTGTCAACCACAGTGAGTCTCTGCTGCTGCCTTTCTATAGGGAGGACACAGGTGGGCAAAATATGTAGTGCTGTGAAAATGTATTTTCCCCCTTCCCGATTTTGTATATTTTTGCTTATTTGTTATATTTAAAATGTTCCAGATCATCCAACTAAATTTACCATAAGACAAGGCAGCCTGAGTACACAAAATGCAGCTTGTACGTGATCATTTAATTTAAGGAAGGCAAAGACTTATTCAAAACCAATGTTACCCATGCGAAAAAATAATTACCCCTCTAAACTTATAAACAGGTTTCACCACCCTTGATGGCAATAACTGCAATAAAACATTTGCGATAATTGGTAATGAGTCTTTCACATCACTGTGGAGGAATTTTGGCCCATATTTCTTTGCAAAGTAGTTTTAATTCAGCCACATTGGACGGGTTTTGAGCATAAACTCCCTGTTTAGGGTCATGCCACAACATCTCAATCAGATTCAAGTGATGACTTTGACTAGGCCACTCCAAAACCTTCATTTAGTTTCTTTTGAGCCATTCAGAGGTGGACTTGTCAGTGTACTTTGTCCTGCTGCATCACACAACTGCTTTTGAGCTTCTGGTCACAAACTGATGAGAGCTAAATTCATGGTTTTATCACTTATGGCAAGTCGCCCAGGTCCTGATGCATCAAAGCACCCCCAGACCACCAAACTACCACCAACAAGTTTGACTGTTGATATGATGTTCTTATTCTGGAATTCTACATTAGCTTTATACCACATAAAACGGGACCCATGTCTTCCAAAATGTTCCAGTTCTGACTCATCAACCCGCAGAATATTATCCCAAAAGTCTTGGGGGTCATCAAGATGTTTTCTGGCAAATGTGAGACCAGCCTTTGTGTTCTTTTTGGTAAGGAGTGGTTTTTGTCTCCCAGCTGTCCTATGGATGCCATTTTTCCCCAGTCTCGGTCTTACGGTGTGAACGTGGCCTTAACTGAGGCAAGTGAGGCCTCAAGTTTTTTTAAATGTTAGTCTGAGTTCTTTTGTGACCACCTCAATGAGTCATTAATGTGCTCATGGACGAATTTTGGTAGCCCGGCCTTCGTACGAAGGTCCACTACTGGTCCAAGTTTTCTCCATTTGTAGATAATGGCTGACACAGTGGTTTGCTGGAGTCCCAGAGCATTATGAAATGCTTTGTAACACGTTTAAGACTGATAGATGTCAATGATTTGGTTTCTCATTGGCTCTTGAATTCCTTAAGATCGTGGCATGAGGTGTTGCTTTTTTCCTTCGTCACATTGCCAGACCGGTTCTATTTAAGTGATGTTTAGATTCAACAGGGCTGGCAGTAATCATGCTTGGGAGTGAATAGAGAAATTGAAACCAATTAAATTTATTAAATTGACTGATTTAGTAACTATGGGGGCAAATACTTTTTTTTTAGGGTTGGATAGCTTTTTTCATTCAATAAATGAAGTCTGCATTTAAAAGCTGAAATTTGTGTTTACACAGGCGATCTTTGTCTAAAATTAACTCCTTCAACCCCACAGCCC
Organism: Gymnothorax javanicus; assembly: GCA_029692085.1. NCBI lineage: Eukaryota > Metazoa > Chordata > Actinopteri > Anguilliformes > Muraenidae > Gymnothorax > Gymnothorax javanicus. The sequence continues at coordinate 22,801,224 of CM056195.1, read as the reverse complement.
TCTACAGAGGGCTGACCAACATACTCCCTTCAACCCCAAATTCCTGTAGGGAAAATTCAAACAATCTGACTAATTGATTGGAACATATCAGGTTACATTTAATGGGATTCCAGAGATAACAGTAAGATACAATGTCCAGATAATGACCAGCCCTCTACAGAGGGCTGTGGGGTTGAAGGGTATAGTGATGCTAGAATATCTGGGGTTGAAAGAGTTAAAATTAGTTTGATGATCTGAAACATTTAAGTGTGACAAATATGCAAAAATAAAACAAATCTGGAAGGGAGCAAATCATTTTCCATAGCACTGTAGTGGGGTACAAAAAGCTTTAAAAAACAGAGGTCTGCACAGTCACTGAATACTAACTTTACAAGTTTCCTCGTGTATATGACTTCTGACTGTCTATAAACGTCTGCATCATCTGATGGATCATTGGTTATGTTATGGCCTAAAGAGTTGGCCTCATTACACATTTTAGGGGCAATCCCTGACCAGAAGACATCAGGAAATACTCATATTCCATCTTCCCAACATAATATTATGCACATCATATCTGATGTTCAAATCTATACCATATTGGGAACATACCCTCAATAACTGTTGAAAGGTGGCATTATATGGACAGAAAATCATCAAATCATCTGCTTCCATCACGTGGATAATGAAAGAATGATCAACTGTGCTGCCCTGTTCCACAGATCATCCATATTGATGTTAAAAAGAGAAATACCATCCAGTCAAACTATATTATTCACAGCATCACTGAACAAAGAAATGAACTGAAGGGAGGCAGTGAATACCATAGACTTTCTGAACCACAGACCTCACTGGCTGCAACATCTAAGCGGAGAGAGAACAGATTTAAAGACCAACACAGCAGCTCTGAGAGAGAAAATCACTCTTTCCCTGCTTCTCCATGGGTGATGTCATGTTTTGTCACAGGATTCATGTGGCAAATGAGGTCTCAGACCTCAGCTAAACCTCGAGATGAAGACTACAGTGCTCACAGAATAAAATGAGGGTATGGATGAAAATGGTAGTGATGAAAATAAGAGGACAAAAAAGAACAATGAGAAGAATTACAAACACACATTTAAATTTTAACATAATTGTAATTTAAAGCAACACAAGAAGGATCAAGTCTTGATTCTTAAATGATTAAACATATAGCCACCAGGAAAATTCCAGCATATTATGGAGGATTCGTGAAGACGTACAATGCCACGAATAAGTATTTACCCCCATCTGAGTTACTTTATTTTGGACTTAGACCCTAATGATCTTCATCAATTGTGGTGCAAGATGAGGAAAGCACAGGGAAATACAAAATGCAGTTTTATATCTGCATTTAATTTATTGAAGAAAAAAGGTTGCTGAACATCTACATCACCCATGAAAAAAAAAAAAAAAACTGCCCCCTAAACTTAACTTGTTTTGTCACCTTTAGCAGCATAAACTACAACCAAATACTCCCATTAACCAGAGACCAGTCTTTCAAATAGCTGTCAAAATTTTTTTCCCCCCCAATCTTCATTGCAGAAATGCCTAAATTCATTTGGGTTTTCAACAATAAACTGCCCATTCAAGGTCCTACCACAGCATCTCAATGGGGCTCGAGTCAGGACTTGGCCACTCAAATACTAATTCTGCTTTTTTGACTTCAGACTTGCTCCAGTGGCTTTGACTGTTATATTGGTGCATAATGAAATTGTGGTTGAGCTTCAGATTATGGACTGATGACTGGACATTTTCCTTCAAGTTTTAGATTTTCTTTTTTATTTTAGAGAGCAGAAATCTCGGCTCAGTTAATCACCGAGGTCCTGTCGCAGCACACCTTCTCCACACCATCACAACCATGTTTGACAGCTGGTATAATGTTCTTCATGTTGAATGCCGCACTAGCTATGCACTGACCTGTGTCTTCCAAAAAGATCCACTAGGGACTTATTAGGCCACCGAACATTATTCCAAAACACTTGGGGGTCATCAAGGTCTTTTTTTGGCAAACATAAGCCTTTGTGTTCTGCTCGGTTAGCGCTGGCTTTCACAGTGTAACTTTCTCATGGAATCCATTTTCACCCTGTCTCTTCTTAATGGAATCATGAACGTTAACCTTATCTGAGGCAAGCAAAGCCTGCAGTTCCTTAGATGTTTGTCTGGGTTCTTATCCGAATTCCCAGATGAGTCTCCAATGAGGTCTTGGAGTAATTTTGGCCACTCCTGGGAACTTTCACAGCTGTTCCAAGTTCTCTCTATTCGGAGACGATGGCTCTCACTGTACTTAACTGCAGCCCCACAGCCTTAGAAATGGCTTTGTAATGATTTTCCAGGCCTGCAAAGTCAGTGTTCCACTCCTCTATTTCAACTCCAACTCCAATAAAATGACCATAAAAGGACCATAAACGGATGATAATAAAATGATAAATATTGAAATGAAGCACGATTTGGCCTCAATTACCACCAGTACTTTTTACATTGGCATTACAATGTTCAGATGAGAGCACTTACAAATTACCCACATTTTAAAAGAGTTACTAAGGGGGCAATTGCTTTTTCAAATATGGCCAGATGCTCTTGAAGATTTTTTTTTCCTTCAATAAATGAAATTATCTTCTACAAACTTCATACCAAGTTTACTTGATCATCTTTGTAAAATATCAAAATTTGTTTAAAGATCTTAAGAGTGATAAATGTGCAAATAAAAGAGAAATTTAGAAGGTAGCAAAATACTTTGACAATGCAGTATATGTTCACCAGGATAAATTTTCCTGCAATATATTTGTAAATTTTAAGAACATGCTGAATGAAGAAATATCAGCTGATGTGCTTTAATACATTCGTACAAGCAGTGCATTCAATCATATCCATACATTCACATATTCTTTCAAAAATAAAGTACATTTGATCGTACCAATATTATATATTCAATCATAATCATAGATTCCCGCATAAATACTTTCATACATTGACATAAAATGCATACACACTGGCTTCCATAATGTTCAGGGCAAAGACATGTTTTTTCCATTTTTATCCCACAGAATCCGAGGTTCACTATAAGCGACCCAGGTTTAGGGTTGGGGGTTGAGACTGGCAGGACAAGGAGAGAACACCCCAGAAAAGATGCATGGAGAGTGCCAATAGAAGGAAATAATGAGGAATTGAGGATGACTGAGGAAGTGATTGAAAATGGACAAAGACGACGGGGTGGAGGAAAACAGGAAGGCAGATGGATCGTGGAGATGAATGCACAACCCAGGAGACAGACAAAAATGAGAGGTAGAATGGGGACAGTGAGTGAAAGGGATGAAAAATAAACACAGTGATTGCTAATAACAGAGTTTTGGTGAAAGGTAGGTGACTGTAAGTATACCCCCAGGACAAATACACCCCCTCTGTGAACCTAGCAGTCAGGTTAATCTCAACCTTCACTCTCTAACCGCAACTGATGCATTTATCTGAACAAAGCCCTTCTCTGCAAGATAGAGACGTCTTTCAGATGCAGTGCAGGAAAAGGGTGTGGAAGGCTGCTCCCTCTGATCGTTCATCGAATCCTGAGCAGCATGCCGATTTTTTTTTGAGACACAGCCTCCATTTTGTGTATAATAAAGCGAGGGAGGAGGGGCACTCAGTTGTGGAAGCGATAATGGGGAAGACTAATGGGAGCCCAGTTCTCAAACGTCGTCTGGTCTCCGCATACTGCAGTCCAGCGTGGCACCATTCCAATTCTGCATCTCACGGTGAGTAATGGCCAGAATATTAACTTCCACTTCCTGCTACACACTGTTCTCCATATTGTCCACCAACATCCCCACACTAGTACACTCTCAAACCACAGCGCACACATACACCCCACCCCAATCCCTTTACTCTTGGAGTAGTTCTCCCCTTGGTTAGCACAATAGGCAGCTTTAGCCTCCCTGATGCACACACATGCACACCTCCCTGAACTCCTCACATACAGACAGAGCCCTTACCCCCAACACAATCTTACAAACACCCAAACAAATCCTGCCTTCTTTCACTGAAAATAAATAATGAAACATATGAAAAAAAACTAGTCATAGACTCCACATTATATCCTTAATTCTTTTTTTGACATGGTGCAGTTTATAATTGCACAGCAGTGACTGCTCTCTTCCCTATTTTCTATTCTTTGTTCCCTTTTTTTCCGAAACCTAAAGGGGAGGGGGGGGATTTGTGGGTCCATTGTTTTCTGTGTAAGAGGAGGACTGGAGTGGCTTCAATGCACTTGCCTGTTCTACCATCTGTCAGGGAGTAGAGACAGAGAAAGGCAGGACAGCCCCTGTCCCACCTCCCGACCAACCCCCCAGGACAGCTGCTCCCACAGCCCCCAGCCCCCCCACAGCCACCCAGCAACCCCCCACCTCCCCCGCTCGTAGGACAGTGAGAGAGTGAGAATGCCCAAAGACGAGAGCAGGCCCTTCAACCAAGCTACTTCAGTGTCTCAAACTCACCCAGTGTAGAACAGTGCTTCTTAAAACTCTCCCATTCAAGCTCAGTACTTCCCAAACCCACCCAGGACTTGTACCCGTTTTCTAAAATGCGCACCTAGTTCAATGCATACTACAATCTAGGGTCTGCATTAGCCTGCCGTTCCATGCACGCATATTTACCAATCAAAACTCCACACCAGTTGGTGGCAGTAATGCACCATAACATTGTTTTTACTGCCATGAAAATCAAGATGAAGAAGATGAAGAAGCATGTGCATTAAAAAAAGAAAATGGTGACCTCACCACAGCCAGAACAGCTCCTGTGTTCGTTGCTTTTGGCTGTAAATCAAGGAAAAATGCAAAAAATTGAGGTAGTGGCAGATCTCCTTGCACAGATCTCCTTCCTTCAAAACAAGCATCCATTTAATCACCGGGGCACTTATAGTTGGCGTGCTTTCCATGTGTACCGTCCACGTGGACAGAAGTTTTGTGCTGTGCATGGACATCCACATAGGGGACCCTCGCAGACATGAGTGCATGTGGGTGAATATGGCTTCACATTCTGCATAGTGTTAGCCAGCACTGCTAGGGTTAGAGGCAAAAAAGGGACGACAGATTGCATGACCAACACGCCCTTGTTTGAGAGGTCAAAGCCAGGGCACAAATTGTGCTTCACACTTGAGTGCCTTAAAGTCTGAGCTTCATTAAGTGCATAGCGCACGTCGCTAAAAGCAAAGCTGCAATCCACGGGTCTGCATGAAATACTTATTAGCACTATGGTCTGAATGGCATGCACTTGACGGAAGGTATGTGCAAACTGCCCCGAATTATAGGATGGAAAGATATTCACACCACGCACAAATATTCCAGTTCCCCAGTTCACTATCCATAGAGTCTGAGTTTTCTGCCCCATATGGCAGAACTCTCTGAGAAGTCAGTAAGATTAGCTGATATCATACATACTGACAGCTTTCTTGGATGCATTTCTGGACTAGAAATAAAGGTTATGAACAAAAAGACACTTGAAAAAAGGAAAAGGGAACAAAATGAAAAGTTCAGTGTACTTTCAGAGTAGTCATGGAGAGGCAAGAGACTGAATTTCAGTTTGTTATTAGCGCCGCGGCTATTGCTCCCGCTTTCCAATCCTTCAGCATGCAGTTTCAGCTGTCTCCAGCTCCGCCACACGGCCCTACTAATTATTTTTATTGGATCCCCATGGTCACGCTGATAATGGCCTCAAATGCCCAGTTTGTGTCTGCTCGCCAATTAGCGCATCCATTATAACTCGGGATCGCCGACTCTCAGTATGAGGATGTGACACGGAGAGAAACCAGGAGGAACCATATTTCCTCCAAACAAATAACGAGAATCAAAAAACCCAAAGCAAGATGAAACAGAATTTAAAAAAAAAAAAACCCCCAAAAAAAACCAAAAAAAAAAAAAAACACATTTCTCACATTTCTAATTATATGTTTATAAATGCTTATAGACTTATAGGTCTATATACACAATGCCAGTGAAAATTCTGGACAGAGCCACGTTCCAAAGAATCAATTTTACAGAAAGAACAATTACAAAGTATTAAATATAAAAACACCAAAAAATGTATATTTTATTTTACACTGAACAAAAATATAAACGCCCCATGTCAAATTTGAGTTTTTATTAACAAAAAACTGGAATCGGGATTCATCTGAATAGCACTCTTCTCCAGCGTGCCAAGGGCCATCGAACGTGTGCGTTTGCCAATGGGAGTCGGTTCCGACCCCGGACAGCGGTGAGATCCAGACCACGGTAAGGACGCCGAGCGTGCAAGTTGGCTTCTCGCAGGTGGTTACGGACTGTCTGTGGTGTGATGCGTCTGTTGTGCAGACCAACAGTCTCATCCGCTGTGCGTGTTGCTGATCTGAGCCGATCCCGCAGGTGGACGAGCCGGATGTAGCGATCTTGTGCTGGTGTGGTCACACGTGGGTGACGTGGATGAGGTCGATTTGCAGTACTGCCCGTCTGTCGGAAACGAACTCTCAAACGGCCTATCGTCCGATAGCTAACATTCAGCTGCACAGCGACTGCTCTAGTGGACATCCCTGCATCCAGCATGCCAATGGCACGTTCCCGCATGACCTGAGACATCTGAGGCATGATGACTTTTGACAAAATTTGACATTTTGGGGGGGCTTTTTATTGTCCCCAGTATAAAGAGTGTCTGGGTACTGCTCATTCTGTCTGATCACCGTCTGGAAATGCCACACCCATGTACTGAATGAAATCACTGAGCAAATGCTCACTGACAGAGAGATGGATTAAAAAATGGCACACAATCAAGAGAAATATCCCTATTATACAAGTAAAAGTCAGCATATGCTCACTGAACTCCATGTGGCATCAATATTTGACATGGGGCGTTTATATTTTTGTTCAGTGTATAAAAATGATCTATTGGTTAAATCCATCAAGCTAATCACTATTCCCAATGATAATTGCTGAGTATAATAACTCATTTTTCTCTGCAAGGGTAGACACATGGTTATGACAGTTAACACCAGCTTGCTTGCAGAAGTTCCTATAGACGTGATGCAAGTTTTGGACGCCATTGCGTGTGAAATAAATTTTACTTTTCCGATGCCAGCCCTGGAGAGCCACAGGGTTCTTTCTGTTCTGTTTTTATTTCTACCATAAATTCAACAATGACTTCACACAGAAGATCAGATGTGATGTTCCCTGATAAACCGCATTAACAGCGGATTAATGAAACATAAACCAGTGATCCAGTCACCACTATCCCTCTAACACCATCTCACTCCTGCTCATCATACACAGTAAAGGTGAAATGTTTTCATTCGTATCCTCTCCAGAATTTGCATGCTTATCCCTTGTTCACCAGAGACACACCCCAGCATGTACCATGCAATCTGATACTGCAGTTGAAATGGAACAATTGGCAGGTTGACTACATAAGACCTGCTCAAACACCCAGCCATGGCCATCAAGCCTCTCCTTGGACAATCCAATAAGTGGAACACTAATTTTTAATTCTTCCAACAGCACAAAGAGAATTTGTGGCTCAGCTTAATGGTAAGATTATCCGGCAGACCCATCTTAATCCTTTTAAAAACAGCCTGAGCTAAGGATCAGAGCTATATGGAGGACTAATAAAGGGATGGGTCATGCAATCGTCCATCTGTGGACAATAAGCTAAAGCACAGGGAAAAAACTGAACGAAATTCAGCAAAGGCTAACAAAGCGTCAGAAAGTTAATCTGCTCCTTAGAGGTGAAGTATTATCCTGATGAGAATTTGCATAATGTGCACCTGTGTGTGTAAGCGCGCGTGCATGTGTGTGTGTGTGTGTGTGTGTGTGTGTGTGTGTGTGTGTGTTTCTTCTTATACATGCTACAGAGTGAGAACCCAAAAAAATTTTTTTTTCCCTACAGAGTGGGGACATTATTGGATGTGAGGACATTTGAAAATGTCCTCACAACTGCAAAGGCAAATTGCTACTTATTGGTTAAGCATAGGGGTGAGGTTAGAATTAGGGATAGGTTAAGGTTAGGGTAAGGGTTTGGGTTAGGCATACATAGCTTATTGTTAAGATTAGGGAAAGGCTGTAGAGACAGAAAGAATGAATGGAAGTCAATGTAATGTCCTCACCAAGAAACGCGTGCGTGCGTGCGTGCGTGCGTGCGAGCGAGCGAGCGAAACACAAAAGCAAGTAAAATCACTGGGATCCTTGAATTAACAGACGTAATCACATATAAGTAGCCAGCTCACCAGACAGCTCTACAAGGCCTTGGGAGCTGCTGGCTGATGGAAAATCAATTGAGGTGGCAGCCATTCGCTTTACAAGGAAATGTGTAGGCAGGCGGTATGCAGTGAGACACTGACCCATGTTCTGAACCCTGAGTGAAGGTGAAACCACACATTTCGTACTTGTGTCAGAGCCCTGGCAGACCGTGGCTCCACTGCCATCAGCTAGAAGTCACAGGGCAAAGCTGGCTGATCTGCTGAGCTGCAGGATGGATCTTGTGTGTAGGAGGCCATGTCTACAAACACCATATTGTGTCACTAGCTCCAGTGCATGCATGTAAAAACATGCGAAAAGCAGCCCTGCACTCTCAATGAAAGGCCAACTAGACCGACGTCTCAGAAAGTCCCGCGGATAGCAGAAAAACGTGAGACTAGTCAGAGAGAAAATGGCGCAGAAGGAGCAAAGGGAAACCAGTCACAGGCTGAACTTGGTTCCCACGGGGAATTTTAACCTGCAGAGACTTCGGGGAAACAGAGCTGTTGTGGGCATCTTGCTCTAACCACCACAGGCTATTGACAGAGAGCCTTGAGAACAGGACAAATTTAGAGCACAAATCCTCCTCGGATTCTGCCAATGACGGCAAGAACTGCAGCTGCCTCCCAGGGCCTGTCGAGGGAGAGGAGTGAGCCTCCAGCTTTGCCTGGAAGGAGGAGGAGGGGATGAGGGTGGAGGTCACATGAGGGTCAAGATATAACTTTAGTAAAGATTTTCAGAGGAGAATAAAGCTGAGATTCAATGCGCTGGTTTGATTCCTTGTCACTTGTAGAGAATGTGCAATCTCTTTTGAACCAGTGGAATGGGCTCAGGAATGTTGAGGATGTTTTTCTTGACTCAGGGATCTAGAGTTACACAGCAATGGCAAAAACTCCACATAGGATTTATAGCAACCTTTTTTAAGAAGAAAAAAAACAATATATTTTTTAATTTTGGTTTTTTTTTTTTTCCCGTAAAGCAATCTGAAACTAGACAGTCTGGTTGGCCGCGACCACATGGGTGTAGCCCCCGAAAGCCCGCTTCTCCTCGATAGGTCTCATAAGTGAAGCATAACACATGTCCATAGGAAATATGAAAGTAATTGGTCCAAAATTGCAGGCTGTACTGCATCCACAAGGAAATCTTTGTTTCAGCACAAATTTGTGTATTATTCAGCCAATACTGTCACCATGGCAACCAAAATCGATAGGTGTCATAAGTGAAGTATAACACATGTCCATACCAATTATGAAAGTAATTGGTCATAAATTACAGCCTGTACAGCGTCCAAAAGGAAGTATGTACGTTTCAGCAAAAATGTGCACATTATTTGGCCAACACTGTCGCCATGGCAACCAAAATTGATAGGTGTGATCAGTGCAGTGTAACACATGTCCATACCACATATGAAAGTAATCGGTCAAAAATTGCAGCCTGTACTGCGTCCACAAGGAAATCTCTAATTTGCATATTATTCGGCCAATACTGTCACCATGGCAACCAAAATCAACAGGTGTCATAAGTGAAGTGTAATGTTTCTTTGTTTCTGCTCTGGTTCCAAATCCTAAAATTCCCAGTAAGCGCTGGGAAGTCCCACACTGGGAATCTTCCCAGCGCTTACATATGTATCTTTACCCTAAAATCTAACAAAACCTAAAACCAGATCGTCTCTGCTTTGTTGATGTAGCACTATTCCTATTCTAATCATGTGCCTGAAAAACTAGTTTTGATTATGTACCCCTTTTGATGTCACAAGGGGACTAATTTGAACAGCACAGCCCAGTATAGCAGGTTTTGGCCGCCATTGTTCACTTCATGCCTCGAGGGCCACAGCACAGGCGCCTGCAACTTGTCTACAGCTGAGGCAAACAAACCAAATGCTCTGTGAGTTGACTGCAAGGAAGAGAACTAATCACTATTTTCCCTATGCCAGCTCTGCTTAAGGTTTATTTTTATCAAAAATCTTCCGGCTTCTTCTGGAGCTTTGCGCATCTGCGCCTCCCAGCTCACACATCCGATGAGGAAGCAAGCAGAGCTTCATTAGCATAGACCCACCATACACTACAACCAGGGGTGAGACTGAAAGGCTGGAGAATGGCTGAAAATGCTGAACCAGTGTTTTTCTGTCACGAGGTTCAAATACGAGATAACAAGGAATGGTCCAAAATAGGGGCACAATAAACTCTGCCAAGACCTCTGAAACCTGTGCAGAGACAGAACCGGAGCTGCTAATTGGCCATCACCTCTGATCGTGATGATTAGGAAACTGAAGGTACCATCGAGTTTTGAATGCAGAATTTTTTTTCCCTTTCATGACTTGATACAAGTCTTCAACTGTTCTGTTGGCAGGGGTCTTTGTTATTATATTTTGTGCTTCATATTGGGTCGCACGTTTTCCATGGCAGACACGTCCAGACTATGGGCAGGGCAGTCTAGTATCCACATGCTCAAATTAGAGCCAAACTGCAGTAGCACATGCTGAATGTGGCTTTTTATTCTTTCGCCGAAATAAACAGGGATATGCCTGAAAAGACGTCACTTCAGCGAATCTCATTTGAATAATACTGACACAGATTTGCACAATGCACACGCAATGGGTACCAACACACCCTCATACCAAGACAGACGCTGGCTTATGAATTTTACTTTGGTTGAAATCGGAATTTGCAGCAGTCCATCTCAGAAAAGCTTGAGCTCAGAGAAGATGGTGGAGTTTCTAAACATTGTTGACAGGTGGTATCCTCATACACAGTGATCTTGAATAGCATTTATACTTTTTTTGACAAAGCTATTCCACGGTATTCAAGAGCCCATGTGGTAAAATTAATTATAAAAGCATACTGGTTTTCAATTCAGCGATATCTGAAGGATCGATTCGCGGACGTTCAGTGCTGGTCTTAGACCTCATCCTATACTTGTTCTTTAAGCAACGACAAGGAACTTTCATTTTGTGTTGATTTTGGTGGCCTCTTTAGACAAAAAGCCTCAGTGTTTTCCCAAATAAAGTTCCCATGAGCACCACCGTCGCCTGTCATGATGATCTTGATCTAGGTAGTCCTTCTTTTTGAAACAAGTGAAAGAAAGACACAATTTATATTTAAGTGTATAATCCTTTTTTAAAAACAGCCATTTGCAGGATGGATTTCGATGGGGTAATGTTTTGATTAGTGCCTATGTAGGATTAATTACCATTATGATGATGGTTGAAAAAAGCAAACTATGTCTTAGTACCACTCATACACCTGGGGTTACATATAAGCCTACGAATAATAGATTCGGTTGCTCAGTAATTTTGCTGAAAAAGCAGAAGTCGTCAAAATTACCTAGTGATGTTATATGTTGTTATAATAAGCCAACAGCAAGATATAGCTCAGTAGCTTGATATTGCAGAGTAGGCATGAATGGGAGGTCACAGTGACTGAGACAAATGTGTTTCTCTCTCACGGAAATTGATTCAGTTTGAATTAGAGAATCCATTACCGATGCACTATTTAATTTCAGGTGTTACAAATGTTGGATTTCTCCTACTTTTGTGTTGAAACGGATGAAAAAAAAAAAAATGTAACATAGGCTATGAGTAGAAACTCATCTTATCTGATTTCGCTGGGAATCCAGCCCAAGCGCAGGCATAGAGAATAACTAATAGACCATTGTAAAAATAGCCATCTTTTCGCTGTCGGTTTTGTTTGCTTATGCACGCCATATAGAGAGATTAGTATTAAATAGAAGATTCCAGTAATCAGTTGAGAACTCCTTGTGGCGGCTCTAAACTGTTCGATTATTCAATTATGCGGTTTTATTGCGAAGTGGTGAGGCTTGACCAATCCTTGCTTGTAAACAGAAATTTTTGTGGATTCTCCTTTTCTACCCAAGCATGACAGCATGATTTGTTCAAAACCTGATCCAAAATCTCTCAAGATTTCACCACCCTCTTCGTATTATTTTGCCCCTATTCCAACTGTTTTTGAGGGAGTACCAGGCATGAATTCAGGCAGCATTGATGAGTTAAAAGAAAATAAATAAAATTAAAAAGGAATAACATTAAATATCTTGTCTTGTTTTCAAATATTATTTTCAATTTAATAACAAAGGCTATTTTCAAGAGACCACTTTCTTTTTTTATTCTCATTTTTCACGCCGTCCTAACTTTTTTGTAAAAGAGGACGTAGATTGATTATCTCTCCTGACAGTAAAACAGAAACAGCCTTCCAAATCCCAGTCATCAAGGAAGCAAAGAATGACACTCTGGCTGTCCTTGGAGCTCAGAATGAATCGTCACTATGAAATCTTTGTATTATTGTTAAACAAGACGAAAGCCTCCGCTATCTAGCCCTTCTGCCCGCCCACCACTGAGCTTCAATGGCAAAACTGAGCGGAACACCTACACTACAAATAAATGCTGTGTTTAAATGAAAATAATCTTCATTGCCTCAATATAAATATTTCAGGTACACCCCCTCTCTGCCACCTCCCAGTTCCTCTGCAGTCCATCATAAATAAATCATCAGTACTTTAGTGGGAGCAGTCTGTATAAATAAAACATGACATCTCTCATTCGGTCCCTAATTCTGTCTCTCTGTCTCAGCCTACATGCCTATAACTCCAGAGTCTCGTCAGTTCGTCTCTCTCCTCGACTCGCTGCCTCCAGCTCTCCCCCATCCTCTCAGTCTCTCTCACAGAGATGAGGGTTTGTCTCCCTCTTCCCCTCAGTGAAATCAGCAGTTAGCTTCTGCACGCTGAACAAACACAAACCTTTAATTAAGCAGCCAGGGAGCCTGGGTTCCAGCACGATGGACGCGTGCGATGATAGGGGGGTAAATTCAGCTTGGAGGCATCAGTTCTGCCAGCTCACGCTCAGTGTTATTAATAAAGCACACAGGTTTCAGGGAGAAGAAGCAAGCCAGTAAAGCTGGCGATGCAGGCGAGAGGACTTCTTAACATTCTCACTATGTTCACTGAACATTATCGCAATGCACCACTCACTGTACCAGAGTGATCACGACAGTCTTTGATCAGATTGGATTGTCCCATTGGCAGGGTGATCAGTCTTTGATCAAAGTCTTTGATCAAATTGGATTGTGCCAGTGTCAACAGTGACAGTAGACGAGCATTAGCAGATTCACTTCACGTTTCTAAAGAGTATTGGAGGGATACAGTCAGTTGGGTTATCACATATTTGGGTTTTCTCAGCTCTCGTTCTGGGACTGCTACTACTGTGACTGAAGGGAGAAAGAAGAATATTCTCACCAATGTTCCTCCAATACCCCTTCCCACAGAAACACAGGCCTACACAAGGGAAACTGAGCATGGCAACAAGAGGGGTCCCAGGCATGTCATGAGTCATTGTTGTTCACACAAGACCCTGATCAGCAAGTTTAATTGTGTACACAGCACAGCTGAACAGGATTTAGAGGCATAAACTCTCATGTATGTACAAAAAATAGCGCGCTGTCGCAAGCGGGACCCCTCAGCCTTGCGCTTGCCCTGCCGTGGCGGCCATATTGATTATTGCAGCGGGACAGAAATCGATGGGGAGCGTCCTCTAACCACCCCCAACATACCATCAGAAAATGAGAGCATTTGGCCAAGGCGTTTTTCAGCTATCGTCCGGAAACGAGAAGTTAACGGACGGACGGACAGATGGACAAACAGACAGACGGAGGGACGCCGCTTGCCATGACAATACCCCTCCACGACTTTTGTCGGCTGAGGGGTAAAAATGACCCCATAAACCATGTGGAGCTTTGATTGCCAAAAAAAAAAAAATTTCCTGCATCAATCTTTTCCAACCAACAGCCGACCAGGGCTGTTACCAGGTCACTGCTTCCAAGTGAAAGGTGTAAAATATTCTAACAATTCTCTAAATCATTTGCACAACGCTCCTCCAACATTCACAACACTTTTCAAACAGGAAGAGTCTCAGAACATTTCTGGAAAACTGGCAGAATATTATGGCCATAAGCCAGGGATCTCACACCCATTTCCTGGAGAGCTACCTTCCTGAAGGTTTTCACTCCAACCAAAGCAAAGCACACCTAACTTCCCAGCAGGAGCAATCGCAACTACAAGCCGTCACTCCAGCAAACTCCATGGTGACTCGTACTCCATTGGGAGGCCGCCATTTAAAAAAAAAAAAAAAAAAAACAGTTTTGTCTGACCGCACGCCAAGCACTACTTTCCAGGTACATAACTCTTTCCTGGTGATTTTCCTGGTGATTTTGTTTACGGTTTGCAGCATGAGTTTTTCTAGCTATATTTCTCGGTCAGTATTAACCCTCACATAATTATGTATTTATATGTTTTGCAAGTGCGTGTCCGAACATGCATAATTTATGCGGTAGCCTACTATTATGAATAAAACTACAGAAGTTGGAACAATTTTCCTCTCAGTTTGAAACGTTTGGCTAGCCTGTACATCTGTAACACAAGATTTGATTGGCAGGGGAATATTCTTCTCATGGTGTCCCATCATTAAGGTCCGAGTCCATGTTGGCAGTTATGGAAACACGTGAGGATGTTCTGATTGCAGCGGGAGATCTTTAGAAGCTGCTGATTAGCCAAATCAGGTGTGCTGAATTAGGGTTGGAGTAAAAACCTACAGGAACAGAGCTCTTCAGAACAGGGTCAGAGAGCTACGCCATAGAGTGTAAAAACTAATCGACCAAGCCTACGGTGATGTCACCTTAAGACTTTTATCAGTCTTGAGAGAGAAGCATTGTAGCACATGCAAGTTCTGGTCTCTGCAGCTGTTATTTTGAACAACTCCAAGCTAGAGACTATGCAGTACAGCTGCCAAGTATAGAGTCGTCTATTATGTGCATCAGTGCAGTGATATAACTCTCACCTGATTCTTCCGCAAAAATTTTTTCCTTCTATTAAAATAGCTTAGTAACTGAAGAAACTGGCACACTGACAATAAAATAAAAACACATAAGCATACAATTACCAATGTGAAAAAAAGACTGACTTCATATTTTTACGTAGAAGGTACCATTGACTTGGATGAAGAGCAGGGTACGAGAGCCAGCCGCTGTGGTGCTAGTGAGTAGCATCTCACAAGGAGACCTGGAAAAGTGCCTCATAAAGGAAGTATCTTTGTGGCCCTTAGGTTATGAGACAGAGGGCCTTTGATGCCGCTGTGTCTCTGTCTCTCCATCCACAGCTGTGGCTTTACTGAAGCGCCCTTCTATTCCCACCGGACCTCCTGCACTACCTCAGTGTCTGAATCAATGCCTGCCCCTGTACCCCAAACCCGCATCCAGCTTTTAAAATGCAGGGTAGAGTCCAACCCTTCATTATTTCACTTTGACAAGTAGAAAGAAGAGAAAGCGATAGAGAAATGCTCAGAAGATGGCATACACTCAGAAGGTGGAATGGCAGGGGACTAAACATTTCACTCCACTTCCCAGTCAGGCCCAGTTAAAATGACACCACTGAGAACACTGCTGATCAATCAATAATAACTCAAAATGAATACCAATCATGGCAAAACAACAGAACACTAACAAGAATGGCAATAACAGAAAAGTGATAATAACTGATGCAAGCGCTCTGATGCGTTCTGGAAAAGAGGTTAAAGCAAAGTCCAACTCATTCATAGTTCCGCTTACTGTCCATACAGAACCAGACAAATACAGGATGCCCTCAGTGGGGACAGACGGTATAAAGAGCACACATTCCAGAACATTCCGCGGCTAAACATATGCAGAAGCCTTAAGCAGCAGACAGAGTAAGATTAGCAATGCTACAGTAGCCAGCGATGCGTATCTGTGGTCTAACTTTACAACTGAGCATCTTTAGCCTGCCTGTTCTACTGCAGAAGTGCTACTTATCTACAGAGAATCTCAAAGTCAGAAAGACACAGGCCATTCTAGCGAAGAAAAAGATGCCAATGAATTAAAGGCCATCCTTTCAGAGCACAAAGATGCCAGCATTGGGGTGCTTCTGATTCCCAGAGCATGGCTAATGTGTGGCATTATCCCAGTATGTACACACGCACACACAGTGAACGGCATCAAAGCCAGCATTTATCAATGTTGACAATGAACAACAGCAAGAGCAAATTCAAGGCTGGCTGAGCAACCATCATCAGTGAATTTAGACAGTAGACCGAAATGGAGAGAGACTTAAGAGATAGACGAAGAAAAGGAATAAAGGAAACTGTAAGTGATGGAAAGAGGACGATACAAGAGACTGAGTGAGAAGGCAAGCTATTCAGAAAAGTAGATAATGAGAGAGAGAGGGACATAAAAACCGAGAACAATTGAGAACTACGGACCGAGAGAAGGAGAGATCAGAAGTAGGCCAAGTGGGAGTAATAGTCAGTTGACCCCTCACCGGCTTCATCATAGGAGGCGGACAGTTTCTCCAGCATCTCTTTGTCCACTGAGAGGATGTGCTGCTCCAGGATGGCAGGGTAGGACAGGATGCTGTTCTCTTTCTCCCTCTCATACGCGAGCAGGTGATGCTTCAGCACCTCCGGCAGGTGGGTCTTCACATACTCCGCTGCTGCCTGAGGAGAGAGGAGAGACGGGACAGGAGTGAGAAGAGGCAGGCGAGTAGTGAGAGGAGGCAGGAGAGCAGTGAGAAGAGAGATGGGACAGGAGTGAGAAGAGGCAGAGAGGAGTGAGAGGAGGCAGGAGAGCAGTGAGAGGAAAGACGGGACAGGAGTGAGAGGAGAGACAGGAAAGGAGTGAGAGAATAGGACAGGGTGGCAAATCAGGGACAAGAGGAGAACCAGGAGGTGTGTGATGGTGTGCAGTGGAGCGGTGACATTTTCATCAGTTTATAGAACAGTGAAGATGAATATTAATTATTAAACATAGGAATGTTTAGTTATCCAATATGTGACAAACACAGAAAAAATAGCAAATCTGACAGATGGATGCATAAACACGGTAAAAGGATGAATTAGGAAAAAATGCATCTCAAAAGCAAATCTATAAACATCATGTTCTCAGAGACTTCCGCTGACAAGTCACAGACCTTCCAAACCATTTTCTGTAGGTTTTTCACAACATGAAATGTTCAAACGGGAGTCAAAGTAGTTGATGAAATTTCTAAAACAGTAATTGTTTCACCAAAACACACACACACACACACACACACACACAGACAAACATCTTATACAAACACTTATACACACACACACACTAAGACATTCACATGACTCCCATTCTGCTGAGAAAGGGATAAATCCAGGTAAAATCTGATAAAGATGAAAAGAGAGAGAGTGAGCACCGCGCTGGCTCAGGTTTGAGCTGACAGGGAGGAATTTAATCCCTTCAGTCTCCTTCTGCATCGCAAACACAGGCTGACCTTTTACTGTAAGAAACAGGAACCTTTTCCTAATAAACACCTCCACCCCCCTCCACAGTGGGATTGAGCCCTTTACCCCCCCCATCTACACGGCCTGTACCCCAGGCACAGCTGAACTCAGGGGGGGGCTGGTACAGGACGCCAGCCGGGGGCGTTTGCTTTGAGGGCAACTGGCTGACTTTCTAATTTGTTTGTCAAGGTAACCAGGGAAATGGTGCATGACATAACTGCTGTGCCCAAACGGGCCCCCCCCCCCCCAGTGCTCCCTCCCAATTTCTCATTTCCACTTGGCAAACAGCACCCAGGAGACAAGCCCCCTGCCCTTTAAGAGGGTTATGACATCATCTGTCCAAACTGCAGCTGTTGCAGGGTTCCTTCTTTACAGTCTGCTTTCTTCCACATGAAATTCTATATAGGACTGGGTCACTATACTTTGGAAGTGCTGATGGGCCAGTGGAATCTACTGGGCATCTGCAACTGAAGGGATCCCTGGAACAAAGTCACCACTTCACCACTCCCATGATGCCCGCAATAAAAACAGAAGTGCAGCCTTCTAATCATCAGAGACACCACATGCGTGTGCATCTGAGCCTATAGAGGTTTGACGTTCATCAAGGCAACAACAGTGTGCATTGGGGGTTCCACATATCTGCCGGTCAATGAGCAGATAACCACGCCCTCCTGATAATGGATATACCACTGCTCATACCCTCTCTTTTCCCAGAATAGTTCAAAAAATAAACCAAATCGCCGCTCCTCTGTCCAGGTGCTGTTTGGCAAATGTCAGGTCTGGCCACTGCTATAACAGGTCTGTGACAGATGCAAACAGCTCCCTGACCGTGCTCCCAGCTTGCCCCGGGCACCCGGACAGGAAATGGCGACAGCGTTGCGGCACAAATCCAATTAACGCTGCCGCTTCACTTCAATTAAACAATCCATTTGTAAATGGAAGACCGATCCGTCACACAGTCCATTAGCTAAATTCAGCTGCAATAATGACTCTCATGCGGCGTCTCATCGCCGGGAATGGGGAGAGAAGAGGGTATCCTTCGTCTTCTCAGTCTGTGGGCTCCAGTATTTCTCATTTTGTCCAACCTGTTATTGTTGATTCCGTGCACTCCATTTCTGATTCCGCACACAGCAGAATTGTCCATTCTGCACGCACCAGTATTGCAAATTCTGCACACTCCAGTATTGCCAATTTTGCGCAACCCAGTTTCGTCAATTCTGCGCACTCCAGTATCATCAATTCTGCGCACTTCAGAATTTCTGATTCTGCACACTTCAGGATTTACTGTGTGTATGGGAACACATACTGTCACTGTGTTCTGGGCTACCTCCTGTTGAGGCACAGAGGCAGGCTTCATGCCTCCATTGCCCATTGGTCTAGAAACAGTGTAACTGAGGTGAATTCCCTTCATTTGCTTTGATTCAATGCGCCTTCCTGATGGACGCTGGGTGGAAGCCTCATCGATGCAGAAGCTCAAATTACGAGTCATATCCCCTCTCAGGCTCCACCCCTGTGACCTTACAGAGCTCCCAATGCTACACTGATTCTGATCACAGGCCTGAGGAGCTGGGAGTCGCTGTCGCGGTCAATCTGAGCCACAACACTGATGCACACAAACCTAATTTCAATAAAAGCAGTAGCAATGCCACCAACCTATATCTGAATCTGAAGTCCCGGAGAGAACAAATGCAACCAAATCCCTGTACGGGAGGTGCAAGCTAAATTCAATGGGGAAATAAACAGACATATGTAAAAATTTCAATATTAAACTAGTTTGCTGCACAGGTCAAACCCAGAAAAGACACAGGGAAATATATTGACCCTTTTTCATGACATGCTGTGCTATACCAGGAAAAGCCACGAGTACTCACCACGTCTTCCAACAGCAGGGTGGGGGTGCAAGAAAATAGGAGGCGGATTGGCCAGCCATTACATGGAGGGTGCTTTTTGGGTGGGGGTCTATGTTTACTCAATGTACACACTCCAGGTGTCGGTGAAATTAGATGCTCGTCAGCCAGCAAGAGAAGCATTTACTGATACACATATAACCCTGCTTTACAACTATGCAGAAAATTCATCCTGCGCTCATTACCAGCTTTATCACTCCATGCGCGCTCCATCACGCCCGCACGATCGTTCGCTGGGACTGCCAAATGAAAGGCAGCTTTAAATCCACCGAAGGTTAAATTAGGCCTCAAAAGTTCAGTTTGTATCTCATGGTCTCAGAGCGAGCACAGAGCCCACATTATTCAGTAATCTCATTAAGTGGGAAGGGGGGTCATGAAATGAGGGAATACTCAGACCCCCTCCATCACATGGAAGCACTGGCATGGCCAGGTGAGGTTCTGGCCTGTGGGGAGACCTTAGCAGGAGGACTTAACCTTCCCTCCGCAAAAAATAAGCCTTTTTATCTTCCAATTAGACCCAGAAATAAGAGAACCAGCAGTAAACAGCATGGTTGTACATTTCATATGAAAGGAAATGTCAAATAAAATGCTAAAAGTTTTAGAGGGAGCAGATGGGCTGGTCCCCCCCCCCCAGTACTGCAGGGGGTAATTCATCTCCCTCTCCCTGAGCTGGCTGGCTCACAGCAGATCTGACAGCCCAGCTCAGATCTCCTCAGTACCACAGTTAGCCATGTCGCGCACGGCTTTACTGGCTAATGCTACTGTAGCACACAGCTTTATCAGGGCACCCCAGCCCTGCACCAGGAGGCAGGCAGCAGGTGCACCAGACTGAGGGGGAATGTATAATATATTCATGCTCCTGCATATTTCTGCTGAGCACTGATAACAAGAACAAGCACACGCACATGGGAACACACACACACACACACGTGCAGGTACACATGTACGCACACACAAACGCACACACACAAACGCACACACACACACACACACACACACACACACACACACACACACACACACGAGCCTGGACAACAACCCAAACCAAAGGTACAGCAGTGTAGCAGCCACAGCAATTTTATTGCTCAAACACCCAACCAATATGAAAGAGAAAACCACCCAATTGCTCCAAACAAGCACAGCTATCCCTCATTGCACACGAAGAGAAACATAAATACTTCCAAACAACTGAGACGCTTCACTTCAGGAAAAAATTCAAATGCTGACAGTGTTCCTTTTGGATCTTGCCCCTCGTAATTTGATTAAAAACAAATCACATTTCAGAAATCAGAACTGACAAAATTGAAAGTTGTTTTGACCTTGTCTAAGGTCTGAGCTGTAGGAAAAGCTCTGACTGTAGTTTGCGTTGCACTCTGTGTACATAATGCATACCAGTCTTGAATTCCTCACATTAAGCATCTAAGGTACGAAGTACAATACGTCAGTCAGTTGCGTTAGTTGCTTTAACGGATCACCCTGTCTTGCATCATCGTTTCATTACAGCATATTTCCTACACTAATAACAGGGCTGAGTGTTAGGCAGATCTGACATATGGCCCTGGCATGGCAGTGCTACAAATAGTAGAGGTTAATTCACATGGAAGCTTTAGGCACACTGAGGTGCTAGTACAGCTGGATTGGGTAAACTTCAGCAAGATCAATGGCCTCTCAGACTACAGCTCCGAGGTGATGGCTGCAGACCATTAATGTCACCCAAGCAAATGAGAAACCCAGAGTACTGAGAATTATTCCACTGAGGCCCTTAAACACTGAGTACCCCAATTACTCATGCCTGCCCAAACATCACGGAATAGAAGAGGGCAGTTCTTGTGACGCCGAAAGTACATCACAGGCAGTCAGTCCAGGCTCTTACACAGAGCGACTGACAAAATGAAGAGCAGGGCACTCTCACAGGAGGCCATTGAGCAAATCCTCTTATCAGAGAACATTATCTAGGATACAAGGCAGGCCCATTATACACGTTTAACTCCAAAGCTCACGGTGAACATCTTACTCAATCTTTTTTTTTTTTTTTTTTTTTTTTTAAATAATTCGGCATCTCCAATCCCACCCGAATCTGGAATGCCCAATTGGGGAACTATGTACAAGGCTTTCGCATATGCGACCCTTTGACGCCAAATCAGGACAGTGAAGACAGCTCGCGGCTCTCCTCTGAAGCACGCGCCTGTCAGCCACTGGTTGAATTGGTTGAATCCTCGCAAGTTCAGAACGAGGGCGGAGGACACCCGGACATGAACAAGCCTAGAATCTTCCTGACGAGTGCCTGGCTGGCCAACAGGAGGTGCTTAAGCAATGAACAAAGCAACCATTTTTTATATAACCCTTCCCAGCAGACCCTTCCCAATTTGCATCCCTGTAGCGCAATGGCCAGTTGTGCGCTACTCTGAAAAAGCTGCCGACCACTGCCGGATGGTATGACCGGGGCTCGAACCCGCGCCTTGATCGTCACTTCTGCTTCACAATGCGGCGCTTCAACATCTTACTCAATCTTACGCTGGTACTGCCCCAACAGGCTACTGAGCATTTACAAGCCCAGTTCTTCATCTGAACTGCAACACCTCCACTGCTGGATCCTGCTTCCAAGGGAGAATTTAGCTCTGCCCCC
The DNA here is from genome assembly GCA_029692085.1 of Gymnothorax javanicus. Taxonomy (NCBI): domain Eukaryota; kingdom Metazoa; phylum Chordata; class Actinopteri; order Anguilliformes; family Muraenidae; genus Gymnothorax; species Gymnothorax javanicus. The sequence goes on along the minus strand of CM056195.1, from coordinate 22,779,126 downwards.
CACTCCATCAAACCCACAACCCCATTTTCTCAAACAAAAGCCCCCACCCCCTGCTCTTTGAAACCCAATCCTCACACCACGCCTCCTCACACCCCGCCCCCCAGACAGAACAGTAGCTCAGCCACAGTTTCAATAATGAAGGTGACTGAAGCAAACATATGTGAGCCTCAAAATAAATAATTTAAGTTCTTTTGCCATGGTGCTTTCCATACTCCGACTGCCAAAAGCCACCCGCCACCTGTCCTGCTATGAAAGGCCTCAAATGCCCCTCCAACCCCACAAGGACCAGTGGCATTAACAACAGTCTTAATGGGAACAAAGTGTATGGCGCCAGGAAGCGAGAATTTACAGTATGGTCATAAAATGCACCCACAAAGTAATGTGGTGGGGATGGGGTGTTTAAGGACGAGCTCGGCACCAGAGTCACTACTCTCAGACTAACAGGTGTTGGGCAGGGATACTAAGTGGGTTGTGTGAGCAAGACAACCATAACTCAGGGTTGGTTCCAACTTATGACCAAGAATTCAAGCCGCAGTAAACAGCTGGGTTTAGGAGGGGTCAGAACAGAGACTGCCACAGTTTGGACGCAATATCTAGTATCAGTCAAAAGTTTGGACACATCCACATTTTTCTAGCAATATGATGTTTGAAACATAATAGCCTTTTAATGAGCAAAAGATAAAATATTAAATCCTCCATTCATCAGAATAACCACCACTTGCAATAATATTTTCTGAGCATCGGTATGTAATTTTTTTTCCCAACAGCAGTAGTTGTATTGTTTTGAGAGTTCACACTGTAACTGTAGAAATGACCATAGATGTGCTGCACTTGTGATCTCCTTCGCATTAACCCTTTGGTCCACAAAATCTCAAATCAGCTTGATTTCAATTCATTTGATGGAAAATGGAAACAATTTTTTCCATTTGCTTATTTTGTGATGTGGCCTTCTTTGAAAATAAATTTAAGAATTATCTACTTCTTGCCTTGTGCCATCTGAAGTTACAGAAATTAAACACTTATGTTTTTCTAAAAACAAGAAATGCGTGCCCAAACTTTTGACTGGCACTGCATGTTTCGTTACTGCTCTAGGCTCCCAACCATCTTTTACGCCACTGACAGGAGATAGTGCTTAATTGGAAAGGAACCTTGCCTGAGAAAATGGCCAATATTTGAATAGCTTATTTTGACAGGGTACAGAGTGTTATTTACCCAAACAAGGAGAGTGTGAGGTTACATGGGTGCTCATTATTCAGCAACAGAGAGAAGCCAAACAAATATGGGGAATTTATTTCTTCTTAAGAGCATCATCAATTCCCCTCGTTTATTCAAACATTTTGACAAAGAGATCCAGAAGATCACAACAGCCAGTATTTATTAAGAGGAGTCTGTAGGTCTGAGCTGAGCAGACTGTTTAGAGAGGCTTGTTCCATCTCACTGCCTCCAGTTTAATTGAAGAGCAATCGCAGTGCGGAAGGTGAACACATGACTTCAGGAAAATGGCATTTCCACATAATTGACCAGAAATTACAACAGTTCCAACAGCAAAGTTTGGACAATACTGTGACAACGCTGCGTGAGAACCACTCTGCATTTGCAGTCTCAATCTGAACCGGCAAAGACAGCCTCGGAGCACAAATAATTGATTGTACTGGATGTGGAGAGAAGAGCAAGCACACCCAGTGCATGCAGTGCACGCTCTCAGCCCGGCTCGTGCACATGCTCCCGGAACACTGTGGATCATTCGTCCTGCACGGCAGGTGTGCTGATTGGAGGATAATGACGCCACATACAGGCATGTGAGGAGAGAGCGAATCATGCCGCAGGAACTACTGCAGGCTGGCTTCCAAAAAAAAAAAAAAAAAAAAAAAAAAAAAAAAAAGCGCTTCATTTGCTACCCTGTGCTGACCCCAGACGCTATATTTAAAGATTCCACAGCGACTGTCAATCCAAGCTGCTCAGGCAAGAGAGAGGGACATAGAACCAGCCACACACGTACACAAATACTGATTAAACCGAATTACATTTATCTATATCAGATTTCACTCTGTAACACAAGCTGTTCCCTCACTTCAGCCTATTTTAAGCCACATTGGTGGTCGAGGGAATGAAAACGGAAAGGGCAGCACAGGTCAGCATTGCCACGAGAGAGCAGAGCTTAGCTCAGTGTCTGTCTGAACTGTAGCACAGCATGTAATGATCCAGCAATAAGGCTCTATGACTCCGCTCCCCTGAACTCAAAACCCAATCCTAATAGCCAACTGACACCCGTAAAATTTGAGCTCACTACATTTAAATGTCCGCCGAGTCATTTTCCCCAAATCTCTTCTTTGGATTAACCTCATAAAACCTACAGACCTATATATGGGCTCATCAATTGTAGCTGCTGTATTCAAACCCAGGGAACTTCAGGCCCATTTTAAATTTTAAAAGAAATCCCAAGGTTTCCAACATTCTCAAATATTTCTGATGAATTATGTCAAATAATTGTGTTTAAAATGATGTGAAATATCTTGCACTTATTTATTTGATGCAATTCTGTGGCCTTAAAAACAAGGTATCCTGGGTTTGAATATCTTTCCCAGTATAAGTGTGATAGCTTTGTGAAGGGCCTCAACAGGCAGAGACAGAATATGCATGAGATATTGTCTTACAATATGAAAAAAAATGCCTTCTCTGACTTTGAACCTATTTAAGTGAAAACGGATTTTGCTAGGATCCTTAAGGATCCCCAAGGATTTACCCAGGATCTTTAAGGATAAAATAGATTTTGTCATGATCTGTAAGGATCCCTTAGGTTATTGTCAGGATCCTTGAGGATCACCGAGGATTTTGCTAGAAATCCTTGAGGATCCTGTTGAGGATCCTTTAGGGATCCTGAAGTACCTTTTCTAGGATCCTATCAGACTACCTTACAGGATCCTGATAGGATACTAACAGGATCCTTTCAAGGATTCTCACCAGGGGTACTGCAAGGATGTTTGTTTTCAAGGATCCTTCAAGAATTCTTGCAGGATTCTGCCAGGATCCAGGTTAATTGGAAAAGATCTGCAAGAACCCTTGTTTTTCCAGATCCTTGCAGGTTTCTTGAAGGATCATTGATGGATTCTGAAAGGATCCTGTCCTTGCAGGATTTCTGCAGGATCCTTCCAAGATCCAGATCCTAATGAATCCTGCAAGGAGTCTCACTAGGGAAGGTAAACAATATTCAGTGACAAAGAGAAGTTGTAGGATACTGAACTTGAACAGAAATATTGAACTTGCATCTGATCATAGTTTCAATTGAAAAAATTATAAAGAGATCATTAAAAAATTTGTTGCAACTCCAGCGTACTTACATATTTACAAAAAAATTATGTTTGCTAATTCAACTGCCTGCTCAAAAATTATTTCATGGCCACATGCTCATGCCATCCAAGGGAATTTTATATTTATCCAACCAACAATAGGGTTTATTGACTATAATACAGCGTTGAAAACAAAGGTAAATGTGAAGAATAATGTTCAATAAAGCGAAAGTTCTTTTGTGCTTTGAATTTTGAATTTCCAGCACCACTGCACTGCACTCTGAGTGGTTGGACAAGCAGTCAAGACAAATTCAATTGTTTTCGGCCATACAGGCTATTCCACAAAATTTTAAACAAAAGTCTCTAAATTGTTGAGCGTAGCTATGCGATGTGATTATGCAAATGTCATCCATAAGGCTTGTTCTGACTGGACAGGACAGCAACCAATTGGAACATGAAACAAATGTTTTCATCGGTCTAAATATAGCAACCAAGAGAGTGGCATATGGCACTCTTAGAAATACAACGGCATTATGGGAGGTAAAAGGTCAAGCATTTTAGCCAACCACTTTCTATTCCACTGTTCTCAATTTACATTAGTAAGTAAATGAGCACGCTGTCAGCACTGACAGCCAGGGTATATGCCCAAATTTTCCAATACTCGATGCCCCATTCATTGGAATGCAACAATATAATGCACATTTACTGAGATTTTGGGCAAAAATGCATTAACATGAATACATTAGTTAATAGTATTGAAATCAATTACAAGCCGACTTAAATTGATAGAGCCCCTCCTCTAGTGGTTATTAACCTCTTAACTGTCACCTGCATTTTCTCACATTCCATAGGGCCTAATTAGGGCCCAGTGACAAATAACAGGTTAAGGTCCAAACCAAATTTTAAAAGATTCCAATTAAAACCGCCGATATGCAGCATCTGTGGAGGCAGCGGACGAAGTGAATCCATAATTTCCCCAAAATTAATTTGGGAATATAACAATAATAATCATCATCAAGGATGAAATTTCAGAAATAGCGACAGACCTAGGATCTGGGGGTGGGCCAGACACTGACACCATCTCCCTTTTTTGTTTTGCGAAGAAACACAATGGGGTGCTGCACAGGAAACAGGAGCACTGTTTATACCCAAAAGCTGGACAAATATTCTTCCCTGCAATAATGCAAGAACATATTTGTTATTGCAACCCTTAGGGTCAGAAAAACACTGGTGAGGAAGCGCTGTACGGAAGTTCTCAGACTGTTGGGGCCCACAAGCTCTTCTGTTCTTACAACTCATGAAAGAGGGGGTCACTGTTCGCCATCCCTTGATGTGCTCACACCCCCACAGGTTGAGAAGAAAAATGCTTTAGAACAAGTAAACGCAAGACATTCCTTTTTAACCCTCTTTAAGAGCTCCCACTTCTGACCACGGCTCCGATGCAGAGACCTTTCACTCGGCCAACATGTCTGCAGTTTGATGTGTGCTAAGTGTCCTACTGCACGTGCTGCCCTGTCTACTACAGGCTGTCTACTTTTTAAATTTTTATGAAAAAGGATGGATAGATGGATACTGTAGATGATAATAATAATAATAATAATAATAATAATAATTTTTTTATTATTATTATTAATAGATTGGTTGATGACGATGACAGTTATTATTATTATTATTATTATTATTATTATTATTATTATTGGTGAGCTGTATTTGGCTCTTTGTTGGTTACTTTATTTTCAGATTGCTGATCCGCTGTCCTGGATCGCAGACCCGGCACTGAAGAGCGCCTCCCCAGGGTCCACGCGCCCTTTACACTGCGCTGGCCTGAAACTTTCATCACAGTGACTAATAAGCCAGCTGAGATGGGAAGCCTGGAATCTTGTGACCACAGAACTATTCCTGGAATGATGGAAATGAGGAAAAAGCCGTAAGTAATTCACAGTTCACAACTCACTGAGCAAGTCTTACACATATCTTAGGCCACATTAAGTAGAATAAAATTTGGCATGTACCACATTTTCATCAGGCGGCACAGTGGCGCAGTGGGTAGCACTTCTGCCTCGCAGAAGGTCATGGGTTTGAATCTGGCCTGGGGCCTTTCTGTGCGGAGTTTGCATGTCTCCTCGCATTCATGTGGGTTTCTTCCAGGTACTCCAGTTTCCTACCGCAGTCCAAAAACATGCATTGGCTAATTGGAGACTGCTAATTGCCCACAGGTATGAGTCTGAGTGTGAAAGGCATGTCCGCCCTGCGATAGATAGGTGAGCTGTCTGAGGTGGGTCTCTGGCTTTTGCCCATTGTCAGCTGGGATAGGCTCCAGCTCCCCTGCGATCCTAGTGAGGAAGAAGAGGTATACATAATGGATGGATGGATGGGTGGATGGAACATTTTCAGCAGCAATTTCACAAAAGGCAAAAGATTCCGGGAGATTGCTGTCATACGGCTATGGGACAGAGAGAGCTCAGAGCATGATAGTATAATGTTAGCCATTATACCACATAAAGAGGGTGCAGTCATCTAGTCTCATATCTGGCCAAAATAGCCCAAGACATTTGAATATTTCATAGGCATGACTGACTTTACATGGAAAAAAAAAAAAGAATTTACAGAGCTAACGCTGATGCTACAGCAAAAAGGCTAGAAACAATTCTGAAGTCAAATTTCATCACATAAAAGACTGTTTTGCTAATTCTCCATTTCTCCTGGAGCCCTCGTGTTTAGCTCTTCCCTTGGTCTTGGATAACTCGCAGCAGAGACCTTATGAATTTTCACACTGTCAGCGTTATTGCATTCTCACGAGAAGACTGGTATGATGACTCAGCATAGCCCAGTAAGACTGGCCTATCCCAGGACAGCTGCCCTGTAGCGCAGTCCCAGAGCAGCAATGTAGCTGAAATATCAGCGTGCACATGGCACCCAACAGCTTCCTGTAATGGACCCTGCTGATATACAGCCCATAAAGTTCATACTGATGTCATGGGGGCACCATCAGCTGGTATATCAATTACCATCAGACACCCATTCATATCATGTGCAAACACACAATACAGTAATCCACAGATTTAAAGTCTAATGATTATAGTTTAAGGACTTGATGTTTTACCAGTGAATAAGATGTAAATAAATAAATAAGAATCATCTCGTTCTTGGTTCCCCTCCCACAGAGCATGATTTATTGCCGCCAGGTGAGCTTGCATCTGGGTGTGTACTTCCGTCAGCAGATCCAAACAATTCAGCCCCACAGCATCAGGCCATGTTACAGCTGAATGCACTCTTAACTCTCATGATGCTCTACTTCCTGAGAAGAGTTCACAGTAAGCTTACAGGCAGCTTGACGCATAGTGCGCTTACTGAGACCCCTTAAAGGGGCGCTGTCATGGCCAAGGATGCACAATGGATGCTCATCAGTTATCAGAGAGATTGTTCAGCTGTCCGCCATCTTGGTTTTAGCATGCAACTCTGATCGCTTGCAATGTAACTAAATAGAATACCTTTGATACCTCCAATTTATACATTTTGGCTTCCCTTTTGTTTATTTTCTACCATACTGTGCGTAATCCGATGTTACAGACAGTGAAGTCATTAGGGGGCATTTCTTTCCAGTATCCAGAAAGATCTCAAAGTTAGCGCAAACAAAATAAATGTTTAAAAAAAACTGAACAAAAATATACCTCAATATAACCTTAAAATATCAATTTTCACAATTAACAAGCATGAAAACATAGGCCAATCTTTTCAAGTTTATCATGCATGCCCGGCAGTGACATTGCCCTTTTAAGACAGTTATGCGAGTCAAAGTGCTATCAATTTTCCAATTTCTCCACACACTGAAAATAGTTATGGCTTCAGGAAGGTACAAAAACACATACAAACTGACCCAGTGTTGGATTGCTTCAGTGAACAGCCACAAAATGTGGTTTCTCAACAAAACCATACACATATAAATATAACAAGTGCAAAAACAAAGTAAACAAAGCTCTAAAAATCCGAACAAAAGTAAAACAGAAATACATGGAGAGCAGTGAGAACTGCTGCACGGTGTGACTGACAGACTCGAAGTAATAACTGAAAGAGAAGTTGAAAATCCCTTCATGCTCGCATCAAATTTCAGGTAAGAGCTGTACTAACTGACAGGCAGACTGCACTATGATCACACACCATCTATGAAGCACCGACTCAAACTCTCTTGCCCCCTTCATTTCTCTGTTTGCTGAAGGCTTCTTTATCTGGGCTCAGAAACCCAGAGACAGCCTGGCTAGAATAAAGCAGCCAGTAGGGTGCATATCCCCACATAAACTTTGCGTAATCTTCCCAGTCCTATTCTCCCATTTCAAAAGAGTACACAGGCCAGATCAAACGAGTTGTAGGCAAAAAAATTAATATGAAAAAACAACATTTGGAACATTCCAAAACTCTAAAATACAGGGGGATGTTGTAGGGCTGAAATAAAGAACAGAGAAGGTCTGTAGTTATTATGGGGACGGGGAATGGGGGGGTGGAGGGTGGAGTGGGCAGTCAGTACGAAGCAGAGTATGAGCTGCCATGAGCCAATGTGCTCAAATGTGTGAGAATGCGTGCAAATGTGTGAGAATGTGTGCAAATGTGAGTGAATGCGTGCAAATGTGAGTGAATGTGCCCATATGTGTGTAAATATGTGCGATTGTACATGAATGTGTGTGAATGTTGGCAAATGCAATTAAATATGTGCAAATATGAGTGAACAAGCATTAATGTGAGTGAATGTGTCCAAATAGGAGTGAATGCGTGCAAATGTGTGAGAATGTGCTCCAATGTGTGTGAATGTGCTTGTACAGTAAGTGAGTGAATAAGCTTGAGTGTGATTGAATGTGCCTGACGGTGAGTGAATGAGCTTCAAAGTGCTACACAGACATAACTGTATGACAAGTGGGGATGATACAATGTTGAATCACTGTCTCTCGAAAAATGCGCTCTCACCAAATCTTCCAGTTAGACAAAGTCAGCCATTGTAAGCTTAGATTCACAACAGATTGACGTCCATAAAATATTTTTAACATATTAGGCACATTAAAAAGCATAAATAACGGGCCGGTCATCTTTTATTATACTATTATTACTGTCATTTTATTTTATGCAAATATGAGTAAATTGCTCAAGTGCGTATGGATGAGAGTGAATGTGTGTGAATGTGTATGAATGCATGTGATTGCGTGCAAATATGAACAAATGTGCTCAAATGTGTGCCAGAACACTCCACAGAAAAGCCTGCAGTCTTCCACAAAACACATGCGTCTTCAGAAAACAAGACAATGAACAAACTTGGAAGAAGAACTGAAATGGTAGACTGGATCTGAAAATTTGCCAAGACACCGCAGTCCATCTGCAGGGTGACGGACAGGAGAGGGTTAAACTGTCACCCAACGGCCATCCCCTTCTAACCCCTGTGATCTTAAACAGTTATTTCCACTTCACTCACAGAGCACCAAACCGCTCTACTCATAGAAAGCAGGGGGCTGGTAGATGGGACGCCCACTGGTCCAAGACTCTAATTAGCAGTCTTTACTCCAGTGCTGGTGAGATCATCTCTTCTTCTTCTGCTCTGACAGGTGTGAGGTCATCTCTGACCCCACACCACCACATTTCCATACCCAATGAGCCAGGGCTCAATTAATACCTCCTCCATCGCTCCTCTGCGATTTTCACAAGGTCTGATTCTTTCCAGCAGAAGCAGAGGACTGTCCTCCCATTATCATCACCAAAAGAGTACAAAAGTCTGACAAGGTATCTGTCCATTTACCCTGTCAGCAGCACAACAGCATCTGGGGTCTTCTGCCTCCCCCCTATACACACTAACACACATACACACACACTCCAGTCACATAAAATAGAACGTGTACTCTCCCACTCCATTCCAGGGAAAACAAAACTGCATGATTTCACTTCTTAAGTGCTGGATTGCGTCAAAATCCTGTTTTTATTAAAGCAATTCGCGATTCCGCAGTAGTAGGTCCCACCTACGCAAAGTAAGCAGAATCAAAGGAATATTTGTGCTGAGGGGAAAACAGTTGTTTACGTACCCATTGAAAACACCTCCCCCCGTGCTACTACACAAGGAGGTGACAGCAGCCCAACCCACCCACACCCACACCCCACCCAACTTTCCCTCGCATTTGGGAGTGCAGCCTTCCTTGCAGTTTAAAATTGAAAGTATTTAACATTCAAGGTGCAGGCGGGGAGAGTCACACAGTGGCAGCTCCACAGGAAGCTACTGTTCCTTCCTTCCCCTCACTAACGAAGCACCTCCTTCCTCCCTGGTTAACGAGCCTCTCTTCTTCCTCCACAGCTGCTCAGCTCGGCGCCAGCGACCATCAGCTGGGGCAGAACCGGACCAGCACTCAACACTGGAGGAGTGTCCATCGGCTTACCCATGCACAGACACATGCACACACAGAGGCATGTATGCATGCATGAACCGTGCACGCGAGCGCACACACTCTCACACGCAGACACACACGCCCGGGCTCGCGCATACACACGTGCACGGGCTCACACACCCACACAAAGAGGCGTAAAAGAACGCGCGCACACACACACACACGCCCATATGCATGCATTTACACATGAATAGTCAGTCAGTCACCCAGTCAGTGAGCCTGTCACTCAGTCAGTCAATCACTCACTCAGTCATTCACTCTCTCTCACGCACTCAATCTCAGTCACTCTCATATCTTCATAATCACTGCCAGAGAACTCAAAAAGGGAAGTCACTAAAATGGAGGTTCCAGGAAAGAGGATGTCAGTCCAAGTGTCCAATTGGGCAGGTGACAGTATTTGGGTTAGACAGTGGTTACCTACAGCCCTAACAAAAATGATATATTCTCTACACTTCGTTCTCTCTCATCAATATCAACAAGTCTGTAACTTATGAGGTGTTCATGCAACACACACATTTATACACATGCGTATCTGACATTAAGATACAAATGTAACGTGCGAAACGGGCTCCCTGTTGCTCTGTGAGCGAGTTGAAGTCTGAGAGAAACATTTCATCCTGCATGTGGAACTCAAGAGGAAGAGCCAGTCGCTGTTTCCACAACAAAGCTCTTTTTGAGCTTGAATACACGAGTAGACCCATTTTGATCAGACGTCATTCCAACAGTATATTCATTTTGCTAGGGTGCTCAGCTCTGTAGCACAGGACGAGCAGAGGCGTAGTCAGTGCACTTTTTCTCCATAAAATAGATAGGCCCACTGCATTTATAATATTATTTAAAATGGCTCAGAATAATGACAAAAACAACATAGAAATTTAAAAAAAAAAATGCAATTATTTCAAATGTTCCTTTTTCCAGCAAATACCCAACAAGGCTAGGCTCGTGAATTTACACCAAATGCAGACAACATTAAGAACCAGTCAAGAAGGCTGGTTCTGTGGTGGGGGTCAAACTGGAGCTGGTCCAACAGGTGGCAGAGAAAAGAATACTGTCCAAGTTCAAGTCTATACTGAGCAACTCTGCACACCCTCTCCACGCCCTGGGGGTAATTAACAGCAGCATCTTCAGTCAAAGGTTGATTGCGCCAGCATGCAAGTCAGAGCGCTTCAGGAAGTCTTTTATTCCAGCTGCCATAAGACTTTTTAATGCACAAAACCCTAGTTTTTGATCGCTGCTTCCTTCCTGTATGATGTACATATTTACCTATTTGTTTATTTATTTATTTATTTATTCACCCACTCATCAACCCTATTTTTCTATTTACTACCATTAGTGGCGAAATAGTATAGTATGAGTGTGCAACGTTATTATGTGAGTTGAAGTGATGAAGCTGTCGTGATAATGTAATTTCCTGCAAAGGATTAATAAAGTTATTATTATTATTATTATTATTATTATTATTCTTACAGCTAACACGATAAGGACAGGTAGGCGTGTTTCCTAATGAGGGCATCACAAGGTTTCCAACAAACACTCAAATTTTTCCAGCCACATGGCGCCTCTTCCAGTCAATTAGCGGCTCACCTGCGGACTGAGTTCAGCTCATTAACAGCTTCGCTGACAGGAGCAAACAGCTTTCAGGAATGCTGGGTGGAGCTGCTGTTCATACGGAAACATCACCCTAAGGCCAGGTATTCCCACTGAAGAAAGCTTGCTTCATTTGCCTACTAAAAAGCTGCCTCTACAACCCTCGAGGTAAGCGATACGCATAAGCAGCCAGCAATTGCTCAAACACACCACATTTCACGGGGCTCTATAAAAGCCAACTATGTAGCCTTATCACAAATACATGTATTATTATCATTATTATTGCTACTGTAAAATGAGCAAAAGTAAGCCACTCCTATAGCAACAATGCGTAAACAAAGAAAATTGTTAGTCATAAATTGAGTCTCTTTCAATCATGCTTTTGACTGCTTAACCTTCATAAAAGCATTTAAATAAGACACTATAGATATTCTCCCACAAATACATACAAACTAGAACATAGAATGTTAAAAACCACATTCAATGAAGATATAACATTTGGCAGGATAAGTGCATTACTGGTCAAACAAGAAAGAAGTTATAAAAGCGGGTCCTATATAATGTTATTAGCAAATGGAGACTGTAACTAAAGCTGCACGTTGTCTTATTTATAATGGAAAATAACACAAATCTGCCTGAATTACACATTAAGCCGACCCAGCAGCAAGCTGTAACAAAAGGGAGTGAAAATCCACAAAATGAGGATAGATTGTCCAGCGATCAGTGTACTGTTGTTCTACACATCAGGGAGAAGCCTCACAAAAAAGGTTCAAGATGAGACCTGTAGAATCAAGGATGCACACGAGGGTTCAGAAAATAAAATAATGACTCACACGTCAAATTCTACCACCCCCATCCTCCAGCACTGCAGCTGTTCAAATGTGGATCAAATCAGTCCCATAATAATATCCCATGACTAAGAGCTACTCTGTTATTTAGCACACTCATTTACTCATAGGAAGGTCAGAATTAAGCTGCTTTCACATCGGACGCGAAACGAATTTTTCGCACGACAGATTACATTCAAAGTCAATGCAAAGACGCGAATACACCCCCCAACACCCCCCCCCCAACAAAAATCTTTTCTCAAAGATGGATCCTTTATGCTCAAGAAACATTAGCATTTAGTTTTCAGAACCTTCTCCTTAACCAGTTATAATAATATTGGCTCTGAGCTGATGGCAGAACAGGTTAGTTCATGCCACACTGCTCCACTGCAAGTCTACCAAAAATACCTCTCTGGACTTCTCAGTAACTCAGTGCAAACTATTCCCAGCATCCTAAATCTATTCACATTTCATATTTCTGAGGAAAGCCATCCCAGTTAACATCACATGGAAAAAAAGTGCTGAATTTTACAACACCCTAATGATCTTACGTATTCAAGAAAGACAGACAAAAAGTCATGTCAGAGCCCAAAACCCAAGATATCATCCTGCCATTCATTTCATTGGGTTCCCAAATAACATATCTGCTTTCCATTTTCATGGCGCAGGAGCTGGTGTCAGTGAAGTGTGCATTTGCACAGGGAGGTAAAGCCTTTTCTCCATTTAAATAACACCGCAGGACTGGGAACGGCAAAATATTTTCCGAGTTTATGCGATGCGTGCAAGGATGGAAGCTTCCAAGATAAGAAAAAACAATGACAGAAATTCATACCAGGTTTCAAATGTTTTCAAAACGAGTGGAAAAACAGAAGCTGCAGAACCATTTCCGCACAAGACATTTTCTGTCAAACGCAGACATTTGGCCAAGATAAGAAAAACAGAAGCAGAGAGCTAGCAAAAAAATAAATAAATAAAAAATCCTCCATTAGAACCAGCTTTGCAGAAGACTGTCCAATTATTAATACAGCTAGACATATTATTAAAAAACCCAGGAATATTATTAATACACTCAAAGAAAAGAGGATGACAGGAGAACAGGAGTCGAGAATCTGGTTGCCTGATAGAAAATCTGCAGATGATTTGGCTAATTGAGCCACAGAACATCATATTTCTGCTGAAAGTGGCATGGTTTAGATTTAAGGATTAGAACAGGATTGAATGGGATTTGAGTCCAGGCGCTAAGGCTAACCAGTCACTACCATTAATCAGCAACCATTTCCAGGGATACAAGCTCCCCAAATCCATAACCAGCGAAACATTCTCTACACTACTAATACACTCCAATACCACCCAGCACCAACAAAAGCCCTTAACTGCAGAGTTTGCTCGTGGCGCTTTTATTTTTGGGCAAGATTTCTGATTACTTATCGGTTAGCCAGTACCAGGGACTCCCAAAGCACTTTATAAACAGTACTTCATAATAATCTAAAAGTAGAAACATCTCATCACCAATTGAATAAAACCATTTTCATACAAAAAGCTACTAATCCCTCACAATCACTATACATTTTAAAGTTCACCTTGGTTTAAGCCAGTGATATCAGTGCCCTTGGGGCAGTCTCAAGTGCTTTATAGAGGTAGAATCTGATGGTGTAGGAGTTTCTGCGGCATTACTGGTGATTCATGGAAGTACACCACTGCTACGCTCTGCTCAAAGCCGCGACAGCATAAGCACCAACTCGCACGGCTGTTTCCATCTGCATCGCCGTAAATTCCACCCCCCTCCCACACATACGCAATGTGTAATGCATGTACAGGCATTCAAATGCAAATGTGCCTTCCCAGGCTGCTCGGCTCACTAAAGAGCTTTTAAAGCACGCGGATCTATATCTGACCTCAGTACAAGAGCCCTCAATCAAGCTGCATTCTGGGGCTGAGGGGGTTGGGGGTGGGGGGGGGGGGTGGGGGCATGAGTGGAAAACTCAGCATGCTGGGATAGGATAACTGGAAGCTAGGAAGAGTGTACAGACCAAACTTGCGTCTTCACAACAGGACGGTCTTGTAAGGGTTACTGGAGATTCCCAACAGCAGGACAGACCGGCAGTTTCACAGAGGGCCTATTGTCCCAAGACTGTCCAAGGAATGGCCTACGATTTGCCTTGGAGGGGTCCCAACATAAGCCCACACAAGATGCATCATACTGAAATACTTCTGTTTGAATGATAGTACTCGGAGGCATCAGTGGGGTGACACAATTAGTGGCTGCAGGATGTTGGTATTGTGTAACCTGGGCAGGTGGGACATTGCTTTTGGGAACCTAGGGTTTGCAGGATGTTGTCAAGGCATAATCCAAGTAAGCAGGACTCAGCAAAGAGAAACGGCGTTTATCAGGATGTTGTCATGGTTCCAGCGGGCAGCGCACTCCAGTCTTCTAGCATCTGCTCCAACTGCAAATATTTAACCTTGGACAGCTGCTCTGTGTACGGGTCTGTATCTGTTTGACTCCCTCTCTCGATCCTTTTCTCTCTTCGTCCCTTTATTCATCTCTCCTTCCATCGGTCTCTCCAATCATCACGTCACCTTAGAGCCCCAAAAGCACCTCACAGCAACCTCACTGCCCCATCCCTCCCCTTTCCATCCTCCTCTTTCCCCCTCCTTTCTCTCCTCCTGTGCAGAACGACTCTCGTTTGCCGGTCTGTTATCGCTCCAGATGCTTACAAGTGTAACTGCTCTGAGACAGAGGCGATAACATCCACAACCCAGCCCTTTTGCCTCGGTGTGATATTGATTCATGACTACACAGCCTTTCATCAATAAAAATGGGAAAAACACAGCAAATCAATACCCCTGTTCTGGGTGCCAAAACTTTAACTGATAAGCATTAGGGCCGGGGTGTGATGGAACTTGATACGGCGATGCAGGTTTATCTTTCTCTGGAGGTTCTCCGCAGATCGATAACACAGGGGCCACAAGGGCGGCCGCCAGCACCTGTTCAAATGGAAATTCCACTGCAGTCATCCCCCCCGCACCCAGGACTAATCGACCGATCTTTCTGAACTGCATACGAGGGGGTATTCTGAATGCATTTGTCTATATGCATGCATGTGGGCATATGTGCACGGGAGTGCATACGTCCATGCACTAGTTGGAGCTCACATGATGAAAAGCATTGTGGGACTGAACAGATGTAGGGGGTAAATTGTTCTCAGCGGGTTGCAGTTCTGGTTGTCAATCAAGTGGGGAGCCAGGATACCTGCAGCATGTTTATGTGTGTGCAGGTGGGAGAATGAGTCTGTGTATGCATCTGTGTGTGGAGTTAGGGAAAGGGCAATATGTGAGTATGTGTGTGTATGTGAGAAGGTGTGCGCGCACATGTGCAAGTAGGAGAAGGCACATACTCATAAACATGTAGGAGAAACGGCGCATGTACAGTGTGCATACATGGATGATGCCTAGTGAAAGGCACTGATTGGTGCAGCGTCTCTCATGGATGGGAGGATGTTTTCTAGCTGTTGACTGACAGGCTGAAAATAGAAGCTGGCTGTTCAGAGGTCGATAGGTAATGAAATGAGAGGCAGCATGAAGGCTGAGCTATTGAATTTGCATCCTGCACACTCAACACTGCGCCGCCCCTATCCCCGCACACTGCGCCGCCCCTATCCCCGCACACTGCGCCGCCCCTATCCCCGCACACTGCGCCGCCCTTATCCCCGCACCCTGCGCCGCCCTTATCCCGCCCCTGCACCGCCCTTATCCGCACCCTGCACCGCCCTTATCCCGCACCCTGCGCCGCCCTTATCCCCGCACCCTGCACCGCCCTTATCCCCGCGCCCTGCAGCCGCCCTTATCCCCGCGCCCTGCACCGCCCTTATCCCCGCGCCCTTATCCCTGCACCGCCCTTATCCCCGCGCCCTGCACCGCCCTTATCCCCGCGCCCTGCGCCCTTATCCTGCGCCCTTATCCGCCCTGCACGCCCTTATCCCGAACCCCCCTTATCCCGCACCCTGCGCCCTTATCCCGCACCCTGCACCGCCCTTATCCCCGCACCCCGCCCTTATCCCCGCACCGCCCTTATCCCCGCACCGCCCTTATCCCCGCACCCTGCACCGCCCTTATCCCCGCACCGCCCTTATCCCGCACCCTGCGCCGCCCTTATCCCCGCACCCTGCGCCGCCCTTATCCGCACACTGCGCCGCCCTTATCCGCACACTCGCCCCCTTATGCCGCACACTGCGCCCGCCCTTATCCCGCACACTGCGCGCCCTTATCCCACCCTCGCCGCCCTTATCCCGCACCCTCGCGCCCTTATCCCGCACCCTGCCGCGCGCCCTATCGCACCCTCGCCGCCCTTATCCACCTCGCGCGCCCTATCCGCACACTCGCCGCCCTATCCGCACCCTCGCCGCCCCTATCCCGCACCCTCGCCGCCCTATCCCGCACCCTCGCCCCTATCCCGCCCCTATCCCGCACCCTCGCCGCCCCTATCCCGCACCCTCGCCGCCCTTATCCCGCACCCGCGCCCTCGCACCGCCGCCCTTATCCCGCACCCTGCGCGCCCTTATCCGCACCCTATCCCGCTATCCCGCCCACTCGCCGCCCCTATCCCGCACCGCCGCCCTTATCCCGCACCACTCGCCCCCCTTATCCCCGCACACTGCGCCGCCCTTATCCCCGCACACTGCGCCGCCCTTATCCCCGCACCCTGCGCCGCCCTTATCCCCGCACCCTGCGCCGCCCTTATCCCCGCACCCTGCGCCGCCCTTATCCCCGCACCCTGCGCCGCCCCTATCCCCGCACCCTGCGCCGCCCCTATCCCCGCACACTGCGCCGCCCCTATCCCCGCACCCTGCGCCGCCCCTATCCCGCACCCTCGCCGCCCTTATCCCTCGCCCGCCCTTATCCCGCACCCTCGCCGCCCTTATCCCGCACCGCCGCCCTTATCCGCACCCTGCGCGCCCTATCCGCACACTCGCCGCCCTTATCCCGCACCCGCACCCTCGCGCCCTTATCCGCACCCTGCGCCGCCCTTATCCCCGCACCCTGCGCCGCCCTTATCCCCCTTTTTCTGCGCCCTTATCCCGCACACTGCGCCGCCCTATCCCGCACCCTCGCGCCCTTATCCCGCACCCTCGCCCGCCCTTATCCCTTTTCGCCCCTTATCCCGCACCCTCGCCGCCCTTATCGCACCCTCGCGCGCCCTTATCCCGCACACACTCGCCCGCCCCTATCCCGCACCCCTGCGCGCCCTTATCCCAACACTGCGCCCTTATCCCGCACCCTGCGCCGCCCTTATCCGCACCTGCGCCGCCCTTATCCCCGCACACTGCGCCGCCCTTATCCCGCACACTGCGCCGCCCTATCCCCTTTTCGCGCCCTATCCGCACCCTCGCCCCTTATCCCACCTTATCGCCCTTATCCCGCACACTGCGCCGCCCTATCCCCGCACCCTGCGCCCCTATCCCCGCACCCTGCGCCGCCCTATCCCCGCACACTGCGCCGCCCCTATCCCCGCACACTGCGCCGCCCCTATCCCCGCACCCTGCGCCGCCCTTATCCCCGCACCCTGCGCCGCCCCTATCCCCGCACCCTGCGCCGCCCCTATCCCCGCACCCTGCGCCGCCCCTATCCCCGCACCCTGCGCCGCCCCTATCCCCGCACCCTGCGCCGCCCCTATCCCCGCACCCTGCGCCGCCCCTATCCCGCACCCTGCGCCGCCCTTATCCACCCTTCGCCGCCCTTATCCGCACATCTCGCGCCCTATCGCACACTGCGCCCTTATCCCGCACCCTGCGCCGCCCCTATCCCCGCACACTGCGCCGCCCCTATCCCCGCACACTGCGCCGCCCCTATCCCCGCACACTGCGCCGCCCTTATCCCCGCACCCTGCGCCGCCCCTATCCCCGCACCCTGCGCCGCCCCTATCCCCGCACCCTGCGCCGCCCTTATCCCCGCACCCTGCGCCGCCCTTATCCCCGCACCCTGCGCCGCCCTTATCCCCGCACCCTGCGCCGCCCCTTATCCCGCACCCGCGCCGCCCTATCCCGCACCCTCGCCGCCCCTATCCCCGCACCCTGCGCCGCCCCTATCCCCGCACCTGCGCCGCCCCTATCCCCGCGCCCCGCGCCGCCCCTATCCCCGCACACTGCGCCGCCCTTATCCCCGCACCCTGCGCCGCCCTTATCCCCGCACCCTGCGCCGCCCTTATCCCCGCACCCTGCGCCGCCCTTATCCCCGCACCCTGCGCCGCCCTTATCCCCGCGCACTGCGCCGCCCCTATCCCCGCGCCCTGCGCCGCCCCTATCCCCGCACCCTGCGCCGCCCTTATCCCGCACCCTGCGCCGCCCTTATCCCCACCGCCGCCCTTATCCCCCACCCTCGCCGCCCCTATCGCACCTCGCCGCCCCTATTATCCCGCCCCTATCCGCGCCCCGCCCTATATCGCACCCTCGCGCCCCGCCCTTATCCCCGCGCCCTGCGCCGCCCTTATCCCCGCGCCCCGCGCCGCCCTTATCCCGCGCCCCGCGCCGCCCCTTATCCCCGCGCCCTGCGCCGCCCCTATCCCCGCGCCCTGCGCCGCCCTTATCCCCGCGCCCTGCGCCGCCCTTATCCCCGCGCCCTGCGCCGCCCCTATCCCGCGCCGCCCTCGCCGCCCCTATGCGCCCCTTCGCCGCCCCTATCCGCCCCTGCGCCCCTTATCCCCACCCTCGCCGCCCTTATCCCGCGCCTGCGCCGCCCCTATCCGCACCCTCTGCGCGACTATCCCGCACCTCCGCGCCGCCTTTATCCCGCACCCTCGCCGCCCCTATCCCGCACCCTTCTTTTATATCCCGCACACTGCACCGCCCTTATCCCGCACCCTGCCCTTATCCCCACACTGCGCGCCCCCTACACTGCGCCGCCCTATCCGCATCCCCTCGCCGCCCCTATCCCCGCACCCTGCGCCGCCCTTATCCCCGCACCCTGCACCGCCCTTATCCCCGCACACTGCACCGCCCTTATCCCCGCACACTGCACCGCCCTTATCCCCGCCAGACCGCCCTTATCCCCGCACACTGCACCGCCCTTATCCCGCACTGCCCTTATCCCCGCACCCTGCACTGCCCTTATCCCCGCACCCTGCACTGCCCTTATCCCCGCACATTTCAGACCTATTCATTTGAGACGAGTAATATGGCACCGAACTCCGGGCACAGAAAATGTGGACTCTTCCTTTGCGTCAGCACAGGGAGCGAAGTATTTCACATACAGGAACCCCACCCAGCAGAAATGCTCATTCCCACTGCTGAATTTAACAACTGCACATCCTGAGATTCTTTACAATCAAGAAACCAAGCCTAAACTACAATTACCGCCTTGCGGTTGTCTGCCTCCGCCAACCTGTCAAGTTGCACTTTATATCCATATCTGTCCAGATTCTCAGAATATTTAAAGTGACATTGAGGTATTTTCTTCATGAGAGTGGGAGGGCCTGATGGATATGCAGATGTACGCACATAGAAGCACAACCTGTATCATAATGCCTCCAGCCACATCTGTTGCCAGCACAGAAGCGTAAACAAACTGGTTGGCTCCGTGGGTTGGACAGTTGGCCAGCATGTGTGTTTGCTTCCCTCTCTTTTTTTTTCCCCCCCAAAGTGAAAACGGAGCAGCAAGCACATTCTTTTAAGTCTTCATTTGCATACACACACACACACACACACACACACACACACACACACACAGAACGCGTCTGGTCGGGCTCCAGCTGGATTATCGATGAAGCATTGGAAAGCAGTTGGCAGGAAAACGCATCCATCGCTTTGAACCAGCAGGCTTTCCGCTTCCAACTGGCCTGCCTAAGGCTCGAATAATCAAACAGGATAAATGTGTACACAACCAATCAAAACGGCTGCCCAAAAACCAAGCTCGGCAGGACTGTTCTTGGCCCCTCTGGCACAGTGGCTGCTCGAGTGGACAGACCCATTTCAAATTAATGCCATATTAAAGTCTGCACTGACTGACTGTCTACCCAAGTAAACATAATGCCTGAGCCCTGTTAAATACAAATTAAAGCGGTGTGATATAGGTATGCGTTCACTGCAAATACAGTAGTGAATGGCAGCAACTCATTTAAAAGGCAATCTACAGCCAAGCACCATGTAACAACAGCATTTCTTACAATTTGTATTTAAAAAAATGTATAAAGGAGAGTGGAGTGTGAGGACTGGAAGCATAAATTTGGAGGTCAGACTTTACTCCCCCATTAGCTTTGTTACACAACTTTGGTTCCTAATCCATCGCATCTTGCTGACTAACAGAACAGGCTTCTGGGATGTCTATGCTGATGCCATTGAGGTCCCGCCAAATGGGCTTTGAGCATTGTGGTGCAATCATCCAAGTGCAGAGTAAATAACGGAGTGCCAGGGAGATTTAGCAAAGCAGTGGGCAAGAGGGAAGATTAAATGGTAATTAAACCCATTACTCAACAAAGCGCCAGGACAATATGGCACCTTTAAGGACAAAGACGTAAAAATGCCACATTTTGACTCGAAAGAGACAGTCTAAATTTGAACCATACATTTTCAATTTCATTGTTCGTTTAAATTAAAAAAAAGTGCCATAAAATATTTACATACACTGAAAGGAACAAAGTTGAATTCTGAGCAAATATTACCCCTCTCATTAGATTGAGAGTAATCCTTCAGAGCACGTGCAGATGACGGTACCCGCCAAGTCCCAGTTGATTCCCACAACTGGGAATTTACACAACCCACAAACTTTTGTCATTCAAAACTATTCAGAGACAAACTACCCACAGCTAACCTCCAGGCCTGGCTGCATGAGCAGACTGAAGGTGAGGCCACACCTGAGGAGGTTTTCAGTCGTGACCCACCTCAAAAGGACTATGCAGCACAAACACCTGACTCCAGGGAGAAATGGCTCAATTTTCTGTCTCTTTTGTGCAAACAGGCCAAGACTGATGTCCTCTTATTTTCAGTTGAATTTCCCCTTCAGTTTGTTCGATTTTAGGAAAAGCTTTATCCATACTGTGGAACAATGTCACGTACATATTCTGTGTCTGGTGGTTTCACCACTGAAGCTGCATTGCACTACATAGAGTGAAATATTCAAATCCATGACACCAAGTTTTTTCTTGTAGCCGCAGCATAAAATGAAATAGAAAATCTCTAAATACAATTTTTTTTAATACAAATTTCACTGAAATTCTACGCAGTATGTTCGGGATCTTTGGAAAACTAGGACTCTCCACTCACCTCAAAAACAGGCCAAAAGTTCCACAGGTGTGAACAAAGCAGCTGCATTTGACAAACGCATATATGGGGATCAGCGGAGTCAAAGAGGTTTAGGAAAATAAGCTTGAAAAAAAAAAAAAAAAAACCCCACAAAAACAATCACAGTTCCCAGTAATTGAGATACAAAATAACATGACTCAAAGACAAATATGGACCCCAAACAGCCTGCAGCGGTCGCTGTTTGTGCAGAAGCTCCTTACTCTGCCTTGGCATCGCAGTCTTCGCTGACTGCAGAATATTTCCAACATCATGAGAGGCTGACGTGCAGACCAAGCAACCGTGGACAGATTGGGTCTGATACATTCAAACATATTTGCTTGATTCATGACCGAGCTGACTGTCACGGCATTGAGAGAGATTAGGGACTGTTCCTCATGCACGCAAAATGATACCAGCTGCAACAGTCACAGCTGACTTCTGTCACCATCTCCAGACAACCTTCAGCACGGCCCGATCAACACAATACCAGACTGGGCTTGAAAGTCATCTGGTGCGCCTCCAGCTTTCGGCAGCCTAAAATTCCTTGCGTATTTGAGTCCATTAGTCCTGCTGCCATTGCAATTTTCACCACTGATCGCATTTCTATTTTTTAAATTCTACCCGGCATCTCGTAGCTTAAAGACAGAAAAAGAAAGCCAAAGTAGGAGAAGCTTCCAGAATGAGACATCAAATGAGTATGAGTACGTGCATGTGTGTAAATGAAATTTAAGCTTGGTAAAAGAACATTGATTGGAGGGGAACTGATAATTGATAAACGTAATACAGTAAATCAGGACGGCGACAGCTACAACCCAATTACATAATACAAGAAGTAAAATAGTTCCTCCAGTATGTGGAGAGAAACGATGACGAATGAAAGTAATCAAGTCATACAATTCTATTACTCTTGAGGAACATATACCTGAAGTCTGCAATATGGTTAGTCAGAGATGGCAAAAATTTCAATTTTGATTTCTTCTCTGCTTTAAGCTTTCCATGGTTCTTGGCACTTATGACTAAGTTTGAGCTTCTAGGTTTGCAACAGTGCTGTTTGGCGTTACCTTACAATCCAAGTTTTCCATAGTAAAAAAAAAATCCTGAGTAAACAGACGTGTTCGCTCAAATTCCATGAGCCAGTAACAACAGCATCTTTAGCAGTAGAATATAGTTAAAAAAAAACCCCTTCTTTTTTAAAAGGCAACACCATTCCAACTGAAGGGGTGGCATCTCGCCTCAAAATTCAGCAGTGGTGTTTAACTCAGAGGAGCGCTGTGTCCCCAAAATTCCTACAGCGGATATAATGCAAACATTTCCCCTTCCAATATAATTTCAAGTTTGAAGCAAAGAGAACTTTACAACAAAGCAAACGCTGCAAAAATCAATGGCGACGGAATTTAAATATCAATGAAAGGAATAAACACTTGGATGAGAAGCCTGCGCAGTTCACTTCTGAAGACGCCTTCGCACCATCGTTTAATCTCCCTCTGCTCCCTCCCAGCTGTATCAAACAGACACTGCCGTCAACACTTGAAGAGGATTACTGTGCGCGTTTGAGCCTGAAAGCTGGAGATTCAGACACAGCCGACACGCGGCACTCTGTAGAGGCTAGGAGCTTGGCAGGGGCCAGATCTGCCACTTCAGCTGAGATTACACGACATCTTCCGCGAGAACAAAGAACCTTTCCTACCCAAAATGCAAATCATTCACAATATTGGATGGTAGACATACGACGTACAACTAAAACAAGATGAACTGCGTCTGGATTAGTCAGACAATGATATTGCAACCAGGAGTTGATACGTAAGTAAAGGCGCGAAAATACATTTTCTGGAAAAAAAAAAAAAAAAAAAAAAAATTGCCAAAATAGTTTTGACCTTATGGTCACAATGCCTTTCATGACACCATATCTTTTGAGAGAAACTCTGGTTCTAGTTTGTCATCTAGTATTTAAATAATTTAAAACTAAAGCATGTTACTCTGGACATTAACGTTTCCATTCTTCAGTTAAACTAAATTAATACATTAGCGCACAACTGAAAGTAGCTGTGCAATTAGTTTGACTGGCCGTACGGGCTGTCTCCATTTCTGCTATACCCTGGGGACATGAAGAACTTTCCAGTCCGACAGGGAGGGACTCATGCAAACCCTTCCTTCATACGTCTCCATATTAAAGCTGGTTTAGAGGGTGAGAAACCAGGGTCGGCAGGATTCTCCATGGCAATGCTCATCATTTCTCACTAGAGCTGAAAAGATTTTTAGAGAGTGATCAGGCAACCAGGAGCAGTTTCTCGGTCTCAAATTGGAGAAAACATTTATAGTTACACCCCGCTGGATTGCTCTCTCAGTACGGGCGGCGCTGCGGTGAAAGGGTGACCAACACAGTCTCCCATCCAATGCCAGAGCCAGCTGTGGCCAGCAGCCTCACGGGCCACAGGACACTGGCTTTCAGAGATGTGAGGACTCAGTCAGCCGAGCCAGCATTGTTCCTCTGCTCAAGCACCTCCTACTGGTCATCTGGTGTCCATAAGATTGCGCCATATGAACAGGCATGTCGTTGTTGCTCAGCCCTTGTTCTGCGCATGCTTGGACTGATCGTTGGGGGGGGAATGTGGCTGTTGACAGGTACGCGTTTCAGAGAAACACAAATAGTCAGCACTCCAGAGTTCCTAGAAAGAGTTCTGACATGAGGGTTTCAAAAAAATCTGGCCATGTAGCCATTTGGTTTCCATTGTCTAATTGGGCACCATTTCAAAGTGAGTCCCCCCCCCCCCCCACCACTCCCATTTTTGCCTCACGTTCAAATATTCTCCACTTACGCTTTTCAAAACCACTGACAGCTGGTTTATCCTTTGTCCCGCAAAATTAATGTTTCCCTTCTGAGAAAAGCATGAAAAAAGACTAACAATTCCATTCTGCGAACCGGTTTGGTTTCATGTGATGGAAACAAAATGGCTCCCATTCTTGAATTGCTGCGACTCTCTCCATCTTGGGACTCTACTGCGATCTCCTGTGATGGCAGCATGAGTAGCACAAGAGCATGCCAGTACATAGTTCCCCAACTGATCATTCCAAATTTGGATGGGATTAGAGATCAAAAATTTTCAAAAAAAATTACAGAAATATTCTCTCTCTCTCCATAAATAAGGACTGCTTCCGCAATAAGATACCCTGTGAAATTCTTGTCTAAGGCATTCCCAGGATTCCCAAAATAGAGCTTTGGCTTCTTCACCTCTACATATATGCAAGCCCAGCTTGCTGTATCTTAACAGTTCAGATCACGAGAAATGACCTCAGGAATGAAGCATGACTCCATTTAAATGCCACGTTTTGGACTGAAATACAGCAGTGAGATCTTTAGTGCCACAGAAAAAGGGAAAACTGCTCCATTAAACCTTCTCTCCATAAAAGAAGGACAGTAACTTCAACCAACAGTTGAAAAGTACTTCAACAATTTGAGCAAACGTCAATGCATAAAAAAAAATAAAATAAAATAAATAAATAAATAATAATAATAATTTTAAAAAATAAAAAAGCCGGATCCAGCTTTTTCGCGGAAATTTCTTACACTTCAGAGACTACCACACAACCAGTGCGCAGCTTGCTAGTGCTTAGGTCTATTGCATGCGCATAATAACATTGAACGATAGCGATCTTCTCATCTACATCAGTGTTTTTCAAACCTCTCCAGGAGTACCACTTCTCCTGAATGTTTTCGAGCCCTGCCTGCTTCAACACAGGCGAGTCAAATGATCAGCTCGTTACCCGAGAAGATGCTTGATAATGAGCGAATCACTAGAATCATCCGTGCTAGCGGGGAGAGACCTAAAGCATGCGGGAGGGGTGGTACTCCAGGAAAGGTTTGAGAAGCACTGATCTACATCATCTGCGATTGTTGACGGCAATGGCAAAAATTATACCAATCACTTGAATATCGCCATGGAAGGCCCTTCTCGAAACTTCGAGAAAATGACCATTCTCATTCTCCAGCTGGAAGCTTCTTAGAACAGCTTTTATGCTTGGTAGCATACGGCCAAGTATCCATAACCATGCACGCTAACGTAACTTTCCTCAGCTCTTTGAGACTGGAAGCAACTTTGCCACCAAACTATCCCATAATGCACCGGAAATGGGGTGTGACTGCAACATCAAGGCATTTTTTTTTGTATTGATGATTGTTTGAATTGGTCACGAACTGGCATGTTTTACTGCATAAATACTGCAATCAATGAATTGAACATAATTACTGAGTGACCATAATCAGGCAGAGTGCATTGTCTCCAATAATACAATAATGGCTACTATGCTGCGAACAGTGGCGGCTGCTCAGCTGAAATTAGGGGCGCTCAAAAAAAAAAAATCCATTTAAACCACTGGTGCCCAATCATGTGCCATGGAGGGCGAAGAGCATGCAGGTTCTCATTCATACAACTCATTACACCCGCCGATGCATCAAATTAGTGCCCTCCTCTCTGTTTCAAGGTGCAGTAATCAGTAAAATCAGCAGGTTAAGTGATCGGTTGGAATACTAACTTCCATATGGAGTCTCAGCCCTCCATCTTGCATGATTGAGCACCATTGCTTTCAACTAACAAGTAGCCTTCCTTAACCCATTTTCAATTATTTTTCCAAGACTAACAAGTTTTCCAATGATTGGAAATCCATCGACAGGGAAACACACAGCTTCCTTTTTAATGTAGTATTGTGGGGATTATATTGTAAATTCAATTCAGAAATAAAAGGTGTTATTCACTCAAGGACAAACCACTCTGTTAATTTCTGTGTTGGGTTTTAGCACATCCTGCAAAGCAGGCCATCTAACCTGCCCTTCATAATTGTTCAAATTATAACATATAATATAAATTATAGCAACAAATACCTACAATTTTTAATATAACGTTAATTTAAATGCAATTTCCGATGGAAATGAGGCATTATTTCTCATCTTCCCCTTAGGCGAACTGGCCATACCTCAGTGTCGAGCATTTTCAGTGTTCGCTTAATGCCATTTAAAAAAAAAATCATTGGAAACAGGTTTAGACCAATCATTAGTTTGAAGGTATGTTCTAAGCCTCAACTATTTTCAGCTCGCCAGCAGACACTGATGGCAGTACGGCAGTATATGTGTTGTGAAAGCAAAGCAACTCATTAAATTAGCACATTGCAAATTTTTTAAACACTATGAAGAAGATTCAGGTAAACCTGAAACTGAACTGGTCTGCCATCCTTCCTCGCCCATTTCGAAGCAAGTACGAGGCAGAAATGAAAACCAAACTAGTTAATGTCCTAAAGATGTTGTATGCAAAGTTCCTTCAAACTGGATAAACATTTGTGATCGCTAGAGGTTTCACATCGAATGGTTCACAAACGACAGACAACAGACAACAGGCTTCTTGCCATCTCCATAATATCCTACAAAAATCCCCCTCTCACCAAGGCCCAACAGTGAATTACCTCTGCTCAATCTTAAGCAAAGACCCAGGGACGGTCATGTCACTACACCATTTCATCTTCTTTGCCAGTGAATCCTTCCTCAAGCAATCACATAAATTTCCTGTTTCTTCAAACCCAAGCAGTTATCCCTAAATCTCATGCTTAATAACAAAGCCCTCAGCAGGTGCTGCAGTGTACTGTATATTATAGATACAGCAATATAAAAGGCCACGAGGAGGAACTTGCACTCCTCACTACTGACAATGTACTTTAAAAAACTCATGAGGTCATAAATCTCGGAGAGTCGTAATCGGAGGAGATGGCGTTGGTCCAGCCAGTTGAGCACATGAACACGATAAAGCATCAGTGAAAAACAGCACAGTGGGCTGGGATTAGGAAGCCGCGTCATCAGCCTTTATTTATAATCAGGAGTATTTTAGCGCAGGCATTTGTGCTTGCACAGTGGAAAGGAATTCTGCTTTCGTGACAAAATGGTGGAAGTCAGCGCGAGCCAGAAGGGTGTAAAAAGATGATTGGGAAATGTTTCAGGTTCGAATTCCTGATGAGGCAAGGTCAGCTGCTAAAATAAATCTCCAGCCGTATAACTGGATTATATACACGAGGGTGACAAATTAATGGAAAAAAAAAAAAAAATCAACATAAACAGACTTAGCAAGTTTTTGGGCCCCCAGAAGCAGTCAGTTCAGCTAAATGAACCTTGGCATAGAGTCTACAAGTGTAAATCTTTATTTATGGGATAGAGAACCTTCCCCCCCCCAAATGATATTTCTCTCATTTAGTGTTTTGATGAAGGTGTTAGAGAGTGCTGTCTAACACATAGTTCAAAACTTTCCTGTGAAGGCAGTGGCATGGGCTCAAGATCACGCACATGCTCAAAACCCATTTATCGAGCCCCTGGAGCTTAGGCCATTCAGGAGGAAAACGTTCCCATCAGGGTAAGAATGTTTCAATGTAGGATACAAAGATGATTGCACAGAAAAAACTCTATATTGAAGGGTCTGTACAGAGACGCTTCCATCTTTAAGGGGACGAGTGAACCCAAAACATGCCAGGAAAATAAACAGACCCCCTGTATTTGTCATGTTTGTCCAAATATTTCTTCAGGTTGTTTTTCCTCTAAATGTGTCCACCCGTCTGTGCATCGGCTGTATACATTACTCGCAATAACCTATAAGAGAAAGGCTATGACACACATGCAGTGCGAGTCCGGAAGTGCGCCGAGCTTTTAGAGTTTGGTTTGATTTTTGGTCTTTTTTTTTTTTCTTTTTTTTTAAATCATCGTGGTTTTAAATTTTGAATTTAGATTTTTCTCTAATGTGGAAATATGAACTGCAATTGTAAAAGTGTATGCTAGAATATAGAAATATGACAATGATTTTAAAACAGTTCCGTCTGTAAACAGTCTATGGTTCGCAATGTTCGAGAAAGACAATAGAAGATTGAAAGTGATGTAGCCAAATCATGAGACAAACTGGCTGGCAAACGTAACATTCCACTTTGTAAAAATGGCACGTTTGCACATAACAGCATACCTCTTGAGATTACCAGTTCCAATATCTTTCTTGTCGTACAATGACCGTAGACGAAGAGGTGGAATAAGACATTGCTGAGAAGCACGAGCTGTTTCAGAGCAGTCATGCAATTTGCATGCCCTTTGGCATAATGGCTTATGGTCATTATGGTTCAGCAGAGCTTGTTTCTGTGGTGATCAAGACTAGCCCCTTTAAACACCACAATTTAAAATAGTGCTCAACAGCTCATCGCGAGACCTGGACACATTTTATCATTGACTTCTCACACAGAACCAGTATCGCAAAAATGTTCATTTGTACGGAAACTGTGTAAAAACGACAGTTTTCACTGAAGTTAACAGGCATTCTTTGTTGCTTTCCACAGGTGTATTTCACAGTGCTCGATAGGTGTATAATTTCCCATAATTGGAAGGTGTATTTCAGGATTCACTGGCATATTTTACCATGAATGGCAGGCTTATTTCATGATAAAGGCATTTTTTTTCAGGAATTAAGTTTGTACTCCTTAGTGATGGATGGCTGCATAGTGGAGTCCTCACCTCTCGTTTTTCCAGCTCTTTCCATTTTTCTAAGTAGACTTGATTGCTGGCTTTGATCAAGTGGCAGAGGAGAGTAAACAACAGCAGTGAGCTGAGAGCGGAGCAATGTGGGTCAGCTCCCCAATGAGGGCCAGGACTGAACAGGGACACTGCAGGGAAACTCGCTCACCAAGCCCCAAAAACAAGGTCCTTCTGCCCACTAATCCAAAACCACATCTCCACACTGCACGTTAAAAAATACCATGAATAAAGGGCACTAATACTAGGACGGTCTGAGGCCAAACAAATTGTTCATATGTTTTCCCTTCCTCAGCCTTCATTAAGCCACAAGAATTACAAGGCTACTTTATCTTCCCAGACATTCTTTTTCATACCTCATCGCCGTTGATAAAAACTGTCAGTGAGATGAGGAACACATTTCTGGTGCATTCCATTGCAGCCCAGCAGAACCCAAAAATGTGCCTTGCTGACCGATTCCCCTGGGGGAAGCTGCACTGCATTATGGGTCGAGATGTAGACTGGAAACTACGAGGCAGCAGGTTTTATTCTTTTTTGCAAGGCTACTGTTGTACGACAGAAAAATTACTTCGCCCTAATTTCATCCATAAGGTTATGGATGTTAAAATGATGAAACACAGCTCTGCAGAAACTCTCCAGCAAGGTAGAGAAAAACACCCACCCCACCCCCCAGTCTCCCTGTGTTGGAGACAAATGAAAAATGGATAACCAGAGTAGGACCGGATAAAGTGACTCGCATGTGTTCTTTTCAGTCTATTTTTCCACACCAAAAATTCTCCAGAGACTGGCTGCAGCCAGCAGAAGTCAGAAGGAAGGTGCAGGTTGCGACCCTCGAGGTTGCAAGGATGCTACTGCAGCAAAGCACATCCCTGCTCCAGCAAGGAGACGCTTGGCATGTCTGTGCATCATCTCCCTCAAAGTATGCAGGGTCTGAGAATTAACTGAGGACCATCCTTACAGCACATCCCCAAAACTGAGTCAACTGGGCCAACTACAATCACACACTTAACTCACAGAGGCCAAATCCCCAAAATAATGTCATCTTTCAAGCATCTAAAACAGCAGAAACGCCAACATAGACATGAATGAACCAGGAATTCGCAAGATCTGTACAACAGATGTCTGCAAGCCAATTAACAGGATCCGCACCATAGATGCGTCCAAGTCTGGCATTAACGGGATCTGTACCGTAAACGTGTGCGAGCCAAGTATTCCCGGGCAGGTTTCCTACTCTGTGCATTTCTACCCTGATGATGCAGCACTAAAACTGCACCGACCAGCTGTGTATCGCACGGAGAGTTGCCAGGCGACAGTGGCAATGGCACGGAAAACATTTAGTCCAACCAAACTGTGGAATGCGACCACGATTTTTAAACCCTTTGAGTATTGCCAATGTAGTTAAGATAAATAAAATTCCAATGACAAAGTAGAGGGTAAAAGCTAAGGGGACTCTTAGGTCAGTTTTTCTGGAAGAGCAATGGTTCCCTGGACAGGGTGGATTACAACAGGACATGCGAAGCCCTGCATTATGGTGCTAAAGCACATGCATTCCACCCTCCAAAGCCAAAGAATGCTCAAACTGTGTTTGCAAAAAGTGCTTTGGTCTCCCTCTCCGTCTACTCAGGTATTCCCTCAACACTCCTGGAACCAGTAAACATCCCCAGCGCAAGTCAGAAGGCAAGCTGCAAGTGTGCAGCTGAAGCAGTCATCTGCTTCCTGCTTTCTCAAGCCTGAACATTACATTTCTTGAAAATATTATACTCATGCATTGCTAATGACCACTGCAGATTCAACAAATCCATTTGGGTTTTTATCTTACCCCTTTCATCTCCACCAGTGCCCAGTTCTCACCGCTATTTCTCCCCATGGCCTTTGTTGACATTCTCTCTAAATTTCTGGCTGTCTGTTCTTATTCCAGATTGTTAAAAGAAACATAACAACAAAAAAAAAAAAAAAAAAAAAAAAAAAAAAAAAGAGTGCCATACGGCACTATTGGGAAAAATGCCAGTCACGGAAGAGTGCCATATGACACAACTGGGGGCGAAAGGGTTAAATTTCAGGCCAGCATGGTTATACTAAATACATTCATAGCTATAAATTGAAGCAAACAACATGACAGAAATCCCTCTTCCTATACAACTCTAAAATGGAGAGTCAGAGGCAGATTTAGACTGAGGATTTTATTTCCAGCAGTGCAGAGGTAAAAAACTTTAAATAATTCAGACCATGTCCACTTGATTGAAAGATGCCTGTAACCATGGCAATGAGCCTTTACCAGACTATGGCCCTGTGCTGTGAGCTCTACGTAAATCTGAAGGTCCTGAATTCCCAACAGTCCCAAGCTGCTAAATATGGGACAGTAAGGAACATCCCCCCCACCCCCACCACATCCCCACCCACAGTCCCCAGCTGTGCTCCCAAGACCCATTCAGAGAGAGGCCAGGACACGTACTCTGATTGTACGGCACCACGCCAATCCTGTCCTTGCTCACAGGTTACAGCAGAGCTGAATATGCGTGGCACTGACTGTACACACCGAAGCGTTCACGCAGGTGAGGCCTGCACGTTCACAAATGTGCACGTACAAGTGGAGACGGGCACATATGCGCACGCACTACCTGGAACTGACCTTTTGCACAGAATGGGAGAGGGCAGAATCCCGAGCGGGTCGTGACTGTGTGACTTTCTCTCTGACAAACTGAAGCCAGGATCATATTTCCCTGCTACTCATATCCCTACCAGCACCACTTCCTCGGCAGCCCCAAGGGGTGTCTATCGAGGGAAATATACTTAACTTTGCCCTTTTAATCATCACAATCACAAATAAACTAGCACAACCAGTAATGAATGAATAAATAGGTAGAGAGACCAGTTTCTCTCCTTCTTAGGTCAGTCTACGCACGTGACTAGCACAGTGGGGGGAGACAACAGCTTTCTAATTTCTTTCAAAGGAAGGCAAGCGTGAACGCTGCTCCCAGAGGCCTGTTGCTGTAATTGTTGAACACTTTAGTACCATTAATAAGGTTTCATGATGAATCATGGTAGTACTGCTATGCTATATCTGCATAATATACAATACAGAAATGAACAGCTGTCATCAATGCTGCAAAATCTCAATGAGACAGAATGAGGATGGAAAAGGTCCGTAAAAGGGAAGTGGAAATGTGACATTTCAAACACAGCAGTCTGAAGAGCATATCACTTCACTGAGTATTTTTGGTTTAAATGTTTCATAACAGTTCACGAGTAATTACCCTAGTTTAATGTGTCAAGTTATTCATTTGTAAAAATGTGTGAGTACTGAATAAAGAGGTATGGGGCCCCACAAAGACTGCTTGTGTACAGGATCCAGAAATTTGTTTGACGTACCTGTCAACACTCCAACAAGACCTGCCCACCAGCCGCCACTCATGAGCCATTAATAAAGCTCCCGCAATATCCACAAAGGTCAGAAATTGAATAAATGCATCCTTTTACCGAAGAGTACATGGATGAGGTCACTGCGAATGAATTACACAACACGGATTGGCGTCCATTTGTGGAAAGTGTAATGTCCCTGGGACTGACCATCCACCTGCCTGTATCTCCTAGAGTATTCCAGCACACAGTTCCAAGTTTCCAGCGGTATGATTCCATGACCTCCGTTTACTTTATCAGCACTCCAAACCTCCCACTGCTGGCAAAGCGGACTCTCCAATTAAGTAACCGCAAAGGTCAGCAAACACCAAATGAACATAACTAGTCATTCCTACATAAAAAAATAAAGACAGGCTTTCTGTTCACTGACTTTTCTCCATTAATAGAAATCTTGACATTGAAACAACTGCACAAAGAACATATTTACTGTAGCTGAAGTGGAATTGATCCAGGGTAAAATATGAAAGCAGGCCAGGACCTGCCACGGTAAAAGCAGTCAGAACGTCTGGTTAGTGCTCTAGATCAAACAGGGAATCACAAACAAGGCTTTCACATAAGTAACTGCACTTAATGTACATAGGTGCTGCTAATATAATTTAATTTTCATTTCAGCAACATTTGTTTATGTAGCAATATAAAATACATTTAAAAAAAAATAGAAGTTTATAATAAGTATATAATTGTGCAATATCTTAAGCAACAGATATATCTTAAATAATTTTCCATTTCATTACTATACAGGAAACATTTTAAAGTAACATTGCAAATGTTAGAGATTTCACAACTAAACTGGCCTGACTCTGTTTACAACCGGTTTACAGCAGGTGCCTGTGCTGCAGCACAATAAAAAGACAGGATCACGTCACGACACAAAAAAAATAAAACCACAAGAAGATATAAACAACTACGCAGACGAAACAAAAGAGAACTTAAATGAAGTGAGTTTATAAGTGTGAATTGAATCAGTGGATACAGGTACAGCCTTCCATGAGGTACCGTCTGTGTGCCCATTTGAAATGTGTGATTGAAATTACAGTTCCCATGGGATATGGGATCTCATTCCAAGAATCCCTGGAACTGATCTTGTATCTCAATGGGACCTTCCTGGCTAAATAAAGGACAAGTAAATAAATACATTCTGAATTTCAGTATACGTGAGAAAAAAAAAAAAAAAAAACCATAACTGACCATAGTGATTTTTGAGAATAGGTACTAGAATAACTGCAAGAGAAACTGATCTAGAGATTCATTCTTGTCTCGAGTCATTTCTCAGAAGTAAAGCAGGAAGTGCTGATGGAAACATACCACTTTGGATCCAAAAGTACAATTTTATGGCAAGACTCTTTGTGTAGTTCTCAAAGGTGAAGGCTTTAGAATATAAAAGTGTAGTGCAGTGGTGAGTCCAAGGAGAAAGGTTGCCGTAGATCCTATAAGCTCCGTTGTAAAGTCTTGCTAATGGTTCACACTTATTTCCTAAGTGGTAAGGGACCAAACTTAGAAACAGTAAGATGTAGTTGACAGAATAATTGCATGCAGATATGGGTCTGAGACAGTATGGATGAAATAAGGTCTGATCCTCTTGTGAACATACAATTTCTGATTGAATTTCTTTGTTAACTTATAAATATACAGTGCCGTGAAAAAGTATTTGCCCCCTTCCTGATTTCTTACTTTTTTGCGCATTTTTCACACTTAAATGTTTCAGATCAAACAAATTTTAATATAAGACAAAGATAACCCGAGTAAATACAAAACGCAGTTTTGAAATGATGATTTCATTTATTAAAGGGGAAAAAGCTATCCAAACCTACCTGGCCCTATGTGAAAAAGTAATTGACCCCCTTGTTAAATCATGAATTAACTGTGATTAACCACATTTTTTGAGTCCAATTTCACTAGCCACACCAGACCTGATCACTGCCAGACCTGTTGAATCAAGAAATCACTTAAATAGACCCTGTTTGACAAAGTGAAGTAGGCTAAAAGATCTCAAAAAGCAACATGTCATGCTGCGAACTAAGGAAATTCAAGAACAGATGAGAAACAAAGAAATTGACATCTATCAGTCTGGAAAGGGTGGCAAAGCCATTATCCACAAATGGAGAAAACTTGGAACAGTGGTGAACCTTCCCAGGAGTGGCTGGCCTACCAGAATTACTCCAAAAGCACATTGACGACTCATCCAGGAGGTCACAAAAGAACCCAAAACAACATTTAAAGAACTGCAGGCCTCGCTTGCCTCATTTTAAGTCAGTATTCATGATTCAACAATAAGAAAGAGACTGGGCAAAAATGGCATCCATGGGAGGGTTCCAAGGCGAAAACTACTGCTGACCAAAAAGAACACAAGGGCTCGTCTCACATTTGGCAAAATACATCTTGACAATCCCCAAGACTTTTGGGAAAATATTCTGTGGACTGACGAGACAAAAGTAGAAC
The DNA here is from genome assembly GCA_029692085.1 of Gymnothorax javanicus. NCBI lineage: Eukaryota > Metazoa > Chordata > Actinopteri > Anguilliformes > Muraenidae > Gymnothorax > Gymnothorax javanicus. The sequence goes on along the minus strand of CM056195.1, from coordinate 22,744,344 downwards.
TTTTTGGAAGGTGTGCATCCCGTTACATCGGGCGTAAAACTAACATATCATTTCATAAGAAGAACATCATACCAAAAGACAAACATCGTGATGCTAGTGGGTTTGGGGCTGCTTTGCTGCTTCAGGACCTGAATGACTTGTCGTAATTGATGGAACTATGAATTCTGCTCTCTACCGGAAAATCCTGAAGGAGAATATCCAACCATCAGTTGGTGACCTCAAGCTCAAGCGCACTTGGGTTATGCAGCAGGACAGCCCTCAGGCAGAAGGTACAGGGCTTTACCGGCAAGAACAACCAGAATGGCCCACAGCCTGTACCCGCAGGCAGTGAGGCTGCTGAACAGTGCCCCGTCCCCCCTCTCTTCCCTCCCCCATGGACAGTAAACCACACCCCCACCAATACATGAACTGTGAACCGCATTTTGCATTGTTGCACAACTACACTATCTCCACATCTGACCATGTGCCCCCTGTTTTTGATGCCCCCCGTTTTTGGTTTGTTCTCTGCTATGCCTCCGTCATGCCTCTTTGCTGCTGAAAATATCATAAGACTGTTTACATTTTGTACCTGCACTGACTACATATTATTGTAACAGGTATTTCTGCACGTCTAATGCACTTTATACTATGTTACTATGTTGGTTTGTGTTGCTCCAATGGAATTTCGTTGTAGTTATGACAATGACAATAAAGTTGATTGACTGATTGACAATGATCCGAAACACACAAGTCCACCTCTGAATGGCTTAAATAAACAAACTGAAGGTTTAGGAGTGGCCTAGCCAAAGTCTGGACTTAAATCCAATTGAGATACTGTGGCATGACCTTAAACAGGCCGTTCATGCTCAAAAACCCTCCAGTATGGCTGAATCTAAACATTCTGCAAAGAAGAGTGGGCCACAATTCCTCCACAGCGATGTGAAAGACTCATTGCCAGTTATCGCAAACACTTGCTTGCAGTTGTTGTCGCAGAGGGTGGCACAACCAGTTATTAGGTTTAGGGGGCAATTACTTTTTCACACCAGGCCAGGTAGGTTTGAATAGCTTTTTCCCCTTAATAAATCAAATCATCATTTTAAAACTGCAGTTTGTATTTACTCGGGTTGTCTTTGTCTAATATTAAAATTTATTTGCTGATCTGAAACATTTAAGTGTGACAAATATGCAAAAAAATAAGAAATCAGGAAGGGGGCAAATGCTTTTTCACAGCACTGTAGTTTTGAGAAGAGAGATGAGAGTCAAGGAATATGGCAAGAGTATGAGTTTCTGTGATTGTTAGTGTTTGATTTGCAAAATGAATCTGGTCATGTATAATATAGTATAGATTTCTTAGGGGAATGGAAATACATACACATTGTTTTCTTAACATTGATCGTTAAATGGTTTGAGTTCACCTAATCAAGTAAATCTTGAAGACCAGAAGACAATTTTAGGCGAATGACATCAGGGTTTAAATCAGGAAGAAAAATTACTGCATCAGCAGCATATAACAGACAATTAGAATATTTACACACATTAGGAAAGTCATTATAGAAGAAAGAGTAAAGGATCCAAAATGCTGCCTTGTGGAACTCCTGTATTACAGGTAATAGGAAAAGATGTGACTTGACCCATCTTATCTACTTTGGACTGGTTAGGTAGATATGAAGAGAGCATCTATACCATTGAACAATAAAAGTGTTGACTTGTACACTGCCTGGCCAAAAAGAAAGTTGCAATTTGGATTTAATTAAGAAAATAATAACAAGCATACGATTGAATGATTACTGCACGGAATGTTTCAGCAGGCAACAATACTTTCAACCCTGATTGATGTAGTGTGTAGCTTCATTTCTTAAACAACCATGTTGGAAGACATATCCCATGGTTGTGGAAAAGATGTTACTGTGCTTCAAGAGGGGCAAATTATTAGCTTTCATCAGGCAGAAAAAGTAAACGGTCTGCTGAAATCACTTGAATAGGGTTCAGAACTGTCCAACCCATTATCAAAAAGGCCTGGCCTGGAAGGATCGTAGTAAACCATCAACTTTGCAAAAGAAATGGGGCAGGGGAGAGGGGGAGAAGTCACAAATGATTGTGATCAGAGATCACTACAAGAGGCCCATGGGCCTTAACGGTCACCTGAGTTGTATAAAAACTGATGTTATTGATGTGAATGAACTAAATATACCCAAAAGAAACATTTTCCTATATAAAGTATAGTAAACTTCACCCCCTCCCCAGGGGCGAACATGGAGCCTGGGGGCCATGAAATGAACAATTTTGATGAAGCACCTCAAGACCCTTCCATCTATGAAGAGTATTGGTTTCCAGCCTATCTGGGTCTGGAGAAGAAGATTGTTGAAATTTTTGGCAATATGACCCCATTTGGGCCCCACCCCTCAGCCCCTGGGGAAGAGACAGGGTCAAAAATGTCATAGTATCAAACTGTCATCTCATGGTTATAATGCCAATCAAGTTTGAATGATTTCCAGTAGAAAATGAACAAAATATACCCAAAAGTATCATTTTCCTATATAAACTATGGTAAATTTCATCCCCTCCCCAGGGGCAAACATGGATCTCGAGGGTCATGAAGTTCACAATTTTGATAAAGCACTTTTAGCCCCGCCCCTCAGAGCACCTGGGGGTGGGCACCATATAACTCACAATTTTGGTGCATATTTGACCAAGGAAGGGTCCTGCAAAATTTTATAGAAATTGGATCAGCGGTTTCTGAGAAGACGTGGAAAATGTATTGACCAGTTTTAGCCCTGCCCCTCAGAGCTTCTGGGGGTGGGCACCATATAATTCGCAATTTAGGTGCATATTTGACCAAGGAAGGTTCCTGCAAAATTTAATTGGAATCGGATCAGCAGTTTCTGAGAAGAAGTCGAAAATGTATTGACCAGTTTTAGCCCACCCCTCAGAGCCCCTGGGGGTGGGTATCATATAATTCACAATTTTGGTGCATATTTGACCAAGGAAGGTTCCTGCAAAATTTCACTGAAATCGGATCAGCGGTTTCTGAGGAGAAGTCCAAAATGTAAATTGTTTACGGACGCACGACGCACGATGGACGACGACGGACAAAAGGCGATGAGAATAGGTCACTTTGAGACTTTGTCTCAGGTGACCTAAAAATGCTGTAAAAGGCTAGGTGAAGTGTCATCATAAAAAAAAAAAAAAAAAAAAAATCATGGCCATGTTTATTTGTGTAAATAAGAGCATTTCCATACGCACAATGTGACATCATGAACTTAGGACTAAATGGGGAATGGGACTAAACAGCTGCGTGGCCTCAAGAAAGCCACTTGTTAATTAGACTAATTACAAAAGACTTCAGTTTGCAATGGAACATAATTATAAGGAGCATAAGTATGAGGAGCTATGGAATGAGGTCATGTAATCTGATGAGTCCAGACTTACCCAATTCTAGAGCGATGGGTGCGTTAGTGTAAGAAAGGAAGCCCATGAAGCAATGCACCCGCCATGGATAGCGCCCAATGTAGAAGCCTCTGGAGGCAGTATTATGATGGGTGTCAATTCGATTGGTCAGAACTAGGCTCATTGCACGTTATGCAGCAATAAACGTGGGGCAGCAGACTGCCTGAATGGATTGAATGACCACAATATCCCATCAATGGATTTTTAAAATCCTGATGGCACAGGCTTATTCCAGGATGACAATGTGAAGATTAACTGGGCTCAAATTATGAAAGGGTGGTTAAGCAAGCTTGAGGAATCATTGTCACACATAAATTAGCCACCACAGAGTCCTGAGCTTAACCAACTGAAAGTCTTTGGGATGTGCTGAAGACAGCTGGATGGAGTAGTTTGACTTTCCCATCGTCAATTAAAAATCTGGGCCAAAAAATAATGCAACTCTGCTTAGGTGTTGCATTGCGCAAAATTGTCGGAACTAAGCTATGAAGAAGACGAGCTGTGATCAAAGCTAAAGGCCATGAAATATTAGAGTGAGATGTTTTTTGTTCATTTTTCTGTAGATGTGCCCATAGACAAAATGCACAAGCATACCAATAAAAAATTAAATGACAGCTAAAAATTTCTTGTATTTCACAAAAGCAAGTCACAGATGGCATAGTATCCAAAGCCCTGATCTCAGAATCTACAAATAACTGGAAGAGACAGAAGCGACAGCCAGTATGCTAAACTGTGCCAAGTTCTTCAGTGTCGTGTAGAACACGCTAGCAACCAGATTTTCCTATAAACCAACTAAAATAAGAGTCTACCTAATCTTTAGACGAAGGAAGGTCAAACTAAATGTTCGTTTAGGTTTTTGTTTAAAACGTTTTATGGCTCCTTATAACTCATTTTATGTTATTCAGAAAATATGATTTTTAATGGCATCTTCACCCCTGGAATTATTTTAAATGTGCCAAAAAAAAAAGTAGAGCAGCATCACACAGCAAGTTAGTAGGAAGGATGAGGATAAAGAAATGTCCCAAAATGGAGTTTAAAATCTCTCAGGTTACCAAGCAAACAAAAACCCAAGTACCATTATGCTCATCTGACAAGATTTGGCACTAATCAGCATGATCTACCTGGGCAACTGCGGACGGGAACCGTGTTTAAAGATTAATGTTAGGCTAACAGTTTGCTGAAGGCTGGCTTTCCTTCAACTGGACTCCAGCACAATGGAGACAGCAGATGAGTGGGTTAGTGTGGAAAGTTTGAGTGCAGCTCTGGACCTGATAATTCAACCAAAACATGGTCTGAGCTATGCATCTTTGTTACTTTTCATTGTTATACCTGACAAAGAGTAGGACACCTAGACTAATATCGGATTAGTTGAGCATCGTGAACTAGATAAGTTCTGACCAATAATCTTGCTCCTGTGTAGTGCGAAGATCTCTAAACAAAAAGGGTCAATTCAGGGTTCAGCAGAATCACATTCTCCCCTCTAGAGGTGATTATGCAGAGCTGGTTTCATGTCCTGACCAATATCTTTGAATTTTCCAGGCAACTGGGAATATTTTTGATATGTGCATCACTGATAGTAAAAAAGGATCCATGTAAAATAAGGGAATAAATATGTGGTGCATCAATTCATTGCATTTTTTAAAAACAAGTGGTGCCAGGCACAACAAACCCGCCCCTCACACATACTTTCACCAACTTGAACAAAATTCAATAGGGATCTATTCTGGGTCAGTGGCAATCCCTAAACCGAATTTGGGGTGAATGTGCTCATTTGTTTGTTAACACTCTAGCAGCAAAACTAACAAACACAGAAACAAACCGAACGAAAAACAATACCCCTTGCCCTCACCCTTCGGGTGGGGCGGGGTAACAAGCAAACCAGAGGAACTCCTTTCAGCACTAGAGAACTGTATTGGCACTATTTTCGCGCTTTCGCAAACAAAATACATGTGGAGGTAATTTTACTCAATTTTGTCCATCGCAAACAACGCAATTATCGCCTTAGTTCAGTTTGATAGTTTCTTGGTTTGCGTCGTAATGGGTTGAACGGCACGTCAGGGGATGTGTCAATAAATACAGCTGGCATGGCACAAGCTTTGTGTCGAAGACCTCGTTTGCATTTTGACTCACCCAGAACCCCTTCTAACACAAAGGCTTTCACTCCATGGTGGTTTCAAGGGAATGAACCCCAGCCATCTTAGCTGTACACAAATAAATGCACATTGTTCATATCATTTTCTTTCTGCTGTTAATTTCCACTTTCATTATGTGAAATGGGAAGGGGAGGATGAAGGGGTATTTTATGCACAAATATTTTCTTGGGGGAGATACAAATATATAACTTCATTCCTATAGGAATTCCATGAAAGCCTCTTTGTATAAGGTTGAAATGGCCAACATTTAAAAATTTTTTTTTTAACACGCACACACACACACACACACACACACACACACACACACGCGCACACGCGCACACGCGCACACGCGCACACGCACCTCTCTCAATCCCCCCAAACAAGAAGGACTGTTTTCTGAAGAGTAAATTGAGCCTGGCAGAGCCAGTCAAAGTTAGGTTCTTGTTCTTCGCCTGACATGATGAAATTACCAGTTCACAAAGGCATTAACGCAGTGGTTTCAAAGAGAATAACAGCTGCTAATCTGACTGGCCTTGATGGAACCAAACCCCCATCACATCCCCAGGTAATTAATTCATCAAAGACTAACCCTTTTGACAGAAGTGCTACAATTCCACTAGGTCTTCAAATAAGGGTCCTAAACATCAGAAATTCATGTCCCTGGGGCCACAGCCATGTTACTGGTCTCCTTATAGCATTTCTCCTGCCCTGCCTGGTAGAAGAGGCCTGACAGGGTGGCCCAAGGAGCTCAAAAAACAGTGTACTACTCCCAACCTTCACTGCCCCAGGCATGTTGCTTTATGTGAAATCCATTGTCACTTAATACGGTCAGAAACTCTCAGACAAACCTGAGGCTGCCAAAGAGTTTGACTGCCTAAACACCTGAAAACAACAGAAGAATGCAGAGCGGTTTGCGTCCCCATCCTGCAAATTATTTCAAAATGCAAAATACTCTTCGGACAGCAAACGTTTTTCAGGGTCCATTACTCATGGCCATCTGTTTATTTTATTAAACGGTGATATTTTTATTTTCAAAGAGACGCCAAGTCTCTTCAAAGACACTTGCTTCTTTTCACATAGACACAAACACACGCAGATGTTTGTTTTACCCTAATCCCTTATCTGACCGAAAGGGAAATTGGCTGACCTCAATACGCTTTCATCCGTTCTCTGATGCAGTTGATAATTAATCATGGCTCTTGAATACTGAAATAACGTTGAAAAACTTGGCAATTTTCTTCAGACAATTCAGCTACCGCCACTTTTGGAAGAGAATGAATGCACTCCACTGAAGAGCAGCCAGCCTTTCCAAAATAAGTCACAATCATTCATTTCCAACCAGCATGGAAAATGGGAAGTAATTATTTTTATATATAAAATAAAGAGAGAACTAACAGAAGGCCAAACTATGGGAAGTAGTAAACTGAAGGAACCGTCTGAAAATGACTAATAACACCTCTGACCGTATTTAAGAAGCTAATGGTCGCACTTCTGAGTCGGCAATTCCTAAACGTAAAGATCTTCTCACTAATCAGTCATATAAAAGTGGGGGAATGTTGCATCAATTCTTTATTGGGTGCAGTCATTCTATCAATACCGGTTAGAACACGACATAAAAGAAACTACTCACAGAGACACGTCAGTTCTCAGTGTGTGTGCACCTTGGGCTCTGTTTAATGTAAACTGCTTGTGGCTAAAGAGGAGCGGAGAAAAAAGGGAAAGTATAGTCCAGAACAATCGCCATTATTCTCAAAAGCAGAGAAAAAGGGTTCACTTCAATTAGAGTCCAAGTGCTGTTAGTCCAAGAGGCCGCTTATTAAGAGTAGGTGTGTTCCCATTTATCCTGACCTTCCTTCTCTACAGAAATGTACCCATTAAAACAGACACTTCCTTCAAGCGCTGATACGCATTACAGAGAAACATCTAGTTTTACCAGTACTCTGAAATCAACCATACCTGCTATAAGGCTGTATGAGACTGTTCAGTGACATGCTTGCTGAAAATTTCTCAGCTGTGTGTGGGCTTATTGTTTAATTTTTTTTCCTGCGTACAACTCCTGGTCTTGGTTCTGGGTGTTTAGGTACATCTTTTAGGTGGCGTGGGTACATAGCAGGTGTTATGTTGGCATTGGTCTGCGAGTGTTTTTGCAGGGTACAGCCTTTAGTTCAAACAGCCTTGTGCCCTTCTTCTCTAGCTACTTGGGCAGGCCCTGCCCCATTTCAGAGCTGAGCATCCCTATGTGCACATCATCCTGACTGCAGGGGGCACTATTGAGGCTGCACTTAAGCAGGTACTCTGCGACATCCCATCCAAGTGTGAAGGCCCCCATTAACAGGGTAAAGAGCATCATGTTAACTCTTAACATGGTGCACATAATTACAGGCGCCTCCACATGCAAATCTGTAATGGTTCAGCAAACCCGCAACACTTGACAGCACTCGCATAGAGAAACACAATCTGCATTCTTATGAGAGGAAAGGACAAACTTCATACACTTTAACTACAGAGCAAGAGAGGGATGCAGGAAAGTAAAAAGGGAGAAAAATCCAGGGGAAGGACTGGCAGTTACAGAGAGAGAGGGGGCGGGGTTTTCAACATAAAACACGCGCACACACTCACATATATACAGTAGTCGCACAGTCAGGTTAGTATAAGCAGTGTAAACAAATGGCATGTGCGATCCATGGCCAATGGGCAGGGCCATTTACCAACCAGGTCAACCTGACTTTGATTTTCTCACCTCAGAGGGATGACCGCAGCCAATCAATCAATTTGCCTGAAGGGACATGCCAGTGGGCAGGGAAAACTGACCCCATGCAGACCTTAGCGTGGTCTGTATTTGGCTATTTACAGCCCCAATGAGAACAAGAGTGGATTTACCTGACTTTCTCCATTTCCCACATCGTTCAGCCCTACACTGCCCGTGTGAAAATTCTTTCCACATTTGAAATACTTAACTGAACTCCTTGTTCACTTCCAGAAAATATTCAAAGACACTGCCATAGCAGAGCGCAGCCAAACGCCTCCTTTCCGTTCCATACACCTGAGGGCCGATTACGGTTTCCAACAGCAGGGTCGCAGAATTCATGGGGCAACCCACCATCTCCGTCTTCCTGAAGGCCCAAAACCAACCACGGAGACTCAGGGGTAATCCTTCACCTACTAACAGCTGTGGTTCAACTGCACTGATGTCAGCATCTTTTCAGAGGTAATCAGCAGAATCTCATCAGCAGGCACCAACAGCAAAACCCGACTGACGCAAGGGGGACATTAAGTATCCTCGAACACAGAGCTGCCTTTCCTCCAAGCCATTTCCGGGTGGTTGGGAATTCACACAATATAGTGTAGAACAGCAACAAAGATCTTCACTAATTACATATTGATCCAGAGTCAATTCTGTTCCGTCACAGTCAGCATAACCCTCCCCAAACAAAGTTATTTATATGCAAATCAGGCCCCAAACCTCTACTTGTGAGCGGTGTGTATAAATAAAAGCACGGCCATTTAACCAATAATTTTCACTCTCTCAAGCCACCCCACACTCGACTGCAGGTTCATCAATTACTCTCCTTACATGGTGGGAAAGGCAGTTAAAAGACATAAGATGACCCTATCATGAAGGCTCAGGTGTGAAGTTAGAGCAAGATCAGAAAGTTTCACGTCACTGTTGAAACAGATCTTTAGTATGTCCACATGAGGCTTGGAATCTACCTGCCAAGACTGTAGAGCCAAGTATAAACAGCAAAACTGTCCAGATTAACAAAACATGCCTGTTGGCAGCTATTGCTAAAATGAGGTATTACTTTTCTTCATATAATCTGCAGAGAAAGATGAAGTGATAAATCTCCCAGCCTCTAGCTCTGGAGTATCAGGCAGCCAATTCTGAGCTCTCCAGCAGAAAAAGAAAGAAAAATCTGGGAGAAATCTGAAAAGCTAAGTCTCTTATAGTAGTTTGCATATTTCAAAAGACTTAGGGGTGTGGGGGCGAACTGTCACCTCTGGCAAAAAGTGTAAATAAGCCTGTTTGCTCCGGGAGGCATCTTCTCGCACGGCATTTACACACTCCACAAAGAGAAATCATTTCCTGCGCAGATAACAGTCCTGCTCCACTGCAGTCAGGCACCCTCAGCCAGATTCCATTAAACACAGAGACGCACAAAGTACACAGCAATCAATCCGGGAAAGTGCTCTGCAAACCACCGGCCCAAACTTGCCGTCTTCACAACAAAAACCGGAGAGAGGCCAGCAAACCAAGGAATATATTTATTTGTTCACCCGAATGCTTACTTACAATTCATTCCATTCTCCATCCACAGGAAAATGCAGAGGAATCGATGCTGGCTCAAATAAATAAAAAAAAAAAAAAACCCCGCTCAGAATAAAGGAAAAAAAAAACGGCCTTGCAGTACATGGCCAGAGGGGTCCAGGAGAGACTGAAACCTGGCGAACGTGACGGACAGGGTGGAAACCAGTCGGCAGGCCGACAAGCAGCAGAGAGGCTTGTAGTGCAATTTCTTTGTGTAGCGCCACAACCTAATGTTACCACTCTGCCCCCACAGGGAAATGACAACTGGGCAGGCCACAGACGCCCAGACTCAGCAGTAACATCAATTAACTCATTACCCCCAGTGAACCCTCAGTCCCGCTCCAGGAGTCCCTCCTCAGCACCCCACCATGAGGCCCAGCGCAGCTGCTCCCCAGACCAGAGGCACCAGCAGAATGTTAAATATTTAGTCAGAGGAAGGAGCAGTTTGTAAAAGGTTGCATTTCACAACCCCCAAAACAAACAGCATCCATTCTGCAAAGCACGCACACACTCGCATAAACCAGGTCACACGCTCGTGAAGTTTAAATCATAAGGGTCAGGTTGTAATGCCACTGACATCTCTCACACTAAACATAAAAAACTGAACATTCTGGACCAGTGGAATATTGCACAGCAGGCAGTCGGATCTTTGCACACACAACTATACAATGCCTATGGACAGATGTGCACACATTGACACAAAAGTGAAAACAGGCTCAGGCACAGGCACAGGCACAGGCACACACGCACAGGCACACACGCACAGGCACACACGCACACACACACACACACACACACACAACTAATGAAGCCAAGCCAACTGCATGGAAGACAACTCTGAGCACTTTGGTTGATGTCATTACCAACAATACGCCAGCTGTACCAGTGAAATCTTTAAGCACAAACTACTAAACATATACCAACTATTTCAGAGAAAATTAAACAGATATTAGCACCCAGCAGACATGACGCAGCCAGACGGCTGCTCCTTCACTTTCAAAGTAAAGAAATACAATAAGCAGTGAGCTGCCATGAGGACTGATTTCCTCCTGAGAAATGGGTGTGGCTCAGAGACCCCGTGATTGGCAGAGAACACCACTAGACATTTCAGAGCCGGTTGATTTGCATTATAAGGGATGCCTTCATCACAGCTTCGTGTCCCAACTCATAGGGGGAATGCAGCCATGATTTATCCCGACGAACAGCACTGCAAGTGAGCCTCTGAATGCATGCATGGAAGCTCTTCTTTCCACTACCTCCTACACGAACACTTTATTGCAATTTATGCAAGATAGCGACACAGCCATTTCCTTTCTTTCCTACACCCTGACACAAAGCCTGGGGCAACACATGCCCTTGTTTTGCATGAACTATAAATCAGAGCCTTTACCGATGGAGGAAGTTGTCCCCAATAACACATACAGTATGCTGCCAACTGCCAATAATTCTCTCCCTTTTATAATCCAAGAAAGTATACCAAAGTGACTGACCACCAAAAACAAGAATTTGATAGCAATTAGCCCTTCCACTCAAAGCTGGACCTCAAATTCGACGACCTTTATAATTCAACAATTCATCAGGCGTGATCATAAATGATAAGACATGGTTCAAACATGGACCATCATTCAGCAAGCTCACGGTGATATGAATAATAGTCATTGGTATTTTGCAGATAAATGAATCAGTGGGTGCTCTACATACAGTATGCAAAGTAAAGCACAATAACCTAAAACAGTGTGAACCTTCCATGGCCGCACAACAGACCAATAATTCGGTAAGAGCAACCAAAGAGCACATTAAAATCTTTACATGACCAAAGGCTTTCATGGTGAACATGATAAAAACCGGTTCTCCCTTGGTGAGATGCCATGAAAGACTGGCTCTCATTTGGTAATGCCACCCAAAGAATTGCTGTCAATAGGGTAAACTTGCCTGTGTGGATGGATTTCAGCAAGATTCACTGCCATCATGTCACAAAGTTAAGTCATAATGCTTCACAATAGTTGGATGGTCAATTATGTTCTGTTGTTCGCGTCTCCAAAATATACAGCCAATAAACTTATTTTTCGAAGCACGCACAAATTGACGACCAGATACACATATAGGCTAAAACAGTGGGCTTGAAGCAGATTAAATATTTTTATGAAAGAACCTGAACCCAGGTAAAAGTTGAAACTTATTCGTATTCATACAAGTTACCTAAACAAAATCAGCCAATAATCCACTGCAACACGGATTGATAAACAATTAGAAGTCTTGAACTTTAGGGTAGCTTCATTACACAAACACAAAATGCGTTTGTCCACCACGCTCATTAACGACTGTGCATTGAGGGACAACTTTGCGTCAGTCGGAGGTTGACTCTTGACAGAAAACCGACTTACACCAAAACTGCGCGAGGCTCAGCCTCACGCTGCTTTCACACCGGACGCGAAACGAATTTTTCGCGCGACATATTGCATTCAAAGTCAATGCAAAGACGCGAATACACGCGAAATGCGTCTTTGCATTGACTTTGAATGCAATCCGTCGTGCGAAAAATTCGTTTCACGTCTAGTGTGAAAGCGGCTTCACAAGCAGAGAGGCGGAAACAGCACCTCTTACGCGTTGGGATTCACTGGTCCTTTGTCAAGCATCAAGGCATGTTCACGCGCGCTCCGTTAATCGTTAACTCTGGACTTCTCTCTTCCGAGAGTCTACACGTCTGGACGAGTTCAATCAAACTCTTCTCCTAAGAGCCTCTATAATCGGGTTAAAGACTTCATCACCGGAATGGCGCGCTAAAGCCCGTTATGTCTGTACAGCTTTAAAAACTTCAAATCAGCTGCAGATCCCACGGGGATTGTGCACGGGGTTTCGGCAAAGCTTTGCGTTAAACACCTGCCCTTAGAAGTACCTTTCTCGGGTAATCTTGCAACGCAACTGAGGAATGGAGAAGTGCGTGATCTACCCCTGCAAACAAGTTAAATTACAAAATAAAAACACGACTTACTTCACCGCCATGGCCGTCGAAAATTCCAAATATGGACGGGTGGCTTTTGTTGACAACATCGGTGAGCACTTCAAAGCGGTCTTCCATGTGATCCCGCCTGCCCTGGATGGAATACACCGCGACATTGTTGCTCTTGAATTCCCAGGTTTTAGAGAATTCGGCATCCAAGACATCAAGACCCCCGAGCTTATCATTTTGCATGATCTCCGCCACTTTCCCCTTCACCATCTTCACGGCATCTCGGCTGGACTTCACGATTGTCTTCACTTCGTCGGTGTGAAAAAAGTAACTCCACAGAGCCAAGCTTATGCATAGCAGAAACAAGGTCTCTGGCCTGAGTAAAAAATAACGCATGATCCGACCCAAAAGAGACAACAGTGTCATTGTATCTCCTATCATTTATACACACAAGAAAACACTTGCTGTCTATTATTGCTCTCGCGCACTATTCAGTCCATGATCCGTATAAAGAACTGAACAAAAAAAATATATGTACACAAAATGTATCTCACGTAACCGAGTAAAACTGCAAACGACCTGTGTGTTGCCCGACGCGCACATGTAGCCGTCGCAGTAGCAAGGACTGTTCGACACACTGCGGAGATCAGCTTTAGTTCAACTCAATGAGACCGCTGATGCTACCATGTACCACAGCAAAGAACCCCGCAATCAAACCGTGCTTGCCCTTTGCCCATGTTAAGTTGCCCACGCCGTAATACATAGGAGGGACCCGAAGCGCAAGATACGACGAGCCTGCACCGGGTAGCGATAAACAACCTTGAAGAAAATTCGGGCTGATATGGTGGGGGGAGCCCCCTCCCCGCCGCCCCTATATCACCTGACAGCTGAGAAATGCCCCAGCTCAGCCGCAGCGAGCCAACCGGTTTCCCATGCAATTACACAGAAAACACTGCAAACTGTCAGCAAGACGCTGCAGCAGTTCTTCAGTGTATAGATGGACCGCACCATCTATCATTTGTGGGGAGCGCAGATCAGATAACGGTCCAGCACTTGCAGACCTTCAAATTTCTATACATAACTCAAATTATGCACGGCTTTTCAGTTCATTACCGTCCATAAATCGATGTAGACTCCAGCATGAATGATATAGTATTTATTTGGCTCGGACCTCAGGGCTACAAATCCCCCTCAGGATGTTTTGTGTTTGCTTTTTGTGTAAAAAGCGATGTCTACGGAAAGTCAAAAGGAACAATAGAGTAACGTCACATGATGCCAAGATATTGAGCCGACTATATGGGGTCAGATCAGTAACATACAGCATAAATGAATGAACACAGAAGTAAAATGTATTTCAGAATTTAAATAAGGATGACGCCCCCCCCAAAAAAAAAGGCACACCATAATATATATCTTTGTATACATATGTAAAAAAAAAAAAAAATCGACACATATATGAAAATAAGTTTTACATATATATATTTCTGATGCACACACGCAACAATCTTGTTGGTTTTAAATATAAGTAATAGAAGTACACAAAAATTGTATTTAAAACTATTCACAATTTTCATCAAAATACATTTGGATGTTGCTACATTTATACGCAGGCAGCTGAACCTGAATTTACTACAAATAGTTTGTCGTTTGCTCCCCTGCATTTGCGTGAGGGTTTTTGAGACTCCTCTGACTTAGCTCGATTCACTACAGTAAATGAAGACCACAATGGAAAAATGATCAGTCATATTTTCACGTTGTGGAGAAACGATGAATTCAGAACGATCTTAGAGACAAAGCACTGAAAAAAATATGCAAAAAATATAAAATATAAAAATAAAATAAAAAATAAAAATAAAAGATGATTTTATAGAAAAAACATAATCTATTGTCAGATAGTCAGAACAGTTTTATAGCTAACAGATCTACGTCAATGGCACTACTGAATTTAGTAGAAGAAATTACTAGTTGTATGGATAGTAAAAAGTATTCAGTAGGAGTCTTTATTGATTTAAAAAAAGCATTTGATACCTTGGACCATGATATATTGTTTAGGAAAATGGAAAGATATGGGATAAGATGGGTTGTGTTAGACTGGGTGAAAAGCTACATGAGAAAGAGAAAGCAGTTCGTTCAAATGGGAAACCACATGTCAACCTGCCTGGACATAACAGTTGGGGTATTGCAGGGATCTGTTTTAGGGCCAAAACTGTTTATTTTGTATATAAATGATATATGGTGTCACAAAAATGTAAATTCATTTTATTTGCTGACGACACCAATGTTCTTTGCTCGGGGGAAAATCTGCAGCAGCTTTTGAAGGAGGTCTCATCTGAAATGGGCAAATTGCAACAGTGGTCTAACAGAAATAAGTTATCATTAAATTTGAGTAAAACTAAATTTATGTTGTTTGGGAACAAAGATGTACACACAAACTTACAGATAACAACTGACAATATTAATATTGAAAGAGTTTATGAAAACAAATTTTTAGGTGTGATCGTAGATGACAAAATCAGCTGGAAACCCCAGATCAATTACATAAGAACAAAAGTGGCAAAGAGCATTGCAGTCCTTGGGAAAACAAAAAACTTACTGGACCTCTACTCCCGGCACATTCTCTATTCTTCACTTGTATTACCGTATCTGCTGTACTGTGTGGAAATTTGGGGCAACACTTAAAAAAGGAATTTGCAGCCATTATGCATACTTCAAAAGAAAGCAATAAGAATAATACATAATGTTGGGTACAGGGAACATACAAATACACTGTTTTTAATGTCACATGCATTGAAATTTATAGATCTGGTCAAATTTAAAATTGTAATAATCATGTTCAAAGCAAGAAATAATTCAGTTCTGGGTAACATACAAAAAATGTTTTGTGACAAGGAGGGGGGTAACAGCTTGAGAGGAAAACTTGACTTGAAAAAACAGTGTGTTCGTACAACTAAAAAAACTCAGTGTATTTCAGTGCGTGGGGTGGATCTGTGGAACGGGTTGACGGATGAGCTTAAAAAAAGTATAAGTATAAACCATTTTAAAAAACTGTACAAAAAGCAAACCCTTGACAGGTACTGGGAAGAGCAATAGCTGTTTTAGGGTGATCAGGATTTATTTAGTATCACTGGGGGCATTGTAAATAATTTATGAATGTAATATAAATTTGGGTTGTACAAATGGGAGAATTCTGTAACTGTATATATGTGTAAGAAATAGTGCAAATAATTTAAGAAAGCCTAATAGTAGGAAATACATGTAAAAGTGTGCAAAGAATTTAAGTTAATAGGAGAAAAGTGAAAGAGGGGTCGGAACATAGAAGTTTTACTTCCTCCTACTCCTTTTCGAACATTTATGGGTTTTTTTCGTTTTATTTTTTCGTATCTTTTGTTATAACATTGTTTAAAATTTTGGTTCGAAATAAAGTAATTCATTCATTCATTATGTAAAATATTACATAACATATATAAAATATACAAAAATGCTAAATTTGGACTCTGATCATTTTTGATTTGTGGTCTTCAAATGCATCGTTAAAATTTACATTTCAGGACACTTTGTGATTTTGAGATAAAGACTGTCAAAGTTGAACAGTTTTTAACTGATCTTAGGTGGTGGTTTACTTCATAGGTGATTCCACTGAAATTAATTAAGTGAATCATTCTAACTTTTTGACATCAAAAATGTCAAAAATATCAAAAATAGGTACATACAACAAACTATACCAAAAGTTAAAAAAAAGTCCAAGAGTCATGAACTGTCCATTTTTACTTGATGAGTTCACTAATGCATTTTTTTCAACAAGGAATAATCTGTAGCCAATCAGATGACTCCTTCCTTTTCAGCCAATCACTTTTCAGACAATATATGCCTCAGGCCTGACCATGATTGGTCAAACTCATAGTATGGTAAATAGCCTATAAGAAATATGCTTGTAAAGTAGTTTGAACACCCATACTGAACTACACATATGCCATTGCAGACAGTTAAACAATTTATGACACACTATCCTGGCTAGGTCCTTGACAGGGGAATCCTTGGTATGTTGCCATGGAAACATTTCTGCTAGATAATTTTATACAGCTAATGTTCTGTCATTAAATATAAACTAGCAATGTATTTCATTGTATGTATGTGTAGAGCTAAATAACAATGCTATGCCGGTATGTTAACTGAGCAAGTTGCGCAAGCTCATAGCAAAGTATTGTCTAAAATAGCAAGCTGGCTACCAATCTCAATTCTGATGGTTTTGTCACTTACTTTCTCTTGCAAGCTGCTCTGTTAAGTTTACATTTGTTCCCCTGTGTTATGTTTCTGTTCAGTTTGTGTACCTGTTTAATGCATTTTCAGTTCCTTCCATGTTATATTCATGTTCTGCCATAGCTATGCCCTTAGTTCTTGCCATGTGTTGTTTATTCTGGTGTCTCTCCATCTTCTAGCTCCAATCCGGTCTGCCAGTTGGGATCCACCTCTCCAGTCTGCGTTCCATGCCATGTTTTTGTTCCTGCGTGCTGCACCTTTCATTGCTTTGGTTTGGCTGGCTGGTGTTTCTACTTCCTTCACAGCTGTTCTGAATTCAGAGCTGTCCTAAGCTTGCTTGCCTCTTGTTTTTACTCATTACTGACATTTACTAACTCACACGGGAGATGTTTATTTAGACAGGCACTTACCAATCCTTACTAATTTGGATAGGGTATCGATTGGCATGATTTCCCACATTAGCTATTTTCTAGATCTCGTTTGCTTTGCTACTAACAGTCTCATCCTTCCTTCTCTGCTGCATCTTACGCTGATACTTAAGCTGAAACACGCCCATTCCCTCAATGGGCTCATTAAGTCTGACTGCCTGTCCATGTCTCATGTTCCTATGCCCTGCCCCTCTCGTTTTGCCCAGGTGTCCCCTGTTTTCTTGATCCCGCCCTGAGTCCTTATATTCTGAGGTGGAGCACCAATCTGGCAGATGGATCCTTGTTCCTGCTATGTTCTCTTGTGAATTGCAGCCTTGTATTACCACAGCTTTGTTTGCCTCTAGCCTTGTTTGTCACTGCTTTGTTTGCCACAGTCTTGGTAGTTATTGTGTTTTTCCCTTTCGTATTTTCAGCTCTTGGAGTGCAGTTTTTTGTTGGCCATCGTGCCCCGTTTATTTGTGTTTTGTAAATAAACCACTTTGTTTTGAGCTCTGTCTCGCGAGTGGTGTTTCCCATTGCCAACCATTACACCTTGGTTTAGTTTAAAATGTAATTTGCATCGGAGATTTATGAATATTAAATTGTGTTTTCTGTTTGATATTTTCCTGATGCACTGACAGTTGGTCTTTTCAGAGTTAACATTACAGCTGAGGATAGCTTTGCTCTCCTTACATAAAAGCTAGCTTTCCTCTTATGCAAGGTGAGGGCGAGATATTGGACAAAGTTGAAAAACATAAATTGACATAGCCAATAACCTCCAGCTATAACTTGAAAATGTCAGCTTATTTATGCATTAGTTGCCATTGGAAAGTAACGATAATCAGGCTAGTTGACTTGCCAGCAAGTTATTGTGCATTCATGAGTCCAAACTACCCGGTCTTAATTTACTTCAGGTCCTGGATGTAGCAGATGTAACCCTATGTGATCATGGATCATGATTTTGGCTGAAAAGGAAGAGGAGACATCGAATTGGCGACAGATTATTCAACAAGGAATTAAGTGCATTTGTAAATCAAGAGGCCTTAGGGGTGTCGAAAAGCACACACACACACGCTGTGAGGTTCAGTGTGCATGTATACTGAGACAAGGAAAGTAGTCCGATTACATGGCCTAATCGAGTTATAACCTTGGCACGACTTAACTGTGCAAGCAAACGTACTGAATGGCAAGCAGTTTGTAAATGTAGGTTCACCGGTTTGTGTATGTGACTAAATCCAAATGTGTTTTTGCTAAAAATTGCCAATACTTTTCGATAAATATAATTGTGGCTTTCTATGATATTGAAAACAAGAATACTGTATTTGTTCGTGCATCGAAAATGCATTCATGAAACTTATTTTTTGTATGTGTCGATTTTTTAAAATTTATGTCGAACAATAATTTTTTAAAAATAAATATTAATATATAAATCCCATATCAGCATTTATATATAAATACCAAAATACAAATGTGAATCCTTATGTGTGCTTTAATTCTTTATGATATCTGATTTCATTGCAATACAACATAAACAAGTTTATGTTAAAAAGACTCATTTAGTCATACAAAAATATCTGACATTTTTTTCCAGGAACCCCTGTTTAAAAGTGGGCGCTGTTAATGACATATCTGTCCAACATCAGCTGCCTGGCGACAGCTGTGTTAGCCAACACTTAGCCTACTGGCTACCCTCTTGAAATCAACTTTTTTTTCTCTCTTGAAAGGTTACGGCTAACAACTGCACCGCTATTAGCGACCAAAAGCTCTGCGTGTTATTGAGTGTGGATATAATACTTGTATGTGTGTGTGTGTGTGTGTGTGTGTGTTTTTTTATTATTATTATTATTATTATTATCATCATTATTGATTTAAACAATCATGATCACTATCTCTTTGATGTTCATGTCTGATGATACCATTGTACTGAAGCATGAAATAGTCGTTCATATCAGTGGCGGCTGGTGAACTGGCAAGAGGGGAGGCTCAAACCCCTCCCTTAAAAATAATGATTGGTCATGACCTGTTTTCAATCATTTATTTAAATTACCATAACAGAAACTGATAAACCTTCATGCACAAGGACTTAAATTCCCCGCGAGAATCTCTTACATGTACATTGATTGAATAATTTCTGACTACAGCAGGAGAATGTAAATATGCCACTAAAACTCACTCCAAATGCGTCAGAGTTGACAGGCATGTGTTAAAATTGCCACCCTTCTAAATAATTTTAAAATTTCTTTGTATAATCGTATTTTTAAAGTGAATTCCCCTGTAAGGGATTTTAATTTGTCGCTCTTGTCGTCGTATATCTGTGAAGGCCGTCTGGTGAAGGGCTCTCTTATTGAGTCCATCTGCTCAAATGGCCTCTCCCCCATTGTGGGTGCATTTGCAAGGACTATAGGCCCTCTCCGTGTGTCCTGTCAGTCCCGGAGGGGCCAGGATGGGGTGGTGGATTCGCTGAGGGAGCTTCTCCATTCAGATAAGTTCACCCACAGGGGGTCCAGGACTCGGCACCTCGCCAGTCTCCCAGTTAAGGCATTTTAGAATGACTTGTATTATATGTGACTGTAATGCTATTTTTATGAATTGTTGTATTCTTCCTCTCTCTCCTGTAAAGGAGGTTTCTGAATAAATAAATAAATAAATAAATATTAATGAAAACTGACCATACCTGATAATGTTGAGAGTTTTCGGAGTTTCTGTAATGGTAATTTAAATGAGTGATTGAAAACAGGTCACGACCACTCATAATTTTTTCAGGGATGGTTTGAGCTTCCCCTATTGCCAGTTCACCAGCTGCCACCGGTTCATATATCTTGACAGATAGAGTTATCACAGCATGAGGCTAGAGACCGGAGTGTGGCTCCACTTTACAAGGCTTTAGCTGATCGTACATCGTGGAAATAAAACATTTGAAAAATGCATTTTGGAATCCGCACAACTGCCAAGTGAACAAGGCTAATAACTTGTTGCAGAAGTCTCTATTTTTGACTATTAAGTATTTCTTTAAAAAAAACCGTAAAATAGATAGTTATTACATGTGCGCATGCGTACCGCAAGGATGATGGCTTGCTTCAAAACGCAAGAATAATCTCACATATTTACATTTTTGAAGATAAAATGCGATTTGTTCAGAAAATGTTTCAGGCGGTACATAGGCTGCTATAATAATGCCATGGGGTCCTTTTACTCGCTCCGCAACATGTGTATTTCATCATCAATAAGCGCGCTGTGGGGCAACGTGGGGAAATTTGAGGCAGGTAAGCGCAGCAAAATTGGACTCAAATTTGTGTATTTGGTGGCCAACATACGTTTAATATTTTCATTGCCGCTGTTTTTAGTCCTTTAATGGGATGAGAGTTGGTGGCATCCTGACGTGACTGTTTACGTTTTCTTCAATCAGAAAATGTCAGTATGTGAGCCTATTGACTTCGAACGTGTTCTGTCAGAACTTTCGGCGCTCCTGCTTGCAAAAAATAGTGTTCTCTTGTGGGGATTTTATTGTGTGATAACATTATTTTCGGGAATTAATTGTAGGTGAGTTAAAAATACTCCTCGTTTTAAAGTAGCGACTCATCTATGGTAGTCGCGATTTCAGTGCAAAGGCTCAAGTATAATTCTTGTCAGTTTGCTAAAATATGAGGGCACTAATGTTTATTGCCATTACGGGCTGAAATGGACCATTTTAAACTTTGGCGTCTTTGATCTGTCTAATAGTATCATTTGATTGACCAAGTTCTATACCTTGTCATTAAACGCTAGTCATTTTGAGCCTCTTAATTTGACTGCCTTTATGACAAAACCAAGTTATTTCTTTCACAATAATTGCAAGGACTTGCTAAAGATCATTGGACATTTTAAAAATATTTTTACGTAATTCCTTGCAATGTTACTTTAGAATCTTAATTAAAATTTGGCTTTCTCTCCCCATGTTCAGTTTTTCTGACACTCAGTTGAGTTTAATCTATGGAAGTGGCTACATGTACGGCGCCGTACACGGTGATTGGGGGCTATATTAACCGCGCGCGTGCGCACTGACGTTGCTTCACTTGTGTTGGCAGCTTCCAAGCCCAGCAGTCTATTGCGGAGTGTTTGTTTTGAATACAAACTGTCAGTCCGCTTTCGCACAAGGTACGATTGTTCAGTACCGTGCCACAGTGCCATTGTTCCCTCTCCCCGCTGGTCAGCTTTCTCACTAGTAATATCGTACCATACCCGGGTACACATATGCCAAAATTCCAATACAGCATGTTGCAGTATGCACCTAGGTAGTTTTAAATGGGGAAATGTACAGAAAGGAGTAGTTAACTCTTGTGTAGAAAGAATTCCGTATCCAATATCCGCTTTTTTCTGGCTTTTTATTTGCCAGTACGATTTTAAAAGGAGATGGCAATATGTTTTGGGGGATTGTATTATTGAGAAGGGGCTTTAGAATATTAATATCGCAAATGCTTGTTGCACGTGCCCTAGCAACCCGGATTACCAGGGGCGGATCCAGGAATTGCTGAAAGGGGGGGCGCAGCAAGGAGGGGGATCTGGGGACCCTCCCCCACAAAAATTTGAAAAATTAATGTGCTGAAAACATGTTTTCGTGGTATCTTGGGAGAAAAATCTGGCCTATCTGTTCAATGATTTTCCTCCCAAGGTTCCAAAAATTAAGCTAAAAAAACTTTCAAAGCGCTGTTGTAACACAGTTTTACATTAACTGGTCCCCAATCTTTCCCAGAAAGGCCCAGTGTGGGTGCAGGCTTTCATTGCAACCAAGCATTACACACCTGATACTACTAATCAACCCCTGGACTCTTTGCTAATAAACTTGATTAGTAGCATCAGGTGTGTAGCGGCTTGGATGCAATGAAAGTCTGCATCCACACTGGCCCTTTCTGGGAAAGATTGGGGACCCCTGCCTAAGACTTTCACTTGACTGTCAAAGTTCGTGACCTTAACCCTTTCACTGTTGTTGGTGACTTGGCCAAAATTTCAAAGAGGAGAAAATCTTTCGAAATTGTCCAAACCTTACAGTGTTGGTATTCGTTGGAATATGCTTGATGAGATCTTTCCAGTGAATACCAATGTGCTATGGTTCGAGCGATTCTCAAAGGTTTTGATGTTTCAGAAATGTTGACAAAATCACCACTAGCAGTGAAAGGGTTTGACCATATTTCCCACAAAACATTGATATTATTAGTTTTTGAGTTTATATAACACCAAATAGCCTCCAACAAAATAATTGTAGTGTATATCTAACATGCAAACCCAGTGGCTATATGCATCTGTGATTTTAGCAGATGTTAACAGATCACCAAATCCCCCCTCCCCCCCCAAGTCCCTAAACCAGGTTTAGTAAAAGATACCACCCTCAACAGCTTGTAAAAAGTTATTACAATGCTGTGATTGCCTTTTTTCTAAATGGTTCTAAAAGACGAGGCTTTAATGCTTCCAAAAAAAGTGTTGTGAGAGTAGGAAGTGTTGTCATACACATAATCCGAGTCACCATTTAGTTGAATTTCTGCACGTGAGTGAATTTACTAATCTGGAGGCAGTGGTTGGGTGGGTAATGTCCAAAACAAACTATCTTATTTATATTGAAGATCCTATTTATCCAAAAGATGTCCTGATGTAAATTTAATACAATGACGCTGTCCTATATTAAAACATAACATTGTCAACATGTAAACTATTTTTTTGCAGAAATATTATTATTATTATTATTATTATTATTATTATTAGTATATTTACATGAATGAATGTGAAAAAGAAATGTGACTTTAGGGCCATTTAGAATTTTTCCAATAAGACCATTGAACTATTTGGATTGACTCATACATAACCTTTTTAAAATGATGTTACATATCTTACTTACAGACTCTAAAGGGCATAGAATGGCTCACTAGCTTCAGAACCGCAGTACTTGCGGTTACAAGTTTAATGACGGGTGATTCTGAACGTCAAGACGGGGTTTTTGAATGGAAAATTTGGAAAGTCTTCTGGTATTCCGAGACAAATTTTATTTGGCACCGTAAAACGACGAATCAATGTACATCAAATAGTAGGCTATGGACAACTGGTCCATCAGTGGGGTCCTTTTGTAAGCTCAAGCAAATTTTAACCGAGCGTATACTTGCGATAGCCCATTAATTTAACGTCAGTCTGACCGCTTCCATGTCCCTCTGCAAATGAAAACTGCTTGCTACGAGGATCAGCATGGCCAAACAGCTGGTCATTTTTTTTGCATTTGAGAGGCTGAGCCTCTAATGTCGGTTTAATTTATTCTCTAAGCTTTTCCGCCTTTCCATTGCTTTCAGATATTTTCGTCTGTAGTCGTTGAAACGCGATTTTACCGCAACAGGGGACAAGCAAGGCCATTGGTCGAACAAATTTCCCAGCAAGCCTGCCTTCTTAAACTTTAGGACGAAAACAACAAAAGTAAATAAATTGTACATAGCTTTAGTCCATGTATCGTTTTTTATTTGCTAGAAAAGAGCTTCTCGGTCATTTCTATCGCATAAAGCAGATATATACCATTGGATCCAAATAAATTTGCCATGATGCTAGACAACTGGAATAGTGAAGTTGAACCATTAAAAGTGGTATATAAATCGTGAGGACTACGGAATATCTTGTGAGCGAAACTAGGGGAATGTCTAAGACAGTACCTATTTTGGGCTTAATGGAAACCTTATAAGCGCTTATTTTTTTTCACCTCTCTGCGCCCCCCCTTGGATCTGCCACTGATTACCACGTATAGCAGCACAAGAAATTAAACTCAAAATTTTCTTGACTGAATTTCAGTGGCTAAATCATCAAAATTGCTCTCTACAACTGTCAAATGCGAGTCCTTCATCTTGGATTTGCCCGAGACGCCTCTGCGCATACCCATTCCGACTTGCCGTAAATATAGCCGCGAATCACCGATTACGGCGCTGTAAATATAGCCACTGCCTTAATCTATACGGATGGTAATGTGGGGTTGGACCTCCTCTACCACAGGACATTTACACCAGTTCCATTCCAATTATTGGTCTCTTTCTTGGAAATTTAAATTGTTGAGTCTTTGTAAGCACTTTTTTTCTGTCGTATTCTATATTTTCTGTAAATGTGTGCAAATGGGTGAAATTTTAGTTTAGTGTCTGAATTTCTGATTATTATTGGATTGAATGGTTTGTTAACTGTTGCATGGATGGCTCGTGCACATTGTAGTTTCTTTCCGATGCATGTAATCTGTTGCCAAGATTTTTGTTAGATTTTAATTTTGGATCACTTTTACTAATGCTTTCCTTATGATTGCCGTTTGTTTAAAGTATTCCCTGGATAATTAACCGCCGAGAGGGGGCTGTAACATTTTGTGTACTGTACTGTCCTGTAGCACAAGCCACTGGAGCAATTGTCCTGGACTGGGGAATTTAGTTTGCAGAATTCTGGCTTTCCAGCTTTCATTCAGTTATCTAGAATATTTAGTCATAATTTGTTCCATTGTGACTTAATTTAGGTGGCATTTTCAGAACACTCAATGGCATAGACTTTATCAGATGTCTGCTTACTCAGTGGCAAGTAATTTGCTGAAGGTGAACTCTGTAGTCAGCCCTTTCACTGTGCTGATGTTTGGTAGTAAAATGACAATGTGTTATTTATCCTATTGTTAGTATTAGTGTTTCTGTAGAGTAAATTAACTGGCTTGTACCTTCTGTCCTATTTTATATCAGTAGTATCCCATTGGAAGTTCCAGATTGAAACATGGAGTACATGCAAACTCCAGCAACCAGCAGCCAAGGAAACATGTGAGTGTTTTATCTCCATGATGGAAAAAAATTGACACTACACCCGCATATAAAGTGCATCCATTATTGTGGTTATACTGCATAATCGGGATGTATTCGCACAAGCATCTGAAAACTCCACTCTAGATGATGTTGCTGTGCTTGCTGGTTTAACTCCAACCCTGATGGGCTACAGTGTCAATATGGTTTAAATGCAGTCTTGGTGGACTCCTGTATCTCCACGTTAGCGAGTGTCAGTTCCTCTGTGATTAATGAAAGTCATTGATTTGGGTGAAGAGTTTACACTTGTTGGTATCGGTGCCTAATTGGGCAAATGATTGAAATGAAACTACAAAACTCAGCGGGCAGCCCTCCTGTGGGGTGTTCTGTGACGTGAGGTTTGTGGGTTAGCAAGTTATGCTGAGCCTAAAGCAAGGATTTTGTATTCCATGAAGGTGGCTCAATTTTAACCTGGCTAGATTGCCATGGAAATGTTTACTGCAAACTTCACCTGGTCCAGAACAGGCTATTTTCAGAGAATTGGCTTTAGTGGCTTCACCATTCGTGGAAAATCCCGTAGACATTGTTGCCAGAATCTAAGAGGTTCTCTGTTGTGGAAGAGTGTTCTTCGAGACCATCTGACAGTCCGTCATAAATCAGTTGTGGGTCATTCCATATGAAATCACCCAAGCTCCCAGCTTGATGGAGTATTTGTTCCAAGTTTGATTGTGTTGCATTTTGAAATTCTTTGAATAAGCTTTCATTTGAGGCCAACTTTTTGAAAATCAAAACAGGCCCACATGGTCAAAATGACGGTCAAAAAGTGCACCGTTTCGGTAATTAGCTGAAAAGGGGTTAATGTTTCTCCAGATTGGATGAAGATAGAAAGATGTTTTTACCTTCATTTGAAACTCCATCAGGTATACTATCAACAATGAAAATGGCAAAGGGGACATTCTAAGGATACTTGCATAATATTTCATTTGAAATCGACATGTTTGGCACCAAATTTCAATGTTTAGGGGTTAATTGCAAAGCACACGAAGGGTTAAACACTATTGTTAAAGGTTTGTTGCAGACTATTAAACAGAATAAACATATCCTGAAAGAATGAAATTCGTATCCTTATTAGTTCATCGGTTATAACCCTTTGAAAATGGTCACAAACTGTGACCAGAGGGTTAACGTGGGGCCACACCCCCCCCTTTTTCGGGGGCCCATAAAATGAGAACGGAACGAGATATCAACTTGAAACCACCTGCGATTTAATTTGCTCATCACATGCAACAAAATGTCACCAAATGAAGCATTTCTGAGACCATCAAGCTGGGAGCTCGGGTGATTTCATATGGAATGACCCTTGTTCATGTAACAAGAACAAAAACATTTTATAATGTGTAATATTTTATTCTATATTTGATGCTGTTCTATTCTGAATTTTATTATCCGTAAATGGCGCGTTTGGCTGCCACTTCTCCCTCTGAAAGTCGTAGTTTTAAGTCTGCTTGCTTTCCTGCTGATATTTTTGCTATTTCTTTTATATTTTATGTTTTTCAACATACTTGTAAAGGAAACCCGGATGGCTCATTTTGCAAATATAATCTCTTCTTCTAAAAGAAATCCCAAAGTTTTATTTGACACTATTAACAAGATCGTATCACCCCCTCTCTCGACTTCCCCGTGTATTTCCGTCTATGACTGCAATAAGTTCCTGGTATTCTTTGTTGAAAAGGTTATGGCCCTCAGGGCGAGTATTAATACAGGGACGGGCCAGTCTATCACTAGCCCCCCTCTGCCCTCTTCTGTTTTGGATTCCTTTCAACCTGTCAGTCTAACTGAGTTGTTAGACCTGATCAACAAAATGAAGCCATCTACTAGTCCTCTGGATGTAATTCCAACATCATTATTTGTAAAGATGTTGCCAACAATTGGCCCGGCTGTTTTAACCATTGTTAATTCTTCTCTAATGTCTGGTTGTGTCCCTTCCTATTTTAAGCATGCCACCATTCAGCCCATTTTAAAAAAGTCGAAACTTGACCCTGCTATGCTTAAGAATTACAGGCCCATTTCCAAATTACCTTTTCTGGCTAAAATTCGAGAGAAAGTGGTGTCTAAGCAACTCACTGATGTACTAGAGAGGCATAACATTTACGATACGTTTCAGTCGGGGTTCAGAAAGGGGCACTCCACTGAAACCGCTCTCCTACGGGTTGCAAATGATATTTTAATGTCCTCTGACAGGGTTGATTGTAGTGTGCTGGTGGTACTCGACCTCAGTTCTGCGTTCGACACCGTTGATCATTCTATATTGATAACAAGGCTACGAGACTGGGTGGGCATAACAGGCATAGCACTTGATTGGTTTTCCTCCTACCTTAGTGGGAGAAGTTTCACTGTTTCTTCTGGAGACATTGTATCTGATTCTGCTCCACTGCTTTGCGGTGTTCCACAGGGTTCTGTCCTGGGGCCCTTATTGTTTGCACTTTATTTGCTACCATTGAGCCAGATCATTAGTAGTTTTAATATCTCTTACCATTTGTATGCTGACGATATTCAGCTCCACATTTCTTTTAAACCAAGTGAGGTCCATCCGTTAACTAGGCTTCATGACTGCATAAGTGCTATTAGGGCCTGGATGGCCAAAAACTCTCTCCAGCTTAACGCTGAAAAGACGGAGGTTTTGATTATTGCCCATGATAACAAAACTCATGTTATTTTACAAGGTATTGGATTTCTGTCCTTTGCTGTCCGCTCCAACCTTCGTAACCTTGGGGTTATCTTTGATAACTCCATGTTGTTGGATACTCATGCTAGGCATCTGTCCAGATCTTGCTTTTTTCATTTGAGAAATATCAGTAAGCTTAGATCCGTAGTCTCTAACGCAGAGCTGGAGATGCTAATCCATGCCCTTATCACTGCACGCTTAGATTACTGTAATGCATTATTCTCCCTCTTTAATAAATCCACCCTAGGCCGTCTGCAGGCAATCCAAAATGCAGCTGCTAGACTGCTCACTAAGTCTAATAAACGTTCTCATATTACCCCACTACTCATGTCCCTCCACTGGCTTCCAGTTGCGTTTAGGTTTAAGTTCAAAATTCTTACCCTCACATACCGAGCACTTCACGGTCAGGCCCCTGCATATCTGACAGATCTGATTCATTTACACTCTTCATCCCGTTCCCTTCGATCCAACAGTCATAAACTTTTAACTGTTCCCCGCACTCATCTCAAAACACGTGGTGACCGAGCTTTTATGGTCGTAGCACTGACCTTATGGAATGCACTACCCATGCCCATTAGGCTTGCTGACTCTGTGGAATCTTTTAAGTGTCAACTAAAGACTTACTTATTCAAACAGGCATTTGATTAGACGCTGTCTTTTTGATATAACTGATGTTCTTTTAGTTTCTTGTGTATGTATTCTGTCATTTTTATCTATTGCTACATTTTACTGCTACTGCTACTTTTCTATTTCTGTAAAGCACTTTGTGACACTTGTCTGTGAAAAGTGCTATATAAATAAAATTTACTTGCTTACTTACTTTTGGCAAATCTATCTGTCCTTTCAACTGGCTGACCAAAACGGACTACGGATAAACTACCTACTTGGATCTTAAACAAACCTCCATGGCAGTGCTAGGCTACTGCTTCAGGACACCTTTCGGTGTTCTAGGCGTCAGCTTGGACACTTACCGGTGTCGACGGTCTTCTTCCACCGCTACGCTAAAAGGCAGCCCCCGGGCAGAACTCCACCTGTCCCGGTGCGGTTTACCCTCGCTGGCTGGGACCGCTGCCTTCCTTTCGAGCCAAACCTAACTCCCATCTGACGGACGTCTTCCATCATCGCTCAGCTCAAAGGTAGACCCCGGGCAGGCTTTCACCTGTCTCGGTGCGGTTAGCCCTCGCTGGCTGGGACTGCTGCCTGCAGCTTCTAACCTGATGGGCCTAGGCGGGCCAGTCTCTCCATCTGCCACGCTGTGGTTGATCTTGTTTCACCTTCTGTCCCTTCGTCTGTCACAGCCATCATCCACCTCCAACGCCAGCTAGTTCTCAGCCTCTGTCATGGCGCTCCGCTACACATCCATGCAACTCCTTCGGCTAAAGCACCAAATGCCTCCTTCCACTGAACTCAACACCTCAATCAAAAACTCCAGACTTCTTTGCCGTCCCCGCTACATTCACTGAGGCTCCCGTCGCAAGTTTATTTACAATTCCACTGCGATAAACAGCATCCCTTCTCTGTGGTCTTACCGCAACATGGACTCCGGCTCTCGCACTTCCTCATCGCATCGTCACAATAACGCGACACGTCATCAGAACGACCCCAGCGTGATCACTTTCAACCTCCGCCCAATACCCACTACCGCCCCATCAACTTCAAAACAAAAGTCCCTGAAACTCGACCTCTTCAACACAAGATCCCTCAACAATAAAAGCCTCAACAAATTTATCACTGAAAATAAACTAGACCTACTCTGTCTCACTGAAACCCGGCAAAAACCCCTGGATTATCTTGCACTTAACCAAACCACCCCTTCTGGATATTCATACTTGGAAAACCCACGCACTGAGGGCCGAGGAGGAGGTATTGCTGCTATTCACCATCATGGCCTTTAACCTCGACCACTCTCCACCCCTGCTGCTTCATCTTATGAACACCTGGCTGTTAAACTTCCCGGCCCTAAACCTCTTGTCATCGCTCTCGTCTACCGTCCCCCCTGACCTAATCCATCCTTCCTATCAGACCTCTCAGAATTCATCACAGCACTGTCTCCAATCTCTCCATCTGTCTTACTCCTTGGCGACTTCAACATCCACATTGACTCCCCTGACTGTAAAAGTGCAAATGATTTTCTGGAACTACTAAACTGCCTTAACTTTACTCAACACATCAATTTCCCACCCACAGCCGTGCACACATCTTAGACCTCGTCTGCTCTACTGGCCTTCATATCCACAACATCTCCAGCACTGACCTCACCATCTCCGACCACCTGGCCGTCACACTGGTCCTTGACATTCCCGCCCACCAATCCAAACAAGACCGCACAATAACCTTCCGCAATCTGAAATCCATCTGCCCTGTCTCTCTCTCCACCTGCATATCTAACACTCTCTCCAATCTCACCCTCCCTGTTAACCCAGCGCCCATAGACTTTGCCAACATTTACAACAACACGCTGTCTACCTCTCTCAACCAACTTGCCCCCATAAAAACTAAAACTGTCACTTTCACTCGCTCGGCCCCCTGGTTCACCCCGGAACTTCACAAACTCAAAAAACAACGGAGACAGCTAGAACGCCTACACAATAAAACAGGACTCACTGTGCACGCCCTCGCCCTCAAAGAACACACCCACCTTTATAAATCTGCACTCAACAAGGCCCGCTCCGACTTCTACTCCGGCTTCATTCACTCTAGATCCTCCAACCCCTGCAACCTGTTTTCCACTATAAATAAACTCCTCAAACCCCAGGACAGCATCTCACCCTCATTTACCCCGGAGAAGTGCAGCAACTTTCTATCTTTCTTCCATTCCAAAACCGAAAACGTCCACAACCAGCTAGCCACCTCCTGCCATCACCCCTGACCCGGAGCCTGCACCTCCCCCCCCACCGACCACCGTCTCTCCTTCCTCTCACCCATAACCACAGCTGACCTTTCCGAAATTCTCTCCGGCATGAACCCATCCACTTTCCCACTGGACCTCATCCCCTCCGCTCTTGTCAAAGCCTGTCTCATTTCTCTTGCCCCACTCATCACTGACACCATCAACTCCTCCCTTACCTATGGCACCGTTTCCCTTGAAGCATGCTGCCATAACACCTCTCCTCAAAAAACCCGGCCTTGACCCCGACGACCCCAACAACTTCAGACTCATCTCCAACCAATCATTCCTCTCAAAAATACTGGAAAGAGCCGTCGCAACACAACTCAAGAAATACCTCCTCTCCAATAACCTGTATGAAACATTCCAATCCGGTTTCCAAAATCACCACAGTGCTGAAACAGCCCTACTCAAAGTCACCAACGACCTCTTACTCTCCTCTGATTCCGGCTCCCTCACTGTTCTCCTCCTCCTCGACCTCAGTGCAGCTTTCGACACCATCAATCATCCATCCTCCTCCGTCGCCTGCAATCCATTGGCATTACTGACTCCGCACTCTCCTGGTTCACCTCCTACCTGTCTGACAGATGCCACTACATCTCCATCAATAACCACAAATCCCGCACCACCCCAGTCTCACACGGAGTCCCCCAGGGCTCGGTGCTCCATCCCATTCTTTTCATCCTGTACATTCTCCCACGTGGTCACATCATCCGCTGCCATGGTTTACATTTCCACTGCTACGCCGACGACACACAGCTGTACATCTCCACCAAAGCCATCACCCCCATCATTCTCTCCACTCTCACCGACTGCCTCACTGACATAAAAACCTGGATGAACAACAATTTCCTTAAACTAAACTGCAATAAAATGGAAACCATCATCATTGGCCCAAAATCCCTTCTCCCCTCCTCCCACATCTTCTCACTCTGCATTGATGGTCACTCAGTCACTCCCTCCCCCCTGGTCCGAAACCTCGGCATCCTCATGGACCCTACCCTCTCCTTCAAATCACACATCAACCACGTCACCAAAACCTCTTTCCTCCACCTCCGTAACATTGCACGCCTCCGCCCCTCCCTCACCTCCTCAGCCGCTGAAACACTCATCCACTCCTTCATCACCTCCAGACTAGATTATTGCACCAGCATCCTCAATGGCCTCCCTTACACTGTCCTCCATAAACTACAATATGTTCAGAACTCAGCTGCCCGGTTGCTCACCCACTCCCGCTCCAGAGAACACATCACTCCCATCCTCCGTCACCTTCACTGGCTCCCCATACTGCAACGCATCAACTTCAAGATCCTGCTCATCACCTACAAAGCTCTGAACAACCTCGCCCCCTCATTCCTGACTGATCTCCTCCACCGCCACTCCCCCACTCGCCGCCTCCGCTCTGCTGATGCCAACCTTCTCACCCCCATTACCAAGACCAAGTACCGCACTGTGGGGGAAAGAGCCTTCGCCATCGCCGCCCCAACCCTCTGGAACTCCCTGCCCCTCCACATCCGGAACTCTGACACACTCACCGCATTCAAAAGTCAACTCAAATCCCACCTCTTCAAGATCGCCTACGACATCTGACCGTCCTCCTACACCGCCCCCCCCCCCCATTGTTATCTGTTATCTGTCCTGTTCACTTGTCTCTCTGTTTTATGCTTTTTTTTTTTTGCTCCTATGTAAAGCGTCTTTGAGTACTTGAAAAGCGATATACAAATTTGATTTTTATTATTATTATTATTATCCATAAGTATTGTAGCCTATCTTCTATGTGTTTGGGGCAAGCCAAGATGGTGCGGTCTAGTTGGAGGTTAGTTTGGGTTCTTTTGTGAATGAGGCCTCCTGGATGAGACGGCAGTGCGCTTTTGGAGGAATTTTGGTCGGCTGACCACTCCTGGGAAGGTTCAGTGCTGTTACAAGGTTTTCTCCATTTGTTGGTGATGGCTGTCACCATGGTTCGCTAGAGTCCCAGAGCCTTTCCAGACTGATGTATGTCTACAACTTCGTTTCTCATCTGTTCTTGAATGTCTTTAGATTGCGGTATCTTGTGCTGCTTTTTTCCTGCTTCACATTGCCAGACAGGATTTATTTAAGTGATGTTAGGAGTCAACCTAACTGGCAGTAATTATGCCTGGGTGAGTCCAGAGAAATAGAACTCAATTAGCAATTTGTTTAATTGGTTGATTTAGTGACGAAGGGGGCAATTACTTTTTTTCACATTGAGCCAGAAGGGGCTTGATTGCTTTTTTTCCCTCAGTAGATGAAATCATTATTTAACCCTAGTGCTGCCTCTAGGTGAATGCTTATCGAGGACGGGCATGCAGGGAAATGGATACCAGGCAATACATGGACGACCGGCACGCAGGGAAACGGATGTGGGTCTTCTGTTTATCGGCGACTGGCAGCACTAGGGTTAAAACCCGAGTAAACAAGAAATACAGTTCTTCTTTTTCCAATATTATGATTAGTTTGATAATCTGAAACGCAGTATGTTCAAAATGAGAAGAAGTCTAAAAGAGGGCAAATATTTTTTCACAGCACTGTACCCTGGATAAAGAAATACTGCTGGGAGCAGCCAGCAGGAGGGTCAGAGGAGTCAGCCCCTGTGATAGCCTCCATTATTGGCTGACCTTGACCGTTAGAGGGGGTCAGCTCCTCTGAAATTGTGAAGTCTGGTGGAGCTGCCTCCCTCCAGTCTTCCTCCTCTCATTTTATTTTTTTCCTTTTTGCGTCAGGTAATATCAACACTGTAGATTTTTCTCAGCATATCGTTCATGCGAGTCCATTTAACAGTGCTGATGCTACAGCTATTAGAACAACTATGAGCAACTTGCTTAGTCTTTTATCATGCTTACCATTCAAGTTATGTTTCGATGTGTCATATTGTAAATTTGTAATTGTACGAATGGTTAGGTGTTATGATCCAGACAAGGAACCAAATGCAGATTCAGGGTACAGTCCACAAAGGAGTGTTTATTGACAGGAATACAGTAATAGATGACGGACAGTCCAGCAAAGTTAGTAATGACTGGAGATGGTAGGGGGGGTGTCCCCCGCCCAGGCCAGTGGGCATCCCAGGGCAGAATCCAGGTGGTGAATCCCTCTTGCCGCAACAGTACTGCTTGACAGTAGGAACAAAGGGTTTAGCAGGAACGCAATCCCAATCCTGGAGACCAATAAAGGCTTGGGAGGTGTTCCTAATAAACTGACCCAGTGGTAAAGCCAGGAAAAGGAAAAAATGGATTAACAAGAATGCAGTCCCAGTCCTAGAGATTGTGGTTTTTTTTTTTTTTTTTTTTTTTTTTTTGGGAGGGTTGGGGGTTTGTTCCTATTAATTGGATTCCATAGAGTAATTATGATTTTCTTTATCATAAATGTACTGAAACACACAGAAGAAGAGTTCCAGCAACCACACTCACAGCACAATGAAATTATTTACAGGAGACATTCATGAATGGGGTGAGGCATACAAATGATAACACTGGGGAGGAGACGAGATAATAAATTAATTAAAGGAGACAAACAGCAAAAACACATGGAATGCTGGAACAGGGGAGGAGCAAATTAATGACACACGAGGGTTGTGATATTAGGTTTACTTGGGGGATGGTATTTTGTAGAAACAAATAAACTAATTAAAAATACTTTGAACATAAATACAATAGTTACTACCCTACTGGTATTTATTACTGGCAGTAAACAATCAATTCATTTAATTTCACTTTGGTTTGGCCAAATACTAAAGTAATTTCCCGTATTCTTAATCATGAGGTATTGTCGGACCTAACTTTAATTCTTGAGTGTCAGTTTTGAATATACTGCATCAAGTTTGAAGTTTTGGAGCTCTTA
The DNA here is from genome assembly GCA_029692085.1 of Gymnothorax javanicus. Taxonomy (NCBI): domain Eukaryota; kingdom Metazoa; phylum Chordata; class Actinopteri; order Anguilliformes; family Muraenidae; genus Gymnothorax; species Gymnothorax javanicus. Next base: position 22,709,639 of record CM056195.1, on the reverse strand, counting down.
ATGTGCAGCTGCTATGTTAGAAATAAATGGTAGGCAGTCAGGATGTAAGGAATGGTAAAATGAATATATATTTCTTCATGAATTTACACAATCAGCAAGTTTTCTGCCAGCATTTCTCTCTTGCCTTATATGCTGGGACATTGTTGCTTCTTGCTATAATAATGCCTTAATACTTTTCAAAGCTCTCAGTAATGTCTGCCGTTTCCTGCTAACTAAAGTAAATGGCACAAGATTGCTCCATTTTGTGCAGAAGAGAAGTCAAATAAAATGTGTCAAACAAGCCCTTTTATGGGAACGCTCACAAGCCTAAAGCTGAAAGCCTGGGATAACACAGTTGATAACCACCTTCGTGATGCCAATTATCTCTGATTGCTATTTTAGGTTTTTTTGGGCAAGTTCGCGCAAAGAAAGACTGGCTAATGTTGAAGTACACTGCTCAGGACTGGAGTTTGATTTTGGCGAGACCATGACTTTGCTGGTGATGTTTGATTTTGTCCCCCCGCCCAGCCTGTGCTGCACCTGTGGGATACCGATACCACCAAACCCCGCCAACATGTGCGTGTCCTGCCTGCGGACTCAGGTGGACATCTCTGATGGCATTCCCAAGCAAGTAACTGTGCACTTCTGCAAGCAGTGTGAAAGGTAAAGTCGCGCCGGTGTTTCAACACTTTACAATGTACAGTTTGGTCTTTTGACCACGGGTAGGTGGAAGCAATATACAGTGCTTAACAAATTTATTAGACCACCTGTCATAAAAAGAATGAGAAAACATGAATATTTCAGAAATTTTTCAAAAACTTGTTCAAATCTAAAAACTATTTTGTTATTTCTTTGGCAAATAACAAACTGAAACCACTCAATAGTCCTTGTTCACACATGAAAACCAAAAAAACAAGTGGTGCCAGGCACAACAAACCCCGCCCCTCGCACATACTTTCACCTACTTGTGCGAAATTCAATAGGGATCTATTCTTGGTCAGTGGCAATCCCTATACCGAATTTGGGGCGAATCTGGCCATTGGTTTTGCCGCTAGAGTGTTAACAAACAAACACCGAAACAAACGCACAAACACCGAAAGAAACCGAACCGAAAACAATACCCCTTCCCTCACCCTTCTGGTGGGGTGGGGCGGGGCGGGGTATCTATATTTTGTATGACCTCCTTTGGCTTTGATAACAGCTTGCATTCTTGCACTCAACCACTAAAGCTAATTTTTATGTTGAGGAATGCAAGAAAATAACTGTTATTTGGCATCTTAATCAAAAAATAATGTGCTTAACTATTTCTTTCTGCTTTTTTCATAAAACGGTAAATTTGAAAATTCATGGATAACAACTAATAATTATATTTTAGCATTAAAAATATCATTTCAGTTAAGGAGTTTCCACATACTGGTGGATTAACCATTACAGAAACATAAAAATTATTTTGGTAATTACCAACACTGTTAATTTAGGGCAGCTGTGGCATAAACTTTACATTGGGTGGTGGTCTAATAAATTTGTTAAGCACTGTACATTTGCTTTTTTGTCTTAAATGCATGATTTGATCGCTATAATTGCTGTTAATACTGCTCCTATTTGGTTGGTTTCAAAATATTGATGTAAAGGTGAAGGCAAAAAGTGAATGCAACAACTGCAGCCTACAAAAATAAAATGTATGCGTTGAAATATGCTGTTTTTGCTTGGAGTTTATGTTCCCTTATAGCAATAGCTTTGTCTTTGTCGTATCTGCAGAGAAATGTGAATGCTGTGCAGGTGTCTTCTCTTTTAAAAATCTTGAAATGTATCTGTGTATTGAAACGAGTTATCTTAAAGGCTGCTGCGTGACTGAGTGTGAGATAATTGTAACTATGCAGTCATCTGATTGGTTGACTGTGCAGCGAGGCCACATTGACGCGCGTGCGTGTGCTCTGATTGGTGGGCTCAACTGCAGGGTGGTGTGAACACTGGTGTTTATTGGCAGGTACCTGCAGCCCCCTGGCACCTGGGTTCAGTGTGCGCTGGAGTCCCGAGAGCTGCTGGCCCTCTGCCTGAAGAAGCTGAAGGCCTCCATGACAAAGGTCAGCCTTCATAAAAACAGACCTTTCACTATCCTGTGAACACCGTGCCGTTCCACCATTCAGGAGAACCACAGGTTTTTTGCTTGAATATATAGGTGGCGATTCTCTCTCAGTTCCATGGGTGAATGCATTTACAAAGTCCTGAACAGATAAGCAATTCAGGAGATCCCTTATCTCTATCTCTTATGTGTGACAAAATGTAACAGCAATGTCTGGAGGTATAACGAATTAGAAAACCCTATACCAACGATGAATCACAAATGTTTGCAGCAAGGAACGTTTTTGAATAGCAGTGGACAGGGAGGTACTCTGAGGTTCTTGGCCACACTGGCCTGGCAACAATTTGTGGTGGGTGCATTTTTGGTCCAAAAAAAAAAAAAAAAAATGCGACCGCCCAGTTTTTCCAGTTTGTTACGTGGATAGGAAACGTTGCTGGACATGGCAGTTACTTTAAAGCTGAGGAAGAAATTGAGTTATTCTTGAACCTATTGCATGTGAAATGCATAACAGAAATTTTAAAGTGAAAGTCGCAATGCAATTCGTGCATTTACGTTTGATTGAGGGCTGCTATGTTAAATGAAAGACATGACGAACCGTGAACCATTTTAAGAAGTGAATAGAAGGGTCTTGACAAGTGTTTATTTCATGGCTTATTGTGCCCATGTTTTCAGTTGGTGTCTCTCACACATGTTATATTGCTGATTTATTATTGTCTTCCGCAAAGCTGACATAAAAGCGGACTAATTTTACATTTTGTTTTTGTGATATTGAAAATATCCCCCTGAATTTTATGTGATAGTAAGATGGAAACTGATATGAGTGTTTAGCATTTGAAGCATTGAATGTTAGGCAAAGAGGGCTTGTGACTCAGCAGGTGTTCTTCCTGATCCTGGTCTCAAGGCCACATGGTCTGAGTTGATTGGTTAAGTGAGAGGCACGTTCAGAGCGAGTCGGTCTTTCAGTCTGTCCCTTGTGCTTTCACAGCGATGCATAGGGAGCAATGGAGAGCATTCATTTTAATGCAGCTCCCTAATGCAAATACAGCAGTATTGTTTCTACTTCCAAGTGAGATTGCATGGGTGTCTGAATCATGATTGCAGTCTCTAATTCTTAATACTGCATCCTGACACTCTGCTCGAGTGTGTGCTCCTATGGATGGGAAGATCACATATCCTAAGGCCTATTGGGCTCTGTTGTGTAGATTTACATGTCAGACTTGGGATAATGGAACCATTTGCATAGTCCTTGCACCCCATAGGTGGGCATTGATATTGGCTCTAACAGTAAATTTGTTTTTCCATTGGATCCAATCCAGGTTCGCCTAATAGATGCGGGCTTCCTGTGGACCGAGCCTCATTCAAAGAGGATCAAGGTGAAGCTCACAATCCAGAAAGAGGTGAGCCGAGGAGAGCAGCCGGAGGGCAGATGGGGGATAGTGGAACCCAGGCAAAGATCTGGTGCTTCTCTACAACGAATATGCATAAAGTTGCTGAATTATCTTGTCTTTGGAACAAAAATTTTCTGCTGTAATTATTGTATGTGTGAATCCATAAGGCCCCATTTAAAAGAAATAAATGAATAAATAAATAATTGAATAAAGAAATTAAAAAAAAAAAAAATTTAGTTTTTCATCCCTGTCTGCATTGGATTTTGTGGCCGTGTCAATTATTTATTTATTTAGCATTTTTATATTGAATAAAGGGGCAATTGGCATAATGCTCTTTGCGAGTAGCGTGAATGTACCCATAGACGGGCTCTTAAGCCATTTAATTGAAAAAGTTATGTTCCTGTGTTGTTCTTAGTAGAGTATTGGAAAACAAACAATTCTGGAAATTAGAAAAACATGTCTCGCATGCTTAAGTAAACTCTATGAAAATATATTTACTAAAAAATAACAATAAAAAAAATTCCCCGCCCGCATCATGTTTTTCAGATTAAAAGGATGATAAACTAATATATTTTTATGGGGCCTAACAACGTGAAAGCCACAGTTTTTTGGTTACATTACCCTAATGTACTGCGTAATACTCTTATCGTAGACCGCAGCAGAGTGTTGAGTTTTTGTGCTTGTGAGATTTTTGCTCTCTGGTGACCCACCAGTCCTTACAGGTAACTTACAGTACTCCTGCAGTTCATAATGGGTGAATAAATGTACAGACCAGTGAAGAACTGCTGTTCTGTCTAGGTGATGAATGGAGCTATACTGCAGCAGGTGTTTGTGGTGGAGTTTGTCGTTCAGTCTCAGATGTGCGATGACTGCCACCGGGTGGAAGCTAAGGACTTCTGGAAGGCCGTTGTGCAAGTGCGGCAGAAGGTTGGTCTCCAGGATAATGCTCTTGTAGGGCCCTGTGTGGTACTGTGAGCAGACAGTCCTGACCCTAGCATACGGTGGGGAACACCTGCTGTTTACGCTCATCATTTTTAACACTAGTCTTAACACAAGTCTTCTCAACCAGCCTGTGCTTTACTCTGTCTTTTGAAATTAAGGGGCTGATCCACATAAGAAAGTCAACTAACATATGGAGTATAGCTGAACATATTGGATAAAAAGATGCTCTTTTTCACAGCGCTGCATGAGTGTTTGGTGGTGCTCGTATCTTGTAACACGGTGTAATTAGACAGTTGCATGTGCCCATCAGAAGTCGTACAGCCCTCTCTAACATTCAGATGCCTGCAGGCAGTAATCCCTCCCCCACAGCCCACAGGGAGCTCAGAGTCTCTCTGCTCCGTGCTTCGCTCGCTTGGAAACTGTTCAAAGGATGAAACGTTCCTCATGAATTTTTGGTGTCAAACCCACAATTAGAACCTCAAAGAAAAGAGCGAAACTGTTGTATTTTATTCATCTGCTTGTCTTTTTAAATTTCTTTTGCCTGCTCTGGTCCGTCTGATGGCCGTGTTTTCCTCTCTCCCTTCGTCTGAAGACTGTTCACAAGAAGACTTTCTACTACTTGGAGCAGCTGATACTGAAACACAGGTTGCATCAGAATACCCTGCGCATCAAGGAAATCCACGGTACGCCAGCAGCCACTCGTGCTGTAAGAGGAGTACTTCAGGCATGGTGTCAGACGTACTGAGCGCTCATAAATCAGGCAGATTACATCTGTCTGTAGATGGGGTAGACCCAAATTAGCTCTGTCTGAGGCTAATCCCCCCTCTTCCCTCACTGTTACACTCTATAATGTGCACTCATGTTAAGTGAATATCTGTCAGAAGGAGTTTTCTCCTGTCAGTGAAATGTGAAATGATCTCTGTTGGACATAAAAACTTTAAGCCCCTAACATGTGGCAGCCACATCCTGTGGCTGGATTAACTCACTGGGTTTTCTTTTATAGGAAAGCTGTGTGTGTGTGACGCACAGGAATTTGTGTACGTGTGTGTGCGTGTGTACGTGTGTGTGTGTGTGTGTGTGTGCGTGTGTGTGTGTGTGTTTGTATGCGTGTACGCGTGTTTTTGTGTGTGTGCGTGCGTGCGTGCATGCATGTGTGTGTGTGTGTGTGTGTGTGTGTGTGTGTGTGTGTGTGCGCTTGGAATCAGTCTATTGATGTCTCCATTGGCTGGTTTTCTCTTTTCACAGAGGGCATTGATTTCTACTATAGCACAAAGCAACATGCTCAGAAGATGGTTGATTTCCTGCAGTGCACAGTCCCCTGCAGGTAAAGGGAAAACATTATTCAAATATTTCAAAAATGCTGCTGCAAGTATGGATGTCACTTTTACTGCATTATGTGATGCGTACAGTGAAGAGCCCAAGCACTTATTTTTGAAAGGATTGCATTTATTTTAAAATTTATAAAAATATGACATTCGTCAAGTTGATGCCACCTCTGATGTGTCAGCTGAGGCCTAGTCCACACGTACAAGTGTATTCTTAACCCCTTAACTGTCACCTGCATTTTCTCACATTTGGCCCGGCCCTAATTAGGACCCAGTGACAGTTAAGGGGTTAAAAACAAGGTTTTTACTCCTTTGTTTTCCAAAAAAATCGCCGTCCCCACAAAAATGCAATTAAATTTCATCAAAAGAATGCCAAACCAACAAGTGCCGATGATATAGTTTAATGCAAGATAATTTGGGCCAATCAGGAGCCTGAAAAACTCACTATAAGGTGCACATACACTGTCACAAGCCAAAAACTCTGTTTCTATCTGTCCACAAACAAACAGTGAAAATAGTTTCTAGAAATCTTCGCCCTGGAAAGCGTTGCCTCATAGTCATTTTCAGAGACAAAAGCACAGTGTGTGTGTGTGGACGAAAGGCCGAAATGCTAGAAAATGCTACTTTTCAAATATACCTGTGTACAGATGGACAGGGCCTGAATTGTGTTTCTTTTTCTTTTGAAGGTCTAAGTACTCTCAGCGACTCATCTCGCATGACGTCCATTCCAACACTTACAATTACAAGAGCACCTTCTCGACTGAGATCGTCCCTGTGTGTAAGGTGAGGTCTTCCTGTGTTGTGTACTGTGTGCTGGACGCTCAACCGCTTGGGCCAGCTTGTGTAAAGGTTTGTTTTAAGTACAGAGTTCGATTTTCTCTTTGGCTGCCGTAACCGGGCAAGCGTTCCCTCAGATTGTGCGCGAACGTTAGCGGCGACTTAGGAAAGGCAAGTCCAGTCAAACTGCAGGAATGCGTTGGAGCAGCAGATGTGTTGAGTGGTTTTGGGCGTCTCCCCTCGGCAGCTTTCTCTGAAAGGAGTCATTCGGCATCACGCTCTGATTACGAGCTGCTGCTTAATTATACAGCTCACTGCAGCTTAGTTCGTGTAAAGGGCGGATTTCTCCGTAATGGCCGTCCTCAGACTAGCTGCCTCAGGAACGCACTGTGGCGTGTGCTGATTGGCTGTTTCCTCTCCCAGGATAACGTGGTGTGTTTATCTCCTCGGCTGGCCCAGAGCCTGGGCAACATGGGGCAGGTGTGCGTGTGCGTGAGGGTCACCAGCACCATCCACCTCATCGACCCCAACACCTTACAGAGTGAGTACGGTGTGCTTATGCTCTGCGTACACTACACCCAGCCATCGGCCTCTTGCACTCCGCTAAAGAGTGCACTTTCAGACAGTAAGTCACCCTGCTATCCTGTTTTAATGAGACTGTGTCACTCATTGGCACAGGTTTTGAGGTAAGAGGTGGAGCAGTTTGTTAAATTTGCTGGCTGTGTCATGGGTGTCATTACGCATCCCATCTTGCTCATGCACTGTGCTACTCCATGTTAGCCATGCATGTGTTATTCTAGTCATATTGTTTTTTACACACACACACTCACTCTCTCTCTCTCTCTCACTCTCACTCGCGCGCACACACACACACACACACACACACACAGTATTCCCTGCAATTCTCCATTACCTCCTTTATATGCATGCCTGCAGTGGCGGGCTCTGCTCTGTAGTGAATTGGTCTGCTCGACTTGCATCCCTGGGTCTTACTCAAGTTCCTGTGCATCTGGCCCCGTCTGAACTCCCTCCTCTAAGGAAGTAGCAGAAATCCCTTTGCAGCATTTAGTCTGACTGTAGAAATGGATCCATCTGTTCAGCGTTTTCTGTTCCCACTTGTTCTTTCCTCCTCCTCTGGAATGCACCTGTTTTTTCCTGATCACTAAACCAAAATGACCTCTGCAGAAGAATGGCGTCTGTCCTGCACGTGTTCAATGTGTGTGTGTGTGTGTGTGTGTGTGTGTGTGTGTGTGTGTGTGTGTGCGTGCTTGTACTTCTATGCGTGTGAGAACTGAAAGATCTCATAACTGCAGTGAAGTTTGAGAAATTGACTTTGAGAAATTGATTTTTTGATTATGTTTATGGTGAGGGTTAAGGTTAAGGTTGGTGTTAGGGAAGGGGTTAAGATTAGGGTTTGACCTGAGGGGATGGGGAATAGTATTTCGATGATAAAACACTTTGTTTTGCCCTCATAAGTGTAGAAATACCAGCGTGTGTGTTGTACGCACATACATGCATGTACACACATGTGTTTGCAGCTTTTGACCTGTCCCCATTTCTTATGCCATTGTGCGTTTTATCCATTGAGCACAGAGGTCAGTGTGTAGGCCAGACATAGAGCTGAAATATCACTTAAATTTGATTTTATTTATTCATAAATGAGGACCTGTCCTCTTTGCTGCCTGCCTGCTTTGTCGGCCTGACATTTCAAATGTGCTTCATGAGGTTTTAATGTTCAGAATAAGGGGAAAGGCTGCCTGCACCTGGAGGGGATCAGCACCAGTGTAAATGTGTCATACTGCAGTCTGCAGCCTAACGCATTGATTTATAACCTGGGGGGGTGTGAGATGGAGAGAGGAATTATTATTATGTGTTGCTGTGCGTGGCGGTGTGGTGTGCTCTCATTGCAAATTTAAACTGATGCTCACCTTGTCTTGGCCTCTGCTGCAGTTGCTGAAGTGGATGGCAACACATACTGGCGCCACCCCTTTAACAGCCTGTGTCACCCGCGGCAGCTGGAAGAGTTCATTGTCATGGACATCGACATCATCAGGGATCAGAAGCAGAAGGCCGGAGCGGGACTCCGATCGAACAGGGTAAGAGCGGGGCGGGGGTGGAGGCGGCAGGGGGTGGCACATCGTACTACGCGATACCCTGGCCTTTCCGCTCCTGTTACAGAACAACCATTCTTTGGAATATTATGTAATACCTCTTTGTGTGCCTCCTTGTGTGCATTTGCACATTTCTTTTATACTTGTGGGCAGTTAAAATATGTCTTTCTGGCACTTAAATAGCCCACGAGTATACTTCCCTACAATGGAAGACTGTAGTATCTGCAATAGGTAAACACATACAGATACTGCAGTTTTCCATTGTTAGGCAGTATAGTAAGGGGACACTTCTTGGGGTCCCCATGAGGGTGAGGCTTAATTCCGTGCTTAGGTTTAGGGCTATGGTTGCAATTGGGCCAATAGTTGGGGGGGTTGGAGTATGGAAATAGGATTTTGGTGCAAAAATAATGTTTTGATCCCCGCATGTAGACTATGGCAGTAGACTATAACAGTGTGCGGTGCATTGGTCCGCGTGCGTACCCGCCCGCCAGCCCTTTAATAATGCTCTGTTTTACGCAGCATACCCTGGCAGAGGTGTGGGTACAGAAGAGCTCCGAGATGGACTCTGGGCAGCAGTACCACTGCCGCACCTTCCTGGGGCATCTGCTCAACATTGGGGACCTGGTGTTGGGGTGAGTATTTGGGTGGGCTGGTGCTGGGGTGAGTGCTTTTAGGTGTGGGCCTTGAGCTGGGGCGAGTGCTTTTAGGTGTGGGCCTTGAGCTGGGGCGAGTGCTTTTAGGTGTGGGCCTTGAGCTGGGGCGAGTGCTTTTAGGTGTGGGCCTTGAGCTGGGGTGAGTGCTTTTAGGTGTGGGCCTTGAGCTGGGGTGAGTGCTTTTAGGTGTGGGCCTGGTGCTGGGGTGAGTGCTTTTAGGTGTGGGCCTTGAGCTGGGGTGAGTGCGTTTAGGTGTGGGCCTTGAGCTGGGGTGAGTGCTTTTAGGTGTGGGCCTGGTGCTGGGATGAGTGCTTTTAGGTGTGGGCCTGGTGCTGGGATGAGTGGTGTTGGGTGTGGGCCTGGTGCTGTGGTGAGTGGTTTTAGGTGTAGGCCTGGTGTTGGAGTGAGTGTTTCAGGGGTGGGCCTGGTGCTGGGATGAGTGGGGTTGGGTGTGGGCCTGGTTCTGGGGTGAGTTGTTTTAGGCGTGGCTGGGGTGAGTGTGTTCATACTGGGCCTCTGGAACTGGAATGTCTGCAGAAATCTAGCAGGTGGGAGGGAGTTGTCCCAGTCTTTTGTTTTTGGTTACCAGCTGTAACTTAGTTTTTTATTATTTTTTTGAAAAGAAGGTTTGATTTCTTCTCTTCCCTCCGTAGCTTTGATTTTGCAAACGCCAACATCAATGACGAGTTTCTCAACAAGATGAACCCGCATCACGTCCCTGATGTGGTAAGGGTGCTTCCTTCCTGCATGCCATCTCTGGTGTTCGCACACAACGCTAAATATTTTGCTAAGGCTGCCCTCTAGTGGGTTGTCTGCATAGAGGGCTGATATTTGGGAATCACTTGCTGTGGTTTAGCATACCCCGCAGACTTGAAGCTCCATAAATGTCCTTTATTGGTGCTTCTTGCTTGCCTCTTCATTTCTCTCACACCCTGAGTGATTTAAAGTCTGCAGTGCAGAGCTGTTTATCCTGCAGTACAAAGTGCAACTTCAGTCCCTGCTCACACACTGACATTTTTTTTTAAGATGGGGCCGGAGTCTTTCTCTTGCCTCTGAAAAAAAGTCACGCCATTCAAAGGATAATTCTTGGGTTGTATTGAGGATCCACCTCAACTCAGTCCTCTCACTGACAGCCACATCCTCCCTCTTCCCATTTGGTTTTTAATTCCTTCATGTAGAAGTGGCTGGCTGAAGATTTATATTTGTGCGAGAGCAGCAGAATGATATTAGATGTTGATGGACTTTTCCCCCGTTGGTGCACTTTAGGGGCTGTTATTGGCTCATGTTTGAGGCAGATATTGTTTTCTCTCTGTATTGAGTGGCCCCTCTGCCTGTATGCAGGCCGGCCAGAGGTAGAAACCGCCGGGGATTCACACATCTCTCTCCTCTCTCAGGTGCTGATAAAGAAGAGCTACGACCGAAGCAGACGAGTGAAACGCAGGAACTGGAAGCTGAAGGAGATGGAGAGGGAGAAGGAGGGAATGGACACGGATGATGAGAGGTAGGGAGAGGGGGATGGGGGAATGGAGGAGGAGGGGATTGGAGGGTTGGCGGAGTAATACATCGCTGCAGCCCCACTGTAGTGAAAGTACACTGTAAACCCCAGTAAGTGTGGTGTACTCAAATGTTTTGTGGAAACGGATTACCTCAAAAAAAATAGTGTATGCCAACTTAATGGTCTTGTGGTCACAGCACTTAAAAACATAAAAAAATAACTTCACCTTATTTTCTTTAAGTTCCTTGCACACAGTGCAATTAATTTGACCCACACAACTTTCGTGAGGTAATTGGTTTCCACAAAACATTTGAGTTCAACACACTGTCAGGGTTTACAGTGTACCGTTGGATTAACATTTATATCCCACCGCATGTAGAGGTTACCGCAGGTCTGCAGTTCAATTTTCTGTTGGTTTTACTGGGGATTTTCTCTCATGTGAAGGGATGTTCAGACACACCCACTCACTGAGGTATGCGCTGTCTGGTTGCCGATGTACACATTTTTAGCACTGATGTTTTCCACTTTTCTCAGACAATATCTGGACTTCCTGGAGGACCTTGAGGAGGATGAAGCCCTGCGGAAGAACGTAAACATCTTCAGAGGTGAGAGGCGGCGGCGCTCGGTCCTGCTGAGCTGCATCTCTGAGGATTGGTTTGGTTTATATGGTGCCGGATATTTATTACTGAGACTTAGGTAGGAAAAAAATGTGATTGTAATTCATACACCTGCCATTGGAAAAGGATGGGAATTTTCTAAATCAACAGAAATTCTGTGGAATCAGTGAAACTGGGAAAAATACTCACTGAATATGACCTGCATGTTATAGTTCATAACATCAACCACCTTTTTTTTTTTTTTTTTTTTTTTGTTGAAGTGACTGATTTATTGCAGAACTGATTCCAAATTCTGCTAGATTTACCATTGGCCTTCATTCATGACACATTGACGTTCATAACTTGCGCTTTGGTTGAAAGCTGCAGCAGGAACTTGGGCTGGCTGATGGGAGTGAAAATGAGCATCATCAGAAGCGAGTACATGGTGTATTTGTCATCATTTGTTTGCGATGTTTCTGTGGCAGATGCATCTAAGATTCCCGTGGAGACCGACACGGATGACGAAGGTGCTCCCAGGATCTCCCTCATGGAAATGCTGGAGGACCTGAGTCTGAACGATGCTACCGGAGGGGAGGGGGCTGACATGATGACTGAATAGAGCTCTCCTGTGTCACCTCCTTCAGCGGGAGAACACAGGAAATACACCGGCGGAGGGCCTGGGTGTGTCAGGAGCATAAACACTATACATGCAGACACTATACACCGAACCCACGCTCACTCACTCACATTCTCTCTCACACACACACAAGAATTATACAAATTTACTCATGCATGCTCTCACGCTCATTAAACCCAAAAAGGCTCCCACACTGGAGAGAGTGTACAGCAATAAAGCCTTACTCTAGTGATCCCTCAGAGACATATAAATGTAATTCATTATTTTCGAATCGAGCATAAATCTGACTCTTCACTTTTTGCTCATTGATTAAATCTTGCCGGCATTTGCGCTGGTTTTAATGGCTCATTGCGGCTGGGATGGTAATGGTTGAAAATCTCTGTGCACATGAAACTGTAAGAAATGTCTCTTCATCCTATCCTATTGTGCTGTGTGGTACAGATGATGCATAAATCTATTTGTGACACCTAATGTGTGATCAGGAATGCAGAACTAAAGCTTGTGTACAATCTTCATCGCTTCTGAATGTCATTTTTTTTAGTTTTTTTTTTTTTTTTTTCTTTGACCTCTTTTAAACCGCAAAACGAAGCAAGTATTTTGTGTGGCTACCTGGACCTGATGGGTATTGAAGCTGCATAATAATTTGAGGCCACTATCTAGTTGAATTTCCTTAAGTCAAACAGCAGGTGGCAGGATTGAGCTGGTATAATAATAAGCCACCACAGAGGAATAACTGCATGCCCCTAGGAAGGATAAGGATAAGCCCCTTTGACAGGTTGAGTGCCAAGCATTTCAAGTTTCATTTATGCAGATGATGGAGTGTTTTTCTTTTCAATTTTCCCATCCTGCGTAGGTCTCCTTGTGGATACTGTATATTGTCAATTCTGTGCTCATGATAGTTGAGGTTGGATAAGGCAGGACTGTATGGTCTGCCCTTTGAAACAAGCGTACACATTGCGTTGGCTCATCTACACAGCCAGATATATGATTTCACTGAATAAGTTTAGCATAATCCAAAGCCTGCAAATGCAGTGCAGTTGAAACTAAAGGTTATAATGGTGTTACTAATAATGATGAAGCCATGTCAAGCTAGGATTTTGATCTCCTCTGCTCTAATCTGAGAATAAATGTACAGGTTTCCCCTCACAAAATCACACGATGCAGTTCTGACATCTATGTGCAATATGGCCCTTGAAAGAATGGTTTAGAGGGCAGATTCTGTAGGATATTCCAAATTTAAATTAATTCCTCTCAATTCTTTTCTTGGTAGTGTATTCTACATCTTGACATGACATATATTTTCCAGCTTGGTTCGCTCTTGGCACTGGATAGAAAACTTGGCGGAACATTTCTGAGTTCAGGTGCATTATACTGTATGTCAGGGATTGCATTAGTGAGCCAGTCATGCTGGGTGGTCCTTCGTCAGGGCTGACGGTGTGACCGCCAAGTTGCCTTGCTTGTAAGGGCCAGTGCCTCTCATCATCTAATCTATGTATATAAGACATTGAACAAGTGCACACTTACTGATTAGTCCATAGGCTCACACAAAGCCACGCCCTGATACTGAACCTTTGTCATTACCTTTTTTGTGTCGTCTTGAATCACTGGCTTCAGAAATGGCTTCATTATGACTTTGCAAATTTTCTGCAGTTAATGAATGGAAGCTTTTACTGAATACCTCTGTTGTGTTATTTTCCCTCAAATGAGTAATTTTGGCAGTTTCGGGGATGTGTGTGTGAAACAAGAATCACTCTCAACTCTCACCTGGTATTAATCAGTGCCCATGAAATACTCCCCTCACCTTTACTCCTGCATCACCTGTCTGAACTGTTGATGCGAGGCTGGATGGATCCATGTATTTGTGTTTTTTACACTGAGTTTTGACTCAGCTATTTTTGTCCAATCTCCTGCCCAGTTTTTGTGAGCCTTTAGTCATTGTATATTGAGTGGAACATGGTGTGGAATGGGGGAGGGAGAGGAAGAACAGATCCACTAGAAGTAACTGTGGAGACTGTTGGAAGTAGGGGATAAGTTGTGAGGAAAAGGAAAAATGGGAATTGCAGAGATATCCATTGACTCTGCTTACCATACAGGGTTCACCCAATGGGTTTTTTAATTGAATTGTGCTAATTTTCATCTCGGCAGGAGAGTGAATGGGAGCTCATTTGAAATGTGGCTGTTAATGCTATTTAGCATATAATCTCACCCTGCTGCCCTGTATAATGCAGTTTGCTGAATGTGAACTAAATCCCTTCCCTACAGATATATGAACAGGAAATCCCTTTTGTCAACAAAGGATCTGGTTTACATGTGTCCGTCTTTGATGAATCACAGGCTTTAGTGTGGTGTGCTAAAATGGCCGCCTCTCTGCAGTGCAGGAGCACCAAACTTAAGTGATGCTTTCAGGCTGGTCATTAGAGCTGATTTGGCTAGTGAGTTTTCCTGCAGTGGACATCAGAAAAATGCTCTTTTGCATTACTTAAGCTGTGATGAGGTCACTTCCTCATTAGCAGACCTTAAATATGGGCTGTGTCCAAATAGTCAAAAATTACGTCCTATCCACTAATCTTTAACCACTTTTCTCTAACCTCTGCGGAAAACGACATAAGGTAAAGGATAGGTGTAAAAGGGAATTCCTAGCGGCTTAGGGAGACAACCGCACTAATTAGAGAATCCGAATGCACTTACACTAGGCAACGTGATCATGAGTCCCCTGCCCATCATATACGTTTCTTTACGCAATTGGCCAGATGAGTGGATGCTGCTGCTGCGCTGAATTGTGGGGCGGCGTCATCTCCTTTCTTTTCGAAAAGGATGGTTCTGTGTACCCTATGCTAAAGGCGGTACATTAGGAGGCACTGAGACACTTTTCCTTAACATTTAAAGAATTTGAGTCCACTTATCATGGCTGCCACACAATTATTTCCAGATCAGTTTTAGGAGTAAGGAACTTTCCTAGGCTAAAAAGACGATGATGACGATGGAGGAAAAATAACTGTCCATTTCTAGGGTAATCCTCCTAGTGTCCTCTCCGTCCAACCTCCATGTCATACAACCCCATTTTCAAAAAAAGTTGGGCATTTTGTAAAATGGAAATAAAGATCGAATACATTGACTTGCAAATCATTGAAACTCTAGTTACTTGAAAATAGTGCAAAGACAACATCGTACGTTGAAACTAAGAAATTTCATTCTTTTTTGAAAAGTATCTGCTCATCTTGAATTTGATGCCAGCAGCATGTTTCAAAAAGGTTGGCACAGGGGCATGTTTACCACTGTTTCATCACCTCTTCTTTCAACGGCACTCTGTAAGCATTTGGGTACTGAAGAGACCAATTGCTGTGGTTTTGAAAGCAAAATCGTTTCCCAGTTTTGCCTAATAACAGGGTTTCAGCTGCACAGCACTTCACCTCCTTTGTCATATTTTTTGTTTCATAATGCGCCAAATGTTTTCATTGGTTGACAGCTCTGGACTGCAGGCGAGCCAGTTTAGCACCTCGACTCTAAGTTTGGAGCCATGATGTTGTAATCTGTGCAGATTGTGGTTTGGCATTGCATTGCTGAAATAAGCGAGGCCATCCCTTAAAAAGATGTCTGAATGGCAGCATATGTTGCCATCTGTGCAAGTTACCCATATCATGTGCACTAATGCTCCCCAATACCATCACTAATGCTAGCATTTGAACTGTGCACTTATAACAAGGTGGATGATCCCTCTCCTCTTTAGCCTGGAGGTTGCGGCATCCATGATTTCCAGAAAGAATTTCGTGTTTTGATTGATCAGACCGCAGGACAGTTTCCCACTTTTTCTCAGTCCATCTTAAATGAGCTGAGGCCAAGATAAGGACCCTCACGAAAATGAGATGTTCCATCTGAAGGGGTTATCCTTCAAATAAACAATGAAATGAAATAAGGCAGCAGCATTTCTGGATCTTGTTTATATTTAAGCAATATCACACGAGAGGGAATGATGTTGCTGAATATCATCACGGCTGTGATGCCGTCGTGGGCACGAGGTCACAGACCGAACAAAGAAATCATAATCCGATGTTGCTTATTGCCGTCAACTAATAAGTGGCCTTTGTAGAACTGTTGTAGAAAAGCAATTTCTCCCGATTCTTTGAATCTTTTTATGACGACATATACCGTGGTTAATGAAATCCCCAATTTCTTTTTTGCAATTATCCATTGAAAAATTTTATTCTTCAATTGTTGAACTATTTGCCTACGCAGTCTTTCACAGACTGGTGAAGTCCTCGCCATCTTTAACTTGGAAAGACTTCACCTCTCTCGGATGCACTTTATGTACCCAATCATGTTACTGACCTGTTGCTGATTAACCTATTTAGCTCCGCGATGTTCCACCAGATGCATTTTTTTTAGATCATCATGCAACTTTTTCAGTCCATTGTTGCCCCGTCTCAACTTTGAGTTCTTTTGCTTGCTTCAAATTCAAAATGAGCAGATGTTTAAAAAAAAAAAAAAAAAAATTTAATGTCTCACTTTGAACTTGATGTACTTTGTCTTTGTACTATTTTCAATTAAATATAGGGTTTAGATGATTTGCTAATCATTGCATTCAGGTTTTTTAGCTCCGCTGTGACGACAGTCACAGTGAGTGGAGCTTTTCTAATGCCGCGTCGTCCGGCGTCCGTCTGTCCGGCGTCAACTTTTCACTTCAAATCTGAATATCTCAAAAACTGTCTGATAACTTTTTTCTAACTTGGTGTGAGCCTTCTTTATGATATTCTGAATATTCACTGTGAAAATTAGAAAATTCAACATCCCGGTTTTTGAGAAATTCAGCATATTGGACTTAAAAATCAGTGTTTGTGCTTATTTTTTCAGTCTTTCATTAATATTTCAAAAACTGTCTGATAACTTTTTTGCTCTGCTGTGACCATAGTCAGCAGTCAGCGGAGCTTTTCTAATGCCGAGTTGTCCAGCGTTTGTCTGTCTGTCCGCCCGGCGTCAACTTTTCACTTCAAGTCTGAATATCTCAAATATTGCATCATAACTTTTTGTCTAATTTGTTGTGAGCCTTCCTTAGGATGTTCTGATGATCCCCTGCAAAAATTGGAGCATTCTACGTCCCGGTTTTTGAGAAATTCTGCATTTTGGACTGAGAAAATCAGCGTTTCTGCTCATTTTTTCAGTCTTTCATTAATATCTCAAAAACTGTCTGATAACTTTTTGTCTAATTTGTTGAGAGACTTTCTTGTGATGTCCTGAATATCCCTTGCGAAAATGAGAAAATTCTACATCCTGGTTTTTGAGAAATCCAGCATTTTGGACTTAGAAAATCAGTGTTTTTACTCATTTTTTCAGTCTTTCATTAATGTGAGATAAAATATACTTTATTGAACCCCGTGGGGTAATTTGTCCTCTAGTTGTCCTCCCATCCTATAGTTGGGCAGCTACAGAGCAGCACTCAGGGAGCCAGTTCCTTGGTCAGGGGTACTGGTAGGAGTGTTCATATAGTGCATGTTTTTGTGGGTGGGGGAAACCAGAGTACCCGGAGGAAACCCACGCGAACAGGGGGAGAACATGCAAACTCCACACAGAAGGGCCCCAGGCTGGATTTGAACCCACGACCTTCTTGCTGTGAGGCAGTAGTGCTAACCACCGTGCCGCCCCATGTGTCTCTAGCTAGGCCGACAGGCCTTTTGTTTTTTATTATTTTACACAGCGTCCCATCTTCTTGGAAATGGGGTTGTACTTCTTGGGAGGAAGGGAGGGGAAGTAGGGAGGAGAGGCAACCAGGAAAGGAGGAGACGCACACAATTGGAATGCAGCACAGGTGATTTGATACCCGCAATCATGGCTTTGTTGTACTTCCTGTGTAATAATATGCGCTGAAATTCCCAGCATCCTCTCCTGCGTAGTAATCACAACTTTAATACCCAGCATCCTAACCTTCCTGCATTTGTTGTAGCGCAATTCAGGACAGTTAACAAAGTGGGTGCTCTGTGATTTCAGTCAGTGAATGGAGAATTTTTCTCTTGGCTGGGTGCTTTTCTGCAATGCTCCTGCAGTAGTGTCCTCAGCATAATTAGTACGCTCAATAGGAGCTTTGCAGAGACTGGGAACACATGGGAGCAACAGAGAGAATGAATGGGCGACGCTTAGCCTACATTCTACTGCTGATCAGAGGTATAACATCCAATATAGATACATTACTGTCATTAAGCAGGCGCTCTTTTCCTGGGCGACATATAACACAAAGAGCATCAGAAATGAACTCTACAAATAAAAATAAAAACCAGGACAGACAAAAAATAACCTGCGGGGACATCCAAGGTGATTTCTCAAGCGGGGATATTTGGTTTTGTCAATCGCGTGTGAACACAGGAATTCATGGGATTATGATGAAGCGAGGGGGTGGCATTTGTGTGCTCAGGGTGGAATGGAATTCTTTGTGATGGTTGGCCTGATAAGGGCACACGGGTGGGCGCAGTGGCAAAGTAGTTATTCACCGTTGGGACACTCCAGCCGGAGGGGCTCTAATCTCTGTAAACCTGGCCATCCTGCAGCGGTGCCTTGAGGGAGCCACAATCATATCTCTTCACTTCTGATCTGAGGCCTGCGATTTCACCCTGAACACTAACTTAATTGGCCCTTGAATGAAGATTACAATTAAGTCTGGTTCCCCTACAGGCTCCCATGACAGCTGAGAGTTATCCCCTCCCATGTTTGACAATGCCTCAGAGATTAAAATGTGTATTTCTGTGTGTGTGTGCGTGTCTGTTTGAGAGAGAGAGAGAGAAAAGCTGGACCTGGAGATACGCATTGGCTTCCACACCTACTTGTACAGTGGAATACCAGTCTTTGTAAAAAAAGTATGGACATACCCTTCGCAATTCTACATTACAAAACAGTGCGTATGTAACATTCACAATTCTCCATTAGAAAACAGAAACTCGCGGATCCACTCCCTGCTTCAGCATTGTACACGCCCCCTCCCCAGCCTTTGTTAACTCATGGCAAACATGTAGTAATTGTTTTTTATTTCTCTTGTAGTAAAACATGTCTTAGGTGACAGGTGGGGATTGTGTGTAAAGAGTATGTGGTAGTCTAGGGTGAAGGGCGTAGACTTAAGTTTTGTGTCTTGAAGGTTTCTGACAGCCCTGGTAATAAATAATATTTATAAGATTTTAACTCTGCGCACCAGAAGTCAGGAGTGTTGAATATGGAGGGCTCCAAATTGTTGCCTTAATTCCTTTGATAAATTCTACATTGCCTTCATTGGTCTGGTTTGTCTGAGGTGATTATAATCATAGTCCAGCTTAGAACATTCTTATGAAAGAGAGACTGGTTCACTTTTACTGATCTGAGTCAAGGGTTCATGTGCATGAACCACTGAACCTCTGTTGATCTTCAGTTAGACTTGCCTTACTGGTCACAATGGCTTCAATCGAAACAGGAACAGAGAAAAACTGCTCCATGGTAAATACACATGCTATGAGAGGTTGAATGAATACTGGGTCAATTGCTGCTGTGTTGCTGGTCTTCGATGAAAAGAAAGTATGCCTGTTAAGTGTTCTGTGCACCTGTTTGAGGTCATCTAAAGCGGCTGGAACAAAGAGTCAAATGGCTTTTACAAGTGTTGGAAACCCCATTGACAGTAGTGATCCTGCAGCCTCTGATCAAGCGACTAAGGTCTGTCTTTTTTTCATACCCGGACATTGATAATGAGCACAAACCCAGAGCGTGTGAAGCAATGGGGAGGTTTCTAAGGGAGCTTTTATTTAATGTATGATCTGCATAGCTGATAGCAATACAGTGATTGAAAGCATAGAAGCCAGCATAGATTAAAAAGAAAAAAAATAAATTACGCACTACTTGGCAGCTATTGTGTAAGGGTATCCTCTGAAATATGTGAAGATTTCAGTTGCTTTTATTGTACTTTAATGTTCCTCTTCAAAGCTGTGTGGATAGCCAGTGGGTAAATTCTGTGGTTACAACTCCAGGATGTGTGCATTGGTTCAAGGTTTAGTTTTGGGTCCCTTTTCATTGAACCAAATTGATCAACACTGTGTCAGTCCTAAAAAAAAAAAAAAAAAAAAAAAAGAGGAATGCATATGGACAATTTAATGTGAGACTTACGTTTCAGAAAACTGAATTCAGTTTGTATAAGGATTCTGAAAAATGGAACAATACAATCACCTCACTATTAGAGACAGTGTTTGAATTGAAAGAAAAAGACAAGCTTGTTGCTATGCAGGCATGGCAGACCATAGCCCCCACAAAGCTGTAAACATATACCATTCTCGCTGATCACCTTAGCAACACTACATAGGGAATCACACCTGCTGTCGTTAGCAGATATGGGAGCAAAACACTCAGGTATCCTAGTGAGCACGTGTTAATGTTGGGTCATGTTAGCGTCCATGCAACTGAGTGGCAGGGGACTTACGTGCAGGATTGCAGGTCCGACATATCTACTGGGATGAAGAAACAGTCTCAATTTCTAGTGACCACAACAAATGAAATTGTTCAATTTTATGTAGTGTTTATTCACCATCTTACTTAATATGGAGCCTAGTCTCATTCCGACTCATCGTAGAGTGACACTACCTGACCAAGTATCGACATTCGACAAAAAAAGAGGCTTTTGGCTTTCCTTTTTGATGCCAGTTTAAAACAGACCCTACCCCATAACCCTTAACTCAAACCCTAACCTTAAACTTCAAATAAGGATGCCAGAAGTCTTCTTTTCGTGGTATATTGACGCTTGGTCAGGTAGCGTCACCATATGACACGTCGGGATGAGAATGTGTCGTTATGCGCAATAAATTTACCAACAACATAAATAATGAATGATGCAACCCCATTTCCTGAAAAGTTGGGACGCTGTGTAAAATGTACATAAAACAATGCAATGATTTTCATACCATTTGAACTTTACATTTATTTGAAATTCGTACATGTACAATATATCAGATCTTGAAACTGAGATATTTTGTTTTTTGGAAAATGCGTGTTCATTTTGAAATTGATGCAAGCAACACTTTTCAAAAAAGTTGGCACAGGGGCATTTTTACCATTGTGTTGCATCACGTCGTCTTCAATCAACACTCCGTAAGCGTTTGGGAACAAAGGAGATTAACTGCTGTAGTTTTGAAAGCAAAATGTTTTCATCATCTTGCTTTATGTAGGATTTCAGCTGCTCAATTCTTTGCAGCCTCTTTTGTCATATTTTTCCTTTCATAATGCGCCAAATATTGTCAGTGGGTGACAGGTTTGGACTGTTGGCAGAGCATTTTAGCACCTAGACCCTTTTACTTAAAGGCCATATAGCCATATTGTAGTACGTGCAGAGTATGGTGTTTGACATGGCGTTGCTGAAATTAGCAAGGCCTTCCCTTAAAAAAAGCATCTGGATGACAGTAAATGTTGCACCAAAACCTGTATATATCGTTCACCATTGATGGTGTCTTAACGGATGTGCAAGTTACCCATGCCATGTGTACTAATGCACCCCCGTGCTATCATAGATGCTTGCTTTTGAATTGTTTGCTGACAACAAGCCAGATGACCCCTCTCCTCTCAGCCGAGGGGATGTGAAATTCATGATTTCCAAAAAGAATTTCTCATTTTGTTTGGTCAAACCACAGGGCTGTTTTCCACTTTGCCTAAGAACATTTTAAATGAGCTCAGGCCCAGAGAAGAAGGCAGTGTTTCTGGATCTTTTTCAGAGACATGCTGTCAGGGGAGGCAGTGACATCACCTTTTATCGCTGGACTTTGTCAATCAGGCATAGTACGTGGAAACAGGTTGACAATCAATAAATTTTTACTTTTTTTACCAAACAATTAAGACCTTGCCTACATGTAGCCTGTAATGATTAAGAAATGAAAATGACAAAAAGATTAATTTGCATATAAGCTTTGATTCAAGATGGCAAGGATGGAAATCTTAATAATTTTGAGAAAAAAATCTCAACGCAGTAATTCTGTGTATCGTCTCAATCTTTTGCTCCATCACGGAAATAAAAGAGCAGTGTTTCTGTTGAATTCTGGGTGACAAGACATGTAATTTTACCATCCATGAGTAAGTTCCTGTATGAGTAAGTTCAAACATGGAGCAATTTGACCTCATCTTTACATGAAGGTCTCAGCTGTTGGAGATGAGCGGTTGGATACACTGGAAAAATACGAATAGGCCTAACCACATAATCTGAGTGCTTTATGCAAATTAAGTTTTGTTGGCTGATGCCTATCTTTATTCCCACTTCAGGAATTTGTAGGTGGAAGCAGCATGTATCCTAAATTGATAGCTCTGTGAATTGACATAGGATAGATTAATTCGCCTTTTCAAATTGATTGCGTTACTAGGCCACCTGAAACGCCATTAGTAGGTCATGTAGCTCGTGGCAGTTTGACTTTTTGGGAGTCGAGAAGTGCGCTACTCTGTCTGGCCTAAACCGACAAAATCAAGCAATAAAGAAAACGACTTCTCCAATATAAGCGCATTTATCAAAAACCCCTGATGCGCTATCATCAGATGAACGCGCTACAGGCCCTGGGATTTATATTGCGGCTGTTGCTCACCATGTAAAACCCTTTGTGGCTAATAAAAGGTCTCTCAGCAGAATAAAAGATATTGTTCAATAGTTTTTAAGGTAGAGCCACCAATTCTAGACTAGCCCTTACTGAACTGGTTGGTTGGTTGTCAATTGTCTTGCTTTGAAAAGAACAGGCCCGCGTTCCCCTTCTCAGAAATAAGCTCATGAATAAATCTCCCCAGTAAATCGTCAAGTTTGCTCGTGAAGCAAGGACCATTGTTCCCAGAAAACAATAATAAATCGGCCCAGGTTGTATTTCTCACCATCGTATTTCAGTGTTAATAGTCTTCGAAATTGTGAAAGGCAGTTTAACTTGTTCCGTAGCATTGTCGCATACTATGCCTTTTGGTACATAAAATAAATCCCCTCGAATTGTGATGAAGGTTCGCATTTGTTTTGTAATAGTGCTTGTGCATACACACACAGGAGGAGATTATCACTTTGCTCACGCACACCAGCACTAGAATACAAATGGATATTATTCTGAATGTAATGGAGTGCCTCCCCCTTTAGGAAGAGGCTATTCGCCCCGCAGCGCCTCGGCGGCAAAGTTCAAAGAGTGGGGCGGATTATAAAATGAAATCTCTTATTAGCCCAACTGCGGGGCAAATAGCAGAAGTGCTTCTCTTATCCGCCCCGCCGCGGTGCGAATAGCAGAACTGCTTCTCTTGTTGGCCCCACTGCGGCGCAGATAGCCGATCTCTTTCCCCCAATTCACCCCGCTGCGGTGCGAATAGCCACTTCCTTCTGGGAAAGGAGCAGTGTTTAGTGACATCTTTATTTAAACGGATTAACTTTGTGTTATACCGAGAGCAGTAACTAAAACATAAGACAAAATAACTTTATTTTGTACAAAGTAACTTTATTTGCAAAGCCACATAAGGGTGGTGAGGACAAATAATATCACAGTGTTTCTGCTGGGACTCCATGGTGAGGTTATATCACAACAGACAGTGCTCTGTGATTTTCGAAATCAGTCAGCTGGCAATTTTGCTTTCCAATCTGGCTATATTCATTTTAAAAAGCAGACCTTCCGGCGAATTATTACAGCAATACATAATTGACAAAAAGAGAAAATGTTGAACACAATATAAATAAATGCAAACAGAATAGTGACAGGCACTGTGATCAGCCAAGCTTTGTCACTATATAAATACAATCTAAACTGAATTCAAGTAAGTATAACACAGTTCCCCTGTATCTTTTGCCCTCACTGAAGAACAGTAATTGTAGTGTTATAAAAGCAGAAGTTCAACAGAAATCCAAGCA
Source organism: Gymnothorax javanicus (assembly GCA_029692085.1). Classification (NCBI taxonomy): domain Eukaryota; kingdom Metazoa; phylum Chordata; class Actinopteri; order Anguilliformes; family Muraenidae; genus Gymnothorax; species Gymnothorax javanicus. The sequence goes on along the minus strand of CM056195.1, from coordinate 22,685,817 downwards.
GTGATGTAGTAACATATAGGTTAATCAGTGCTGCTTGTCACTGATTGTTTTGTCTTCAGTTACCTTGCCAGTCATAGATTGTCACCTTTTCATTCTGGCCATTATTGAATCACTATGGAATCGCACACAGTGAACTCGTCCCTCACATAAAAAAGGGAGGGCCTAAAAACAGCTGCTTATCAAGGGTGACAGAGGACGCCCTTAAACAGAACGTCAATATTTGTTCATGCACGGCTGGGTTAGGTTACATTTTCTTTGGGCAGTAGCATTCCAGCAGTTAACAGAATGACGCAGTCTCTTGCTTAGAGTGAAGTATTTTAACTGTCAGTCAAAGCTTGGGCAAAGAAATATAAAAACACTTATGTGGGGTAAATGCCTCAGTTACTATATAAATTATGAGCGTTAAACCTGATATTCTTTCTGTTATTGGCTCTTCAGTATTGCTTTTTATGAAAGATTAGAACCCCCTATTATGTCTCTATAATATTAATATTACTTATCGGTGGTATCTGGAAAGATAATTCACTATTTTTATTTTTTTTTTATTTGGGGGGATATGTCTTCAGGGTACCCTTTTACTGCCTGCTCAACCTTCTGGTTGAGCACATTTTGAGTCAATGTATCTAATCAAGATACAATGAACTTTATCTGATTGGACTTTTTCAGCATAATGTTAGAGATGGCTCAATCGGGTAGAGTTAAGTTCAGCGCGTCTGTCAATTAAGTACAGTGATTTAAAAAAAACGTGCTTTACCGGAAGGTTAAGCAGGCACTTAAAGGATAAGGATGTCAACATTCATGCATGTGCAAGTGTTCTGTACTGACTGAGGTTTTGTTAATGTCAAGCACCTGTTTGTTGGCTCGGGAAAGACTGAAAAGGCTGGGAGTCTCACTGTTCCAGAAATGGTGGACGGGGGAACACGCGGTTACACTTGAATGCGAATCAGTGGTCTAGGTTTGGAAAGATCCATCATGCAAACCACAGAATGATATGCAGTCATACTGGACAGATATCCTTTAGTAAACAGGGTCACATAAAAGTTGGTAAAAATTGAATGCTGCATGCTAATCTTCAGTTAATGTCCGCACAACAACTGCTAGATGATAGGAAAATGAGCAGAGAGATGGCATTGTCACCCGTAATTCGCTTAGTTGGAGCATGCACAGAAGCTGGAGTTTTTTTTTTTAACTTCTTTTTAAGCTCTTCAGTTTTTTTTCTTCTGTAGAACTGGGTTCTGTGTCAGTGGGGGTGCCCAGTAACCCCTCTCCTTTTAGTTCATAAGCGCCACCGTGCTCTCCTCCTGTCCCCCACAGAGCCCGGAGAAGAACTCCAGTGCCAGCCGTACGTGAATGGGCACAAAGACGTAGGAGGTGTAGATGACCATGGCCACCATGGTGAAAAAGATGGTGTTGAAAATTGATTGCTCCCAGGGCTCCAGGACGTAGATCCCAGTGATGAGCAGGTACTGGTAATACAGCCAGCACAGGTACTCCTTTAGATTCTTCACATCCATTCTGGATTGTTATGCCACGCTGGCCGCAGAAGTCACAATGCGCATTATGCAAACACAGGCACACAAACACACACACAGACAGAACAGACAACACAACACGGAATAAACATGATGACACGAAGTAAACTTGCATTTCTTGATATCCCTCCTAAGTCTGTCAGATTGTGAATGTTCCAAACATTATATGTTTTGTGAAAAATATTAATTTGAGAACTTCACAGAGAGGTGAAAACCAATTCAAGGCAAGTTCTTGTTTTAGTTTAAGGTTATGTGGCTAAACTTGAGTACCTCAAACTGGAAAACCAGACAGGCTGTCAAGAGATAAACTATCAGAATAAGGTAACATAGGCGATCAAGTGAACTTCAGGACATGACCCATTTGAATATATATAATCTGTATTCAGATAAACCTCAACATTTCTGTCCGAAATACGTATTTAAGAGCCACCTTCCTATAGGCCTATTGCGTTTCTATTCCAGCAGTAGGTATATACGTCTCCTTCATTATGCATAAGTGTCCCATGCAGTGCGTTGATGAAAAACACATTAATGACAACAACCCACTGTCCCTTCCAAATCACAAGTCTTTTCTAATTGAATAGTTTACAAGCAAGTCCCCTAAGGCAGTTTATTAATAAATCCTCTTCCCTGGAGTCGGAGGTGCACAACTCCAATGCCCATTGCGCTGCCATACCCCCTGGGGAGTGGGCTCAGGCACATGCAGCCGGGTTGTGCATGCCTCGGAGGGGCTGAGACAGATCAGACACCTAAGGGCTCAGGTGAGGAATGTACCCTGAGGGGAGGAGGGCTAGGTAAAGCACGTGTTTGGTTAATAACGGCCCCATCTCAGTGACTGTTATTTGAGAATGAGGAAGGAAACAGAATAACACCAACAACCTACTGCACTTGGAATCCACTCCTTAAGGCGATAACTGACACAGTTGCCATGTCTCAAGAAAATGCACTCCGCTTAATAACCTTTATTTTCACCGCCACTAGGTCAGCGAATTATAACTCAACCAGTAATTAAACGTGAAGAAGTAGGTGAGCTGTTCTCACAATCACCTAAACTAAAGTTAAACTAATCAAGTCCGGCGTAAATTCTAATATCCTATAGCTATTGTTATTTGATAGCCTTTTTTCTTGGCTGAACAAATTCAGTCAGAGGCAATAGCCTATATGCCCAGTTGAATTAAAAGAAAAAATGTTCATGCACATATTTTAACCTCCATCACTATGACGCTATGTTATGACAATGCACCATTACGACAGATGGTCTCCGAGCGGGACGGTATTCTCAGTCAGTATGCCACGAGAAAGCTGGTGACCGTGGAACTGTTCCAGTCAGATTACTACACCCGATGGACGGCGACGAGGAAGCGCAGTATTTACAATAACGTGTCAGTGATTTTAATCCCCGTTCAGGGACTTCTGCGTGAACTGATATCAAAAGGGCTCAGGAAGCGTGCGAGTCCGTAACCCCAGACGTCCGAGTTGGCCGCGCTTCAACAAAGGCATTTCTATAAACGTAGCCTAATTTTAAGGATCATTAACATGAAGCACTGCACATTACGGCGTCTAAAACCTCCACTGATATCCTACAGCAAAGCTGTTTTAATCTCGAGATAATTACGGTTTCATTAAATAATTGAAATGATAATGTAAAAACGGTCTGCTTCAACCTCTCCATCTGACGCTCCTTCGGTGTTTTATTACCATGCCTTCTCAACTGTAGCCTATAGCTTACATTTTTGCACAGTTCGCAGATTTTACTTAAGATCGCCAAAACCACTGAAGAGGATGCACCAATGGAAAAACGAACAGGTCTAAGGATCCCTACAGTCAAAATGCAAGCGTGGTAAATCTTTTAGAGATAGCGATCCTTATAATAAAAGCCGCACTCACCTCGACAACAGCCAGCGGCAGCGCTCGCTCTGCCGTTCCGCAGTTATATTGGTCAAAGTTTATTACGGGATCCAGGAGACAATAGACTGAGTCCCAATAGTGGCCTACTGCTTTGTGTAAACGAAAAGCCGTCCAACCAGTTCGTTTAACGCCAGGTCATATTCGCTTTCTCCGTTTTCTAGTTTTATACCACACCCACCACCTCTGTTTACCCTCACCTGTACTGCAGAACTGATGGATTGTCCAAGCGCTGAGTGTCAGAAGACTAAGTGCGATTTAGCCTGCAGCCACTAACAAAACAACCCGAGTAATATTATCTGTGCTCAAGGTAACGAAAAGCACGAATCTATACACACCGGCACTATAGAGGTTTGACAAAATCCAGTTGAGAGAGGAATCTGACGAACTAGATGTTTTCACGGAACTTTACCTCACAGTAGCATCCATCTACCAAAATTTCCCATAGCGACATCCCCTTGATGCGTCGTGGTTGAACGTATCGCGACGCATTACCCCCTTCCTGAACAAACGGACAATATGTCTTTCTTGTTGAAATACCTTCTTACCATTCGGCGATAGTGGACTGCATTGTTCATAATAGGACATTTCGCAATTATTACCTTATTGAAGCGGAGGAATTCACCCACGTCCCCGTAGTCCACTGTGCCGTCCCTGGTCTGCGCAATGGTGAGGATTGCGCCAACTGCGACTGAAGGGAAATTAAATCTTAGACCAGACAAATTCAGATTTTACTGCGCGGCGACTGTACCCACACTTAAGGTACACGAACACGAGTAGAAGAAAATAGCACTTTGGGACACTGGGCGTGTTTAGAACGCAATGGAAAATAACGAATGTAATGTGTAGTCTACACTTTTCTCATATTACCGAGAAATTTTCAAGAATGTCGATACAAGAGTTAGTTTCAATCCCTGTCCGTAGTTACAGAACGGTTATTTGGCGTGGAGATTTCCCATAGTTCTGTGGACTAGCCGCACTCAATATTTTGATGGGTTATTCTGGGAATTGCATTCCATATGTAACGTTACGCATCGAAGTCTGCTCATAACGGTCCGCAGCGTCCTCCCAAACCCAACAGGCCATGTAATTAACGCAGAAGCCTACAGGAGACGCATTAAACAGAATGGTTAATCGAGGTTGTTAGGTCGTGACGTCGTATAAGGTACCGCGTGGCTGGAGTCACTCAAGGTTTTGGCTACGCTTGAGCTGCCAATTTCCTTAAAATGCCAGATATTCCGTGATATGGGTGCCCCATGATGGCGAAGGGATTTCCGTGGTAGGAACCAGCATTTCGGCAATTCGAAACATCGATTAGCTTCAGCGGTTAAAATAGAATGAACGGCTTTGCCAGGCCAGCGGTTTCTGCTGAGACAAGCCCCTCGTGATTTCAAGGTTCAAGAACCATTTGGCTTGTCGATCCTTGCATACACACTCAGTGTAGAGCGACCACAGTATCTATACGAATGGCTGCTGGTACACAAGGAGATTTACTACGACTACCCTGTCTGCTGCAGTGTAATATATAATGTATGATGAGGATGATCTGTGATTGTTTGTTGATGCATTACAATGATGGCTTTGGTGGTTGCTGTTGTTGCTGTAATATTTCAGAGGTGCAGTACAAAAGTATCTTCCTTTTGTCTACTTTGTATCTACTTAGTATCTACTTTGTCTTTTCATGAGTATGAACATTAATTTACTTTATATTATTTTATGCATTTTGGGATAAACAATTCTCTTGGCAGCCATTTCAGCTACCATGCACAATATTTCCATATACTACACTACTACTACTACTACTACTACTACTAATAATAATAATAATAGTAATAATAATAATCACGTCATGGTGGTGTATAGGCAAAAATCACAGTATGTTGTATTCAGCTTTCATTTTTGGGCCGTAAAGAACAGTTACATTTTTGAAGAATCTGAGCATACGTTATTCAGAAATATTATAGCACCTGCTGTTGCTGAATATTGCAGTACCTCGATTAAAGCTGCAGACCATTCTGGAGTCCAGTGAGTTTAGCTTTTTTCTGTTTCTGCTTAATATGATTGGCAAATGGTTTTTCACGGGAGCACAGTAATTATACTGCTGCAGTTGCAACAGTCTGTGGATGCTTGACAAATTTGTTTAGCCAATGTGAATTTAGCTTGTATTCACCCTGAAAAATGGAATGTTGACGAAAGGGGCTCTGTCTGGTTGATAACTGCTGCACATGTGAGCAAACAAAATGGTTTAGTTTGATTAGGCAGCGGGCGTCTTTCCCTTCTGTCTGATAGCCTTTGATAGCCAGTAATAGTTAGTGATAGCCATGTCGATTAGATAGACTGAATGTGTTACTTGGATACATGCCAGAAACAACATGAATTTATGTAGGACAGAGGGCTAAGGTATTGGTCCAGTAGTGCTATAGTCAATATTCTTACGCCCATCTCTCCTGGAGTTCATCTGAGTTATGCACATATGATAGTTAATAAAAACAATGCTGCACAGTAAAATGAATGAATTAGTAAATGACCAATGTCAAACTTCAAGTACTCCTATTTAGTTATTGCAGAATTACAAAAATGAGGAAATCTTGTCTACTTGACAGTAGTACATCAGCGCGCGTATGTTTATCTTCTTCTAAAATCTGTACATTTTCACACCACTGCTCAAACGTTTGAAGTCACTTGTAATTTTCGCATAGATTAAATGGAAGAACCTTGTGTCACAGCGAGACCATAACCAAAACATGAAGTCAAACTCTGCAAGACTTTCTGCATGTACTGTTACAGAATATGGAGTGACCAGCACAATCACCTGATTTAAACCTCATCAAGCTATTGTGAGAGCATCTGGATTGTTATGTTTGTGAAGTGTGCCCATCTTCAAAGACACATTTATGGGAAATAATGGTATCCACATTGAAATCCATTAGGAATGATACTTTGTAAAATAAATATCCAGAATGTCTAAAATTTACAAAGCAGTGATTAAATCTCGCAGGGATACAAATTGATAGACGCTTTAACTGTTATTTATCATTTAAAAATATTATTCCACTGTATACTTGAAATAATAAATAAAAGATCTTAAAATGCATGTTGGTGTTTATTTGATGCATTTTACTTTGATTGCACAAAATAGCAAAAGCTGCTTATATGGCAAGTGATTCCAAACTATAGAATGGTCGTGTATTTTACCTTCTCCTGAAACCTCTGCCTAATAAAACAGTTGAGGGTGCCATAGAATACCTTCTGAAAACATATATCCCTGAATGGTAAAAATGTATCATCATTTCTAAATTATTTATTTATTTATTACATTGTAAATAATCTGCCTCGATAAAATGCTTACACTTTTCTATAAGACCATCTATTATTGGGGCTGAGTCTGAATGTTTTTACATTTTTTTTTGAGGATTTCTGGGTCAATTACTTTTAAAATGTTCTTATTCTTTCAGTTTATAAATCTGCTTTAAAATATTCCTTTTAATTAATAATGGCTGAAGACATTCTGTTCTTTGCTTAATTAGCATTTTACGCAACTGATAAAACATTCTCGAGGAGAGTGCAGATTTGTCTTCGCATAACTTTGATACAACTTCCTTTGGTAAGTACTCATTTTCAGCCTTAGGATGCTGTTAACATGTTCTTAATTTTTAGGTATTTTCAATCTTAGCATTCTTATTTAAAAAAGGCACTACTACAGAAGAGTGCACTTTAGAGCAATTGTGTTGACTGGTGAGTAGAGGAGCCATGATAAGTTACTGTAAACCCTGCCATCTAGAGGCTTTTCAGTGTCAATGTGATCATGCGCCATTCTCATCGGCAAACTATAGGGACGCTCCTACCATTGCCTCTGACTCAGGCTCTGGCTCTAGAACTTGAGTTGGTCCCTGGCCCATATACTGTGGCTGCCCACTGCTCTCAAGTGAGTAGGATGGGTCAGATATAGAGGAAAAATTATCCTACGTGGAAGTATAAAGTATATTTTATCTTGTCTGCAGTGGAGTTCAGGCAATTTATGGACAACCTTTTATCATGAGTGATCAATTTGTTCATCTTCTGCTCAGACACACATTGCCACTGAAGTTTCACTTGCAATGAGAAAGCAGTAACTATCAAAAAAGTTTCGGAACATCAAGTTCCATTTCTGAACAAATGGCATTATTTAAAGCAGAGAGAGAGAGAGAGAGAGAGAGGAGAGAGATGGGAGGAAGGAAAGGGGAGAGACATAGGGAGAGAGAGATGGGAGGTGGCACAGAGGAAGGACACGCAAGAGAGTGAGACAGGGGGGCATTGACTGAGATGGTTGGTCTAAGAGAGGGCACCCAGCATGGTAAATGGAGAAAGCCTATGAAAGTGCTCACAGGACTGGGTCAGGTTTCAGGGCGATTCACCATCATTCTCCTCCAGGCCTCGTTTTGGATGACATTGACTTGAGCGCTTGAGCAAAAGTGATGCGGTCCCGCCTCCCAGAAACAGCTTTAATATCACACATTAACCACTCGGCATCATCAGTGGTTCTGTCCCTGCGCTGAGCAGTGAGAGTATTCCCCTCTCAGCTGTTGACCTCCAGCACAGCAACAAGAGCCGGCTTGTCTACCTTCATAAAACTCTGCTGGTAAATATATAACTTTAAATTTGCTGCTAATGGGATGTGGGACACTTTAGCAACTTTTAATTAACTATAAAATTGGGAAACTTCAAGTTTAAAGAAAAGTACAGCAAAATATTCAGTGTTTCTTTAGTTTTGTCTGAGTTCACATTAGTTCAAACCATATAAAAGGTATTCTCTCTGTACAAAACTTTCCCTGAGCAATTTTCCCGTGGATATTTTTCATTTTTTTGGGGAAAAAAGGGAACGACATTATCTTAGAACGGTATGGTTAGTGAAATGTGATCAGAGTAAATATCTTAATTTGTTCATGTTTCTTGATAAGACGAAGACAATGTGCAGATTTTACATGTTGGTTTGTGGCATCTGTTTATTTAATGATCTGTGCATTAAAGGGAAAAATAATCTGCACACTGCAGGTCACTGTCATTGTTGATATTTTAATTCATTTCTTGTACTGGCAAAAAGTTACTATAGTGCTGTGAAAAAGTATTTTTTCCCTTCCCAATTTCTTCTATTATTGCTTATTTGACGTATTTACTTCTTTCAGATCATCCAACTAATTTTAGTATTAAACAAAGACAATGTGAGTGAATACAAATGCACTTTTTTTAGCCCGCTTGGCCGACAGGCCCAAGGGGCTTATGCTGTACTTAGGGTCATTAGTGGTCTGTTGTGCGTGCATGCGTTCGTGTGTGTGTTACGTCGTTTTAGCGCGATAAAGCTTTCAGTTTTCCACGGACCCTTTTCTTATTTTATATGCGTGTATATGGGCCCAAGATCTAGCCCGAGTTCGATTTTGGGCGTGCTGCCATTCTTGGTGCGGCCAACAGGTGGCTTTTTCTGCAAAATTTCAAACAGCTCTAGCTCCCTTATTCTACGAGCTAAGATGCTCAAATTTTTACTGTAGGCTGTTCTGCCAAGGGTTCATCGTACAGGTCATGGATTTTTGATTTGACCTAATTTTGAAGGTTATATAGGTCAAAGGTCATAAAATGTGCCGATTTCGTTTCAGCACCATAGCGCCCTCAGTTCTCAACGGATCCTTTTTTCCTATTTTATATGCATGTATATGGGCCCAAGATCTAGCCCGAGTTCCATTTTTGGTCATGCTGCGATTCTTGTTTTGGCCACCAGGCGGCTTTTTCTGCAAAACTTCAAACAGCTCTAGCTCCCTTATTCTACAAGCTAAGATGCTCAAATTTTTACTGTAGGCTGTTCTGCCAAGGATACATCATATGTATAATGGGTTTTTGATTTGACCTAATTTTGAAGGTTATATAGGTCAAAGGTCATAAAATGTGCCGATTTCGTTTCAGCGCCATAGTGCCCTCAGTTCTCAACGGATCCTTTTCCTATTTTATATGCATGTATATGGGCCCAAGATCTAGCCCGAGTTCGATTTTGGTCATGCTGCGATTCTTGTTTTGGCCACCAGGCGGCTTTTTCTGCAAAACCTCAAACAGCTCTAGCTCCCTTATTCTACGAGCTAAGATGCTCAAATTTTTACTGTAGGTTGTGCTGCCAAGGGTTCATCTGTCATGGGTTTTTGATTTGACCGAAATTTCAAGGTTATGTAGGTCAAAGGTCGTAGAATGCACAGATTTTCTTTCAGTGCAATAGTGCCTTCAGTTTTCAACGGATCCTTTTCATATTTTGTATGCATGTATATGGGCCCAAGATCTAGCCCGAGTTCCATTTTCGGCATGCTGCGATTCTCGGTTTGGCCACCAGGGGGCTTTTTCTGCAAAACTTCAAACAGCTCTAGCTCCCTTATTCTACAAGCTAAGATGCTCAAATTTTTACTGTAGGCTGTTCTGCCAAGGATACATCATATGTATAATGGGTTTTTGATTTGACCTAATTTTGAAGGTTATATAGGTCAAAGGTCATAAAATGTGCCGATTTCGTTTCAGCGCCATAGTGCCCTCAGTTCTCAACGGATCCTTTTCCTATTTTATATGCATGTATATGGGCCCAAGATCTAGCCCGAGTTCGATTTTGGTCATGCTGCGATTCTTGTTTTGGCCACCAGGCGGCTTTTTCTGCAAAACCTCAAACAGCTCTAGCTCCCTTATTCTACGAGCTAAGATGCTCAAATTTTTACTGTAGGTTGTGCTGCCAAGGGTTCATCTGTCATGGGTTTTTGATTTGACCGAAATTTCAAGGTTATGTAGGTCAAAGGTCGTAAAATGCACAGATTTTCTTTCAGTGCAATAGTGCCTGCAGTTTTCAACGGATCCTTTTCATATTTTATTTGCATGTATATGGGCCCAAGATCTAGCCCGATTTCCATTTTCGGCATGCTGCGATTCTCGGTTTGGCCACCAGGGGGCTTTTTCTGCAAAACTTCAAACAGCTCTAGCTCCCTTATTCTACAAGCTAAGATGCTTCAATTTTTTGCCCACTTGGCCAAAAGGCCCAATGGGCTCATGCTATGCTCAGGGTCTTTAGTGGTGGTATGTTGTGCATCCGTGCATGCGTGCGTAAACTTTTGGCTTGTCTGCGCTCTAGCGTCTTCAGTTTTTCACCGATCCTTTTCATATTTCATATGTGTATATAGCGTCTTAAGGTCCTGACCAAGTTCGATTTTCAGCCCAATCGGATCGATACTATGGCCAATAGGGGGCGTTCCATTTTGGCCACATTTGGCCAAGCGGGCGCAGTGGCTTTGCCACTATTTTTAATTTATTGAAGGTGAAGAGTTATTCAAAGCCTATATTGCCTATGTGAAAAAACAATAATAATAATAATAATAATAATAATAATGACCTCTCCCCCTTACAACTGGTTTTGCCGCCCTTGGCAGCAACAACTGCATTCAAATGTTGGTAATAACTGACAATAAGTCTTTTAAATTGCTGTGGAGGAATTGTGGCCCACTTTTCTTTGCAGATTTGTTTTAATTCAGCAAAATTTGAGTGATATTGAGCATAAACTACCTGTCAGGCTTCAGCATGTCAATTCAATTTTAGTCAGGACTTTGACTAGGCCACTCCAAACCTTTCATCCTGTTTCTTTTGAATCATTCAGAGGCAAACTTTGTTGTGTCCCTTAGATCCTTCTGCTGCTTCCTGCTGCTTAACCCAACAGCGCTTGAGTTTTAGGTCACAAACTGATGGCTGGACATTCTCCCTCCAGATTTTCCGGTAGAGAGTTGAATTCATGGTTCTGTCAAATACAGCGTGTCACCTAGGTCCAGAAGCAGCACAGCAGCCCCAGACTATCACATTACCACCATCATGTTTGATTGCTGTTGTGTTCCTATTGTTGAATCTGCATTAACTTTACATCAGATGTAACTGGACCAATGTTTTCTGAAAAATTCAACTTTTCACTCACACAGAATATTATGCCAGATGTCCTGGAGGTCGTGAAGGTGTTTTTTTTGGGGGGGAAATGTGAGATGAGCCTTTGTGTTCTTTTTGGTCAGCAGTAGTTTTCACCTTTCAGCTCTTCCATTTTTGCCCAGTCGCTTTTTTTAATATGGAATTGTGGACACTGACCTTAACTAAGGTAAGTGAGAGTTGCAGTTCTTTAGATGTTTATCTGGGTTGTTTTGTGACCTCCTGCATTCTTGGTAGAATTTTGATTGGCTCCTGGGAGGGTTCACTACTGTTCCAAGTTTTCTCCACTTGTTGATAATGGCTCTTCCCATAGTTTGCTGGTGTCCCAGGGCCTTACCGGAACCTTAGAAATGGCTTCATAGCCCTTTCCAGATGTCAACAATTTTGTTTCTCATCTGTTCTTGATTTTTTTTTTTAGACTGTGGCATCACATGCTGCTTTTGCCTACTGCACATTGCCAGACATTTTCTATTTAAGTGCTTAGAATCAGCAGGGCTTGGTGTCATGCCTTTGTGTGTCAGGTGAAACTGAATCCAACTATCACTTTCATTTAATTTGTTGATTTAGAAACTTTTGGGGCAATTACTTTTCACCTAAGGCCATGTAGGGTTGGATAGCTTTTTCTGTCAACAACTGAAATCATCATTGAAAAACTTAATTTTGTCTTCACCCAAGTTATCTTTGTCTAATATTAAAATTAGTTTGATGATTTGAAACATCTAAATATGACAAATAAGCAAATAGAGGAAATTGGGAAGGGGAAAGTACTTTTTTCACAGCTATGTATGAAGTCTTTGTTCAATAAAATAGTCACCTGGATGGATGAATGTCTGTTCTTTTCAAGAACTAACAATGGAATGTATTCAAGAGAGTCCCATCATAACATTCACTTGTTCAATTGTATCATTACCAAGCATAAAATGAAACTTTCTTAGTGCCCTCCAGTGGTAAAAGCATGAAGTGGAAGCAGTATCATAATGATGTGAATATGCAAGATGAGAAACATTTCAATTCCTGAAAAAAAAAAAATACTCGCATGATCTGTCTACAAAACGTCTTCATGTAAAGATAATAGATTATTATTGTATTTGTAAGAGAGGGAGGAAAATAAAATTGGTATGTGTTTGCGTTTGAAGGGTTATGTGGCTGATCTGTGTTTGCATTTGGGTAGTTATGTAAATGATTGAATTTGGGCTGTTTTGCATTTTTTTTTTTTCCTATTTAAGTTAACATATTGCTAATTAGCCGGTGTTTGTAGTTCTTGTTCTGTATGGTGTTGCCCTATAATGCTGAGCTTATGATAAGTGTCAAGGTAAAGCAGACTGCCCTCTGGTATGGTGACAGGATTACGTTCCTGGCTGGGCCAGCCTATCGGCTTCATCGCAGTGGCTAGGGGCAGACCCCACATGCAGGGTGGTACGGGTGCGCACCAGTCAGCGAGGAACAGCTAGTTCAAAAGCACTTTAAATTAAGATCGGATATCACCCTCGTTGTTACTGGAGGCCTTCAACAGTGCCAGTGTCGGAAGGCTGGTAAAAACGTTTGGCCTTGGGTCCTTCAGCTTAGTTCGAGAAAACATGACAGATAATGTGAGGGAGAGAAGTAGTGTAGAGAGGGGAAAAGGGGTTAAAAGGGAGAGAGACAGAGAAAGAGCGAGTTGTGCGTGTTTTGAGTGTTGGAGATCATTTCTGTGTGGTACAATTGGGGACCGAAGCTCACACTCGATGCCGAGCTTAAAGAATGCCGTTCTGCTTCAGATCAAACCAAGGCTGCGTGCTGAGGATGGGGTTTCTGCTTTTTTTTGGCCCTGTGCAATTAGAGAGAACTAGAGAGCGCACTTAGGGTATCATGTGACGCCGATGATTATTGAGACTGAGACAAAGCTCACTCTCTTATCCTCTGCCCCCTCTCTTTCTCCTTTTCTCGCTCCCACTCTTTTCTCTTTCTCTCCACTCTGTCTTTTTCTCACCATCATTCCCTGTATGTATCCCTTTCCCCCTGCATTTTTTCTCTCGCCCTCCTGCTTTGCTCGCCCCCATCTTTCTCCATCTCATCTCCTTCCTCTTTTTTTACCGCCTTCCCACCATCTCTTTTCCTGTGCTCAGCAGTGTAATTCTGCTTTTAAATGTTACCAAATCAAAGTTCAGTCACTCATTTGTTTAATTTTGTTCATTGCAATAAAAATGAGAAATGGTCCTATAAACTTATGTGAGACTTTGAATGATAACTTTTGAACTTGTTTTCACACAAAATTATCTTTGGATTGCTGCGCTGATATTTGGCAGTAATTTTTTGTGCCTTAATATAATAGAGTTGATGTCTTGGCTTTGTGATGGTATCTTTAGTCACTAAGTGGGAGTGCATACTCACGTTCTCATTGTGTGGCTTAACTGCTGCAAGTGCTGATTGAATGATATTTTCTCAGCTTTGTAGGCAAAAGCTTTCTTGGATAAAAACATGTAGATGGTAATGATAGCATCTGAGAACCATGGCTACTAAGAGGCAAGAAGGGGAGTTTGGAGTTACACTTGCTTATAGTGCACCTGCTCCAAGGGAACTCATATAAAGGAGGTTATCAAGAGATGCAAGCTACTAAATGTACAAAAGATGTGGTATAACTCGGTTCATTATTTTAGGAACATGCATCATCTCTTCCCACTCAGAAAAAAGGAAGCTCTTTGACTGAGATTTTTAAATTTGAATTCGAAAGTGATGAAATGTGGCCTCATGATGCTGGGCACTTGAGTCTGTGAGTTTGCAAACTAGCATTAAAATTTATCTGAGGCCATTCAAGGGCCTCAATTCTACAAATGAAGAGTTTGTTTCCAAAACGCAATACATCCATTTTACTCATTTTGTGTAAATCGGCTTTTTCTATGTTGGCATCTGTCACATTTTCTGTAAAAGCACAAGCTTTTGATCCCTTTGAATCTTTCGATGATGTTATGTACTGTCGATGATGAGACCTTCAAAGCCTTTGCAATTTGACTTGAGGAACAATGTTTTTGAAGTATTCCACAATTTTTTTACGCAAGCTTTCACAGGTTGGAGAGCCTCTGGCCATCTTTACTTCTAAGAGACTCAGCCTCTCTAGGACATCCCTTTTAGAGCCAATGATGTTACACACTTGATGCCAGTTAACATAATTACTTGCTAAATATTCTTTCAGCTGATTCTCTTATGAATTAATTGCTTTTTCAGCCCTTTTTTTTGCCAGTGTCCCAACTTTTTTGAGACCTGTTACAGCCAGAAAATTTGAAATAAACTCATTTTGTGGATAAAAATGCAAAATGTCTCAGTTTTAACATTTCAAATGTTATCTATGTTCTATTGTAAATAACATATTGACGCATGTGATCTGAAAGTCATTGCGTGATTTTATTCACAATCTACACTTTGCCCCAATTATTTCGGAATTGGGGTTGTATGTTTTGTCAAATTAATCGTGTAAATTGAGTTCAAGTTTACTTTTTCTATGCAGATCAAAGTGAAGAATAATGACCCAAAGGCTTTGATCAACCAGAGAAATTGGCAGAGTCAAAAAATTACATTGTTTATATACTTTAAGTTGTTCACAGTTATGATGTTTATATTTCCTAGATGTGAGATCATTCGCACGTGAATGTTTCTCTCTCATTACTAGGTCATGTTGAAAAAGGCCTAAAAAATGTTAATCTTGTATTCCTTTTTTACTGTGACAGTGTTTAAAAGTTGTTTCATAAGTATTATTAGTGAATAAACATTGGAGTTTCTTTAAAATGCGGTTTTAAGAGACTGTTAATTCATTTCCATATTTTTGAAAACCTGTAATCTGCAGATAGACACTGGAATTTTATTAATTCTGAAGTTACAATGGTCTATCTGCAAAATTGGGTACCCAGAATTCAATGTTGCCAGACGAATAGGGGAAAGTAAATTAGCCCAGTTTAGTCTCGTCGTATTCTAATTGTTTAGGGCAAAAAATCTTTTAATTCTGAAAAACCTGAAGGGGATATTTTTAATACCAAATCTTTAATCGCAATTTCCTTGAAAGCACAAAAATGGCAGATAGACCTAGTTAATCCTCGGCTGACGATATGTCAGAAATGTCAGGAATTGCTGCCTTCATCTCTGGGCTTGAGCTCATCTAAAATTGGTTGATAGCGAGTGGAAACATGCTGTTGTTGGACCAGTCAGCCTTTCAGATTGTTTATGGCATGGGGGATATCATATTTCCCAGGCCAGAGAAGAAGAGGACCAACCTGGTTGTTACCAATGTAAGGTTCAAAAGCCAGCATCTGTCATGGGCTTGGAGAGAGTTGGACCGCGCAGGTACCATGAACCCTATTAACTCAAATTTTCACTAAAGTTCTCTCTTTAGTCGATTTCAAGTCAGAAAAAGCATTTTTATGGTGTAGGATGATGTATCTACTGGTTGCAGTGCTTCTCTAAATGTACATCGCATTTATATTGAGAGAAATATTCAAACTCAGGCCGCCTTGTATTTCTGGGAACCAAAGTAGTACATCAAATGGAAAATATCAAGATTGTGTACATCATTTTATACACATTTCCCTGAAATTCAGTTGGATATGTTTGGGAACATAGGAAACCTTGGGATCACCACTTAGTATTTAAAATAGGCCCAAAGTTCCACTGGTTTGGATACTGTCTCTGCATTTGATGGACCCATGTATGAGTCCATAGGTTTTATGGAGTTAATCCTGAAGGACATACAGTGGGCTCCAAAATTATTGTCACCCCTGACTGGCACCGCATCAACAATACTTTAAAAAATTCTAAAAATATATATTTGTAGAGAAACACTGTACGATATTAATGTTCCAATGGAACTAACCAAAATCATTTACTAATTTAATTAAAAATTCGTTTCCTCCAAATCAAGGTTTCACAATGAATGGCACCCTTAAAGATTATTGTAAATGGCATCAACCAAAATTAAACCAGGTATTAAATTCTGCTTATTTAAGTTTTATCTAAGTGTTAAAGAACTGTATTAAGCCATTAAATCACTTCATGTTTCACTAGGATATAAAAATGAGGTAACACACATTCAATATACTTTTGTCATCCAACACCTTGAGGAAAACAAAAAACTATCCGTTCAAAAGCCAGCATCAATGCAGGACAATGCAAAACCACATAGTGCAGCTACTACAACAGCATGGCTTCGTAGTAGAAGAGTTCGTGTGCTGAACTGGCCTGCCTGCAGTCCTGATCTTTCACCGATTGAAAACATTTGGCTCATAATTAAACGAAAAGTCATTCAAAGGAGACCCAAAACTCTCCAGCAGCTGGAAGCCTGTATTGAACAAGAGTGGGATCAAATTCCAATGGCTAAACTCAAGAAACTTGTTTCCTCAATGCCCAGATGCCTCCACTCTGTATTAAAAAGAAGAGGGGATGCTACACCATGGTAAACAGGCCCCTGTCCCAGCTTTTTTGAGACCTATAGCAGCCATCAAATTTGAAATGAGCTAATTTTATGGATAAAATTGTAAAATTTCGCAGTTTCAACATTTGCTAAGTTATCTCTGTTCTATTGTGAATAAAATACTGGCTGGTGTGATTTGAAAGTCATTGCGTTTTGATTTTATTCACAATTTACACTTTGTCCCAACTATTTCAGAATTGGGGTTGTAATAATAAATCATTTAAACCCTTCGTATAATTAAATGTGGTACAAAGACAATGCATCAAATTTTGAAATGGAAATTTTATTGCTTTTGAAAATTTTCTGCTCGTTTTGAATTTTATGCCCATAACATGTTTCAAAACAGTTGAGACATGGGCATGTTTACGACTGCGATGCACTATCTCTTCTTCACTTTGTGAGCGTTTAGGAACCTAGGAAACCAATTACTGTGTTTTTGAAAGCAAAACGTTTTTCTATTCTTGCTTGATGTTGGATTTCTGCTGCTCACACTCCGTGGCCTCCTTTGTCATAGTTGTTGTTTCATAATGCCCCCAATGTTTTCTGTGGGTAACAGATCTGAACTGCAGGCAGGCCCGTTTAGCACCCAGTGCATAATGTGGTTTGGCATTGTCTGGCTGGCAGCATATGTTGCTCCAAAACCAATCTTTATCATACAGCATTAATTAGAACTGCAAGTTACGCATTCCATGTGCACTTCTGCTCCTGCATGCCATCATGGATGCTGGTTTTTGACCTGTGTGCTGACAACAAGCCAAATGGTCCATCTACTCTTCAGCCCAGAGGACACAGTGTTCATAATTTCCAAACAGAATTTCACATTTTGATTGATCTGACCACAGTTTTCCTCTTCGCCTCAGTCCATCTTAAATGAGCTCAGGTCCAGCGAAGGCAGCAGCGTTTCTGGATCCTGTTTATACTGCATATAGTTTAATCATTACATGGTAGAGTTTTAACTTGCAATTGTGAATTCAGCAACGAACTGTGTTCACTGACATTGGTGTTCAGAAGTGTTCCTGAGCCCATGCAGTGACTTCCACTACATAAACCTGTCTGTTTTGAATGCAGTTGGCCCTGAGGGACTGAAGATCACTTGTTACCAAGTTACCCAAAGGGTGAGGGCAAGGGGTATTGTTTTTGGTTCGGTTTGTTTCTGTGTTTCTGTGTTTGTGTGTTCATGCGTTTGTGCATTTGTTTCTGTGTTTGTTTGTTTGTTTGTTTGTTAACACTTTAGCAGCAAAACTAATGGCCAGATTCACCTCAAATTTGGTTTAGGGATTGCCACTGACCCAGAATAGATGCCTATTGAATTTCAGAAAAGTAGGTCAAAGTATGTGCGAGGGGCGGGGTTTGTTGTGCCTGGCACCACTTGTTCAATATTGGTTTTCGGCCCTTTCCCTTGCATGCCAAGATTTGTTTGGGATTCTCTGAATCTTCTAACAATATTATGTATCATAGATGACTAAATCATCAAATTCTTTGCAATTTTGCATTGACAAACATTATTCTGAAATTTTTGAGGTAATTGACCATTCCGTCTTTCACCAAGTGGTGAAGCTTTTGCCATTTTTACCTCTAAAAGACTCAGCATCTCTGAGATGATGTTTTTATACCCGATCATGTTACTCCCCTCTTGTAAATTAACCTTAATAGCTGTGAGATGTTCCACCAGGTGTATTCTTTTAGCATCATAAAACTTTTCCAGTCTTTTGTAGCCTCTGTTCTATTTTTTTTAAATATGTTGCTGGCATCAAATTCAACATGAGCAAATATTAACAAAAAAAAAAACAATAAAATTTTTCAGTCTCAGCGTTTGATGCTGTAGTTGTACTATTTTTAATTAATCATAAAGTTTAAATAATTTGCAAATTGTTGCATTTTAATTTCATTTCCATTTTACACAGCATGCCAACTTTTTTGGAAATGGGGTTGTAAATGTACCAAATGATGTTGGTGCACATGAGATGAAGTCCCTCCTCTCTGTGGTGGGTTGTCTGTACTCATTCACCTGTGGTAGCTGGAGTATCTTCTGGGTCCATATCCCAGCATGCAGTACAACCTGCTGACCCCCCCTTCTGGGACTGGCTTTAATCTTTCCACCCCAGTGCAACGAGGTTGAAGTAGGAATTCTTCCCGTATCAGGTGACACGCAGGTACCACCCCACCTGCCAGGCCCTTTCTGTAGATGGTAACGGACGAGAAACTGGTGTACCATATCACAAAGGCATTGAACCCAAGAGGGTAAAGATATGAGCCCACAGGTCCTGCTTCGACCCAAAATCAGCGCTCCCCCCCCACTTCCCACCACCAAGCATTTGCATTTCCTTGGGTTTCAAAAAGCCTGCCCTGTCCTCCTGTTGTAATGTGGTTGGCCAGAGCACTGGTGCATTAGAGTGACATGGCTAATTCAAAGGCTGGATCTGGAAGCTTCTGAGCTCTCCAAGGTACCATTTTGGGCAACTGTTCCTTCACAGAGTAAGTACAGAAAGTGTTGAATCTGTTTATTGGGCATGTTGAGTTTCATATTTTCTCAGTGAATTGCATTTAAGGAGTTTGAGCTGAGCAATGCCTGCCCTAAATATGTTTACAGTTGAAGAGGTCATCAGGCCACTCTGGCCAATGTCCTTTTACAGACCCATCAGACTCAGAAAGCTTTCCTCTCTAACTGCAGAGATGTTGAAAGTTAATGTATTCTAAGCAAAGTTCTAGGAAGGATGAATGCAAATTTGTACAAAAAAGAAAGGTAGTTTTTGTCTAGAGTGGTCATAATGTTTAACATCGGCTGTCTCTTGCTCTCAGTGGTGTCACGAATGCATGATTAACCTTTTACTGTGGATGAGGACCAGAGAAGGTGTGTGGAAGCCAAGTACAGAATAACCTGGTTGAAATCAAATGACTACTTGCCGGTGCTGTGCAGGAGAATTGTTGGCAGTAGATATTTCTCTTCTCCAAAAAAAAGAGACTTGAATATTTTCTGTGTATATTACGTGCATAACATATTTCATAGCAGTTTGAACTTAGCGATAATCCTGGTTTTGTCCAAGTGATCATTGTAGTGTCTTAACCACAGTATTATTTTAATAGTTCTTAAAAATTGGTTTCTATAGAAACTTCAGATTTTTCTTGAGGTATTATAATTCTCAAATTAGTCAAATTACTCTTCCACCCCCTACCCATTATGGAAAACTTGTCTTTCTTGTGATTAGACCAAACCTGGTAAAGTAAGCTGAGTCAAAGTAATCATTCCAAGATAACCAATATACAATCCCAATTCCGAAATAGTTGGAACAAAGTGTAAATTGTGAATAAAATCAAAACGCAATGACTTTCAAAGCACACCAGCCAGTATTTTATTCCTAATAGAACAGAGATAACATAGCAAATGTTGAAACTGAGAAATTTTACAATTTTATCCACAAAATGAGCTCATTTCAAATTTGAAGGCTGCTACAGATCTCAAAAAAGTTGGGACAGGGGCCTGTTTACCATGGCGTAGCATCCCCACTTCTTTTTAACACGGAGTGGAGGCATCTGGGCATTGAGGAGACAAGTTTCTTGAGTTTAGCCATTGGAATTTGATCCCACTCTTGTTTAATACAGGCTTCCAGCTGCTGGAGAGTTTTGGGTCTCCTTTGATGGACTTTTCGTTTAATTATGCGCCAAATGTTCTCAATCAGTGAAAGATCAGGACTGCAGGCAGACCAGTTCAGCACACGGACTCTTCTACTACGAAGCCAAGCTGTTGTAATAGCTGCAGTATGTGGTTTTGCATTGTTCTGCTGACATACAGGACTTCCCTGGAATAGTTGTCATCTGAAGGGGAGCACATGTTGCTCTAAAACCTTTATATACCTTTCAGCATTCATGGTGCTTTTTAAAATATGCAAGTGTCCCACACCATATGCACTAATGCATTCCCATACCATCAGAGATGCTGGCTTTTGAACTGAACGCTGATAACAGGAGGGGTGGTCTTTCTCCTCTTTAGCCTGGAGGGCACGACGCCCCTGATTTCCAACAAGAATGTAAAATTTGGACTCGGCTGACCACAGGACACTTTGCCACTTTGCTACAGTCCATTTTAAATGAGCCTTGGCCCACAGAACACGGCGGTGCTTCTGGATCATGCTCAACAATGGCTTCCTTTTTGCATGATAGAGTTTTAGGTGGCATCTGTGGATGGCACGGCCGACTGTGTTTACAGACAGTGGTTTCTTGAAGTATTCCTGGGCCCATTTAGTAATGTCAATGACAGAATCATGCCGGTGAGTGATGCAGTGGCATCGTGAGGGCCCGAAGATCACGGGCATCCAGTAAAGGTCTTCGGCCTTGTCCCTTATGCACAGAGATTTTTTCAGTTTCTCTGAATCTTCTGATGATGTTAGGCACTGTCAATGATGAAACCTTCAAAGCCTTTGCAATCTAACGTTGAGGAACATTGTTTTTAAAGTATTCCACAATTTTTTTACGCAATTCTTCACAGGTTGGAGAGCCTCTGGCCACCTTTACTTCCGAGAGACTCAGCCTCTCTAAGACATCCCTTTTATAGCCAATCATGTTACACACCTGATGCCTGTTAAATTAATTACTTGCTAAATGTTCTTTCAGTTGATTCTCTTATATGTTAATTGCTTTTTCAGCCCTTTTTTGCCTGTGTCCCAACTTTTTTGAGACCTGTTGCAGCCAGAAAATGAGAAATAAGCTCATTTTCTGGATAAAAATGTAAAATTTCTCATTTACAACATTTGAAATGTTATCTATGTTCTATTGGAAATAACATATTGGCTCATGTGATCTGAAAGTCATTGCATTTTGATTTTATTCACAATTTACACTTCATCCCAACTATTTTGGAATTGTATTATTTTGTCTCTATATTAGGACACTGATATTTGACTGAAAGCCTTTGGGTGAGACACTGTTTTTGGTTCTTTGTTCTCAGACAGTGAGATGAATATGACCTCTCTTGGCTTGGTACCCATGGCAGCAATGGTTCTGGCTTTCCTTTTGATGGCGGGTCATGTGTCAGCTAAAACCACTCAGCAGCCGAAGTACAAGTTCACCAAAAAGCCCCTTGGCCCACAGGGTCTGCCTTCGCTCTCTGTCACCAAGACGCGCCTCGTTACCAAGCCCGTGGACTCCCTGGCTACCACAGACAGTACATATCCAAGTGATTTCTTTCCAGAATATCACACAGACAGCACGCTGCCACCTGATGCTGGGCAGGAGAACTACACCCTAGACTACAACGAGTGCTACTTCAACTTCTGTGAATGTTGTCCACCAGAGCAGGGCCCTCAGGGCCCAAAAGGTGACAGAGGACCCCCAGGTAAAGATCCCCTGGGAGAGGGAGTGATCCATTTGGGGAATCTCCTTTGAGAACAAAGAGAAGTTAAAAAAAAAAAACCCTCTCTGCTTAACATTGTCCATTCCTTCCGTGAACGGAAGTAGCCTTCATCCCACAAAGTGTGCAATTATTGTGACAACTGTGTGCATTGTGTGTATGTATCAGTGTCAAATCTGCATTGAACTCAGCTGAAAATTTAGATGCCTCCTTGTAAACATTATCGAGTGGCAAACCAGCAGTACTAGTACTTGATTAGTAATAAAGAAATACATTATATGTAGACTTATTTTTTGATAAATATGTTGGATGACAATGATGAAATGAGCAGTTTTTACGTGACTTCTCAAATATTTTAAAATGTAATGAAATTCAATGAATCGGCAATATAAGGGTTGCCATTCATTATGAGATGAATTCGTAACTCGCGATTCAGCTGGTAGATGTAACTATTAATTGGGCATGCATTTAGCCGTATTGTGTATAATGCTACTCTGGGTGTGTAACAGGTCTGCCTGGTGCGAGAGGGGAGACGGGGGCCCCGGGAATCCCGGGTTTCGCAGGCCTACCAGGAGCTGCAGGACAAAAAGGAGTGAAAGGTGAGGAAGGCTAATTCCTAAAGCAAAACTTATAGGGCAAACATCACGTCCAAAACTGGAACTATGCATAAATTACATGAGTTTTCCTACTGCGATGCAAGAAAAATATTTTCTTTTATCCCACAAACTTAGTTAAAAAGACAATGAAAAGATTTATTACAAGATAGTTATGATGAAAATGTTTAGCGGAATTACAGCAAAATGCTTCGGACTAGATTCCATTAAAAAAAAAAAATCAGTTTTTCTATTCAGACGGCTGAAGAAATATTTTTACTGAGCAATATTGGTGGAGATATAAGCAGCGTGTTAGAAGACATTTATTATGAACTTTTGATTTTCCAAAAAAAAAAAACTACAAAATGTTTTTAGCTTTATTTTTCAAAAAAAAAGATTTTTTTTTTGTGAAAATCAGCTTTTGCCATACTGAACATTTTATAACCAGAGTGAAATTAATTGATGAAAATGTGCTAAAATACATTTATGAAAAAAGAATCTATTTATAACCGCATAGCAACATGGACCGTTTAGAATCAGATAACAAAGAAAGCAATGGGGAAGTGGAGAAAACAGCAAAGAACTGCAAAATTCTTGAAACTTGTCTAATGTTCAAAAACAACAAAAAAAATATAGGGCACTGGTGGCCCCAGAAGCTCCCGCCGTTAAGATAAACAAAATGTCGAAGTTTTTGTTGACGGACGCACGCATGGACGGATGCACGCACGGATGGAGCCCGATACCATAGCTCCCGTGCCACTCGGGCGGCGGGAGCTAATTAGGAGCCTGTAACTAAAAATGTTGATAAGATAAAGCAAATAGTCGAAGTTTTTGGTGATATTTTTAGGCCAGTGACCTTGAAAAAATAGGCCAAGGTCACCTTTAGGCACATCATTTGTAGGCCTTTATGAGATGCATGTCCAGTAAAAATTAGGAGCCTGTAACTGAAATAGTTGATGAGATAAAGCAAAATGTCAAAGTTTTTGGTGATATTTTTATGCCAGCGACCTTGATTAATAGGCCAAGGTCACCTTTAGGCACATCATTTGTAGGCCTTTATGAGATGCATGTCCAGTAAAAATTAGGAGCCTGTAACTGAAATAGTTGATGAGATAAAGCAAAATGTCAAAGTTTTTGGTGATATTTTTATGCCAGCGACCTTGAAAAATAGGCCAAGGTCACCTTTAGGCACATCATTTGTAGGCCTTTATGAGATGCATGTCCAGTAAAAATTAGGAGCCTGTAACTGAAATAGTTGATGAGATAAAGCAAAATGTGTTGACGGACGCACAGACGGAGTCCTATGCGATAGCTCTCGCACCGCGAGCGGCGGGAGCTAAAAAAAAACTATAAAAATAAAATGTTTGTCTTTCAACACAGATCAGTGAAACAATGTATTTTTTTTTTCCTGCCAAAAAAACGTTTGAACTTCATTTAAAGATTAGCTGTAACATGTTTGAACTTTATTTAAAAGAATTGGCTTCGGAGGAAAATAGTAAAGCACAAAAAATACAGTGACAAACATGGTAAAATAAATGACAAAAAAATCTGTTTGAATAAATGTAAAAAGGCAAATATGTTTCAGTGGTGAAACCAAGTGCATAAAAGTGGTTTCATGTCCATGTGTAAGAAACATTTCACAAAATTGAGGAAAAGGTGATATTAAAAAACAGATTTCTAATCATTTTTATCCAACTACCATTGTGAAATCAATTAAAGGCATGCATTTGAAGAACAGCTCAGTATGATGTAAACTGTGTTTCTGTTTTAAATGGCAATATACATATGACGACAGACTTGCATCCTGAAAGTGACAACATACAAAAAATTTGACAAATCTCATTTTTGATACAGATGGATAAGGAATCATGTTAATTTTTTCAACCAAATTGAAGAGGATAAATGGTTGTACAAATTTTGATGAAGAGATGCGTTTCAGTTTCAATGGAAAATTTTTGCGACTACATTTCATTTTGTGATAAAATAGATCTCAAACTGATGATTATGCAAAAATCATGCTGTATGTGCAGCAAAATGTGCCAAGGATTTTATGGTGAAAAATTGCAAAATATGTCCAAAAAGTGACAAAATCCAAAACAATCTATAGAATAACAAGAACCCATTCTTAACTAAAAAAGTGTTTGAAGAATATTGACAAATGTGTTTTATAGGAAAAAGCAAAACACTTGAAGCTATGGTCTTGTGTCCCAATTCTGAAAAACTATTAGGTAGAAATTGAGATTTTCAATATTTTTAGACATATGGGCAAGAAAAGGTGTTCATTCACAACATAACGACCATGATAAAACATACAACTGAAAACATATTTGAAAATATGATGAAACAAATATCAGCACTAAGTAATGGCAAAATGTCCAAGATGATGCTTATAATCACAATTTTCATTCAAAGGTAAATCAATTTTCATGTATTCCACACTAATCTGCAGTGAAATGGATAAAAATGTCTTAAAATACAATTATGTTGAAAAGTAAATTTTCCTCAGTTCCTACAAAATGTCTTTTGAACGGACAATGAATCAAAAGAAAGTACAGTAAAAAAAAAAATGCAACTGGTTTTTATGTGTCAGATGGTGGGAAAACATTTTCATTCAACAACACTGGTGGAATAAGATAAATGACATTATACATGAGACTACAGTGTTTGTGACAGCGGTGCTATGAACAAATTGGTGTTCAGATCCATTTATGAGAATTTTTTCATCTAAAAACTTGAAATGAGTGACTTTAATGTGAGAAGTTGTGATAAAACTAAAAAAATGTACATTAAATTGCATAAGCACACAAACTTTTTTTAATTTTTTATGTTTTATTTAAAAAAAACTGCACTCTAACAACCATCCTTTACTGAGACCTTTTCAATTCATTTTCAGGGGAAAAAGGTCAACAAGGAATTGCTGGAATACCAGGAACTCCTGGAAGTTTTGGAAAACCAGGAGAAAAAGGTTTGGTACTGAATTACAACCCCAATTCCGAAATAGTTGGGACGAAGTGTAAATTGTGAATAAAATCAAAATGCAATGACTCTCAGATCACATGAGCCAATATGTGATTTACAATAGAACATAGATAATATTTCAAATGTTGAAACTGAGACATTTTACATTTTTATCCAGAAAATTAGCTTATTTCAAATTTTCTGCCTGCAACAGGTCTCAAAAAAGTTGGGACACAGGCAAAAAAGGGCTGAAAGAGCAATTAATATATAAGAGAATCAGCTGAAAGAACATTTAGCAAGTAATTAAGTTAACTGGCATCAGGTGTGTAACATGATTGGCTATAAAAGGGATATCTTAGAGAGGCTGAGTCTCTCAGAAGTAAAGGTGGCCAGAGGCTCTCCAACCTGTGAAGGCTTGCATAAAAAAATTGTGGAATACTTTAAAAACAATGTGCCTCAACGTCAAATTGCAAAGGCTTTGAAGGTTACATCATTGACAGTGCATAACATCATCAAAAGATTCAGAGAAACTGGAAAAATCTCTGTGCATAAGGGACAAGACCGAAGACCTTTACTGGATGCCCGTGATCTTCGGGCCCTCAGATGCCACTGCATCACTCACCGGCATGATTCTGTCATTGACACTACTAAATGGGTCCAAGAATACTTCAAGAAACCGCTGTCTGTAAACACAGTCTGCCATGCCATCCACAAATGCCACCTAAAACTCTATCATGCAAAAAGGAAGCTATTGTTGAGCATGATCCAGAAGCGCCGCCGTGTTCAGTTCAGTTCAAAAGCTAGCATCTCTGATGGTATGGGGATGCTTTAGGGCACATGGTGTGGGACACTTGCATGTTTTAAAAAGCACCATGAATGCTGAAAGTTATATAAAGGTTTTAGAGCTACATATGCTCCCCTCCAGACAACATCTATTCCGGGGAATGCCTTGTGTATTTTAGCAGGACAATGCAAAACCACATACTGCAGCTATTAAAACAGCAAGGCTTTGTAGTAGAAGAGTCCATGTGCTGAACTGGCCTGTCTGCAGTCCTGATCTTTCACCGATTGAGAACATATGGCGCATAATTAAATGAAAAGTCCGTCAAAGGAGACTCAAAACTCTCCAGCTGCTGGAAGCCTGTATTAAACAAGAGTGGGATCAAATTCCAATGGCTAAACTCGAGAAACTTGTCTCCTCAATGCCCAGACGCCTCCACTCAGTGTTAAAAAGAAGAGGGGATGCTACACAATGGTAAACGGGCCCCTGTCCCAACTTTTTTGAGACCGGTAGCAGCCATATGAGCTCATTTTGTAAAATTGTAAAATTTCTCAGTTTCAACATTTGCTATGTTATCTCTGTTCTATTGTGAATAAATCACAAGTTACACTTTGTCCCAACTATTTCGGAATTAGGGTTGTAGTCCCTGAAACAAATAAAAATCAGATCCATGGAAATACACGCATCAGAAACATATCCATCAAAAACATGGCCAAGTTTAATCCTGGAGAAACCCGAAAGTGTTCAGCCAGTAACAGGCAGACAAGTCAGAAGATAAATGCCTATTCTTTACACGAAATGAGAAATGTCCTTTTTTAAATTAATGAGCAGAATTCAGACTCTGAATTAATGGAAATGTCATTGACGTTACAATTCCTTCTCAGTGTTGAGCTGGGAAGAGATAAAGACTTCTATCCACCAGGAACCAAAAAAATTTTGAAAAGTTATAAACAAGAGTATATTTTTCTCAAGTATCTTAGATTTGCCACAAAAATGTATCCTCATTCAGAATAAAAGCTCACAAGCTCTGTGTGATGAAAGGGCACAGCGTCGATTGGTCAGATTTCCTATCTTTGGGAATTAGTTTTGAAAAAGTACAGTCACAGTCATTCTAACGATATCAATGATTCCTGTAGCTCATCTTAAGTTATAATTGTATTGTAGAAATGTATCCCTTTCATTCTTAACTACATTCTTTGATTTTATCACCATAGTTTCTGGAAGAGACAGACCTCATTTCCCCATGTATTTACATGCAGGTGCCCGGGGCTCCAAGGGAGAGACAGGAGACTCTGGACCTCCAGGGTCCAGGGGTGCCCAGGGTTTGAAGGGGGATCCGTGTGTGAATGGCACAAAGGGCGAGAAAGGAGCTGCAGGCCAGGATGGGGCGGGGGGACCTCCAGGCAAGCCAGGAGAGAAGGGGGAAAGAGGAGAGTCTGGTAACAAAGGGGACTGTGGAGTGTATGTGGAGAGGGGACAGAAGGGGGAGAAGGGAGAGCCTGGGCCCCAGGGAATGAAGGGGGAGGAAGGTCCCCCTGGGGTGAATGGAGCACAAGGACCTCCAGGGATGCCAGGAGATCCGGGTAATCCTGGGTCAAAGGGGGAACCAGGAGGACGGGGTCCGATTGGCCCACCAGGCCGAGGGAGGAATGGCCCAAAGGGAGACAGGGGTGCCCCAGGGCTGAGGGGGGACAGAGGCCCCCGAGGATTTAAGGGGGCGCAGGGAACCGGCCAAGTACAGAGACGCTCAGGGTTCAGCGTGGGCCTGTTCCCCAGCAAGTCCTTCCCCCCGCCCGGATTCCCCATCAAATTCGACAAGGTCTTCTACAACGGCGAGGAGCACTTCAACGTGACCGTTAACAAGTTCAACTGCACCCACCCCGGAGTCTACGTCTTCGCCTACCACCTGACCGTGCGCAACAGGCCCCTGCGCGCTGCCCTGGTGGTCAATGGTGTCAGGAGGCTGCGGACGCGCGACACTCTCTACGGCCAGGACATCGACCAGGCCTCCAACCTGGTGCTGCTGCAGCTCTCGCCGGGGGACCAGGTGTGGCTGGAGACACTACGGGACTGGAACGGGGCTTACTCTAGCAGCGAAGACGACAGCACCTTCTCAGGGTTCCTGCTGTACTCCGACCAGGCCTGACACACCCAACCAACTGCTATCACCCAGTCTTAGGACGGTTGCGATTCTGCATTTTACAAGTCTGTTCTTTACCATTTTTTTCCAGTTTAGGGAGGCTATTATGTGCTAGACAACCTGTTCTTAATAAAACTTCAACAATGGATGCGTTTAGTCACATAAATGTAAAATTTTACAAGCATTTTAATTCCAAACCCAAATTAGGATTCTCATACTGATGACTTATGTTCCAGTGAAGGCTGTTATGGATACGGACACTGATCTCGAGACTAGGCTGTTTGGCTGAAAAGTTGACTTATATTTGATTGCACAATCATAAGATCCTGTTGCTTATTAATATAATTGACGACGGCATGGTGCAATCACATCAACGGCCATGTGATGTTGGTAGGTCTTTGTACACTTTTGAAATAAAAGCTTGCAGGTAACTAGCATTGATTCAGTATTGAACTGGCGACCAAGACCAAGTCCAAAACGTCTTGTTTATTCTTGCCTATGTAAATTTAATGCGCTGGATGAGAAAGTTGTTAACTACGCACATGTATAAAATATCCAAATGATAAATGCTTTATCATTCTTTTTGCTATACTTTGCGGACAGTCCAAACTGTCTTACATACCCTTTTACAACGGTAGCTGTGGGTGCAGCAGCTGGCTGCCTCACGAGCTTCGGACCTCAAAGTTTTTGCACGCAACACACTGACATCGGAAAGCAAAAGTCTTGAAGCTAAATTCTTCTTTTTCTTTATCTTTATTACAAAACAGAAATTATACAAAAATAGAAAAATAATAGACTTGCGACTTTTCTTAGTAAACTAACCTAAATTAGTGTGCTGGTCAAAAGACCGTGTCACGTCAAGGTCCAGTGGCTTCTGCCGTTTCGCAGGCTCACGATACATTTACACTATACACACAGCAGCCAATGAAAAAACACCATTCTATCGCGTCATTAGTCACTGGCCAAACCTTCATTCCACATTACAGCACGGAACAGAAAGCGCTTCAAAACCAAATATCTCAAACACAATATTGATTCAAATTATCTTAAATTATATGTGTAGAAAATGGCTACAACAGGAGCTGTCTGCCCATATGATTAAATGCCCCCACATCTCATTCTATGATCTTTCCAACTGGGATTGGACAGCTCAGCCGACATCTCTGAGTATGCTTTACTTTTTGCAAAGTTTTTAATGCCATCGTGAAACCACGGACATATGTGCACAATCCAGGGATGTTAGGCAAGCTAGAAAATTTTGCACACTTTTTCATACAGTGTTGCCTGCTCAACTTTCTGCAAAAACATTTTCAAATGAGCAGTCATTGACATTATGATTAGCAGACAGTCTGCTAACATTTTATGGAGGCGTGTCAGATTGAGAGCCATTTCTGACACGGCCGGGAGATTTTCTTTACATACCGTTTCCCGATGAATGCCTTTCACGAACGAGCGTGTTCACAATGCTGGTCATCATATGTGTAACACCTGGAGAGAAAAATAAATCTTTCTATATTCCGAAAACTTCAGATTTTTTTCTAAGTTCATAACCTATGCAACTGAGAACAAGATGTGTGGAAACAATCTTTTCACTGGAACTATCAATTTACGCTTCATGTTTATTGAAAATAGGCTTAAAATTGATATTTCTGCCACATTAGTCATCACTGAACCACAAAGCCGAATGTTCACACAGAGGAAGAAGACCATCTTTTTAAGTTAGTTTAGGGCATGGGCAATTCTATAGGAGATAATCAAATTAAGGGGTTTATCTCAATATTGGGTAGTCGGCATTGACAACTCCATAATTTTGTCATTTGCAAGCAGCTGCATCATTTCATTTTATGTTCCAACTAACTACTGTGCAGAAAAAAGAAGAAACTTCATTCAGGTTACTGTAACTTAGTAGTGCTAAAGCCCCATGGAAAACCTTTTTCCAGGAAGTCTACCATAAAGCAGGCAAAACGGATTAAATATGTGTGATGGACAGACATTATGGGACATTGGACATGTGATGGACAGACACTGTGGGACAGTTTTATGATCAGCAGTAAAATCCACAACAAACAAAAAATATTATTGTATGCAATGGATATTTTATTCAGAAGAACAACAACTTGAACACTGTGCGTACATCTGGCACCCTTCAACATGACTATATGGCCTCAGGTTCATAGACAGTTACGAGGTCACATTATTTTGAATAAACATTGAGATACAAATGAGGAAATAAGAACTACTACTCTGCTAACTTCAACGAACATATTAACAGCAAACAGTTGAAAAGGCTCAGGTGGATCTAACTACATCAATTAATATGTCATACACATTATACAGCATTGTTCATACCACTGTGATGGACAGACACTATGGGGCATTCCCACATTGGGAATTTGTCATTTCTGGTCTTAAAGGAGACCTATTATGTTGATCCTTCTTTTAATACATACAAGTAATGTTATAATGTTGGATGTCCACACTCAACCTCTGTAAAGTTTCTAAATATAAGATACAGGGGTTTTGCCGTAATCCGAGAACGTGATTTCCTTTCTGAACAGCTCGTCCCGAGATCTTCACGAGATCTGGGCAAAACCTGACGTCAGGTTGTGCCGTCCAATTAGTACAGACCTGGCCAGAGCCAATCACGACACTCGACCTGCCCACCCCGGAAACTATTATAGCAGGCACAAACAACCACGGATCATATTACGACTTAGTAGCGTCTACACTTCTGGAAATACAAAAGAAGAAGAAGAACCGCGGATCATTTAAGGTGCACTTTCGTCAGTATGTCTGCCAAAGCTGCTCGTCTTTGTTTTTTTAGATGCAAAAAAAAAGCTCAACTATTTTCTCTTCCAAAAGATGATGCCACCAGAAATCAGTGGGTAGCTTTTTTTGTTTGCTGGGGGCAAATGGCCAAACTCAATGGGAACGTTAGCTGTTTGTGTTTGCCATTTCACCGAAGACAGCTTTGTCAATAAAGGATAATTCGAAGCTGGATATGCGTCTCAGCTGCTTCTCAAACCTGGAGCAGTTGCATCGATCAAGCGCTCAGAGCCACAAGCTGTAAGCAATGATATAACAGCAAATAATGACATGTAAGTGAAGCCAACGTGTTACGGGTGGCTAGCAGGACTGCTAACGATAGTTAGCACTAACAGCTGGTCTCAAACGCAGGCTTTGTAAAATATCTGAAGATGAAGCCTGGATCGGTAGCAACTGTCCGTGACTCACAGACACAGAAGCAGAAATGTGCTTTAAGTTGCTTTACTGCATAAGCCTACCTTATGTGATTGCCTGATGAATGTGGCTGTGGCACTGCGGCTAACGTAGCTAGGTTACTGTTGCTAATGTTCGTGTCCTAAATATGCAAGAATAAATAATATCAAGGAGACATTCAACAGAAGGTTTGTGAACATAAACCTCATATGAAGCTAACTTTTTATACTTGTTTGTAATTTGGATGCTTAGTACAACTGTTCACGATAACGGAACTTACTGTCTGTAAAACCTGTACTGCAGGGTAACGTTTGTCTCTGTCATTGTTATAAATGCTCAGTAACTAGCTACTGCATATTAGTTGGCTTGCCATGCGCCTTAAAAAATGCTCCTGGTTAACTTATATGCAGTAATTCTGATGGGTATGCTTGTGTTACTTCGGTAAGCATCAATGTGGCAGTTTCATCACAACGTTGCCGGATTATAGCCACTACAGTTGAAGCTAACTGGAGAGGTGTTGTATGTGTCTGCAAGGTTGGGCTGAAAAGGCTGCAGTTAGACCAGACGTAGGTTTTTCAGAGCTCGGGGTATGTGTTCGGGTTTGTTTACAGCTACTGATAAACGATCATTTTACTTATCCATGACCAGGGTCAGCCGAGTACTTTGCCATTGTGTGGGTTAGTTCTATGAGGCTACCACGGTGAATGCAATCACGAAACGCACTATAATGTGTCTGGTATAACAAACGATTTCTCTGCATTGCCACGGCGGAATTTCATCCACCTTTGAAAATTGTTCTGGCAAATAAAAAGCCAAAAAAAGTGGAGATCGGATACGGATTTTTTTTTCGGTAGAGTCACTTGCTCCACAGAGACATCGCTTACAGTTTGTGTTTTTGTTCCAAACTCATGTAGTAGCTTGGTGTTGGAATTGCATTTTGTTTTGGTGGAAATGGTTAACAGGAGCTTTTAGCAAAGTTTCCTCCAGACAGCCAAGTGGGTATATAACATGACTATATAACAGTACAGCTACAATCATATGCATGCAAGGCGAGTAAGTACGAGCAAAACACTAAAATTTCAACTTGCCACTCATTGAAATCCTGCTGTAAACGTTGCTACAATACTTCAATGGCTTCCTCCTCCTGTTCGGGGTCAGATTCGGGATCAAACAAGTACGGTCTCACCGTAAAACATGCCACGGAGAGCTGTCCTGAAATATCTGCCATCTTGGTTTCCTGGTTTTTTGGGTCTGCACCCTCCCCCGGAATCGAAGCGGCCAAGCAACCAATCAGTGCAGTGCCTCATTGTCATAGCCTCCCCGCCCACTCAAAACAGCTCGTGTTTTAGGCCAGCACAGACGGGGTGAGAGAAGAGGTCTCACTAGGCCTGGATGTGTGTGGTTTTTTTTTGTAACTGAATTCTTAACATTATTTTAAAGACCCATTGGACATATTTTAAATGACTACATACAGCATTGTAGGGGACCTTTAAAATAAAAACAACAACTCTGCTAACTTCAATGACCACATTAACTCCAAACAGGTGAAAGGGCTCAGGTGGATCAAAGTACATCTTAACACATTACACAGCATTGTTCATACTACTATTGTGATGGACTGACATTGTGGGACAGTCCCACATTGGGAATTTATCACAAGACAAATTGAAATTCAATCCTGATTGAACATCTGAGAAAAATTATGATACCAGTTAGTACTAGTCAGTTCATCTTAGGTAGCAAATGGTCCTATAAAACTAAGAACCTCAATTATGTAATCTTGAAATGCAATAAAAATTGTTGAAAGAATTGTTTTTGGCATCAGAATTTCATCAATCACATTTGTTTTATGGACATCAACACATTTTAAGAAATTGCTAAACATGCCGCCGGGGTGCT
The DNA here is from genome assembly GCA_029692085.1 of Gymnothorax javanicus. Classification (NCBI taxonomy): domain Eukaryota; kingdom Metazoa; phylum Chordata; class Actinopteri; order Anguilliformes; family Muraenidae; genus Gymnothorax; species Gymnothorax javanicus. Next base: position 22,652,053 of record CM056195.1, on the reverse strand, counting down.
GCCCCATTCAATTTATCATATATATAATGAAATAACTAAAGTGTTCAAATGTATTCATTTTTGCAATGATTGCACATGTAGATGGATTTTTGACGGACAGACATTGTGGGACCCTTGGATTCCCTGGATCCATCAATTCAATTGGCTGCTGATTGTTTGCAATTACATGGCATTTAAAACTGGAGAATACCTGATTCTGATTCTTTGACACACTTCAGTTGATCAGGAGGGAATAGGTTGGATTAATTAGGGCATGAATCACTGCTAATCATCTGATGCAGTCGAAGGTGAACGTGACTGTCTGTGCAATGCTCATTTTACTCCAACCGTTGATGAATTTATCCTAAAACCTCTTTTAACCATTAGGAAATCATATTAGTACCAAGAGATATTGCATAAAAATAAGGCATGTAAGCACAAGTGAAAGTGTCCCACAGCATGTCCGTCCATCATGCATGTGATGGATGGACATTTTGTGGTACGGAAAGAGTAAAACTTCTGTGGTTCAGGGGCCAGTCAGAGTTTCGGGGGCAAACCTTGTGTACACATTCCTTATTAGTAGATATTTCTCCCACTATGGTATAATTACGATAGCACTCTCCAATAAGGAGAAATTTGCAGTGTTATGGACGGACACTGTGGGACGGAAAACTTAAGCCGTTATCTTCAGGCTGGTTACAAAGAAAAAAAAATGTGATGATGAGAAAATGTACGATTCTACAAAATCTATGATGAACAAAGTGGTATTCTAAACAATTTTAAGCAGGTAATTTAGTTAATTGAATTGAATTGAATGCTCAGTTCCCAAGGTAGGGTCAAATTTACCAATTTTTTCAAATTAGTGAAATGTCATTCAAGCATCCTGAGTACTTGAAATCTCAACGTAGATGTAACTTATTATATATCACTGGAAAGTAGAGTTCATTACGGATCCACTGGTATCCAAATTAACACTATTCCTCGCTTGTAGATTAGGTTTTTACACAGGTAAACTGATGCTCTTTTTCAAATGCTACATTTTTTTTTTTTTTTTTTTTTGCCAGAAAATGGTCATATTTTGGACAATAAATGGTTGCTGTAGGTACACGGAACATGCACTATACCTAGAATTGTCTTTGCTGCTTGATGGCATTGGGTGCAAAATAAATTGACCCATATCTGTCACAAGAAGTGGATTTTAACTTCGCTAAAGCTTCAAAAAGTTGTAAACTGGAATTGATGACCAGCATTATGAACACGCTCGAACCACGAGGAAACTCATCGTCAGACCACAATCATTACATACAAGCCAGACCCCAATTATGTTTATTGGTAATCATCTATGCCAACCTGAATAAAATTATGAAAAAATAATCATCATGAACAGTCTACCATAAAGAAACATTTTATGAAAGACAATCTAGAAAAGAAACACACGCAGCCATGTCTCATTCACTTATTCACCATGTAAACAGGGGCCTGTACTATAAAGCTGGATTAACATACCCGGGGTTTCTCTTAGTTATCTGGCTGCACTTAAGCAGACTTCCGCATTCCTGATAAGCGGTACCACAAAGCTTGTTATCAACTCGGTAACTGAACGCAGGGTTTTCCAAACTTGGTATGTGCGAGTTCACGTAAAAAGGGACAGTGTTTGTAGCAAATGACAAATTGCAAACATGGACAAACCGACTGGAAGCAAAGCTGCGTACTTTTCAAATGCAGATCAAGTGCTTTTAATAAAAATATGAAGAGAATAAACATATCATCCTGACAAAAATTAACACCGTTGCAGCTGCCAAATACAGAAAGGACAGTTTGCAAAAAATCAACGACCGTGTAAATGCGTAAGTCAATTATAATGATAACATCACTGCAAATAACTCCCGTATTCATGATTGTATGTGGACTATTGCTGCAAAAGTGATGATTTAATTTTACTTCCGCTGCAGTAAATCATGACAACAGGCGCTATGTAGGCTAGTGAGCGCATCTCTCTCCTTTTCTGCTTTACAGGATATGTTTGATCCAGCACGAAGCCTACTGGGTATAGGGATGTGCGTGTTTTATCGTTTATAATGTCACTGCCCCATCAGTAAAATTACTGTTGCGTATTTCATTAAATTGACGTGATGCTAGGATGTATTATGGCGTGTTTACTTGCTGCTATTAATCACCTCTGATGAAGACATACTCAAATTTAAAAGTAGAATGTTAGCGTCAGAAAATTACGTTAAGGAGCCTCCTGAAAATGTTTGATTCCAGTATCGCGAAGCGAACGACATTGCATTCGTGTCCAGCATTAAGGCGACGACTCTAGCTTACCCGTGGCAGTCTGAATAAAGACGGAGAAAAGTAGCAGCAGTGCTGTAGGTAGGGGGTTACCGCAGCGATTTAACACCGCGCTGAAACACGGTAACCTACTTCATTCAGCACTGCTCATTTTCTACTCTGATGGAAGTCTCAACTTGGGGAATAAGGACAAATCTGATAATGACGGATTCTAAATATGGTTAAAATGTGACATGGAAGGGGGACTGATTGAACTGTGATGGTCACTGTCACATGGATAGGCCAACTTGAATATAATGATCGAATATTGGCTATTTTACTGACATCAATGGTCACAAGTTTCAAAAACAATTACTCTGGGCCTATTATAATTGAGATAGCAACGTGTAGTGGACAATTCAGAATGACTGTTAAGGACGTTGATTTTCAATTTGGACGACTGCTGAATGAGGTGAGGAGAAATTGGCTGCAGACAGGAGCTTAGCTAGTTCGTAAGTTTGCTCCAGTGCTGGCTAGCTCCACAGACTTTGTTTCCATAGTAACTAGTGCCATGGCTTAGCTCACACGCTCTCTGCAACCGAAATGGGGCTTGAGATCAGGCTAATCCCGTGCCGATCCTGGGCTAATCCCTTATCCTGCCTTTGTGCAATAGGCCCCAGGTGTCTTACAGTGTTTTGAAAATAATTATAAATGGGCAAACCATGTCAATACTTGGCTAGGGATTTCTTTTTGTCCAAGATACTAAAGGGCTTTGAAATTTGAAGTTTTTATTGTTTGCTCTTAATTATGAAGAAAAAGTTACTTTCTGTTTTACTGAAGGGCTTGTGGCATGTATCTCTAACGTTTATTGGCATGACTGATTATTAATTAGTATTAGATCATAATTGGAGTTAAATTAGCATAGGTGTGAGTTTCAGTTGTAAAAAAAACCAAATAAAAAAAGATTTGAGATACAGATCTCTTATTGGCGATGTAGATTAAAGAAAAAAAAAGCTGTCTGGTAAAAGATGGGGAGGATTAGTAAACCTGAGTGATTACAAGTCAGGATATCAAGCGAAAAAAAAAAAAAAACCCATTTCTATGCCTGACCAGAGTCGTCAACAATACCGAATGAGCTCTCTGTTCAGTTCTGGGAGTAGTATTAATTGTAACAGAACTGGTTGCCTTTTGCTACCAAATGTCCATTACCCTGGTACTGCTTCCATGAGTGTGCTTTGGATCAGGAAAGCTCATTCCTGATTCACCACTAAATTCAGGATCAGTACTAAAAGAGCTCTCAGAAGAAGGCTTATCCACTGCAATTGCACTTGCTGTTCGACTGTCCATTTCATGGCTGTATTCTGAACTTTGTGAAATGGGCAAAGTGTCCGCTTTTGGGCCACTGGAGGCCACCCCGAATTGCTCTGAAAGAGAGAACACAACACCAGCTTATGTACCTGAGACTAAAGCAAACAAAACAATAGTAGATAAAAGAGGTTCCACTGCACACAATGTGGTAACGTTAATGTAATTTTATTAACGTTAAGGTTAATTTTATTTTAATAAAAATTTCATTAAAGTTACCACATTGTGTGCAGTGGAACCTCTTTTTATCTAATATGGACTTCCTTCCTGACACCACCTGGCACCAATGTGAAGTCTGAGCTGTGCAGGGCAATCTACTTTTTTGCAAACAAAACGATGTTCAGCTAGACAAACATTGACAACACTTCTGCTTATCATCCTATTTACAATAAACGCAGTTTAATGCATAATTACTATAAATTTGTTAAATGTGAAATTAAAAATCTTAAACAATGTTTGTATACAGTTAACAGAACAGGAAAATACTTTTGAAATACTTGAAAACCCTGAGGGCATCTGAAAAATGCTTGCTGATAACAACAATTCATCATAAAGGATATATATTTTTACCAAAATGAAAAATACATTTTGTGACCTTCTCAAAAGCTTGAAATTGAAATTCCCTGATAAAAGTCATCTAAATAGCTCCATCTGCATCATCCATGGTGGAAAAACAAAACAAACTATATACATTTCATTTAAATTTTCCTTCTAACCACTATAATTAAAAAAAAAAAAAAGTTCAAACTTTTGTTTGATTTAGACTATTTCAGATGGCTCTCAATTACAGTAAATTAATTTGGACAAAACCTCTTGCAGACAGGTTGCATCACAAAGTACTCCACAAAGCTCAATAAAAAAAACAAACAAATAATACATCCATCCATCCTCTATACCGCTTCTTCCTCACTAGGGTCATGGGAGGAGCTGACGCCTATCCCAGCTGACTATGGGCGAAAGGCAGGTACCCGCCCTGGACTGCTCGCTAATCCATTGCAGGGCGCACACACTGCTCGCTCTCCTCTCATACCTGTGGGCAATTTAGCATCTCCAATTAGCCGGACATGCATGTCTTTGGACTGTGAGAGGAAACCCACGTGAACACAGAGAAAACATGCAAACTCCACATAGAAAGGCCCCAGGCTGGATTCCAACCCACAACCTTCTTGCTGTGCCGCCCAAGCAAATAATCAACTTGAGCCCTCGACACAAAGGCTATGTCGGCAAAAGCCCCCAAGCAAAAGCTCCCCAAAGAGGTGTTCCGCAAAATTAATTAGTTAATTAATCTATCATTAGTAGTAACACAAAGCTCAAAATAAATCCAGCTCTCCATCTTGGCACATAAAATTTGAAAAGGATCTATAAAATAGTTTTTGAGTTATTGCGTTAACACGATGGATCTGTGGCGGACGCGGCAGCGATGATGACTCCATAATATCGACGAAATGTAGTTTTGCCGATATAATGAAAATGTCGGGGAAATTTGGCCACGTTTCAAGTGCGCACCCAGTATTTGGCTGACATATTTAAAGTAAAATAAAAATTTTAAAAGGTTGCTGATATAGGGGTGTTACAAAACTTCAATCTTCAAACACTAATTTCAGATGCTCATTTCAGGCAGGGAGCATTCATGTACTCACCATTTAAGACATCCACAGGCACTTTATTGCTCCACTTGGTTAGGCCCAGACCCCCCACCATCACTTTGCACTGGTACACCCCAAAGTCCAGGGGCACAGTGATTTTACTCCTTGAGGTGCTGACACCCAGCCTCCTGCCATTACGCCAGAAGTTGTATATCAGCTGCTGACCAGGCTGGGGGAATCTAAGCTGCGCTCTACAGCTCAGGAGGAGCACCTGGCCGGATGTTTTTGAGCTGCTGGGAACAGCCTCCAAGACTGGTTGTGACAGCAAATCTGCAACACAAATCCATCCACATATCTTTACCAGGACCAAGGTCCTTTATTTAAAACCCTTTAATCCTCCAGAAGCATCTTAGCCCACAAAAATGTCGCAGAAATGCATGCGACACAGACGTAACTCAAAGCCATATGAATTGATTACCATTTGATTTGACACAAAGACAGTTCAATCCACCTGTAAGCTTTCGGTTGTGACATAACTGATAACGTCGTAAACTTATTGCTTATTACTTGCACATCATACTGTGAAGCCACTATTCTAAAACCATGTCATATACTGATGAAATACACTACTCAACATTTGATAGGGATATTGAATATTTTGTATCACGCAGCTGTCATAACACATTCAACTGAAAAAAACGCCATCTTTTTGTACCATAAACGATTACATCATGCTCTGACAGGCATTAAAAGTGAAAGAAGATTACGTAAGAAAAAGGTCTTCTGGTCATTTCTGATTAAATCTTCCAATTCTCTTATCCAACTTTCAACATCAATTAAAGTTAATGGTGGGAGAATAATGAAAACTCGATAACGGGTACGGTATCCCTGTGCATCGATGATGCTCCGATAACGACGACTCATGCTCGTTATGAGCCAACAAATCTCTACAGTAGTTGAGGAAGACACGGCCACTCCTCCTCTAAGGCCATCACAAGCTCATCCAGCACCCTGGGTTGGACAACTCGTGTGGAAACTGAACACCCTCACATGTCCCATACATGCTCAATTGGATTGAGGTCAGGTGAGTGCGCAGGCCAATCCATTCTAACGACTGTCTCCCGCACCAGGCAATCCACCGCTACCCTAGCCTGAAGTGAATGAGCATTGTCATCCATCAGAATGAACTGTGGGCCAACTGCACCAGCAAATGGTCTCACAATGCGATGGAGGATCTCATCCCTGTAACAAGCTGCAGGCAGCATTCCATGTCAAAGGACATGGAGAGGTGTTCTTCCAGCTATGGATATGCCACCCCAGACCATCACTGAGCTCCCACCATATCTGTCATGCTCAGCGACCGGTTGCCTCTGGAATGCTTCTCCAACGCGTTTCCATGTCCTTGCTCTTTGGTCGGTATGGTCCAAACTGAAACGAGACTAGTCAGTGAAGAGCACTGGCCTCCAGTCATCCAGGGTCCAATTGCCATGATCTGTGGCCCACTGCAGAATGCCCTTCTGCATGACCGCACGTCAAAGGCACCCACAAAACTGGTCTACATGACCACAGTCCTGCCTCATGAAGACGACGACACAGTTTGTGTAGAAACATGCTCACCAGAAGCATTCCGCAGATCATTTCGCAGCTGCGTCGCAGTTTGCATCGGATGATATATTGCCTGAATGACCAAAAAAACGGATCATTGGTGGCCCCAGTTGCCCTTTGCCGACCTCCCCCATGCTGCCGGGCTACACTTCCAGCATTTTGAATGCGGTTCCACATGCGGTATACCACGCCCTGTGAAACATTTAAACTTCATGCCACCTGTTCCTGCGTAGCACCTTCCTCCAGCATTCCCACCCCCCTTTGCCAAGTCTTCATTGCTCAAACAGTGTCTTTGCGTAGCACCTACTAGCACACCAATGGACAGCAATGTACACGTCATGCACATGCAATGTGATTTTGGATGCATGTGACAATCAAGATTATTATTATATATAATAAATTATTATTAGATTATTCGTACAGTCCAGTTTGTTTCCCCAAAATGCAATAATTCACTGACCAGGTCATCAAAACATCCAATATCCCTATGAAATGTTGAGTAGTATATACTGTATCTGAGAAAAAGAGCCCCACCTACGACAGACACCGTAGTGGCCAAAGACTGTGCAGTAGTCCAGTGTAAGCCACGTCCCCAGGTTGCTCTGCACCAGTAGGATCCCTGGTCTTCCTGAATGATGTTTTTCAGGTGCAGCTTTGGATATACTGATCTCTGCAACTCAACATCATCCTTGTAGAATACTACCTCCGTCAGAAGCGGGTCACGTCGGACACGGCAGGTCAGAGTAACAGTACTGCCAATGAATGCAGGCTGGGGCGAGACCAGCAGAATAACCCAACCCGCTGCAGTAGGAGCAAGACAGATAGATTAGAAATCAGTAAATGAATCTGACTTCAGCCAGTGAAGGACCCATATAATGTACAACCCCTTTTCCAAAAAAGTTGGGACGCTGTATAAAATGCAAATAAAAAAAAAAGATTGCAATGATTTTCAAATTATTTGAACTTTCTTTGATTTATTTCAAAATAGTATAAAGTCAATATATCAGATGTTGAAACTGATAAATTTTATTGTTTTTTGAAAAATATTTGCTCATTTTGAATTTGATGACAGCAACACATTTCAAAACAGTTGGGACGGGACAATATAAGACGGGAAAAGTAGCGTGATGCTAGAAAAAGACAACTGCCAGAACATCTCACAGCTAATTGGATTATTTAGCAACAGGTCAGTAACATGACTGGGTATAAACAGTCTTTCATAAGTAAATATAGTGAGGGCATAACCACTCTAAGAAAGATCGCATGGGGAAATAGTTCAACAATCTAAGAATAATGTTTTCAACTCAAAATTGCAAAGAATCTGGAGATTTTATCCTCTATGGTACATAAAATCACTAAAAGATTCTGAGTTTTCAGAAAAATCTCCATACGCATGGAACAAGGCCAAAATTCAACTTTGAATGGCTGTGATTTTCAGGTCCTCAGGCAGCATTCAATTGAAAACAGACAGAATTCTCTGGTGGAAATCACTGCATGGACTCAGGAACACTTCTGTCGACCATTGTCAGTAAACAGTTTGTCACTGCATCAGCAAATGCAAGTTAAAACTCTGCCATGTAGAGATCAAACCATAGATAAACAAGATCCAGGAACACTGCCTTCTTCTCTGGACCTGAGCTCATTTAAAATGTACTCAGACAAAGTGGGAAACTGCCCTGTGGTTTGATTTATTAAAATGTAAAATTCTTTTTGGAAATCACGGATGCCATGTCCTCTGGGCTACAGAAGAGGGGACCATCTGGCTTGTTATCAGCAAACAATTCAAAAGCCAGCATCCATGATAGTATGGGGGTGCATTAGTGCACATGGCTTGGGTAACTTGCACATCTGTGAAGACACCATTAATGGTGATCAAACAGGTTTTTGTGCAACATTTACTGCCATCCAGGGGTCTTTTTTAAGGGAAGGCTTTGCTCATTTCAGCAACATCATGCCAAATGCCATACTCTGCAGTGGCTCTATGGTTCTATAGTAAAAGAGTCTGGGTGGTAAAGTGGTCTGCCTGCAGTCCAGACCTGTTATACACTGACAATATTTGGTGCATTATGAAACAAAAATATGACAAAGGAGGCTTCAAAGTGTTAAGCAACTGAAATCCTGCATAAAACAAGTAATATTATATTTTATATAAAATATAAAATATTTTGCTTTCAAAACTCTAGGCAGTTGGTCTACTTAGTTCCCAAATGCTTACAGAGTGTTGATTGAAGAAGACGTGATGCAACAAAGAGATAACCATGCCCCTGTACCACTTTTTTGAAATGTGTTGCTGGCATCAAATTCAAAATGAGCACAAATTTTCCAAAAAAAAAAAAACCAATAAAATATCTCAGTTTCAACATCTGATATACTGTCTTTGTACCATTTTCAAATAAATATAAAGTTTAAATGATTTGAAAATCATTGCATTTCTGTTTTTATTTACATTTTACACAGCCTGCCAACTTTTTTGGAAATAGGGTTGTGAAATGTGTACCTAACAGCCCAGAGAAGGTTTGATATTGAGGAACTCCAGTTTTCCCAGTGGACCTCCCTTCTCGACTTCAGCATTTGAAGCACACAGTTTGAAATTGCTGCTGTTATCTATCTTGCAGACCTGCTCAGGATTGTTCAAGCCTACTGGCTCTGTCTGTGTGCCCTTTACCCTCCCAAAACTCTACCTACCCAACTCCCTCTCCCTCGCAGCACTAGCTAACATAATTTTTTCCTCATTTGGCTCTATTCCCCAGCCAATTGGAGCGGAGCTCATTATCAGAGAAGGGACACCCACTCAAAATAACCTGTTCTTCAGCGGGGAGAGTATGACAGGCAGTTAATGGCGAAATTCTGGATTTTTATGGGGTTCTTTGCAAAGAAGTTTATAAACCTCCCTTTTGAACATCCAAGAGCATAACTTAAAAATAAACCAGCACAATATGAAAACATAAAAAAACTCCTTTGTTAGAAAAGACAAAAGAAGGTAATTGAAAATTAAGAAAAAAGAAGTGACGAGTTGAAGCCGCCATTGTGCCAGCATTGGCCTGATTGAGAAAGAATCTGAGGTTTACTCTACACCAGCCATACCAGCCACAGATATTTGGAGGGGGTGGCTGGGCAGGGTGCGGCGCTCCTGGGTATCAGATGTCATAATGCCCTGGCAGGAGTATTGCCCACTCTGCGTTAGTTTGGAGGCCTTCAGGGTGAGTCGATCATCCAGAGGGGCATAATTGTCAAACGGAGTCCCATCCTTCAACCACAGGTGTCTCCACTGAAGTGAAGGGTCTCCTGGAATCGTGCAGCTTAGGGTGACGGTCTCTCCCATGAACATCTCCCGCTCTCCCTGGGCGATGCTGAGCACCGCTCTGATGGGCCCATCTGAAGCCCAGAGAGGTTTGTTTTAGTGTAGAATTTTACAAGTAAGCATCTCAGAAATACACTGGCAAGCTAGCCCCAATATTTATGACTACCTTGATTTTACATTCTACCTACAGTAGGAATCGGTTCAAAAAAATAGCTGAACACTACTGTGAGTGTGACGTAAGAGCGTGTACCCAGTTCTAGTACCGTTATTACAGTGCACATACAGTATACAAGGGTCTTTGGGTCACCTCGTGCAAGGTGACACAAAAATTGACACACTTCGTGAAACCTTTTCATTTTATTTTTGATTTTTTTTGGGGATTTTCACCTTTATTTGGCAGTTACAGAGTAGAGAGAGACAGGAAAGTTGGGGAGAAGAATGGGGATGACATGCGGCGAATGACCCGAGCCAGAGTCGAACCCAGGTCGCCGCGGGAAGGACACAGCCTTTATGGTGCGCGACCGATGTGCCGATGACCGATATTAGATCGATGTGCCACCGGGGCGCCCCCTCATGAAACTTTTATCTGATTATCAGATTACGATCATACAGAACAATTGCCGAAAATCAAGCAAACAATGTATTTTTTCAAGTAGAATTAAACTATTTATTCCTACACATTTTTGGAGATTTTTCTCGGCTCGGCAGGTTTTGCGATTTCTACATGAAACTGTGCGTCTCACGTCTGTTTTAATGGCATATGGTGCATGTGCTCAACGATTTTGTACTCACTGTTGTTCCCGTTATTGACGATATTCAGCGGAGGTTTCACTGGTATTGTCTACTACTTATAGAAGCCCTGCCTTATTTTCTTAACCCTCTTGCGAGTTAGACTCATCCATACTGCTGAGCAATTATGCTTGCATTTTCTAAATGAGATGCTAGCCTGTAATTACCTCTAATTCTTTCGCATGTAGTGTTAAATTTGATACACTCGCAAACCAAACTGTCACTGAGGCCACTTTGCATCAGATCCAAGGCTTCTCTTTCAAGGGCCAGGGTAAAAGATATTCATCAAATATTGCATGTTTGCCAAAAGAACGTTACCATATTCAACCTAAATCTCAAAACTGATGGCACATCGTGGAAAATGAAAAATCTATTCACCCTCTGCTATACTGAACATAGTACAACACTTTATTCAATATTCTAAATTTACTAGCTAATTGAAAATGTACAAAGTCATGACTGCCAGAGTCCAAAAACGTTAGGAGAGTTGACTGTTTATCTCAGTGTATCATCAATATGTTTTAATCACACGACTTAAGCGTTTTGGAACTGAAGACACCAGTTTGTTGAGTTTAGAAAGCAGAATTTCCCCCCATTCCTCTAACTTGCAAGTCTTCAGCAGCTCCATTGTATAGGGCTTTCGTTGCCATATTTCTCGGTTCATCGCGTGCTATAATTACTTTATCAAACATAAGGACTACAGGCAGGCTAATCTAGCACCCGCACGCTCTGCATTCACAGCTACACACTCGTAATGTGTGCAGAATGTGGTTAGGCATTAACCTGCTGGAAAATGGAAGGACATCCCTGGAATAGATAACATCTAGATGGCCGCATACGTACATTGCTTCTAAATTTACACATCTTTCTACATTAATGGTGCCCTTGCAAATGTGAAAGTTTTCCATGCCATGTGTACTGACACAGCTCCATACCATGACAGATACTGGATTTTGGACTTGACACAGAAAACAGCCTGGGTTGTGTTTTTAATCTTTGGTCTGGAGAACAGAGTGGCGGTTTTTTTTAAACCAAAAACTGACTTTTTTCTGACCACAAGTCACTCTTCAAGTGTGCTGCAGTCCACATAAGATAATATCGAGCCCAGAAAAGACGACAGAGCTTTTGAACAGCATTGATGTATGACTTTGGGTTTGCATGGTAAAGGTTTAACCAGTATCTGTGGATGCAGCAGCAACTGGTGGGGAATAAGGTTCACCAAGGTACTTTTGACCCAATGTCATGACATCCATTACAGCTGCATGACTGTTTTGAAGAAAATGATGGCTGATGGATTGGAGATCACACGCATTCAGAAGTGGTTTTTGGCTTTGCTCTTTATGCACAAAGATTCAATCAGATTCTTTCCATCTTTTATATTACGCTCTGCAGAGGGTTAAATACCTAAAATCCTACTAATGTGTCTGGGGAAAAATGTTGTTGTCAGCGTGATGGATTATAAATTTACACATTCAGAAGGCAAATTAGTGAGCCTCAACCCACTTTGTTCTTGAGGGACTACGCCTTTTGTGGAGGCTCCTTTTACACTAACACAATTCGCTCACCTGTTTCACATCACCTTACCATAGCAACTTGTCACATTATTAGTCCTAAACTGCCCCAGTGCCAATTTTTTGGTGTCAGTAGCAGTCATCAGATTTAAAATAACCAAACATTTTCAATTAATAATTTAATTCACAAGTTAAAGCTTCATGTAATGCATTGTTGTGACATTTTCACAATAGAGGATGAGTGGACTTTTCAAAGTGCTCCTTTCTGATTTTTATTAGCATTTTCTAGTATGTAACTACTTCTTCAGAACTGTGATTGTACGTGAGTTTGCCAAACATATATAATATATAGTGCTGCACAAAATCATGAGTGGTTTTTTTTTTTTTTACAGTTTAAACTTTTTTAAAACGTAGTAATGCTCCATTTTAAATGTTAGCAAAGAGGGCCAGTGCTGAAGATACACTATACAGTCAAAAATATGTGAGTACTGTACTGAAACCTCACTGACATGCATAAAAAATTTACAGTTTCCAATTGGTAATATCTGGCATTTTTGTTGAATTTGCACTGAAGTGGTCAGTATGAGCTGACAGGACAGACTTTAAGCTTTAATTTGAGGGTATTTTCATAGATTTTTTTTTCTTTTTTTTAAATTTGGCATCTCCAATCCCACCCGAATCTGGAATGCCCAATTAGCGAACTATGTACGCAAGCTTGCTTGTATGCAAGCCCATGTTGCCATCACCAGAGAGCGAAGATAGTTAGCAGCTCTCCTCCGAAGAACGCACCTGTCAGCCACTGCTTCTTTACACTCATTGCTCGAAACTTCGCTAGTTCAGAGCAAGGGTGGAGGATACTCGAACATGAGCAAGCTTAGAATCTTGCTGAGGAGTGCCCGGCTGGCCAACAGGAGGCGCTTCAGCAACAAACAAAGCCACTATTCTAATATCCCAATATCCGACAGTCCCTCCCAATTTATTTCCCTGCAGCGCGAAGCCAATTGTGCGCTGCTCTGAAAAAGCTACCGACCACTGCCGGCTGGAAAGACCAGGGCTCGAACATGAAAATTCTGCTAGATGATTGGAATTTTTTTTCCCCACTACCCTAACTTAATTTTAATGGAGCCTTCAAGTAATGAATGTGGTAAAGGATTACACAAAGTTAAAAAAAATCCTGGTGGTACAACAGATTTGAATTGCTTTACCCTCAGATAGGAGCTGAAAGTCAGTCCTATCAGGCCATGCTGACCAGCTGAATCCAAAGTCGATGAAAATGTAGAATTTACAAATGACCATTTCTTATGCATGTCAATGAAGTTTCAGTAAAATGTCCTCATACTCTTGAGTATATCCCGTACATTCTTTGACTGACATTCAAGTTTTTCATACCATAAGAAACACTTTTTTTTTTTTACCTTGCGACAATGCCCATCCAATCACTGTTGAAATAACTGGAAACAAAGAACCCAAACATTATAACAGAGAACCGTGCATTATGAATATTATGTAATGCAAAAATATGCTAATGAATAATAAGGTGTACTCACAAAGGAATCGGCAGGCATTCTTCATGCTGATGGAGTGCCCAGTTTGTCAGAGTAAGAAAAATACTAGTTTTAATCACTCGAAAGAGGATATGGATTGTGCAAAGTTTCACTTGCTACTGAAATTAAAGCAGTCAGGGAAATGAGTCAGCATCAATGAACATTTTTCCACCCATCAAATTGCACAATCAAAGGTTAAGATAAATACACCCTTCTTCTGCAATCCAGAAAGGGCGATTCTGTGGTGATGTGGACAAACTTGTAGAAAATTCAAACTTGACTAATTATGCCATTTACCTACTAATTAACAATCCAATATGTCTACTTTCATGAAAAATGAGTGTTTTTATAGAAATCCTGTTGTTTCATATCAAATTGCTATTACAAAATACAAGTATTCACTCGTCAATTTTTCCTGTTAGGTATACACTTGATTTAAAGACCTGTATTTCAAGTGTTTTAGATGTTCTTAGATAATTTTAACTGAATGATTCATGAAACTAAACATAGATTTAACTATGCAAGGGTCAAGAATGGTTGTGAATATTGGTTATCCCCTAGAATAAGTCTCCGAAATACAGACGTTATAGAGCTGTCCCGTACAACACTTCAAGAAATAAACGTTTTTCTTGTGCATATATACTGCCAGCATGAAATCCTATTTTTAGTTTTCTCTGACCTCAGCCCAGTCTCATTCTAAATAAATGACAAAAGGTTCCCTCTATCATTTGTTACATTAGGAATATTCAATTATTTGTCTGTCCCGTACCACACCAGTGGACATCCCCTGTACAACACCCACTAGACAAATGCTGAGGGGGCGCTTTTGAAGACTTAGTTTTGTTTCCAGACACAAGATGGCATAAAAATGTAATTATGGAAAGTGGTAGAATTATTACTGGCCAAGATTTTTCAATTTTGTACTTTTTTAATCATAAAATTGTAAGCAAAGAGCCCCTAAAACAGTCAAAACATGGTAAGGAGAACCAGATGATTACGTTGGGCCTGAATTAAAATAGGAATATCAGTAAGCCAGTTAGCCAAACTGGTAATGGTCAGCCAATTATACAGTGTAATAAATATATCTAATGAATAGGATTTTCATACTTTTACCAGCTCTGGTCAATGAATGGTCATGCCTTGGTAAGGAAAGGGTTAAAAAATGTAACATTTTTGTCTAACCGTCTGGCTCAGGCTGGACAAAACTAGGTTTTCTCTAGTAATTTTGTCAGTCTGTCTTGAGAGCTGAAGTTAGATGGCAGGAAGAGGATTTATGATCAGGTAAATATATAATTTTATACTGCACCGTAAATTAATATAAAATATTAAGTAAATATTAAATATTTCGAATCAGAAAATAATAACCTTCTTGAAAGGGACTGAACCGAGAAGCATGAAAAGTGTGTGTGTGTGTGTGTGTGTTAATTATTAAAATTAATAAGTGTGTGCGTGTCACAAGGGATGACTACAGTATATACTTTAGAATATACAGTGCCGTGAAAAAGTATTTGCCCCCTTCCTGATTTCTTACTTTTTTTGCACATTTTTCACACTTAAATGTTTCAGATCATCAATGAAATTTTAATATAAGCAAAAGATAACCCGAGTAAATACAAAATGCAGTTTTTTATTGATGATTTCATTTATTGAGGGGAAAAAGCTATCCAAACCCACCTGGCCCTATGTGAAAAAGTAATCCCCCCCCCTTGTTAAATCACAAATTAACTGTGATTAACCACATTTTTTGAGTCCAGTTTCACCAGCCACACCCAGGCCGGATTACTGCCAGACCTGTTGAATCAAGAAATCACTTCAATAGAACCTGTCTGACAAAGTGAAGTAGGCTAAAAGATCTCAAAAAGCAACATGTCATGCCGCGAACTAAAGAAATTCAAGAACAGATGAGAAACAAAGAAATTGACATCTATCAGTCTGGAAAGGTTTGCAAAGCCATTTCTAAGGCTTTGGGACTCCGGCGAATCACGGTGAGAGCCATTATCCACAAATGGAGAAAACTTGGAACAGTGGTGACCCTTCCCAGGAGTGGCCGGCCTACCAAAATTACTCCAAGACCGCATCAACTAATCCAGGAGGTCACAAAAAAACCCATAACAACATCTGAAGAACTGCAGGCCTCACTTGCCTCAGTTAAAGTCTGTGTTCATGATTCAACAATAAGATAGAGACTGGGCAAAAAATGGCATCCATGGGAGAGTTCCAAGGCGAAAACCACTGCTGACCAAAAAGAACATGAAGGCTCGTCTCACATTTGCCAAAATACATCTTAATGATCCCCAAGACTTTTGGGAAAATATTCTGTGGACTGACGAGACATAAGTTGAACTTTTTGGAAGGTGTGCGTCCCATTACATCAGGCGTAAAACTAACACAGCATTTCATAAAAAGAACATCATACCAAAGGTCAAACATGGTGGTGGCAGTGTGATGGTTTGGGGCTGCTTTGCTGCTTCAGGACCTGGACGACTTGTCATAATTGATGGAACTATGAATTCTGCTCTCTCCCGGAAAATCCTGAAGGAGAATGTCCAACCCTCAGATTGTGATCTCGAGCTCAAGCGCACTTGGGTTATGCAGCAGGACAATGATCTGAAACACACCAGCAAGTCCACCTCTGAATGGCTCAAAAAAAAACAAAATGAAGATTTTGGAGTAGCCTTGTCAAAGTCCGGGCTCAAATCTTATTGAGATGCAGTGGCATGACCTTAATCAGGCCGTTCATGCTCAAAACCCCTCCAATGTGGCTGAATTAAAATAATTCTGCAAAGAAGAGTGGGCTAAAATTCTTCCGTAGTGATGTGAAAGACGCATTGCCAGTTATTGGAAACGTTTGATTGCAGTTGTCGTCGCCGAGGGTGGCACAACCAGTTATTAGGATTTAGGGGGCAATTACTTTTTACATAGGGCCAGGTAGGATTGGATAGCTTTTTTCCCTTAATAAATGAACTCATCATTTAAAAACTGCATTTTGTATTTACTTGGGTTGTCTCTGTCTAACATTAAAATTTGTTTGATGATCTGAAACATTTAAGCGTGACAAATATGCAAAAAAGAGAAGAAATCAGGAAGGGGGCAAATACTTTTTCACAGCACTTTATCTTTAAAACCATTTAAATTTGCAATATCCATTAACTTGATCTATTATTCCCTGCGCTAGGAAGGCTAGTCCGCAGTAATTGTCATGCAGTCAGTGAGTGAGTGGTTCCAGAAAATTTTTTCACACGATAACTTAAAGCCTCTGGAAACTTGTCTTGACATAGTGTAAATTCATATATATCAAAGTTAAGAGTCTCATAAAGCATCTACAAAAAACTGAGTGAAAATGAACATTCATAATTACACTGAACAAAAATATAAACGCCTCATGTCAAATTTTTGACTTTTTATTAACAAAAAACTGGAACCGGGATTCGTCTGTGAATAGCACTCTTCTCCAGCGTGCCAAGGGCCATCGAACTTGTGCGTTTGCCCAAGCGAGTTGGTTCCGACGCCGGACAGCAGTGAGATCCAGACCACGGTGAGGACGCCGAGCGTGCAAGTTGGCTTCTCGCAGGTGGTTACGGACTGTCTGTGGTGTGATGCGTCTGTTGTGCAGACCAACGGTCTCATCCGCTGTGCGTGTCGCTGATCTGAGCTGATCCTGCAGGTGGACGAGCCGGATGTAGCGATCTTGTGCTGGTGTGGTCACACGTGGGCGACGTGGATGAGGTCGATTTGCAGTACTGCCCGTCTGTCGGAAACGAACTCTCAAACGGCCTATCGTCCGATGGTTAACATTCAGCTGCACAGCGACCACTCTGGTGGACATCCCTGCATCCAGCATGCTAATGGCACGTTCCCGCATGACCTGAGACATCTGAGGCATGATGACTTTTGACAAAATTTGACATTTTGGGGTGGCCTTTTATTGTCCCCAGTATAAGGAGTGTCTGGGTACTGCTCATTCTGTCTGATCACCGTCTGGAAATGCCACACCCATGTACTGAGTGAAATCACTGCATCACTGAGCAAATGCTCACTGACAGAGAGATGGATTAAAAAATGGTACACAATCAAGAGAAATATCCCTATTGTACAAGTAAAAGTCAGCATATGCTCAGTTAGAGTCGTTAACTCCATGTGGCATCAATATTTGACATGGGGCATTTATATTTTTTTCAGTGTATTAGAAAACCTAGTTCAAAAATGGCTCATTTTGCTGTTCAGTCCATTTCTCAAGACAGTGGTTTGACTGCCCACTACCTCAATTTGAATGACATCGTTGGCTCCGTGAGCGTCAGTCTAGCTCTGTATGTTTGAGCCGTTTGACTCAGAATCTAGGTGTGTTAGTAAATTCACTCTGACACTCAAGACCAAAATGACAGTGCTGTAGATCCATCTCTGTATTAATTACCAAATGAATTATTACGGTTTATCCGTTAGCCTAACGGTAGCAACAACTGGAAACCAACAAATTAGCAACTACTGAGGGTAAGATCTGTCTGGTGTAATGCTATTCATAACATTACCACAGCTAACGTACATTGACTGCACTTTGCGCTCTGCTGCTCCGTCTCCTCAGAGGCCAGACAATACCTATGCACTGGTCTATGAAGAGTTCAACAACGATCCGTGTCTACCATGGTGCATCTGGAGCCTGGAGTGACTATTAATGAATGCACCCAGATATAGTTGACGTTAGTTATTGAAAAAATAAATAAAAACACATCCAGTGTCTGGATCTGTCTGTAGGTGACTGGTGTGTTATCATTTATGAGGGTGAAGAGTACCCTGGAATGGTCACCAGTGTGTTTGATAACGATGTGGAGGTATCGGTCATGTATAGATCTGTTGCATATTTCAAATGGCCTGAGAGAGTTGACAAATATATGGGTCAGAACACAATACTGGTACAGATTTTTTTCTGTTTTTTAAAGGTCTAATAAATCTTTCATAAAAGAAAGTTTTATCAGTTTGTCTTTATTTTATTGTTCCATATACCCCCAAGGGATAAAACCAACCAACAGTTATCACACTGCGCAGTGCACAAATTTTCAGCATCCATGTCCATCGGAAATTGAGCCCCATTTTTCGGTCGCAGCAATAACACGGGAGAATACATGCATTTTTATCCCAGCTCCAAGCATCCAAATTGGCGTGAAAATGAGAAATTTTGTGCTTGGACAAAGAAAACTCCCTGAAATTTCATATTTAGAAGCCCAGAATAAAATTGGTTTAGGGACGGATTGACAGTTTTGAAATACAAACCCGTCTCTGTACGTAACAATTTGCGTCAAGCACTGTTACGTACGTCTCAGACACTGCACAGAAAAAACAGGAAGTCCACAACTTGGGCCATCATGTCGAAAAGCTACTCATGCAATGACTATTTAATCCCAGTAGTTTATCCTCAAAATACCGATTGCAGTAGAGAATCACAGACCGAAGGGTTGGATTGGGCCCTTTCCTGTCAAAATTACTGTTAGGTACCGCTTCATAAAATTTTCAATATCAGGAAAAAAAACTCACCAACTTTTACGACACCTGGGTCAGAGGATGCAGCAAGACCAAAATACGGCAGCACAGGAGAGTGGAGCAACAATGGAGGTGACGGATAACGCAGGCACGTCAATTTATTTTTCTGTCCAAATTTTGGGAAATGTTACGTACTTCTCAGACAAAATCTTCTTGTTACGTGCATTCGGTGAAACTTTCGGAGTTTGTCAGTGTGATGCAGTGGACATTTAATCGTTTTTCTCTCAATAAAATGTGATATCTATCAACTGAAAATTGCCACTTCGAATCGCCTATCTCATGATCGGATTCTGTCTGTGTTGCACGTGACTTGGACGGTTATATTTTCATTTCCCTGGCAAAACTTTATGCGTTTAAGACCTTTTTGGAAAGGGTAGCTGACGATTTTTGACGACTTGGCACTTGAGTGACGCACGTAGCGTGGACAGATGAACACTGGTTGTGCAGTCGTCCTCGTTACGTATTGCCCAAAAATATTTTTCACGTTCCCCTTAGCCACTGATTCCCTCATGCTGAAGATATTGTTTTAGTCGCATAATTTTTCCATCAGGGCCTACTGGCAAAGACCAGCTAGAATCAATCAAAATTGTGGCAGTAGGTAACTTTGACTAAATTGTTGAGAATTGTGGGCAGTCAAAATTATGTACACCCATTTATTTTGTCAGCAAGAGAAAAGTGAGCTCCTGTTTTTAAATAATTCTTTCTTTGATGAATCACCCACTGCAATAAAGAATTTTCTTTGGTAATTTTAAAATTTGGGTGCTTGTTGTTTTGGTTTAATGGCATATATGGTTGCACACAACTGGGACTGCCCACTTCCTTCATAATCTTTGGTCCAGGTTACTTACATCCCTGGCTCACATGGTGCAAAATATTGTTAATACCTAGAAATACCTTTATGTTCCAGAAGTACGAGAAATCCATTTAAATTCTTTTTTTGAAGTGACGGAGAAAAATTATTGTTTGTATTGTTGCTTGCACAATGACAACAGGGATTTGTATCGCTGATCAAATTTGCATTTGCTTTTGTGCAATGCAGTGCATTGCAGTTTGTGACATGCAACTGATTCTGTCATGACAGGACATGATATTGATAATGTGCCATACAATAATGTGTCCCTTGTAGGCTTGTACAAGGCCTTGCAGGCAGATTATTGGTGTGAGAGTATTCCAGGAACATTGCTATACCCAAGCAAGTTGATAATTTGATTATTAGAAACAGCCTGTGAACAATGTGTATGAAAATCATTTACCTGTATTGTTAGAATAGATATTAAATTTTATTAAGAAAGCATTGTGGTTATTTCTTCTCCTGCTGTTGCTTCCAAATCAAACTAATTTCAAGATTGACTGAAGTTCGTGTCCTTTATATGTACATCTGGGGTGGGAGAGAAATTGTTCTGGTGTGGTTTTTTCCTGCTGTTTATGGCATATCATTTTATCTATGACTGATTTAAGTCTTGCAGGCTGCTTCTTCTCCTTTTATTTCGAAATTGGACAATTCAGAAAAAAAATCCCCGGAATGTCCATGTTACTTACTGCTTTCATGTGAAGTGTGGAAAAACTATGCGTTTCTACAGAAATTTACCAAACCAGAAAATTCTCTCAGTATTAACACTCTCAGATACTGGTGATAATAATTATTGACTTTCACATCATCTGACTGTGTTCAACACACAAATTGGAATTTCTGTCCATGTTACATACTTCCAATGAGGCAGTGCTATTTATTTATTTATTTATTTATTAAAACCTCCGAAAGGGAGAATGAATTACATTTACATCATCAGAACTTTTATAAAATAACAACAATAAAATAACAACAGTAAAACAAGTTAGTACACGGTAACACAATATAGGCCTATATGGCACGCGTAAGTAACTTCACCATGGTGTGCTCGACCGAGGTGGACCGACTATACCCGCTACCGAGGAGGAGACCGCGCAGAGAGTCCACGATCCCATCCTCCGCCGCAGGGGCGGCCGGCCGGACCAGAGAGCAACCCCGTGGAGAAAAGGCTAATGCAACTGGTAATAGGCCAATATCAACAAGGGATTGGAGAAGTGTTCCCTTTACACAGCCGTCCCCAGAGACCCATTTGGCCAAAAGGACACAATTAAGGGTTCTTACAGGTGAATCCCTCCCAAATATTCTATAAAACAATGAGAATTTAGATTTGTTAATACTCTCCACCACATTTTCAATACCTAAAGCCTCCAACAGCCGCCTATGATGACTCCTTTTAGGAAGGCCTATCATACGTTTCACCCAATTACTCTGGAATTTCTCAAAATATTGCTTTTCAGAGGCACGAAGATACAGGCAGTGGCATCCATACGTTAAAATAGGACGAACAGTACCCTTCCATAAATACATCTTTATATCAGTTGACAAACCTGGATAACACAACCCTTCCTGAAGTAAACTAAAAGCTCTACAACGTGCTTACAAAACCCTTTTTTCCACATGAGCATCACCTGTAAGACTAGCGGTGAACTTAACTCCAAGGATATCCACTTGGTCTGCATTCTCAATGGCATCAGGGCCTAAGATCCACACAGGGTTCTGCACCAGTAGGCTTGGCCCAAAAACCAAACACGTCGTCTTAGCTATACCAAAGGAAAAACGCCATTTAGTGGCTTACACAAAGCACTTGTCAATAAGAGCCTGTAAACCAGGGGCCGTAGCAGCCAATAGTGTTACGTCATCTGCATATGCAAAATTATTGAAGAGGTGTTTCGCTATACGCAAACCTTGCTCGGAACTCGACAGGTCATTTAGAAGATCATCAAGAAACATAATAAAAAAGATAGGTGACAGCAAACTACCCTGTCGAATACCCCTGAAAGTAGTCACTGTAATTACCTTTCCATTTCATAGTAGCTTTTAGAACAAGATACCATGCATACAAAAAAAGCCAGTGGCACATAGGGATTCTAGGTATAAGATGATAAAAAAGCCCATCATGCCAGATCTTATCGAAGCATTTGTGTGCTATATTGTGACATCTTACTTCAACAAAATTGACATTGTCATGCTGTGCAACACTTCTCCTTCTTGTTGGTAGGGCAGTTGCATTATTTCCTGAATGCAGTTACAGTAGCTTTTTCAACACTTTTTGTGCCTAATTTGTCATCCATGTTAAGTACTGCCTTCAGGGGAACTTCAAGATTCCTATCCTTTGATAAATTGGGATTCTATCCTTTCCTTACTGGAAACAGTGCACAACTGTCGACTGCTTCAATTGATGACTAAAGTGAATCAAAATGTTGCTTTTGAATTTTTAAACCTGGTGCTATCATTTCTTTACTAATACTGTGTTCTGACCCATATGTATAGGAGAAGCCAAGTACAAAAGCAAACTACAAGGTCCATCAACTGCAGTATCAACAAAGGCGTGAAATATCCTGTGTACATTTTCTGACTATAAATGATGTTGACATGTGAAAAGAGTATGAACATTCATGCAATAGAGACAATGAAAAATTCTGTGTTGCAGCTTGAAAAGTAATATTAAAAAATGTATCCAAGGGGTGAGAAAAAGCATATCATATGAAAAAACGTATTAAAAAAGTGTAAACTTTCCAAATCTAGTACCAAACCATCTTTAAGTATTTACGTAGTTAGATGATAATCTTACTTTTTATGCTGCTAGTGACTCCCCAATGGCAAGACATACAGACAAGTGATGTTGTCTACGATGTTGTCTGCAATGCAGCCATTGCACTAGGAAGTCACCAGGAGTAGAGCAAAGCAAAGATTATATCTGAAATAAGTACTACAAATTCAATATTTTAATATCCACAATTAATCTTTTCAAATAAAATGGCTTTCAGCCAAAAAAAAGTATAAAGTATTTTTTCTTCAAATCTAAAAAAAGTATAATAATTTAAAAAAGTATGAAATGGCAACACTGAATATTGTTGTTTGTGCATGATTATTTTATTAGCTTATCTTTGCTGCAACCATAATGTTTATGAAATTTTAAGCAATCATATGCAAGATAACTGTAATCTGGTTATTAATGTCCCATACAACACCTCATGTAGTATGGGGATTTACTGTGAAAAATTTTCATGTAAATTTTTATTTTAAGCTTTATTCTAATCAAAACACACATTCTAATCTGAGGAATCCCATTCAAAAAATATTGCCATGGGCACTGTAGCTCACTTGGTTTATTTCAGGCTTTTAGTGTTATTTAAGATCACAGGTGGTAGTATTTTTTATGCTTGGGTCCAACACTGGGACAATGAAGACACCTTTTGTAATTTGTGTAGGAAATAAATATATAACTACAAGCGATAACTATGAGGTCCAAGCAACATGAGATAATCATCAGTTTTGAAGCAGTGAGAACACAAACAATATCCAGTTCATAGCACATAACTCTGCATGGTATACTTTGCCCTGCATATTCAGGGATTAAAGCAAAGAAAAATCTTTTGACTGAAATTTTTTCAAGCCGCAGCCAAGTCATATTTCCCATCTGCAATTTGTAAAACATGTTACATGTTACATTACTTGACACCTACTAAAGAAAAAACACAGTATGTAAAATTGAGATTTCAGCACCACTACACACATAACCAATGCTGCTGTTCTCTTATGCAGCCATCAAGTTTAAATACTCCAGACCAATAATGTTTGAAGGGAAGAAGATGCTTTAGAACAGCTTTTCTGTTGCCAGTTCTCTGTCTTTCCAATGTAATTTTTGATCGATGAAATGACACTGATATTATTATTATTATTACAACCCCATTTCCCAAAAAGTTGGGATGCAGTGTAAACTGTTAATAAAAAACAGAATTTAATTGAATTCTTACGTTTCCAAAGCGCCCAACTCCAAGGAACACAATATTTAAAGAGAGGGAAAAATTGATTTATTTTTTTTGCCCGTATGTTATGACCCATATATTTTTACTTTATTTCTTTACAAGTGAGTGTCATTGGGGTACTTTTGGCTGAAATTACAAGAAAGTTCCCTTTTTGTTAAAAGATATGCAGACCTCTAATTCATTGGAGTTGAGCCCTCTGGAAACTCAATGATTCAATTATATGCAAATCATTTAATCCCTAAATTTAATTGAAAATAGTGCAAAGACAACATATCATATGAAATGTTATTGTTTTTTGTAAAAATATGCTCATTTTGGATTTGATGCCGGCAGATCACAGTTATTCAACATTGGTTTCTGGCCTTGAGCCTTGCATAGAGATTTCTCTGAATCTTCTCATGATGTTATGTAGCATAGAGTATAAAATCACCAGATTCTTTGCAATTTTTTATCAAGAAATGTTATTCTTATGTCAATTAACTAATTGCCCATGCATTTTTCCACAGAGTGCAGAAAATCTCACCATCATTACTTCTGAAAGCCTTTTCAGACCCAATCATTTTCCTGACCTGTTGCTTTTTAAGCTAATTAGCTGAGAGATGTTCCACCAGGTGTATTTTTAGCATCACACAACTTTTCCAGTCCATTGTTGCCCCTGTCCCAACTTCTTTGAACATGTTGCTGACATCAAATTCAAAATGAGCAGATATTTTTCAAAAAACAATAAAATTTCTTTGTTTCAACATTTGATATGTTGTCTTTGTATTTGTACCATTTTCAATCAAATATAGGGTTTACAATGTTATAAACTGGTGCAATTTTTTACCAGTTAGTTTAACTGTAATTTTACAATTCGTTTATAAGAGAGGTTCTGTGTATATTAACTGTAAACCACAGTTAAATGCGTGCAGGACTTTACTTACAGTTAAAATAACAAGGAGACAATGCATTAATCTAACTGTTAAATTCAGTCAATTTATAACAGTCAAACTGATTTGCAATCATTGCATTCTGTTTTTAGTTACATTTAAAACAGCATCCCATCCTTTTTGGAAGTGAGGTAGTATAATAATAATAATAATAATAATAATAGTTTGCAAAGCTTGTCTCAGTTTTTACTCTTTCAAATATACTCTTCAAAAAAAGAAACTTGACAGCTGTATGTTTCATGTTATCAGTTAATTTCGTGGAGCAAAAAACAAAATATTACTCAGTTGAGCGAGTGGATGACTGATGGTGCCATGAACCATAACAAACATGTTCAAAACCGATGAACGTAGCCATAATCAATGTCTGAGAAAAATCGTCGAAATGCAGCATAACAATGAGCATGTGCATCACAAGCTTCTGGTAATGAGCATGCTTGATGTTCCGCTGAACGGGTATAAAAGGCCACCACAGCCGCATTGCGAAAACACCGTAGTCAGAACATACAGGGTCCACAAAATGCCAAGGTTGACGTTGGATCAACGCAATAACGCTATTGGAAGATTGCAAGCAGGTCAATCAGTCATAGCAGTTGCAAGGCACTTTGGGGTATCAGGGCAAGCCATAACTTCCTTACGAGAACAATTCAACACTACGAACAGCGTAAATGACAGACCAGTGTCAGGACGTCCGCGAGTGACAATGTTGCGTCAAGATCAGTACATCCGGGTCCGTCATCTCCGAGATCGAACCACTACAGCGACAAGCACTGCTAATGAAATTCCGGGACCACGCAGAACCTCCGACCAGACTGTTAGAGATCAGCTGAGAGAAGCAGGACTTTTTGCCAGATGACCTGTCAGACGTAACGTCTTGACCCCACGTCACATTGCAGCTCGCCTACAGTGGTGCCAGCAGAGAGCGAGGTGGCCAGCCGCAAGGTGGCGGACTGTTTTGTTTACAGATGAGTCACGTTTCCTTCTTCGGCGCGCTGACGGACGTGCACGTGTTTATCGACGTCGAGGTGAACGCTTTGCCCCTAATTGTGTGCAGCAAGTCGATCGTTTTGGTGGAGGTAGTGTAATGGTGTGGACTGGAATCCATCATGGTAGTAGAACGGCTCTTGTGCATGTGGCAGGTGCATTGACGGGCATTCGATATCGTGATGAGGTCCTCCAGCGTCACGTTGTTCCGCATGTAAACGTTCATGGTGGACTTTTCCAGCATGACAACACCAGATCACATGTTGCCCGCGTGTGTCAGGAATTCCTCCAGCGCAACCAAGTTAACACATTACCTTGGCCTGCTCACTCGCCAGATTTGTCCCCCATCGAGCACCTCTGGGATACCCTTGACCGACAGGTACGCAGGAGGAACCCACCTCCTCAAATGCTGCCCCAACTTCTTGTGGCGCTACAGGAAGAGTGGAGGAACATCCCCCAACGTGATGTGCGACGTTTAATTGCTTCCATGCGTAGCCGATGTCGTGCTGTCATCACTGCTCGTGGTGGCCATAACAGATACTGACATTTTGGTAACCCCTGTGTCACTTCATTGCTTTGGGGTTAAGTTATCAGTGACTGCACATTCATCTTGTTGGGTAAATGTCTTCTCAGAACCCCCATCAACAGTATCATGGCCTTTGCTTCCATGTTCCATATTTATGTATCTTGTTATTAAAGTTTAAATGTCAGTGTCAAGTTTCTTTTTTTGAAGAGTGTAATTAACCATCTATACAACTTTTCAATATAAATGTTTTTATTTAACTTATGACACCACAGTGAGAGGTCATGTTTCACTATAAAAGAACATAAGCGCACTTTTTGGTTGCACACACGGACGGCAATGAATTGTAGAACCTCCGCTGCGGTGGCTGTCGCACCCAGGAGTGAAGAGGCATCTGAATAGCGCGAAGAGCAGCCTTGTGACACGCTTCAGACTGCACTTTTTTTCCATTACTGCCATACTGTATTCTTTAGTGGCAAACCATTGCTGCAGAAACACACACCTGGCAGTTTCATTCTCCTGTAGCACAAAGTAAAAGGCTAAAATTGTTGTACTAGTTCTGTTAAGCAGTACGTAGACTGCACAGTGGCATATTGAATTCATTAACATCATGTTTCTATTTTTAACGTTTTTCCAGCAAATGTTTTCCTCACGTTTAATGGATTGACACAGAAAGCAACTTTTTAAAAAGAAATAAATAGTGGTGAATTAGCTTTGCTAGGCCTTCCAGTTAAAATAAACAGAGCCTGGAGAATTAGCTAGCCAGGTTACCTTCACTGGATTAGAAGAAAGAATGCAGAGGAAATGATCAAACTGCTAAATCTGCAACTGTGGACAATCGTTCAAATAACTGCTAATCAAAAACGCGAACGCAAATGAAATATATCCTAATCAAAAACGTGTGGTAGTCCGTTGTTTTTAAGATTAACAAAGGCCTAT
The DNA here is from genome assembly GCA_029692085.1 of Gymnothorax javanicus. Classification (NCBI taxonomy): domain Eukaryota; kingdom Metazoa; phylum Chordata; class Actinopteri; order Anguilliformes; family Muraenidae; genus Gymnothorax; species Gymnothorax javanicus. The sequence continues at coordinate 22,624,359 of CM056195.1, read as the reverse complement.
GGCCGTTATACTGTACAGGAAAAGTCGTACCTGTACTTCAGAACAAATGAGCAATAGTAGAACTCTAGACTTATCCACCGCCAAGATAAAGCAGTTGATAATGGTTGTTTAATTACTTACATGTTTTATGATCACTTGGACATTTTACGTCCCCAGATGCCAGAGTATTGGTCTCAATTGATAAGGCATCCGTACTCTGTAAGCCTTCCCTTCAGGCTCTCTCTGGTGTACGGGAATGAATTACGTAGCTACAAGATGGATAACATTTTAAATGTCAGGAAAAATTAATTTTGACAGACGTTTCGCAGATGTCCAGGGACAAAATAAAGTAGGCAGTATGAATCATAACCACGAATATATGTTTTTTTTTTTTTTTTTTTAAATGCAGGAAAAAAAAAAAGCTGACTTTCCCATTTAGCTAAATGTGCTGTGGTCACGATCAAGGTAGAAAACACATCGGACACAATTATCGTGCGGGCATTTCAAACGTGACGTAATTGGTACCAATGGATGCCAGCCATAGACTGTATAAAAAGATGGACGGAGCTACCGTGATGTCACCCATTGGTTTCAGCATACCATAAAGGAAGCCTCGATTTTGGCAATTTGAATTGCGTCATGTTGTCATTTTGAAACCGGATGTGATTTCTATTGGATGAGAGCGTGTATTGAAGATCCGGGGAGGACCGTGGCTCTGGATCTGACCGTATCAGATGAGGACCAGAGGATAGCCACGCCCCTAAAGCATATTCTGGCTTTATCCTTAATTCTGGTCTATATGGGACAATAATTTTCAAAAATGAACATCATGATATATCGAAGGAGACTTGAAACTTGTTATAGCTACCATACAATAATGTGAAAAATCATTATTTAAATGAAAAATCAAGTGGGAAAGTACGGTCATTTTCCCATAGACTTCTATAGCATTGAACTTCTTTCTGCAACCACCGACGTCGCCATCTGCTGGCCATTTAATAGAATGCCATTTTACAGTACTTCTGCATGGGCTTCGTTTTTCAGACCAGGGTGCTGTGTCCATCTTTTTATACAGTCTATGATGCCAACCTTACGGACTAGCGTCCCCCGCCCCCCTTTTTTCTTTTTTTCCTCAGAATCACACTGATCTCACATACAGTAAACGGCCTATATGGACTCCAAATGACGGAAATCCATCTAACGACGGAGAACTTTAATCCCTGCATATTTCATGCTAATTAGTCACTGCCATGTCTTTGAAATAGCAGCTGATGCCGACAATTTGATTGGCTGATGTTGACCATGTTGTTTCATTTATCAATTTGTTCTTATAGATTTACATAGCAACCCTGACTAACACGTAGCATGCAAAATTTCAAGTTGATTGGACAAATGATTTAGGAGTTATGACTATTTCTTTGCTACAGCTCCACCTATAGACAGATTTACGCCAAATTCGGTGTGTTTGAGTGACCTGTGGATGACGGATCTCAACTTTGGTGAGGATTGGTCATTGCAATCAGGATTTACAGCTCATTATATCCATAGAGGCCATGCCCTCAAAATTCATTGGCTTACTGTGGTTAGATCCTTTCATTTAGTGAAATTCTGTTTCCTGGGATTTTAGACCTTGGTCTGAAGATGCTGTCTACCAAATTTTGTGCAAATTGATCGCACCATTTAGGAGGAGATAGAAATTTAAGTTTTCATAAACAATTCAAAATGGCAGAAAATTTACATTTACGCAAATGGGTGGGACTTACGTAGGTTGATTCGTCCTGATCCACAAAATCTAACAAAAACAGAACTGTGTTTCTACAACTTACAGTTCAGAAGATATAGCCTGAAACGCGTCATACATCTCTATAGCGCCATCTACGGACCGATTAACACCAATCTAACAATTTACAATCTGTACATCTATATGTACCTCCCCACCAAATTTCACATTGATCCCTTCCGTGGTTTGGGAGAAGAAGATCAAAGTTAATGCAGACGCCGAGGCCAGACGCCACCCTGTGATTATATAACTGACTAAAGGGAGCTAAAAAAAACAAGGGTAGCTAATTGGATGACTTAACCTGATCAGGCACTGCCTTCAGAGTATGGAATAATCTGGCATTGATCTCGGCTCTGTATGTGTGTGCGAACGGGTGTCATGTCTGGAACCTTGACAAACACCAGTTTGTGGATGGGCTCCAAGGTCCGTTATTAGTTATAACACTATCGCATGGGTGGATGGGTCCCATGGTCAGGTATACTGTTCCAGTGTATGACTGTACCTTATAGCCCAGCATGTTTTGGTACTGTTCCAGAATGTGGGAAAGTTCCACGGTCTGGTATTGATTATGACACAGGTGGCATTCCATGCCTCAGACTGTTTATTTCAGACTCGAGTGCCCACATTCCAATAAATCCCCTGCATAATCATAATCCATTTTTTAAAAATGAAAATGAGGAGCCTTGTTAATGCAAAGCTGCAAACTGAAACAAATGCAGCTGCACAGCGACTCAGAACCTGCCCAAGACCCACAGAGGAAAGCCCTTCATTGCCGCTTCACTATAACACGTGACACTCTTCCCCCACATTGGTTGTTTCACGAAGCTGTCAAAGCACCTGCTCAACAATTAACCTAAAAATACATAAAATCGTGCTGGCTATACATACCACCTTCCCATCATGTGTATGACACTTTTTTTTAAAAGTTGCCATTAAATGTTAATTAACTGCATGTTTTAGTGAAAATTATTATACCTACACCAGGGATGCAAACAGAGATATAGTGAAAAAAAGAGAGAGGTTGTCGAAGCCCCCCCCAAAAAAAGTATAAGACAATGTGAGCCGCCTCAATAAAACCTAGGCTGACTGGAAATTTCCGAAAGCACACAGTATGCATGGTATGGTTCATTTGAAAAATCAAAGTGACTTCAGTTTAGCATTATGGGCATGTGCCAGAAACAGTGGTGGGGGTCTGGGGGTACTCCCCCAGAGAATTTTAGATTTTGATTATGTAATTTCCAGCAATCTGGTGGGCTTTGAGGGTCGAATTCTAATCTAATTAAGATATAAAATAAACACTGTATATTTTGTTTGCAAATGGTTATACTGGTGATAACAATAGCAGGGTCTTCTCAAAGGCCCTTTGAATCTATCCTAAATAAGCACATCTTAAAATGGAGCTAGCCTACAATAGACCTGCGCAGAAACCAAATAGTCTAAATGCAAGCAACCCACCCCAATAAATAATAAAGTGTAAGCCATCCTGTCAATCTACTAGTAGACTGTAGAAAAAATGGAACTCCAAATATGCACCAACACTAATTTGGAGGAATAGATTTCGTTGTTTATTCCTAAAACAGGACAATCTCATTGAGCCAGCATGACTATCTTGGTGGAGGTCCAAATCTTTATACATTTCCTCAAGCTCTTTACATTGAACAAAGTGAGTAGAATGGCCTACTTCAAATAACAAAAGGTCAGTTTCAAACTAAGACATTTGAATATCCTGGGGCAAGAGCCCTTAAGTGTTGTGCAGGTTTTTACCTGTGTCGCCGAAGGCAGCAGGTCAAGGAATGGCTTTTTCGCTTCCGGACCCGAACTCCGAAAAATGCTCGGAGGACAAAAATCTCATGGGAGAGTGCCAAACTCATCAAATAGAGCGGGTGAATTTTTGTTGTCCATTGTCCGTCCGTCATTCCATCCGTCCGTCCGTCCGTCCGTCCGAAGTCACGCCGTTATCGAGATAACTCAAAAAATAATTGGCCCAGGAAGTTGTAATTTGGTATGATGATGTATCTTGACCCAAGGCAGGTCGCTATTGAAAATGGGTGCGCTGCGTCAAAATCCAAGATGGCCGCCGCCGTTTTTGTAAAAACAACGTTATCAAGATAACGCGAAAAATAAGTGTCCTAGGCAGTTATAATTTGGTATGCTGATGTATCTTCACCTAAGGCAGCTTGCTATTGAAAACGGGCGTGCTTCGTCAAAATCCAAGATGGCCGCTGCCGTTTTTGTAAAAACAACGTTATCAAGATAACGCGAAAAATAAGCGTCATAGGAAGTCCTAATTTGGTATGCTGATGTATCTTGAACTAAGGCAGATCCCTATTGAAAACGGGCACGCTGCGTCAAAATCCAAGATGGCCGCCGCCATTTTTGTAAAAACGTTATCGAGATAACGTGAAAAATAAGTGTCGTAGGAAGTTCTAATTTGGTATACTGATGTACCTTGACGTAAGGCAGCTCGCTATTGAAAACGGGCGTGCTTCGTCAAAATCCAAGATGGCCGCCGCCGTTTTTGTAAAAACGACGTGATCGAGATAACGCAAAAAATAAGCGTCGTAGGAAGTTCTAATTTGGTATGCTGATGTATCTTCACCCAAGGCAGTTCGCTATTGAAAATGGGCGTGCTCCGTCAAAATCCAAGATGGCCGCCGCCATTTTTGAAAAAACGACATTATCGAGATAAGGCAAAAAATATGTGTCATAGGAAGTTCTAATTTGGTATGCTAATGTATCTTGACCTAAGGCAGTTCGCTATTGAAAATGGGTGCGCTGTCAAAATCCAAGATGGCTGCCACCATTTTTGTAAAAACGACGTTATCGAGATAACGCGAAAAATATGTGTCGTAGGAAGTTCTGATTTGGTATGCTGATGTATCTGCACCTAAGGCAGGTTGCTATTGAAAATGGCCGTGCTGCGTCAAAATCCAAGATGGCCTCCGCCGTTTTTGTAAAAACAACGTTATCGAGATATCGTTAATGCGAAAAATAAGTGGCCTAAGAACTTTTAATTTGGTATGGTGGTACATCTTGACCTATTGCATGTTCTTATTGAAAATCATAACACAACATCAAAATCCAAGATGGTCGCCAAACGACGTTATCGAGATAACTCGCAAAATAAGTGGCTGACCCAAGGCAGGTCATTATTGAAGATGAGTGTGCTATGCCAAAATCCTTTCCAGTTTATCTTTTCCATATGGCTGCATCTATCTATCATCCTCATCGTCGTCATCATTAGCCAAAAGTTTACGCATGCATGCACGGACGCACGACATACCACCATTAAAGACCCCGAGCATAGCATAAGCCCCTTGGGCCTTTTGGCCAAGCGGGCAAAAAATTTGAGCATCTTAGCTTGTAGAATAAGGGAGCTAGAGCTGTTTGAAGTTTTGCAGAAAAAGCCCCCTGGTAGCCAAACCGAGAATCGAAGCATGCCCAAAATCGAACTGGGGCTAGATCTGGGGCCCATATACATGCATATGAAATATGAAAAGGATCCTTTGAAAAGTAAAGGCACTATTGCAGTGAAACAAAATCTGTGCATTTTACGACCTTTGACCTACATAACCTTGAAATTTAGGTCAAATCAAAAACCCATGACAGATATGATGAACCCTTGGCAGAACACCCTAAAGTAAAAATTTGAGCATCTTAGCTCATAGAATAAGGGAGCTAGAGCTGTTTGAAGTTTTGCAGAAAAAGCCGCCTGGTGGCCAAAGCAAGAATCGCAACAGGACCAAAATCGAACTCGGGCTAGATCTTGGGTCCATATACATGCATATAAAATAAGAAAAGAATCCGTTGAGAACTGAGGGCGCTATGGTGCTGAAACCAAACCGGCACATTTTATGACCTTTGACCTATATAACCTTTAAAATTAGGTCAAATCAAAAACCCATTACATACATGATGAACCCTTGGCAGAACAGCCTACAGTAACAAGAGCCATCTGGCAATGGCATATCCCCCCGGCCCCCCACATTCATGGATTAACTTCAATTTACATGAGTAAATGTACTACAGTATTAAAGGACTTGATCTGAAGTAATAAGGCAACAAACTTGCATGACTATGAAATGGCAATCCAGAGAATGTTATGGTCAGACCAATACGTGTTCAGTGTCCCTGTGTCAATTGTCTGTCGAGGTATGTTGGTGTAGATGAAGTCAATCTGTGTTCTACTGTCTGTCTGAGGACATTACCTGTAGTAGTTGTGGTTGTTTGTTGATCTTGCTGTTCATGTTACCGGCACTCACTATGAGGAAGTGGGCTGCCAAGAGTGCCAGGAGTTTCCTAGCTTCACATTGTGTTTATATTAAAAAATGCCGGGGGGATAACAAACATTTCAAAAGAAAATAAATCAAATTGAACATATTAAACTAAGTTTCACTAACACTGGTGTAGTCGAAGATGGCTTCAGGATATTGCCCAAACAAAATTATCAGTGAACTTAGTCCACCTTAACACACATTTGCATGAACGACGCAGAAAAGAATTTTTACAGAAACTCCTAAATGTCAAAAGGCACATATAGAAATCATGCTGAACATCTTAATCAAGTTTGGTCAAAATTATCAGTGAGCTTGGTCCAAATTCACCCATGTTTCCATGTAAAATGCAAAAATCAAAAATTGTAGAAATTCCTAAGTATCAAAAGGCACATCTAGACATAATGCTTAACATATCTATTAAGTTTGGTGAAGGTCGGATGTATAGTTTCTGAGATATGGCCCGGACAAGCTAAGTTCCAATTCAGAATTCACACAAGTTTCCATGGAAACGGCAAAAAAAAAAAAAAAAAAAAAATTCCAGAAATTCCTAAGTATCAAAAGGCACATCTAGACATCATGCTCAACAAATCTGTCAAGTTTCGTGAAGGTCGGATGTATAGTTTCTGAGATATGGCCCGGACAAGCTAAGTTCCAATTCACACAAGTTTCCATGGAAACGGCAAAAAAAAAATTCCAGAAATTCCTAAGTATCAAAAGGCGCATTCAGACATTATGCTCAACGTATCTGTCAAGTTTCGTGAAGGTTGGATGTATAGTTTCTGAGATACGGCCTGGACAAACTAAGTTCCAATTCAGAATTCAAACAAGTTTCCATGGAGAGCGCAAAAATTTAAAATTCCAGAAATTCCTAAGTATCAAAAGGCACATGTAGACATCATGCTTAACAAATCTCTAAAGTTTCGTGAAGGTCGGATGTATAGTGCGTGAGAATCTCATTAAGCATTCAATGAATAATTGCGGACTACGGTCAATAAGCCTAAAAAATGCATGAGACCTACGCCGAATGTGTGAGACTTGGCATCTCTGCGTTAACTTTAACGTTGACACCGAGTCACATTTCGATCTTCCCTTTAGTAAGTGTGCCGCTTTCCATCCTCCAAAAAGCACATATTAAGGAGACAAAATTTTGCTCTGCACAGCGATACCAAAATAAGACTGATTCGCACGCAAGTGTTTTTGAAAATGTCATTTTAAAGTAGGCGAAAATGAATGGGAGTCACGCGCAAATTTTACTTCCGGGTGTATACGCTCCTGGAACAGATGCTTCACTTGAGCGTCCCCTATCAGCGATCTAGTGTTCTATAATATATATCTGTGCACCACATGGAATTTGTCGCGGTTTTAATTCAGACATATTTTCATATTATGAGGTTCCCCCATCCTCAAACAATTGGAGAGAGACAGATTCTTCAGAAAATTAGGCTTTATTGTGGCATATTGATAAATATAAAGCAGAGTTCTTTTTGCGCAAGAAGAACTCATTTTGCTTTTCACACCCAGTTTTTATACCTTCATCACAGGAAATATCTTCTTAATATGGTTTTTCCGCCCGCTCACGCTATGATGGTTCAATAACGTAATGTCTGCTTCTTACTTGTTTTTCAACAGTACAATCATGTGGTGTCTGAATGTTACTTGTTTTTCTTTTTATCACTAGTTGGCATCCTTTGCAAAATAACAACTTCAAGGCTACTTGTTTCAGAGAACTTTTAGTTGGGTCACAGGTTTTCCCAGAGACAGGCAAACTAAAACACTGCCAACTCGCCTTGAAAACTGCAACCAAAAGATAACAACCCTCTTCCAGTGTAATACTCGAAGCATGCATAACTATATGATTTCTGATGAATGATGGTGAATTATGCTGATGACTGAACAGATATTACCTGAATCAACTGAACAGATGTCAATCAAAGCTACAGAAACCAACTGCTTCACTTAGATCCTCCGAACCTCCCACTCCCAGGGTGCAGTTCCAGGCTAGATCCCTTTCCACAGAGATCTTCGCCCAGGCTCCCCCACGTTGAGAACTCTGCCTTCTGCTTCCCAGTGCCTTCTTTTCAAAGCCCACCAATCACAGAAGCACCACTCGCCTACTAACGCATTCGCTTTTGGCTTATGGTGGCCTGACTGTACATTGGGCCGAGCGCGGCGGCTGCCCTCTCTGTGGTCTTACTGCCATCTGCGACCCGACCGGCCGGTGACCCAGTCGATAGCGATCCCCGAATCCCGTAGTGATTACCAGCCACCCAGGTGGGAACCGACGGTCTGATCCCTACCCCACTTCGCTATGGGTATAGAAACTTTGACCGTTTTCACCAACCTCGCCTATTCACAGAGGTCGTCTCCAATGCCCCTCTGCTAGGTGTGGGCTGTCACCCACGTACCACATGTTGCCCTCAACTTACATGCCACAAACACACCGATTAGACAGTACCACAACAGTATGTCAATTCACACTTCACTGGACAGGGGGGCCTTCAGTCCTCTCCCCTGCACTATATCACATCTTTAACGTGCCCTCGGAACTTTGCAGTCCCGCCGCCGCCTGTTACACGCAAGGTTCGGGGGGCCCAATCCCCTACCCTGTGTGTGTGTGTGTGTGTGTGTGTGTGTGTGTGCACGTACTGCTCATGCATGTGTGAACTGCTTGTATGTGTGTGTGTGTGTGTGTGTGTGTGCATGAGTCTGTGTGCGTGTGCCTGTGCGATTGTAAGTGTGTTATTGCTGCTTACTTATGATTATTGATTCACAGATGACCATGATGAGAAATATTGAAATATGATCCTCAACAAATTCTGTGGCGTTTCATAGAGCGGAGCGGGAGGGTCCAGCACAAGATTCTCGATCGGTATCATAGACAGTCAAAGAAATAGAGCCGTGGCCAATGCGTAGCCAGAGAATTTTCGTAGACGGGCTCCGTGCGTAGCGCTGTACAAACGTTGATCCAACGTCACATCATCCAAATGAAAATAAGGGGTTCACGCACGCAGCACAGACTTATGACCGCAGCACGCCAGACTGCACGCCAAAAAAAAAAAAAAATCCTCGGATCTACATGATTCACACAAGTCACCCAAACTGACATGAAAAAAGCGAGAGTTGCCGAAAAGCGAGCTGTTTGCATCCCTGCTACACATCACTTATTTAACAAGGTTCCCTTCATAAAAGTGACTAGCAAATGTTCCATCAGCCCATTGTCATCTGCGTTTCTACAGAGGTCTACAGACCAGCAAAAACTAGACCAATTAGGTGCACAGCATTTATCCCAGTGCTGTCTATCAGTTGTGGTTCTGAATGTTTGTGCTGATATTTAGCATACTGGTAGCACAGAGGAACAGTTGATGATTTGTATGTTTAATCTATATATTATTATTGAGTTGGCGATTTGTGTAATTTCACACATCTCCCCTGAAACCACCGTGAATAACGAGTCTGTTTTCCGCATACACCGGCTTTACTGTGTGACAAAGATGATGTGCCAGGTTTCGAATTTAGTTATGAAGTGGAAACTGCATTTTGCAGCCGTTTTTGCAAGTAAAACTGGCTAATTCGATCAGCTGTGCGTAGCACGGGTATCGGCTAGTTATTCAAATGATTGTCAGTGGACAGTATTGCAACAGACTGAGATAGATGGTGATATGTGTCAGTTCTAGGATATGTGGGGATGATGTTGGGGTAGTGGGGCCTGTGACCCTAATATGCACTGGGGCCTGACGGGTTGTTGTTACGTTGCTGTGTATACGTTACCAGTTAATATCAACAAATCATCAACAGGCTTACAGCATTCACTCTGCTTTTGCATGCAATCTGCTTCAGCCTCCTTGTACATCACACTTCTTGCCAAAGCGGCAAAAAAACAGCACTGAAAACATACAGTTTCCAAGAGATTTTTCTTTTAAATTCAGCTAAATATACAGACCATACACACTGTAAAACAATTGCACGATCCCTGTAAGTTGCATTTACATAAATACACCACAATCTATTAATAATTCAATCAAGAACTGCAACCATGATGGCACAAACAATTTTTTTAAAAGGAAACCCAAAATTTGCGCATCTTTCAATCTCTGGCACAGTACTGCGCAGTAAATGTCACAAATGAAAGCTCGAAGGTCCATAATGTCCTTAAAATAAATAAATTAAATGCTCTATGGTCTTCAAATGAAGTACTTGCGTCACAGATGACCGGACGTGGCCCATGCCAGTAAAAAAGCAGCGGCCGACTGTTCTCTTCAGGAACAGTCGACAACACCTACAACTCACTGAAAACAATTCTTGAGAAAAATGCAAGCAAAAACAGTTCACAGCACAAAACCACAATTTTTGAAATAGAGATTGCTGTAACTTCCGCTTTAAGTTATTTTACTGGCTTTTGCACCTCCCGTATCACCTTGCTACGAGGAGAACTGTGGAAGAACTGCATCAGAGTGGGTTCTGCAGGCAGAGTCAATGCAATCACACCACACTGTTGTGAGGAAAAACTGGCCACAGGGTTTTGCCCACAATGATTATACTGACCCAGTAGTAAAAAGAAAAACATTAATCATGCCTCTGCATAGACTTCATATTACCATTGTAACAAATCGAGATACAGGCGATTATTATTCCCCAATAGAGACATCAAGTGACAGCGTATATTCTTTCAGGTCATCCTGAAAATACAGAATATAAAGTCTAACAGGAATCACTGGATTGACGGATGGTTCTTTGTTTGGCGTTTAAAAGGTCAGTCTTCATGGTAGTGCCAGACTACATGCTGTAATGAGTGCAGCGGTGTCAGGAAGAATGAAGTGAGGTAGAGGACACAAAGAAACTTTGGCTCAATTTCTCACATATCATGTTTATACTTGTAATGCTAAAATAGCTGCTGAAAGCAAAATGCAGCAGAGAACTGAGGAGGAAACACTTAAAAGGGAGAGAAAAGGGGAGGGGCTACAGGGGGAAAGGGAGGAGTTAGCCCGCAAAGACCTGGGGCTGCAGAGGTGGAGGCAATCCTTCACTGTCCACATTGTCAGAGTCTATCGCTGAGATGGGGTCGGGTATTGCTGAGATGGGGTCGGTGCTGCTGGAGGCGGAGCTTGGAGCAAAGTTGGATGCGGTGGGCGGGGTCTCCAGAGGGCATGGCCTCAGGAAGTCACTGACCTGGCTCTCCACACTGGACTTCCAGTCAATCAGGTCAGCCTCCGCCTCATGAGCCCCTTCCAGCACCCTGCCCTGCTGCAGGCTCAGGCCCCCCAGCATGTCCAGCCCGCTGGCCCCGGGGCCACAGTCTGGGCCCGACCCGCCGGGGGACGTCTGCCCTGACATGTGCCGATCAAACTCCTCTGTGCTCAGGTTCAGGGACTGAGCGTCCAGCTTCTCAATGAAGGACACAGCACAGCACTGCAGGATGGAGACGGAACACCCAATCACTAGACTGGACACAGATGGGGGGGGGGTCACTAATATTTTGGTCAATCACAGGTCTGGATACAGTCAGGTTACCATGATGTGAATTTAAAAGCTCTGCTATTACGACTCCGACTGAACATCCAATTAGAAATTACAAGCCATTTCAGAATCTGTTCCTTAGCGACATCACATGGGGAAGTGACAGCCCAGAAGCAAGACAGACTGTTAAACTTCAGACAACCAGTTAATCAGTTCCTTCATTATTCAGGATGGTCCTTCCCCCATGTGATGTGGCGAGGGACAGATTTTGAAATGGCTTATAATGGTTAAATGGTTGTGCACCTGGTGAGCAGATTGGGGACCGTAAATGATGAATGGACCCTCCAAAAATACACAAATTAATTGACTAACTGGTCGTAAATGAGTGAATTATTGCGAAGAAGTGATTATTGTGAGTGTGTGCGCACATTACTGCGAATGAGCATATCGATTGTGAATTTGCGTGCGCACAATTGGGAATACGTGTGTACATTGTGAATGTGCGTGTATGAATTACTGTGAATGTGTGCGCATAATTGTGAATGCGTGAGAATTATTGCGCATGCGGATTTTATTGTAAAAATGTAAATTATTGTGAATGCTTGTATTATTGTAAATGCGTGCATTATCGCGGATCTGAGTGAATTATTGTGAATGCATGTATTATTCCAAATGCGAGTGCATTATTGTGAATGCGCGCACATTATGCTGAATGCGTTTGCGCATTTGTGCGTGTCCATTCCCCTCACCAGGTTAGTGAAGTAGTATCCATCCTCCCCCTTCATGAGGCGGCTCGGGTGGCAGAAGCGGGTGATGTACTGGATGTTGGACTGCAGTCGTGGGGGGTTGGAGCGCAGCACTGTGTAAATGAGCGCTGGCAAAAAGTCGTCTGCTGACGCCGGCTGCCGTTTTGTCGCGGTGATAGCGCTGATGATGCGTTTGCTGCAGCGCGTCACACAGACCAACTTTTCCAATGGAACACACCTGGAGTCCATCTCCATAAGATCTACAGCAGCCAGAAAGACCAAATCTCCCTGGAGTCAATCTCAATGAGATATACAACAGCCAGAAACACCAAATCTTACTGGAGTAAATCTCAATGAGATATACAACAGTCAGAAAGACCAAATCTTCCTGGAGTAAATCTCAATGAGATATACAACAGTCAGAAAGACTAAATCTTCCTGGAGTAAATCTCAATGAGATATACAACAGTCAGAAAGACTAAATCTTCCTGGAGTAAATCTCAATGAGATATACAACAGCCAGAAACACCAAATCTTCCTGGAGTAAATCTCAATGAGATATACAACAGCCAGAAACACCAAATCTTCCTGGAGTAAATCTCAATGAGATATACAACAGTCAGAAAGACCAAATCTTCCTGGAGTAAATCTCAATGAGATATACAACAGTCAGAAAGACTAAATCTTCCTGGAGTAAATTTCAATGAGATATACAACAGTCAGAAAGACTAAATCTTCCTGGAGTAAATCTCAATGAGATATGCAACAGCTAGAAAGACCAAATCTTCCTGGAGTAAATCTCAATGAGATATACAACAGTCAGAAAGACTAAATCTTCCTGGAGTAAATCTCAATGAGATATACAACAGCTAGAAAGTCCAAATCTTCCAGGAGTAAATCTCAATGAGATAGACAACAGTCAGAAAGATCATATTGTCCTGTTCAAGTCCACAGGCAACCAAACACTTTTCCACAAACCCATGAGCACAGTTAAAAGGAGCTCTGTGCATCTGTTTTGTAAAAGGTGAGAATGTGAGGAAGGAGGGCAACCATTCTACAGGAGTGTAGCACTGCTGTATTATCCCAGATTCTCACCTGTGATGGCTTTCACCATGCTGTCAGACACCTCCGCAACCTCTTCATTCACAGGGGCACCCAGCATCTGAACCGAGACCCAGTGCAGGTTCCTGAAACGTACACACACACGCATGCAGACGGGCAAACATGTAGAGGGAGAGAGAGAGACGCACACGCACACACACAAACACACAGAGCTAGGTCAGGTTGTGTGGTGACACATACATGCCTACAACCACAGAACATGTTTACCAACACAAGTGCGGTATGTTCTTACTGAATCCTCTTGAGTAAGGCAAGGTCCTTCCTCTTGTCCTCCTCAGTATCTAGACACAAGGCAGCCTTATGCAGACGTGTCATAACGTACTTCTCCACCTGCTCCATCACTCGCTCCACACTGTCTGTTGAGCCTGCACAAGTGAACACGACACGCTCAGACACCCAGAATGAGCAATCAATAGCATTTCTTTTGAACCTGAACCCCACTTTGAGTTGAGTAAGTTAACCATCTGGAAAGACAGAAAAAAACAGTTATCACTTTAAAATAAAAACAGACCCACCATAATCTCTGTAGCATTTCCTCAAGAATGCATGTCTGCTAAGTTTCAGCTCATGACAGATATCCATAATTGCCCAGTTCTTTTGATACGGGTTACCTACAATGCAGGGTAAGTCCAAATAAATCCTCACTGGCTCATAGGTTTCCCGTTCCCTCTTTATAGGCCCACCTTTCAATTGCGGAAGCAGCCAATCAGACAAGCTCTGGTAGAAATCCTGGGTGCACTCCGACAGCTCCTCCACACTCAGATTCTACAAGTTAGAGAGCATGCCACATGTTCTGGAGGTTAGAAGGCACGTTACAGATGATACAGGTTAGACAGCATATAAGTTCTGGAGGCTAGAAAGTACACTCTAGGTTCTGGAAGATCGAGAGCATGTCATACGGGCCAGGTCACGCGGTAACGAAGTTACAAAATTGGTGTATTTTGTATCATAGCTGCAAAACTATGTAAGATATAGTTAAAATTTAAATGGCTTTGTGTAGGTCATCCCTAGTACTTCAAATAGCAAAAAATAAATAAATCAAATGAACAAAATTAGCTATTTTGTTGTTTGAAGTACAAGGGAAGACCTACACAAAGCCATTTAAATTGTAACTCTATCTTACATAGTTTTGCAGCTATGATACAAAATACACCAATTTTGTAACTCCGTTACTGCGTGACCTGGCCCATACGCGTAATACCTGAGCGAAAGTAAAGCAGCACCAAAGTTAAAATGAAATTTTCTGAAAATTGGCCAATGCTGCACCCTGTACTTTTGCATGAAGGTTTTAACATGAGTTCCATGAGTATTTCACATTCAAAAGGCTTTGTGATGAACGATGTATGCTTAAATGTATCTGCTGAAAGTAAGCAGTTGGGCGGTACTGCCGATAACTTCGGTTTCATCTTAGTCAGATATTGATTCTGTTTCACCCAATTAAAATTCAGACTTCAGGGGACAGTTTTTTGGGGGGGACAGAGGTCTCCTTGCCATCTTTAAAAGACTGTAGTTGCGTACTTACAACAGTATTAATGTATTGAAAACATTCTCTTTCTATAAAAGCTCATACAGTGTAAAGATAAAATTCCTGTCAAACTGATTTTGTAGGCATAATCGTGATATAGCCCCCACCCGGTTTACTGGCCTGGTTTAGAGGGGCTTATTTCCCCAGCAGTGATTGTAACTATGTCCTAACCCTAACCCTAACCTTAACCAGGTGGGGGCTATATCACGATGATGCCGTTTTGTATGCCAGGAAAGGTATGTCCAAGCCATGTTTCCAAGAATTAGGCCATGTTCATTGACGTTATTAATTTAGTCCTTTGGCGAAACGGAACTCGTTTTAAGAATTGGGTGGTACTTAGCTTTTTTCCGGGTGTATAGGTTCTGGAAGTTATAGAACATGTAAGAGGTTCAAGAGGTTAGAGAGCATGTTATAGATCCTGGGGGTTAAAGACAGTGTCACAGGTTTTGAAGGTGAGAGACTTTGTATAGGTTCTGGATGTTAGAGGCCACGTAATAGATTACGGAGGTTGGAGAACACATAGGTTCAGGAGGCAAACAAGCTTACGTTCTGGAGGTTAGAAAGTATGCTTCAGGTTCTGGAGATCAGAGACTAGCATATTACAGGTTCTGGAGATTAGAAAGCATGCTATTGGTTGTGGAGTGAAAGACGGCATGTTATAGGTTCAGCAGGTTAAAACCATGTTACAGGTCGTAGATGCAAGAGAGTATTGCACATGTTCTGCAGATAAGGGGGCCAGAAATTTGTATTAGGTTCTGGAGGTTAGAAAGCATGTTATGGGTTCTGGATGTTAGAAGACATGTAATGGGTTTGAGATGTTTGAGGGCTTGTATTTGGTTCTGGAGGTTAGAAAGCCTTTTATAGGTTCTGGAGGTTAGAGAGAATATTACAGGCTCTACAGGTTAAAACCATGTGACAGGTTCTAGATGCTAGAGCAGGCGTGACCAATCTAATCCACAAAGGGCCAGTGTGGGTGCTGGTTTTCGTTACACCCCGACACTAACACACCTGATTCTACTCATCGAGGTCTTGATTGACCCCCCTGATCACTTAATTAGTGGCATCAGGAGTTGCGGCACTGGGATAAAGCAAAAAGCTGCACCCAAACCGGCCCTTTATGGAGAAGATTGGACACTCCTGTGCTAGAGAGTACTGCACAGGGTCTGTAAGTTAGTGGGCATGTCATAGGTTCTGGAGGTTAGAAATTATATGGCAGGTCCTGGTGATTCAAAGAGGAAGGTTATAGGTTCTCAAGGCTAGACAACATATTACAGGTTCTAGAGACAAGAAAAAAATGTTACTGGCTCTGGAGCCAAGGAGCATGTTAGATTCTAGAGCCTGGAGTACAAGCCTCAGGCCCCTGAGGTGAAAGTGCATGTTGCAGGTTCTGGTAGGTAAACAGCATGTTACAGGCTCTGGAGGTTGTTGAACATGTGAATGGAGGTTTGGGAGGTCAGAGTGAGTGTTACACGGTCTCAAAAACTTGTTCTTTTGAGGCCCAGCATTCAGGCGAAGCTCACCTGTTTTCGAACAGCACTCTCAGTGAAAGCCTGACTCTGCCTATAAATGGCATGGCCAAGCTTATGAAGGGGCCGCAGGAAGTCGATGAAGTCACGCGCGTTGTGGTCAGTTTCTGCGCTGGGCTGTCTGCTGCTACTAGATACACTGGGGATGGAAGTCGCTGAACTCTCTTTGTAACAGACACACAGACAGAAAGGGCAGACTTACTCATCAGGGGAACAGGAACTGGAAGATGAACTTGTTACCACAGGAATATGTAAAGGAACAGGGCCAACCCTCGAAATTAGCATTCCAAAAAACTACTACGCCTGTCTGACCTGGTTTTCTTTGCTGATGTGTGCATCCATTGGTGCTTCTTGTTTCAGGATAGGCATATTTGAATAACAAGAAAGATTTGAATTCTTTAACAATGGGCCAGGAGAAGGATTTTTGCTGACCACACCAGCCCTCTAAATAGAAAGTTTATACTTCCTCTATTGGGCCGAGATTGAGAACACTAGCCAATATAACAATTAACACCCATTGTGCATTCTCTCTCATGATGCAATAAATCCCTCACAGGGCTCGATTTTCGCATTTGCCTGGGATCCCATGCGACTGAAAATTCGTTTGGGCGACCGGATAAGCTCGGACTCCTCTCCCACCCAGTAAGTGAAAATTTCGCATGATCCTCATTGAATATTCATACAATGCTACTGTATAATTGATCTTTATACATACGTCAGAATTCCGCCTTCTTATCCTCATTTCTTACGCAGTGTTGCCAGATTGGTCTGACGGTTTCCTGCCCAAAAACGGATTCAAAATCCACCCAACTGTACAAAACACACCCCCAAAAACATTTAACAAAACTTAGGCTATTTATCAGTTTATTTATTTAGGCACATCATATCAACCTTTAACAGTTAAAAATGAGCTAGCTCATGAGCTCATATCAGAAAATGCATGCAATAATTTCTAGTGCTTCTTTGGGGTAATAAACAATATTACAGCAGAGGCCCACAAAAGGGCCAAGCTAAAACGTATTAACTAAAGGTATTCACACAAGCACAAACACAGACAGATTGGGAGAGAGAAGTAACACAATTGTAAGTAACTTTAGCCTGTCAAAAGTGAAAGAATTAGATAAGGCTTTTTAGAACTTCAACCTTAACTTTGTATAGTGTACTGGTTCAGAGTACCACGAGTCACTAAATGATGACACTCTCTCGAGGGGACGGAACAGCAATTAAAAGCAAACTGGCCAAACAACAAGAGTATTGGGACTCACCAATATTCAGTATGCTCTCTGCTGGAATACAGCAACGGAACGCATTTACTTGCAGCATGCACTTGGTTCTGTAGCTATATATTAAATGCTCCAGTTTCACTGCCAGCTAGCCAGAAAGCTATATCTGAAAAATCACCTAGACACATGAAATGCAGTGCAAGTTAGGTGGCTCTTTGGAGTCCACAACTTTCTGCTGGTAATCAGCAAAGTCACTTGTTCGGTCTCCGGCACAATGTCTTTACAGTGAGTGAGCAAGATCAGAGGCCTGCACTTTTTTTCCTTGCAGCATATTTCTTTAGGGATTGTGAAGGCGGCTAGCTAATACAAGTACTCCAGATTTTGCAATGGGCTTTACACATGTCTGCTTTGTCAAAGAGTGCCCATTCCTTGAGATCAACGTCATTTTTCGACTTTTTACAGTAACATTATGTTTCTCTTTTTTGCCCACTTGTATGATTGTGCTGACAGAAAACGCTGTTGGCTGTTGTCTTGGTTAGCATTGGCCATTAGTAGACATATAGGACTAACCAACAGAAAAGGTTTCATCATAATCGGAGGAGGGCGCATGGAGAACTTCGACCTCCCAAAATACCAAATTTCACCTTTTCCCTGAATGAAGCGCCACCTATACTCTTGTGCCCTCAACATCCCACGCTTAATTTGTGCTGATTATGTAAAGGATGTCCCATGGCATTATATTATGAATGAACCATCTTGGGCTACTCAGGGAACAGTCTAGAAATGCCCCTGATATTACCGCTCAAATGGCCAAAAGTAGCATCTTGCAGTGCCCCCTATAGGATGCACCCTCGACATCCAAATTTTCAGAATACTGCGAGCCCTACACACAGTAGATTGACACGTGTGAAAATGAATGTGGGCTGTTGTCAGCGCAATGATATCATTGTATTTCAAAACTGAAATTTTTTCCGTACTCATTTCTCATCTCGGAATCTTTGGCCGTTCTGGTACCACTAAAAAAGAAACTGAAGGATACTGGCACCTGAAACTTTAGTTTTTCTATTGAACCAATCATCTTTCACCAACAAAAATTTCACGCACATCTGTGACTATCATATATCACGTCCTAATGGTTAACTCCCTTAATGGGCAGATTCAGTAACTAAGGGGGCAATCGATTTTTCACATGGGGCTGGGTAGTCCTTCAGTAGATAAAATCACTTAAAAACTGCATTTTGTGTTTCCTTGGCTTATCTTTGTCAAATATCAAAATTTGTTTGATAATGTGAATCGTTTAAGTGTGACAACTATGAAAAAAAAAATAGAAGAAATTGGGAAGGAGGCAAATACATTTTCACAGCACTGTATATCTGGTAATCAAAAGTACAACTACAAAGCTGAAAAACCCTATATCCTAGATCCCAACACTGCCCCCAGTGTAACTTGCATTACTAAGAGTTACAGTGTAATTTGTAATTATATACCGTCCCCAGTGTAAAATGCATTGCGAAGAGTTATATTGTAACGTGTAGTTATAATAAGGAACAAGCCATCTTCATTTCATATTTAATACACAGGGTCACAGTGCAAGACTAACAGTCAGCAAAAGCGTACACAGAACAATGTTTACAAGCAGACCAGCCCATCAACAACCCCAACAATCCAGCCAGGTCATTACAGTCATCATCTCCAGCCTTCCCCAGGAACCCTTGAATGTGTCTATCCTACTCAAAGTCTCATTCCTAACTTACAAGGGAATGTAACATGCTGAAAAGTTTTATTGTAAGCAACCACGTATGTGCAACAAGAAAAATCAGGAAGGCTAGAGCTGAACAAACTCCGGGAAATTACTTCAACCCAAGAAATCACACATTATGACCAGGGCCAAATAATCATTCCAGTAAAATTCCTGCCTACTAAGGAACATTAGGCACCAAAAAATTATCTGGACATTACAAAGAATAGCAAAAGTCTCGCTCACATCTGTTATGTGCCTGTGCAACAAAAAACACAAAAGTAGGGAGACTCCCAGTAGACCCCTTCTCGTAGGGAACTCCCAGCCAGTACCTTTCTTAGATATGGCTGTCCGTAGCGATGGGCTGAACAATTTCTTGACCGTGGTTACAGTGCTGCTTTTCCTTTCCTCAGGCTTGGGGACGGGCTTGAGAGAGGGCTGGGAGAGCACAGTCTTACTACTGGCATACGCCTCTTCCTCCTCCTTCTGCAGCCTACAAAAGACCAAGACAACAAATCTTCAGCCCCACTTAAGGCATTCATTACCTTCTACCCTCATCAAACAACAACATAAATTTAAACCCCTTCAGTTGTTACCACAACTGCGCACTACTGTTCAAAGGTTTGCAGTCACTCAGCAATTTCCTTGTTTGTATTTGCCATTAAAAGAAAATCAAATTAATCCAGAAATACAGTGTAGACTTTATTAATTTTGTAAATGTCGACGGGTTATATGAACACTGCTCTTCCGCATTCTTGGTTAGCCAGCGCTGCTTCTTCCGGTATGCGAAATTTAGCTTACAGCTATGGCATTTTTCACCCGGTCTTTGTAAGATCTACCGAAACTTACGGTCAACGATGTGTTACGCATCATTCAAGGGTCATACCAGACATCTGCCTCAAAAAAGGAGAAGGGTTTCAAACTACATGTTTTGAGCGGAAAGAATTCAGAATCCAACCTCCACCTTTTCCGGCTATTTATTTGCCAGAACGATTTTAAAAGGGTGCGCCAGCATATTTTTGGGGTTTATTAGTGAGGAGTTTATAATGCAATATTTAATTTTAATATTGCAAATGCATATGCTGTGCATGCCCAAGCAACCTGGTGTGTCATCAGTAACATGGCTGCCACCATTATGTGCCATTAACACGTATAACAGCACCAGAAATTAAACTCAAAATTTTCCTTACTGGATGTACGCTTGACGTTTTCACACACCCGAATGTTTCTCTGGGTACCCAAACGTCAAGGTGAGCCGAAAAAGTACTGATTTCATTCGATATTGATGGAGGTTGAATACGGAATTCTTTCCTGTAAGTCATGTTAGTGTGCACAAGCGCAAGCATAAAAATCGTGAACATTCATGTGTCTACATATCAATTACTGTCACAATTTTCCTAACGTCTTTGTCACTCTCAGTTTCAAACAAAGACTCGGCAACAGGAGAGGTAACCATTAGAGCAGAGTGTTTCAAATCAATGAGGAGAAGTGAAAAACTTCATAGTTTTGGTGAGTAAGGCAAACTTATCCTGCTGGTTCAGTGCAGGCTGGTTTCATGAGACAAGTTCATCAATTCAAGTTTCTGTGAATCAGTACGCAAAATCTTATTTTACTTAAAGCTAGTTTGAATTTGTATTTAGTATTTTTTGCCAAATAGTGTGTAAGTTTTTACGGGGAAACATTTCGACTAAGCATAACTTCCAGCATAAACGCAGCGCAGACGACTGAGCGGAAGTGGCAGTGCCGACTGAGAATTTAGGGGAAGTACGTCAGCACGCTGTGTGCATATGGCCCATTACAAATGGAAACAGCAAGTTTTTAATGGAATATCAACGTAGATGTTCAGAGGCCCATTTTCAGCAAGCATCACGCCCGCGTACCATTGGCGCACACTGTTAACTAATCCAAGTTCATCACGTCAAAAGGCTCATTGACCCTTTTGAAGTTACGTTAGCACAGCTAAAAACTATTGTGCTGATTAAAGAAGCAGTAAAACCAGTCATCTTTAGACAAGTTAAGTATCTGAAGCATCAGCAACCCTGATGCAGACACCGTCATCCTCCAGGACTGGACTTAAACCTGCAGACAATGAGCCACCAGGAGTAGAGTCCAACCTGCAGGCATGGTTTTGACAAAGCGCTCTCTCTGACTGACGCCCTGCTCCTCTCACCTCTGTGCCAGAGCCCAGTCCTCCTCTATCTGTCTCTGCCGGGTGTGCTGGTGCTCCTCCCTGTAGCACTTGGAGCAGAGGCCCTGCCAGGCAACATTGCCATAGAATCCACATCCTTTCCTGCATAAGAGTTCTGATTGGTCGATATGGATCCCTCTGTGTTCCCACTGGTCGCTCATCTCTCTGCAAGGACTGCACTGTGATTGTGAGAAAGGACCAAAATCAGACTAGATCCATTTAGTTAATAATAATTTACTCAGAACTCATTTTAGACAATTACACATCACATCCGTTCACATAAGCTACATTTTACACATCAAACAGTCACCCATAACCAGGGCAAGAAACGTAACTCTCACTCTTAAACTATTCCCCACATTTGAAAGATTTCTGTCAATTATGACAGAATGCTTCTTTCGCCACTGACAGGATATTCCGCCAATCAATGTTTTCACTGTGATATGATTGGGGGGGGGGTTACAAATCCTCCAATAAAAATAGGTACCAAAGGATCACTGAACATTATCAAAAATGCTGGCAGTGGCTGGCAAAAAATAAACTGGCAGGGAAAGTGTTAAAAGGCAATTTTAGTAGCAAAAAAGTAATGTACTGAAGCAATTCAGCTCATGAACATTTGCTCAAGGGTACAACTGCAGAGCCTCAGAAAATTGAACTCGCCTACCCACTAATAACCACCACCACTGCCAAATTCCTCTTACAGTCTTCTCAAAAGCAGCCCGTAACATATTGCATACACTGTGAGCACTATAACTCATTAGACAGTGAAATATTTATTTTGGTTCTGTACCCTTGCACGAGTTTGAAAGGATAAAAAACAGTGAAGTTGAAGGGCAGAATGTCAGCTTTAATTTGAGGGTGGATTCACCCATGTGGAATGAACCATTTAGAAATGACAGCCCCTTTTAAACATAGTCCCCCCTATTTTTAGGCACATCAAAACATACTGAACAGTTCAACATGATGGAGAATGAAGTAATAATTCTCAACATTTGGTCACGTATTCTTTGCATGCGATGACTTGCTTGAAGACTGTGACTCGTATCACCAGACGCTGGGTATCTTCCACAGCGATGCTGTGCCAAGCCTGTACAGACATTTTTAGTTCCGGCTTGTTTCGGGGGCTTTTTGCCTTCAATCTCCTCTACAGCATGTAAAGTGAAGGATAAGTTGTATTCAGATATATTGATGGACTCGGCCAACAGAACCACAATGAGTAAAAAAATGTGTCAATGTCCCATGAATTATGGTGCTCACCGTACACCTTTAATTGCCATAGAAATAACAGAGCCAGACAGGACTATTCAAATTTCCCAGACTAGTGCCTGAAACAGAATAATAACAATTTCCATGAACAACCTACCGTTTGACCAAACATTTGGCAATACCATCACATAAACTTCATCCAAACCAGATGAGTATCTCCTTACTCCCTTCATAAATCATTGACGTACAGGTAAACCATATTGCCGGTACATTGCAGAGTGGCAGGGTCTACAAGCATCTAGAGTTCACAACATAATACCACAATTTCACTCCCCTTTTCTAACGGAGAGGCATTTAAATCCTGCTCAGAATTTGGAAGCGGAACAAGGCCACATTCCTAAGAGAGTCAGCAAGAATAAGGCATAAAAGTTGAAATGTCAATTTCTTGAAGGCCAAAATTTGACAACTTCAAATATTAGCTTTATATTAGGTTTTTTAATCAAATATCTCACTGTGCCAGAGACTGCCCAGCTTCAATTTGTTTGCTGTTAACCTGCTATGGCGGGAGTTTCAGAAAATTGCATTATTTCAGCAGGCAGTCAAGGGCGCTGCCTGTAGCAGGCACTGCAAAACGCTACTTTTTGCTGAAGCGACACTTATTTTTGAGGCATTTCTCGACTGTGCCCCGAACATTCCAATCCATTTTATGCCTGACATGATTCTACCTTCAAGCTCAAAACTATGATACTTAAAATTAATGAGGGACAATAAAGGCAGTGCTCAAGATGGTCAAAATGTAAAATTCAGTGTTTTTTTGGGGGGTCGCACATCTTGATGTGCCAATGTCAGATCTAAATGCAATCTTTAAAAAAAATTTTTAAAAATCAGGCAGCCCTTTAAGTCTACTTAAGCCAGGCCAACACTGAATTTTTATATCATGTTTAGATGCAGGGGATGCCACATATGATATGAAATCATACATTTTGTAGTTCTCTATTCCTCTGGTGTGTGGACAGCCTCCCTGCAGGCTCACCAATACTTATCACAGAAGATTCTGTTGTAAAAAGCCTCTCTAGACTGAAGCCAAATAAGGCCACTGGCCCAGATGGTCTAAAAGCCTGTCTACTTAACCCCTTTGCGCAGAAGCCAAATCTGGCTATTTGGGGGGTTACCTTATTAAAGGCTTTATAATTCAAGATTGCAGCTTCACAGACAGTAAAGGAGTGGCTGAACTGAGTCTAGACACTTAAAGCATTTAGACTCCCATTGTATTTCAGTTTATTTTCATAATTTTGGCAGAGAAAAGGGGCTGCAAACACAAAAAATCTTCATGAAAATTCAACATTGAAATGGAAAAAAAAAAAAAACAATACTGAGAACTGAAAAACTGCGGGGGCTTAAATCTATACATTTCTGGGATCATAAACTCCTTGACCACAAGTATAATTCATCTTGAACATTACATTCTAGATTACCAACTTATGAGCCAAATTAGACAGCTATCCAGGTGGCTCCCCAAAGTCTGAGATCCCTCAAAATGGTGCACTGTCAGATCATAAAATAATCATATATTTAACTCAAATATAGTTTTGAGGCATGAAATTTAATATGAACTAATGATTTTCTGGTTGAGTTTAGCATGAATCTATCAATATCAGTGCAGTTGAACATCAGCGGTCACCAGTAACCTCTCCAAACACAAAACATGCCTTTTCTACATAATAAAGTTTAGAGTTTTGTCCAATTTTCTTCAAAGTCCCCCAAGCCAGCACACATACTCATTAAAGGAACTGCTGATTAAACGGTCAGAACATTCACACTGCAATGAAAACCTACCAATTCCCACTTCCAAGCTCACAACCTTATTTCAACACTTATAAGGAACAAGTACAACTCACTAACTCAGTAATATCTGAATTCTGAAATATACCTTACTTTAACAGAACAGACATTCCACTTCCAGGGAAAATCAAACTATATATACCTCCCTAGATTCAACACAATAGTGCAATGAACGTACCAGGGGGTCCACCGAAATGCATGACCAGTTCACGTTTTAAACAGGAAAAAAAACCTCGGCATTCGATTTTATGAAAATACGGTATACATTCCGAAACATAAAGCAAAATTAGCAGCCTAACCTTTTTCATGAATCCCTCCTCCAGAGACCGATGTGTCCAGTAGAAGGAACCCTCCGATCCTGTTTCATTCGAAATAATTCCCATTGACCATGTCCTTACTTCATTTAAATCCTGTAAATGTAACTGAACACTTCAGGCCAGTTTAGGGACTCTCTGTATTACTCGGGCCGGTAGGCCACAAGTCTAAATTTCGGCTCCGGATGTTCTTTTTTTTTTTTTTCAGGGTCGCGATTGTCCTGCTCATGCACGCGCACGGATCCGCGATTGGCCCAAAGATATATATATAGAACACTACATTGCTGATAGGGTACGCTCAAGTGAAGCATCTGTCCCAGGAGTGTATATACCCGGAAGTTAAACTCACATTCATTTTCGCCTACTGTAAAATTATATTTTCAAAAACACTTGCGTGCAAGTCGGGTTGATTTTGGTATTGCTGTGCAGAGCAACATTTTTTCTCCCTAAATATGTGCTTTTTTTGGAGGACGGAAAGCGGCACACTTACTAAAGGGAAGATCGAAATGTTACTCAGTGTCAACGTTAAAGTGCGAGCAGAAAAGTTCAGTTAAGGTGACGGAGGCTTTTAATGACCCTCTGATAAGATAACTGCTTTGAAGTTTTCGCCGTTATAAACAACGTCGATGAATGTCCGTATACGTTATCAAATTACTCTCTGGTTTCCTCACTTCATTGCACCCTGATTGAGCATATTTGCCGTTGACTGAATTGTTCATACTGAATCATATGGCTAATGCCAACATTGTTAAAAGGAAGCGCTAGTTAACTCTGGCTACTCCTTTACTAAGCGTCATCTTTGCCCCTGTCCCATTAAAACACTGCTCTCAAAAAATAATCACTGCACAGCACGGATCGAGGGGATAGAGAAAGTTTTTTTTCCCCCTGATTTCTAACAACCAAGCCTTTCTCCCCTCCTTGTCTTTTGGAGCTCTGTAAAAACAGACAAAGCAACTTGTCCACTGTTTTAAATATTATGCAGGTAAGAAATATTGTCCTTGAATGCCAATTACAAGTAGCTAGCTAGTTAGCCACCTTGTTCATTTTATTGACTGCTTAGTCAATGCAGTCCCCGCGACGGTAAGGGTACCAAGGTAGCTCGCTGGAGACCGTTATCAATCGCTAGCGTTTGCTTTAGTCAGCGGTCTATTTAAGTCAATGGGACTGCTAATTAGCTAGCTAGCAAGCAAACGCGATTTTTTTTCTATTAAAGTGACAAATTTGCATTTCTACGTTAACTTACGCATGAAACGTTTTATTACAGCCCTTCAAATGACTATTGCTGCAAAAGGCAGCCGCACATCTTGGCATTTTAATGCTTATATTGGCTTATTTGAAATTGGCCTCATAGGAAACCATTCATTTTTATGAAGATGTTGGGTGTGTCAATATGGCGGCCGGGTGCTTCACTTTGGATAATGTAAATATGACATCATCAGCAATCTAGTGTTCTAAATATATAGATCTATGGATTGGTCCAGGCCTAGACCCAGCCCAAGTACAGGCTCTGTGGAGCCTCGTTTTCTATAAATCGCGTCATTTTCAGCTGTGCAATCGTGCTCAACGTTGAACGGATACAACCTACCTTGCTGATACGTATAGGCTTGCATGCTCTTATGTTTGTCCAATCAATGTCTTTCGGTTACTGTGGAACGTTTAAATACTCAGAAATTGGATAAGAAACGAGCCAATCAATACATCGTTACTGGGGAAGTTTCACGAGGGCGTGAACTATAACTGTGTGGTTAAGCAGACCCTGAGTGTATAATTGAGTGATTGGCTATCAACACCAGGGGTGCGTTCAAAGTCACACCGGTGCACATCGTTTTGTTATGGTTTCCGGGCTGAACGACCTGTTTCCTCCAGCCGGTGTGCAATGGTGCATAACGTCGTTTGAGGTATAGAGACAACCGGTTCAACGTCATCAAGAGCTCAGCGCAAAGGCCGCGCCCCTTTTTGGGGGAAAACAAACACTCTTATGCATTGAAATCAATGTTAAATTAGCGCGATAATTGAGCAGTAAAATGCACAAAAGTTTTTGTGTGCCGGGTTGAACCTGCAATAAAATGACCAGTCCGGACCTAAGGTTCCCCATCCTACCTGGAAAAGGGAAGAATCCAAAGAGGAGAGTTAAGAGAAGATGAAGAGTAAAAGCTATGTATCCAGTGTCTCCCCATGTTTATATGTGTGGGAAACGCTTCATAACAGGCCATGCCACTCTTTGTTTTTTAAACTTAGAAAATAAGGAAAGTACCCTTTAATATGTAAGACTTGGTACTATACTTTAATAGGTTTATTCGCTACGATTGTTGTCATTATTTATTCTTTAATTGCTTAACTAGCTAACGTAAAGTAGCGTCAGCCAACCGAGTCAGGTTTGCGGTCTAACGTTATGTGCATTTGTTAGTTATTCTTAACCCTAAACTGACACAGACTTTGAAATTCGCGGTAGTGAAAGGGCAAGAGGGTGGACCGATCAAACTTAATTTATTAAGATAACGCGAACGCTCAGGTTCGGGCAAGGTAGCAAAATACTCGCTAGAAATATCAATAAATTAATATAAACAGAAAATTTAGTTTAATAAATCGGATAAATTTTACACCTAAAAACACATCAAATTACATTAGGGTCAATGGGATCTGAGGTTTTCTATCCCCCAAAAAGGGGCGCGGCCTTGACGTTTGGCGAAGTACCCGGATGTGCCGGTCGTCTCTATGTTTTCTTCTGTTGGGTGGGTGTGCCAGGGGTGTTTATCCAATCAGCTGCGACATGCCGCGCCATCTTAAAAAGGCAGTGGCCCAATGAATCCAACGAGAGTAGTATATAAATGCATCTCTTGCAGCTTGGTTATTCACCATGGTTGATGACATGTTTGTGGTAAGTAGAAGTTTAGAAAGTTTAAAAATCAAACACGAATTTGAACCTGTTTCATCAGGCTCCGAGAATTCCTCCAAGACAACGCACAGTATGGCCCTCTCGGCTGCCATAGTTGCAACGCTTGTGTGACACAACGGGGCGTTCAGCGCACTACTGTTGCCGTTTAAATATATGTTTTGCTACGTGTTGCCGACTTTGAACCCACCCCAGGGCTGCGTTCCAATCCGAAAAAAATGCTTGCTTCGTCATGTTCACTCGCCCTCCAATCGAGGGGGGAATACCCAAAAAATCCCAGATGTAAGATGGCTGCCACTTGTAGGTTCGTTCCAATCCAGTTTTGCGGAGGGAAGGGCACATTTTCATTTGCTCAAGCCCTTGATTATCCTCCCTCAAACGAAGCCAACGACGAACATCCCTCCCAGCTTTGATATTGCCCAGAATGCTTTGCTCATTCTCCCTCGATAAAAAAATTCATGAAAAGCAGCTTTATTTTCCCATAAAACAGTCGCAAGTGCCGCAGCAATCAAAAGAGCATGCCGTCTTCTTCTTGCCATAAACATGCGATACCATACATGCCAACTCTACTGCTTTTGGGTAGACTACTGCTTTTGGGGCGTTTCATTCTGAAAAAAAAAGCCCCAAAAGCGGTAGAGTTGGCATGTATGCGATACATAGTCCACGTGAACTGTATAAGGTAAAACGTACAGGCAACTAACTCAGTCGGCTCCATGGCAACACAAACTTCCTGTTTGCTTGTTGACAAATGTCAAAGTGCGGAAGAAACACGGCGAGGGTCGTTCCAATCCGATTTCCCACAACCCTCCCCCTAAATTCCCTCCATTGCCCTCCCCCGCTCGGGAAGGGCTTACTCGCCTGCTACGTCATTCGGAGGGCTCACTCGAGTGGAGGGAAGAAGTGAAGGGAGTATCTTATTTCGGATTCTACCATTCATTCCAGCGAATTCTGCATTTTGATTAGTTAACACCAGGTATCTATTCACTGGTACGCACTGGGTCAAGACCTAGTGTAACTGATTTATGCTATATTTTGAACTGTTCAAAATGACTTTGAAATATTTCACAAAGATGATATCAAACCTGAATGGTTTGATGATGATTTTGATGTTTCTGAACCAGTTAACACCACAACTTCATTAAGCAATGTGTAGAAGTTTTAATAAGTAACAGCTGCCTCAGAGACATCATTTGAACAGTTCAAAATATCCTATTAAATTAAAAAACTTCACATTTGTTATTAAAGTTGCTCATGTGGTGTTAACTTATGTATATTTTGAAAAATATTTTACATATTACTTACAGGGTGTTAACCAAAAGAGCGGGGTGTTGGTCATGGTAGAATCAGGGTTTCCGCTACATGTAATTGATTGTGGCGCACCGCCATGGCAAAATAAAAGCCGCCACGCCTATGTAAAATGACTTTACATAAACTCCAAAAATCCTAAGGACAATCAGGTGTCGCCAGTTCTCCTTGTTAAGTTAAAATGAGAGCTAATAATTCTTGACCTTTTGTCAATCATTTTGCTTGATGAACACATTTTGCAATTAATAAAAATTAGCCATCGACAGTAAAACGCGCTTCTTTCTTCTTAACGCAATGTGTGTAACGATTAGAGAAAAAATATTTTGTTCACTTTGCAAAACGATAAACTACGATGTTAACTTCTGTGTTTGCTGTGAGCACATCCTGCTCTACCTAATTGTATCTTCATAATTATTTAATTCCAATTCCGGAGTCCGGAGTCATAATTGGTTTTCATATTATATGTGAAATCCACCGTCACGCACGTGAAACTGATAAACCTCCGTGCACAAAGACTTCAGTTATTACATCGCCTACGTTCTGATTAATGAAAACTGGCCACACCTGATAATGCTGAGTTTTGACCCGACGCTGAAGCCCTCCGCCACAGTTTCAAAAAAATCCTGGAGGAAACCCTGTAGAATGGAGATAAACCTACAGTTTTTTTTCGAGCACTTGGTATTTATCGTAGGCTACGATAAATCCTATTTATCCTACGATAAATACCTCGTGTTTGAAAAAAAACTGTAGGTTTATCTCCTAATTGGAACGCAGCCCAGTACTTGGGTGGACATAAGGAAGCACTGAATTTGTCAATGGAGGAATCTACGCGTAAATCCACGGTAGGGAACTACGAATTTTTTGTATGTGATGACTGTAATTGACAGTAGAATGTGAGAGAATCACTACAATGTCGAATTTTTTGCTTCAGAAAACAGATTTTTCTTAACCACTAATTGGAATACCGTTCGCTCACTGTAGCTAAAGTGGTTGCTACAGAGGACAACGATTTTTTTCTGTTGCAAGAGATCATTTTTTTAAACTGCTGGATCGATACTATGGGCAAGGATATTGACCAGTTTGCACATCAGGCTTAGCTGAGGAGTTTAATTCATGCAACTATTGAAAAACAGGGATTGGAGCGAACTTCTTTATATTCTAAACAGCGGTCAAACTCTGCTTGCTTGTGAACATTCAATAACTGATCCGGGGGTTCCATCTAGTGATCGAGTACTGTAACTGCGTGCTTAAATTTGCAGTTCCATAGCCGCGAGCGTCTACATCTGCACAAAGGGGTTAAAGACTGTGCCCCACAGTTAAAAGTTGTCCTTTCAAGGCTTTTTAATTCACTTTTAGCTAAAGGTGTGCCCACGGCTTGGAATTTTCTTTAATAAGGCCAATACCTAAAAAACCTGGTGCAAGCAAGCTTGAAGACTTTCGACCAATAGCTATCACCTCTATCTTATGTAAAACAATGGAGAGAGCTCTAGTCACCCTCCTGATTAATAAAGTGGCCAATGTATTAGACCCAATGCAATTCACCTATAAAAGTGATAGGGGTACTGATGATGCAGTGCTAGTCCTCCTTGACTCAGTGTCTAAGCAGCTTAAGAACACGAAAGGATTTGCCAGGGTCCTATGTGTAGATTTCAGTGCGGCCTTTAATTCTATTAAGCTTAACATTCTCCTGCAAAGACTAAGCAACCTTAATGTAGATAAGGGCCTGATTCTTTGGATCAGAGACTTTTTGACACGCCGCCCCCAGAGGGTATGTGTTAAAGGCATACTGTCAGGAGAGCAAACCATCCGCACAGGATGTCCACAAGGCACTGTCCTCTCCCCATTGCTTTTTTCATTGTTTACAAATGAGTTTGCTCTCAATAACAGCACATTGAAACAAATTAAATATGCAGATGACATGGCCTTAGTCGGCCTGTTACAAAAGAATGACCCCTCCAGTGAGGCTTCCTGTCTTGCACATATTAAGGTACTTGAAAAATGGTGTAATGATAGCCAATTAGAAATTAATGTCACAAAGACAAAGGAGCTACTTTTTTGTAAAAAGAAAGGGCTGTCAACACAGGCAGTTTCTCTGAATGGTCAAGCTGTGGAAACAGTGGAAACTTTTAAATACCTTGGTACAATGCTTGACAGCCAACTTGGCTTTACAGAAAATACTGAGTACATTTTTAAGAAATGCTCACAGCGGCTCAGCCTCCTGAGAAGACTGACCTGCCTGGGTCTAAGTGCACAGATTAAAGAACTTGGTACGCCACACACATTGAAAGTATAGGAACATTTCACCAGTCTGCCTGGTTTGGCTACCTAAGTTGTAAATGTAAGAACAAGTTAAACAGAACTGTGTCTATGGCGAGCAAAATAGTGGGGAAATCCTTAAAACCTTTGATCCACCTCCATACTGACAGGACAAGGAAAAAGGCAGATAAAATTGTTTTAGACTGTGCACACCCACTATCCTGCCAGTTTGAACTGCTACAGTCTGGGAGGCACTTTAGAGTTCCTCTGGCAAGGAGTGTTTTAAAGAAATATTTTATACCAAATGCTATTAGCATTCTTAAGAGTGAATGCACGCAAAAATCATGCAAATGACAAAATCGTGGCCACAGTTAAAAAATCAACCAACTCTAATTTTGAGTTTATGAGAAGCCATTGGTGAGTTTTAAAGGGTTCTGGGGTTTATTTTTAAATTCTAGCCGAATTTTGTGAGAAAAATGGATTTTAGAATTTTGCTGGTCCTTGACAAGAAATTTGGGTCAAATACACCGGCCCGAAAAACTTGCTTTCTGAAGCCAAACAACGCTTTCTCCTCACTTAAAAACACCTAATTTGCACAAAACAGACATCAAACAATTAATCTATGACAGATTTCCGGTTTCAGAGGATTTTCGTGACAGCTAATTAGTGCATTCTCGTGGAGTCAAATAACAAGGTAGTTTACTGTGAAATCTAGAATAGCTCTAGCACTGGGGGCAGTGATTTTCATTGCTTCAAAATCAGGATTTACAACCTTGAAACATGATATTTCAAATATGTCAAATCATTTTTTTGGCTTCTTAAGCAAGCACCTTAGAAATTGCTCATGAACCTGGCCCAATTCTGTCAGATTTGCTTGGTGAGTGACCGTTTACTTGACCTTTTTGTTTTGAAGCAAAGGTCAATATGAATATCACCAAATTAAAGTTCATACATGACTTACTATACGTCTCCAATACAAACCTACACTCAATCTATAATGATTTTGCTGATACAAGTCATTGAAATTTCACTGTATAGTTTGGCTGTTCAAGGTCATTGAAGGTCAAGTTCAAGGTCACCCAATGAAACTTCATGCATGACTTCCTATATAGGCATGGGCAACGCTCTGCATAAACTCTAATGGAATGCGTAACAGCTGAACTGGGGCGGTAAACAAGCCTCAGAAAACATTAAAAAAATGATGTAAATACCATTTTCATACAAAAAGAACACCATGGTATGATTAAAAGCAACCTTTTCAATAGGATACCCGCATTTCATACATGAACTCTGCGTATTACGGCCAATAACGCGATTTGAACAGAGCTATTATTCGCCCGTTGGATGAATGCGTGACCTCAATTTGCGCCTGTGTTTACAAACTTTCAAGTGCACGGCGTGGCAAAAACATCCATTCTGGAGGTAGATTTCAAATAGCCCGCGCTGACGTGATATCCCAGCTACGGCCCTGATTGAATTACAGCCATCTAATTTGAGAAATTACGAGTCTATTCGTCCAACCTAGACCTCCAGGGGATGTGAAATAAGTTCGACAGAAGTTGTTGAAATTCGTCGCGAGTTCGCCGTGACTTCTTCTCAACAATAACAAGACAGGTGAGTTTATTTTTACTGTACCCTATATAGTTAGTTGACAGAATATCCTGTGACCCTATTTGTGAAGTTTCCGTAAAATATACCAAGGAATAAACCAGCACCAGGCGTTCAAAACCTACCAGTGTTCTGACAAATTTTGCTACCTATCAAAATATGCCACCTCGCGAACACCGGTCACAAGATTCATTCACTTATACCCTTCAATTCGAGACTGCGAGGATGGAAATCTGAATAATCAATCAGGAAAAATTCTCGGCTCTCGGTAATTCTGTATATCGTTTAAACATTTTGTTAATCGGATTATGAAAGAAGACTGAAAATAAGCGCCCGCTTTTTTGTTTGGGTGTAAAAGCGGCGTATTTAAAGGAGAATACATTGTATATTGACTAAGCATTGAACTCTGCATAAGTCGAACTGTTTTAATATTTGTTGATGACATTGCTTCGGCTTCCTGGAAGCAAGTACGCGCAAATCTGCTGTCTAGTGAGCATTTCAGGTTCGATGTACTGAGTAATAACGCCGCATGAAACTTAAACTGGCCCGTCATTCTGCGAATAGTCTTACTAAACTAGTTAATCGCCTGATTGCTAATCAAGCAAAGGGGAGGTTTCTGCCTCACCAAACTAACCTCCGACTGCACGTCACTGTGTTTTACTATGAATTATTCACAGTAGCTCACTGAAACTATCATGGGAGGAGGGTATATGGACATTGTAAAAAACAGTGCAAAGGTTTTTTTTTTTTTTAATCACCACGGGTTATTGAAGGGGGAACGTTTGATTCATTTAAGAGCAGTGGGAGGGCAAACAACTGCCGGCATCAGCGACTTCACTGCATTTTATATAGTAATGGGTGAGTAGCGTTAATGTTTGCCCTCCCACCGATAATTTTGACATTTTTGCAGGCCATTGATCCAAAAAAAAACTTCAAAGGCAACCCATTCATACCATTTTTTTAATATCAATGCAAAACCTAATGTTTGTTGAACATAATTGGGTGAAATTCAATGCATTTTCCATTAAAAAGGGCCTAGAGGGTACTGCTGTACTTCAGAAAAGGGGTTGATGACTTTAGCATCAATTATTTCTGTTAGGGTACCCTAATGGATAATTTGGCCAGGTTTATTTCTGAGTAGACTGCATTTTCGAAAATTCCCTAAGGCTTCACCCCCCAATTTTCACAATGGGTTTTGTTGATAAATGCCGAAATCAGCCATTTTTGGGACCCTGTGGCTCTAAGACCCTTTCCTGTAAAGGCGTTGGACTTGTGGCAAACTCTTCGTCTGTGTCTTCTATACTTACCTGCAAAAAATCATTAGAAAATAATAAAAACTTTTTTCTCAGCAACTCAAGAAATGTGGTCATTTTATTCATTTGTATTGCCCATGCCTATCCTATATGGCCACAATACAAACCTAAGCTCTATCTGTAATAGTTTTGGTGATAGAAGTCATTGAAATTTCACAATGTGAAGTTTGACCTTCGAAGGTCACCGAAGGTCAAGTTAAAGGCCACCAAATGAAAGTTCATGTATGACTTCCAATACATCTCCAATACAAACCAAAACTATCTGTAACCATTTTGCTGATATGAGTCACTGAAATTTCACTGTGATGTTTGGGCATTCAAGGTCACTGAAGGTCAAGTTCAATGTCACCCAATGAAACTTCATACATGACTTCCTATATGCCTGCAATACAAACCTAAGCTCTATCTGTAATAGTTTTAGTGACAGAAGTCTTTGAAATTTCACTACGTGAAGTTTGACCTTCGAAGGTCGCCGAAGGTCAAGTTCAAGGCCACCAAATGAAATTTCCTACATGACTTCCTGTAAGTGTTCAATGCACATATGTTCCCAATCTTCAATATTTTCAAGCCTAGAAACCTTTGAAAATTGTAACATTTTGCTTGACCTCAAGTTTGACCTTTCAAGGTCATCTGAGGTCAACTTTAACACAGCCAAAATATAGGTCATATATTACTTCCTATATGTCAGTAATACAAACTTAATCTCTATCTGCAACCATTTAGCTTCCACAGGCGATTTGGCCCATTCTCCATAAGACCCAATGTTAAAGTACAGCGCCCCCACCAGACCCACTTCCGTCGATTCAATCAAAATGGTACTTGCACTGTACATAAAGTGTATCAAGGTGAGTTGATTGCCCGATTTAGAAAAAAAGTTGTCCAACAGGTTTTGAGAAATCATTTTTTGAAATCTCAAGGCATATCTTTTAACATTGTTAATGTATTACCTGACCTCGAGTTTGACCTTTCAAAGTCATTTGTGGTCACATTTAATATTGCCAAAATATAGGTCATATATGACTTCCTATATGTCGATAATACAAACCTAATCTCTATCTGCAACCATTTGGCCTCCACAGGCCATCTTGCATATTAATAAAGTACAGCGCCCCCAATAGACCCACTTCCGTCGATTCAATCAAAATGGCGCTCGCACTGTACATTGACGGTACCAAGGTAAGTTGATTGCCTGATTTAGAAAAAAATTTATCACGCAGTTTTTGAGAAATAATTTTTTAAAATTTCTCAGTCCTATCTTTAACATCGGAGCCAAAATTTTAAGGGCCCATAAAACGGACAAAATGATTCAATCAAAAATCCGAGAAAAACATCTGGAGATATGGTCTAGTAGTATGTTATTGCAAATTTACACGAAAATTCATCAGGCCAAAAAAAGATAAAAAATGTTCCGGACGACGGACGCCGGACGCCACACCACAACAAAAGCTTATCGGCCCATCGGTAAGCTAAAAAAAATGCAAGAGGGGCATCATCAAATAGTTTAACAGGCATTTTTTGCTTACCATTACCTTTGTAAAATATTTAACATTAAAATAAAATCATACAGGAAGGAAGTGACTTGTCCATGATCAAACGTAATAATAATAAATAAATAAATAATAACTACTCACTCGTCGTATGAGTGTCAAGAATACACGTTGTACGAGTCCACAGAAGGCCCCGTTTATAGCAGTGGCGTGCCATCGAGGTCAGTTAGGGTAAGCAGAATCCTCACCGTTCAACAAACGATAGTTAAACAAACGATAACTCTTTTACTTTGCTTGATTAGCAATCTGAGGATTGATTAACTAATTTACAAGACTAAACGGCAGAATGGCATGCCATTTCCATCCACGACATTATTGCTCGGTGCATCGAACTTAAAATGCTCACGAAACCGCAAGTTTGTTCATATTTGCTAAGGGAAGCCAATGCAATGCCATTAACGAATATTTAAACCTTTCTGATGCAGCGTTCAATGTGTGGTCAATATGTTTACGATAATATTTCCCCTCTTAAACACGTAGCCTACCTTTTAATGCCATTTTTAAAAAATAGGGAGTTTATTTTCAATCTTCTTTCATAATCCGATAAACAAAAGATCAAAACAATATACGGAATTACCGAGAGAGTTGAGATTTTTTCCTTATTAATTATTAGGATTTCCTTCCTTGCAGTCTCGAATCAAAGCATAAAGGTAAATTAATCTTTTTGTCACCATCACCTCTTCATCATTACAGGCTTAACTGACCGGAAAAAAATTGATTAATTGACAATCAGGCATAGTAGCTACGTGGAAACAGGCTGACAAAATGTAGCGATAAAAAAGGAGAAGTCACTGCCTACCCTGACTGCACGTCCCTGGTATGGCATTGAACATCAAAGTTGACGTTTTTCAGAATTTGTATGCATACAATTACCTTATTTTGTGTAATATCTCATCCAAATCTTCTGTTATAACTTCTAAATATTCGATCATTCATCTACACATGTGGACTTGTCGCTATAGAGGTAAAATAAGAGAACTGGAGAGAGCGAGGAAGTACCACCCCTATTACTTTCAATGGGAGATGCTAGGCTAGCTTACTCAGCCCGGGAAGTACGGAGTTGACCGATGCCATCTATAAAAATGGCGTTCCATGGGTGCTTATTTCCGGCACCATTTCATAAGATTGCCAATCTGATTACACAGCACAAATGGCCAAGAAAGTCTGTCGGCTGTGCGGACTGGCGAATGTTTTCGAGGGGAAATGACGAGCAATGCTGTTAATCCAGAACGTGCACGCACTTTTCACTCTTTTCGTTGAATTGCTGCAGTCAGAGCAACAGCTGGACAGCCAAACTCGTGCACGAGCTGTCATCAAGCACTAAGTATCAGTTCTTATTTTACAGGCCCTCTTGAAAACATCGAACAGTTGCGTCAGACAAAGAGCAAAATAATGAAGGATTACCGAATACATTTTCTGTTTTCGCTTTATTTGGCAAGAAAAAAATGTGTACTTTTCAATTGGTGTCTATGGAGCCGCCGCGTCGTTGGTCACAAAATTAGGGACTATAAGCAACGGGGGATTTTGCAATGGCTACGGCATGCGGAAATAAATCTCTCCTGACGCTGGTGCTGTAGCCGTCAAATCCAGCTGGGACTTTAAGAAACGGCGGATTCTGATCAAATTTTGTGAGCAAAGTAGTTAGTTCAGCGTGAACTGTAATTGTAACTGTAACCTACTGTGAGGGCTTATTTGTCCCACTCTCACTGGCAAAAGGGGCAGATGACATTGCTTCAGGGGAAACGGAAAATATTAGATTAGATTATTCAAATTTATTGTCATTCAGCCAAGTACAGGTTCAGAGCAAAACGAAAAAAAAAACGTGCATCTTTTTTATAAACTTCATTTTGAACAATTCAATTAACCCTTTCGCAGGCAAATTTTGGCCCAGATGCATACCCCCACGGACGGATTAATTTTGGGAGCAAAAAATGATTGTTATTTAACAATAAAATAACACCAAACTAATAAGTTTCCCATAACTGATGTTTTTATGTTTTAACCTCTCCAGAGGGCTTAAAATCGTTTGGATGTCAGGGCTCTCTGGATATTCAAACTCATCGTCAGAGTCATTCAATAAAACATTAAACTTCATCGGGGTTGTATGACGTTGGGAAACGGAAAATATTAGATAGATTATTTCGGGGAAAGTCTTATTTGTTTTTCATTCAGCGTTCAAGCTAAAAATACAGTGTTGACCTGAGAGACAGCCAATGGTAATGAAAAACTAACAAGGGAATTCTTTTTAATAAACTTTCATTTTGGTTAAAAACAATTCGAAATTAAAAAAGACATAAAATTTGACCATTTAAACACACATCTAATCAGAGTGAGAGCGAATGGTAAAGTGCATGGGAGTGTGCATATATACACAGCATATGTGTGCTATATGTGCACAGCAGTAGAATAATGACTAATGTACAAGGGAGAAAATATAGATATTTATAGGGTATACGGAGAAATTATGTACCGTATACAATGCAAGGATGAGAGGAGAATATAGCCTACAGTGGAAAATAGTTAATTATGGTTTTATACAGTGAAATATACTGTGTCAGAGGGAAAGTTTCGCTGAAACACGTAATGTATAGTGTATCAATTGTAGAACACACTTCCTTTCTGAAATAAAATGAAAACCATTTACTACCCCAATTCCGAAATAGTTGGGACAAAGCGTAAATTGCGAATAAAATCAAAACGCAATGACTTTCAAATCACACCAGCCAGTATTTTGTTCACAATAGAACATAGATAACATAGCAAATGTTGAAACTGAGAAATTTTACAAATTTATCCACAAAATGAGCTCATTTCAAATTTGATGGCTGCTACAGGTCTCAAAAAAGCTGGGACAGGGGCCAGTTTACCATGGTGTAGCATCCCCTCTTCTCTTTAACGCAGAGTGGAGGTGTCTGGCCATTGAGGAGACAAGTTTCTTGAGTTTAGCCATTGGAATTTGATCCCACTCTTGTTTAACACAGGCTTTCAGCTGCTGGAGAGTTTTGGGTCTCCTTTGACAAACTTTTCGTTTAATTATGCGCCAAATGTTCTCAATCGGTGAAAGATCAGGACTGCAGGCAGGCCAGTTCAGCACACGGACTCTTCTACTACGAAGCCATGCTGTTGTAATAGCTGCAGTATGTGGTTTTGCATTGTCCTGTTGAAATACACAAGGCCTTCCCTGGAATAGATGTCGTCTGGAGGGGAGCATATGTTGCTCTAAAACCTTTATATACCTTTCAGCATTCATGGTGCTTTTTAAAGCATGCAAGTGTTCCACACCATATGCACTAATGCATCCCCATACCATCAGAGATGCTGGCTTTTGAACTGAACGCTGATAACAGGAGGGGTGGTCTTTCTCCTCTTTAGCCCGGAGGACACGACGTCCATGATTTCCAAAAAGAATGTCAAATTTGGACTCATCTGACCACAGGACACTTTGCCACTTTGCTACGGTCCATTTTGAATGAGCCTTGGCCCACAGAACATGGCGGCGCTTCTGGATCATGCTCAACAATGGCTTCCTTTTTGCATGATAGAGTTTTAGGTGGCATCTGTGGATGGCATGGCAGACTGTGTTTACAGATAATGGTTTCTCGAAGTATTCCTGGGCCCATTTAGTAATGTCAATGACAGAATCATGCCGGTGAGTGATGCAGTGGCGTCTGAGGGCCCGAAGATCACGGGATCCAGTAAAGGTCTTCAGCCTTGTCCCTTACGCACAGAGATTTTTCCAGTTTCTCTGAATCTTTTGATGATGTTATGCACTGTCGATGATGAGACCTTCAAAGCCTTTGCAATTTGACGTTGAGGAACATTGTTTTTAAAGTATTACACAATTTTTTTACGCAAGTCTTCACAGGTTGGAGAGCCTC
Organism: Gymnothorax javanicus; assembly: GCA_029692085.1. NCBI lineage: Eukaryota > Metazoa > Chordata > Actinopteri > Anguilliformes > Muraenidae > Gymnothorax > Gymnothorax javanicus. Next base: position 22,584,639 of record CM056195.1, on the reverse strand, counting down.
TGGCTATCACTTCTGAGAGACTCAGACTCTCTAAGACGTCCCTTTTATAGCCAATCATGTTACACACCTGATGCCAGTTAACTTAATTACTTGCTAAATGTTCTTTCAGCTGATGCTCTTATATATTAATTGCTTTTTCAGCCCTTTTATGCCTGTGTCCTAACTTTTTTGAGACCTGTTGCCGCCAGAAAATTTGAAATAAGCTAATTTTGTGGACAAAAATGTAAAATGTCTCAGTCTCAACATTTGAATTGTTATCTATGTTCTATTGTAAATAACATATTGGCTCATGTGATCTGAAATTCATTGCATTTAGATTTTATTCACAATTTACACTTTGTCCCAACTATTTCGGAATTGGGGTTGTAATTCAATCACCTGACCTACGCGTTGTAGTGACTACGTAAGATTGGTTCTTACCCTGTAGTAGATCAGCCTGCTACGGCACCCAACCCCGGCACACCGGCTAAAGTCTCGATCAGCGGAGCGCAGATCTATTTCTGGGCACCGTAGCCGTCTCAAAGTCCGCCGTTGCTTAAAGTCCCTATTGTCTCCAGTGGGAAACGCAGAAGCAGGAAGCTAACATGCTAACTGGCTGAAGCAAAGGTACTTCCTCGTTCTCTCTGGTTCTATCATATATCTCTATGCTTGTCGCTCAAAAATACCGCACTCTTCTGATTGGACAAAATGTTCAAAAATGCTGAGGTCGGGTGTACTCCGATGCGCTCTTCCAAAAAGGAGGCACATTTGCTTTTCCTTGTTTATCGCTCAAAGAAAAGCTGCAAAAAAAATTTTCTGTAGATTTTAGCTTTGCCACAGTGGCTAAACAGGCTAAAAAAGCCATCGCCATACAGAATATGGCTGCACCTATGGTGATTCGCTAGCGCAAGCACAGATTTGGGACCATAATTTACACAAAGGAACATCATGATATATTGAAGGAGACTATAAACTTGCGATAGATACAATAAAATAATGTGGAAAATCATTATTTAAATAATAAATCAAGCGGGAAAGTAGGGTCATTTCCTCAGATTTCTATAGGATTGAACTTTTTTCTACAACCACAGATGTCGCCATCTGCTGGCCATTAAATAGAATGCAAATTTTGGACATTTCCGCATCGGCCTCAGTTTTCAGACCCGAGTGCTGCGTCCATCTTTTTATACAGTCTACGATCTCGACGAGAACGGTTACCAGTCCCGGAAGCGATATTTTTTTCCGTACCGTTAATGCGTCGCTATTCTGGAATTCTGGTCCCCCCATGTGACTTTCGTCCCTTAATGCGCGTCAATTTGCGTCATGATTACGCCGCCAAAATAAGGCTACAGTTTGCTTATTACTCGCTAGCGAGCTAGTTGGCTACCTAGCTAGCAATAGTATAGCTAGCGCGCCAATGTATTTAACTACATCGCCAACTGGCTGGCGAGCTAAAAAGGCTACAGTTTGCTCACAATGGAATACTCGCGAGCGAGCTATTTGGCTAGCTAGCTAGATAAAGAGACATCGATATAATGTTATAGCTAGCATGCCAATGTATTTAACATCCTAAAGTCGCTTTCACACCGGACGCAAAACAAATTTTTTGCACGACAGATTACATTAATAGTCAATGCAAAGGCGCGAATACTCGCGAAAACGCGTGTACTCACATCTCTGCATTGACTTTGAATGTAATCTGTCGTACAAAAAAATCGTTTCGCGTCCGGTGTGAAAGCATCTTAATTTTCCTCATTTCAGGGGGGCATTCACAGTAATTATCACTGGGAATCATTAATATTGTAGTACTGGCCAGGAAACGGGGCAATGGTGCAATAATGTCCGTTTATTAGACTCAACAAAAATACACGGGATAGGCAGTACATTCAATCCGAATTTTGGAACAGTCTGATGTGTCTGTCTTGTACACAAGCGTAACCACAGAGATATAAGAAAACTAGAGTAGAGAAACCCGTCGTTTCCGTGGCAGCACGCCGCCGCCATCTTGTGTATGTATATCGGGGCAGACGTTCAATGGAAAATGCAGTATAACTGGCCTAAACCGTGCTCGAAAAAAACGAAAACTTCGCTCATACGGGACAACAGCTGAAGTTCCAATTTCTCTGTAATGTCTTCCGATTAAATAAACATCGAATATACCGGATTTTTAAAAAAAATATTTTTTTAAATAAATTTTGTTGTTTGATTACAATTCCTTATTCGTGTCCATTTTAAGTATGAAAGGATAAAAAGAACACAGAAAACAAGTCTCTAAGTTGTCGACACCCATGTTTAGCCAACTGTTTACATGTGCCTCATTGGACATTTATACATACACAAGATGGCGAAGCTATTCTGCCGTTTCCGCTTTGGTCCAGCCCACACGTCGTCCACTCTAGTTTTCTTATATCTCTGTGAGCGTAACCTCGTCTGCTCTACAGGAACACGCTCACAGAGTTACCTACAACCCCAAAAGTCCCGCCTCACTCCCCACCCTACTGGCCGAATCCCCAATTGATTGGCATGCAATAGAAATCACCCAACACGTCACTACAATATCTCTTCAACGACGAAAAGCTGTAGAGCCCCTTTCTTCACATTGGATATTAGGAACAATGTGGACGATGGAAGTGTTTTCTTTTAGGGGACTTTTTTTTCTTGGTCTTCGAAATTTTGATGCATCAACGGTGCAAAAAAAAAAAAAAAAAAATGCAGCCCGCGAAAAGGACACCATAAGCACTTGTCAAACAAAAAAAAAAAGGCTGAAAACGGTTTATTTTATTATTCTTTCCACAAATATTGATCTATTTTGTGGATTGATCTGTAAAGTAGTTCTTTTCAGTCTCATGCTTGCAGGATTTTTAAACAGTGCTTTTTATACGCCCAAGAAACAATACTGTCCTCCAATACCATACATGACTCTACAATCCTAATCACATTTCACGTGATATCATGAGCAGGTGAGATATAAAATGGCATTTACAATATACAGTGCTGTAAAAAAAAAAAAAAAAAAAGTGTCTAGAGATACGGCAGTTTTATGGGTACGCCAGTCGATTTGAAGGGATTAGGATAAGGATTATGGTTAGGCTTAGGGTTAGGGTTAGGATAGGGCAGGGTTTGAAATTGGGACTGCCGTACCTCTCTACATTGAAATGCATTGGAAAACTGCTGTACCCATAGCAACTGCCAAAAAAAATTATTTGCCTTTGCCCCCTCCCTGATTTCTTATTCTTTTGCATATTTTTTTACACTTCAATGTTTCAGATCATCAAACACATTTTAATATTAGATAAAGATAACCAGAGTAAATACAAATGCAGTTTTAAAAATGATGATTTCATTTATTAAGGGAAAAAAGTTATCCAAACTTACCTGGCCAACTGTCAACTATAATTCATGTATGTGAACAATACCCAGACAGCACGCATACGTCTCGCCGACGTCGGCACGATGAATAAAGTTGCATCGGCGAGATGTATAATGGAGAGCATTTGTTAATTGGGAATACGTCACCGAGACATCAGCGTTTGCGAAATTTACCAAATTTGCCATTTGCCAAATGCTGATGTCTCGGCGACGTATTCCCAATTAGCAAACGCTCTCCATAATACGTCTCGCCGATGCAACTTTATTCGCGGCCGACGCCGTCGTAGACGTGCGTGCTGTCTGGGTACAGTGGCACACACACTCATATGTTGCACTACCATCAGTTTTAGAGCATGTTGACTTCACATGAATGCATGAAATATGCAGTTTACATATGAACCTTGACCTCCTGACCCCAAAGGTAGATCAGATGATCTGGACCTACGTTTCATTCATGAGTAAGTTTCATGCAGGCCCAACAAACTTTGTTTGCATTGAAGAGTTACTGGAATAAACAAGAAGAACAAGACATACAGTATATGTATTCAACTGCAACCTGGGGACAAATATGCCTTCATTGCTGAAACATGGTATTTTTAACACACACTGACCTTAATTCATCCTAACCTTAACTTCTTTTCAGGTAATCTTCAGAAAGTTATACAAAATAGGACCAAGTTTCATTATAATTACTCATAGCATTCTTCAGTTATGGCTGACAATGCTATTTTTATTTACATGCGTAAGTGGTCCTGTGACCTCGAGCCTAACCTGAACCTCTTAAGCCTTGAGCCTCTGGCTTGAAAATGACATGTTAAAAATGAAATGACTATATCTCTGCAACAAATTGGTCTCTTTGAATAATCTTGGTATCATAATAAAGGTAACACCTTGGGGATTTTTGTCATGGTGCAAAAAAAATCAGTGTATAAGTCACTGCGTCAGAGTAAATGAAGATGGAACACTGCATGAATGAAAAATCTTTTTTGCACCAAACAAAGTTTTACTTTTATCTGTCATAAAATTATTCAGTTGCAGTCTGAAACCCCTAAAAAATTACAGCACAGAATTTCACTATTATCTGTGCCAAAGTGCATTCTAACCAAGTAAATCAGGGCAAAATTAGAGGTTTGAGCTCAGGAATGTCTAGGTGGCCTCTCCAAGCTGACAGGGTGTTCTCAGATACCAAACTGTAGAACTCATTTAATTTCACTTACGGGTAATTCCGTGCCAAATCACCAGATTTCAGAGAAAGTTCCCGACTGACCATCTCACATTTTGTTCATTTTTTTTTTATTTTAATGTCCTTGTTACTAATAACTGCTGTGCAAAATTTTAGGCCAATATCTCCACTAGTTCTGGAGATATTAAGCCAACAAAAAGGGGGCATGTCCCCATATTTAGCATAAAAACGAGTACTACAATCAAACATCCATAGTTTGATGGCTAATAACTTTTGAACTGTTCGCACTAAATTGTTCAAATTTTCACACATGATTCTTTGATATCATAAGGCTCTGTACACAGAAGGAGAGTTTTGTATGTGACATATTTGCAGATTTATGGCATGCCAAATATGGCTTCCTGGAATGCACGTTCACCCATGGTAGCACTTTTAGCTGTCTATATCTCCAGATTTAATGATACCAGATGTCTGTTCCTTTTTAAAATATGAGACATGTTATAGTACTATCAGGAAAACATGTTATATCTGTAACGAAAATTATACTTTCTCATATATAGGCCCCTAAAAATGGAAAAAAGCTTGTTGCGTCTGTATTTTGAATGCTTATAGCAAAAATCTGACAAGGTCTACCAGAAAACAAATTAGATCAGTGAAAAGAGCAAAGTCTAATTGATATATGTTCCAGATATGAAGTTGGTGCTGTGAAAAAAACTATTTTGCTGCAAAAAAGATTTTTCATTCATGCAGTGTTCCATCCTCATTTACTCTGACACAGTGACCTATACACTGATTTTTTGCACCATGACAAAAATCCCCAAGGTGTTACCTTTATTATGATACCAAGATTATTCAAATCAACCGATTTGTTGCAGAGATATAGTCATTTCATTTTTAACATGTCATTTTCAAGCCAGAGGCTCAAGGCTTAAGGGGTTCAGGTTAGGCTCGAGGTCACAGGACCACTTATGCATGTAAATAAAAATAGCATTGTCAGCCATAACTGAAGAATGCTATAAGTAATTATAATGAAACTTGGTCCTATTTTGTATAACTATGTAAAGATTACCTGAAAAGAAGATAAGGTTAGGATGAATTTAGGTCAGTGTGTGTTAAAAATACCATGTTTCAGCAATAAAGGCATATTTGTCCCCAGGTTGCAGTTGAATACATATATGTCTTGTTCTTCTTGTTTATTCCAGTAACTCTTCAATGCAAACAAAGTTTGTTGGGCCTGCATGAAACCTATTCATGAATGATACATAGGTCCAGATCATCTGACCTACCTTTGGGGTCAGGAGGTCAAGGTTCATATGTAAACTGCATATTTCATGTATGCATGTGAAGTCAACATGCTCTAAAACTGATGGAAGTGCAACATATGAGTGTGTGTGCCACTGTATGTTCACATACATGAATTATAGTTGACAGTTGGCCAGGTAGGTTTGGATAACTTTTTTCCCTTAATAAATGAAATCATCATTTTTAAAACTGCATTTTGTATTTACTCTGGTTATCTTTGTCTAATGTTAAAATGTGTTTTATGATCTGAAACATGGAAGTGTAAAAAAATATGCAAAAGAATAAGAAATCAGGAAGGGGGCAAAGGCAAATACTTTTTTTTTTTTTTTTACAGCACTGTATATTGTAAATGCCATTTTATATCTCACCTGCTCATGATGTCACGTGATATGTGATTAGGATTGTAGAGTCATGTATGGTATTGGAGGACAGTATTGTTTCTTGGAGCATATAAAAAGCACTGTTTAAAAATCCTGCAAGCATGAGACTGAAAAGAACTACTTTAAAGATCAATCCATAAATAGATCAAAATTTGTGGAGAGAATAATAAAATAATAAGAACCGTTTCAGCCTTTTTTTTTTTTTTTTGTTTGAGAAGTGCTTATGGTGTCCTTTTCGCAGGCTGCATTTTTTTTTCTGTACCGTTGATGCATCACAATTTCGAAGACCAAGAAAAAAAAGTCCCCTAAAAGAAGACCCTTTCATAGCCCACATTGTTCCTAATATCCAATGTGAAGAAAGCTGGGCTCTACAGCTTTTCGTCGTTGAAGAGATATTAATGATTCCCAGTGATAATTACTGTGAATGCCCCCCTGAAATTAGGAAAATTAAGGTGCTTTCACACCGGACGCGAAACAATTTTTTCGGACTACAGATTACATTCAAAGTCAATGCAATGCGACTCGTTTTCGCGAGTATTCGCGTCTTTGCATTGACTTTGAATGTAATCTGTCGTGCGAAAAATTCGTTTCGCGTCGTGAAAGCCACTTTAGGATGTTAAATACATTGGCATGCTAGCTATAACATTATAGATATCGCTGTCTCTTTATCTTGCTAGCTAGCTAGCCTTTTTAGCTCGCTAACCAGTTGGCCATGTAGTTAAATACATTGGCGCGCTAGCTATACTAATGCTAGCTAGGTAGCCAACTAGCTCGCTATCGAGTAAGACTGTAAGCAAACTCTAGCCTTATTTTGTCGGCGTAATCATGACACAAACTGACGCGCATTAAAGGTGCCCTCCCAGGCGACTCATCTTCTAGCAAAATTATAAAAATCTGAGTATATCTGTTAAGTATTAGACAGTAGTCGATAACATAAGTGATTTGACATATCAATGACAAAATTTGGTCATCTGTGTAAGGAGCAGGGGCTAAAATTAGGCTACCAATCAAATTAGTCTCAGACAACTTTAATTGGATTGCCCGTCTGTCAGTCAAACTGCCAAATCAAGGTGCGCGCTGTTCTGCGCGTGTATTCCAATGTGCACGCACTTTGGCTGTAGCTATGTAGCCACCAATAGCTAGCAAGCTCGTGATTCGGACGGAGTCATGGCGCAGCAGAACGAGCTATCAGGTGTCCGACCTCCAACTGCACCCAGCGGTCAATCACCAGCCAAGAAAACAAAAGCCTTCAAATGAAGTATGCAAGAGAGACAACAGTATGTAAAAATTGCGAATGCAACTCGAATATCCAAGAACAGAGAATTGGGTTGCACAAAACATCCGTTTAAAACAGTCATTAGTCCTGACCTGTTCTCAGTCATTTTCATGATTAACAAAAGGTTCACTCCGAGAGCACTCCACACTCAACAGGTGCTGCTTGTTCTCCCCGATTAGGTAAGATGACAATCATTCATCTGGACGGGTATTTGCTCATTTAAATCAATGTTATTCAAAATTGCATACCTGCTCAAATAGCTTGAGCCGCATGCTTTTTATAGCCTATTTTACCGCCGAGTGCCACGTTTTGTTTTATCAACCCACGCAATACCGAGAGTGAAAGGCTATATTTCATTGGAACAAAGACCAGTTCAATCAACGCGAAGCATTGGCCTATTAGTACGTAAATTATTTTTCTGTACTGAATTTTGCCCTATGATTTCAGTGCTGTTAGATCGCATATGGAGAGAAACCGTGTCTTCAGTTACCAGTTACGATAATTGGAAAACGCGCCAATAAAGGAAAATGATTGAGAACTTGCCAGGACTAATTCTTGTCATAAAGGGACGTGTCTGTGCCCCCCAATTCCCTGTTCTAGCGACGCGCCTGGTGGGGGCGTGGTTTGGGTGATTCCGGATTGGACGGAGGGGGTGGGTGCTTATCAGTTGTGCAATTCGGAAAAAAAAAAAAAAAGTAAGCCCAGCCGCCTGGGATGGCACCTTTAAAGGGATAGTTCACTTTTTTTGAAGTGGGGTTGTATGAGCTACAGATTGCCACTACTTACATTAGATGCAGTAGAAAGCTCTCTGATCTCCAGGTAGCCGCACCAGGGCATAGTGCTGGGTGGAAATTTAGGCGATACATTGTTGTGAACGGAAACACAGAAACAGCGTATTTTCGCGGCCTAAAAGAGGTCCTACATGAAAATAATACAACATTTCAATTGTACGCTATATTTAAAAAAATTACAGCACTTTAGCTGCTCGGAAAAAAGCACAGTTGCTTTTGAACTAACCAACTGGCGTATTCCTCGCGCCGAGGCGCATCGTAGTTCACTGCGCGCTGTAGCGATCAGCTGTTTGGGTCACAGTAAAGCTGCTTGCACAAACGCATGCATTCACGTCTTCGCATTGACTTTGAATATAATCTGTGTGCGAAAAACTCGTTTCGCGTCCAGGGTGCAAGCGGCTTAACTGCGGTTGCGAGGTCGGACGGCCGTTTAACTTGTGCAAATATTTCGAAAATGGTCCGTGTGTGTCGCCTTCTTGGACGTGAAAGCAAAGCTGGATCCTGGTGCACTTACGGCTTCCACCGCATTCCTCTGCGGAACATTGGACTTGTAGCTGTGGCTAGTTGCCTCAACACGGATATTGATACGCCACCCGTATCCCTAAAAGAACTCCGTGTTTGCAGTATAAATTTTTCCAAAGAGGATTTCGTTTGGCTACATTCAGGGCAATCTCAACGGTGCACGCTGAAGAGCACTGCTGTACCCAAGCATCCCGTAAAAGAGTGAAACACCTGTGAAAGTCTAATGTAACATTGCAGCACAAATTGATATCGCATGGGGTCTACGCAGCCACATACTGTGTATCTGCTGTGCTGGTTATTGTAGGGATTTTTTTTTTTTTTTAATTTGAGACGTGATTCTATGCCATTGAAAATTCGGCTCTGCCGCAAACCGCTCGGAGTCTGACCCAAACAGCTGATCGCTACTGCGCGCAGTGAACTACGATGCGCCTCGCGCAGGAATACGTCAGTTGGTTAGTTCAAGAGCAACTGTGCTTTTTTCCAAGCAGCTAAAGTGCTGTATTTTTTTAAAATATAGCGAACGATTGAAATGGTGAATTATTTTCAGGTAGGACCTCTTTTAGGCCGCGAAAGTACGCTGTTTCTGTGTTTCCGTTCACAACAGTGTAGCGCCTAAATTTCCACCCAGCACTATGCCCTGGTGCGGCTACATGGAGGAGATCAAAGAGCTTTCTACTGCATCTAATCTAAGTAGTGGCAATTTGTAGCTCAAACAACCCCACTTCAAAAAAAGTGAACTATCCCTTTAATGGACGAAAGTCACGTGGAGGGACCAGAATTCCAGAATAGCGACGCAGTAACGGTACGGAAAAAAATATCGCGTCCCGGAAGTGTTCTTGACACGCCCATTTTTCCAAGGATGCATCGAATGGTAACTTGTGTGAACGTGACAGCGCGCACATGCCAGAATTCTTTTCGGCATCCAAGCGGGACCCCCTAAGAACGACCAGAGAAGGCCAGGATAGGTAAGTCTTTTGTTATTGCAATATTCGTTCGTTCTTTCTAAGCTAAAAACTCTTCTGGTAATTCTAAGGCGAGGAACTATTATCTGGGTACATTTGGAATATTGGCTGCCTTACGATGCTTTATGTCAAATTATGCTCCAATGTTTTCGGAGTAGAGAAACACCGCAAAAGCCGGCGGAACGTGGCTAAGCTAAGCAGCTTAGCTAGCTTACGCTCACAGACCCCTCTTCCCCCACATATAACATTACTGGGGAAAAAAACGGATGATGGCGGAGGAAGTCGCGGCTCACAACTGAGAGACTGACATTGGCTGACTGTTCTGTGCTGGCGTTTTGCGAGCATCGTCTCAAACCGTCGACAGCGTTCTGAGTGCACGTAGCCTTGGAAGTGCACTCCTCCTTGAACGACTAGCGAGAATGTTCCTCCAAAGAATATAAGTCCGTTCTTAGCATTCTTGGTATTGAGAAACGGCCAATGAACCAGATATGGTAGCTACCTTAGATAACTTTGTTATGCTAGACACCGTGACGTTAGGTACAAACGCTACCGGTTATTAACCTAGCCTACGCTAGCTTTATTGGTTGCACTCCGTGGGTCAGCATTCTCCTGTTACTGGCTGATTTATGATGTGGGCACTGACAGTTCAGTTCCTTTCATGCCTTGACTTCACTGGCAATATATTCTCACCGTTGCAATCCAATTTTTGCGAGTGTGTTTCCCGAAAGCGGATATTATTTACCGTACTTCACTCTCCCCACACAGTTCCGACCCTCTCCACCTGGTACGCCATTGGGGTCCTTTCTTCTTCTCGGATGGTAGTGTAAGTCTAATTTCTGTGTATTACCGCCACCTAGTGAGCGTATTCTTAAATACACAGCCTGGCCTAAATTTAGACCATAGACAGTAAAAGAAGTGGACGGCGGGATGGCGCTATTTTCAACCACAGACATATATACAGTGCCGTGAAAAAGTATTTGCCCCCTTCCTAATTTCTTATTTTTTTGCTTATTTTTCACACTTAAATGTTTCAAATCATCAAACAAATCTTAATATTAGACAAAGATAACTCGAGTAAATACAAAATGCAGTCTTAAATTATGATTTCATTTAGTGAGGGGAAAAAAAGCTATCCAAACCTACCCGGGCCAATGTGAAAAAGTAATTGCCCCCCCCTTGTTAAATCATAAATTAACTGTGATTAACCACATTTTTTAGTTCAATTTCACTAACCACACTCAGGCCTGATTACTGCCAGACCTGTTGGATCAAGAAATCATCTAAATAGGTCCTGTCTGACAAAGTGAAGTAGGCTAATGGATCTCAAAAAGCAATACATATGCCGCAATCTAAAGAAATTCAAGAACAGATGAGAAACAAAGTCATTGACATTTATCGGTCTGGAAAGGGTTACAAAGCCATTTCTAAGGCTTTGGGACTCCAGTGAACCATGGTGAGGGCCATTATTCGCAAATGAAGAAAACTCAGAACAGTGGTGAACCCTCCCAGGAGTGGCCGGCCTACCAAAATTACTCCAAGAGCGCATCAACGACTCATCCAGGAGGTCACAAAAGAACCCAGAACAACATGTAAAGAACTGCAGGCCTTACTTGCCTCAGTTAAAGTCAGTGTTCATGATTCAATAATAATAAAGAGACTGGGCAAAAATGGCATCCATAGGAGAGTTCCAAGGCGAAAACCACCGCTGACCACAAAGAACACAAAGGCTTGTCTCACATTTGCCGAAAAACATCCTGATGATCCCCAAGACTTTTGGGAAAATACTCTGTGGACTGATGGGACAAAAGTTGAACTTTTTGGAAGGGATGCATCCCGATACATCTGGCATAAAACTAACACAGCATTTCATGAAAAGAACACCATACCAACAGTCAAACATGGTGGTGGTAGTGTGATGGTCTGGGCCTGCTTTGCTGCTTCAGGACCTGGACGACTTGCCGTAATTAATGGAACCATGAATTCTGCTCTCTAGCAGAAAATCCTGAAGGAGAATGTCCGACCATCAGTTTGTGACCTCAAGCTCAAGCGCACTTGGGTGATGCAGCAGGACAGTAATTCCAAACACACCAGCAAGTCCACCTCTGAATGACTTAAAAAAAACTAAATGAAGGTTTTGGAGTGGCCTAGTCAAAGTCCGGACTCAAATCCAATTGAGATGCTGTGGCATGACCTTAAACAGACCGTTCATGCTCAAAAAACCTCCAATGTGGCTAAATTAAAACAATTCTGCAAAGAAGAGTGGGCAAAAATTCCTCTACAGCAAGGCGAAAGACTCATTGCCAGTTATTACAAACGCTTGATTGCAGTTGTTGTCGCCGAGGGTAGGTTTAGGTTCAGGGGGCAATTACTTTTTCACATAGGGCCAGGTAGGTTTGGATAGCTTTTTTCCCTTAACTAATGAAATCATCATTTAAAAACTGCATTTTGTATTTACTCAGGTTATCTCTGTCAAATATAAAAATTTGTTTGATGATCTGAAACATTTAAGTGTGAGAAAAAAATATATGCAAAAAAAAAAAAAAAAAATCAGGAAGGGGGCAAATACTTTTTCACGGCACTGTAGGTAGACTGGACCACAGAGATATAAGAAAACTAGAGACGACGTGTGGGCTGGACCAAACGGAAACGGCAGAATAGCTTCGCCATCTTGTGTATGTATAAATGTCCAATGAGGCACATGTGAACAGTAGGCTAAACATGGGTGTTGACTTGTTTTCCGTGTTCTTTTTTATCCTATCATACTTAAAATGGGCACGAATAAGGAATTGTAATCAAACAACAATATTTATTAAAAAAATATTTTTTTTAAAATCGGGTATATTCGATGTTTATTTAATCGGAAGACATTACAGAGAAATCGGAGCTTCAGCTGTTGTCCCGTATGAGCGAGTTTTCGTTTAATACGAGCACGGTTTAGGCCAGTTATACTGCATTTTCCATTGAACGTCTGCCCCGATATACATACACAAGATGGCGGCGTGCTGCCGCGGAAACGATGGGATTGTCCACTCTAGTTTTCTTAAATCTCTGTGGACTGGACGCCTTACGGTGGAATCCCAGTAGACTGACGTCCGACGGCGGCGGCCATCTTGCCGCGGTCGACCCCGCGATTCACTGTGCATTATTGTATAACCAATACAAGCTTTCGGAAATAAATATCTATTCCCCTTGAATATTTTGAAGTTGTAGTGGTATAGTTGTTATCACACAAGACTTATTATTTATAGACCCGGGTTAAATTCTCGCTAGAAGCATGTTTTTTCCTCTCAGATGCCCATCAGAAAGCATACTTTATCATTAGACATGGCGAATTTTAAGATGCCTGTCAGTCCATTTGTTATCAATTTCGGTTTCTCACGGCCATATATTAAAAGATTATTAAACTTATTATTAAAATTATTAAATGACCAAATTAAACTAAACATGTGTCTTACCTGTGAAAGGTAATTCCCTGTTGTCTGGATTGTGCAGTACGCCGGTTTTTACAGCCGTAGGCTGCACGATGTTGAGGCATTTTGCAACGACAGTGATTTATTATTGTCACCGAGTCCCACTCTGCGTTTGGGCGGTCGACCGCTTTAAGATGGCCGCCAAGTCTGCTGTGAAAAAAGGGGGAGGGGCCAATCTAGCCTCTCTTAATGTCTATGTTTTCAACGGGAGAGTGTGAAGCTCAATTGAACGGGTTTTCAGTTGGGCACCACGCCTACTGCGCAGGCTCGAAGTCAGCTCGCTGACGTAAACCAATGTCCTGAGAAGCGGTAACTCGTCTGGTAGATGTATCCTATACATAATTCCCAGCGAGCAAGCGACTGCGTCTGTCAGTATAGTCTGATTCCGTTCGATATTATTATGTTTTGCGAATTATTACTTCATCGGTACTTCACTTCGTTAGCGATGTGGCTCAGTCGTCTTCTGTCTATGATTCGTTATGGGCTTCTGGTCTAAACAGGATGGTTATTTACGTCCTGTGCGACAGAAAGTCGCCGGCATTTCACGTTACTTTTAGCCTAGCCTGGTGCCATCAGCTAAAAATGCTTACTATTAGACCATAACGCTACATACGAAGTAAAGACGTCTGCTACAAAATGTAGTTTCTCTGTGGAAAATATTATTGCTGACATGAAGGCTCATAATGTTTTTAGTGTAAAGTTATTTGATTTCAAAAGTCAGGCAAAATGAATGGGGGTGAATGGAGAAGCTACTGCTAGTTGATCATCTGCTATCTTCTAGAGCGTTCAATTGAGCTTCAACTTCCGGGTGTATTCCTACCCCCTTGATTTAGCCCCCCCCCAAGTTCTGGGACCTTAGGTTTTCTGCGACAGCGCCACCTATCTAGGGTTAGGGATGGGGATAGGGATAGGGTTAGGGTCCTAGAACTGTGGTCCTGAAAGTGCGGTCCTGAAACTGTTGCCTGCAGGGACACCCTACTCAAAAAAGTCACCACCTGGATTTAACTTAGCAAAGAGTCCTCTATAATAATTGGATAATTACTGCGGACTTCACTTATTCATATCTGCGGAAACAAGTTGTTTAACCTTGACTGATGCAGTGAGTAGCCTCTCATTTTTTAAACAACCATGTCGGAAGTCATGTCCTGTTGTTGTGGGAAAAAATGTTACTCTGATTCAGAAGGGTTAAATTACTGGCATGCATCAAGCAAAGGAAAACAATTGAAGACCTGGGTGCAAGAAGTACTTAAGTCACAAAATAACACTTTTGAGATATTAAGGGTCAAAGTTTTGAAAACATGCTGCAGATACTTTTTTTAAAAGATAACATTCAGTGGCACCTGCTGCTAGTCCCAGGGGTTATACAAAGTAGACAGACACGTTTTTGTGGAAAAATAATGCTTTATTACGAAAAAAACAAGAAAATCAGTTTCGGACTTTGGTACTTCTTACCATAAAATGCCTGGACTTCGGTACTTATTGCCATAAAATGCATGGACTTCGGTACTTTTACCACACAAATGCCGTTTCAATCATTTTCTGATTGCCAAACAGTCATTTTTGCTACGCTTGTCACATGACACATACTAGCAGCTGATTGGACAGTCATGGACTTAGGCACTTGTTCCTGATGACGTCAAGGACTTGAGTATTTCTTGCACAAAAATTCAGTAGGTTCAGGGAAGGCCGTATATCAGTATTGAGGATTTGAGTACTTATATTTGGAATTTTTTGGCTTTAAATGTTGCACATGACACTCTACTTTATGGTAGTAGTGTCAGCTCATTTTTTGGAAAGTGTGACTTAAGTACTTCTTGCGCCCAGGTCTTCAATTACAGAGATTACTAAAACAGCTAAATTTTGACTAACTGTGCAACGCATTATTAAAACCTGGAAGGATAGTGAAATTAGCGATGAACCACATCTTTGAGGAAGAAATGCGGTCAAAAAAATCTTGAATCATCATGATCGGAGATCATTTAAACCATTGGTTAAATCAAGTGGTAAGAAATCAACAGTAGAACTCACGGCTATCTTTAATCGTGAATATAGGAGCGTTTCCACATGCACAATGAGGTCTATTCTCCCATTTGCGCGTAAGTCCTTCTTCACACGATTCGAGTTAAGCGCGTTTGAGTTACGCGTATTCTCCCCTATTGCGCGCTTCGATCACGCCCACAGCGCTTAACTTCAGAATGTTGGCGGCCTTATGAAAGAGGTGTGACTAATCCAAAAGAGAGGCAGACTCTGTACCAAGCTCATTGATTATGGCTATCAGGAAAACATGGATCAAGGATTTTCTGATTAACCATGAAAATGCAGTTGTAGTCCATGGAAAACGCAAAGCAGACTTTAAATTTGAATGTCGTCGGCTTGCTGATAAAACCTCGTATCTCCAAATTGATAAGAAACAAAAACTCGTATGTCCTCTATTCTTATATTCAAAACTATAAATTTTTATTTTATTTATATTTTAAATTATATTTATCAATTTATGTTATTTTATAAATTTTTTTATTTTATATTTATTTTTTATTTTCCTGTAAAGTTTATCATTTTGAAGATACGAGGTTTTATCAGCAGGCCGACGATATGCCACTGTCATAGTAGGCCTATGTATGTCTGTGCCAATTACAAGAAGTAATACAGACATCTCTTTTTTTATTTCTTATTCTAGCCACCATGGCATTAAAGCTATGCAAACGAACAACGCAATGTTCTGATTGTTGGTGATATATTTTTATTCTTTATGTCGTTATAAATCTGCTCTCATATCAATACCTATACTTTCTGCTGGCTGCCGGACATGGAGTATTTTGCATTTTGCGTCCGACAGTCTTGATCGTGCATGCGATATTTAATTCACAATGTCAGTGGTCAAGGAATTGATTTGCTCACTGACTACAAGCACTATTTTATCTCTGGTGTGGAAATAAAGCGTGAATCTGTTCGATCCATCTGACTAATTTTCAAAAAAGAGACCGAATAAGGACTGTTGTCTATCTTCAACGGAAGAAAACAGACGAATAAAAAGGCCAAGAAAAGTCGATAGCTATCAACTTGCATTTTTGTGAAGGTCGAACACAAACATGGCCAAGTTTGTACGTCTAATAATTGCTGGAATACTCCAAAAATTGGAACTTTTATGATTTTCGGACACAGAGTATTTTAGGATCTCTGTCCGACAGTCGCTAAATTCGTCATAAATGCACAAAGTCCCGCGCCAATGTCGACTCACTTTATTGAGCAGAGCTTAAACAGAAACATTGATTGAAATTCTCGGTACTCATCTTGAAGAACTGAGCCCTCTTATCAAAACATTCACGTTTAATATCTAAAAGATTCAGTAGATTTGAAGAAATTAAAAACAGTAATCGACTGTCAGACAAGGAGTTAGATTGAAACCATCCGACTGTCAGACACGGAGTTATATTAAAACCCTGCCCGACTTTCGGACACGTAGACACTGCGAACAAACAAATTGCCGCGATAATGAAATGACAAATAAAGAATTTGGCGCTTCTCAACCAACGCAATCAGAGCATTGAAAATGTGCCCCTCCTACACCAGCCTATTTGTTCCGTGGAAGACAGGGAAGAAGACAAATAAAGAGAACATTCTAGTCACACAAAAATAACAATCAAAGAGAGTTTATAAGCCGAAAACCAAATTTCACAGATGAGGAGTTAGAGGTATTGGTGAAAGCAGTGAAGAGGCACCACGAGGCATTGTGTGGCAAGGGGGCACTGAAGGCTGATCTGAGGAAGAAAGCTGCGAATCGTTCTGGATGTGGCTTCGGTGGGGAGATGTAAGCGCAGTATCCCCGATTTAAAGCATAAATGGAGAGAGCCAGGCTCTGGCTGTAAAAGCCAGGCTCTCTGCATACCGGAGAATTGTGCACGCAACAGGTGGTGGGCAACCATCATCCCCTGTGCATTTCACTGCACTGGAGGAGGAGGTGGCATCCACTCTTTCTGCAGTGGAAGTGCATGGAGAAGAACTTGGAGTGGATACGGATGAAGGAGGGTTACATAAAATGGTCATTTTTATATGCCTATACTCAAAGTATGATTGTGATAAATACTGGAAACAAGCTTAGGTTTCAAATATTTATTGTATTTTCTGGCATTTCAAGCAGTTGCGCAGTACATAGGTGTCATGGGCCGAGCCAGGGAATTTGGCGAAGATGCTTAATATGCGCGTATCATGAGCGCACACAACCTGAACATTTATGCTGTGCCGACGTCCACGGTCTCTGTGCATATTCTCATTAGTGGAAGGGGTTCTGATTGCAACGTGAGTACAATCAATGGCTCCCACAACACTGGGGAACCCGGCGACCTGGTAGAACCCCCCCCCTTAACTCTCCAGGCTCTAATTTCTTGGCGCAGTGCAGGGTGGCGCAGTGTGGTGTAGCGTGGCGCAGTCCACACAGTGGTAATTTCGTCCGGTGCAGCCCGCGCAGTGGTAATTTCGTGCGGTGCAACACCGTGTGCAGCCACCCTGGCAATTTGGTAGACGGACGTGCGCCGAGATGGGTGTGGCGGCGTAGTAGGGGGAGGTGTTACATATTCATAAAGACGCAGTGACACTTTCGTAGCAAAAGTCTCTGCTGAAGTTGCGCAGAAAGCTCGCCAGCTCCAACCTGGTTTACTTTCTGTGCAGTGGTAATTTGGCTGACCGGCGCACAGTGCAAGACACACATCACCAAAACCTCACAGGCAGGTTTCCAGAATGTCAGGCACATTTCAATGCAATAAATAATTACAGCAACCACTATTTAATGTAACTATCAGAATCAGGACATAAATTATAGTATCTATATCGATTGTCCTGATGTCAGATCAAAAAGGCGGTCGGCACGCGTAATGGAAACTCGACCTGGCTTAATCAACGCAGCTGAATCTGTGATACAAACTAACGACTTCACATCTTTCTCAGCCAACCACAAACTGCCTCGGCATCAGGCAGTGCGTGTGTGTGTGTGTGTGTGTGTATATATATATATATATATATATATATATATATATATAAATATATATATATATATATATATATATATATATTATATGCTAAATATAAAAAGCTTATGTTTCTATGCTCAGTAAACTGGGCACACTGGACGAAACAAATTTTTCAAGACGACTGATTACATTCAAAGGCCGTGTTTCCCAGATTCATTTAAGAAGATTTTAGCGCTAAGAGCTTCTTTAGATCCTTCTTAAGGCTCCAGTAAGAAGCAAGTGCGTTTCCCAGATTCATTCTTAGCCTAAGATGATCTTTTGTTAAGAGGGATTTGAAAGAGGGGTCTGGAGCACTCTTAACACCCTTCTTAGCTTATTTAAACACTGCAGATACAGCCGCGTCAGGCAAATCAATGTGACACTAAGCAAGGAGATATTAATGCAGTGCGTACGGTTCGTCCTTATTTTATCCCCCCCCCTTCTTTCATGCACCCCTACTACCCATTAAGCATTTAAAATGAGGGAAAACTTACATCTCTCCTCTGTGGTTCCATGTGTTGAAATATTTTACCGTATTTCCCTAATTTTTCCCTAATATTTCCGGTCTTCTACTTGACCACTTGTTGCATGCTCTATATAGGCTATAAAGCAACTTGAGCTGCATGTCTCAGATCAAGTTGAATAAGGTTTAACCGCATGATTTCACACATGCAATGATTTTATTTTATGTTTTCATTCTTATTTTTCTAAGTTCTTGTCTGTGTTATTGGTCTTTATTTGCGTCCATATGTTTTCAGACATTCTGCTGTGTGCGCAGTGGCATTACGCATGTTCATTTTTAACATTATACGCCACTTGCCACATCAAAACTTCATTTGTGTGCACGTAAGTATGTGGAACACTCGGTTACTCTGACATCGATTGATCAAGTGAGCTCCAGTTAAGAAGGCAGTTAAGAAGGGCACAAAGACACTTGTTAAGAAGGGCACTAAGAACGCATCTGGGAAACACTCTTATCTTAAGGCTCCCTCTTAGCTGAACTCTTCTTTGGAGCCTTCTTAACTCCTTAAGAACGCTCTTAACTGGGAAACGCGGCCAAATTCAATGCAAAGACGCGAATACACGCGTGTATTTGAATGTAATCTGTCGTGCAAAAAATTTGTTTCGCGTCCAGTGTGCAAGCGGCTTAATACTATTATTGTTACTTAGGTTTTATCGTTTTTAGTGGTGGAAAGGAATACAGCCTGATTGCTATGATCTCGTACTGAGTTAAGATCACATATTGAAAATAAATGTGTAACGTATCTTGCATTGTTGTCCATGCATGTTAATCCCAAAATTTTAAGCAGCAACAGGGTGTAATAATAGGAACACGCTATCCATCGTTTCCCTTCCCAAAGATGCAGGCAGAAGAAATAAATGAGCAACCGTCGTATTTCATTCCAACTTCATAAGTTTGAATGATCTGACGTAGTTTCGTTTTGAAATTCCATTAAAGTTCGCTAATGGTAATAATTCGCGAATGCCCTACCTAGCCAACTAACTCATATTCGAAATGCTTACTATAGACGTAAGCGGTGCAGAAAACATGCCTGAAGCAGCAAAGTAAAATGCAACATTAACGCATCGTGCAGATATAGGCCAGAGGCTTCTATATTCCAACACATAAAAGGTGAGGAGAGGAGCTCATTTGATTGGTGAAGATTTGACTCGGCTGTGTTACACCCAAACACGTCTTCTCTCCTCCCTCTTTGCCGCTTGCGCCGGCAGGAGGGACCGAGGCGGGAGAGAGGAGTACTTGTGCCAGGCTGCACCGAGCACGAAATTGCAACATACGCCTGGACACACCTCGTTGGCGCGGCACTCCCCCCATTCGCCGCGCCTGCGCCTGGTCTACGAATTTGGAGCCCTCCGTCTTTCAGCAGGTGTTTCGGGGAACTTTTATGAAGTGGCTGATGTAGTGTAGCATAGTGTCAATGAACTGTGTCAGACACCTTGACACAGACGCCTGTGATAAGCGCATGACATCATCAGCCACTCTCTGGAACGACCCAGATGCCAGGACCGACAGCGCAGTTGTGACCTCGATGACCACGGGTATGTTTTGTGGATGATTGCTGCGGCTGTATAGCTGTTAATCCAGAAATCGGCAAAGATAGATGATTGCCTCACGGTCCAGACGAAAGCGCTAGATGCACTCGGTGTCTGTTAGTCCCAGGATGTCCAAACGAGGCCGATATATGCATGGTCGTCTACAAACTCAGTGCGCTCCTCTTACTCTTTCCCACTCACGCAAGAGTGCAAGCAAATGCAGGACTGGCATTTTGGTTTTAGATTTTGAGGGCATGGTAGAATGATGGAGAACAGGCTGTTGCGTAATATCATGTGATGATTTTGTTTGATAATTTAATATGGTTATGAGAAATGTAGTTTAGAAGTAAGGATGAACAATCGAATATTGAATGCCTCAACCTTTACAATGTTAAATAAAATAAAATAAATGTTAAAATTCGGCCTATAACCGACATCAAACGCAATATTCTATTTCGCCTTATATTGGCGCTTGATCTTAATACAGCCCTCAAAAGTGCTTAACAGAAAAAGCGCGTAAGCCAGGGGGAGAATAAGCCTAAGTGTTATTTGCCAGAGAGACGCCCAGATTTTGGCCTTGCTCCGCCCAAAGAGCGTAACTGTCTTCGGGGCGCGTAATGCACAGACTTAATTCAAGGGAGAATACTGTACCAAGCTCATTGAAAGGGGCTAGGCTGAAAAAAGCGCAGCTAGTTAGCATTTTCGATTTGAATGATCTGCCAAGATGGGAGAATAGACCCCTAAATGTTCAACCGTAGTTTTCAAAGTCGTTTTCTGACAGAAACGCCTGAATACTGTGGGCACAACAGTAGAAACAAGGGGGTCTATTCTCCCATTTGCGCGTAAGTCCTTTTTTACGCGATTCGAGTTAAGCGCTTTTGAGTTACAGGTATTCTCCCCTACGCGCTTCAATCACGCCCACAGCGCTTAACTTCAGAATGTAGGCGGCCTTATGAAAGAGGTGTGACTAATCCAAAGGAGAGGCAGGCACTGTACCAAGCTCATTGATTATGGCTATCTTGAAAACATGGAACTAGGATTTTCTGATTAACCATGAAAATGCAGTTGTAGTCCATGGAAAACATTTTTTAGTAAAAACCAGACTTTAAATTTGAATGTCATGAGGTGTTGTGTGGCAAGGGGGCCTGCTGATAAAACCTCGTATCTCCAAATTGATGAGAAACAAAAACTTGTATGTCCACTATTCTTACATGCAAAATTAAACATTTTTTAAATTTTATTTATATTTTAAATTATATTTGTCAATTTATATTATTTTATTTGATTTTTTTTATTTTCCTGTGAAATTTATCATTTTGAAGATAAGAGGTTTTATCAGCAGGCCGACGATATGCCGCTGTAATAGTAGGCCTATGTATGTCTGTGCCAATTACAAGAAGTAATGCAGACATCTCTTTTTTATTTCTTATTCTAGCCACCATGGCATTGAAGCTATGCAGACAAACAAATTGCTGTGATAATGAAATGACAAATAAAGAATTTGGCGCTTCTCGACCAGCGCAATCAGAGCATTGAAAATGTGTCCCTCCTACACCAGCCTGTTTGTTCCGTGGAAGTCAGGGAAGAAGACAAATAAAGAGAACATTCTAGTCACACAAAAATAACAATGAAAGACAGTTTATATGATCTTATTTAGAAACTGCGCACTTGAAATCTCAAACTACTCCGATGTCAGGTTTGCAACTAAAGGACATGACAACGCTTTAACAAACAAATGATTCTTACCCTGCACACGGTCATCCCCGCCCCAAAACTGCCTCAACAATCACACAGTTCCATATATCCATTATGTCCCATTTGATTTGAGCGACACATTCACTTGAACTTGTACCTAGTACTTAATAATCAATTATCCCATTTTCTGATGATGATTCTTCCCATGTCGGCTATTCTTTATTGGTTAAAGTTGATTAACAAATGGGTAGTGCTTTGGTATTGGCCAGGGTAGGGCTCAATCTAGAGTATTTAATAATATCTTTTTTCACACATTAAAATACACAGTATTATCATTGGTTAGAAAAAAAAAACCATATTTACATAGACACGGGTTAGTTAATACAGATATCCTCAATTAGAAAATCAGTCTCCTCTCTGGTGAGAATATCACAACTTTTTAGATTATCATGAACATATAGGGCAGTCACATTTGTTACAAGAACATGAAGACAATGATGACCTAGTATCAACCAAACTCGGGCTATAGACGTCGAGCTGCTTTTTCCCAGAAGTAGTTCCATTGTGAATAAAAACCAAATTTCACAGATGAGGAGTTAGAGGTATTGGTGAAATCAGTGAAGAGGCACCAGGAGTTGTTGTGGCAAGGGGGCACTAAGGGCTGATCCGTCTATCCTAATACTGTTTGAGAAAGCTGCTAAATCGTTCTGGATGTGGCCGGTGGGGAGATGTAAGCGCAGTATCCCGATTTAAAGCATAAATGGAGAGATCTGCAAGGGGTGCTGTAAAAAGCCAGGCTCTCTGCACACCGGAGAAGTGTGCACGCAACAGGTGGTGGGCAACCATCATCCCTGTGCATTCACTGCACTGGAGGATGGGTGGCATCCACTCTTTCTGCAGTGGAAGTGCATGGAGAAGAACTTGAGTGGATACGGATGAAGGAGGGTTATCCTCTTTTAAAATGGTCATTTTTATTTGCCTATTCTCAAAGTATCATTGTGATGAATACTGGAAACAAGCTTAATATGGTTTCAAATATTTATTCTATTTTGTGGCATTTCAAGCAGTTGCGCAGTACATAGGCGTAATGGGCCGAGCCAGGGAATTTGGCGCAGATGCTCAATATGCGCGTATCATGGTTAGACAATTACACAACCTAAAACATTAATGCTGTGCCAAAAAAACGCTCACGGTCTCTGTACATATTCTCGTAGTGGAAGGGGTTCTGATTGCAACGTGAGTACAATCAATTGCTCCCACAACACTGGGGAACCCGGCAACCCGGTAGAACCCACCCCCCCTTAACTCTCCGTCTTTCAGCGGGTGTTTCGGGGAACTTTATGAAGTGGCTGATGTGGTGCAGCATAGCGTCAACGAACTGTGTAACACACCTTGACATAGACGTCTGTGATATGTGCATGACATCACCAGCCACTCTGGAACGACCCAGATGACAGGACCAACAGCGCATTTGTGACCTTGATGACCACGGGTATGTTTTGTGGATGATTGCTGCGGCTGTATAGCTGTTCATCCAGAAGTCGGCAAAGATAGATGATTGCCTCACGGTCCAGACGAAAGCGCTGGATGCACTCGGTGTCTGTTAGTCCCAGGATGTCCAAACGAGGCTGATATATGCGTGGTCTTCTTCGAGCTCGGCGATATATCTCATCTTCTTCTTTCCCAATCACGTTAAAGAGTGCAAGCAAATGCAGGACTGGCATTTTGATTTTAGATTTTGAGGGCA
Organism: Gymnothorax javanicus; assembly: GCA_029692085.1. Taxonomy (NCBI): domain Eukaryota; kingdom Metazoa; phylum Chordata; class Actinopteri; order Anguilliformes; family Muraenidae; genus Gymnothorax; species Gymnothorax javanicus. Next base: position 22,560,908 of record CM056195.1, on the reverse strand, counting down.
TGGTAGAATAATGGTCTTTTTTATACGGGTATTAATTAATTGCTGTGTGTTTGTAATTGAACTAATTGGAGAACAGGCTGTTGCATAATATCATGTGATGATTTTATTTGATAATTTTTTATGATATGAGAAATGTAGTTTAGAAATAAGGATGAACAATCGAATATTGAATGTCTCAACCTTTGCCATGTTAAATAAAATAAAATAGATGTTAAAATTCGGCCTATAACCGACATCAAACGCAATATTCTATTTCGCCTTATGTTGGCGCTTGACTTTAATACAGCCCTCAAAAGTGCTTAACAGAAAAAGCGTAAGCCAGGGGGAGAATACGCGTAAGAGTTTTTTGCCTGAGAAACGCCCAGATTTTGGCCTTGCTCCGCCCCAAGTGCATAACTGCCTTCGGGGCGTGAAATGCACAGACTTAAGTGGAGGGGAGAATACGCGTTTTGACTTATGCGCATGGGAGAATAGACCCCAAGGTGAGTAACTAGTTTTCTCAACTCATTCTTCATATGTGCAATTTGACAAGTCTTATTGCAACATCTTATGTAGTGAAGTGGTTAAGATGATAAACTGCAATGCGGGTGACCAGGCTTCAATCCCCGGTCAGAGTGTTTCTAGGTGGCAATGGTAGCATTTTTTCATGTATACATAGTCGATGGGGTTTTTGTTCTTTTTACTTTTTTTCCATTTTTAACCTTTCCGTTGTATTCATAATCTTATTTATTTTTTTTTTTTTTTTTTTTTTTTTTTTAATAAATCTGCTCCAGTGGAGCCAAACTTCATTTTCTTTGTATTTATTGTCTTTGAATGGGATGGTATAGGCTATAGGACTGGCTGAAATAATAATTTAAAAAAAATTCTAAATTCTAAAAATTAAAAACTGGTTATATTTGGGTGGAATGTATGCCTGTAGTGACATATGAGTGAAATTAGATGAGTTTTACAGTTTAATATCTGAGAAATCTGATTTGGCAGACAAGGTACCTGAATTGCCAATTTGGAGAAGCCACCTAGACATTCCTCTCTAATTGTGTTCTGATTTACTTGATTGGAATAAACTTGGGCACAGATTATGGTGAGGTTCTGTGCTGTAAATTTTTAGAGGTTTCAGACTGCAACTAATTAAGTTTACAAGGGATTGAAGTTTCTAAACATACTTATGCCGGACATGATATGAAAGCCCACCCACTGTGAAAAGATGAAGTGCCATCCAACCAGCACAGGTTCTGGAAGACAGAGCCAATCATAGCTATAGCTACTTAAGTTTCCTCAAGTTACAGGCACTCCCATTCATTTCAAGGACTGTGGCGCTTAAAGGAAACGTCACTCTCTATATAGTTTCCTTGTTAAGATATTTTTTGTTTGATCTGCGTATCTACGAGAATAAGTCAGATATTCAGGTCGTTCTTGTGGGGCTTGGTACTGCAGAGAATGGCAGGTAGGAAGATTATTAAGCGACACCTATGCACTAGACGAATCGATCATGCTTAGGTTAAAACGAATTTAGACGTATATAGAAACAAAAACTTTCACTTTCGTTATTCGTCTGATTAGTCCAAATCAATTCTGGATAAATATGCCAAATGCGGTACTGTTGAATACTGGAGTCAATTCGTACATAGGCGTTCGGCATGGCCTGTAGAAGCGATCGCAATTGACACCTCTCTGAGATTCATGTTAGACCAAAGAAACTCATTTTGACCATTGTAAAAGTACAGCTTGCCCGGTAGTTTCTGAACCTCTCTGATTATTTCATACCGAAAAGTGCATTTCTAATTCCGAAAAGTACGTTTCAAATTATTGTTTCATAAATTAGAGGGCACGTACACCGATGAGCCAAAATTAATCCATTGCCTGTGCGCTGTATCTACCTGGTTCGTTCCAATATCGGCGGGTCTACTTGGTCCATGTACAATTGTGTAGGCTTTGGACCCCTAATCACCATGTAAAAAGTTCTCCATGTGAAACCCTGCAGTTACTTCAGAAATTGAGACCCTTTTAGGGTCTAATGGAAATAAGGAAGGGGTCAAAAAATTGATGTCATCAAAACATGTCAACATGGGTATCAAATTGATAGGTCTTTGCAAATACATTACAGGTGATCAGATTATGGAAAATAAACTACCCTATCTTTATGTGCTTACATAGACCTTCAATTTGATACCCATGTTGATATGGTTGTGGCAAGTCAAGGGTTCAATCTGTAAAAAGGGCGACAAAAAGGGTCAAATTTTAACCCCTATCATGTGAGGCCATGACATGGGTATCAAATTGAAGGTCAAGGTGAGCACGTAAGGATAGGGTAGGTTATTTTCCATAATGTGATCGCTGGTGCCCAGAAATTAGGGTCAAAAGTGCCATTTTAGTCCCTTTTAGACCCCATTTTAGTACCCCAGGGCCCCAGTAAGCATGATAAAAACCACCCTACCCTAATGTACTTGCAGAGACCTTCAATTTGATACCCATGTTGACAAGTTTTGATGACATCAATTTTTTGACCCCTTCCTTATTTCCATTAGACCTTGAAAGGGTCTCAATTTCTGAAGTAACTGCTGGGTTTCACACGGAGAACTTTCTACATGGTCAGGGGGCCAACGCCTACACGGTCATGTGACTTCTCTATTTTGGTTAATTTTTTTTGTTAAATTTTTATGCAAATATATTAATATATAAATTTATATATAAACTGTTTTTGATTAAAGAGAAACATGTTTGGTTATGTAATGAATTTTTGTTTATAAGATATTTAAGTTGAAACGTTATTAATGCTTTAAGATAAAGAAATAACTTGGTTAACTGTATTTTTATTGTATTATTAAGCCTGGGGGGGGGGGGGCGGCTATTGAGTTAAAAGGGAGTTGTTCAGTTCAGGTAAAGTCAGTCTTGATTTGGTTGCATAGAGGGTAACTACTGACTGCTCACCTGTTTTTGACTGCTTGTGTTTCTCTTGTGAGTTTTGGTGTTGGACTGATGGGAAAATTCTTTACTTGAAAACTTTGTTTTTTTTTTTTTTGTTTTGGTTTTTTGTAAATATTTGAACTATTTGCGCTGTGGGAGGCCGGCATAAATAAAAACAGCAACTTTATTTTTCCGATTACGCCTGCAGGGTGTTCCCCTGAGTGGTAGCTTGTAGGGATGCCGGCCAAAAAGATGATGAAGGCGAATACCGAGCAGACATTAATGATGTCCCAGCCCCACAAAAAAATAAGGTAATTTTCTCACTTTCTACTTGGCTGTCCTAAAGGTATTCATTTATTGTGTACACTTCATTGGATGGGCAAGATTTATAAAATTGTGATTGTCTGACTTAAATGCATTTTAAAATGAATGTGATAAATTATAATCCATGTTTTTGCGGCAGGATGTCACCAGAACAGGTGCAATGTATTGCTATTATTTGTTTTGTTAGAGGGTAACTACTGGGTAACTACTGAGGGTAACTACTGACTGCTCACCTGTTTTTGACTGCTTGCGATGCTCTCGTGAGTTATTGAAGAACTCTTGGTGTTGGACTGATGGGAAAATTCTTTACTTGAAAACTTTGTTTTTGTTTTGTTTTTTGTTTTTTTGGTTTTTTTGGTAAATATTTGAACTATTTGCACTGTGGGAGGCCGGCATAAATAAAAACACCAACTTTATATTTCCGATTACGCCTGCAGGGTGTTCCACAAGCCTCGGCGGCCGGCGATTTCGCAGACTACTCAGTCCTCCTCGGCCAGCTACTTTCCTGACAATTAAAAAAATTTAAGGCGGGTTTTGATGCATTTTATTTTGATAGACGCTTTTCAGTTGACTGATTTACTGTCTCTTTGCCGCTGTATTGAAACATTAAGCCTCGCTGTGATTAAGATGACTCGAAAACAACTTCAAAATCCAATGATATTGCGCGTCATACACACTCTAATGATGGTAGGCTACTTCCGTCATCTGCGCATCGTTGTATTGTCTGAAAATCTTAGAAATTTGAGCGGTAGCTCGTAGGGATGCACAGTATTTCAGCACAATAAACTGAACTGATGAGGCAATTCCGGTCAGCGGTCAGCCCATATGCGATGATACAGTAAACGCCCATACATCCACAGAGAAGTAGTAGCCTACTACCACATTCCCCAGTGTTCAACCCGGGGACAGTCGATGGCCAATATGCGATAATGAAATGTATTAAATTACCAGTGTTTTTGGCATAAGTTTTAAAGGCATTGAATTGACTCACCGTGACCCGAAGAAAACCTGCGTCGAAACGTTGGTAAATTATATAAATATTGTCGCATTCTAGCTGCGAGTGGGCTAATGCGTTCATCACATCTAATCCGTAACCATGCATTAATTCGCTCCTTTGCGAAGACCACGCAGTACGACTGTATGACGACTGGTAAAATTGTTTTTCGCGAACATTCTGTTCAGTTCATCAAAAAGTTATCACGCATTTTCCTTAAACGAGGACATGACACGTGAATTGTCTTTCGAATATTCTGAATCTTGTAGCTCGTGAGGCAGCACTTATTTAGCTTGGCTTAGGCTTTTAGGGGTCTATTCTCCCATTTGCGCGTAAGTCCTTTTTTACGCGATTCGAGTTATGCGCATTTGAGTTACGCGTATTCTCCCCTGCGCGCTTCGATCACGCCCACAGCGCTTAACTTCAGAATGTTGGCGGCCTTATGAAAGAGGTGTGACTAACCCAAAAGAGAGGCAGACTCTGTACCAAGCTCATTGATTATGGCTATCAGGAAAACATGGATCAAGGATTTTCTGATTAACCATGAAAATGCAGTTGTAGTCCATGGAAAACGCAAACCAGACTTTAAATTTGAATGTCGTCGGCCTGCTGATAAAACCTCCAAATTGATAAGAAACAAAAACTCGAATGTCCTCTATTCTTACATGCAAAATGAAACTTTTTTTAATCTTATTTATATTTTAAATTATATTTATCAATTTATATTATTTTTTTATAGGCTTATTTATTTTTTATTTTCCTGAGAAGTTTATCATTTTGAAGATACAAGGTTTTATCAGCAGGCCGACGATATGCCGCTGTAATAGTAGGCCTATGTATGTCTGTGCCAGTTACAAGAAGTAATGCAGACATCTCTTTTTTGTTTCTTATTCTAGCCACCATGGCATTAAAGCTATGCAAACAAACAAATTGCCACTATAATGAAATAACAAAGAATTTGGCGCTTCTCAACCAGCGCAATCAGAGCATTGAAAATGTGCCCCTCCTACACCAGCCTGTTTGTTCCGTGGAAGACAGGGAAGAAGACAAATAAAGAGAACATTCTAGTCACACAAAAATAACAATCAAAGACAGTTTGTATGATTTAATTTAGAAATTGCACACTTGAAATCTCAAACTACTCCGATGTCAGGTTTGCAACTAAAGGACATGGCAACACTTCAACAAACAAAGGATTCTTACCCCACACGCGGTCATCCCCCCGCCCCGAAACTGCCTCAACAATCACACAATTCCATATCCATAGTCCCATTTGATTTGAGCGACACATTCACTTGAACTTGTGCCTAGTACTTTACTATAATCAATTATCCCATTTACTGATAATGATTCTTCCCATGTCGGCTATTCTTTATTGGCTAAAATTGATTAACAAATGGGTAGTGCTTTGGTATTGGCCAGGGTAGGGCTCAATCTAGAGTATTTAATAATGTCTTTATTCACACATTAAAATATACAGTATTATCAATGGTAAAAAAAAAAAAAAAAAAACATATTTACATAGACACGGGTAAGTTAATACAGATATCCTCAATTAGAAAATCACTCTCCTCTCCCTAGTGAGAATATCACAACTTTTTAGATTATCACGAACATATAGGGCAGTCACATTTGTTAACAGAACATGAAGACAACGATGGCGATGTCTAGCCAAAGCCGAAAACCAAATTTCACAGATGAGGAGTTAGAGGTATTGGTGAAATCAGTGAAGAGGCACCATGAGGTGTTCTGTGGCAAGAGGGCACTAAGGGCTGATCCGAGGAAGAAAGCTGCGAATCGTTCTGGATGTGGCTTCGGTGGGGAGATGTAAGCGCAGTATCCTCGATTTAAAGCATAAATGGAGAGATCTGCGGGGCGCTGTAAAAGCCAGGCTCTCTGCACACCGGAGAATTGTGCACGCAACAGGTGGTGGGCAACCATCATCCCCTGTGCATTTCACTGCACTGGAGGAGGAGGTGGCATCCACTCTTTCTGCAGTGGAAGTGCATGGAGAAGAACTTGGAGTGGATACGGATGAAGGAGGGTTACGTAAAATGGTCATTTTTATTTGCCTATTCTCAAAGTATCATTGTGATGAATACTGGAAACAAGCTTAATATGGTTTCAAATATTTATTGTATTTTTTGGCTTTTCAAGCAGTTGCGCAGTACATAGGTGTCATGGGCCGAGCAGTGACGTGCGGTCGGAGGTTAGTTTGGTGAGGCAGAATCCTTCCCTTTGCTTGATTAGCAATCAGACGATTAACTAGTTTAGTAAGACTAGTCGGCAGAATGACGGGCCAGTTTAAGTTTCTGCGGCGTTATTACTCAGTATATCGAACCTGAAATGCTCACTAGACCGCAGATTTGCGCGTACTTGCTTCCAGGAAGCCGAAGCAATGTCATCAACAAATATTAGGCCTAAAATAGTTCGACTTATGCAGAGTTCAATGCTTCATCAATATACAATGTATTCTTTAAATACGCGCTTTTACACCCCCAAAAAAAAAAAAAAAAAAAAGCCAGAGGCTCTGAGGGGCGGGGCTAAAACTGGTCAATACATTTTTGACTTCTTCTCAGAAACCGCTGATCCAATTTCAATTAAATTTTGCAGGAACCTTCCTTGGTGAAATATGCACTAAAATTGTGGATTATATGGTGCCCACCCCCAGGGGCTCTTAGGGGTGGGGCCAAAACTGGTCAATACATTTTCGACTTCTTCTCAGAAACCGCTGATCCGATTTCAATTAAATTTTGCAGGAACCTTCCTTGGTCAAATATGCACCAAAATTGTGAATTATATGATGCCCACCCCCAGGGGCTCTGAGGGGCGAGGCTAAAAGTGGTCATTACATTTTCCACTTCTTCTCAGAAACCGCTGATCCGATTTCAATAAAATTTTGCAGGAATCTTCCTTGGTCAAATATGCACCAAACTTGTGAATTATATGGTGCCCACCCCGAGGGGCTCTGAGGGGCAGGGCTACAACTGGTCAATACATTTTCGACTTCTTCTCAGAAACCGCTCATCCGATTTCAATTAAATTTTGCAGGAACCTTCCTTGGTCAAATTTGCACCAAAATTGTGAATTATATGGTGCCCACCCCCAGGGGCTCTGAGGGGCGGGGCCAAAACTGGTCAATACATTTTCGACTTCTTCTCATAAAACCGCTGATCCGATTTCAATAAAATTTTGCAGGAACCTTCCTTGGTCAAATATGCACCAAAATTGTGAATTATATGGTGCCCACCCCCAGGGGCTCTGAGGGGTGAGGCTAAAAGTGGTCAATACATTTTCCACTTCTTCTCAGAATCCGCTGATCCGATTTCAATAAAATTTTGCGGAATCTTCCTTGGTCAAATATGCACCAAAATTGTGAATTATATGGTGCCCACCCCCAGGGGCTCTGAGGGGCGGGGCTACAACTGGTAAATACATTTTCCACTTCTTCTCAGAAACTGCTGATCCGATTTCAAATTTTGCAGGAACCTTTCTTGGTCAAATATGCACCAAAATTGTGAGTAATATGGTCCCCACCCCCAGGTGCTCTGAGGGGCGAGGCTAAAAGTGGTCAAATTGGCTGAAATTTTTAAAATCATCTTCTCCAGACCCAGATATGCTGGAAAACAATACTCTTCATAGATGGAAGGCTCTTGAGGTGCTTTATCAAAATTTTGACCTTCATGACCCTCGAGCTCCATGTTTGCCCCTGGGGAGGGGGTGAAATTTACTGTAGTTTATATAGGAAAATGATACTTTTGGGTATATTTTGTTCATTTTCTACTGGAAATCATTCAAACTTGATTGGCATTATAACCATGAGATGACAGTTTGATACTATGACATTTTTGACCCTGTCTCTTCCCCAGGGTCTGAGGGGTGGGGCCCAAACGGGGTTATATTGCCAAAAATTTCAACAATCTTCTTCTCCAGACCGAGATAGGCTGGAAACCAATACTCTTCATAGATGGAAGGGTCTTGAGGTGCTTTATCAAAATTGTTCATTTCATGGCCCCCAGGCTCCATGTTTGCCCCTGGGGAGGGGGTGACATTTACTATACTTTATATAGGAAAATTATACTTCTGGGTATATTTGGTTCATTGACATCAATAACATCAGTTTTTATACAACTCAGGTGACCGTTAAGGCCCATGGGCATCTTGTTTCATTTAACCTGCTACTTCCATTTATTGGGAACGCTCTCTGTTTTTGGGGACTTTAAGGTCTTTGCTGAGGAACCCCATTACACATGGCGTCAGAAGTGGGATGGCTGGTCGGAAGAAAAAAACAAAGCAGCGCACAGGACTGCAGTCCCAGCAGTCTCAGACAGTGGAGATGGAGCTACCTAGGTCTGAATCGGTGGTTTCATTGGGTGAGGAGGGGGACATGTCCTGGGAGGCCCCTGCAGCTCCCACAGTCCCAGCTGGACCAGAGGGAGATCTGTTTTTCATGATTAAAGACTTCCTGGTGGCACTGGACAGGAGAGACCAGGGTCTGTTGGCAGCGATACTAGACCTGAAGACCTCTCTTGTACGAACATCCCAGGCACCTGAGGTCCGAGACCTGCCTACTCCAAACCTGCCACTTCATGCTGCAACTCTAAGTACAGTGTCAGCAGAGAGTCCCAGACTTGACCTGCCAACGGCGGCGCCCCAGCGTGGGCTCCAGGGTGCATCAGCAGAGGCAACCTCTATGCAGGCCAGCAGCAGCATGGACCAGCAGAGGCCAGGGTGGAGGCATTACACAGAGCCCAAAATTCCACCATATCAGATGGGAGAGGACATCGAAAATTATCTGTTGCATTTTGAGCGCATTGCTAAGACCGTGGAATGGCCAGAGAGTGAGTGGGCTTGTCGCCTCGTCCCACTGCTGTCAGGGTTGGCATTGGAGGCCTACAATGCAATGGATGAGGAGAGGGCCCAGTGCTACACTGACCTGAAAGCAGCACTACTGACAAAATTCAACATCTCTCCGGAGACCTACCGACAGCAGTTTCGCTCAACTGGTGTACCCCCTGGTGAAAACCCAATGGAGACCTACTACCGTCTTAAGGGCCTGTACCGGTGCTGGATTCGTCCAGAGCAGCACACCAAGGAGGAGGTTGGCGAGGCCCTCATTCTGGAACAGCTACTTTGGGTACTCCCAGGTGAGGTGAGGACCTGGGTGGGGGAACATGAGCCAGCAGACGGGTTGACAGCTGCCAAGTTGGCCCTACAGTACCACAATGCTCGGAGAGGAGGACCAGCTATGTGGCCCACCACTGCTGCCCAGCAACCATCACTCCGGAACCCCATGTCCAGGCCTGCAAGGAGCGAGAACAACCAGAAAACTCCAGGAATCACCAGCACTGCCCCAAACCAACGACAGGCTGGTAAGGATTTTGTTTGTTACTATCGCCAGCAGCCAGGCCACAAAGCTTCTGTGTGTCCCATACGCAATGCTAAGGTCACTGGCGCCTGCTATGCCCCCCAGTCTGAAGGGGATCCCATGGGAGGTGGTGATGATAGATTTCAGCGCTTTAAAACTGTGACTGTCAATGGTGAGCATGTCACTGCTCTGTTGGACACTGGAAGTTTCATGTCCCTGGTTAAGTGCACTTTGGTGCCTGTAAGCAGCGTGGACTACAGCAGATCAGTAGACATTTTATGTGTTCATGGGGACAAGCATCCGTATCCCAAAGCTGATGTAACTGTTGTCATTGATGAACAGCCTTACCTTTTGACTGTTGGGAAGGTGGAAAACTTGCCAGTTGATGCCATCTTGGGGTGAGACTTACCTGTGCTGATGGACCTGTTGGGGAAAACTGACATTTGGGAAAATGGGGAAGTTGATGTAAATGTTTCTTGTCCTGTGATCACGCAAGCCAAAGCGGAAGCTGGTGTCCAACCACTCCCAGATCTTGACAGTAGTCTATGTGAGGGAGGCACTAGGGGGCCAAGAAAATCCGTCGCCAATGGCGCTTTGAGAAGCAGCTAAGGCTGGAACCTGACAAAGAGTGTGTTTTTGGGGACTAAGGTTTTTGCTAAGGAACCCTGTTACAAGCAGCCATGATAAGTGGATTCAAATTCTTCAAATGTTCAGGAAAGTTTCTTAGTGCTTCCTAATTTACCACCTTTAGTATAGGGTACACAGAACCATCCTTTTCGAAAAGAAAGGAGATAAAACTATCCCACAATTCTGCGTAGCTGCAATATTGAAAGCTGTGACCATTCATCCGGCCAATCGCGTAAAGAAGCGTATATCACAGGCAGGGGACTCATGATCACGATGTTAAGTGTAAGTGCATTCAGATTCTCTAATTAGCGCAGTTGTCTTCCTAAGCTGTTATTTGCACCTTCCTTTTACCTCATGACGTTTTCCACAGATGATAAAGAAAAGTGGTTCGGAATTAGTGGATAGGCCGTAATTTTTTGACTATTCGGACGCAGCCAATAAATAGTTTAAAAGTGTTTTTGTGGATCTTTTGTCGACTCCGTTTACTTATGCTTGGGGATTTTCACATACCGCACTGAGGACGTCCCATGCCACCCTCCCTAGACCTCTTACCACCCCTTTGCCACCCCATGTAAAATTTTTCTAGATCTGCCACTGAGCCAAAACATTAAACCTACTCACAGAGACAGCGAATAATGTTGATTATCTCATTTCAACGGCAGGTCAAGGTCTGCAGACAGATCTTAGATGCTACGCGAACAGTCGGTTCTCGTATTCAACATGTTGGATGTGGGAGAAATGGGAACTAAACGACTTTGACCAGGGCCAAATTGTTATGCCCTGACAAGTGGGTTAGAGCATCTTGGAAGTGGCAAGACTTTGGGGGTGCTCCCTGTCAGCAGATCTGAATTCCTACTGACAGTGGTCCAAGGGGGGACAAACCAGGAAGCGGAGAACGGGATTTGGTTGCCCATGGCTTCTCAATGCACAAGGGCTATGAAGGCTATCCCATCTGGTCCAAACCTACATGAGGGTGACTATGACACAAGTCACTGAGAATTTCAATAATATTTAGATGAGGAACGTGTCACAACACACAGTGCATCATACCCTGCTGCCTATTGCACATATTAGCTTGTACTCTATCTCTGGTCCGCCTCTAAAAGCCCCTCAATGGGCACCTGAGTCTCAGAACTGGACCTTGGAGCAGTTGAAGAAGGCCGCCTGGTTCAGTGAGTCCCATTATCTTTTACATCATGGGCTTTGGCTGGGTACGTGTGCACCATTTACCTGGGAAGAGGTAGCATCAGGATGCACTGTGGGAAAAGACAAGCTGGTGAAGGGGGTTTGATGTTCTGCTGGGAAACCCTGAGTTCGGGAATTCAAGTGACGTCAGTTTGATGGGGCTGTTTTGGCAGCACAAGTGGGACCTTCATTATATTAGGCAGGTTGTTTTAATCTTGAGACTGATATTTTTTTCTCTTCCCTCATGTTTGAACAGATAAACAGCTATTCAACGCAAGGAAGGAGATTGTGGAGAGAGTAACGAATGATATCATTGTGCAGTTGCTGGATGGCCTTCTGGCAGAGGACGTTCTGAACTCTCTAGAAATGGATTCTGTGATTGAGGAGAATAATACCACAGCGGATAAAGCACGTTGCCTTATAGATAAAGTGCGAAAGAAAGGCCCCAAAGCAAGTGAGAAATTTTTCTATTGGCTGCAGGAAGTAGACCCTGTTCTGTGCGATCAGCTGAATCTTCCCACGTCCTCCTTGTCTGAACCATCTGGTGAGTGTGTGCTGCATTATTCCTTTTGAATTTGATAGTGTAGCGAACAATGCTTCCACAGTTTTGACGACATAAGCTTAACCCTCCTATTATTTTCAAAGTAATAAACCATTTTGGTTTGAGGTCACTTTGATCCCTGCAATGAAAAACTACATAAGATGTTTGTGTCTGAAAGTGTTACTCAATCTCCTCTCAGTTCATTTATGCCTTTGTTCTGACCATTTTAATAGCCAAGTAAATAAAACACGACTCTCCCATCCTCCCCTGATACATTAAGCATCGATTTTACATGATTAAGGCAAAATGAATGACGCCAAATGAATGAATGAGAAATTAATTTGAACATGCCCCTAGTCTTAGGCAACACTACAAAGATGAGATCAAAATGATGGTTTTATGTAATAATTGATCCTGGGGTCAAAATGACACAAACAACACTGATGCTTACAACATGTGTTTAGTTATTCATGTTTTACCTGCAGAGTTAGGAAAAAATCTAGCTGAAAAAAGTATGTTGACTATGTTTTTAGAGACTTTGAACATTGAGTTGGGTCAAACTGACCTGGGACATAATAGGAGGGTTAAATACAATTCAAATTAATAATCAAAGGTCTCGCTTAAAAATGTGCATCAGTAATGTCATAAAGGTCAAACAACATATACTATTTATTATTATTATTATTATTGGGTTAATTTTACAATTAATGCCCCACCCTTAATAAAGAATATTTTCCAATCATTGGCTTAACTATAGTGCTACATTTAGGGTTAGGGTTTGGGTAAAGTGGTGAACAAATTGTAAAATTGCTCATTATTATTATTATTATTACTGTTGTTATGAGCAATATCATTGCACATTGATTATGCCCTGTATTGAATTCCTCTTACAATTTATGGCAATCACAATTGCGCAGAAAACATTTACAGTTATAAATGTGTCAGTTCATAAATCACAAGTGAATTACTGATCCAAACCTACACAAAGCGAGGTTAGCAAAAAAAAAAAAAATGATGGGAAAGTGTAGAATGACTGTGAGAGTAAATACATTTAAAAGATTTGGGGCAAATAATTCATGTGTTATATTTATACACAGTTTGCAATGATTGAAACTTTGGTTGGAGTAGAAACCAACATAAACCGGGGGGGTCCAGGACCCATTTTGGGAACCACTGGCTTATGGGTACAAGGGCAGAGACTGCAGTCTCCCTTCTGGGAATCAAACCCGTAACTTATGGATGCCCAGCATTCTACCGGTTATACTTCACAGGCAGGCAGGAATGACGGTTTGCTGAGGTATTTGCTATTGTGTCTTGCTGAAGTCTATCCCTGTTTGTGTTACTTTGACAGGGCCGACCGTCAGGCTCTCTCAGCCAGAGGCAAACGCAGGGCCGACCATCAGGCGCTCTCAGCCAGAGGCAAACGCAGGGCCGACTGTCAGGCTCTCTCAGCCAGAGGCAAACGCAGTATCACCAGTTTTTATCCATTGCACGAAAGAATTTAAGAGTGATCTACTAAAGAAGGAGGCCGATTCGGTACGACCTTGTGCACTTCATCTGAGGATTGGTGATGGTTGGAGATTCTGGCCCAACTATTTGACATCCAGTGCAAACATTTTATTTTTCTTACAAAACTTCTTTCATTTAATAGGGGAACCCATCGTAACACCATGCTCCTAGGAATGCACATTAGCCAGTTACCCTTGCTTTTTAAGTCACAGGGCCTGATTTTTCCACGTACGCGACGTCTGAAGATGCGCGTTCAGATTGATCGCAACGCCTATTCCTATTTCCCTTGCGCTGCAATGACTAGCTTGTATTTTTCCTTGAGTGCTGGATGTTACTGGGTGGAAAGACGAATATCGAGGACGTTGTTAGCCATAAATGCCAATTTTTAATTCATTCCATTTTTACAAATTTTTAGTTTTTGTAAATTCCAGAAGTGCAATTTGGAAGCAAATTACTGCGGACGTCACATAGCCTAAACAACTGCAAGTTCACAATCACTCCAAACAAGAGGTCAATCATTGTAGAATACAAAACATTTAATTTGAATGAAAAATATTGCTCTGTTTCTGTTATGTGAATTTTACTTCACAAAAATATGCTGATGCTTCATGCGACACCTGTGAGGCATAATGTTCACTTGATAGTCAGTCGTAACCAGAAGTTAACAATGCTCAAGGGGCAACATAAACTCATAAACTGTGAGACGTAGGAAGTCAAAACATTGGAAATCTAACTCGAAAAAAAGTTTTTATGAAACGGAGCAAAAGCAGCTGAGACAAACTCCAGACAAACTGAGTAAGACAGAGGGATGAAATAGTGGGAGATGCGATCAGGAAATGAGGGATCGGTGGAATGGGAAGCATGAGAGAGCAGAAAGGGGTGTGGCCACAAACAAGGTGATATAACAAGGTGGGAAACAGAACAGGGAGGGCAAGAGGAGGAAAAGGATAGAAAAACAGGCTCATGGAAATGAGGAAAAAAAGGAACAGAATAAACAGAATAGTTCATAAACTCAAACATAAAATATTTTAAAAATTATAATTAAACAGACTGGCAGCCAATAAAAGAATTTATGTTCGTAATGGAGCAAATGAAAGTTGTTGTTTTACACTGCTCTATCAATGGTAAGGTCCCACTGACACCCAAGCGATCGTGATGACTTGGTGGTAATGTGGCTTTGGTACGGGACATAATTATTTTGATTTGATTTATTTGGAATAAATACATTTCCAGGGATAAAAAAAACATGACAAAGTGTGAGCACTGATTTCCATCTTGGTTCCTGATGTTAAGAGACAGGACACCCATCCACATATAACATTAAAATCATCCCAAACAATGAGAGACAATAAATATAAAGAGAGAGTGCCCTACCCTCCTTTCCATATTAAAAGCATAATATACAAACAACGATAAACAACAATAAGCACAACACATTAATGCCACTAGGATTCTAAATTCTCCATGAGCCAGGATTTTAACTTTTTTCTAAAGCATTGGTGGTTACTCAAGCTCTAAATCTCCACAGGTAACTTGTTCCAGTTTACTGCTCCACTATATTTAAAGGAGGACTATACTGACCTACACGTTTTGACTTAATCTTATAGTAATTAATTCCAACATAATATCCACGGTCGATTTTTTTTGTCCATACATACCCCCAGTTCTTTTAAATGACCATTAATTAGCCGGAATTGCTGTTTCCAGGAGGCTGCCATTAACGCCACAAGTGGCATGAGAAGTTGCGAGATCATAACGTCACTGCGGCTGCCACATGCATTCGTGCATGATGCATGCGATGCCAAAATGTCTGAATACATGGATATCTAAATAAATTAGACTACCAACCAATTTAAAATTGTTCATTGAGCGAATCAACTGTTTGATTGCAAATTGAGCCAAGTAAATGGGGAAGGGGTGAAAGCAATTGTCGAGTAGAGGAGGATGATTTTGAAGACCTTAACTTTGCTTAGTTCAGCACGCAGTTTGCCTGAATGTGTTTGCTTGATTATTACATTTGGCCGTTGTGTGCGAATCTTTTCAATTATTAAATAAAAAATGTTTAAAATTTGCGGCACAGGTTTGCCTGAACATGCTTGCCCTGTCTTCGGTGCATTTGTCCACAAAATCTTGAATTATAAAGCATCAAATTGGGTAACCCATAAATAGCCAAATTTGGCTTCTGCGCAAAGGGGTTAAGGTTATATCATTTCCCAGAGGTTTAATGCTTTTTTGAATATTTTTGAACTTGAAAATTCCTCTCTGTTGTAAAGTTAAACAAATACTGAAGGACAAAGTATTGTAAAACTGTAAAATGTTCTGCCTGTAATTCATATCTTTGTTGTTGCAAGTGTTAAGGGACCAAAAAAGAAGTTATTTTATTATATTTATTATATTTTTTAATTAATCGACCGATTAATCGGTTATCTGAATTTTTTTTCTGCCAAGTATCGGAATCGACATCGGCTTCAAAAAATCCATATTGGTCGGGCCCTAATGTCTAGTCGCTATTTGTGTGTTTGTTCTTCTTTAAGAGCCGGTTTTTATAAGAGTCAGGCAGGCGGTGATTCATGACCCCTTCGGATTTGTCAGAAATTTTTTTATTGATAGACGTATGTTAGAAACGAACAAAAATCACATTTTCTATCCTTAATAGGGACCGCTTTTTTTTAGGGGGTCCTGGAATATTGGGATCAAAATCACCAAAATTAGGTTTTTGAATGCTTGTATTTCTGTGTGCCATGAGTGAGCCAAATTGATTTCTATTTGTGCAAGTCTATCGGGTATGGACGCTCCAAAAATGTGAAAATTTTGGCAGCTGACTTAGGGCGCAGACCATAGGTAGCGCTGCAAATCACTACTTTTTGTAATTATGCACACTTTCCCAGGGGTTGTGTGGCTTGCGCCCTAAGTCAGCCAAGGTATTTTATGCATGTCATTATAGGTCAGGACCTCTTACTTTGATTTGGATGAAAATTACGACGGCTGACTTAAGGCGCACAAGTATAGGGGGCGCTTTTTGCCGCCAAAAGGTGAAATTACCACATTTGCACACTGCGATTTCTCCATGCGCCCTAAGTCAAAAGTGATGAAATATGGCTCATGTTGACACTCAGCATCTCTTGTGTCTTGTGGTAAAGAGAGTTTCGTGGCTGGTTTCAGTATTAACCCTTTTTGCACCATTTTTCTTAGGCCACTTCACGAAAAAGCCAAATATGGTAAACTGGGAACTTTCTCCGATTTTCATGAAACTTGCAGGATTTGCTTCCTTAACTGGGAGAAAGGTGTTCTGTAAGTTTGAGTGCAGTGTGGCAAGCCACTTTGTTTATAGGCTGCCACTTGGTGGCAAAATTGGAACTAAACAGCAAAAAGTAGCACTTTCAAATAACCTTATATCTCATAAACCGTTTATTTGATTTTCATCGAATTTGTTGTACATTTTTCACAAGAACCCATGAAGCTAAACCTGGCTTTAGTTTTTTTTTGCTATATATTCAAGGGGTTTTCCAATCAAATCAAAAGTCAGTTCTAAGATTTGTATGATGAAATCAATGTTGGTGTAAGCAATTGCCAATAGGTGTCCTTTGACCGGCGCTAGATGGTGGTGCCCTTTACACTAGGTGAGGTGAGTAAAGGGCAAAGGTCCCAGGAAACCGGTTGACGCATCCGCTTCGGCAGTTGGCAATGGCTGCTGGACAGGGGAAGCCCGTGGTGGCTGCGGATTTGGTCCACAGCATGCTTACCATCAACAACAACAACAGCAGCCATTTGCATGACACAACTGTGGCGTGTGTGACAAAAAAATCAGTTTTAATCTGAAACATCCTGCAATCTGTGAGAATCAAGGATGGATTATGTAATTGATAAGATTGATATGTTTTCGTAAGTCATGCAAGTTTGTAGACTTGGGCCTTAAAAACGATATAAGATGAATTTATGGGGAGATGGGTGTGGCATGTTGGACACACAGTGCATGCAGATATATGCAGGTTTATGAGATATAAGGTTATTTCAAAGTGCTACTTTTTGCTGTTTTGTTCCACTTTTGCCATCAGGTGGCAGCCTACAACCAACGTGGCTATCCACACTGCACTCAAACTTACAGAACACCTTTCTCCCAGTTAAGGAAGCAAATCCTGCAAGTTTCATGAAAATCGGAGAACGTTCCCAGTTTACCGTGTTTGGCTTTTTCCTAAAGTGGCCTAAAAAAAATGGTGCAAAAAGGGTTAATACCGAAACCAGCCACAGAACTCTCTTTACCACTGACACGAGATGCTGAGTGACAACGTGGGCCATATTTCATAAATTTTGACTTAGGGCGCATGGAGAAATCGCTGTGCGAAAATGTGGTAATTTCACCTTTCGGCGGCACAAAGCGCCCCCTATACTTGTGCGCCATAAGTCAGCCGCCGTAATTTTCATCCAGATCTAAATAAGAGGTGCTGATCTATCATGACATGCATAAAATACCTTGGCTGACTTAGGGCGCAAGCCACACAACCCCTGGGAAAATGTGCATAATTACAAAAAGTAGTGATTTGCAGCGCCACCTATGGGCTGCGCCCTAAGTCGGCCGCCAAAATTTTCACATTTTTGGAGAGTCCATAACCGATAGACTTGCACAAACGGAAATCAATATGGCTCACTTAGGATGCACAGAAATACAAGCATTCAAAAACCTAATTTCAGTGATTTTGCCATTTTGGCTGATTTTTGACCCCGATATTCCAGGACCCCCTAAAAAAAAAAGCAGACCCTATTAAGGATAGAAAATGTTATTTTTGTTCATTTCTAACATACATCTATCAATAAAAAAATTTCTGACAAATCTGAAGGGGTCATGAATCACCCTCTAATAGAAATCTGCCCGACTCTTATAAAAACTGGCTCTTAACTTAACAATGCTATTGATTCCTTTTCCCCCAGATTTACATCCCTAAGGAGAAGGGTAAGCGCAGGCGCATGGCTCTGCTCATCAACAACGTCAAATTTGACTGCTTATCCATGAGGCGCGGAGCTGAAAAAGACCAAGAAAATATGGAAAAGCTGCTCAAAGACCTGGACTATACTGTGGAGAAACACAGAGATCTCTCTGCCAAGGTACACACAGGGCAGGGACACACATGGACCTGTCAGGCCTGGGTTGGGTTCAATTACTTTTTTCAATTACAATTACAAATACAATTACATTTGTCAGCCAAAGGGCAATTACAATTACAATTACTTTTGTCAGCCAAAGGTCAATTACAATTACAATTACAATTACATCTGGCAAAACCAATTACAATTACTATTACTTTTCAATAAAAAATTAAATTAAAATTAAATTACAATTACGAAAGTAATAGTAATAACTACAATTAAGTCAAATGTAATTGTAATCGACCCATCTCTGCGTCATGCTACAGAGTAAAATGTACTGAGCTATATCAGCTTGTACCCTGTAGCCATGCACAGTAAAGATGACTTTGAACTTAAGTGGGGAAGGGTGGGTACTGGTCATTACACATCTGTTTATATCAACAAAAATATCCTCATTGCTGAAGACCTGGGCACAGTTATTATTTCTTAACCCAAGGTCCTCAACTAATGCTTACCATACACTAGAACACCGTCAAAAGACTAATGTCTGAAACCCTCTCACATCAAAAGACAATATGTCATTAAGTCACAGTTTGCACCCACAGACTATAAGATTTTGTGAAAACTGCAGATCTTGCAGAGGGAAAATATTGAATGTTGACAATGCTCACATCACTGAATTTCACGGTTTTTATGAGCTAAGACTAAAGACTTCCAATAATACAAGACAGATTTGATTTTATCAGAAAGAGAAGACAAGAAAATGGCTGATATTTATGACTTCCTTACATTGTACGATCGAGATGATGGGAGTGCGCCCCAGAACCAGAAAAACTAATGATTTTATTCTGATATTGGAAATAGCTTGCCTCTGAAATCATTTCAAAAGTCATTTGGTGTAAAGGTGGGATAAGAGAAGTAATTAAATGTTAATCTCTTTGTTATGTTGCAATCTGTAGAATGTCGTAGGTTTTGTCTGTGGGTGCTGCTCTGCCATTTTGTGTGAATATTCATGGCTGGCATTAAGTGAAAATAACTGCATAGCAAAAACGCTACACAGTCTCTAGAAGTCTGTAGCATTTTTTTTTTTTTTTTTTTTTAGCATTTTTCAGAATCTGTAGCAAAAATAAAAACTGAACTAAAATGTCTGTATATGCATTTTAACTTTTTATTTTCAACTCTTGGAACACTGAGCTAACAGTACTAAAGCTAATCAACATAGCCTGATGAAGACCAAGGCAGTTGAGCTACAGTAGCATTGCAGCATTAAAACTACTTGGACTTACCAACTGGGTCTCACTTACAGCTAACATGTAGTAACTCAGTAACTGAATAGCAATTAGTAAGTTCTAGTTGGTTCTACCTAAGCCACTCGCCTGGCTCAGGCTGTGAAAGAGTGAATATTCAGGACTGATTTTTATCTTGCATAATAATTTTACTGTGAAAGAAATTAATACTGGTAATTATTATGAACCAAGATGAACCTTTAATTATTAAAATAAAAATTGTCATAATCTGTAATAAAGAGCACTACAGGAATTCAAGGTACAAATACAAATGCACATGTTCAAAATATGAAAACAGCATTCCTTAGACATAAATGTACAACTCTTTTATATATATTTACGGTTAATTAAAATTTATTTTTTATTTTAACTAACTATTAAGAATTTTCTGACAACAAACACCCGTAAACAAAACAATAATTTATTAAATAATGGTCGTGCCTGTAGGCTGAAGTGTGACACCAGTCCAGTATTTTTGATTTCATTTTATCTAGTCGCATATACACACGCACAGTGGTTGATTGCGCAATTCCCCCGTCGATTCCTCACACAAGATGGCAGACATTTTGCGGTTGGTTCATCCAATGACGTTGTCCACTCTAGTGTTTTCTTTAGCTTTGTGGGTGTGACTGACATGGAGGTAGTAAAATAATGGGGTCATTCCACTCACTACCATGGTTTCAGAGTCGCACCATTAGGTTATCCATAGTGCGGTGGCGGAGGCCGATCAGGACGATATAAAGAGACTGTAGGACCCTGTTTTTGTTCAAAACTGGACGAAAACTTTCATTCACATTATCCGAAGACTGTATCGCAAAATATGCGATGGGGATTTCAAAAGCCCGTCGCTGATTGGCGCATTTCAAAAAAACTGATCGCATTTTGCAATGCGATACCGCTTATCGCCAGCCCTGATATTGTATCCTGCATTTGTCTGTTTGCAGGCCATAGACGAAGCTGTGCAAAACTTCTCTCAGCGTGAGGAACATTCAGAGTCGGACAGCACATTTGTGGTGATTATGTCCCATGGAAAGAAGGATGTCATATGTGGTGTCCACTATGACCCTGACGTCCCCGGAAAGGAGAGTGACCTTTTCAGCATTGACAACATCTTCACACACCTCAACAACCAGAACTGTCCAGGGCTGCGCAACAAACCCAAAGTAATTTTAATCCAGGCCTGTAGAGGAGGTGAGTGTGACTGTATGATCAACTCAGAATTGTGTGAACATCTATATCAGAGGAAAGCCTAGGTGAATCCGTGTCATTCAAGACAAAAGCCTCTGTCAATGTATGTTAATCCAGAGCAAAGCCCGTGTAAATGTGCATTATCCCAGAGGAAAGCATGTGTAAACGCGTTATTCTAGTGTAATGCCTCCCTAAGTGTGTGTTATTTTTTTTATGGAAGCGGTTTAAATGTGTGTTATTGTAGATGAGAGCGGATCAGTTTGGGTGAGTGACAGTGTGGAAAGACCCTTACCTCTGGAGTGTGATGGAATAAGGAAGGAAGTCAAGGAGAAAGATATCATGTGTTTCATGTCCTGTACCCCAGGTAGGAATGTGTTGCATCCATTTTACTAACTCCCACCATTCCCCCAAATCCTCAGGGGTTCCCAAAATTTAGATTCAGCATTCCAGACAGCAACAGAAAGAAAACAGGATATGTCTTTCATTCCATGTAGGAATAGAACATGCTGCAATATATTATTAATATATGAACATTCTATTACGAACATACTTACCCTGTTGCACTGAGTGTCATAAAAAAGGCACTCTTTTCTAACAGAAAGCAGCCTTGCCAGGTCTAAACACTTACTTTTTAAAAATAAATGTAATGAGCCATGCCATTTATAT
Organism: Gymnothorax javanicus; assembly: GCA_029692085.1. Taxonomy (NCBI): domain Eukaryota; kingdom Metazoa; phylum Chordata; class Actinopteri; order Anguilliformes; family Muraenidae; genus Gymnothorax; species Gymnothorax javanicus. Next base: position 22,539,234 of record CM056195.1, on the reverse strand, counting down.
GGATGGGTTTTGCAGTTTGTATAATGTACAGTACCAGTCAAAAGTTTGGACACACTTTGTTAATGTCACAGCATTCTGTTTTTAGAGAAGTTTAACCAGCTGAACTTTTCTATATAATCTCAAATGGAATCTGGTAAGCGGTAAACAGTCAGAAGTTAAAAGAGAATAATTTACTTGTTTGAATAATGTCCAAATTTTAGAATTATCAAAGAAGCCATAAAATGCAAAGTAAGCAGACAAACAAACTCTTTCCATTTTCCAACAGCCAAATTAAAGACAAGCGGTTTTGTAATTTATTTGGCAAAAAAGTCGATGAAAAGTAAACCACAAGTGCAGCACATCTTTGAGAACTTAGACAGCCACTCAACAGCAAACTCATAATAGCCATATAACTGCTCTAGAAAAAAAAAAAAAAAAGTGAGTATGCTCTGCAAATATGACAGCAAATGCTGGTTACTTTGATGGATTTAAGGTTAGGTGTAACCCTAAAATTCACCAAAATTTGAAAAAAATTTTCATTTTTTTCTCAATATCACTTCTCAGAATACATTCCTGGTGGCTTTTGAAGGCATAATAACTGAACATTGACAATATCTGGTGGGTACATTGATGATACTTAGTCAAAAAAACATTCATCTAACTTTGTGACGGATTTTCTCTGTAAGGGAATTTCCGCCACATAAATCCAGATATCTCAAGAACGAGAGAAGATATCTGCATGAAATTTTGTGAGTGAGTAGATCTCACTCTGATCTATGTTTTGAGCCAAAGGAAACTGTAATATCCATGTTGGGGTGTCTTAGACACCTCAGCATAGGCCTTCAGGCCTGACCGCATTTTGAGGTCCCCTTCTAGACCCCCTAAAATTTTTATTTGTTGTCAAATCTCCCAAAACTTTGGCTCAAAACCTTCAATATGATGTCCATAAAGTGTGTACAAAAATTCAAATCAATACTTGGAATGGTTTTTGAGAAAAATAAAATTATGTATTTCTACATATCGGGTGTCGGCCATCTTGGATCATGTGACCTAATTAGCATAATTGCATAAATTCTATAAAAATGCTTTCTTTCATTGCAGCTGTAACCCATCTTAAAGTTTCGTTACTAGGACCATAAATTTAGTAATGGTCAGTGCCCAATAAATAGATAAATATACAAATATGAATAAATAGAATAAATATGTCTTAAATAGAAATAACAAGCTGAGTTTAAATGATTACATTTATTTTCTTTTCATCATCTTCTTGATCTGGTTGAAAGTGAATGTACTCTCAAAGACTTCTTTTTTGATGTATAGTCATCTCCTCGGTGACGGGGTTGTTTTTTTTTTTTTTTTTTTTTTGTTTTTTTTTAAGACTTCACTTGAACAACTTGAAATCACTTGAATGAACGCTTTTCATTTCTGTCCTGTACAAATACTCGTAAATCTTAAAATCACTTTTCTCTTCAAAGCCCTTTTTATCGAATCATCTTCTTTTTCCATTATACATCTTTTTTTTCACCCGTTCTGAAGCTAGAAGACCCTTGTGTTTGTGTATAATTTGAACTCCGGTGAGTGAACTATTTCGCTGGCATCCGCTGGCGAGTGTCGGCACTGTTGGCTTCTAGTTCATCAGTTTGAATGGGATAACTAGCAACCGAGGGTAACTGAGCGAACTATTTAAAAACCAATCAGAGATTGACTTTTAGTGTAGTTTTCCAAATATTGTTATTGAATTAATATTGTATTTATGTATGTTATTGGAGAAGATAAGTGTTATTAATGAATAAATCGAATTATATGATTTTAACCGTTGATGGTAACAAACTCCTAGTTAGGAGACGTTAAAAATAGAATGTTTTGAGGTGCACAGCAGCCTGTGTGTGTGTGAGTGAGAACGGCACCTCTTCTCTCCAGTGACACTAACGTCGTAGTTTGTGCCAGATCTTATTGACACAGTATTGTTTAACTGTGGTTACAAGTAGCCTTCCTTACTTGTATATATTTATTTGCTTACAGTAATTATACTGAACCCCTGTATATATTTTCGAATTGGAACATGATGAGATCTCATAACTTTGATATTTGATATTAGATATTGATTATTATTCTCAAACTGCTGTATGCAGATTGGTTTTTTATGTACTCTGGATTTTGGATTCCATTGGATGGCGAGTCAGTCCCCTTGGATCCCGATCGAACTGTTCTGCCCATACTGAACTGGATTCCCAACCCCTTGAACTCAACCCCCTTGGGCCAACCCTTGTTCTGTTCCCTGGACACAGATAAGCCTTCACACATACACTGATATTACACCTTACATACCCGGGTAACGGATTATTTCTTTTCTGTGAAACATTTTATTTGAAACTTTGCTTTTATTTGATACTTTGGGGTATTTTATCATCATTTTATTTATGTATTTATTTATTGGTATTTATTATTCTTGATATTTATAAATATTGATTGAATATTCTCTGTATCCCGAGAAAGGAAATATTTCCAGAATATTATTATTATTAATAAATGTCTATTGTCTTCTTCTACACTTAAACAGTGTCTTTGTCAACTTACTCCCTCCCTTAATGCCGAACCTAGAACTGGCCTAAACCTTAACCATAATCGTAGAAACACCTCCTTCTACTTAAAGGTTAATTTTGTCAGGTAGAGCAGAGGGGTGCTACACAAAACTTGGCGAGCAGACAGCCAGGAGGGGGGAAGTGTTGACAATTTTGTAATTACTATTTATAGTGTGTATATTTTTGCATTTACATATTTTCTATTGAACTTAAGGTTTTACATTGAAACTGTATTTGAAATGGATGTGGTTAGACAAAAGAATGTTAAAGTGCCTAATTCAGTCTTAGTCAGAGGTATGAGTGATAGTGATGCAGATGGGGAAATCTTTCGCTTCTTGGAGGAATATGGGCCTTTTTCAAGAGTCATTCACGTAAGTAGCACTGATCCTGATTTAAAGAATACTGTCATCATTGAGTTTGAGTCAGGGCTCACGATAGAGAAGCTAGGTCAGCTACCACTCTATAGGCCTTCCCCAGATGACCCCAGCACTGTCCACTGCATTAGGCAGCTCTTTTGAGTTTATTCAAGTTATGTTGGAAGTAGCTTAACGCAGACATACCTTGACTCCTTAAGAGACATTGCTAAACTGAGCGGTCTGGACTTGCAGTCACTTCTGCATGATTAGGTCTCCCGTCTCCAAGGTTCTCTTGGAACTAAAGCACCCCCTTCCTTACCATCCATCCCTGTTGAGAGCTCAGGTGTCTCAACGATGCACAGCCCAGCAGCAACCTCTGACGACCGGCATACATCTCTTGATTGCCACAGTTCAGCTTCACCATCCGTCATGGCAGCCGATGTTCTTAATGGCACTCCTCCTCCAGTTCAGCTTGACACTGATGTTCCCTCGCTCAGCACACGACCATCCTACACTCTTCCTGTGAGGACCAGCCCGTACCATCCACGAGGAAATCCAGTAGAGCGGTACAACCGCACCCTCCTGAGTATGCTGGGAACTTTGAAAGATAAGGAGAAGAGCAGATGGCGTGATTTTGTGAAACCCCTCACTCACGCCTACAACTGCACAAAGAATGAAGTCACTGGTTTCTCCCCTTATGAGCTTATGTTCGGCAGACAGCCCCGCCTTCCGATCGACATCACCTTTGGATTGCCAGGTAGAGGTGTCCAATCTACCTCTCACTCTCAATATGTGAGAAAGCTCAAGTCTCACCTCAAGGAGAGTTATGAACTGGCCATGAACAATGCAGAGAAGGTGGCTGTCAGAAACAAAAGACGCCTCGACAAGTCTGTCCGTGCGTCTGCTCTGGCGGAGGGAGACCGTGTCCTTGTCCGAAATCTCGGACTCTGGAACAAGCACAAGCTGGCCGACCGGTGGGAACCCAGCATCTACAGGGTGATCAAGCAAGTGGATGACTTACCTGTATATGTCGTCCAACCTGAGGGGACAGGGGGTCCAACTCGCACTCTCCACAGAGACCTGCTGCTGCCTTGTGGAGTCCTGATGGATGAGGAAAGTGAAGAGCACATGGAAGTCAAAGTGAAGCGACGACCCAGGACAAGGAACAACCCTGTTCAGCCGTCAGAGAGTGAAGCTTCAGACTCAGAGTGATACCTCGTCTTGCTGCTCCGGAGATCCTCCAAGTCTTCATGAGCAAAGGGTGACCAGAGTCTACAAGATTCCGAAGTGTTGCCATGACTCCTCAGCTGTTCTCCCAGCTGGACCTGAAAGGCATGATGGAGACTTACCTGTGGGATGCCTGGATGATGCCTTGCCTGTCTGTGCTGCTGCTACGGAAGGTCCTGTCCTTGCCGCTGCCGCTGAAGATCCTGTCTGTACTACTATCACTGAAGGTTCTGTCCCTGCTGCTGCTGCTGGAGGTCCTGTCCAATCTCTTAATGAGCTAGATAACCACTCACTCCTGAGAATATAGCTTTCAGAAAGTTGGACCTGTAGACACCCATGAAGGGACTCAGGGTGATTTAAGGGGGGGTGTAACCCACCTTAAGGGGAGGGTGATTTAACCCACTAAAGGACCATAAATTTAGTAATGGTCAGTGCCCAATAAATGGATAAATATATAAATATGAATAAATAGAATAAATATGTCTTAAATAGAAATTACAAGAAGCTGAGTTTACATAATTATATTTGTTTTCTTTTCATCATCATCTTGATCTGGTTGAAAGTGAATGTACTCTCAAAGACTTCTATTTTGATGTATAGTCATCTCCTAGGTGACAGGGTTGTTTTTTTTTTTTTTTTTTTTTTTTTTTAAGACTCCACTTGAACGACTTGAAATCACTTGAATGAACGCTATTCATCTCTGTCCTGTACAAATACTCGTAAAACCTAAAATCACTTTTCTCTTCAAAGCCCTTTTTATCGAATCATCTTTCTTTTTTCCATTATACATCTTTTTTCACCCCTTTTCTGAAGCTAGAAGACCCTTGTGTTTGTGTATAATTTGAACTCCGGTGAGTGAACTATTTCGCTGGCATCTGCTGGCGAGTGTCAGCACTGTTGGCTTCTAGTTCATTAGTTTGAATGGGATAACTAGCAACCGAGGGTAACTGAGCGAACTATTTAAAAACCAATCGGAGATTGACTTTTAGTGTACCGTTTTCCAAATGTTGTTATTGAATTAATACTGTATTTATGTATGTTATTGGAGAAGATAAGTGTTATTAATGAATAAATCTAATTACATGATTTTAACTGTTGATGATAAAGAACTCCTTGTGAGGAGACATTAAAAATAGAATGTTTTGAGGTGCACAGCAGCCTGTGTGTGTGTGAGTGAGAACGGCACCTCTTCTCTCCAGTGACACTAACGTCGTAGTTTGTGCCAGATCTTAGTGACACAGTATTGTTTAACTGTGGTTACAAGTAGCCTTCCTTACTTGTATATATTTATTTGGTTACAGTAATTATACTGAACCCCTGTATATATTTTCGAATTGGAACATGATGAGATCTCATAACTTTGATAACTTTGATATTTGATATTAGATATTGATTATTATTCTCAAACTGCTGTATGCAGATTGGTTTTTTTTATGTACTCTGGATTTTGGATTCCATTGGATGGCGAGTCAGTCCCCTTGGATCCCGATCGAACTGTTCTGCCCATACTGAACTGGATTCCCAACCCCCTTGAACTCAACCCCCTTGAACTCAACCCCCTTGGGCCAACCCTTGTTCTGTTCCCTGGACACAGATAAGCCTTCACACATAGACTGATATTACACCTTACATACCCGGGTAACGGATTATTTCTTTTCTGTGAAACATTTTATTGAAACTTTGCTTTTATTTGATACTTTGGGGTATTTTATCATCATTTTATTTATGTATTTATTTATTTATTTATTGGTATTTATTATTCTTGATATTTATAAATATTGATTGAATATTCTCTGTATCCCGAGAAAGGAAATATTTCCAGAATATTATTATTAATAAATGTCTATTGTCTTCTTCTACACTTAAACAGTGTCTTTGTCAACTTACTCCCTCCCTTGATGCCGAACCTAGAACTGGCCTAAACCTTAACCATAATCGTAGAAACACCTCCTTCTACTTAAAGGTTAATTTTGTCAGGTAGAGCAGAGGGGTGCTGCACAGCCATCAACACTGAACCCTTAAATCCAGTCTTTAAATGAAGGAAATTTTCATTTTGGGTTACACCTAACCTTTAGAATTAGATCCTTTTTTTTTTTTGCAAAATAAATGGTGCCTATTTCATTATTTAACATGTGTTGTAAGAAAAAATGTGGGTATGTCCAAACTTTTGACTGGTACTGTATATTGTATTCTTCTTAGACTAAAAAAATTGATATTTTCCCCATTCAGGCACCAAAGCCTACAGAGATGTTAAGGAGGGAACCATTTTCATCCAGAGACTAGCCGAGACCTTCAATACTCACGCCCACGAGGATCATCTCGTCGAGCTGTCCAGGAAGGCCAGTATTTTTACTGCTTTATCTGAGTATCTCATGATACTGGATAGTTTTAGTCCTCAGGACATGGGACCAAAAACTCACTTTCTTCTTGTTGTTGTTGTTCTTGGTGTGGACACTAACTCTGAAGCGCTACTCCTCTGTTATTACTTAACACATTGTCATGAAACTTGACAAGCATATTCTACATGTCAGTGCGCAGGCATTAACTGAGCCCAATTTTGTGAAAAGGGCAGAGGAGACATGCATGTCCACCCTGCAGAAGCACTCACTAATTACACATCACTGTCTTGAGGCTGTAGTCATTTGAACTTGTTGAGGTTAAAATAATCTATTGTTGTTCATTTAATATTGTTCAGCCAGGACAACTTGCATATTAAACTGAAAGCCATTTATTGAGTATGATGTCGAACCGGTTCCCAATCTCAGTCCTGGGGACCCATTGTGTATGCTAGTTTTTGCTCCAACCACAGCTCAATTCTCAGAGTGCTAATGAGTTGTTCATTGTTCTTAATTGCACTATTCTTGTTCATCCTGATAATTTACCCTTTTGGACCACATGCCAAAAATAGCGTGGCATCCATGGCTTCTAGCATAAAAAAGTAGAAATTTGCAATGATGTCATGAAACTATGAATTGGCTGCTAATTGATAAAACTGAGGACACATGGTCATTAAACCAACTATTATTCGGCAATTATGAATTCAAGAGCAAAGCATATTATAAGGAGTCAAACCTGTTAATTGTTACTTGTTTGGTTTCAGGAAAGAACTCCAATACCTGCGTTCAGAACCCTAATCAGCAGCTTAGTGATTGAGCACAGTCTTTCATTTGATCACATAAAACATATCGTCACTTAGGCGTGGTGTGCTCACTACATGAAAATAAACAATATGAATGTTGGGCATTGTAACATGGAATGCTTAGCCATTTCAGTCATAATGTGGTGTAAGGGGGTCAAACGTCTCTCTAATCTGAAAAGCAACTAATTTAAAAAAATTAACAGCGTGTTAAAATAGGGTATCATAATTCTGGTTGGAACAAAAACCAGCATTACAGAGTGGGTCCCCAGGACCGACTTCGGGAACTATTGATGTAGAACATTGCTTTTGGTTTGGCATTGAATAGATCTGCTTTGGGTACTCAGTGCATGTATGAAGCCAGAGGTGTATAGTAACGAAGTACATATACTTCGTTACTGTACTTAAAGGTACATTGTGTAGGAATTTCTCCCATCAAGCAGTGAAAATGTATTTTGCATTCAAACGAATAGTGCTCTCTAGCGCCTCGCTTTTTTAAAGGCATGTTGCAACTACGGTAGCCGTTATGTACCAAGAAGCTATGACATCATGTCATCCAATACCACTTCCTCGAGTATTCCTTCGGGTGATGAGGTTCGTTATTTCAAACAAGGAAGTGGCTATATTTACGGTGCCGTAAAGGGTGATTCAGGACTATATTAACGGCGCAAACGCGCACTGACATTTCTTCACTAGTGTTGGCAGCTTCCAAGCTCAGCACGCTGAACTGCGGTCTACGACGGAGTGTTTGTTTTTAATACAAACTCTCAGACCGCTTTCGCACAAGGTACGATTGTTTGGTACCGTGCCACAGTGCGATTGTCCCCTCTCCCCGCTGGTCAGCTTTCTCACTAGTAATATCGTACCATACCTGAGTATGCCAAAATTCCAATACAGCGCGTTGCAGTATGCACCTTGGTAGTTTTAAATGGGGAAATATACAGAAAGAAGGAGTAGTTAACTCTTGCGTAGAAAGAATTCTGTATCCAATCTCTGCTTTTTTCTGGCTTTTTATTTGCCGGTAAAATTTTAAAAGGAGGCGCCAATATGTTTTGGGGGATTTTGTTATTGAGAAGGGGCTTTAGAATATTGATATCGCGAATGCATGCTGCACGCTTGCCCTAGCAACCCGGTGTGTCATTAGTAACATGGATTACCACGTATAGCAGCACAATAAATTGAACTGGAAATTTTCTTGACTGATTTTCAGCGGCTAAATCATCAAAATTGCTAAAATTGCTCCCTACAACTGTCAAACGCGAGTCTGTCATCTTGGATTTGCCTGTTGATGCCTGTCAAACACCTGTCAAAAAAATAATATTACAACTTGATGGCAGGCATGAGACCATCATTTACCACCGTTGTCTATTTTCCTGAGAAACGTACTGATGGAAGTAGTGGGCATGATGAAATGCAACCCTTATTCATCAAACATAGCCTATGCTGCTATTCACCAATGATGCTGTTTACCCATACATGTTCTACTGTAATGCTGCCTATATAACAAATTACACAACCAAGCATTGAAAAAAGCTTGTGATTTAGACAGTAACATTTATTTACCTGTCGAGAAGAAAGCAGGCAACTTCAGCGTCCCTTTGAGAGTCTTTTTCCTTCATTAGCTCTTTCCACCTGGGAAAAGCGACCCCGATGTTTACCCTCGTATTTGTATTCGCCGGTCACATTGTTATAAATTGCTTATCCTTGAGTAATCTAGGCTGTGCGTAATTGCTAATTCTTGCAATCTATCTTGAACCTATGTAGAAGTGTGTTTACTGTACAGTGTGTTCCTTCTGAGTCTCTGATGTGTATTCCTTGTGCGTCTGAGATACTGATGACGTGGTCAGGAACAGGCCTACGTGGAATGCAGAGAAGAAACATACTGTTGTAATGAATCAGCCCCAAGTGGAGGAGATTATAACTTTGTGCTCTTACATATATCCAAGCAGAGGAATTTCTTTGTCCTTGTTCTTGCATGTAACGAGGAGCCTATTTGCAAATAGTTAACTGGATCCTATTTACTATATCTGTCTCTGAGTGTTCTCTTATAGGACTACAAATTAAAAATTCCCACAACACCAATAACGACATATAAATGAATGAAGACATTGATTTTAGCTAATAAATTACCTAAAACACTACACAGTGTCCCTTTAAGTTTTTTTTTTTTTTTTTTTTTTGAGGATTTGTACTCATGTACTTATAATTTCAGTTCTGTTTGGTTTCCACATGTCTTTGTTTCCTTTTTCTCTCCCCTTTAGCTTTCCCTACTCTGGTAGTTTTTCCTCAGTTCATGGTCCAGTTTATAGCCTCTGTCCCACTTCCCTGTTCCACACTCCTATTTTTTGTTTGCTTGTTTCTGTTTTCTTTCCTTTATCGCTGCAGTTTGCCATTGTTCTTTGTAAGTTTGTTGGCTTTCTCAGTCATTTACGAGCCTTTGTATTTCCTAGTGGGTCTTCTGGGTCGGATTTTTGTTTAATGGTTTATGAGTTTACCTATTTCCTGTGCACCGTTATGTCTTGGTTACAATTCTGGCTGTTCCTCAACTCACGGTTCTGCCTGCTCCTTGGTTTTGCATCTATACCCTTTGGCAGTTTGTCCTTTGCTTATTTTGTGACCACAATTTCGGATTGCCCTTTCATACTTCATGTTACCGTCCGACCCCGATTTTCACCTGAATAAATCCGCTTCTGCCATTTTTCTTCAGTCTGCACTTGGGTCCATTTCTCCTAGAGACATTTAGGGTAGATGTGCGCTTATTCATGCCATATTGTATCTGATAAGTGCTTGCTTGCTGTCTCACTGGAGAATTTTCTCAGTGCACTTTGATCTATGACCTAATGCTGTTGTGTTTGTTCTGCCTTTATTGGAGAAGGTAAGATTCAGTGGAAGATTGTACCTCAATATTAATCAAGGCATTAATGTTCAGATGGGCTTCAACAGTAAATATCCCTGTAATGTGACACAGCCATGTCTTTTTTTTTTCCCAACAGGTCATGAAACAATTTGAAGATTCAAAAATGCAAATGCCATGTGTACACAGAAATTCGATGTCCAAAAAGTTCTACCTGTTCCCTGGACTCTGAGTCTGCAGTACCTGCCTCCACCATCCACTTTCACATGAGCTGATAAGAGGCAGCACTGCTGTATTAATGAAACATGTCTATACATGATCTTTCTCTTTTGTATGGGAGTTATTGGGATGGGTTGTGGGCAGTGATGGGAGTGGGATTGTCTATGAAGAGAGACAGTAAAACTGATTTGCTGGCATCTATTGTTTTTCTGTAAAATAGATGCAGGACGTCAGTTGCTCTCTGGCAGCGGATTTATATGTATCCGTGCACAAAGAGGATTAGTAGTCATTTATCTGTATTCAGGCATCTGGGAACAACCTGAAGTGTCAATATTAATCAAAATGCTTATTCTTTATAAAGCATTCTGGCTATAATTAAATCTCAAATGCAAGTCAAATTTTTATCAGTGTGAAACTTGAGTATTTAAGGTCAGGTCCATAAATATTTGGAAAATGTTATGCTATTTTAGCGGTCTACCTCAACATTTTTGGAGATTTAATTAGTCAATGAACATTGTGCATTTTCAGCTTTAATTTCTGGGTATTTACATCAAAACTGGATGCCCGGTGTTGGAATTAAAGTACTTTTTATTTGCTACCCCATCCATTATACACCAGAGGTAACTGGGCAGTTGGCTCTTCCATGACCATAAGTGTGTTTTTCTTCATGATTTCATTTATAAGCAAACTGGTGAAATTCTGGAGATGCTTTCAAGTGTGTCATTAGCATTTTGATGTTGCTGTTAAATTTCAACGCTGTCCCAAGAGCTGTCTCTGCCAGTGAAGCGAGCCATCATTGGGTTGAAAAATTAAAATGCACACATCAGATTGCAAAAACATTAGGTGCAGCCAAATCAACCATTTGATATGCTCTTAGAAAGAAAGAACACTGGTGAGCTTGGGTAAACCAAAAGGCCCAGGTACTGTAACTACAGCAGAAGAACTCCATCCCTGGAGAAGAATAAACTCTTCACAACAGTTGGCTAGCTCAATAACACCTGCTAGGAGGTAGGCACATCTGTGTCAAAGATGATAATCAAATGCTTTCAAAAGGCTCATAAATGTCATGAGGTGTCTTGCAGGGGTGGAGTGGGGGGCTGATTTTGCATCCCAGAAATGTATTTATATAGCTCTAATAAGATCAAGAATTGAATATGGAAGTATTGTTTATGGATCAGCAGCAAAATTGGTTTTAGCAAACTTGGATACTGTGCAAGCGAGGGCTCTAAGAATGTGTGTATAGGGGCATTTAAAACATCACCAGGATGTGCACTCCAAGTTGAAGCAGGGGAAATGCCACTGGGGTTACGGTGGAAACAGCTGGTGGCTAATTACTGGTTTAACCTAATGCCCGGTATACACTGTGCGATTTTGGGCTGTTCCTGAGCAAAGATGACAATCGTGAAAGAATCGTGGCAATGTCTTTGGTCTTGGGTCCAAAACGGTGGTCCCACATCGCACTGTGAGAGGGGTTCAGAGACAGCTGTTGTCACGGTCGAAAGAGGGACGAAAGACTGGCGGTGCCAGAAATTTGGGATAACCATCTCACAGTGTGACAGCGCCTACGACCTATGTCCACTAACCAACCAATAGGAATGCAGCATCTTCTTCTTCTTCTGTAGGGGTTTGAAGGCGATTGCCAAAGGTAATACCGCAAACTAGCTGTAGAAGTAGTCTGGACGACGCAGTGTTGACGTTTTCCTGGTATGTTGACGTGCATCTTTGCCTGCAGTTCAGTAGGTGTGATCACCGTTCGGTCTACATATATCAAACTTGGATGTCGTAGCCAACTTTACTAGATCAGTGTTGCACAGTGTGGTTTGCATTAAACGTAGAAGATTGCTTAAATCGCACAGTGTGTAGCCGGCATAAGGAGGCATGTACAGTGCCATGAAAAAGTATTTGCCCCCTTCCTGATTTCTTATGTTTTTGCATATTTGTCACACTTAAATGTTTCAAATCCTCAAACAAATTTTTATATAAGACAAAGGTAACCCAAGTAAATAGAAAATGCAGTTTCTAAATGATAAGTTCATTTATTGAGGGGAAAAAAGCTATCCTAACCTACCTGGCCCTATGCGAAAAAGTAATTGCCCCCCTTATTAAATCATCAGTTAACTGTGATAAACCACATTTTTGAGTCCAATTTCACTATCCACACCCAGGCCTGATTACTGCGACACCTGTTGAATCAAGAAATCACTTAAATAGAACCTGTCTGACAAAGTGAAGTAGGCTAAAAGCTCTCAAAGCGCAACGCATCATGCCGCAATCAAAAGAGATTCAAAAACCGATGAAAAACAAAATCATTGACATCGGTCAGTTTGGAAAGGGTTACAAAGCTATTTCTAAGGCTTTGGTACTCCAGCAAACCATGGTGAGAGCCGTTATCCACAAATGGAGAAAGCTTGGAACAGTGGTGAACCTTCCCAGGGGTGGCTGGCCTACCAAAATTACTCCAAGAGCGCATTGACGACTCATCCAGGAGGTCACAAAAGAACCCAAAACAACATTTAAAGAACTGCAGGCCTCACTTGCCTTAGTTAAAGTCAGTGTTCATGATTCAACAATAAGAAAGAGACTGGGCAAAAATGGCATCCATGGGAGAGTTCCAAGGCGAAAACCACTGCTGATCGAAAAGAACTCAAAGGCTCATCTCACATTTGCCAAAATACATCTTGATGATCCCCAAGACTTTTGGGAAAATATTCTGTGGACTGACGAGACAAAAGTTGAACTTTTTGGAAGGTGTGCATCCTGTTACATCTGGTGTAAAACTAACACAGCATTTCATGAAAAGAACATCACACCAACAGTCAAATATGGTGGTGGTAGTGTGATGGTCTGGGGCTGCTTTGTTGCTTCAGGACCCGGATGACTTGCCGTAATTGATGGAACCATGAATTCTGTGCTCTACCAGAAAATCCTGAAGGAGAATGTCCAACCATCAGTTGGTGACCTCAAGCTCAAGCGCACTTGGATTATGCAGCAGGACAATGATCCAAAACACACCAGCAGGTTTACCTCTGAATGGTTAAAAAAAACAAAATGAAGGTTTTGGAGTGGCCTAGTCAAAATCCGGACTTAAATCCGATTGAGATGCTGTGGCATGACCTTAAAGCTGCAGTTGGTAACTGAGGAGAGAGAGGACTTGGCATAAAAATTTGAAAAAATGCAACTTTCAGATCCCTCCCCCTCCCTCTCCACTGCACTCCTAAGACCCTCCCCCAGAAGGCTGCCGTGCACGCGAAGGCACACGAGCTGTTATGCATGCGACTGTGGAGAGATTTTGCACGTTCACATTATGAAAACGGCCAAGTTGTCAGGGCTAGACGTTACTGTTGTGAACAGTCAACACTGCTGGCCAACAAACAGGCGCGTTAGACCTGAAAATTCTGGGGCTAATATCCCTCCCTTTATTGAAAATAATTAGTCCTGGCTAATTCTAGGTGGTTTTCCTTTATTAACGCGTTTTCCAAATCAAGAATAATCAAGTGGCAATTGAAGACACGGCTTCTCTCCCCCATGCGATCTAAAAGCGACAAAATAATGGGCTACATTCACTACAGAAAAATAATTTGATTATAATTAGGTCTACGCACCGTCACTCGCTGACGGCGACGGAAACCCATCTAGAATTAGCCAGGACTAATTATTTTCAATAAAGGGAGGAATATTGGCCCCGGAATTTTCAGGTCTAACGACGCGCCTGCCAACAAACGAGCAGAAATAAATCATGTCGACATGAAAAGTAATCTACAGCAGTATGTATTCAGTAAAAACCCAGCACACGCTTATTTCAGTAAGTTACCCGTTTTTTTTTTTTTTTGAGTACAAAAACTGTCGTGAATCCTGCTGAATGGCCAGTAAACCATGTATGACAGCATTTAGCTGTGAGAGCACAGAAACGTTACACATATTTATAAGGACAACAACACAACCGATAAGACTGCCAGGTCACTTCATAAAGATATTTTCTGCTACTTTCTAATAAAACGATGCCAGTAACATTAGCCCTAGCATCGGAAACAAGCTAATGTTAGCTCGACAGTAACATCACATGCACTACGGAGTACTGTAACAATTACAAGACGCTGGCTATTCGAACAGCGACTGTGCTTGTAAGCGACGTTCACTCGCTTATTTGCAGAGCGAAAATGAATTGATGCCCGTTAGGGCTGGGGTTAGTTCTAGCTGTGCATGTGAGCGACGCCAACTCGCTTATTTCCAGAGCATTGCGGAGCAAAAATGAACCAACGAATAAAGCAGGGGTTTACCTGTCAAGCAGAAAAGTCGCCAACTCTGCGTCAGTTTTTAATCCTTCCAGATCACGGAGTTCCTTCCACCTTTAAAAAGCCACTCCGATGTTCACTCTGGTTTTATCCCGGCTTTGTCAAATTCTTTTTTTTTGTTTTTTTTTTTTTTCTTCTGGCTTCCTCTTTTTACTTTCTTAGCCGTGTGTGCTGTTGTCGGTAACGGAGGTATCGGTATTTTTTTCCTCGCTGATGGCTGTTGTTGCGCCATTAGTTTCTCGAAGCTCCCGAACCCTGTCTCAGAGATTTGAGCTTGACTGAGCACTGGCGTGAACTGAGGAGGAAGGGGGAGGAGGCTGTCCGCAGCGCGTGCATGTGCACTGTTTGACGGCTGTCAGACACCATCCTGGCTCTAATTAGTTCTTTTTGGTCGGTCCATGTTGGTTCATGTTAGAAAACCCTTCAATATGGCTGAATTAAAACAATTCTGCAAGGAAGAGTGGGCCAAAATTCCTCCACACCGATGTGAAAGACTGATTGCCAATTACGGCAAACGGTGCTGTCGCCGAGGGTGGCACAACCAGTTATTAGGTTTAGGGGGCAATTACTTTTTCACAGAGGTCCAGGTAGGTTTGGATAGCTTTTTCCCTCAATAAATTAGATCATCATTTAAAAACTGCATTTTCTATTTACTCAGGTTATCTTTGTCTAATATTAAAATTTGTTTGATGATCTGAAACATTTAAGTGTGACAAATATGCAAAAACATAAGAAATCAGGAAGGGGGCAAATACTATTTCACGGCACTGAAGATAACCATCCAACAAAAATGGTGTAGCAGACATGTTGGGAAAAGGAGAGGACAAAGAAAGACGATTTTGGCTGGCCTGGAGATCAAATAGCTAAAGATATGGGAGTGTATGTAGCTGTGCATTCATTCATTTCTCTCACTCCGGTAACAATAAGAATAAAAAAACACAATATAAAACAGACAAAATAAAAACAGACTAATAAATCATATCAATAAAAAGTACAAATTGCTAAAATAAAACTACGTTAAAGTGCTCAGATGCAAAAAGTGACAGAATGGTAAAAGTGCAGGAGTACTATTGCACATTAAAAAGTTTGATGGCGGCTGGCAAGAAAGACTTGATGTAGCGTGCAGTCTTGCATCTTGGTGGAATTATCCTGCCACTGAAGGTGCTCTGCTGAAACACCTCCAGGGCATGAAGTGGGTGCATGTCATTGTTCATAATATCATGTACCCAAACAACAAACCTCACATAACCAAAGACGTCAAAGGCTGCATTACCCGCAAAAAAGTGGCTTTTAAGAATCATGACCGGGTGGAGTTAAAAACAGTACAACGTGAACTGAATCAGATGCTAAGGCAGGCGAGGAAGAAACAAGGGCATTATGGAGCAGAATTTTATCTCAATGAACTCTAAAGAGCTTTGGGAATCGATGAAAGTGGCAGCTAACATGACTACAAGAAGGAAAAGTCTGATAACAGATGATGAACCAAAAAGAGCGAATGAGCTCAATGACTTTTATCTGAGATTTGAAACACAGGACTTTTCTTTGGAATGTGCAAATGTTTTTAAATCTATTTCAAGTACTGATTTGTGCACTAGGTTAATAGTCGATCCCTTTAAAATCAGGTCACTTTTCAGTGGGGTGCACAAAAATAAATCTGCTGGTCCAGATGGCACCTCTGCTTTTCTTTTAAAGACTTTTTCAGTAGAGCTCACACCAGCCTGGTGTCCTGTCTTCCAGAAGTCTGTAGATCAGCACACAGTCCCTACACTCTGGAAAAGATCAACTATTATTCCTGTACCAAAGAAGCCCTGTCCATCTGCTAACAATGATTTTAGACCAGTGGCTTTAACTTCTGTAGTTATAAAATGCTTTAAAAAATATATTGTGTCTATTTTAAAATCAGAGATAAATTCTGTCCTAGATCCCCTTCAGTTTGCTTACAGGCGAGGGCGGGGTACAGATGACGCCATTAACGGCATCACCCACCTTTCACTAAAACACCTGGAAGACCAAAAGGCCTACAGTGCCTGACAAAGGTCTTGTCGCATAAAGACATAGTAACTAAAAATAGCATATAGGCAATCAAAAACTATGAAATACCTTGGTGTCATTTTAACCAAACAAATAACTCATCTCTACAAAACAAATTATGACCAGATCCATTTCCAGGTTTGCAGAGACATAGAAAGATGGTCAACCTTACCATTAGATCTTAGTTCAAGAATTGAAGTCACAAAAATGAACATTTTGCCAAGGCTGTTATATTTTTTTCAATCCCTCCCTGTCAAAATTCCACAAGAAAAATTCAAAACTTGGGATAAAATGATTTCCAGATTTATATGGAATGGTAAAAGACCACGAATTAAATATCGTACATTACAATTGTCAAAAGACAAAGGTGGTTTGGCGCTCCCAAATTTAAAAGACTATTATCATGTAGCACAACTCAGACCAATAATTAAATGGTGTGACAAAGAATATAGTGCAAAGTGGAAGGATATAGAGATGTCTGTGACAGATATCCCAACCCAATCCCAAATTGGTAGCGCTAGACCAATTAACTCACTGCAAGGATCAACAGATCCAATAACATTTCACACTTTGAGTATTTGGTCTGACTTTATTAAAAAATATAAATTAGAAAAAGAAGTAAAGCTGCTAAGCTGGTTTGCCTATGACGACAGATTTAAGCCGAGTTTAAGTGACCACAGTTTCAGAAATTGGGGGAATAAAGGCATCACTGCAATGTGTACATTAATCGATAATGGAAATATAATGAGTTTCCAACAGCTGAAATCAAAATATGGACTAGAAAATAAAGATCTGTTCAGATACCTCCAGCTGAGGGATTATTTAATTAAGAACATACAGAGTGTG
Organism: Gymnothorax javanicus; assembly: GCA_029692085.1. NCBI lineage: Eukaryota > Metazoa > Chordata > Actinopteri > Anguilliformes > Muraenidae > Gymnothorax > Gymnothorax javanicus. The sequence continues at coordinate 22,521,712 of CM056195.1, read as the reverse complement.
AACACCTTGAATGGGGTTCTTGATGTGATGATCCGGACATACAATGGGACAAAATTCAAGGCAGTCTCGGCACTATACCGAGGCCTAAGAGACTCAGAAACTATCTCCACTCTATACATTAAGGAGAGATGGGAGAAGGAACTGCATATTGACATTACACCAGAAGAATGGCACAACATGTGTGAAACACAACAGACAACTACAAATTCAAGGACATGGAGAGAATTTGCGTGGAAAAACTTGACTCGTTATTTCATCACACCCAAAGTGAAGAGTAAACAGACTGGATCACAACAATCATGCTGGCGGCTGTGTGGAAACAGGGAAGCACATCATACACACATCTTCTGGGAATGTAATAAACTTAACAGATTTTGGGAAAAGGTACATAGCATGATTAAAAATATTTTGGGATATATAATATCCAAAGAATGTAAAGTCATGTATCTGGGAAACTTAAATGATTGTGTTCTAGACAGGGATAGATACTTAACTAAAATATTATTGATCACATGCAAGAAGGCAATAACACAAAATTGGTGCAAGATTGAACCCCCTACTGTAAACCAGTGGCTAGAAATCATAAGAGAGATCTATACTATGGAAAGAATGACCTACCATTTAAGACTGATGGGGGATGTTTTTGTGAAAAAATGGGAAAAATGGACAATTTATGATACAATGAAAGATACCTAAGGAATCACTGATATGTATACTGCTTTGACTATGGATGTCGGTAACCAGGACTGTTTTTTTTTTTTTTTTTGTACTTGTTTTCTGTTTAACACATTTACTCTTAATGTGGAAAATACATGGCCTAAATGTGAACTGTTTTCACTATGTTACAACATGAAACTTCAATAAAAATTAAAGTGGAAAAAAAATAGCATATAACTTTATTTCTAACCAATCAATTGTTATAATAAATGGTCCATTTTAATGTCAAGGGCTTCCACATTAATAATTTGGTGCAAAATGAAACCGTCAAAAAGGGTTCTGATGTTCACAGCCTGGCAAAGCCCATAACGTGTTTTTGCTGGGACAAAAGTTTTGTCGTCTCTTCAGATGATGCAACAAATCACAGATTAGAGTTTAACCTATGACAAATACTGTAATTAACACATTCCCAGATGTGTACAGAAATAACCCCAGCGCACCAGACTTTCATATGAGGTGCGACTAGACCTCTGCCAACATGCCAAATATTCAACCACAGACCAAAGTGCTGATCATCAAGAGCCTGAAGACTGAGTCTGCTGCTGAGGTGGCAGACATCTTTAATGTATCCAAATGTCAAGTGGAGGGGATAAGAAAAATATTTGAAGAAACTGGTGATGTTCGTGGCAAGTGCAGGTCAGACAGACCCCGGTATGACAACTGTTTGAAAGGACCGTTTGTTGCTTCAACTGTACAAGGCTAGCCCTTCTTCAACTACAGCAAAAGCTACATTAGGAAATGTCACCAAAAATCCCAGTATCTACAAGAAGAGTTTGTCAAATTCTCTCTCAAGGTGGTTTTCATGGCCGAATTAGTACACAGAAGCCTGCATTAAACTGAAAACAAATAACCTGCATTGCATTTGCCAAGGCCCACAGCTTGAAGAAAGGATTGATACTGGAAAAGTGGCTGAAAGTTTATTTTTCTGATGAATCATCCATTGAACTGCATCCCAGTCGCCGTACAAGACCTGTGGAACCCTCATGGACCCAAGATTCTCCCAGAAAACAATGATGTTTGGTGGAGGAAAAATCATGGTTTGTTGTTACATCCAGCATGGGGGTGTGAGAAAGATCTGCAGAGTGGATGGCAACATCAACAGCCTGAAATATCAAGAAGTTCTTGCTGCCCGACTCATACTGCTGCTCCTTCTCATACTTCTGTCTCCACATCACAGTTCCTGAAAGCGAAGAAGGTGAAGGTACTCCAGGATTGGCCGACCCAGTCACCTGACATGAACGTTATTGAGCATTACAGGGGTAAGATGAAGGAAGAGGCTTGGAAGATGAAACCATAGAATCTTGATGAACTCTGGGAGTCCTGCAAGACTGCTTTCTTTGCCATTCCAGATGATTTCATCATCAAGTTATCTCAGTCATTGCCAAGACGTATGGATGCAGTCCTCCAAGCTCATGGAAGTCATACGCAATATTAATTCTTTTTTCCAAGGCACCATGGCTTTATGTTCTAATATTATGGTGGCATATTTGTGTATTCAAAATAAAGTGTATGTATAATTTCCACATTTTTTTTCAATGCGACAAGACTTTTGTCCAAGCAAAATCTGACCTTTCTGTACTAATTAAATAATAAAACTCAATGAATGACACAAAACTCTATTTTGGTATATTTCACATAATCTAGAGGGCTCTGCCTTTCATATAAGCCATTTTTTGATTCCAATTGATCAACTACAAGTCAGGTTATTATTTGTTATTCCTACAACTTGGATAAGTGACAAGACTTTTGTCAGGCACTGTATGCACGTCTTTTATTTATCGATTTTAGTTCTGCTTTTAATACTTGTATTGTATGTTCAGTTAGTCTGTAACTTAGTGTTTTGCTGCTGCCTACCCTGAACAGGTCTCTCTTGTAAATGAGACCCTGGGTCTCAATGAGATTTTCACCTGTATAAATAAAGATTAATAAATAAAAATAAAAATACGCAACAGCCTCACTTACTGATTCAAAAATGAATTAAACTGTCAGTGAACCCTTTTATTATTAAGTGGTTCTATTCTTTTTTAACTAATAGAACTCAGAACATTAGGGTTAATAACACCATCTCTGACTCAAAAAGCATTAGTACAGGTGTACCACAGGGCTGTGTGAGCTCACCTGTCCTTTTTACCATCTACACCAATGATTGCACCAGCAGCTTCCATGGAAACCATGTTTTAAAGTTCTCAGATGATACTGCCATCCTCAGCCTCCTGTACAAAGATTCAGATCTCTCACTGTACTTTAATGAGGTGCAGTCTTTTGTTCACTGGTGTGATGTTAACTATCTCACCATAAATGTAGATAAAACAGAGGAGATGGTACTTGACCCTCGTTCAATTGGTGATCACACCCCTCTGCTAATCCACGATGAAAAAATCAACCAGGTCAGCTCTTACAGGTATCTAGGCATTTACTTAGATAACCAGTTTAGCTGGGAAATGCACATCGCTAGTGTGTGTTCTCGTTTACTGCAAAGTCTTTTTTTTTTTTTTTGCGCCGACTCAGGGTGTTTGGTGTTGATCAGAAGATCATGTTTTTGTTTTATCAGGCTGTTTTAGAAAGCATTATTCGGTATTGGATGTCAGCCTGGTTCGGTAATCTCTCTGTCCAGTTAAAATCTAAACTTGCTCGTCTGGTGCAGACCGCCATGAAGGTTGGAGGGAGGACTGAATACACTTCTCTGCAGTCCTTATATGAACAGTCTGTTCTCAGGCAAGCGCGGCGGGCTTTATCTGATCCTTCTCACATCCTTTACCCTGAGTATGAACTCCTTCCGTCTGGTAGGAGATACAGAGTCCCTAAATGTAAACTGAACCGCTTTAAAAACGCGGTTGTGCCCACCTCAATTAGAGTTTTAAATAATGTTTCATGAGGATGTAGCCGGATTGTGCAATAATGTCATGGTGCTCTCTTTTTAATCATTTATATGAGAGTCTTGTGCAATATGAGTATGTGCAATATGTGTGGGTGATACAATTTTATCTTTGTTCTTCTGTGTTATTAACTGGCAGCTTCATCTGTGCAGCTCTTGGAGTCCAAGACAAATTTCCCTAAGGGGACAATAAAGTGTATCGTATCGTATCGTATTGTATAATAGCGGTCATTCTTCTGAGCATCCTCACTTCAACCACCTGCTCAACACAGTCCTGAGGGAGACCAATGGTGGTGCTCAACTTTTAAATCAGTTTATTCAGTCTTTCTGTCTGATGTACGAGCGCTCACCCCCCAGCACACCACACCAAAAAACAGCGCTGGCCACTATAGTCTTGTAAAAGGAGCTCAGCAGAGGTTTGCAGATATTTAAAGAACAAAACCTTCTTAAAAAGTACAACCTGCTCTGACCCTTTTTGTAAGTTGCCTCCATATGGCTGGACCAGTTCAGCTTATTATCCAGGGTGCCTATTGCACAAAGGCAGGATAAGGGATTAGCCCAGGATCGGCACGGGATTAGCCTGATCTCAAGCCCCATTTCGGTTGCACAGAGCGTGTGAGCTAAGCCATGGCACTAGTTACTATGGAAACAAAGTCCGTGGAGCTAGCCAGCACCGGAGCGAGCTTACGAACTAGCTAAGCTCCTGTCTGCAGCCAATTTCACCTCACCTCATTCAGCAGTCGTCCAAATTGAAAATCAACGTCCTTAACAGTCATTCTGAATTGTCCACTACACGTTGCTATCTCAATTATAATAGGCCCAGAGTAATTGTTTTAGAAACTTGTGACCATTGATGTCAGTAAAATAGCCAATATTCGATAATTATATTCAAGTAGGCCTATCCATGTGACAGTGACCATCACAGTTCAATCAGTCCCCCTTCCATGTCACATTTTAACCTTATTTAGAATCCGTCATTGTCAGATTTGTCCTTATTCCCCAAGTTGAGACTTCCATCAGAGTAGAAAATGAGCAGTGCTGAATGAAGTAGGTTACCGTGTTTCAGCGCGGTGTTAAATCGCTGCGGTAACCCCCTACCTACAGCACTGCTGCTACTTTTCTCCGTCTTTATTCAGACTGCGACGGGCAAGGTAGAGTCGTTGCCTTAATGCTGGACACGAATGCAATGTCGCTCGCTTCGCGATACTGGAATCAAACATTTTCAGGAGGCTCCTTGACGTAATTTTCTGACGCTAACATTCTACTTTTAAATTTGAGTATGTCTTCATCAGAGGTGTTTCATAGCAGCAAGTAAACTCAACTAATATGACAACGTCTTCCAGATCGGACTTTTGTTCAGTTTGTGCAGGGCAAAAAAACAGACGTACAAAACACTTGCGAATCCTGCCTAACCCACATGTGTACGTCCATAGATCTCTTAAAATATTACTGCCATCATAAATGTCACGTATTCATTGCATTCGTATAACCACTCAATATAATTTATTCACGCGAGACTTTAAGTCTGTCTTACAGCGACGGCTTATCTCGTTCACGGTACCGCTGAAATGCATCAGCAACTCCTTTTTGACAGCGCTGAATCACCTCCCGAATTTACTATCACTTGAGTTTAGCTAACTTTAATACTCCTCTCAAACGTCTCGCACCATTCAGACAGAAACTAAAGGAATAGCAAGCAGAAGCATTTCAGCGATCCCATCGTCCCTCTGTTTGAACGTAGTCTTTGAGTGTTGCTGGCGCATGCGTTTGCTGCAGCTACTTAGTGTCCATGGTGATGATCAGCGATTCTGTGATCGATCTCGGGGTCTATTTGAGGTAGCCGAGTGCGCGCACTCAGCAGGATCAGCGGCAACGGGCTTCACTTAGCCAATTTTCCTCCACCCGCTGTTGGCTTTGTGCAATCAATTAAGCCAGCGACGCGCTGTTAGGAATATGGCAATCCTCGCTTTGGCGTTGATCCAGGATCTCAGGATCCGACTTTTGTGCAATAGGCCCCAGGTTTACACCCAGGTATTTGTAGCTTGAGATAAGCTCCACCTCTGTTTCCTGTATGGAGACAGGATCAGGTTCGAGCCTCTTCCTTCCTTCCTCCTGAAGTCAAAGACCATTTCTTTGGTCTTTGAGATGTTTAGCCTCAGGTGATTGAGGTTACTCCAGTTCACAAAATCATTGATTGTGCTCCCGTACTCCCCTTCATTGTCTCCCCTAATGCAGCCAACCACAGCTGAGTCATCAGAAAATTTCTGCAGAAAACAGAAGTCAGAGCTGAATTGAAAGTCAGATGTGTATAGGGTGAACACAAAGGGCGACAGAGCAGTTCCTAGTGGGGCCCCCGTACTGCACAGAACAGACTCAGAGACAAAGTTTTGGAGTCGCACATATTGAGGTCTGGCAGTTAGATAGTTCAGCACCCAGGATACAAGCACTGGCTCCACCTGCATCCTCCTCAACTTCTCACCCAACAGTTCCGGTTGAATTGTGTTAAAAGCACTTGAATTTTGAAAAGTCAAAAAATATAATCCTAACAGTTGCATCTGGGGTATCGAGGTGGGCGTGGACCCTCTGGAGCAAGTAAATGAGAGCATCATCAACACCGATGTTGGGCTGATAAGCAAACTCTAAAGGATCAGTGAATGTGCCAGTGAATTTGCTGTTGAATTGTTTGCCATGTGGTTGGCACTAGAATGGCTTGAACAGGTTAGCTGCGCAAAGGTGTTAATATGCAGTGATTCCATGTCAGCACTTAAGAGTGTTATGATGGGCACAGCCAGAAGTCATGAGGATCTCCTCTTCAAAATATTGCTTAGCTACCCAAAAATGGTGAGGCAAGGTTGAACTATCACGTTCATGTGGGTACCAACGCATGCAGGTATCTGGGGAAATGAAAGGGCAGATAAACTGGCAAAATAAGCTGTCAGAAAAGAAACGGTGGAAAGCAATATTAAATTATTAAAATCAGTGGGGAAGAGCATAGTATGGAGAACAATAAACCAACAGTGGCAACAGTATTGGGATGGAGAGGTTAAAGAGAGACTTTTACACACAATTCAAAGTAATGTACAGTGCTGTGAAAAAGTATTTGCACCCTTCATGATTTCTTATTTTTTTGCATATTTGTCACGCTTAAATGTTTCAGATCATCAAAAAAATGCAATATGAGACAAAAATAACCCAAGCAAATACAAAATACAGTTTTTAAATGATGATTTCATTTATTGAGGGAAAAAATCTATCCAAACCTACCTGGCCCCAAGCGCGGCGTTAGACCTGAAAATTCTGGGGCTAATATCCCTCCCTTTATTGATAACAATTAGTCCTGGCTAATTCTAGATGGTTTTCCTTTATTAACATGTTTTCCAATTCAAGAATAATCAAGAATAATCTCTCCCCCACAATCTAAAAGAGACAAAACAATGGGCTACATTCAGTACAGAAAAATCATTTAATTATAATTAGGTCTATGCACCAGCACTCAGCGATGGCATTTCAGAACTCTTCAGCGAATGACGGTAATGTCGGCGACAAGTACGTACACCTGTTTTTGTGGCACGGTCATGCAACTCCCTGTAAAAAATGGACAGCTGTCTGATTAGAAAATATAAACGGACGAAACCACGTACTAGTCACCAAAATTACCTTCATTCACTGAAGAGTGCATGGGGGAGAGAAGCTGTGTCTTCAATTGCCACTTGATTATTCTTGAATTGGAAAACGTGTCAATAAAAGAAAACCATCTAGAATTAGCCAGGACTAATTGTTGTCAATAAAGGGATGGATATTAGCCCAGGTCTAACGCTGCTCCTGCCTGGCCCTATGTGAAAAAGTAATTACCCCCTAAACCTAATAACTCGTTTGTGCTGCCCTCGGCGACAACAACTGCAATCAAGCGCTTGCAATAACTTACAATGAGTCTTTCAGATAGCTTTGGAGGAATTGTGGCCCACTCTTCTTTGCAGAATTGTTTTAATTCAGCCACACTGGAGGGTTTTCGAGCATGAACGGCCTGTTTAAGGTCATGCCACAGCATCTCAATCAATTTTAATTCCGGACTTTGACTAAGGCACTCTAAAACCTTAATTTTTTAAGCCATTCAGAGGTGGACTTGCTGGTGTGTTTCGCATTATTGTCCTGCTGCATAACCCAAGTGCGCTTGAGCATGAGGTCACGCACTGATGGTCAGACATTCTCCTTCAGGATTTTCTGGTAGAGAGCAGAATTCATGGTTCCATCAACTACGGCAAGTTGTCCAGGTCCTGAAGCAGCAAAGCAGCCCCAGACCATCACACTACCACCACCATGTTTGACTGCTTGTATGATAATCTTTTTATGAAATGCTGTGTTAGTTTTATGCCTGACGTAACGGGACGCACACCTTCTAAAATGTTCAACTTTTGTCTTGTCAGTCCACAGACTATTTTCCCAAAAGTCTTGGGGATCATCAAGATGTTTTTTGGCAAATGTGAGACGAACCTTTGAGTTCTTTTGCTCAGCAGTGGTTTTTGCCTTGGAAATCTCCTATGGATGCCATTTTTGCCTAGTCTCTTACTTATTGTTGAACCATGAACACTGACTTTAACTGTGGCAAGTGAGGCCTGCAGTTTTTTAGATGTTGTTCTGGGTTCTTTTTTATTTTTTATGTTTTTTCATAATTTTATTATTTTAAGCAGCAATATACAAGTTACACAAAAATCCATACCTAAAGCCAAACCTAAACATATCCATACACGCACATTATACACACACACACACACACACACAAACACACACACGCACACAGCCTGGAGGAGGGACACGAAGAACCCAAAAGATCTTAAGGTGGAATACTGCTATCAAGCATGAAAATCTTTATTTCATCACTTACATCAAATTGCTTTATTGATATGCGAAGCAAACATTCAAATTAGCAGGGATGGAGGTGATTTGCACAAATTATGCAAATTAGGTGTCCAAGATGGCCGCAGCAAAGGGGCATATCATGACAATTTCAAAACACCATACCTCAGTAACTAATAGACATATCAACTTCTTATTTTGCACACAGGTTGCCTGATCCAGCATCTATGGGCTAAACCTCTTGAAGTTGGATACTTTAGCAAAATGCAAAGGTTTTTTGAAATTCTGCTCTTGCCTTGAAAATTCTCTTCCTCATTATATATTCAGCACCCCCTGAAATTAAAAGAGTACCAATAGGGCCATATTTTTGAGGTTCAGGACAACCATCATGCTGTAAACTATTTATGTTCCAAACTTCATTAAAATCGAACGAGCGGTTTTTGAGAAATGGCACGTGAAAAATGTGGAAATGGTACGAAAAGTCAATTTTCAGGAAACCCTAAAAACATCTATCACTCATCAAAAACATAAAAAAACCAAAAAATGATATTTTTTGCAAAAATCAGTATTTTTATAGCAGTGATCTATCTTAAGGACAGATCAATAACAGAAAACAGGAATGAGAAGAAAAAAAAATTTTTATTTTGCTCGTTTTTCATTTTATGGAAAAAATAGCAATTTTGAAGTCCATGGTTCACCATGTGCGCAATTGACCACATCCTTCAAATCTTTACCATAGATTGCTATAGTTGTCAACTTCATCTAACAAAAAAATTGGGATGGTGTTCAGCCTAGTTTATTTTATGTGAATTTTTCAATAGACACAGCTTATTGGCCATTTAAACGCACCATTGTACATCATAAAATGCTATAGATTTGTTGAAAGTATGAATATTAAGTAATGTTCAGTTCATCATGTTAAAACTTGAACAAATAATGAAATCTTGAGACAAGCACAAACCTGTTTCATCTTACATCATCATTAAATCTGCAATCTGAGGTAAGTGAAGTGTGATGACTTAATCCATAATTCATCTGAACTCGTTTTGGTATTGCGTAATGATGACCAGTATAAAAGAGCTCCAATCAGATTATCATAATCACTCAAACCATGGAGGGTAAGAAGGAATTACCACAGTGTGACTTAGGCACCAAATTGGGTGATGAATGTCACAATACACGTATGGCAAGAAAAACTGGCTTCTTCAGAGTGGATACCTTAAGCAATGAGGATCAAGAATTGCTCGCCTGGAGATCTGGAGTTATGCTTGAGGAAATTGAGCAAATTTGTTTTCATCATGAGAAGATGTTTTTATCTCGGTTCATGAGTGAACAGCATACATGTGCAGATCCAGGAAATATTCATACCAAACAGATTTCACGTAAGTGTAATTTCCATGTTTTGGTGTAGCAATTGTATAAGTTTATCCTGATTCCATTACAGATTTGCATAATGTGTGATTTTTAGTCCTCTAAGTTCCTGGCAGTGAATGTAAATTTGATAGTTAGCAATGTTAGCAAAAATTACATAATGAGATTAAAAGCAGCATTCTTATGGTCTCTAATAAAAACCACGTGAACCATTCCAATGTAGTAGTCGTACATGTAATCCATTGTTAAGCATCAAATAAAACAATGATTTTGCTTGAAAAATTGTATTGAAGTTATTTTTTGCATGTATTTAGCTGTTTCAAAGAGCCTAGATGTGGCAAATGTGCTGAATTTGGCAATTGATGCTACACGATGCTGAATTTTCATCAATATCTGCTCGAAATAGGTAACATCATTCAAAAAATTGCAGTAAAAAAACTAGGCTGACCACCATCCCAATTTTTTTGTCAGATGAAGTTGACAACTATAGCAATCTATGGTAAAGATTTGAAGGATGTAGTCAATTGCGTACATGTTGAACCATGGACTTCAAAATTGCTATTTTTTTTCCGTAAAATGAAAAACGAGCAAAATAAAAAAAATTTTTTTCTTCTCATTCCTGCCAAGATACAAACAAGATTAAAGTGGATTACCTATAAGAGGTATCAGGAATGGACACAAAAAAAATTTCAAGCTTGAATTCCCTAAACTTTCTGATCTGTAGCATTTAAAAAGTACAGCAATTTTTGCGATTTTTGGCTTTTCAGCCAACTTTGGAGCCCTATTGTGGAGCAACCAAGGTAGATACACCTAATCTAACCAGAATTTCTGATTCTAGGGGAAAAGTTGGCCAGGGAGACCAAAAATCTGATCTGTAGGTCAAATAATAGAGGAGCAGTGGAAGCCCAAAGTTGCACGAAACACAATTTCATCAAAATTTAAAAAAAAAAACTTAAAATTGTGACAGGCCATCACTTCAAAACTATTAGGGATATTTGTCTAATACTTGGTATTATTTCATAAGTCCACCAGAGGTACCTATATGAATTTTTTGAGAAATTTCTCAGGGGGTGACCCAGGAATTTTCTGATTTTCTGGATGCCTTCACTTGGACTGACCCATCAGTTCTTTTGGTAACAGAATATGTTCTGGATCACTTCCAAAATTAAATCAACTCTTCCTTTGACTACCACCTATCATCCTGCCAAATTTCATGCCAAAGTGATCATAATCTTTTGAGTTGTCCGGTCAGAAATATCACACAGACCCGCATTAGACAGACACACTTTAATTCTTCTGATCCAGAATCCAACATAAATTCCAGATCGCTTCCAAAATTGAATCAATTCATCCTTGGACTACCACCCATCATCTGGCGCGGATTAGTGCACACCTAGGCTGCAGCCTAGGGGCCCTACGTGTGCATGAGCCCTGGATTGGCCAGACTATTTTTAATTATTTTAAATTAACCTAAGCAGAAATGCAAAAAAAAAAAAAAAAAAGACCCTATTGGCCTATAAAACAAATATACTGCTGATTGGATAGACGTGATGTCTCATCCATCCAATCAGCTGCAGTGGACATCATCCTACCAAATTTTGTGCCAAACTGGTCGTAACTTTTTGAGTCATTAACTAAGAGACAGACAGACAGACAGACAGAGGGGGTGAAAACACAACCACCGCAGCGGAGGGTATGAAACCATTTAAGAAGACCAGGTGCACCCTATGGTGCTAACACTGTTCCTTCATGATGTTCCTGAGTTGCATCATCGTAATATTCCTATGCACACAGGTAAAAACATTGAATAATGGTTGGATGAGCAGGAGGATGAAGTGAAATGCCTTCCTTGGCCTACTCAAGCACCAGTTCTAAGTATAATTGCCCCTTTATGGATGACCTCAGTCATCCCTCAAATAACTAGAAGATGTGTTTCTTGATAAATGTGTGAATGTATCACTAAACCCAGGTCAAAACTGAATGATAACATTCATAGATGGGTTTCAAAGGCAAAAGAGGTTCTACTCAAAATTAGCCAGAAGACTAGTCTCTTCAGGCTATTCCTTTCTACCGCTACAAAATTTTTTGATTCCTGCTTTAACAGTATAGAGCACTGTCTGCTAGCATTGTATTATTGATGTGCAGGTTATCTAGAGGGTGCAAGTTCTATCCATGTGGCCACTTCTGGCATTTAAAGTGTTAATTCCCTCTAAGGTTATCAGCACTTTTGTTCTTGATTTATGTGACTTTGTGTCTTGCATCAGCCTAAATTTCAAGGCATGACTCTCATATGCACACATAGATTCACATAAAAATACCAGTCATCACAATACACACTGATGAGCCAAGGCATTGTTGTTGGTCTTCCGCATATTCCCAAAATATCACAGTCAAATTGACATTGATATGAATGCCCACACCTAACATTTCCCTGCAGAACATTTGCCAGAGCATTCCACTCCCTCCACCAGCTTGTCCTCTTCCAGTAGTGCATCCTGGTGTCACCTCTTACCTAGATACATGGTGCTCATGTCCCCAGCCAATGGGCATGATATAGTAAAAAACCGAGGCGGTCCATCGGCAGTAATGAAGGCCTTCAGAAACCTCACCTTTCAATACGTAATAACCTAAACCTCCAACAGTTTACTTTTCTCAATTAGCAACAGTTGCTCAGTCTAATTGCTTGAATAACAGTCAAATTTATTTTTGATAGCATTGCAATACATTGCTCCACAGAATTATATGGCGTTTTCTTCCGCATAGATTTGAGTAAATTGGTTTGCGAGGCTCATTAAGCAATACGCCACGAGAACCGTTCTATATTCTGTGTGTAGTGGCAGCTAAAGGGAGTTGTCAGGCATGATGCAGAGCTGAGTGACAATTGTACGGATGGTGAAAATAAATGCTGCGAAGTCAGCAAAAGCTTTTGATTTTTTTGTATTTATATTTCCATCCTTCCAATGCCATATCAATTATATAGGCCTAAATATAGGCAATAGGCATTCACTTTTTCATTATCATTTCTTATTATAGGTAATGTATTGGTCTTGGTTGTTCAGTCGATAAATTGTTTGATCAGTAATCAGGCGAACTTAAACAAGAACAGCTTGAGGGCAATCAACGGTAAAGGGTGCAGTTACTGAAGGCCCTCAGAACACCTGACGGCACAGCACTGGTTAAAAAAACAGGACATACTGGACCAGGCAACCTTCACCCATTGCTCCAAAGTCCACTTACGATGCTTGCATGTCTGTTGCAAGTGCTTTGAGCACTGGATATGGGTTAGAATATGCACTCTAACAAGTCTGTGACAGTATCTCATGTACTTTCCCCCTGTAACCTTCATTTAACTTTTCTGTGACTTGTGCCACAGTAGCCCTCCTGTTTGTTCAGAATGGACAGAATAGCTTTTGTTGCCCTTGGGAGACAATTAGCCGAGGGCACCAAAACCCCTATTGCCGGATCACGGTTTGTCCCTCCTTAAATCACTTTCAGTAGGTACTCACTGCTGGTAACTGGGAGCACCGCATAAGCCTTATAGCTTCAGAGATGCTCTGACCCAGCTGTCAGGCCGTAACAATCTGGCTGCTGGCAAAATTGCTCAGGTCTTCTTCCTCCCGCGTTGAAGATATTAACAACAAGAACCAGCGGTTTGTTCACTGTCTATGGTCTGATTGCAGATCTCGACATGTGCCTTTGTTACAAGACAATATATGGATCATTCCATGTCAAATGGCCGAATGGCTCCCACTCGACCATTTCAGATTTGGCTGAAAAACTTCCAGCGGGTGCATTCACCTCCTAATAGGAGAAATCCAAAATTTTAGCTCTCAACTCATAGTTTCATCACAAAAAAAATATTTTTGCAACTAAGTTCCGGCCCTTTTTGAACAGCTATTTCTGAGGAGCCACTTTCACATGGCTATATCTAGAGAAGTATTTCAGCTAAGTCCTTCAAAGTTTCAGGGGTGAAAATATGCTACTATAATTTGAGGAATATGGACTTATATAGGTGTCCCTTTAGTTCATCATATATTTCTGGGTGCTTAAAGTTGCTCAAAAATTTTACTGTGCGCTTTGCAGTAGCATATTTGAAGGACTGTAAAAAGTCTAATTTCAAAGATAGGGATTTGATCTTGTACTTACAGCTTCCCATATATGTTGTGTATTTTGTTTTCTAATTCTGGCCCTCTCTTATGTATAATCTAGAAAATATTAAGGCTTGAAAATGAAAAAAATAAAATTTCTGCTATTTTTCACATTTAATACCAAAAAAATGACACCATCCACCAACATCAAATCGACTGTTTTCAAAAGATTAGATGCCTGTTATTAACATATCCAAAATTTGTGATGGGGTTCTGCTTTATTTTCTCAAAATAGATTTTTTGAAAATATGGTATGTTTGTGGACACAGCATTTAATGGCATCAAAGGCATATTCAAACATTATTTTATAAAATGCACATAGTTAATGATAGAAAGCTTAAACTCAACAAAGTGCTTTATTTCATAAATGTTAACTTACACTTGAATAATAACCCATATACAGTTTTCAGACATATATTGAAATGCTGTAGACCCAACATCAATGGAAGATCAAACTTGTTACAAATCATTACTTAAAATTATTGTATCAATGAACATTTACATCCAAGTAGAAAAAAATTAACCTGTATGCTTCAATTAGTAATAACGAGTGTTAAAAAGAGTTTTTGACAGTCCTGCAGAATTGCAAATAATGGAACATTTTAAATGACCGGTTGATATCAGTTTGCACAGATACTACACAAATTATTTGAACTCTTTCATGAAGTTTTCAGCTACTTTGGTGTCCTGCTCCTTGAGTGCATATCTACATCCAGTTGTAGTGCTTGGGACTTCAATCTTGGCAATGATGTGTTGCACAGGTACCCAGCATAGGTCTTCCCTCCTGGGCCAGAAAGAAACTTTTTGCTGGGCCGTGCGAATGCATGAACTGTTCAGACATGTTATAGCTTCTGCATGACCAAGCACGTTTCTAAACATACAGCTTAAAAAATTTGACGATTAATTTTTATTTTATTTTATAGGTTGATTTATTAATAAATAAATTAACACAAAGTGTATATATGATAAATCATTTAATTTCTGATCAAATAAAATGGCATTCTTAACACATCCTCTGTAAGATGGCTATATTGTATTTGATAATTAATTATTGTAACACTTCCAAATTCATAACAAACTTGAATTTTTGGCCCTGTTAAGGTTGTAATATTTCATAATCTAAACACTGCATATAGGTTATTCTTCCAGTGTAAGTTAACATTTATGAAATAAAGCACTTTGTTGAGTTTAAGCTTTCTATCATTAACTATGTGCATTTTATAAAATAATGTTTGAATATGCCTTTGATGCCATTAAATGCTGTGTCCACAAACATACAATATTTTCAAAAAATTATTTTGAGAAAATAAAGCAGAACCCCATCACAAATTTTGGATATGTTAATAACAGGCACCTAATCTTTCAAAAACAGTCAATTTGATGTTGGTGGATGGTGTCATTTTTTTGGTATTAAATGTGAAAAATAGCAGAAATTTTATTTTTTTCATTTTCAAGCTTTAATATTTTCTAGATTATTCATAAGACAGGACCAGAATTAGAATACAAAATACACAACATATATGGGAAGCTGTATGTGCAATACCAAATCCCTGTCTTTGACATTAGGCTTTTTACAGTCCTTCAAATATGCTACCGCAGAGCACATAGTAAAATTTTCGAGCAACTTTAAGCACCCAGAAATATATAATGAACTTAAGCGACACATTCATAAGTCCATATTCCTTAAGTTAGAGAAGCAGATTTTCACCCCTGAAAATTTGAAAGACCTAGCTGAAATACTTTTCTAGATATAGCCTTGTGAAAGTGGGTCCTCAGAAATCGCTGTTCAAAAAGGGCAGGAACTTAGTTGCAAAACTGTTTTTTAAAGACAAAACTATTAAGAGTTGAGAGCTAAAATTTTGGATTTATCCTATTAGGAGGTGTATGCACCCGCTGGAATTTTTTCAGCCAAATCTGAGATGGTCTAGTGGGAAGTTTCTCTGAAATTCTGACATTTGACATGAAATGACACATATGCTATTCCTTAATCTGTGATTGGTCATAATATTTTGGCTCAATGATGTAACAGGCTCAACGACACAAGATTAAGATTCCTGCTGCTAGAGACAACACACCCTCATTATAAAAAGTAATGCTTTGATTTTCTATTGAATAATGTTCCAGTCATGATAGTGAAAAGGTTGGTTACTCCACAGAACAAATTGCACAGTTGACATTAAACTAATGATTATTAATGGACCATTGCCTTCTTGGCGGCAACATTCTTCTAAGAGGTTACCATATCAAGACCTTAGAATAACAGGGTTCTAACTAACATTTACGAAGTTTGGAGGAATTTGCTTGCAAAGTTTGGCCGCTCAGTGAACAATTAGGGAACTGGAACTTCGTAATTCTGATCTGAACTCAATTTAACAAATGAATTGAATACCCATACTTAATCATTAGATAGAACTATTTATTACCAATTATGTGCAATAGTTTACTTAACTTTGACCAAAATGTCAGTTAGAACCCTGTAATTCTACGGTCTCGACTTCTGGAGGTTTAGAAATGTGATGTGCTAGAGCGCATCTGTACAACAGGCCAGCATTTAAGTAAGAGGGGATGTAAAAATGATAAATATTTATATTCGGATCATGCGCTTGGAAGGGAAAGACTTCTGTGCCCCGAAACTTAAAAAAAATATAAAAATCAAATCAAATACCGTCGGTTTATTCCAAACATACTTATGCCGGACATGATACGAAAGCCCACCTACTGAGAAAAGATGAAGTGCCATCCAACCAGCACAGGTTCTGGAAGTCAGAGCCAATCATAGCTCTAGCTACTTAAGTTTCCTCAAGTTACCGGCACTCCCATTCATTTCAAGGACTGCGGCGCTTAAAGGGAACGTCACTCTCTATATAGTTTCCTTTTAAAGATACTTTTGTTTCAGCTTAACTCTTAAGATGGCAGCCAGTGAAGACCGGGACTTTCATGGCTGAGTCAAGGTTGCTGTTTTCACCCAACTACTCGAATGTTTGGACGACTTTTAAGTCTGGAATATTTTTTTGGGACTTCCGTCTGGTCACTTTTTAGTGGGAAAGTACGTCGTTGGCACTGTTATTTAGCCTGGGGTCGTCGAGTTACCGACTGTTTGCAGCAATACCTAGCCCATCAACTGGCGGGGGTAACAGGTGAATAAAGTGGGGCTGCTGCGACTATGTTCCGGCCAGAACAAGGTGTGAAACGCAAAGAAAAAGAGAAGATGCCCGCCAAGAATAACGCTTTGTCGAAAGCCTCACCCAAAGGTACTAAGGCAACAGCTACGACAGCTAGCACCCAGGCTAGCTTTGCGCCCGTCTCTGAGCATAACTACAGCAGCAGACAGAGCCCAGTGTTGCGCCCGATGCCGGAGTCTGACCCGGATACCCCGTCTAAACCAGAGGGAAAGAAGCTGAAAGGTGACATTTCGCTTACTGAACTACAGAACAACATAGCTGGCATAATTAACAAGCGCGCCGATAGTTTGGAGAATATGATTGACCGCAATACTGTCAGCATAGATGCTTTGAAAAAATCTATTGACTTTGTTTTCGCGGAAGTCGAAACCCTGAAAACGGACGTGCGGTCAGTGAAGGCAACATGTGGGATTAACGTCCAGAGGCTGTCGGAGGTGGAGATGAAAATTAACGAGGCAGAGAGGTACCAGCGCAGATGGAACCTGAGGCTCCACGGCATCCCCGAAGACCGTCAAGAGGACATCAAAGTGAAAGTTGCCGACATCTGCTGCGCCGTTGTTGGAGAGTCGCAGGCAAGGATCCGGGAGGATATTGATATTGTTCATCGTCTGGGCCGCTACAATGGTAAAGAGAAGAGGACGAGGACGACCATTATCCGCTTCAGTAACAGATCAGCGCATGACCTGGTGTGGAGGAAAGCGAAAGGCTGCAGTTTTCTCTCTGAAAAAAAGCTGCGATTCACGGAGGATCTGACTTCAGCTGACAAGATGCTGAGAGAGAAACTTTGGCCTCTGATTGACGCTGCCAGGAAGGAGGGCAAGTGAGCGCACTTCGCTGGAATGCGCGTGATAATAGAAGGGAACGAGGTTCGTCCAGCATTGTCTGTGCTCGAAACTCAACCTACACCTGCTAACATGGACACATCTAGACCTCAATGAAGGACGTATGAACGCTGTCTTTGCTAGTAGCACAACCTACAGTGCACTTGTTCATGCGAATGCTGGAAGAACTCAGTGAAAGGATGTGTGCGCTCTGCTCCATTTGCGCTCATGCTGTGCACAGGTACAGACTCTCTTTCAAAGCACTGAAGTGCCTGGATGTAGGCGGGCATATTATTTTTTGATTTATAAAGTTAAACTGTTTCCAAGAACATATGTTTAAATTGTTTCTGGGAGTACAAGCAAATTTTAAATTTCTCCTAAGTGTTTTAAGTTTGCTGTATTCCTGGGAGCACTAGTTTAATTTGTTGAATTTATCTATATACTTATTTCCGGGTATAAAAGGTTAAACTGCTCCTGCTAGTAAATATCCGTATTACTCCTTGATACAACTCTTTTTATTATTCCTGGGAGTAATTTGTTTTATTTTCCTGCGTTTATAAGGGTATATTGTCCAATTAATAAGACTGGAGTTAAGGGGTGGAAATCGCTAACTTTGATCACATCACTTGTTAGATTGTTTTTATCAGTTATCTCTCTCAATGCCAGGGGTTTAAGAGAAAATCTCGTGCGTAAAGCTTTGTTTTTATTTGCGAAACAGCAGAAATCAGATTTTTATTTTTTTCAGGAGTCACACTCATTGGTAAAGGATGCTTCTTTTTGGAAAACTCAGTGGGGAAATGAAATATGGTTCTCACATGGTTCAGAAAGATCAGCAGGGGTGGCTACTTTAAAAAATAACTTTAATGGTGTTATCTTGCACTCAGATAGTGACCCTAAGGGTCATTATGTGCTATTAATTCTGAATGTGGACAGCAACATTCTCCTTCTTGCCAACTTATATGGATATAACTCAAAACAGGACAATGATTTTTTGTTTGATGTCTTAGAATCTCGATTTTTACACTGGTTATCAAAATACCCAAATCTTTTATACTGTGTGGGTGGCGATTTCAACATTGCTCTGGAGGGAGCTATAGACAGGTGGCCTCCATGCACAAACAACTCTTCAGCTTCTAATCTGGTGTTATTCATGCAGAAGTTTAATTTGGTGGATATATGGAGGGAAAAAAACCCTAATGTTAAACTTTACACATGGAATAATAAGGCTTGCACTTCCTTGTCACGCATAGATTATTGGTTAGTTTCTGACCGTCTAGATGGGAGTAATATTAATGTTAATATCTTAACAACTCCACTAACAGACCACAGGGCGGTGTCACTACAAGTCTCTCTTAGTTCGAATACTATTCGTACATTCAGAGGCTCTTATTGGAAACTTAACAATTCCATTTTAAAACATGATTTAGTGGTTAAGAAAGTCCAGTCATTAATAAGCTACTTCAGGAACAAAGCCTTAATTGAACAGTGTTTTGTTAATAACTGGGAACTTTTTAAATATGAGGTATCTAAATACTTAAGAGAATATGGGTCCTTTTTATCTAAGTCTAGGAAATTTGAAGAAACACAGGTAATAACTAGAATAACTGCTCTCACTCAGATTACGCCTGAGAGCTTATCTGCAGAGGATACACAAGAATTAATTTTACAGCAAAATAAGTTAAATGAAATATACAGAACGAAAGCAGAGGGAGCCTTTGTGAGGTCAAGGAGGAAATGGTTAGAGGAAGGTGAGCAGAACAGTGCCTACTTTTTCCAATTAGAAAGATCCTGCAGTAAGTTCAATTCTATTCAAAAACTTAATATTAATGGAGCTGTTACTAATGATGCAAAAGAGATATCTACTTTCTGTTCCACGTTTTACAAAAACTTATATGAGTCACATTATAATGAGACAGCAGCTAACAATTTTTTTGCACTTCTCACTGAAACAAACTCTATTAACAACGAACAAAAAAATCTTTGTGATAGGCCAATTACTTTAAATGAAGTTTTATTTGCTACACATTGCCTAAAACTCAATAAATCTCCTGGAGTGGATGGTTTAACGTCTGAATTTTATATTGCTTTTGCAGAACACCTAGCCCCCTTCCTCCATGGTGTATTTACGGAAAGCATTGAAAAACAAACTCTTCCTCCAACTTTATCTCAAGGACTTTTAACTCTAATTCCAAAACCAAAGAAAGATCTGCTTAGCATTGACAACTGGCGTCCAATTTGCTTGCTTAATAATGATTATAAAATCCTTGCTCAGATTTTTGCTAAAAGATTAAAAGATGTTCTGGATCATATCATTGATGAATCTCAAATTGGTTTCATGAGGAATAGACATATAGCTAACAACATCAGGCTGGTGCTAGACCTTATTGACTATGCTGATCTCTGTTGCGATAATAGCTTTATCTTGTTTTTAGATTTCTGCAAGGCGTTTGACACAGTCGAACATCAATTTATATTCCAGGCATTGGAGAAGTTTGATTTTGGCCCGTACTTCTGCACAGCTATGAAAACCATGTATAAAAATGCTAATTGTTCAATTAAATTATATGCAGGAACCTCTCCCAGGTTTGATCTCAGGCGTGGAGTGAGACAGGGTTGTCCGGTCTCGCCATATTTGTTCCTGATTTGTGCCCAATTACTTTCTGATTACATTAAGCTCAGCCCCTTGAAAGGAATCACAATAGCTGAGAAAGAGATATCTATCAGTCAGCTGGCTGATGATACCACTCTGTTTTTAAAGGATGCTTCACAGGTGCCCATAGCAATTGACACAATTAAGACTTTTTCGAATGCCTCTGGACTCTATCTAAACATCAGTAAGTGTGAGCTGCTCGCCCTCAAAGAATGTAGTGTTCCCTCTATCTCTAATATACCTGGGAGAGATTCAGTCACCTACCTCGGAGTTGTTATTAACAAAAACCAAAGCTCTAGATGCTCCTTGAACTTTACTCCCATCATAGATAAGGTACAGAAAAAACTAAATTCTTGGCTGCAAAGAGACTTATCCACCAGAGGAAGAATTTTGCTATCAAAGGCAGAGGGCATATCTCGGCTAACTTATGCTGCCTTATCTCTCGATGTGAATAAACAGATATCTGGATCCATTGATAACATACTTTATAACTTTGTGTGGAGAAACAGAATACACTACATTAGAAGATCAGTCTTGATGAACTCCTACGAACACGGCGGCCTGAACTTCCTTGATTTTGCCACTCTTAATAATACTTTTAAAATAAATTGGATTAAACAATTTCTTAAAAACCCGACTTCAATGTGGAACTTCATCCCTAATTTCCTGTTCACCAAACTTGGAGGCCTTAAATTTGTTTTTACTTTGTCCTTACAATGTTGAAAAAGATTCCCTTAAAATTGTCAAATTTCCACAAGCAAATGCTTCTTTCCTGGTCTTTAATCTACAAGCACAACTTCTCCCCCCACAGATACTACATCTGGAACAACAGAGACATATTGTATAAACACAAATCTTTATTTATGAAAAATTGGTTTGACCATGGAATCTATCTGGTTAATCAGCTCATCAATTCCAGTGGCTCCTTAATGTCATACTCTGAACTGCTAGATACATTTGGGATTCCTATACCACCGAGGGAATATGCTTTAGTTTTTGATGCAATCCCTTCAGGAGTTTTAATGCTTCTCAGGGACTCAGTGACATCTGAACTGCCCTTACTGCCATTGAACCCTGATGTTACCAATGTGGGTCGCATTTGTTTCTCTTCTAAAAAGAGTAGTAATAACCGTGAGATCCGTGCTTTATTTCAAAGAGAAGTGGTCTCTGTTCCAAATGTTGTCTCTTACTGGAATAACCTATTTTCAGACCTAAAATGGGAAAAAATTTGGTGTCTGCCTTCTAAATATCTTATTATAAATAAAGTTAAGGAAGTGACTTATAAAATAATTAATCGTTTCTATCCCTGCAAAGTTTTTCTTCAGCGATACAAAAAGGACATTATAGTGGACTGTTCATTTTGTGAATTGGCTCCTGAGGATCTATGTCATCTAATTTGGTCTTGTCCCTTCTCTAGTATTTTTTGGCAAAATGTTTGTTCTTTTATTTCCCAACATATTGACTTTGGTTTTTTTTCCCTTACGTATGAGAATGTATTGTTTGGGTTTCTTTCTTATACTGCTACCAAAACAAATCAATATTACATCATCAACTTGATTTTATTGCTTGCAAAATATCACATTCACAAATCCAAATTCTCTAATCACAAACCCTCTTTTTTAATTTTTGAAAGTGAACTCAAACAATACATTTCAACAATTAAATTTTCCCAGAATAAGAAGGCCATCAAAACCATAGATCTATGTATCCAATATAGTATTCTTTAATGCTGATGAATTTTTCTGTCAGTAACATGATCCCTGGCATTATCTGTTTCTGTTTGTTTTGTATGTTATGTGTAATTAATTGACTGTTTGAATAAAGAATGTTTAAAAAAAAAAAAAGATACTTTTGTTTCATCTGCGTATTTACGAGAATGACGGTGAAGCCCCACTACACACGGGAAATCTCCGCACTCCTCGGCATCCCATTCATTTTCTATGGCTTGCGTGCGTTTTGGTGCGCGATGCATTCTGGGATACCATCCGATACGAGCCGGGCTCCCGTGCGGGAAAGTGGGAGGGGACGAAGATGAAATTTTCAAGCCGTATTGAAATGAATACGGTTCCCGTGCTGCGTGAACCAGTCTCTTTCGCTTGAAAATGAGCGGGGTAACTTTTTATCAGGGACCAACAACAAGCAGAAATTGTTATTGACTAGCCAGCTGGCTATCTTATATCAGTTTTAAATGGTATAAAAAGTTCCTGTGCAAAAGTTTAGCCGTGGTGAAGTAGGCCTAATTACAAATCGCAATTTCACTTATCTTAATTCCAACGTTACATTACTGTTCAATTTAACATAGTGAGTGACGTTTTGAGCTTCGTGGCTCACTATCGTAAACGAGGATTTACAACTAGGCGACATGAACGTATCTTTTCAGGGTATCTGACATGATTAATTTAAATGTATCAGGCCGTCACAGTTTAGCTACATTATTATTCTGTTAAACTCATCAACTCCGTATTTGAAACAACAGCATAAAAATCAAAATCCAGCGGGAATGGATTCTATTTGATGACATATTGTCTGATACGCCCACAAGCCAGCAGACAAGATACGCCCATAAACGAGCAACTCCGCTAGACGGTGCGGATGACATGCGGATTTTCCGTGTGTAGTGGGGCTTCAAGCCAAATACTCAGGTCGTTCTTGTGGGGCTTGGTATTGCAGAGAATGGCAGGTAAGAAGATTATAAAGCGACACTAATGCACTAGACGAATCGATCATGCTTAGGTTAAAACGAATTTAGACGTGTATAGAAACAAAAACTTTCACTTTCGTTATTTGTCAGATTAGTTTAAGTCAATTCTGAATTACAACACAGGCGTAGGCTACCCCCAAAATATGCCAAATATGGTACTGTTGAATACAGGGCTGCGTCCGAATCGTCTTTTTTTGCTTAGGAAAGTTCCTAACTCCAAAAATATGATCCGGAAATAATTACGTGGCTGCTATGATAAGTGCATTCGAATTCCTAAAGGCTGCGTCCAAATAGTAAAAAAAAAAAATTACGTCCTATCCACTAATTCCTAACCACTTTTCTTTAAATGATAATTCAGTATTTCTCATCATATTCATCAGAAGATCAATTGCCATGTTGAATAACCATAATCAATAATCATAATCAATAACCATATTATGTAAGCAGCAGTAACACACACACACACACACACAAGCAGTTCACACACACAAGCAGTGCACACAGACACATGCACAGGCACAGGCATCATACGTACACATGCGCACACACACTTACACACACACACATACACATACAAGCAGTTCACACATAGTCACACACATATGCAAGCAATTCAATTCACACATGCATAAGCAGCTCTCACACATAAGCAGTGGGCTTCTGTAGCTTTGATTAGTAAGCAGGCTTCTGTTTTGTTGATTTGAAAACATAATCAGATGATGTATTTGATTTCTGTAGCTTTGATCGATATTTGTTCAGTAAAATCATAAGTTGTTGCTGAAAACATAATCAATTAAATCATTTAGCTATGTATCTTACACCTTGAGCTGTTTTTCAACCCTTATACTGTAATTTTCCACACCATTTTTAATATATATTCTTTTATTTTTTTAAAACCAGCATTTCTGTGCTCCACCATGGTTTAATAAACAAAGCTAGAGAAGGAAAAAACGTTAAAGATAAGATGGTTACAACCCATGAATTGTGATTGGAGCAAAGTTTGTTTAAAAAAACGTTAGAGATAAGATGGTTACAACCCATGTATTTTGATTGGAGCAAAGTTGGTTGAGTTTTTCCCATAAATATTGCTTTGTAAAGAATGCCGAGTTAGCACTTCCTGGCCAGGGACTGCTCACCGGGTTTGGATTATTGCACGATTCAAGGCTGGGAATAAAGATGGCTTCTGAAGATTCTGTCTCTCTCCAATTATTCACGAACAAGGCGACCTCAAAAATATGTAAACATCTCGGGAAACCACAACATACGCTTTGTTAAAGGAGGCAAATTAGGAAGCACGGAGACACCTTCCCTCAACATTAGAAGAATTTGAATGCACTTATCATGGCTGCCACATAATTATTTCCGGATCATTTTCAATGAGTTAGGAACTTTCCTAGGCAAAAAAAGACTATTCGGATGCAGCCTAAATGTTAAGGAAAGGTGTCTCATTGCTTCCTAATTTACCTCCTTTAGCATAGGGCACACAGAACCATCCTTTTCAAAAAGAAAGGTGATAATGCTATCCCTCAATTCGGCGCAGAAGCAATATTTTAAGCGGCGACCACTCATCCAGCCATTCGCGTAAAGAAATGTATACGATGGGCGGGGGACTCATGATCACGTTGCTAAGTGTAAGTGCATTTGGATTCTCTAATTAGTGCGGTTGTCTCCCTAAGCCATTAGGAATTCCATTTTGCACCTTCCTTTTACCTTATGACGTTTTCCACAGAGGTTAAAGAAAAGTGGTTAGGAATTAGTGGATAGGCCGTAATTTTTTTGACTATTCGGACGCAGCCCAGGTCCTTACTGTCAAAGCAGTGGCTATGGGTACGGACCCGTATCTTTGGCCTGCATTCTAAAGGTACTACAGCCGTATCATTAGCCTCTTGAACACAGGCTAAAGCAGGGCTATTCAACCTTGTCTAGAATGGGTCACTGTGGGTGCAGACTTTCATTCCAGCCAAGCAGAAACACACCTGATTCTACTAATCAAGCTCATTAGCAAAGACTCTTGGGGTTGATCAGTAGAATCAGGTGTGTAGCTGCTTGGCTGGAATGAAAGCCTGCACCCACTGTGGCCCATTCTGGACAAGGTTGAATAGCCCTGGGCTAAAGGTACGGGCGGGTCCGTAGGACTACCGATGGCCCTTGTTAAACATACGGATGGTATTTCCTATTGAATTTGGCATGTGTCAACCGAACCACACAAAACTTGCTAAATTTCATAGTAACTTGAAATATTATCAAATTATTTCACTGTATGTATCTTTATATAGATCTAACAATTGTTATAAAGCTAGCACTTCTCAGCAACAGAATCTGGCAAAAAAAAAAAAATTATTTATATTCCGGTCTTTTTATTTCTTTATTCATTATATAGGCCTAATCTAGACTAGATCTGCATTAGAATTTTAGCTTCCTGAACTTTTCTTTCTTTCTTATAAATTGCAGATAAAAAATGTATATTTTACTCTTGTGCCCAGAAGCGGCCAATGGACAGAAAGCAGGGAGGGCGCGAAACAGATCTTTATACCGCTAATTAGTCTTGGTCCGTTTTCAATCGTTTTCCTTGATTAAATTTAGCCAACTTTAATTCTCCTCTCTCAGGTGTCGCCAATTCTCTTCGTTAAAGGTCCCCTATTGCAGTATCTCACCAAAGTCAGTACACCCCTCAAATTTCGATAATTAATTTATTATATCTTTTGAAGGGGCAACGTTACAGAAATTAAACCTGAATATATTCTACAGTAGTCATTGTACAATATGTGTAGCTGTGTAGATTTACTGCACTGTCCAAATAACTGAACAAACAGTCGCTATTATCAAAATGGGTGGCAACAAAAGTGAGTACACCTCACCGTTAACATGCCAAATTGTGTCCATAGTGTCAATATTAAGTGTGACCACCATTGTTGTCCAGCACTGCCTTGATTCTCTTAGGCATGGAATTCACCAGAGCTGCACAGGTTGTTGCTGGGATCCTCCTCCACTCCTCCATGACAACATCATGGAGCTGGTGGATGTTGGACACCTGCTGCTCCTCCACCTTCCTCTTGAGGATGCCCCACAGGTGCTCAATGGGATTCAGGTCTGGAGACATACTTGGCCACGGCATCACCTTCACCTTCAGCTTCTTCAGGAAGGCAGTTGTCATCTCGGAGGTGTGTTTCGGGTCATTATCATGTTGGAAAACTGTAGTTTCTGAAGGGAGGGAATCATGTTCTACTTCAGAATGTCGCATAACATGTTGGAATCCATTATTCCATCAATGAAGCGCAGCTCCCCGGACCAGAGGCACTCATGCAGCCCCAGACCATGATGCTGCCACCACCATGTTTGACTATAGGTAGTACGCACTTGTCTTGGTAATCCTCACCAGGGCGCTGCCACACATGCTGGACACCATCTGAGCCAAACAAGTTTATCTTGGTCTTATCAGACAACAGAACATGGTTCCAGTGGTTCATATTCTTGGACTGGTTGTCTTCAGCAAACTGTTTTCGGGCTTTCTTGTGGGCTAGCTTCAGAAGAGCCTTCCGTCTTGGCCAACAGCCATGCAGACCGACTTGGTGCAGTGCACGGGGTATGGTCTGAGCACTGACAGGCTGTTCCACTGCTGCAACCTCATTAGCAATGCTGCCAGCACTCCTGTGTCTGTTTTCTGAAGCCAACTTGTGCACCTGACGCAGAGCACGAGGACTCAACCTTTTCGGTTGACCGTGACGAGGCCTGTTCAGAGTAGAACTCGTCTTGGAAAACCGCTGAATAACCTTGGCTACCGTGCTGTAGCTCAGTTTCATGGTTTCACAGATCTTCTTGTAGCTTAGACCATCTTTATGGAGAGCAACAATTCTCTTTTTCAGATCCTCAGAGAGTTCTTTCCCATGAGGTGCCATGTTGACCATCCAGTAACCATAATGAGAGCATTACACCCAAAACACCACAATTTAAACCTTCAACACGTTACACAACCTTATATGGCCCAGTGGAACAGAAAAAAGCATGAACATGATGAATAAGACACGTTTCATTGCTTGGTTGACCATTACCAATTGGGGTGTGTACTCATTTTTGTTGCCACCCATTTTGGAAGTTATGACTGTTTGTTAAGTTATTTGGACAGTGCAGTAAATCTACACTGCTACACATATTGTACAATGACTACTCAAGAATATATTCAAGTTTAATTTCTGTAACGTTGTCCCTTCAAAAGATATAATCAATTAATTGTTGAAATGTGAGGGGTTTACTCACTTTTGGGAGATACTGTATGTTACCAGGTGCACAGCTAATTAGTTATTACAAGCCATTTCAAAATCTTTTACCTCTTGACATCACATGGGGAAGTAACCAAACAGAGGCAAGAAGAACTGATCATCTTCAGCCAAGCAGTCAATCAGATTTCATTATTCTGGGTGGTCACTCCCCCTTGTGATGTCAGGTAGGGGAGACTTTGAACTGGCTCATAATGGCGAATTAGCTGCGCACCTGGTGGCATAATAGGGGACCTTGAAGACGAGAGATAAAATGTGTCAACAGGACGCAAAAATGAGCACATTTCAACCTTTGTTTTCATTTAGGCCTGAACGATTAATGAAGCGTAGGTTTGCTATGGTCTGCTCTGCAGGATATGACAAAAGTTAATGCGGAAAATCCTGAGTAGTTTTTGTAACGAAGGCTAGCCTATTAAGGCAAGTGAATGAAACATTTTTATTGAATTTATCATTTGCTCGTGTTAACAATTATTAAAAAGGAAGCGGAGCGCTGAACTGCCAATGGAAATTGTTGGACAGCATGTTAATCGAGAACAGTGATTTAAATCGGGTCAATAACCATCTGTTTCAAGGGATGTTTTCCTCCCCCTCTGAGGAATCTAGCTGTTCTCAGTATTGAGAAAGATCGTGTAAAAGCACTAGATTTGGATATGTTTGTGAGATGTTTTGCTGCGCAGCACAACAATCGGCGTCTTAAACTCTCCTAAAAGAGATGGCTGATATCAGTCCTGGACTGAAACTTAAGTACTTTTACTGTACTTAATTTGAGGTACTTCTATTTCATTTAGGCCTAAATATTGTCTTAGTTTTATATTTCTACTCTTCTACAAGTTAGAAGACATAATAACACAATAAATTAAGTGTTTTTGTGGATCTTTTGTCGACTCTATTTACATATGTATGGGGAGTTCCACACACCGCACTGAGGACGTCCCATGCCACCCTCCCTAGACCTCTTGCCACCCCATGTAAAATTTTCTAGATCCAGCCCTGAGCCAAAACATTAAAACTACTCACAGAGACCGCGAATAATGTTGATTATCTCATTTCAACGGCACGTCAAGGTCTGCAGACAGATCTTAGATGGTACGCGAACAGTCGGTTCTCGTATTCAACGTGTTGGATGTGGGAGAAATGGGAACTAACGACTTTGACCAGGGCCAAATTGTTATGGCCTGACGAGTGGGTTAGAGCATCTTCGAAGTGGCAAGACTTAGGGGGTGCTCCCTGTCAGCAGATGTGAATTCCTACTGACAGTGGTCCCAGGGGGGACAAATCAGGAACCGGAGACCAGGATTTGGTTGCCCATGGCTCCTCAATGCATGAGGGCTATGAAGGCTATCCCATCTGGTCCAAACTTTCATAAGGGTGACTATGACACAAATCACTGAGAATTTCAATAATATTTAGATAAGGAATGTGTCACAACACACAGTGCATCATACCCTGCTGCCTATTGCACTTATTAGCTTTTAGACCAGGCAAAGTACCCACTCTAACCCTGGTCCACCACTAAAAGCCCCCCAATGGGCACCTGAGCCTCAGAACTGGACCTTGGAGCAGTTGAAGAAGGCTGCCTGGTCCAGTGAGTCCCATTTTCTTTTACGTCATGTGCTTTGGCTGGGTACGTGTGCACCATTTACCTGGGAAGAGGTAGCATCAGGATGCACTGTGGGACAAGACAAGCCGGTGAAGGGGGTATGATGTTCTGCTGGGAAACCCTGAGTTCGGGAATTCAAGTGACGTCAGTTTGATGGGGCTGTTTTGGCAGCACAAGTGGGACCTTCATTATATTAGGCAGGTTGTTTTAATCTTGAGACTGATATTTTTTTCTCTTCCCTCATGTTTGAACAGATGAACAGCTACTCAACGCAAGGAAGGAGATTGTGATGAGAGTATCGAATGATATCATTGTGCAGTTGCTGGATGGCCTTCTGGGAGAGAGAGTTCTGAACGATGGAGAAAAGGATGCTGTGATTGAGAAGAATAATACCACAGCGGATAAAGCGCGTTGCCTTATAGACAAAGTGCGAAAGAAAGGCCCCAAAGCAAGTGAGAAATTTTTCAATTGCCTGAAGGAAGTAGACCCTGCTCTGTGCGATCAGCTGAATCTGCCCACGTACTCCTTGTCTGAACCATCTGGTGAGTGTGTGCTGCATTATTCCTTTTGAATTTGATAGTGTAGCAAACGGTGCTTCCACAGTTTTGACGACATAAGCTTAACCCTCCTATTATGTTCAAAGTAATAAACCATTTTTGGTTTGAGGTCACTTTGATCCCTGCAATGAAAAACTACATAAGATGTTTGTGACTGAAAGTGTTACCCAATCTCCTCTCAGCTCATTTATGCCTTTGTACTGACCATTTTAATAGCCAAGTAAATAAAACCCGACTCTCCCATCCTCCCCTGATACATTAAGCATCGATTTTACATGATTATGGCAAAATGAATGACACCAAATGAATGAATGAGAAATTAATTTGAACATGCCCCTAGTCTTAG
Organism: Gymnothorax javanicus; assembly: GCA_029692085.1. Lineage (NCBI taxonomy): Eukaryota > Metazoa > Chordata > Actinopteri > Anguilliformes > Muraenidae > Gymnothorax > Gymnothorax javanicus. Next base: position 22,491,616 of record CM056195.1, on the reverse strand, counting down.
GCAACACTACAAAGATGAGATCAAAATGATGGTTTTACGTAATAATTGATCCTGGGGTCAAAATGACACAAACAACACTGATGCTTACAACATGGGTACAGAAAATGTTTTTTTTTTGAGTTAAATTCATGTTTAGCCGCAGAGTTAGGAAAAAATCTAGCTGAAAAACGATGATGACTATGTTTGAAGAGACTGAACACTGAGTTGGGTCAAATTGACCTTGGACATAATAGGAGGGTTAAATACACTTCAAATCAATAATCAAAGGACTCACTTAAAAAATGTGCATCAGTAATGTCATAAAGGTCAAACAACATAAACTATTTATTATTGTTGTTATTATTTTTATTTATTGGGTCAACTTTACAATTAATGCCTCACCCTTCATTAAGAATTTTTTCCAATTATTTGGCTTAACTTTAGTGCTACATTTTAGGGTTAGGGTTTGGGTTATGGTAAAGAGGTGAACAAATTGTAAAATTGCTTATTATTATTATTACTGTTGTGAGCAATCTCATTGCCCATTGATTATGCCTGTGCTGAATTCCTCTTACAGATTTTGGCAATCACAATTGTGCAGAAAACATTTACAGTTATAAATATGTCAGTTGATAAATCACAAGTGAATTATTGATCCAAACCTACACAAAGTGAGGTCAAAAAAAAAAAAAAAAAAAAAAGATGGGAAAGTGTAGAACAGGGGTCACCAACGCTGTTCCTGGAGAGCTACCATCCTGTAGGTTTCTGCTCTATCTCCAATTCGGCACACCTGATTCAGCTAATTAGCTACTTAATTGCCCAGCTCGTGATCTTTTAAAGTAGCAAATTAGTTGAATCAGGTGTGCTGAATAGGAGGTAGAACAGGATGGTAGCCCTCCAGGAACAGGGTTGGTGACCCCTGGTGTAGAATGACTGTGAGAGTAAATACATTTAAAAGATTTGGGGCAAATAATTCACGTTATATTTATACACAGTTTGCAACGATTTGGGAACCACTGGCTTATGGGTACAAGGGCAGAGACTGCAGTCTCCCTTCTGGGAATCAAACCCGTAACTTATGGATGCCCAGCATTCTACCGGTTATACTTCACAGGCAGGCAGGAATGACGGTTTGCTGAGGTATTTGCTATTGTGTCTTGCTGAAGTCTGTATCCCTGTTTGTGTTACTTCGACAGGGCCGACCGTAAAGTTCTCTCAGCCAGAGACAAAGGCAGTATCACCGGTGCTTATCCCCTGCACTAAAGAATTCAAGAGTGATCTACTAAAGAAGGAGGCCGATTCGGTACAACCTTGTGCACTTCATCTGAGGATAGGTGATGGCTGGAGATTCTGGCCCAACTATTTTGACGTCCTGTGCAAACATTTTATTTTTCTTACAAAAGTTATTTCATTTAACGGGGGAACCCACTTATAACACCATTCTCCGAGGAATTCACATTAGCCAGTTACCCTTGCTTTTTAAGTCACAGGGCCTGATTTTTCCAAATACGCGACGTCTGAAGATGCGCGTTCAGATTTGTCGCAACGCCTATTCCTATTTCCCTTGTGTGGCAAGGACTAGCTTGTATTTTTCCTTGAGTGCTGGATGTTACTGGGTGGAGAGACGAATATCGAGGACGTTGTTGGCCATAAATGCCAATTTTTAATTAATTCCATTTTTACAAATTTTTGTTTTTTTGTAAATTCCAGAAATGCAATTTGGAAGCAAATTGCTCCGGACGTCAAGTAGCCTAAACAACTGCAAGTTCGCAATCACTCCCAACAAGAGGTCAATCGTTTTAGAATACAAAACGTTTAATTTGAATAAAAAATATTTCTTTGTTTCTGCTTTATTTGAGTTTTACTTCACTAATTTATGCTGATGCTTCATGTGACACCTGTGAAGCAAAATGTTCACTTGATAGTCAGTCGTAACCAGAAGTTAACAATGCTCAAGGGGCAACATAAACTCATAAACTGTCACACGTAGGAAGTCAAAACATTGGAAATCTAACTCGGAAAAAGGTTTTTATGAAATGGAGCAAAAGCAGCTGAGACAAACTCCAGACAAACTGAGTAAGACAGAGGGATGAAATAGTGGGAGATGCGATCAGGAAATGAGGGATCGGTGGAATGGGAAGCATGAGAGCAGAAAGGGGCGTGGCCACAAACGAGGTGATATAACAAGGTGGGAAACAGAACAGGGAGGGCAAGAGGAGGAATAGGATGGAAAATCAGGCTCACGGAAACACGAGACAAAAACAGGAACAGAATGAACAGAATAGTTCTTAAACTCGAAAATAAAATATAAAAAATTTATTATAATTATAATTAACAAACACTGGTAGATAATAAAGAAAAATTTATCTTTGTAATAGACCAAATGAAAGGTGTTATTGTATCTCCCCGACGAAGATAGTTGAGAGATACTATGGTTTGGTTCCAGGGCTGCCGCCGCAGAGATTTTCTGTTCCGCGCTCTGGAAGCCACAATTATTAAAGGAATTTCTCCAAATTTCACACAGGCGAAGATATTGATTGGACACTGTTCAAGACCGATTTTCGCGAATTTTGGACGTCCAATATCGCTGCTGGCGGCCATTTTGTCAAATATTTGGGGATAGGAGGAGATACCTGTGCCAGTACTGTCTCCATAAACTGTACCTGTACTGTATCTCTAAGCTGTGCCAGTACTCTATATATGTCATGAAAAACTGCACATATTGTTCTATTTTGTAATCGAATGAATGACTCTGTATGAATGATGTATGTGTGATTGTAAATAGACGGGGATGATGTGACAAATAAATCAATATCAATATCAATATCTCATGTGTATCCTTCATGTGAGACCACTTGACAGAGATTCTGCGAATTAGTGGTATTGTGACCTGAATTATTTTCAGAACATGAGCTACTTCAAGGGACTGAAGCTTGACCTCGTGGAGGTGGAGGAGACTGTGACTGTCCGATGGAAGCAGGGCAGTATCTTCGGTTTCGGAGGAGACAGGTCACAGACCTACAATCGCTGCAGATATGCCCTGGGTGAAGGCTTTGTCCAGGTTTACATTGACAGCGCTAAGCCAACCCCTAAGCAGCTCAAAGTATGTATTGTACAATATTAGATATAAAAATAGTGTTCTCATTTTAATTAGTATTAACATTTTATACATAGAAATCTAATGTTTTGACCAGAAAATACATGAAAGAGCTCTGCATAAACTAAAGACTTATAAGACAAGTTTAATATAAATATGGACATTTTGCATCTTTTAGGACCAATATTATCTCTCTATATGCTCTGGTTCCTGAGATTGTATAATTTTTGTTGACTTATTGAAAAAGCCCAAACCTTGAATAAAGAAATCTCCCGGGTTTTTTCCTTCAAATTGCCAAAAAAAAGTCATGTCTGTGATATGCACAGCCTACTTCCCCGGAAAAGCTCTGTGGAGTTTGACTTTAAAATATTTTTGAAATTTGACCACGCCCATTTTACACGTATATTACATGCCATTTTTCTTTCAGAAACATAATTACATTAATGTACATGTATGTGTTGCCTTCTTTAGTTGTATTAACTTATTCATGCAATTCATTATATTTGTAAATTATATTGCAGATAGACAGTCGTATGAGGTATGGGATGAATGATGGGACCCTGTTCTTTGTGTTGGACAACCATGAGAACCAACCCTACCAGCAACGCTTCATCCAGAATGCCACGCAAAAGGCGCTGTATGTAGCCAATGATATCATACAAGATGTCAAAGTTGGTGGCCTCAGCTTTCCAGACCTCTCCTGGGTTGCTGGTGATTATCTCAGAAAAATTGAATAAATTTTACTCAATTACAATGCAATAAAATGTTGACGTGCACTGTATATTGTATTAAGGAGAATAAAATCTTGAAAATGTACAATATGCACTGGCTTTGTGTTATTTCTAGATTTGCTGTGTGAATAATGTCTGACAGTAGAAGTGAGTGTATTTCTGTATCGCAGTTCTCAGAATATTATAAAATGTGAGTTATATGACATAAATTCTGGTGCATCGTGGTGAATGGGCCAAATCAATTGTTTGAGTCTCCTCAATGTGAACTACTGAGTAAATGTCGGAATCCAAGAATTCTACAGAATTATGATAGTGATTGTAAGCAATGGACATCAAGTAGCTTTGCTTGATGGGCAAATAAAATAGGATGTGGAATTTGCACAAACTTGATGTCGATATTTTTAAAGGATATACGAAATATGATAGATTTTGCATCATGTGCCAGAAGTATTGTACAAGTCATGCCATTCGTAGCCTCAATGTTTATGTTCATATTATACTCATCTGGATCAGAAGTATGAGGCTTGAGGGACTATTTTTTAGCGTTTCATTTCCATGCCAGCCTTTATAAAGGGGGGGCAGAGGTGGAGCTGAGTTCAACTCGAACTGTCGCCAATGATTCTTCGTCAGATGTCGCTGTTGGAAGTTCTTGTTGAACATGTCAGGACCTATATGCTGAAAAGATGGAATGAGAATGACTTGTCAACTACAAGTGGAAAAAGCTTCTGATGCTCAAATCTATACATTTAAACCCCAAGAAAAATTTTTTTACCGAATCAGTTTTATGGAATAAATGTTGACACTTTGCATAGACATCCATAATGTGAGTAGCACTGACTCACTCATGACAACTGATGAACCTGTATTGGTATTCTGTCTTTACTATTTTGTATCATGACAAACAAATAGTATTTACACTGTGTTGGATTGTTAGCATAGGTAATGACTTCAATGCATAAAAACTCCAGGATAAGTTTATTGACTTTCTGGCAGTAAGGATGACTGCAAAGAGTACAAAGCAATTTCCTACATTCTCGCTACAGAACTATCAACAGTTCATTTTTAGATTCTTGGCAACGTGTGACGACAGCTCAAATAAAATCATTATATATAGTTTAGCGTAGTACGTTGCTAGTCAATCTATAGGAACAAAACATTCAAAGTTAGGCATATTTTACTGATATTTTCAAAGCTTGACTTACATTCTTGGTAGCTTCACTTATTGATAATATGGTGTTCATAGCCAATATATTTGTTTTACTATTCAAAATGTCTCCTGTTTTTGGTGAGTACAATATGATTTTGATATTAAAAAAAGACAGGCAATATTGAACGCTTAAGTAATACTTCCATCTTTAGACATAATGTATATGTCGCTTTCTACCCAAAGGATATGAACATCATCCACGGAGAATACACTGCACAATTGTTGTTGGTTTACCTTTTCATATTTTAGTACTACACATTCAGTTTTCATTTATACTTTCAGTTCTATTTTGAAATGCATAGAAACACGGGCTTGATTTACGTAAATCTCCTTAGCTCAAGCCAATCAGATGAGCTGTAGAGGTTAACTTGATTGTAATATTTCATTGGCTGGTTTCCCAACTAGTCAGGCGAGCCGAAGAGGCCAATTTCACACAGGCAAAAATATTGATTGGACACCGTTCAAGACCGATTTTCGCGAATTTTGGACGTCCAATATGGCTGCCGGCAGCCATTTTGTCAGATATTTGGGGATAGGAGGAGATACACGACTCGGTCCCTGTGTGGAACGAGTTATCTAGTTTTACACTGCTCTATCAATGGTAAGGTCCCACTGACACCCAGGCGATCGTGATGACTTGGTGGTCATGTGGCTTTGGTATGGGACATAATTATTGTCTTATGCTGGCTAATACACTGTATTGCTACTAATATATAGTGGCAGAAGGCATCCAGTATATACTGGTGCGGCATGGAAACAAAAATATGATTTCTAACACTGCCGTTGTTGCATTAGCGAACATCCTGCATGCATTTGATTTGTTTTTTAAACAACAAAAATGCACCAAAGAATTTTCTTCAATATAACAGGTAATGCAATTCATTAAATGCTTCATTATTGCCCACAAAATAATTGTGAGCACCTTACAGAAAGTAGACAAATTCGGTTAGGCTACGTGTGCACATTCTTCCTTTTATGTGTCAGTCAGAGCCGTGTCACAGGGTACGGTATTGGTATTGACTTGAATAGGCCTCTTTTGACAGACCATTGCTCATCATATCATGCTCACTTGCATCTATTGCAGATCACACACATGTTTGAAAATACAATCAGAAGAAACACTCCCATTGACAGATTACGTATGAGGTAGCAATAGTCCTTGCATATGTTGCATGATAGAAAAAAATCAGGCCCACTGACTCACCGGGTTGATTACAGCAAAATATGTCACCAACGGACTCAAGAACAGCCCTTACACTTAAGCTGTCTCATGTGAGCTTTCCTGTAATTTTTTTACTGAAATTTCAGTTCATAAAAACCAAATTGTGCCGTTATTATGTTGTTATCATCAAATACAGAAATCCCTCACTTTATGAAGATTCCTACTTCTTCTATTTTATTAAAAATATCAATAGCTTGCCATCAGCTGGTGACACTCAGGGTTCAGATAGATTTTTTTTTTTAAATTTCACCGTATTTATCATACTGATGATGTGTGAATGACAATGTCTAGTCGCTGTTTGAGTGTTTGTTCTTCTTTAACTTAACAATGCTATTGATTCCTTTTCCCCCAGATTTACATCCCTAAGGAGAAGGGTAAGCGCAGGCGCATGGCTCTGCTCATCAACAACGTCAAATTTGACTGCGCCGCCATGTTGAGGCGCGGAGCTGAAAAAGACCAAGAAAATATGGAAAAGCTGCTCAAAGACCTGGACTATACTGTGGAGAAACACAGAGATCTCTCTGCCGAGGTACACACGGGACAGAGACACACATGGACCTGTCAGGCTACAGAGTAAAATGTACTGAGCTATATCAGCTTGTACCCTGTAGCCATGCACAGTAACGATGACTTTGAACTTAAGTGGGGAAGGGTGGGTACTGGTCATTACACATCTGTCTATATCAACAATATCCTCATTGCTGAAGACCTGGGTACCATTATTATTTCTTAACCCAAGGTCCTCAACTAATGCTTACCATACACTAGAACACTGTCAAAAGACTAATGTCTGAAACCCTCTCACATCAAAAGACAATATGTCATTAAGTCACAGTTTGTACCCACAGACTATAAGATTTTGCAGATCTTGCAGAGGGAAAATATTGGATGTTTACGATGCTTACATCACTGAATTTCACAGTTTGTATGAGCTAAGACTAAAGACTTCCAATAATACAAGACAGATTTGATTTTTTCAGAAAGAGAAGACGAGAAAATGGCTGATATTTATGACTTCCTTACATTGTACGATCGAGATGATGGGAGTGCGCCCCAGAACCAGAAAAACTCATGATTTTATTCTGTTACTGGAAATTTGCCTGCCTCTGTGAAATCATTTCAAAGGTCATTTGGTGTAAGGGTGGCATAAGAGAAGTAATTAAATGTTAATGCTTCTCTATATGTTATGTTACAATCTTTAGAATGTTGTAGGTTTTGTCTGTGGGCGCTGCTCTGCCATTTGGTGTGAATATTGTATCCTGCATTTGTCCGTTTACAGGCCATAGATGAAGCTGTGCAAAACTTCTCTCAGCGTGAGGAACATTCAGAGTCGGACAGCACATTTGTGGTGATTATGTCCCATGGAAAGAAGGATGTCATATGTGGTATCCACTATGACCCTGACGTCCCCGGAAAGGAGAGTGACCTTTTCAGCATTGACAACATCTTCACACACCTCAACAACCAGAACTGTCCAGGGCTGCGCAACAAACCCAAAGTAATTTTAATCCAGGCCTGTAGAGGAGGTGAGTGTGACTGTATGATCAACTCAGAATGGTGTGAACATCTATATCAGAGGAAAGCCTAGGTGAATCCGAGTCATTCAAGACAAAAGCCTCTGTCTATGTGTGTCAATCCAGAGCAAAGCCTGTGTAAACGTGCATTATCCCAGAGGAAAGCATGTGTAAACGCGTTATTCTAGTGTAATGCCTCCCTAAGTGTGTTATTTTTTTATGCAAGCAGTTTAAATGTGTGTGATTGTAGATGAGAGCGGATCAGTTTGGGTGAGTGACAGTGTGGCAAAACCCTTGCCTCTGGAGGATGATGGAATAAGGAAGGAAGTCAAAGAGAAAGATTTCATGTGTCTCATGTCCTGTACACCAGGTAAGAATGTGTTGCATCCATTTTACTGACTCCCTCCATTCCCCCAAATCCTCAGGGGTTACCAAAATTTAGATACAGCATTCCAGACATCAGCAGAAAGAAAACAAGTTATGTCTTTCATTCCATTTAGGAATAGAACATGCTGCAGTATATTGTTAATATGTGAACATTCTGGAAAAAAAAATTAATCTATTTCACCCCAATGAATTTTAATTCATTACATTCTCTGACATCTGGGGGCAGAATTGAAACCTGAATTTCACATCTCCCTAGTTACTCATGGTTGATAAAATATTTTAATTTATTCAATGGGTTATATTTCCTTATGGACTGATCATGTGATTCATACTTACCCTGTTGCACTAAGCGTCATAAAAAAAATGCACTGTTTTCTAACAGAAAGCAGCGTTGCCAGGTCTAAACACTTACCTCTTAAAAATCAACTAAATAAGCCATGCCATTTATATGGATGGGTTTTGCAGCTTGTATAATGTATATTGTATTATTCTTAGACTAAAAAAAAATAATTTGATGTTTTCCCCATTCAGGCACCAAATCCTACAGAGATGTTGCGAAGGGAACCATTTTCATCCAGAGGCTAGTGGAGACCTTCAATACTCACGCCCACAAGGATCATGTCGTCGAGCTGTCCAGGAAGGCTAGTATTTGTACTGCTTTATCTGAGTATCTCATTATACTGGATAGTTTTAGTCATCAGGGACATGGGACCAAAAACTCACTTTCTTCTTGTTGTTGTTGTTGTTCTTGGTGTGGACACTAACTCTGAAGCGCTACTCCTCTGTTATTATTTAACACACTGTCATGAAACTTGACAAGCGTATTCTACATGTCAGTGCGCTGGCATTAACGGAGCCCAATTTTGCAAAAAGGGCAAAGGAGGCATGTATGTCCACCCTGCACAAGTGCTCACTGATTACATCGTCCTGAGGCCGTAGTTCATTTGAACTTGTTTAGGTTAAAATTCACATGACGTCTCCTCGTTAACAACAATGAATAAATAAAAAGAAGAAAAAATTATATATATAAATAAATATAAATATATAGCGTTTCATCTTCGGTTGGTGTTTACCCTTCAGCGACTAGACCGCAGTGTGTGGTGTGGTTGGAATTACTTCGTCCACAGGTTCCTGGGTTCAATTCCTGCTGCAGACGCTAATGTAATGTCTAACTTAACATGTAAAGCTTTGTTCACAGCTTCATCGGTGGAAAAAAATGAAGAAAATAAAAAAAGATGGAATACAAAAAAAAATAGGACATAAAAACTAGTCGAGGTAGTATACAGAGCAAATGTAGCGGGGGAGGAGTAAGGCAGTAGAAACAGGAAGTGTTGCGAAATTTTTTTCTCTGCACCGCATCTGCCCCTTTCTTTTATAATCGTTCCCCCACGATTCTAAACCCCATTCTCACTAATGAAATCCCCCCAAAAAATATTTGTGCCCCCTTATAAAATTATTCTTGCTGTGTGGTACTCTTACCAAACCCTTTTGTCTGTGGTGCTGAGGCGCTACATCGGGTGTTGTAATTCTGGTTGGAACAAAAACCAGCATACAGTGGGTCCCCAGGACCAACTTTGGGAACCACTGATGTAGAACATAGCTTTTGGTTTGGCATAGATGCTTTGGGTACTCAGTGCACATAAACAAGCGCAACCCAGAATACAGGGAGAAGTTTTATCTACTTCATGAACATATCACACCAGATCCCCTGAGTGCACAATCAGATCTAAACAAGCAGGTGGAAGCTGGGGTGGCGATAAGTGAGCAGCAAAATTAAATAGCTGCATAGGGAGCAAAAAAAAAAAAAACGAATGATTAGAAATGACAGCGATTGGGTACAAATGGGAACCTGTGCACACCGAGCGATTAGTGCTGCGAACAAAGTGCTAAGCGTGAACAGCTGCAGAACATTAGCTTAATTAGCAGTTTTTGAAGAGTCCGGTCATTGCTGAAGTGATGTATGCAAATATCATTGGTTGGTGAAAGGACACGTGTTCTCTAAATTCTGCAATGCAGCAGCTGCAAGAGTTCCCTGACTGAACTGGGGCTGGCATTTCATGAGCGCTGCTCAATCCAGTCATCATAAGTGTCAGTGTTGTCATTCTGTTAGTTGTCTTTAGTCATGTTTTGTTTATATCATTATTTATTTAAGTTTTATTATTCTTTTTATTTAGTTATTTAGTTTGTTTCCATGCGCCTTCATTATTGCCCTTCCCGCTCTGTTTTCTTGATTGTTCCCAATTTGTAGCCATGCCTTACTGTGCTCTGTTCCCCTGTGTCTCACCTGTTTCAGTTTTCTGATTAGTTAACTGCCTTTCTCATCTGTCTTGCAACTCCTTTGGGTTAGTGTCCATGTTCTGTGAATCTCTATTTTAATTTGGTTTTATTTTTTTTTTTATTCATTTATCTTTGTTATAATTTCAGTTCTGTTTGGTTTCCACATGTCTTTTTTTCCTTTTTCTCTCCCCATCAGCTTTCCCCACTCTTAGTTTTTCTTCAGTTCATTGTCTTGGTCAGTGCTTCCCAAACCTCTCCTGGAGGCCCACCTGTGCTGCATGTTTTAGATTTCTCCCTGCTCCAGCGCAGGTGATACAAATGAAGACCACAATGGAAAAACGGTCAGAGTCCAAATTTAGCATTTTTATATATTTTATATATTATTATAATATTTTATATATATTTTATATTTTTAGCATATTTTTTCAGTGCTTTGTTTCTAAGATCATTTTGAATTTTTAATTTATCATTTCTCCACAACGCGAAAATGTGACTGATCATTTTTCCATTGCGGTCTTCAAATGATCAGGTTGTCATCAGTCAGCTTTAGGGGGTGATTAACAAGCTGATCATTTGAATAACCTGTGCTGGAGCAGGGAGAAATCTAAAACCTGCAGGACAGGTGGGCCTTCCGGAGAGGTTTGGGAAGCACTGGTCTAGGTTATAGCCACACCCTCTGTCCCACTTCCCTGTTCCACACTCCTATTTTGTGTTTGCTTGTCACTGTTTTCACCCCTTTATATAGCCTCTGTTTGCCATTGTTCTTTGCAAGTTTATTGGCTTTTGCAGTCATTTACGAGCCTTTGTATTTCCTAGCAGGTCTTCTGGGTCTCATTTTTGTCCAGTGGTTTATGAGTTTACCTATTTCCTGTGCACCGTTATGTCTTCGTTACGATTCTGGCTGTTCCTCAACTCACGGTTCTGCCTGCTCCTTGGTTTGCATCCATACCGTTTGGCAGTTGGTCCTTTGCTTATTTTGTGACCACGATTTTGGATCGGCCTTTCATACTTCATGTTGTCTGCATGTTACAGTCCTGGACCGTCTGACCCTGATTTTCACCTGAATAAATCCGCTTCTGCCATTTTTCTTCAGTCTGTGCTTGGGTCCATTTCTCCTAGAGACATTTAGGGTAGATGTGCGCTTATTCATGCCATATTGTATCTGATAAGTGCTTGCTTGCTGTCTCACTGGAGAATTTTCTCAGTGCACTTTGATCTATGACCTAATGCTGTTGTGTTTGTTCTGCCTTTATTGGAGAAGGTAAGATTCAGTGGAAGATTGTACCTCGATATTAATCAAGGCATTAATGTTCAGGTGGACTTCAAAAGTAAATATCCCTGTTACATGACACAGCCATGTCTTTTTTTTTTTCCCCAACAGATCATGAAACAATTTGAAGATTCAAAAATGCAAATGCCATGTGGAGACAGAATTTCGATGTCCAACAAGTTCTACCTGTTCCCTGGACTCTGAGTCTGCAGTACCTGCCTCCACCATCCACTTTCACATGAGCTGATAAGAGGCAGCACTGCTGTATTAATTAAACATGTCTATACATGATCTTTCTCCTTTTAGACCAGGAGCCCACAGGGGTTAGCCAAGCTGAAAAGCGAACCAATTTTCTCGTGTGTAATACTGCTGCATGTACATCGCTTTTCATGAGAATGGAAGTCTGCCGGGCCGCTGGTGGTGGGTGTAGCCAGGAGGGCTGTCACACAGGACCAAAAATATTGAGCTAGATCAGCTCAAAAGTGTACCACATGAAACAAGTGCCAAAATGCAGCCTACATCCTCAGAAATGATAAACAGGCACTGACAGACATTTCTGGTGGTGGGACACTCCCGCCAGACTTGCGTAACTGCCCCACCAGTATTGAGCTTGATCAGCTGAAATCCAAACCGAATGAAACCACTGCTGAGCTGCCGGATAGCTCACTCGGTTAAAGCACCGCATTGCGGAGCAGAAGTATCTATCACGGCGTGGGTTCGAGCCCCGGTCGTACCAACTGGCAGTAGTTGGCAGCTTTTTCAGAGTAGCGCATGATTGGCCATTGCGCTACAGGGATGCAAATTGGGAAGGGTCTGCCGGGAAGGGTTATATAAAATATGGTTGCTTTGTTGCCTGAGTGCCTCCTCTTGGCCAGCCAGGCGCTCGTCAGGAAGACTCTAAGCTTGTTCATATTCGGGTATATTCCGCCCTCGTTCTGAACCAATGAACCAACCAACCAATTCAACCAATGAGTGTATAAGAAGCAGTGGCTGACAGGCGCGTGCTTCGGAGGAGAGGTGCGAGCTGTATTCACTCTCCTGAATTGGCAACACAGGGTCGCATGCGCGCAAGCCTTGTACATACTTCCCCAATTGGGCATTCCAGATTCTGGTGGGATTGGAGATTCCAAATTCTTTCTTCAAAAAAAAAAAAATGAATGCCCACTGCCAGACAGTTTCTGTGGTGGGGTACCCCTGACAGACACGCCCAAAGGGCCACACCTTCAAATTGATCTAGATCAGCTGAAATCCGAAACGAATGAAACCAACTGGAGACTGTTCAACACCATCCCAGGTATCCTGAATGCACACTGCCAGACAATTTCTTCCATACATTCAATAGATAAACAGGGACAAAAATACACACTGTCTTAGGGAAATCGTCTGGGCCACCCTGTTAAACTTATGAATAAAGAAGTTGAAATTTGAAAATCTACTTCAATCTACATTTATTTTCTAAATGTATGAAGATAAGATTATAATTCACAAATCTGCGTGAAATGTAGGATTGAAAAGATTCCATACATATGGGGCGGCCAGAGAGCCAAAAAAACTTGAGAATTCCATTTTCCAGTGTCATATTCAAGTCACAAAATGCTGCTCATCAAAGATAGCTTTTATTTCACAAAAAATAGTCAAATGTGTAACAGATACTATCTAATTTATTCTTAGAGGAATGAAGTATGCAATTAGAATAGGCTTAATCCCACTATATACCTATGACACTGAACTTGACAAGGCAGTGTTTGTCGATACATGTACAAAGGTTCCAAACTCAAAACCCAAAATGCTGGTTGTCCTCTTGACAAGTAGTTTAATCAGATTAATTGAACAGAATACGCCAACCCTAATAATGTTTTAACGCTGCAATGATAAGGTACTGTAGTGAACATCAAAATGCATTATAGGAATTCACCACCCCGAAGGAAGGAGGCAATAACGGCAGTGACTAGGTACTGCCCAGACGTGCTACTCTGCAGACCTACAAATTTGGCTGCTCTGCCTCTTCAACATCAGAATCTGACTCCTCACTCCGAGGCTCATCGTCAGACGTGTCATGTCAAACATATTCCCCTGAATTCATAAAGGGTGTTTTTCCCTTGATCACGGTTAACTTGGCTAAACAGTGTATAAACAGGTGATGATCGAGCGGACAAATTTAGGCCCGAATTCATAAAGCGAGATCAGATCAGCTGCTGTTTATCCAACGTACATGGTTAGTCACACCTGTCTAAGCAACAACAGAAATTCTAATCGTCCCAAGAGGCTTGTTTATCTCATGTACAAGCTACCAATTCTCTGTTGGCTTGCTTGTGTGGCTGGACATATGACCATGGATCTCTTGCGCATAATTGAAATAGCACAGGAAGAGACGGCTGACCAAAGGCAAGGTGCCGAATTGAGGGTTTTCAAAGACGGGACGAATCCTTTAGAAGAGTATAGCGACACGAAATTTGTCAAGCGATACAGAATTTCCAAAGAATCATACCGTTATATTCTAGACCTAATCGAAGCAGACATTGACCATCCCACAAGAGGAAACCATGCCCTTCTTCCAGTACACCAACTATGTATTGCCTTGCGCTTTTATGCATGTGGTGAATTCCAGATGGTTGTTGGTGACACGTGTGGTGTATCGCAGGCTACCTGCTGTCAAGTAGTTTGTCGTGTTATCGAGGAAATATGTGCCAGGAAAAACCACTTCATAAGATTTCCCCAGGAAGAGAATGAAAGACGAGCAATTATTCAAGGATTTCATGTCGTAGATAATTTTCCAGGAGTGATCGGTGCTATTGACGGCACCCACGTCGCAATCGTTAACCCAGGAGGCATTAATGCTGCACATTTTTATAACAGAAAACGCTATTTCAGTCTCAACTGTCAATTAGTCTGCAACCACCTGATGCAGTTCAGTTTTCTTTCGATTGGCATCGGTGTAACTCTTTTTATCCTCTATAACTGTTCTCTTACCTTTTACACACTCAGTTAGACCCATTTTTTGGTCATGGGTGAAACTGTCAGCGCGTTTTTTCGACATTTTGGTCCTGACTTTCTCAGTTGAGCGGAAATCAGCAGAGCACATGTGCCGCGATTCTTCAGATAGGCATGCCCTTTTGGTACACATATTACGTAATACCATACTCATGACACCACTACACATCGGCTAAGCGAGGACTTGTACACGGATAGGTAAACACCCGATTATGTTCTGCCTGAATTGCGCTAGTCACAGGAGTTTATCCACACGCGTACTTCTCTGTTTTAGCCACCGTACAGTAGTTGTGCGTGACTAAAATAATCGGGTGATCATCACCCTTTATGAATTCGGGCAATTGTGTTTTGCAGCGGTCTTGGAGATCTCACTTGGCCATTCAGGTGGGTGTGGCTGGCTAGTAAACTTGTAAAAACATCATTAAATAATGTGGCGAAATGCATCATGCAACAGCTTCTTTTTCAAGTAGGAGCCTACTCAAAAAATCTATGAGATTTCCAAATATATCCTGTAGCCTTATTAAGCCCCAGTTATACCTTCGCCTGGCTCCGTTCGCGGATTGCGCGCGCACCTCAACAGAGCGCGGAGGCATTTATACTTGACGCATTCTTTGTTGCAGTATTCGCCGCAAAGACAGGGGGCAGGAGAAAAAAATACTATATGAAGTAGCAAAGCAGGCAAAACAGTAGAAGTAGAAGCAGCTCAGCGAGTCTTCCCCATAGACTTTATAAAAAGATGGACGCAGCACCCTGGTCTGAAAAAAAAAGTACCGTAAAATGGCATTCTATTTAATTGCCAGCAGATGGCCACGTCGGTGGTTGCAGAAAGAAGTTCAATGCTATAGAAGTCTATGAGAAAATGACCCTACTTTCCCACCTGATTTTTCATTTAAATAATGATTTTTCACATTATTTTATGGTAGCTATAGCAAGTTTCAAGTCTCCTTCGATATATCATGATGTTCATTTTTTTTTAAAGTTTTTTTTTGGGGATTTTCACCTTTATTTGACAGTTGCAGAGTGGAGAGAGACAGGAAGGATGGGGAAGACATGCGGCAAATGACCCAAACCGGAATTGAACCTGGGTCACCGCGGGGAGGACACAGCCTTTATGGTGAGCGCGCTTAGACCGACGAGCCACCGGGGCGCCCCATGGTGTTCATTTTTGTAAATTATGGTCCCATATAGACTAAAATAAAGGAGAAAGCCAGAATATGCTTTAGGGGCGTGGCTATCCTCTGGTCTTCGTCCGATACGGTCAGATCCAGAGCCATGGTCAGATCCAGAGCCGCGGTCCTCCCCGGATCTTCAATACACGCTCTCGTCCAATAGAAATCACATAAGGTTTCAAAATGGCAACATGGCGCAATTCAAATTGCCAAAATCGAGGCTTCCTTTATGGTATGCTGAAACCAATGGGTAACGTCACGGTAGCTTCGTCCATCTTCCCTCAAATTCATCCATTTTGAACTGGGTGGCACTAGCGCGGCTTTCGAAAAGTTTCAAAATCCTGGAGGTGTGCGACCTCCCGAAGCGCCAGTGTGCGCAGCTGTCGCCAGGTGCACGATTACATCATTTGTGGTGCACGAACCTCGCACACTCGCGACTGCGTCAAGCATAAACTAGGCTTTAGCCTTAGTTTACCAATCATCTAATCATCTAAATCATCTGAAACCTTTGACCAGGCATTGGCTTTCCCTGCTTTTCGCATCAGATCCTACTAGCTTGAAATCATGAGGATCTCTGGGCTGCAAACCCCGCATTCTGCATCTACATGCATTTGTTCGTTACAGCACACTATCAGCCAAATAAAGTGGTATGGAAGCTTTCATATTTAAATGTTTTAGGCTAACTGATTTTAACGTCAGTGTAAAAATTGACATTTAGAGGGCAAACTGTTATCTCATTCTCATACACATATTTAGAAAATCAAGAACTGTATAACAAATTTATCCTACAGAATCTTCACATGCCTGTCAAACTATTTGAGATGTTATCGTTTCTCCCCTCTGCAGTGGCTCATCTCCACTTATAGTCGGCTCACCAACGTGACTTTCCATTTGGGAAGAAGATTCCTCTGCATCCATAATAACAAACAAGTTTTACCTGAAACAATATGTATGCTCCACATACCAAACTAACCCTAACGAAATTCCAATCATATTGAAAACTTATAAAATACCAACTTAGAGAATGGCAAACAAATGTCCCTTTTCCGAAATGATAATTATACATTGTAATATGTTTTATACATTGATAAAATGTTTTACAATGTATCAAATTATGCATGCAAGTCTGCTGTATTTAGGTAAGATGAAAGCATTTTAACGTATAAATTGATCTGAAAACAGTCAGAAATGTTGAAAATCTGGAAATGATCAGATTTCTAAGAAAAAACTTATCCTGTCAAAACAAAATCCTCAAATTCACTGAGCAGAAATCACACCTTGTGAAAGTGCAGACGGTGAAATAGGGAATTTAAAATTTGACTCTCAGTAAAACAGACAGTACTCTTGACTTCCCATCTCCTTGAATTCTGGATGAAAAATACTTTGTGTTCAAGCAGTCTAGATATACAAATGCAATGCGGTAGTAATTACGTGTAGTCAAAGAGGGTGCCGACTGTAACTTCAGGAGGTATTAAGTCAAGCACATCATAAACATTCTTCGAAACAGCTGTGATCTTTTGATGCTCTTATCTGTGGCATGTTTGGGTTTAAGATTTGCTACTTTTGGGTTTCAATATAGTGATCTTAGGGTATGTCTATGGCTGGTCATTAGGCACTATCATGTTATGGGGAAGTGTGGTGGAATAATACCCACAGAGTCAGTCTGGCAATCATACTCTCTTGAGTTGAAATTGATCTGCCTCACTTTGAGAGTGAGGCACTTTGGCATGCTTGGGGATGTCTGTCAGGGGTACCCCACCACAGAAACTGTCTGGCAGTGGGCATTTATGATACCTGGGATGGTGTTGAACAATCTCCAGTTGGTTTCATTTGGTTCGGATTTCAGCTGATCTAGCTCAATACTGGTGGGGCAGTTACGCAAATCTGACAGGAGTGTCCCACCACCAGAAATGTCTGTCAGTGCCTGTTTATCATTTCTGAGGATGTAGGCTGCATTTTGGCACTTGTTTCATGTGGTACACTTTTGAGCTGATCTAGCTCAATATTTTGGTCCTGTGTGACAGCCCTCCTGGCCACACCCACCACCAGGGGCCCGGCAGACTTCCATTCTCATGAAAAGCGATGTACTTGCAGCAGTATTACACAAGAGAAAATTGGTTCGCTTTTCAGCTAGGCTAACCCCTGTGGGCTCCTGGTCTATTTGGATGGGAGTTATTGGGATGGGTTGTGAGCGGTGATGGGAGTGGGAGTGTCTATGAAGAGAGACTGTAAAACTGATTTGCTGGCATCTATTATTTTTCTGTAAAATAGATGCCACAACATCAGTTGCTCTGGACTCACATGGACTCAGAACACCACAAACATCACAAAGAAAGCCCAGCAACGTCTCTACTTTCTGCGGAAGCTGCGGAAAGTCCACCTCCCCTCCCCCATCCTGACAACCCTCTACAGAGGGACTATTGAGAGTATCCTCAGCAGTGCCATCACAGTGTGGTTTGGTAACTGCACTGCTGCAGAACGAAAGGCCCTGCAGCGGATTGTGAGGACGGCTGAGAAGATCACTGGGGCCTCTCTTCCCTCCCTCTCTGACATCTACAACATTCACTGTTTGCGCAAAGCCACAAGCATTACTAAGGACACAACACACCCATCCCATCCACTCTTCTCCCTACTGCCATCAGGCAGAAGGTACCGCAGTATAACTGCCCGCACCTCCAGACTGGGGAAGAGTTTCTTCCCCCAAGCAGTCAGACTGTTGAACAAGGAAACATGACGTTAATTCTCCCATACTGAACTGGAATGCACTCCTGCACTTTTTCTTTCTCTGCTGCTCAATTTAAAATTTACATTCTACCTCCACTTCATGTGAATTTAACTTATAGCAGTCACTGCTCTGTTACAAGTCTATTTATGCCACTGTGAACTTAACTTACTATAGTCACTTAAACTTATTATAGCCACTTCTGTTACAAGTCTACTCATGCCCGGTCTTTTTGTCTGTCCTGTTCCCTGTCCCTTGCCTGTTTTAAATGCTTAAATGCACTACCTTGCGTAGTCACTGCACTTTATATTTACCTTCAAGGCGTGTGCACTATGTTTACCTTATGTGTGTGCACTATATAGGTAACCTGTTTTAAATGTCTTTTGTTATATAGTTTTTAAATGTAACACCACTTTGATTCTTGGTGAAACGTTATTTCATCTCACTATGTACAGTGTATATGGTTGAAATGACAATAAAATCCACTTGAACTTGAACTTCTCTGGCAGCGGATTTATGGGCAATTTTGCGCTAACCTAGGCCATCAACAATACTTCAAAAATGAGCAGTAAATCCTACTTTATACTGGGTATGGCTGATGATGTTGATATGTATTTGGAAAAGCAGCTCATGAGCAATCATCATGCCAAGTTTCAACAAAATTGGCCGAGTACTTTTCCTATAATGTCCAAATGTGTCCAAATATTGGACGGAATATTGTGTCTCATAAAAATTTATCATTTACATGAACTGTTGTAGCTTTTGTTTGTGCGTGTCCACATAAATTTTCTATCGCAATACTAGCAGATCGTTATGTCACAAAAAAGAAAGCTATTTGCCTTGAGTGTGGAGCAACTATTTATTCACCTTTCATATTGTTTACTTTACGCTATTTTTTCCGTCCAACATGTCCACTCCGACACACTGGTCTGCACGTATTGCCACAGAATGGGGAAGCCCATTATTTTGGATGTATATAACAGACATTATGAGGAGATATCCAGTAAAAGTTCAATATTTTACATTGTTGGTACTTCCACCTGTTGTCAAGGTACCAAACATCTTCCGTCCAAACGTGTCCACTCCGACACGTTTGTTGTTCTGCTTGTTGTGTGTCTTAAGTGTTGCTAAATGTAAGACATTTTCTATTTAATACATAGGCAAATATGCGATAATAATATTAGTAACTATAAGTTTCTGAAAGGTCACATGCTTCATTGTTACATGTAGGCCAAGCATAATGTCCAGTGATTGTCCACTCCGACACAAGACATGAAAAAATATTTGGCTTCCAGCAGAAGTGGAAGACATTCAAGATGAATCAGCTACCATCAACTTTATGAAGCCCCCGGCTGGACAAATTCATTTTGTATGGCCCGCAAAGCCTGAAAGGTACACACTCCCTGTTCAAGAGATCCTAGCAATGTAGCCTGGATGATCCGCCTGCTCCAACTCCCAGACAACATTTTAGTCTCCCAGATAAAACAATACCTTACATGGTTGCTGAAGCCACTATGGCCAGTTTAATGAAATAATTGTATCCCCGGACGAGGTCGGAGATACCACGGATGATGTCCAAATGTTTGTCCACTCCGACACATATGGAGCATGTTCAAATATTCCATGTTAATGACATTCAAGGCTTAGTTCAGGGTTCTGATGTTAGAGATAATACTAGTAACTTTAAGGAGATACAAGAGAGCTGTCTTTGCAGTATTATTTTGCCTGTTTTGGAAGAATAACTTTAGTTCCTGTACATATTTTTTTTACATTTGGCAAGTAAGCAAAATTCTTGAAATTTTAATTAGCAGTACTTGGCATTTGTATAAAATATGATTTGGTGAACCTACTTTGCAATATAGATGACCCAACACATGAGTTAAAAGGTTTATTATATAATTCTTATATAATTCTTTATGTCCTAAAAATATCCACTCTGGCACAAATGAACTAAAATTGTTGTTGAGGCAATTGATGCCAAACAATTTTGCCTATGACTAAAGTAGGAGCACCTACAGATGGGTCAGATGTTTGACTTTGGACATAACTATGCAACTTATTGTGTAATTTGCATACTTTAACAAACAGTTTACATAAGCATTTTCAAAATTTGCAGATAGAACTTGCTGAAAATGTAATTTTCTCTTTTGTTTATGATACATATAGTCATGGAAGTATTTTGTATCAAATTTTGAGGATCCAGTGTTATTACAGACCAGCAAACCACAACATTTTGGTACGTACCATATACTCAGGTGCTCAGTTTTTTAGTCATAGAATAAATAATTTTTCGCAAGTAACTCAACTTTTTGTTGTTATTGCAAAACTGTCATAACATCTGTAGCTTACTAACATTAATTTTCTAGAAATATAAGATCTGTTGTTTTAATATCCACTGGAAGTAACATAACAAAATGCATTTCAAATTTTGACCCCATGAGACATGGATGGCCTAGGTTAGTGTGAAATTTCCCATATATGTATCCATGCACAAAGAGGATTAGTAGTCTTTTATCTGAATTCAGGCATCTGGGAACAACCTGAAGTGTCAATATTAATAAAATGCTTATTCTATTAAAAGCTTTCTGCCTATAATTAAATCTCAAATGCAGGTCAAATTTTTATCTGTGTGAAACTTGAGTATCTAAGATCAGGTCCATAAATATTTGGAAAATGTTATTGCTATCTTAGCTGTCAACCACAACATTTTTGGAGATGTAATTAGTCAATAAACACTGTGCATTTTCAGCTTTAATTTAAGGGTATTTACATCGAAATTGGATGCTCAGTGTTGGAATTAAAGCACTTTTCATTTGCTACCCCGTCCATTATAAAGCACCAGAGGTAACTAGGCAGTTGGCTCTTCCATGGCCATGAGTGCTATTCCTTCATGATTTCATTTTGAAGCAAACTGGTAAGATTCTAAAGATGCTTTCAAGTGTGTCATTTGCAACTGGATGTTGCTGTTAAATTTCAACACTGTCCCAAGAGCTGTCACTGCCAGTGAAGCGAGCCATCATTGGGTTGAAAATAAACCTATCAGATTGCAAAAACATTAGGTGCAGCCAAACCAACCATTTGAAATGCTCTTGGAAAGACAGAACACCGGTGAGCTTGGGTAAACCAAAAGGCCCAGGTACTGCAACTACAGCAGAAGAACTCCATTCCTGGAGAAGAAAAAACTCTTCACAACAGTTGGCTAGATCAATTACACCTGCTAGGAGGTAGGCATATCTGTGTCAAAGATGATAATCAAATGCTTTCAAAAGGCTCAGAAATGTCATGAGGTGTCTTGTGGGGGTGGAGTGGGGGGCTGATTTTGCATCTCAGAAATGTATACTCAGTCAAAAAAGAAACTTCACACTCAAAATTTCTAAATATTTTCTTGAAACTTAATACAAGAGATATTATTATTATTATTAGGGGTAAATGCGTTGTCAAAGACATCATGACACACAGCAACTACGACGTGCACAAGCATGCAGCACGTGCGAGCATACATCAAGGTAAAAGCACGTTTCCTCGTGTTCCTAGTCACGTGACCTTATGAGACACGTGCAATTGAGCCCACGTTAGCACGGTAGAGTGACATCTCGGAAAAACAAGTTCATACAGTCAATTATCCGTTGATTTGCAATGCCACGACTGTCAAACATTCAACGTGAACGTGCCATTGGCATGCTGAATACGGGAACGTCGGTCACTGACGTTGCCAGGGTTATGGGATGCAGTCGACGGACTATCCATGATCTTCGGACACGTCTCCAACAAACTGGCACCACAGCAGACCGACCTTGTTCGGGTAGACCACGTGTGACGACACAAGCAGAAGACCGACAAATCGTCTTACGTCATTTGCGTAATCGATTTCTCACTGCAACGTCCACTAGGAATGAATTGTTTAGAGGTCGTGTGACTGCCCAAACCATACGTAATCGCCTCGCGCACTGCTCGTCTCCATGCACGTCGGCCATATCGTGGACCAATTTTAACCCAGTTACACCGACATCAACGGCTTCTCTGGGCACAACGACATCTGAGATGGACTCAGCGTGATTGGAATAGGGTCGTTTTTAGTGACGAATCCAGATTCACTTTGCACTTTGCTGATGGGAGAGTTAGAGTTTGGAGGAGACGCGGTGAACGCAACGCCCAGTGTTGTGTGCAGGAATTGGACCGTTTTGGGGGCGGTAGTGTTATGGTTTGGGGTGCCTTTAATGGTCCTGCCGCTTTCGACTGATGGTCGCTGAAGGAAACCTAACTGCTGCAGGATACAGAGCTTTTGCCATTCATGGCAGCTCATGGCCCAGGTCTGACATTCCAACACGATAATGCCAGACCTCATACGACCAATTTAACGCGGAATTTTCTGAGGAATGCTGGCATCAAATGTCATGGAGTGGCCCTCAAGGTCTCCCGACCTTCATCCCATAGAACATGTATGGGATGTGTTGGACAGAAGACTCCGTCAAGTAAGGAACCCTCCGCAGAATTTGCAGGAACTTGGTGCCATGTTGGTTCAATTATGGCGACGCATCCCCCAAGCTGTGTTCAGACGCATCATTCAATCCATGAGGAGACGTTGCGTCGCAGTTGTGAACGCTCATGGAGGGCATACGCGCGATTGACATGCTTTCATCAAGTTGCAACTTACCATTTTTACTCTCTTACATTTCCGTAGCATTTCCGGTGGAACTGGTTACATTATGAACATGATTTTTATGGTACACCGTCCTTAATGGGTACAGAATGGAATTAAATCATTATTTAAAACCAATTTTCTTGTATGTTCAACTTATCGACCTCCAAACGAGTGTGAAGTTTCTTTTGTGACAGAGTATATTTATATAGTTCTAATAAGATCAAGAATTGACTATGGAAGTATTGTTAATGGATCAGCAGCAAAATTGGTTTTAGCAAACTTGGATACTGTGCAAGCGAGGGCTCTAAGAGTGTGTATAGGAGCATTTAAAACATCACCAGTATGTGCACTCCAAGTTGAAGCAGGGCAAATGCCACTGGGGTTACGGCAGAAACATCTGGGAGCTAATTACTGGATTAACCAAATGCCCGGTATACACTGTGCGATTTTGGGCTGTTCCAGAGCAAAGATGACGGTCGTGAAAGAATCGTGGCAATATCTTTGGTCTTGCGTCCAAAACGGTTGTCCCACATGGCACTGTGAGAGAGGTTTAGAGACGACCGTTGTCATGGTCTTGCGACCAAAGATAGCCTGGGACGAAAGACTGACAGTGTCAGAAATTTGGGATAACCATCTCACAGTGTGACAGCACCTTATATCTACGTCCACTAACCAATCAATAGGAATGCAGCATCCTTCTTCTTCTTCTTCTGTAGGGTTTGAAGGCAATTGCCAAACCGTGTGGAGTAATGCTGCCAACTAGCTATAGAAGTAGTCTGGACGACGCAAGGTGTTGACGTTTTCCTGGTATGTTGACGTGCATCTTTGCCTGCGATTCAGTAGGTGTGATCACCGTTCGGTCTACATACATCAAACTTGGATGTCGTACCCAGGTTTACTAGATCAGTGTCGCACAGTGTGGTTTGCATTAAATGTAGAAGATTGCTGAAATCACACGGTGTGTAGCTGGCATAAGGAGGCATGTAGATAACCATCCAACAAAAATGTGTTCCAGACATGTTGGGAAAAGGAGAGGACAAAGAAAGACAATTATGGCTGGACTGGAGATCAAATAGCTAAAGATATGGGAGTGTATGATAAGGAGTTTGGAAAAGCTGTAGTATGGCCTCTCAGACCAGCCTGGCTTTTAGAATATCCATGCGTAGATCTGGTGTTACATGAGAGTAAGCACAGAAGTGAGGAGGCTGATTTGGCAAGAGCGTATCATAAGTATAGGGATCACAACTATCAAAACACTATGCAGATTTTCGTTGATGGATCAAAGGATCCAAAGTCAGATGCGACTGGATCTGCAGTTGTTGTGCCTAGTTACCAGGTGGAATTTAACAGGACATCAGATTATTTAAGTGTATTTGCTGATGAACTGTTTGCTATGTGGTTGGCACCAGAATGGCTTGAACAGGTTAGCTGCGCAAAGGTGTTAATATGCAGTGATTCCATGTCAGCACTTTAGAGTTTTATGATAGGTACAGCCAGAAGTCATGAGGATCTCCTCTTCAAAATATTGCTTTGCTACTCAAGAATGGTGAGGCAAGGTAGAACCATCATGTTCATGTGGGTACCAGCGCATGCAGGTATCTGGGGAAATGAAAGGGCGGATAAACTGGCATAAGAAACTGTCAGAAAAGAAACGGTGGAAAGCAATATTAAACTATCAAAATCAGAGGGGAAGAGCATAGTATGGAGAACAATAAATCAACAGTGGCAACAGTATTGGGATGGAGAAGTGAAAGGGAGATTTTTACATACAATTCAAAGTAATGTACAGTGCTGTGAAGAAGTATTTGCACCCTTCCTGATTTCTTATTTTTTGCATATTTGTCACACGTAAATATTTGAGATCATCAAAAAAATTTAATATGAGACAAAAATAACCCAAGTTAACACAAAACACAGTTTTTAAATGATGATTTCATTTATTGAGGGAAAAAAGCTATCCAAACCTACCTGGCCCTATGTGAAAAAGTAATTGCCCCTAAACCTAATAACTGGTTTGTGCCGCCCTCAGCGACAACAACTGCAATCAAGCATTTGCGATAACTGGCAATGAGTCTTTCACATCGCTTTGGAGGAATTTTGGCCCACTGTTTTTTGCAGAATTGTTTTAATTCAGCCACACTGGAGGGTTTTTGAGCATGGATGGCCTGTTTAAGGTCATGCCACAGCATCTCAATCAATTTTAAGTCCAGACTTTGACTAAGCAACTCTAAAACCTTAATTTTTTAAGCCATTCAGAAGTGGACTTGCTGGTGTGTTTCGGATCATTGTCCTGCTGCATAACCCAAGTGCGCTCGAGCTTGAGGTCATGCACTGATGGTCGGACATTCTCCTTTGGGATTTTCTGGTAGAGAGCAGAATTCATGGTTCCATCATGCAGCAAAGCAGCAAAGTAGCCCCAGACCATCACACTACCACCACCACGTTTCACTGTTGGTATGATGTTCTTTTTATGTAATGCTGTGTTAGTTTTACGTCAGATGTAATGGGACGCACACCTTCTAAAAAGTTCAACTTTTGTCTTGTCAGTCCACAGACTATTTTCCCAAAAGTCTTGGGGATCATCAAGATGTTTTTTTTGGCAAATGTGAGACGAGCCTTTGAGACCTTTTTGGTCAGCAGTGGTTTTTGCCTGGGAACTCTCCCATGGATGCCATTTTTGCCCTTATTGTTGAATCATGAACACTGACTTTAACTGAGGCAAGAGAGGCCTGCAGTTCTTCAGATGTTGTTCTGGGTTCTTTTTTTTATTTTTTGATTTTTTTAATAATTTTATTATTTTAAGCAGCAATATACAAGTTGTACAAAAATCAATATGCAAAGCCAAACTTAAACATATCCATACACGCACACATACATACACACACACACACACAGCCCGGGGGAGGAACATGAACAACCCAAAAAAAAGACCTTAAGGACAGATCAATAACAGAAAGTAATTAGAAAATATCACATTAAATCCATGGTTCATTGCCAAATACAATCCTTCAAAAACAGAAGTACATCACAACAAAATAAGAAAAATTAAAACCACACCACAAGACACATTATTAGAGTACGACAACCCCACTAGGCCCACCTCTGTCCAGGCGATCAAAATGACACTCCTATTACACATTGAGGGCACCAAGGGGAGTTAAGTGCCTAATTTTAGAAAAAAAAAGAAGCTATATTAGACATTTTTTTAAGGAATAAGTTATTTACAATTTTTATTTCTAAATCGTATCTTATGACATTACGGCCAAAATTTCAAATGTCCAGAACACTGACAAAAATTATTTGATCAAAAGACCAGAGGAAAAAAAAAGAAAAAGAAAAAAATATATAATACAGATGAACTCAGTGTAAATCGAGATATTGCAAAAAAGGACCCCAAGATTCTTCCCATTTATGCTGACAATTTAAATCATTAGTTCGAAGCTTCTCCATATGAATAACCGAAACAAGCTCATGGAACCAATTTTTGAAGCACAGAATAATTGGTGTCTTCCAGTTTTTAAGAATAAGGTTTGACATCTCAGAGAGGTCATCTGATATTGGCTTCTAACAGCATTTCCCTTTTTTCTTCATTGGATTTGTCTCCATGCTCACTCTCCAATACTGGCATGATTGTTTAGGCTTGCAAATTCTGCTCCCAAATGGGCCTGGTGATCATAGGTGCATTACTTTCATCTTATGTGTGCACAGTTTTATTGACAGCCAAAACATCTCCATTATGATGGCTTTTCTGCCTTCTAAACAACCATTGCATACAACCTGATTTCAGAATGTCTGTCCTGCAGTGGTTTGATTTTTAAAACCAGAGCCAACTGAAATATAGGACAGCATCTCAAAATGAGGGATGCAGGGTAAAAGCTTTGCAGTGGGGGAAGCCGGGCATGGTGAATCAAGGGACACAGTGAATCAGGGCATTTTTTTCAGAACTGACAAGGGGGAATACCAAAATGACATCAGGGTCAGTCCATATCTAAGCATCCAGACCCTCCCAGATGACCCCCTCAGAAATTTCTCAAAAAATTCATATGGGTACCTCTGGTGGACTTATGAAATAATACCAAGTATTAGACCAATATCCATAATAGTTTTGAAGTGATGGCCTGTCACAATTTTAAGTATTTTTTTTTTATTTTGACGAAATTGTGTTTCGTCCAACTTTGGGCTTCCACTGCTCCTCTATTATTTAACCTACAGATCAGATTTTTGGTTTCCTTCACCAACTTTTCCCCTAGAATCAGAATTTCTGGTCAGATTAGGTGTATCTACCTTGGTTGCTCCACAATAGGGCTCCAAATTTGGCCGAAAAGCCAAAAATCGCAAAAATTGCTGTACTTTTTAAATGCTACAGATCAGAAAGTTTAGGGAATTCAAGCTTGAAATTTTTTTTTTGTGACCACTCCTGATACCTCTCATGGGTAACTCACTTTAATCTTGTTTGTATCTTGGCCGGAATGAGAAGAAAAATTTTCTTTTTATTTTGCTCGTTTTTCATTTTACGGAAAAAATGGCAATTTTGAAGTCCATGGTTCACCATGTGTGCAATTGACCACATCCTTCAAATCTTTACCATAGATTGCTATAGTTGTCAACTTCATCTGACAAAAAAATTGGGATGGTGTTCAGCCTAGTTTATTTTATGTGAATTTTTCAATAGAGACACCTTATTGGCCATTTAAACGCACCATCGTACATCATAACATGCTATAGATTTGTTGAAAGTATGAATATTAAGTAATGTTCAGTTCATCATGATAAAACTTGAACAAATAATGAAATCTTGAGACAAGCATAAACTTGTTTCATCTTACATCATCATTAAATCTGCAATCTGAGGTAAGTGAAGTGTGATGACTTCATCCATAATTCGTCTGAACTCGTTTTGGTATTGCGTAATGATGACCAGTATAAAAGAGCTCCAATGATCAGATTATCATAATCACTCAAACCATGGAGGGTAAGAAGGATTTACCACAGTGTGACTTAGGCACCAAATTGGGTGATGAATGTCACAATACACGTATGGCAAGAAAAACTGGCTTCTTCAGAGTGGATACCTTAAGCAATGAGGATCAAGAATTGCTTGCCTGGAGATCTGGAGTTATGCTTGAGGAAATTGAGCAAATTTGTTTTCATCATGAGAAGATGTTTTTATCTCGGTTCATGAGTGAACAGCGTACATGTGCAGATCCAGGAAATATTCATACCAAACAGATTTCACGTAAGTGTAATTTCCATGTTTTGGTGTAGCAATTGTATAAGTTTATCTTGATTCCATTACAGATTTGCATAATGAGTGATTTTTAGTCCTCTAAGTTCCTGGCAGTGAATGTAAATTTGATAGTTCGCAATGTTAGCAAAAATTACATAATGAGATTAAAAGCAGCATTCTTATGGTCTCTAACAAAAACCACGTGAACCATTCCAATGTAGTAGTCGTACATGTAATCCATTGTTAAGCTTCAAATAAAACAATGATTTTGCTTGAAAAATTGTATTGAAGTTATTTTTTGCATGTATTTAGCTGTTTCAAAGAGCCTAGATGTGGCAAATGTGCTGAATTTGGCAATTGATGCTACACGATGCTGAATTTTCATCAATATCTGCTCGAAATAGGTAACATCATTCAAAAAATTGCAGTAAAAAAACTAGGCTGAACACCATCCCAATTTTTTTGTCAGATGAAGTTGACAACTATAGCAATCTATGGTAGAGATTTGAAGGATGTGGTCATTGCACACATGTTGAACCATGGACTTCAAAATTGCTATTTTTTTCCGTAAAATGAAAAACGAGCAAAATAAAAAAAAAAATTTCTTCTCATTCCTGCCAAGATACAAACAAGATTAAAGTGGATTACCCATGAGAGGTATCAGGAATGGTCACAAAAAAAATTTCAAGCTTGAATTCCCTAAACCTTCTGATCTGTAGCATTTAAAAAGTACAGCAATTTTTGCGATTTTTGGCTTTTCAACCAAATTTGGAGCCCTATTGTGGAGCAACCAAGGTAGATACACCTAATCTAACCAGAAATTCTGATTCTAGGGGAAAAGTTGGCCAGGGAGACCAAAAATCTGATCTGTAGGTCAAATAATAGAGGAGCAGTAGAAGCCCAAAGTTGGACGAAACACAATTTCGTCAAAATTTAAAAATAAAATACTTAAAATTGTGACAGGCCATCACTTCAAAACTATTAGGGATATTGGTCTAATACTTGGTATTATTTCATACGTCCACCAGAGGTACCTATATGAATTTTTTTTAGAAATTTCTGAGGGGGTGACCCAGGAATTTTCTGATTTTCTGGATGCCTTCACTTGGATTGACCCATCATCTCTTTTTGTGTTTGGCGACTCACCATCCAACAAAGCTCACTTGGTATCTTCAGGATCACTACTTACAAAATAACGAGGTAAAGCATGTTTTTAGGCATCAAAAGTAAATTTCTACAAATTCAGTTTGTTGGCGATATCCTGTAGACCACCCAGAAATATAAATCAAAACATGATGCAGTAGTCAGTGTGTTTATTTGTCATTACTGGATGGGTGTTTGCTTAGAACAAAAGCAGCATGGACCAGGAGAGGCAGTTTTGGTCTATGAGTGCACATGGGGCACAGTGAATCGGGGCAGAGTGAATGGAAAAGAGATTCACTCTGCCCCGACCATGTGATTCACTGTGCTCCTATGTGGTATTTGATCAGATATGAGGACCTGATTCCTTTTTAATGATAATTCTTTCAGAAGTAAGAAGTTCAGTGTGCTCACCCAGACTCATTGCAGATGTCACACCCATACAGTAATTTTGTTCATCTATAATGAGAAAGCCTGTGCAGCACCTTTAACAAGGTTTAGTGTTTAAATAAATTTGGTAAAATTAAATGAATGGAATTCACTTTATTCACTTTATTGAGAGTGATTCACTGTGCCCTGGAAACTGATCCACCCTACCCCGGCACCGGGGCACAGTGAATCACTTGGATCTTTTAAAAAAAATGTGTCTCACCAAAAACGTGACAGTAGTGGCCAGGATCTAATGCCTTGTGTATATACACAACACCCATCCCTTTATGCTCAGTACATAATGGTAGGCTTGCTTACAAACAGTATGAGAAAATCACCTAAATAATTTTTCCGATTCACTCCGCCCCAGCTTCCCCTGCAATGTAAAGTGGTCAGCTGGTCAGCCTCCACGTGGATCTTTGGGTGCAGACTAGTCCTGTGTTTAAAGGTGAGGATTCTGTCTCACCTAACTGACCTACAACAGCATGTTACGACCTCTTTCCGTGCACTTACCTGTTATTCATCGTCATAAGACTCTGAAACTGTCACTGCTCTCTGGTATCACTGGGTATTCTGGCTCATGCAGTGGAGGAAATAAGTATTGAATGCATCATCATTTTTCTGAGTAAATATATTTTTAATGGGGCTATTGACAGGAAATTTTCACCAGATGTCAGTAACAACCCAAGTAATCCACACATACAAAGAAATCAAAACAAATAAGTCCATAAATTAAATTATGTGTCATAAAGTAGAATGACACAGGGCAAACTTATTGAACATGCTCACTGAAATTCATTTAATACTTAGTAGAAAAGCTTTTGTTAGTAATGACGGCTTCAAGACGCCTCCTGTATGGCGAAATTAGTCACATGCAGTGCTCAGGTGTGATATTGGCCCATTCTTCTCCACAAACTGTCTTCAAATCTTGATGGTTCTGGGGGCCTCTTCTATGAACTCTGCTATCACTTTCCATAGATTTTAAATTGGATTCAAGTCAGGTGATTGACTGGGCCATTCTAGCAGCTTTATTTTCTTTCTCTGAAACCAATTGAGAGTTACCTTGGCTGTGTGTTTGGGATCACTGTCTTGCGGAAATGTCCACCCTCGTTTCATCTTCAGTATCCTAGCAGATGGAAGCAGATTCTTATCAAGAATGTCGTGGTACATTTCTCCATTCATCTGTCCTTCAATTATATGAAGCCTGCCAGTACCATATGCTGAAAAACAGCCCCGCACCATGATGTTCCCACCTCCATACTTTGCTGTTGGTTTAGTGTTTTGGGGGTGATGTGCAGTGCCATTTGTTCTCCAAACATGGTGTGTGCTTTATGACATCCAAAGAGTTCAGTTTTGATCTCATATGACCAGACTATATTCTCCTAGTATTTCATAGGCTTGTCCACATGTTGTGCAGCAAACTTCGAATGAGCTTCAACATGCTTTTTCTTCAGCAATGAAGTTTTGTGCGGTGAGCATGCATAGAGGCCATGGCGGTTGAGTGCATTATTTTTTGTTTTCTTTGAAACAACTGTACCTGCTAATTCCAGGTCTTTCTGAAGCTCTCCATAAGTGGTCCTTGGCTCTTGGACCACTCTTCTGATTATTCTTTTGACTCTTCTGTCAGAAATCTCGCAAGGAGCACCTGGTCCTGGCCCGTTTATGGTGAAATGATGTTCTTTCCACTTCCAGATTATGACCCCAATGGTGCTCCCTGGAACATTCAGGAGTTTAGAAATACGTCTGTGACCGATGCCACCAGTATGTTTTGCAACAATAAGGTTGCGAAGGTCTTGAGAGAGCTCTTTGCTTTTATCCATCATGAGATGCTTCTTGTCTGATACCTTGGTAATGAGAAACCTTTTTATAGGCCATCAATTAGGACTAAACCAGCTGATATTAATTTGCACTAATAGGGGGCAGGATTGCTTTCCAAATACTAACAGATTTCAGCTGGTTTCTTGGCTTTCCACACCTTTTTGCCCCTCCTTTTTTTCATGTGTTCAATACTTATTCCCTGTATCATTCCACTTTATTACACATAACTTAATTTATGGACTTATTTGTTTTGATTTCTTTGTATGTGTGGATTACTGGGGTTGTTACTGACATCTGGTGAAATTTTAATGTCAATAACCCCATTAGAAATATATTTACTGAGAAAAGTATTGACGCGTTCAATACTTATTTCCCCCACTGTACGTGTCCTTCATTTTCAGTGACAGCTTGAGCTTTGCTTACATTTATGGGGTACCCTGCTGGGAAACTCGTGTTTACCTTTGATCATTTGTGTGGGGAATAAACAATATGATGGCATATCCGGGTTGCCAAGTTGTATACTCTATTGTGTGACAATTGGCCACATCAGTCAAGTCCATAATACTTTTCCTACTTGAAGGAAACGTCTACTTTTAACCATAGTCTTCAATATATTATATATTCTGACTTGTATTTAAAAAATCATGGACAACCACTGTCACAACTCTCGTGCAGCCTGGGTGTCTCTTAGAAGTATTGTCTCCGTTATTGGTTTATCATGTTGTGTGCCTCCCCCTTCCAGGTGTAATTCATTTGTATGCCCCACTCCCTTGCGCTCCCATGGTGTACATCAGTGGTTCCCAACCCAGTCCTCAAGGACCCCCTGCCCTGCAGGTTTTTGCTCCAGCTCTACTCTTTCACACCTGATCCATTTAAGGGCTTCATGCTGATTGGTTGAAAAAAATCTACCTGAACAGGGTGTGCATGAAGGTGCATTGGGGCTTAAATGGATAAGGTGTGCAGAAATAAAGCTGCAAAAACCTGCAGGACAGGGGGTCCTTGAGGACTGGGTTGGGAACCACTGGTGTACATAACCTTACCTTGTGTCTACCAGAGCTGCTGGATTGTCGCTTGCTATAAGCCCTTGAACAACAAGTCAGTTTTTTCCTCTTCTTTAAGAGTTTATCATTCTCAGAAATTATTGTAACCTTTGTATTAGTGAAATATAGAAGTACTCTTCTGTACTAATAAGAACAAACTCCCAAGTCTTATTCTCGGTCTCCAGGATTAAGACACCATTACTGATAACTTGCCTCTCCAGTTTGTTCCGTTGCCCAGTTAATTAGGAACACCTCCCAAACCTTCATTGGTCTCCAGGGTTGGGACTGCATTCCTGCTTAACCCTGCCATCTGACAGATCTACTCTGGCAAGGGTAAGCACCTCCTGGCTTCTGCCCTGGCATGACACTGGCCGAGTGTGGACACGTCTCTTGCCCTTACCCATTATACTGAATGAACTGAACAGTGCTGTTGCTACACTGGCCTTCGGCTCTTCATGCCATTACCGTATTCCTATCGATAAACCTCGTCATTGGACTGTACTCTGACTCTACGTCTGGTTCCTTGTCTGGATCATAATGCACCACGAACTGACCAAATAAAACACTTTGAGAGCAAAGTATTAGCTTGTTGTTTAGGTATGCCTATTATTGTTCTTCAGTTTAGTGTACTCCAAAGCCGAATCCTCAAGACTGGCCCGGTGTTAGTGCTTCCGTTTTATTCCAAGCCAGTGAGAGTACATAAGTTTGTGCACGTTTTGGTTCTGCATATGAAATTGAAGGCCGTTTTGCAAACCATAGGCCTCCAGATTTTTTGGGGTTTTATCTTTACCCTTGTTCTTCCCATGTCATGTTAGCCTATTGATTGATTTTATTACCACGCCTGAAGGCGGAGGGGTATTGCTTTCGATAGAATTTCTTTGTCAGAGTTAATCAGTGTGTTTTTCTGCATGTCTGTCAGCAGTCTAGCACAAAAACAATTTGATCAAATTGCTCCAAATTTTTTAAAGAAAGGTGTGCAATGGTCCAGGGATCACCTGATTAAAATTTGCACCTATTTTTCTCGAGGTCAAGATCAAGGTCACTGAAACACCGAGCAGGGTATGTTATGCCTGACACCATTTATTATTACTGTGATTTATTCTGGGAACATTGCTTTTTGACTTTCTGCTGCATTGCCTTAAAGACTGACTGTCATTAATTTTGGGTAATTTACTAAATTAACAAAATGTTTAATTGAAAATTAGTTACACTCATTCTTGGGCCTATTATTCTGATAACTATAATAATAATAATAATAATAATAATGCAATTCAGGACTTCGTCTTGGGGCCCCCTTGAATGCTTTTTTTCTTCCCCAGCACAACTGCAATCCCAGGATTTTTACTAGCTATTAATTTTTATTAATTATACTGGTCTTAATTAGACACTTTTAGAGGGGTTGTTTGACCTTTCATGCCAAGTTATGTCAGATAACCATGCATGCCAGGAAGAATACCAATTCCATTTTCGCACTGTTATACAACAGGAAGACAAAATGACAGATAATTAAAATCCTATGATTGCAACTGTGGTTGGAACAAAAACCAGTATACACAGGGGAGGGCCATTAAGGTCCACAGATCTAAACCATACAATAGCATCTATGCAGAGGATTTCAATTAATATGAATGCTAATTGTACGCATAATATGTCCGCTTAAAAAGAAGTAAAACCAGCAGCACTTTGCTCGGTCTGTGGATTCTACTAACAGGGGCCAACCAGTTGGTGCCTAAATTGTAAATACATTAGTAAGTAGGGAAACATTAAAGTACAGTATATGACAGCATATGCCCATTACCAAAAGAACCATAGCAGCAAATACAAATGGCAAGGGACAGATGGATACTTGGCGGGATATTTACACATGAACACAGAATTACAGCTGTAAATATGAGCACAGAATTGTATCTATCTATATGTCAACTAATCTTTACACAATATCTTGTAAAGGTCACAAAAAAGGTGCTTATGGTGAGTCCGACATTCGGAAACCA
Organism: Gymnothorax javanicus; assembly: GCA_029692085.1. Taxonomy (NCBI): domain Eukaryota; kingdom Metazoa; phylum Chordata; class Actinopteri; order Anguilliformes; family Muraenidae; genus Gymnothorax; species Gymnothorax javanicus. The sequence goes on along the minus strand of CM056195.1, from coordinate 22,456,760 downwards.
TTCTTATCCAAGGCTAACAGACCAAATACATAACATGGTGTATTGAACTCAAAATCTGGATCAATGACCAATGTAGAAGGAATATGACCTGATGAGTCATCTAACAGGTAACAGACAAACAATATGAAACCATTATAAAACCAGAGGCACTCCGAGAGTGCAAACCTCCACCAAGGCTGTGGCAATAGGATTTCAAGGTGGCTGGTGGCGGCCATATTGTTCAACCGATCACGGTCAAAATCAATAGGGTCCATCCCTGATGTAATAGCAACCCACCCACAAAATTTCAGATGTCCGTTTATTACTTTTTGAGTTTCTTGTTCACAAACAAACAGACAAACAAACAAATGGCACCAATCACATAACCTCCTGCCAACTTCGTTTGGCGGAGGTAACAATGAAACAATACCAGAGGCTACGCCATATATCTGTTCTTTTGGTCACAGAACATGTTCTGGATCACTTCCAAAATTAAATCAACTCTTCCTTTGACTACCACCTATCATCCTGCCAAATTTCATGCCAAAGTGATCATAATCTTTTGAGTTGTCCGGTCAGAAATATCACACAGACTCGCGTTAGACAGATACACTTTAATTCTTCTGATCCAGAATCCAAAATATATTCCAGATCGCTTCCAAAATTGAATCAATTCATCCTGGGACTACCACCCATCATCTGGTGCGGATTACTGCACAGGCTGACCTAGGCTGCAGCCTAGGGGCCTTACGTGTGCATGGGCCCTGGATTGGCCAGACTGTTTTTAATTATTTTAAATTAACCTAAGCAGAAATGCAAAAAAAAAAAAAAAAAAAATGACCCTATTGGCCCATAAAACGAATATACTGTTGATTGGATAGACGTGATGTCTCATCCATCCAATCAGCTGCAGTGGACATCATCCTGCCAAATTTTGTGCCAAACTGGTCGTAACCTTTAAAGTCATTAACTAAGAGACAGACAGACTGACAAACAGACAGACAGAGAGAGGGGGGTGAAAACCCAACCACCGTGGCGGAGGGTATGAAACCATTTAAGAAGACCAGGTGTACCCTGTGGTGCTAACACTGTTCCTTCATGATGTCCCTGAGTTACATCATCGTAATATTCCTATGCACACAGGTAAAAACATTGAATAATGGTTGGATGAGCAGGAGGATGAAGTCAAATGCCTTCCTTGGCCTACTCAAGCACCAGTTCTAAGTATAATTGCCCCTTTATGGATGACCTCAGTCATCCCTCAAATAACTAGAAGCTGTGTTTTGTGATAATTGGGTGAATATCAGTAAACTCAGGTCAAAACTGAATAATAACATTCATAGATGGGTTTCAAAGGCAAAAGAGGTTCTACTGAAAATTAGCCAGAAGACTAGTCTCTTCAGGCTATTCCTTTCTAATGCTACAAAATTTTTTGATTGCTGCTTTAACAGTATAGAGCACTGTCTGCTAGCATTGTATTATTGATGTGCAGGTTATCTACAGGGTGCAAGTTCTATCCATGTGACCACTTCTGGCATTTAAAGTGTTAATTCCCTCTAAGGTTATCAGCACTTTGTTCTTGATTAATGTGACTTTGTGTCTTGCATCAGCCTAAATTTCAAGGCATGACTCTCATATGCACATATGGATTCACAAAATAATACCAGTCGTCACAATACACACTGATGAGCCAAGGCATTGTCGTTGGTCTTTTGCGTATTCCCAAAACACCAAAGTCAAATTGACATTGATATGAATTCCCACACCTAACATTTCCCTGCAGAACATTTGCCAGAGCATTACATTCCCTCCACCAGCTTGTCCTCTTCCATCAGTGCATCCTGGTGTCCCCTCTTACCCACATACATGGTGCACATGTCCCCAGCCAATGGGCATGATATAGTAAAATGAAAAAAAAACAGGACATACTGGACCAGGCAACCTTCACCCATTGCTCCAAAGTCCTCTTCCGATGCTTGCATGTCCGTTGCAGGTACTTTTAACACTGGATATAGGTTAGAATATGCACTCTAACAAGTCTGTGACAGTATCTCATGCACTTTCCTCCTGTAACCTTCATTAAACTTTTCTGTGACTTGTGCCACAGTAGCCCTCCTGTTTGTTCAGACTGGACAGAATAGCTTTTGTTTCCCTGGGGAGACTATTAGCCGAGGGCACCAAAACCCCTATTGCCAGATCACGGTTTGTCCCTCCTTAAATCACTTTCAGTAGGTACTCACTGCTGGTAACTGGGAGCAACGCATAAGCCTTACAGCTTCAGAGATGCTCTGACCCAGCTGTCAGGCCGTAACAATCTGGCTGCTGGCAAAATTGCTCAGGTCTTCTTCCTCCCGCGTCCAACATATCAACAAGAACCAGCGGTTTGCTCACCGTCTTTGACGTGCCTTTGTTACAAGATAATATATGCTATTCCTCAATCTGTGATTGGTCATAATATTTTGGCTCAATGATGTAACAGGCTCAAGGACACAAGTTTAAGATTCCTGCAGCTAGAGACAACGCACCCTCATTATAAAAAGTAATCTTTCAATTTTCTATTGAATAATGTTCCAGTCATGATGGTGAAAAGGTGGGTTACTCCACAGAACAAATTGCACAGTTGACATTAAACTTGATTACTAATGGACCATTGCCTTCTCGGTGGCAACATTCTTCTAAGAGTTCTCCACATCGAGGCCTTAGAATTACAGGGTTCTAACTAACATTTACAAAGTTTGGAGGAATTTGCTTGCAAAGTTTGGCCGCTCAGTGAACAATTGGGGAACTGGAACTTCGTAATTCTGATCTGAACCCAATTTAACAAATAAATTGAATATTCATACTTAATCATTATATAGAACTATTTATTATCAATTATGTGCAATAATTAACTCAACTTCGACCAAAATGTCAGTTAGAACCGGAACCCTGTAATTCTACGGTCGCGACAAGTCGTGGAGGTTTAGAAATGTTGATGTGCGAGAGCGCATCTGTCCAACAGGCCAGCATTTAAGTGAGAGGGGATAATAAATATTTATATGTGGATCATGCGCTCGGAAGGGAGAGACTTCTGCGTCCCGAAACTTAAAAAAAAAATCAAATCAACGACTATCGCTTTATTCCAAACATACTTATGCCGGACATGATGTGAAAGCCCACCCATTGTGAAAAGATGAAGTGCCATCCAACCAGCACAGGTTCTGGAAGTCAGAGCCAATCATATAGCTACTTAAGTTTCCTCAAGTTACAGGCACTCCCATTCATTTCAAGGACTGCGGCGCTTAAAGGGACGTCACTCTCTACATAGTTTCCTTTTCAAGATACCTTTGTTTGATCTGCGTATCTACGAGAATTAGCCAAATATTCAGGTCGTTCTTGTGGGGCTTGGTACTGCAGAGAATGGCAGGTAAGAAGATTATAAAGCGACACCAATGCACTAGACGAATCGATCATGCTTAGGTTAAAACGAATTAAGACGTGTAAAGAAACAAAAACTTTCACTTTCGTTATTCGTCAGAATAGTCTAAGTCAATTCTGAATTACAACACAGGCTTAGGCTACACCCAAAATATGCCAAATACGGTACTGTTCAATACAGGGCTGCGTCCGAATCGTCTTCTTTGCTTAAGAAAGGTCCTAACTCCAAAAATATGATCCGGAAATAATTACGTGGCTGGCATGATAAGTGTATTCGAATTTTTTAAGGCTGCGTCCGAATTGTAAAAAAAAAAACGTCCTATCCACTAATTCCTAACCACTTTTCTTTAACCTCTGTGGAAAATGTCGTAAGGCAAAGGAAAGGTGTAAAAGGGAATTTCTAACGGGTTAGGAAGTCAACCGCGCTAATTAGAGAATCCTAATGCACTTACACTAGGCAACATGATCATAAGTCCCCTGCCCATCATAAACGATTCTTTACGCGATTGGCCGGATGAATGTACGCTGCTGCTGCGCAGAATTGTGGGACAGCGTTATCTCCTTTCTTTTCGAAAAGGATGCTTCTGTGTACCCTTTGTTAAAGGAGGTAAATTAGGAAGCACTGAGACACCTTCCCTCAACATTAGAAGAATTTGAATGCACTTATCATGGCTGCCACGTAATTATTTCCGGATCATTTTCAATGAGTTAGAAACTTTCCTAGGCAAAGAACACTATTCAGACGCAGCCTAAATGTTAAGGAAAGTGTCTCAGTGCTTCCTAATTTACCTCCTTCAGCATAGGGCACACAGAACCATCCTTTTCGAAAAGAAAGGAGATAATGCTATCCCACAATTCGGCGCAGCAGCAATATTTTAAGCGGCGACCACTCATCCGACCAATCGCGTAAAGAAACGTATATGATGGGCGGGGGATTCATGATCATGTTGCCTAGTGTAAGTGCATTCGGATTCTCTAATTAGTGCGGTTGTCTCCCTAAGCCGTTAGGAATCCCCTTTTGCACCTTCCTTTTACCTTATGACGTTTTCCACAGAGGTTAAAGAAAAGTGGTTAGGAATTAGTGGATAGGCCGTAATTTTTTGACTATTCGGACGCAGCCCAGATCCTTACTGTCAAGGCAGTGGCTATGGGTATGGACCCATGTCTTTGGCCTGCATTCTAAAGGTACTGCAGCCGTATCATTAGCCTCTTGATCACAGGCTAAAGGTACGGGCGGGTCCGTATGACTACCGATGGCCCTTGTTAAACATACGGATGGTATTTCCTATTGAATTTGCCATGTGTCAACCGAACCACACAAAACTTGCTAAATTTCATTGTAACTTGAAATATAATCAAGTTATTTCACCGTATGTATCTTTATATAGATCTAACAATTGTTATAAAGCTAGCACTTCTCAGCAACAGAATCTGGCAAAAAAATATATTATTTATATTCCAGACTTTTTGTTTCTTTATTCATTTTATAGGCCTAATCTTGACTAGATCTGCATTAGAACTTTAGCTTCCCGAACTTTTCTTTCTTTCTTATAAATTGTAGAGAAAAAATTTATATTTTGCTCTCATGCCTAGAAGCAGCCAATGGACAGAAAGCAGGGAGGGCGCAAAACATGTCTTTATACCGCTAATTAGTCTTGGTCCGTTTTCAATCGTTTTCCTTGATTAAATTTAGCCAACTTTAATTCTCCTCTCTCAGGTGTCGCCAGTTCTCTTCGTTAAAGGTCCCCTATTGCAGTATCTCACCAAAGTGAGTCCACCCCTCAAATTTCGACAATTAATTATATCTTTTTACGGGCAACATTACAGAAATGAAACCTGAATATATTCTACAGTAGTCATTGTACAATATGTGTAGCTGTGTAGATTTACTGCACTGTCCAAATAACTGAACAAACAGTCGCTATTATCAAAATGGGTGGCAACAAAAGTGAGTACACCTCACCGTCAACATGCCAAATTGTGTCCATATTTAGTGTGACCACCATTGTCGTCCAGCACTGCCTTGATTCTCCTAGGCATGGAATTCACCAGAGCTGCACAGGTTGTTGCTGGGATCCTCCTCCACTCCTCCATGACAACATCATGGAGCTGGTGGATGTTGGACACCTGCTGCTCCTCCACCTTCCTCTTGAGGACGCCCCACAGGTGCTCAATGGGATTCAGGTCTGGAGACATACTTGGCCACTCCATCACCTTCTCCTTCAGCTTCTTCAGGAAGGCAGTTGTCATCTCGGAGGTGTGTTTGGGGTCTTAATCATGTTGGAAACTGCCGTTTCTGAATGGAGGGCATCATGTTCTGCTTCAGAACGTCACAGTACATAATGGAATCCATCAATGAAGCGCAGCTCCCCAGGACCAGAAGCGCTCATGCAGCCCCAGACCATGATGCTGCCACCACCATGTTTGACTTTTTTTTGGCTATTTGCGCTTGAGCTTATCAGATATAAACTCTTGAGCATATGCTTCTCAAGCTCAGGTTAGGGCGCACGCCATTTGTAGAATAGACACTTGCTAGGGGGAGGTGCGCGGTTCTCAACAGCTTTGTTTACTACCAAACAAATTTAATTTCCGTTTGCACCATAGTGGTTGCAGATTCCCATTTGTGATGTCTGAGCATTGCGCTAATTCCATGACTCTGTCTCTCATTCGCGTTTGAACGAAAGCGCACGGATTTTAAATCCACAGAAAACCCGTAGTTAAGTTAGCTTGTTTGCAAACAAACTATATATATAGCTTGTTTATAAACAAACTATATATATATATTTAATTGAATGACTAACCCCTCTTTCTGCGGCGCACTCTGTCTCCATGTTGTCGCTGAGGTGGAGGGAGAGGGGGGAGGGCTTGTGGTCACAGAGCGAGGGAGGTGGAGCAGAAAGGTTGTGTGTGTGAGACAGGGACACTGAAAGGGAGAGGAGAAATAGGTGCGAACTTGCGGCCCATGTATTGTCATTTTAACGCAAAATGAACCATATCGATACAAACGATATTGTCCCGTGTTATATCTTGTTTAGAAATATATCGATATAGATTAAAATACTGAGATACCGCCCAGCCTTAGTCTGCTCTGCAGGATATGACAAAAGTGTCATGGTTTAGGTTGTGTGTGTGTGTGTGTGTGTGTGTTAAGGACTTTCTCTGTGGCTCTCGTCCCGGGACGACATCGAATTGTGTCATTAGATTCGTTAGTCTGTACGGCAGTTAGAATTGATAATCCTTTCCGCAAACGTAATAGAGAGAAACAAAAACGGCACTGGCTCCAATAAGCAAAAGTTTGAACTCTAGTCCCAGCCTGCACACAGTCCCAGCTCCGCCCACAGAATTTCCTACCCTTAGTGAGTCTATGCAGGTAGATGGATCATATGACAGCCAGGCTCGCAATCCTGAGCGTCGGCTGATAATTTGTTATAATTGCAGAAAACCGGGACATATCCGACCATTTTGCCCTGAGCATAAGGGGAAACGGGAAGTCTCTCTGGCGGTATGGGGGGCGCTAGAGGGACAGACTCAATCTGCCTTTTGCACGTTTATTTCTAGGGACTTGATTGTGGGGAAGCAGAGAATATTTGTGGTGTCTTTTCTGGACTCAGGGGCCGTGGATTGTTTTATGGATGCAGGGTGGGCTAGAGAACATTCCATACCCATCCGCTCTCTCTCGCATTCTCGCACAGTCAAAGCTTTGGAAGGTCGCCCGTTGGGCTTATAACCGAGGTCATTGAATTTTGGACGATGTTTATCCCGTTTGGCGGTCATTCGGAAAGAGTTCGGTTTTTTCTTATCAACTCCCCGGCTTTTCCTGTGGTGTTAGGACATTCCTGGTTGGTCGAACATAAGCCACATATTTTTTGGGGCAGTGAAAATAAGCCTATCATCCAGTGGGGCTCTAATTGTAAGGCTCACTGTAGTGAGATGTTGGCATGTCGTCCTGGACGTCAACCTATGGGGGAGGCTGACGCCTGGAGTGATGATGAGGAGGTTGTCTCACCTAACACACCTGATTTAGAAAGTGGGGAGGAAGACGGGTTGGAGTGGGACCCTCAATTTGACTGATGGCAGCCAGAGGAGGATTTCGATTAGGAGGATTTTTCCGACTCGGAGTCAGTTATTGAGACGTCGGGTTCCGAACGGGGTTGGAGCTTGGGGGCTGCTCTGAACTTTTGTTTACCTCCCAACGTTCCCAATGACTATGCTAATCTCATGGAGGTTTTTAGCAAGCAACGGGCCTCGTCTTTGCCTCCCCATCACAAGTACGATTGTGAGATCAATCTTTACCCTGGGACCACTCCTCCCAGGGGTTCGTTATACTCGCTGTCAGGGCCGGAGTGCAAGGCTATGCAAGAGTATATTCAGGAGGCTCTGGCTAATGGATTTATTTGGCCTTCCACGTCTCCTGCTGGAGCGGGGTTCTTTTTTGTGGGGAAAAAGGATGGCGGTTTGCGGCTCCGTATTGATTACAGAGGCCTAAATAATATCACTATTAAGAACCGATACCCTCTTCCCTTGATGAACTCTGCGTTTGAGCACCTGCAGGAGGCGTTGTTTTTCGCCAAACTAGACCTCCTTAACGCATATAATTTGGTCCGGATCCGGGAGGGGGACGAGTGGAAAACGGTATTTAATACCCATGACGGGTACTACGAGTATTTGGTTATGCCGTTCGGTTTGGTTAACGCCCCCTTTGTGTTCCAGGCACTTGTCAACGACGTCCTCTGAGAGATGTTGGAGAAATTTGTCTTTGTCTACCTTGACGATATTCTGATTTTTTCTTCAACTCTCTTGGAGCATAAACAACACGTCCGACAAGTGCTTGCGGCCCTCCTTAAAGCCAAACTTTTTGTCAAGGCTGAAAAATGCTTTTTTTTCAAGCCAAGACAGTGTCGTTCCTTGATTTCATTGTAGCGGCAGGGTCGGTCCATATGGACCCTGACAAAGTGGCAGCGGTCAGGAATTGGCCCGTTCCTCAGAATGTAATGGAGGTACAGCATTTTTTAGGCTTTACTAATTTTTATAGGAGGTTCATCCACAATTTTAGCGCTGTGGCTGCTCCGATCATTGCGCTTACCAGGAAGGATGCCTCCTCATCGTTCTCTTGGACCCCAGCAGCTGAGGCTGCTTTTCAGGAGTTGAAGAGACGATTTAGCTGTAGGCCTATCCTTGTTATGCCCGACCCCTCCCTCCCGTTTATGGTGGAGGTGGACGCTTTAGAGGTCGGAGTGGGTGCCATTTTGTCCCAGTGCTCTCCTTGGGACAATGAATTGCATCCCTGTGCCTACCTCTCCCAGTCGTTGTCTGCGGCTGAGCGGAATTACAGCATTGGTGATCGGGAGTTGTTGGCAGTTAAGTTAGCGTTGGAAGAGTGGCGCCACTGGTTGGAGGGGGCTGAACACCTGTTTGTGGTCTGGACCAATCACAAAAACCTCCAGTACATCCAGCAGACTGTGAGGCGTAATTAACGGCAGGCACTGTGGGCGTTATTTTTCAATCGCTTTAACTTTACGTTGACTTGTTGCCCCAGTTCTAAAAACATCAAGCCTGATGCTTTGTCGCGAATTTACGACCATTCGGGCCGCGATCCTATTCCTGAGCCTATAATTCTGTCAGCTCAGATTGTGGCTCCTGTACTGTGGAATGTTGAGTCTGTGGTACGGGAGGCCTTGCAGTCCGATTCTGGTCCGGATGGGGAGCCGCCTGGTTGTTTGTTTGTCCCTGTTGCGGCTCTTTCTCAAGTTCTCCAGTGGGGTTATTCTTCCCGCTTGGCTGGTCATCCCGGGTTTCACCAGACCAAGCAGTTTTTAGCCCGATGCTTTTGGTGGCCCGGTATGGAAAAGGACATCTGGGAGTTTGTGGCGGCCTGTGGTGTTTCTGCACAGAACAAGGGTTCTCATCTCCTCCCCTCTGGTCTGTTGCAGCCGTTGCCCGTCCCCAAGCATCCTTGGAGCCACATTGCGTTAGACTTTGTGTCAGGTCTGTCGGCTTCGGAAGGCAACACGGTTATTTTGGTTGTGGTCGATCGCTTTTCCAAGGTCGCCCACTTTATCGCCCTTCCTAAGCTGCCCTTGGCGTGGGAGACGGCCCTCCTTGTTGTGGACCATGTGATCCGGGTGCATGGTGCCTCAGGATGTGGTCTCCGACCATGGTCCGCAGTTTACGGCTAAATTCTGGCATGCATTTTGCAACCAGCTGGGGGCCTCCATGAGCCTTTTGTCTGGTTTTCACCTGAAACCAATGGGCTGACAGAGAGAATTAACCAATCACTGGAAAATACACTGCGGTGCCTAGCGGCCCATAACCCTACTTCGTTCAATCGTTTTTTGGCGTGGGCTGAATACTCCCACAATTCGTTTTGCAACTCCTCCACAGGCCTTTCCCTGTTTGAGGCACAGCTGGGTTATCAGCCGCCGCTTTTTCCTCAGGCTGAGAGGAATTCGGAGATTCCCTCAGTTAATTGTTTTATTCAGCGTTGTCGGGCGGTCTGGGCCAGGGTTCGGTTGTCTCTGTTACGCTTGGTGTGGAAATAGAAGACCGCCACCGATAGGGGGTGCCGTTTGGCGCCATCATATCGGGTTGGCCAGAGGGTTTGGCTTTCCACTCGGGACCTTCCTCTGAGGGTGGAGTCACGGAAGTTGGCTCCCCGTTTCATTGGCCCTTTCAAAATCGTGCGGAAGATCAACCCTGTCACCGTCTGGTTGCAGCTCCCTAGATCCTTGCGCATTCACCCCACTTTTCACGTTTCTTGGCTTAAACCGGTTAGCACTACCGTCCTGGCACCGGTCGATAAACCGCCGCCGCCGCCGCAGATGATTGAGGGGGGGCTGGCTTACACCGTGCGTCGCATCCTAGCCGAGAGGCGTGTTGGTCGCGGAGTCCAGTTCTTAGTGGATTGGGAGGGATATGGACCTGAGGACCGGTGCTGGGTTCCTTCCCGGGATATCCTGGATCCCACCCTGATCTCAGAGTTCTGTGCACAAGGTTCTTTGGGAAGGTCTGGAGCTGTTCCTTGGGGGGGGGTCCTGTCATGGTTTAGGTTATGTGTGTGTGTGTTAAGGACTTTCTCTGTGGCTCTTGTCCCAGGACGACATCAAATTGCGTTACAATCGGATTCTTTACCCAGCTGGCTGATTGGACTTGGGCGGCGCCTCTCCTGGACTCCATATAAGACGGAGGTCCACCACGCCTCCTTTGCTTTACTTCAGCCAGAAGATATTTCTAGTTACGGATTTTGCGAACTTCTTCGCGGTGATATTTTGGAGATATTATTAGTAGGGAGATTTCCTTTTTATTCCTTCCCTCGTTCTTGTCAGGTCGGCACCAATTAAGGTGCTTTTGTATTCTCTTTTCTTTTTTTGTTGCTGTTACTGCACCGCTGCATGCGGCTTTGGTTCTTTGTTTCTGCCAGTTTCCCCCTCTCGCTCTGCTTCTGGGTTCTGATTGTTAAGTTTGTATTTTTGGGAAGCGTGAGAGTTAATTTGCTGCCTGTCATCTATTTCGCCTTTTGGTGATTTTACGTGCTTGTTATTGCCAATGGAAATTGTTGGACAGCGTGTTAATCGAGAACAGTGATTTAAATTGGGTCAATAACCATCCGTTTCAAGGGATGTTTTCCTCCTCTCTGAGGAATCTAGCTGTTCTCAGTATTGAGAAAGATCGTGTAAAAGCACTAGATTTGGATATGTTTGTGAGATGTTTTGCTGCACAGCACAACAATCGTCGTCTTAAACTCTCATAAGAGAGATGGCTGATATCAGTCCTGGACTGAAACTTAAGTACTTTTACTGTACTTATTTTGAGGTACTTTTATTTCATTTATGCCTAAATATTGTCTTTGTTTTATATTTCTACTCTACTTCAACTTAGAAGGCATAATAATACAATAAATAAAAAGTGTTTTCGTGGATCTTTTGTCGACTCCATTTACACACGTATGGGGATTTCCACACACCGCACTGAGGACGTTCCATGCCGCCCTCTCTAGACCTCTTGCCACCCCTTTGCCACCCCATGTAAAATTTTTCTAGATCTGCCACTGAGCCAAAACATTAAAACTACTTACAGAGACAGCAAATAATGTTAATTATCTCATTTCAATGGCACATCAAGGTCTGCAGACAGATCTTGGATGGTACGCGAACAGTCGGTTCTCGTATTCAACGTGTTGGATGTTTGAGAAATGGGAACTAAACGACTTTGACCAGGACCAAATTGTTATGGCCTGACGAGTGGGTTAGAGCATCTTCGAAGTGGCAAGACTTAGGGGGTGCTCCCTGTCAGCAGATGTGAATTCCTACTGACAGTGGTCCAAGGGGGGACAAACCAGGAACCGGAGACCAGGATTTGGTTGCCCATGGCTCCTCAATGCACGAGGGCTTTGAAGGCTATCCCATCTGGTCCAAACCTACAGTGACACAAGTCACTGAGAATTTCAATAATATTTAGACGAGGAATGTGTCACAACACACAGTGCATCATACCCTGCTGCTTATTGCACTTATTAGCTTGTAGACCTGGCAAAGTGCTCACTATATCCCTGGTCCACCTCTTAAATCCCCCCCAACGGGCACCTGAGCCTCAGAACTGGACCTTGGACCAGTTGAAGAAGGCCGCCTGGTCCAGTGAGTCCCATTTTCTTTTAGGTCATGTGCTTTGGCTGGGTACGTGAGCACCATTTACCTGGGAAGAGGTAGCATCAGGATGCACTGTGGGAGAAGACAAGCTGGTGAAGGGGGTTTGATGTTCTGCTGAGAAACCCTGAGTTTGGGAATTCAAGTGACGTCAGTTTGATGGGGCTGTTTTGGCAGCACAAGTGGGACCTTCGCTATATTAGGCAGGTTGTTTTAATCTTGAGACTGATGTTTTCTTCTTCTTCATGTTCGAACAGATAAACAGCTATTCAACGCAAGGAAGGCGATTGTGGAGGGATTATCGAAGGATATCATTGTGCAGTTGCTGGATGGCCTTCTGGGAGAGAAAGTTCTGAACGATGGAGAAAAGGATGCTGTGATTGAGGGGAATAATACCACAGCGGATAAAGCGCGTTGCGTTATAGACAAAGTGCGAAAGAAAGGCCCCAAAGCAAGTGAGAAATTTTTCTATTGGCTGAAGGAAGTAGACCCTGCTCTGTGCGATCAGCTGAATCTGCCCACGTACTCCTTGTCTGAACCATCTGGTGAGTGTGTGCTGCATTATTCCTTTTGAATTTGATAGTGTAGCAAACGGTGCTTCCACAGTTTTGACGACATAAGCTTAACCCTCCTATTATGTTCAAAGTAATAAACCATTTTTGGTTTGAGGTCACTTTGATCCCTGCAATGAAAAACTACATAAGATGTTTGTGTCTGAAAGTGTTACTCAATCTCCTCTCAGTTCATTTATGCCTTTGTTCTGACCATTTTAATAGCCACGTAAATAAAACACGACTCTCCCATCCTCCCCTGATACATTAAGCATCGATTTTACATGATTAAGGCAAAATGAATGACACCAAATGAATGAATGAGAAATTAATTTGAACATGCCCCTAGTCTTAGGCAACACTACAAAGATGAGATCAAAATGATGGTTTTATGTAGTAATTGATCCTGGGGTAAAAATGACACAAACAACACTGATGCTTACATGTGTACAGAAATTTTTTTTTTTTGAGTTAAATTCATGTTTTACCTGCAGAGTTAGGAAAAAATCTAGCTGAAAAAAGGATGATGACTATGTTTGAAGAGACTGAACACTGAGTTGGGTCAAACTGACCTGGGACATAATAGGAGGGTTAAATACACTTCAAATCAATAATCAAAGGACTCGCTTAAAATTGTGCATCAGTAATGTCATAAAGGTCAAACAACATATACTATTTATTATTATTATTATTGTTATTATTTTTATTATTGGGTTAATTTTGCAATTAATGCCTCACCCTTAATCAAGAATATTTTCCAATTATTTGGCTTAGCTGTAGTGCTACATTTTGGGGTAGGGCTTGGGTTAGAGTAAAGAGGTGAACAAATTGTAAAATTGCTCATTATTATTATTACTGTTGTTATGAGCAATCTCATTGCCCATTGATTATGCCCTGTACTGAATTCCTCTTACAGTTTTTGGCAATCACAATTGCGCAGAAAACATTAACAGTTATAAATGTGTTAGCTGATAAATCACAAGTGAATTATTGATCCAAACCTACACAAAGCGAGGTTAGCAAAATAAAAAAAAAAATGATGGGAAAGTGTAGAATGACTGTGAGAGTAAATACATTTAAAAGATTTGGGGCAAATAATTCATGTGTTATATTTATACACAGTTTGCAACGATTGCAACTTTGGTTGGAATAGAAACCAACATAAACTGGGGGGCTCTAGGACCCATTTTGGGAACCACTGGCTTATGGGTACAAGGGCAGAGACTGCAGTCTCCCTTCTGGGAATCAAACCCGTAACTTATGGATGCCCAGCATTCTACCGGTTATACTTCACAGGCAGGCAGGAATGACTGTTTGCTGAGGTATTTGCAATTGTGTCTTGCTAAAGTCTATCCCTGTTTGTGTTACTTCGACAGGGCCGACCATAAAGCTCTCTCAGCCAGAGAAAAACGCAGGGCCGACCGTAAAGCTCTCTCAGCCAGAGGCAAACGCTGTATCACCGGTGCTTACCCCCTGCACTAAAGAATTCAAGAGTAATCTACTAAAGAAGGAGGCCGATTCGGTACGACCTTGTGCACTTCATCTGAGGATTGGTGATGGCTGGAGATTCTGGCCCAACTATTTTGACGTCCAGTGCAAACATTTTATTTTTCTTACAAATGTTATTTCATTTAATAGGGGAACCCACTTGTAACACCATGCTCCGAGGAATGCACATTAGCCAGTTACCCTTGCTTTTTAAGTCACAGGGCCTGATTTTTCCACGTACGCGACGTCTGAAGATGCACGTTCAGATTGATCGCTACGCCTATTCCTATTTCCCTTGTGCGGCAGGGACTAGCTTGTATTTTTCCTTGAGTACTGGATGTTACTGGGTGGAAAGACGAATATCGAGGACGTTGTTAGCCATAAATGCCAATTTTTAATTAATTCCATTTTTACAAATTTTTATTTTTTGTAAATTCCAGAAATGCAATTTGGAAGCAAATTACTGCGGACGTCGAGTAGCCTAAACAACTGCAAGTTCGCAATCACTCCCAACAAGAGGTCAATCGTTTTAGAATACAAAACGTTTAATTTGAATAAAAAATATTGCTTTGTTTCTGTGTTATGTGAGTTTTACTTCACTAATTTATGCTGATGCTTCATGCGACACCTGTGAAGCAAAATGTTCACTTGATAGTCAGAGTCGTAACCAGAAGTTAACAATGCTCAAGGGGCAACATAAACTCATAAACTGTGAGACGTAGGAAGTCAAAACATTGGAAATCTAACTCGAAAAAAGGTTTTTATGAAATGGAGCAAAAGCAGCTGAGACAAACTCCAGACAAACTGAGTAAGACAGAGGGATGAAATAGTGGGAGATGCGATCAGGAAATGAGGGATCGGTGGAATGGGAAGCATGAGAGAGCAGAAAGGGGTGTGGCCACAAACAAGGTGATATAACAAGGTGGGAAACAGAACAGGGAGGGCAAGAGGAGGAATAGGATAGAAAATCAGGCTCATGGAAACAAGGGACAAAAACAGGAACAGAATGAACAGAATAGTTCTTAAACTCAAAAATAAAATATAAAAATTTTATTATAATTAACAAACACTGGTAGACAATAAAGAAAGAATTTATCTTTGTAATAGAGCAAATGAAAGGTGTTATTGTATCTGCCCGACGACGATAGTTGAGAGATAGTATGGTTTAGTTCCGGGGCCGCCGCCGCAGAGATTTTCTGTTCCGCGCTCTGGAAGCCACAGTTTATTACAGGAATTTCTCCAAATTTCACACAGGCGAAGATATTGACTGGACACTGTTCAAGACCGATTTTCGCGAATTTTGGACATCCAATATGGCTGCCGGTGGCCATTTTGTCAGAAATTTACACAACTCGGTCCCTGTGTGGACCGAGTTATCTAGTTTTGCACTGCTCTATCAATGGTAAGGTCCCACTGACACCCAGGCGATCGTGATGACTTGGTGGTCATGTGGCTGTGTTATGGGACATAATTATTGTCTTATGCTGGCTAATACACTGTATTGCTACTAATATATAGAGTGGCAGAAGGCATCCAGGATATACCGGTGTGGCATGGAAACAAAAATATGATTTCTAACACTGCCGTTGTTGCATTAGCGAACATCCTGCATGCATTTGATTTGTTTTTTAAACGACAAAAATGCACCAAAGAATTTTCTTAAATATAACAGGTAATGCAATTCATTAAATGCTTCATTATTGCCCAAAAAATAATTGTGAGCACCTTACAGAAAGTAGATAAATTCCGTTAGGCTACGTGTGCACATTCTTCCTTTTATGTGTCAATCAGAGCCGTGTCACAGGGTACGGTATTGGTATTGACTTGAATAGGCCTCTTTTGACAGACCATTGCTCATCGTATCACGCCCACTTGCATCTATTGCAGATCACACACATGTTTGAAAATACACTCAGAAGAAACACTCCCATTGACAGGTTACGTATGAGGTTGCAATTGTCCTTGCATATGTTGCATGATAGAAAAAAATCAGGCCCACTGACTCATCGGGTTGATTACAGCAAAATATGTCACCAACGGACTCAAGAACAGCCCTTACACTTAAGCTGTCTCGTGAGCTTGCCTGTAATTTTTTTTACTGAAATTTCAGTTCATGAAAAACAACTTGTGCAGTTATTATGTTGTTATCATCTAATACAGAAATGCATGTGGCCCTCACTTTATGAAGATTCCTACTTCTTCTATTTTATTAAAAATATCAATAGCTTGCCATCAGCTGGTGACACTCAGGGTTCAGATAGATATTTTTTTTTAAAATTTCACCGTATTTATCATACTGATGATGTGTGAATGACAATGTCTAGTAGCTGTTTGAGTGTTTGTTCTTCTTTAACTTAACAATGCTATTGATTCCTTTTCCCCCAGATTTACATCCCTAAGGAGAAGGGTAAGCGCAGGCGCATGGCTCTGCTCATCAACAATGTCAAATTTGACTGCGCCGCCATGTTGAGGCGCGGAGCTGAAAAAGACGAAGAAAATATGAAACAGCTGCTCGAAGACCTGGACTATACTGTGGAGAAACACAGAGATCTCTCTGCCGAGGTACACACAGGGCAGAGACACACATGGACCTGTCAGGCTACAGAGTAAAATGTACTGAGCTATATCAGCTTGTACCCTGTAGCCATGCACAGTAAAGATGACTTTGAACTTAAGTGGGGAAGGGTGGGTACTGGTCGTTACACATCTGTCTATATCAACAATATCCTCATTGCTGAAGACCTGGGTACCATTATTATTTCTTAACCTAAGGTCCTCAACTAATGTTTACCATACACTAGAACACCGTCAAAAGACTAATGTCTGAAACCCTCTCACATCAAAAGACAATATGTCATTAAGTCACAGTTTGAACCCACAGACTATAAGATTTTGCAGATCTTGCAGGGGGAAAATATTGGATGTTTACAATGCTTGCATCACTGAATTTCACAGTTTGTATGAGCTAAGACTAAAGACTTCCAATAATACAAGATTGATTTGATTTTTTCAGAAAGAGAAGACGAGAAAATGGCTGATATTTATGACTTCCTTACATTGTACGATCGAGATGATGGGAGTGCGCCCCAGAACCAGAAAAACTCATGATTTTATTCTGTTACTGGAAATTTGCCTGCCTCTGTGAAATCATTTCAAAGGTCATTTGGTGTAAGGGTGGCGTAAGAGAAGTAATTAAATGTTAATCCTTCTCTATATGTTATGTTACAATCTTTAGAATGTTGTAGGTTTTGTCTGTGGGCGCTGCTCTGCCATTTGGTGTGAATATTGTATCCTGCATTTGTCCGTTTACAGGCCATAGATGAAGCTGTGCAAAAGTTCTCTGAGCGTGAGGAACATTCAGAGTCGGACAGCACATTTGTGGTGATTATGTCCCATGGAAAGAAGGATGTCATATGTGGTATCCACTATGACCCTGACGTCCCCGGAAAGGAGAGTGACCTTTTCAGCATTGACAACATCTTCACACACCTCAACAACCAGAACTGTCCAGGGCTGCGCAACAAACCCAAAGTAATTTTAATCCAGGCCTGTAGAGGAGGTGAGTGTGACTGTATGATCAACCCAGAATGGTGTGAACATCTATATCAGAGGAAAGCCTAGGTGAATCCGAGTCATTCAAGACAAAAGCCTCTGTCTATGTGTGTCAATCCAGAGCAAAGCCTGTGTAAACGTGCATTATCCCAGAGGAAAGCATGTGTAAACGCATTATTCTAGCGTAATGCCTCCCAAAGTGTGTGTTATTTTTTTATGCAAGCATGTGTGTTATTGTAGATGAGAGTGGATCAGTTTGGGTGAGTGACAGTGTGGCAAAACCCTTGCCTCTGGAGGATGATGGAATAAGGAAGGAAGTCAAAGAGAAAGATTTCATGTGTCTCATGTCCTGTACCCCAGGTAAGAATGTGTTGCATCCATTTTACTGACTCCCTCCATTCCCCCAAATCCTCAGCGGTTCCCAAAATTTAGATACAGCATTCCAGACAGCAGTAGAAAGAAAACAAGTTATGTCTTCCATTCCATTTAGGAATAGAACATGCTGTAATATATTTTAAATATATGAACATTCTGGAAAAAAAAAATTAATGTATTTCACCCCAATTAATTTTAATTCATTACACTCTCTGACATCTGGGAGCAGAATTGAAACCTGAACTTCACATCTCCCTAGTTATTCATGGTTGATAAAATATTTCAATTTATTCAATGGGTTATATTTCCTTAAGGATTGATCATCTGATTCATACTTACCCTGTTGCACTGAGCGTCATTAAAAAAAATCCACTGTTTTCTAACAGAAAGCAGCGTTGCCAGGTCTAAACACTTACTTCTTAAAAATCAATGTAATAAGCCATGTCATTTATATGGATGGGTTTTGCAGCTTGTATAATGTATATTGTATTCTTCTTAGACTAAAAAAAAAAAAAAAAATTAATTTGATGTTTTCCCCATTCAGGCACCAAATCCTACAGAGATGTTGTGAAGGGAACCATTTTCATCCAGAGACTAGTGGAGACCTTCAATACTCACGCCCACAAGGATCATGTCGTCGAGCTGTCCAGGAAGGCCAGTATTTGTACTGCTTTATCTGAGTATCTCATTATACTGGATAGTTTTAGTCATCAGGACATGGGACCAAAAACTCACTTTCTTCTTCTTGTTGTTGTTCTTGGTGTGGACACTAACTCTGAAGCGCTACTCCTCTGTTATTACTTAACACATTGTCATGAAACTTGACAAGCGTATTCTACATGTCAGTGCGCAGGCATTAAATGAGCCCAATTTTGCAAAAAGGGCAAAGGAGGCATGTATGTCCACCCTGCACAAGTGCTCACTAATTACATTGTCCTGAGGCCGTAGTTCATTTGAACTTGTTTAGGTTAAAATTCACATGACGTCTCCTCGTTAACTACAATGAGTAAATAAGAAGAAAAAATTATATATATAAATAAATATAAATATATAGCGTTTCATCTTCGGTTGGTGTTTACCCTTCAGCAACTAGACTGCAGTGTGTGGTGTGGTTGGAATTACTTCATCCACAGGTTCCTGGGTTCAATTCCTGCTGCCGACGCTAATGTATTGTAACAAAGCGTAGTGGGGGGCTTGAAGCAGCGGCCGCATGGGAAATCAAGGGGGAAGAGCATTAGTGATAACCTGAAATGTTTTTATTTAAATGCAAGAAGCATAAAAAATAAATTTCCAGAGCTTGCGGCCATTATGATTAGTGAGGGCTATGACGTAGTTGGGATTACAGAGACATGGCTTAGTGAAGAGGATGGAGATGAATATAATATAGAAGGTTATAAGCTCTTTAGGAAGGATAGATGTAATAGGCGAGGAGGGGGCGTAGCAATCTATGTGAATGAAAACATAAATGTACAGGAAATTCCTGAAATTGAACATTCCTTGCCCTGTGAAGATATCTGGGTCAGGCTCATTGGCAAACACGAGACAGGTTTAAACATATGAGTATGCTATCGGCCACCAGCGTTGGACAGTACAGTCAATGAAATGCTTTTGAAGAGGATTACGCAAGCTTGTAGAGGTGGAGGGACTATTATTATGGGAGACTTGAATTATCCTGGTATCGATTGGGAAATGGTGAAAGGACAGGGTAGGGGGGAGGAAGAATTTCTAGATGTTATAAATGATAATTTTTTGGTGCAGTATGTTAATAAACGGACAAGAGAGAGGGCAATTTTAGACTTAGTGCTCTGTAATGACCCAGATAGAATTAGCAATGTTGAGGTACTGGAGCCACTTGGGACAAGTGATCACTCTGCTGTTAATTTTGATGTTTCATGGGAAGTTAAAAGGTGTATTCAAAAAAAACAAAAATTTTCAATTTTAGGCGAGCAAACTTTGACAGGATGCGCTCATATCTAAGTGAAATAAAATGGGAGACACTCCTGGACTGTGAGTCTGTAAATGAGATGTGGGAAAGATTTAAGGGGGTTTTACTTGATTCACAATGCAAATTCATTCCAAAGGTGTCCAAAAGTAAGCTGAAAAAGCAGAATCCTCAGTGGATGACCAAAAGTATTTGTAGGATTTTGAGGGAAAAGAGGAATCTTTATAAAATGTACATAAAGGATAACAATGAGAACACTAAGGCTGAATACTGTAAAATGCGGGCTGTGGTCAAAAAGGAGCTGAGGAATGCTAGAAGACTGTATGAGAGACAAATTGCAGAGGGGGCAAAAACTAACCCTAAGCGCTTCTTTCAGTACTGCAGCAGAAAAAGGAAAGTCAAAGAGCAGGTTAAGTGCATAAAGAATAAAAATGGATCGCTGCTATATGATAACAAGGATATTGCGGATGCCTTAAACAGTTACTTTGTTGAGAATTTTACCTCAGAGTGGGTCTTTATTCGGCCAGAGGGCACGTTAAATGCTCAAGATTATTTAGCGGAAATTGAGCTTAGGGATAACGAAGTATTAGACAAGTTGCATAAACTAAACGCAGATAAGGCGGTGGGTCCTGATGGCTTATATCCTAGAGTGCTCAGGGCAGTTGGTGAGATCATCTTTAAGCCGCTATCCGCCATCTTCAGACGGTCTTTAGAAACTGGAGAAATAGCAAATGATTGGAAACAGGGCAATATAATACCAATATATAAGAAAGGGGACCGTACTGAGCCAGGAAATTACAGGCCAGTCAGTTTAACTTGCATTGTGTGCAAAATATTGGAATCTATCATAAAAGATGAGCTGGACTTATTTCTTGAACGTAACAGTATCTTGAGGGATAGCCAACATGGTTTCCGTAAGGGAAGGTCATGCCTGACAAACCTTCTGGAATTTTTTGAAGAGGCCACCAAGACTTATGACCAGAGCAGGGCTTATGACATCATATACTTGGATTTTCAGAAAGCATTTGATACAGTACCGCATAAGAGACTAATTTTTAAAATGAGGTCCATTGGAGTTACAGGAGGTATTCTAGAGTGGATTCAAAACTGGTTACAGGACAGAACACAAAGAGTGGTGGTCAATGGTATCTCATCTGAGCTAGGTATGGTGGGGAGTGGCATCCCCAGGATCGGTGTTGGGACCCCTGCTGTTCCTCATCTACATTAATGACCTTGATAGGAATATTGAGAGCAGATTAGTTAAATTTGCAGATGATACTAAATTGGGGGGTTTGGCAAATAGTTTAGAGTCCACTAAAGTGATTCAGGATGATTTGGATATGTAACCCTGTTGAAATTCATTCAGGAGAATATAACTGAATAAATACATGACTTGATTTATAAATATGAATAAATAAGTTCATAGTTGAATGAATAGGATTTAAAAGGTTAAAAACTATGCAAAGGTTTGATATTGCATGTTTTGCACTGTCAGTGGAGTTTAATGGTTAAGTTCATGTATTGAAATATTTACATGATGTGAAATGTATTTTGTTTTCCAAAATCCTATGCTCATTACGTTGGAACTGTTAAAGATGTTTTATTTTGAATACTGTGTGGAAAAAGATTCAAATGGGCAGTTTTGCATTTTGTTTATTTTCATGAGCCAATGGAAAGTGAATTGAAGGTCAGGGGGGCAGATGGAAGTAAAAAAAGGGGAGAAGAAGACGTATGAGGAGGAAGGAAGGAGAGAGTGTGGCGGTGCGATTTTTTCCTTTTGGAACATAAACCGTGGAAATATGTAGTTCACCTATTTCCAAAGTTTAAGGAGTGTAACGATGTGAGTACGCAACCCGTGAACTCGGATAGTTGTTATATTCAACAAACGGACTGTTTTGAACATTTATTCCAAGAGGAGTGCAACGTTGGACGGTCTGCCAGCTTGCCTAGCTTAGCTCTACAGTGAGATAGCTAGCTATTTTGGATTGCTATTGGACTGTGTGTTCGCCAACCCGGAGAACTCGACAAGTCTGCGCAAACCGGAGAAGAGAGTAATACTAGATTTCTGGGTTTCCAACCAACTAAGCATTTTTCCAACACCAGCTGTTTCCCCGAACTGTAAGTTGTTTTAAATCTTCTAGCTCGTTTAGAGTGAAGAAGCCGCCATTCCGATGCGCCATAACGCAACAAGCTACCCGCCAGGCCTGCAACAATCACTTGACTTGGGGTTAATATTTTTAGTTATATTGCCGGCTATAGTTTTCGGTTTCACTGAGGCTTAGCGCCCTGTATGTGTATTTTTTTTTTTTTTTTGCGCATTGGCAAGTTATTTAGTTACGCTGAGAAGAAACGGAATTGAATTGAATGTACATTTGCACGCTATTTGGTTAAGCTGAGAAGAAATTGAATTGAATGTGCACTTGCAAGCTATTTGGTTAAGTTGAGAAGAAACTGAATTGAATTTGAAATAGGAACTTTCTTATTGTGTACCTAAGTAAATAGTTAATTTAATTTGCAATGATTTCATTGCTTGTGAATGGTTATTTGTATTGAGTTTGAGAACATATGGGGGCTAGGGGTATAGCTTTTCTCTAAAGAGTGAGCCGGTTGGTGGCCTACACTATGAAATGAAATATAGTAAATTAAGTTGAAAGCTTTTCATTTAAAAGTGAGTAACTGTCTGTTAATCATAACAGTATTGCTATATAGTAATCAATACAAAGTGAAAAAAATAAACATTCAAATACATGGTGTAGATCAACACTGGGTAAAAGGAAAAGAGAATTTTAGTTACAAGGAGAGTACTCATACCCACATTCTTTGGATACAAATAATTTAATAAATGAAACCCCACACTATGTATCTATTTGAGGTTAGCCACCTCTCACATTAACCATACATGCTAGAGAGGCGCTACACAAATGGAGGCACCGCTGGGATTATAGTGTGGGTTTCTTGTTTTCATTTTGTCAAAAATATATTTTAGGGAAAATTAGCCTTCTAAAGCTTTAACTAGTGCTAACTTCATAAGCTAATATGGGACATGTTGAAGAGCTAGTATCAGAGCTAAAGGGATGGTGCGGGCGAGGTTTTAGATGAGGCTCATGCAGTCATGGTGCTTATCCAAGAAGATGTTGATACAAAGTACAATTGAAGAGACAATGCATACAGTGAAAATATTGGGACGTGTGTGCGTCCGAGGCCGGAATTTTCAACACACGGCTAAACCGATACTTTGTCTTGTGTGAATGTAAGGAAGCTGTACAAGGCGAAAAGGTTCCCTTTGAAGTGTTACCTATTCATGGTGGAGGGCCATGGTCTGTTGTCATAGCAGATGAAACCACCCGTGCTGATACAAAACCTCCGAGGTCCAGCCCATCATAAGCTGAAGGTCACGGTACATTGTTCTCTGCTGAAGAGGCTGCTGCTAAGTCGACAGAGGCCATTCTGCGAGCTGTGAGTGATTTGCTGGACAAGGCGTCAAAGCCCTCCGGTGAGCATGGAAGCTATCGCCGCCCAATGCGTTCTCTGGGTTGCTGCCCACTCCAACTGGAGAAGAGCAGTTCGACCACTGGTTGGGTCAAGCATGGCTCATGGTGGAAGAGTGTGACTGCTCTCCAAAAAGAGAAGAGGCGGAGGCTGATGGAAAGTCTTAGAGGTCCGGCGCTTGACATTGTAAAAGCAGCACGAGCCAGCGATCCAGAGGTGAGCCCTGAAGACTGTTTAGAGGCACTTGAGCATGCTTTTGGGACGGCAGAGTCAGGAGAAGAGTTGTATTTTGCATTTCGTTTACTGCAGCAACAACCAGGTGAGAGGCTGTCTGACTACCTCAGACGTCTAGAACAGTCGTTGAACAGGGTTGTGCAGAGAGGTGGTCTTCCCACTTGGTTGTGCGGATAAAGCAAGACTCGAACAGTTATTGCGTGGTGCCGTAGCCTCTGATCTGATGTTAGTAAACCTTCGTTTGAGAGAGAGGAGAGCAAAGCCCCCAACCTTTCTCCAGTTGTTAAAGGAGATACGCGCAGAGGAGGAATATGAGGCCTCACGGAAAAAGATTACTCCTGCTGCACAAAGTGCAAATGTAAAGCAGAATGTTGAGGTAAAACAGACAGAAATTCAGAGTTTGAAGACTGAGATCAGGGAGCTTAAGGCCTTAGTTGCTGCTGTCGTGTCTAAGCCAGCTACAGACACGTCAGCTAGCATTCAGAAAACTCCCCCCAACATAGTAAACGGTGAGTGTAGTTCAGACGGTGAGATAGCAGCTTTGAGAAAACAAATGAAGCGCTTGCAACAGAAAGTCACAAACAAAGTTGCTGAGCCTCAAGCTGCCGTTTCCGCTGTGAACACCTCAAGACCAGCAGCCAGTTTCCCACAAAGATTGTTCAAAGTGTCAGAGGAACATTTCTGTTATAGATGTGGCGAGAATGGGCATTTTGCAGGGAAGTGCCAAGGCCCAGAAAACCAGGCTAAAGTTATCAAGAGACTTATTCAGGCTCTGAAGCTGTCCAAGGGCGACCAGCCGTCAAGTGATGCCACAGCTAGTGCAGTTAATTGTGCAGTTAAGAAAAGCACTGCTGACATGCCTGAGGGGGCGCATATTCCTGAGGGGTTGGTTGGACCACCTAGCCTGGTGCCACTGAAGGTAAATGGACAACCCTGCACTGCTTTATTAGATAGTGGCTCTCAGGTGACGATAATTTTTGAGCCTTGGTACCAGAAATACTTATCTGATACCCCTATTCAGCCTGTATCTGGTCTTTCCCTGTGGGGTCTAAGTGAATCTGGAGCTAGCTACCCTTACCGTGGGTATGTGGTAGTTGATGTGGAGTATCCCGCTGAGGTGTTGGGAACCACCCAGGCGGTAACTGTCCTAGCGCTCATATGTCCTAACCCCAGGACTGACGATAAGGCGTCTGTCATTGTGGGCACCAATGCGAGCCATGTTAGGCTTTGATTAATCAATGCAAAGGCAATGGCATTGATGTCACACTCACGCTTGGCCGTCGTGTTAAGGTCAAGGAAGACCAACCTGCTCTCCAGGGTGTTACTGTCGGTCAATGATGATGAGGCTGGCCGTGTCAGATGGATGGGTCCTGGCCCTTTGACCTTACCCCCAGATGGTGAAACTCATGTTGTGTGCAAAATTGAGCTGAAAAAAACCGGTTGCTCAAGAGATCCTAATGATAGACTCGTCACCAGCAGCCGCCTTACCTGCTGAGGTGATTTTTCATCCCATGGTTGTGCCCAGTGGGGCATTGGATGTCAAGGGCTTGAGAATTCTACTCAAGAATGAGTCTTCAGAGAAACTTCCATACCTGTGGGAACAGTGATTGGGTGTGTGTATCACATTGACTCAGTTGCGACAATTCCCCTAAGGAGACTGTTTTCTCTGACTTTGATGAGAGCATGATCAATTTTGGAGACTCCCTATCTCAGAGAAATGGAAGAGCAGGTTATGTAAGAAACTTGCTCAGAAGTCTCATGTCTTTTCAATGCATGAGTGGGACGTGGGATTAGCTAGAGGCGAGAGCATAGAATCCGCCTTGCAGATTCCAGCCCTTTCCAAATCAACGATCACGCCCGGCTGGCCCCTGCAGACATTGAAGATGTTAGAAAGCATTTACAAGAACTGCTGCAGGGGGATCATAACTGAGTCACCATGGGCCCCTATGCATCCCCAATAGTTGTGGTGAGAAAGAAGACTGGAGCTATTAGGATGTGCATAGACTACCGAATGTTGAATAGTCGAACCATACCTGACCAGTATACGACACCATGCATTGAAGATGCACTGAATGCCTTAACAGGAAATCAGTGGTTCTCTGTACTGGACGGCGGTCAGGTTACTACCAGATAGCAATGTCCGAAGAGGACAAAGAGAAAACGGCATTCATTTGCCCGTTAGGATTCTTTTCAGTTTGAGCGAATGCCTCAAGGCATTACGGGGGCACCAGCAACCTTTCAGAGGTTAATGGAAAAGGCTGTTGGCGACATGAACCTCTTACAGGTGCTGGTGTACCTTGATGACGTGATAGTGTTTGGCAAAACTCTCGAGGAACACGAAGAAAGACTGCTCAAGGTCTTAGATCGTCTTGGTGAAGTTGGGTTGAAACTCTCAGTTGACAAGTGCCAGATCTGTCTGCGAGGGTTAAATACCTGGGGCACATCGTGTCAGCAGACGGTGTCGCCCCGGATCCAGACAAGATTGAGGCCATCACTACCTGGCCCATGCCAACGAACCTGAAAACGTTGCAATCTTTTCTAGGATTTTGCGGTTATTACCGCCGATTCATTCAGAACTATTCTGCAATCGTAAGACCACTGACTGAACTCACAAAGGGCTACGCTCCAACTCAGAAGAGAAAGAAGTCTGCCCAAGATGTGAACAAAGTCTATTTGAAGGAATCGGAGCCTTTCGGGAAAAGATGGGACAAATCTTGCACTGATGCGTTTCATCGTATAATTCAGTGTCTGACACATGCACCTGTCCTCGCATTTGCCGATCCACAAAGGCCATACATCCTGCATGTGGACGCAAGCCTGAAAGGTCTTGGTGCAGTTCTTTACCAAGAACACCCAGAAGGCCTGAGGCCAGTCGCCTTTGGCGAAAGCAGAAAAGTAAGCTCTGCAGAGAAACTACCCCATACATCAGCTGGAATTTTTGTCGCTCAAATGGGCAGTAGTCGACAAATTCCACGACTACCTGTATGGGGCAAGATTCACCGTACATACTGATAACAACCCGCTAACGTATGTACTGTCTACAGCCAAGCTCAACGCTGTGGGGCATCGTTGGCTAGCTGCTCTATCGACCTATGAGTTTGATGTTCGGTATCGCCCAGGTCGACAGAACATTGATGCCGACTTGTTGTCCAGGAACATGCCAGAAGAGGACGACAATGACTGGGTGACTATACTTCGGTCTGGAGTGAGGACCATCTGCCAGGGAGTTGGTATCCCAGAGTCTGCCCACAGTGCACTCGTATGTGTTGCTCAGCTTGGAGCCGCTCCTCACTGTGTTCCTGACCTGTATGAATTTCCAACACACATGGACCTTAAGTCACTGGAACTCATATCCAAGCCGAGTCTTAGGAAAGCTCAGGAAGAGGACGGAGCCGTTGGACCAGCCATCCAGGCTGTCAAGCATGGGCGCTGGCCAGAGGATGGGAACATGAGTCCAGAGTTGTTGAGGCTGAAAAGAGAAGCTGGGAAACTGTCCATGAAAGATGGATTGCTGTACCGATACAGCAAGAGACCATCTGGTGATGTGGTCAGTCAACTCATCCTGCCAAGAAAGTTCCGGGAAATGGTTATGCAGGCCATGCATGATGACCTGGGGCACCTTGGGCAGGAGAGAACCATTGACCTGATCCAAGTAGATTCTTTTGGCCTAGGATGTCGATGCATGTGGAAGAATACATTAAAACTGTGGAGAGTGTGTCACCCACAAGACCCCGGTACAGAGAGCTGCTCCATTGCACCAGATCGTCAGCCATGGGCCTATGGATTTAGTGTGCATGGACTTTCTTTCCATGGAGCCCGACTCCAAAGGTATAAGTAACGTGTTAGTGGTCACCGATCATTTCACGAGGTACGCCCAGGCTTTCCCAACAAAAAGCCAGAAGGCCCATGTTGTGGCAAAGGTCCTGATTGAGAAATACTTCATACATTATGGACTGCCTTTGAGGATCCATTCGGATCAAGGCGAGATTTTGAGAGCCGTTTGATCCAAGGGCTGTTGACCTTGATGGGGATACGCAAGTCACGAACAACGCCATATCATCCACAAGGAGACCCACAGCCAGAAAGGTTCAATCGAACTCTGCTCTCCATGCTTGGTACGTTGAGCCGGGAGAAGAAGCGACGTGGAGTGAACATGTGCCTTACTTGGTCCACGCGTACAATAGTACAAAATGTGATACCACAGGGTACTCGCCTTACCACCTAATGTTAGGCAGAGAGGCGAGACTTCCTGTTGACTTGTGCTTTGGAACATCCCCAGATGGCATTGAAGATCGTGCCACACGATATGTCACAAAACTGAAGGAAGGCTTGAAGCAAGCCTACAAGTTAGCCTCTGATGCTGCAGATAAACGGCACCAGAGAAACAAGAGGTTGTATGACTGCCGAGTTACCTTTCAGTCCATACAGAGTGGCGACAGAGTGCTGCTCCGAATCTAGGCCTGAGAGGCAAGCATAAGCTGGAAAGTAGGTGGAGTCCTGACCCTATGTGGTGGTTGGAAAGATGCCCAACCTACCTGTGTTCAAGATCAAACGGGAGGATGGAAGTCTAGGGACAAAGACTATTCACAGGAACCACCTTCTTCCTGTTGGACAACTTGTGAGAATGCCACTAACCAACGAGGTCAAAGATACACCTGCCAGACCAAAGACCAGAGCAGACGCTCGTAAGAAAGGTCAACGAGACCTAAGACCAGAGACTCGAGAGATACAGGAGTTTTCTGATTCTTCATCGGACATGGAGTATTATGTCACTCACCCTGTCACTGGAGAGAGCCTCTACCGAGGGTGCAAAGTACTGGCAGGCCTGTGGTTGACTTAGAAGATGACCCCTGCACCAGAAAATAGTAATGACCCTGAAACAGAAAGTGACTCTGAAAGAGAACATGACCCTAGAGCTGAACCTGTTCATGAAGATGATTCAGACCCAGATGTGGACCACAGCTCTGAGCTGGAACCCGAGGATGAGGAGTGTCGTCAGGAAGTAGCTCAGGAAGAGACCACTGAAGCTGGATCGACGCCTGACCAAGAGGAAGTATCTGAGGTCCAGGAAGATAGAGTGAAGACCAGATCTGAGCCTAGATCTAAGAGAATTGTTAAGCCAACTATTAGACTCACTTATGATGAGCCTGGTAGATCAAGAGATTACCCTCTAACTATTGCACACAGAGGGATAGTCATTAAAATAGAAAAACACTAGCAACCAGTAGTTACTACACCCTTAGGACTCCTAAGAGTTCATTAGTGTCTGATGAGGACACTCAGACATTTAAAAGGGGGGAGGGTGTAACCCTGTTGAAATTCATTCAGGAGAATATAACTGAATAAATACATGACTTGATTTATAAATATGAATAAATAAGTTCATAGTTGAATGAATAGGATTCAAAAGGTTAAAAACTATGCAAAGGTTTGATATTGCATGTTTTGCACTGTCAGTGGAGTTTAATGGTTAAGTTCATGTATTGAAATATTTACATGATGTGAAATGTATTTTGTTTTCCAAAATCCTATGCTCATTACGTTGGAACTGTTAAAGATGTTTTATTTTGAATACTGTGTGGAAAAGATTCAAATGGGCAGTTTTGCATTTTGTTTATTTTCATGAGCCAATGAAAAGTGAATTGAAGGTCAGGGGGCAGATGGAAGTAAAAAAAGGGGAGAAGAAGATGTATGAGGAGGAAGGAAGAGTGAGAGAGTGAAGGAGAGAGTGTGGCGGTGCGATTTTTTCCTTTTGGAACATAAACTGTGGAAATATGTAGTTCACCTATTTCCAAAGTTTAAGGAGTGTAACGATGTGAGTACGCAACCCGTGAACTCGGATAGTTGTTATATTCAACAAACGGACTGTTTTGAACATTTATTCCGAAGAGGAGTGCAACGTTCGGACGGTCTGCCAGCTTGCCTAGCTTAGCTCTACAGTGAGATAGCTAGCTATTTTGGATTGCTATTGGACTGTGTGTTCGCCAACCCGGAGAACTCGACAAGTCTGCGCAAACCGGAGAAGAGAGTAATACTAGATTTCTGGGTTTCCAACCAACTAAGCATTTTTCCTGAGAGGAGTTTCGCACACCAGCTGTTTCCCGGAACTGTAAGTTGTTTTCGTCTTCTAGCTCGTTTAGAGTGAAGAAGCCGCCATTCCGGTGCGCTACAACGCACACAAGCTACCCGCCAGGCCTGCAACAATCACTTGACTTGGGGTTAATATTTTTAGTTATATTGCCGGCTATAGTTTTCGGTTTCACTGAGGCTTAGCGCCCTGTATGTGTATTTTTTTTAACTGAATGCGCATTGGCAAGTTATTTAGTTACGCTGAGAAGAAACGGAATTGAATTGAATGTACATTTGCACGCTATTTGGTTAAGCTGAGAAGAAATTGAATTGAATGTGCACTTGCAAGCTATTTGGTTAAGTTGAGAAGAAACTGAATTGAATTTGAAATAGGAACTTTCTTATTGTGTACCTAAGTAAATAGTTAATTTAATTTGCAATGATTTCATTGCTTGTGAATGGTTATTTGTATTGAGTTTGAGAACATATGGGGGCTAGGGGTATAGCTTTTCTCTAAAGAGTGAGTTGGGTTGGTGGCCTACACTATGAAATGAAATATAGTAAATTAAGTTGAAAGCTTTTCATTTAAAAAGTGAGTAACTGTCTGTTAATCATAACAGTATTGCTATATAGTAATCAATACAAAGTGAAAAAAAAAAATAAACATTCAAATACATGGTGTAGATCAACACTGGGTAAAAGGAAAAAGAGAATTTTAGTTACAAGGAGAGTACTCATACCCACATTCTTTGGATACAAATAATTTAATAAATGAAACCCCACACTATATATCTATTTAAAGGACGCAGGTTAGCCACCTCTCACATTAACCATACATGCTAGAGAGGCGCTACAGATAGAATCCAGAATTGGGCAGAAATGTGGCAAATGAAATTTAATGTAGCGAAATGTAAAGTTGTACATGTAGGCAATAAAAACATTAGACGGGATTACTTCATGGGAGGTTTAAAACTGGAATCTGCTCCACACGAGAAAGATCTGGGAGTGATCGTTGACCAAACCCTCACAGGCTCTAGCCATTGTGCCGTAGCAGTTAAAAAAGCCAATCGGATGCTGGGATACATTGCCAAAAGTATTGAGTACAAATCTAAGGAGGTGATGCTTCTTTTGTACAACACATTTGTCAGACCACATCTGGAGTATTGTGTGCAGTTCTGGGGACCATACTTTAAGAAAGATATAGAGGCTCTAGAGAAAGTTCAGAGAAGAGCCATTAAGCTAATTCCAGGTATAAAACATGAAAGCTATGAGAAGAGGCTGAAGATCCTTAATCTCTTTAGTCTTAGGAAAAGGAGACTAAGGGGTGATTTGATTGAGGTCTTTAAATATGTTAAAGGGATTAACGAAGTGAATTATGTAGGATTCCTTCGACCAAGTGTTGTTAGTAGAACTCGGGGTCACAAATGGAAGTTGACCAAAGGTAAATTTAGCACTGATATTCGGAAATATTTCTTCACCCAAAGAGTAATTTCGACGTGGAATAGTTTGCCTGACCATATTGTTGAGGTAGAGACCTTGGGGGTTTTCAAGAGTAGGCTTGACTTAAAGCTAGATACCATTGAGTCATTGAGTATCTGAAGGGATAGTTTCACAATAGTATAAAAAACTGGCGAGCGTAGTTAGGCTGAACGGCCTGTTCTTGCCATTCATGTTATGTTATGTTATGTAATGTCTAACTTAACATGTAAAGCTTTGTTCACAGCTTCATCGGTGGAAAAAAATAAAGAAGAAAATAAAAAAAGATGGAATACAAAAAAAAAGGACATAAAAACTAGTCGAGGTAGTATACAGAGCAAATGTAGCGGGGGAGGAGTAAGGCAGTAGAAACAGGAAGTGTCGCAAAATTTTTTTTCCTCGCACCGCATCTGCCCCTTCCTTTTAAAATCGTTCCCCCACGATTCTAAACCCCATTCTCACTAATAAAATCCCCCCCAAAAATATTTGTGCCCCCTTATAAAATTGTTCTTGCTAAAAAAAGTCAAAAACGTGGAGGTTCTGTGTGGTACTCTTGCCGAACCCTTTTGTCTGTGGTGCTGAGGTGCTACATCGGGCGTTGTAATTCTGGTTGGAACAAAAACCAGCATACAGTGGGTCCCCAGGACCAACTTTGGGAACCACTGATGTAGAACATAGCTTTTGGTTTGGCATAGATGCTTTGGGTACTCAGTGCACGTAAACGAGCACAACCCAGAATACAGGGAGAAGTTGTTGAGGATTATATTTCAATATTTCTCATCATATTCATCAGTAGATCAATTGCCATGTTGAATAACCATAATCAATAATCATAATCAATAACCATATTATGTAAGCAGCAGTAATACACACACACACACACATAACATAACACACACACATACAAGCAGTTCACATACGCATAGGGAGGGGATGAGCAGTGCAAACACACAGACACATACAAATAAAACACACACACATACAAGCAGTTCACACACACGAGCAGTGCACACAGACACATGTAGTTCACACATACACACGCAGCACACGTACACATGCGCACGCACACATTCAAGCAGTTCACACACAAACATACACACATACAAGCAGTACACACACATGCAAGCAATTCAATTTTACACATGAGCAGCTCACTCACACATAAGCAGCGCGCTTCTGTAGCTTTGATTAGCAAGCAGGCTTCTGTTTAGTTGATTTGAAAACATAATCAGGTGATGCATTTGATTTCTGTAGCTTTGATCAATGTTTGTTCAGTAAAATCATTAGTTGTTACTGAAAAAAACATAATCAATTGAATCATTTATGTATCTACTTGTATCCTATTCCTTTGGCTGTATTTTTCCTTGCTTGACTGTAATTTTCCAGTCCATTTTAGTATATATTCCTTTAATTTTTTTAAAACCTATACTGCTGTGTTCCACCATGGTTTAATAAACAAAGTTGGAGAGTAAAAAAAATGTTAAAGATAAGATGGTTACAACCCATGTACTTTGATTGGAGCGAAGTTGGTTGAGTTTTTCCCATAAATATTGCTCTGTAAAGAATGCCGAATTAGCACTTCCTGGCCAGGGACTGCTCACCGGGTTTGGATTATTGCACGATTCAAGGCTGGGAATAAAGATGGCTTCTGAAGATTTTGTCTCTCTCCAATTATTCGCGAACAAGGCGACCTCAAAAATATGTAAACATCTAGTCGGGAAACCACAGCAAAGTTTGATCTACTTCATGAACATATCACACCAGATCCCCTGAGTGCACAATCAGATCTAAACGAGCAGGTGGAAGCTGGGGTGCTGGTGGATGAGCAGCAAAATTAAATAGCTGCATAGGGAGCAAAAAAAAAAAACAAATGACTAGAAACAACAGCGAATGGGTACAAATGGGAACCTGTGCACACCGAGCGATTAGTGCTGCGAGCAAAGTGCTAAGCGTGAACAGCTGCAGAACATTAGCTTAATAAGCCGTTTTTGAAGAGTCCGGTCATTGCTGAAGTGATGTATGCAAATATCATTGGTTGGTGAAAGGACACGTGTTCTCTAAATTCTGCAATGCAGTAGCTGCAAGAGTTCCCTGACTGAACTGGGGCTGGCATTTCATGAGCGCTGCTCAATCCAGTCATCATAAGTGTCAGTGTTGTCATTCTGTTAGTTGTCTTTAGTCATGTTTTGTTTATATCATTATTTATTTAAGTTTTATTATTCTTTTTATTTAGTTATTTAGTTTGTTTCCATGCGCCTTCATTATTGCCCTTCCCGCTCTGTTTTCTTGTTTGTTCCCAATTTGAAGCCATGCCTTACTGTGCTCTGTTCCCTGTCTCCCCCCGATTCAGTTTTCTGATTAGCTAACTGCCTTTTTCATCTGTCCTGCAACTCCTTTGGGTTAGTGTCCGTGTTCTGTGAATCTCTATTTTAATTTGGTTTTATCTAGTTTTTTTGTTTTCATTTATCTTTGTATAATTTCAGTTCTGTTTGGTTTCCACATGTCTTTGTTTCTTCTTTTTCTCTCCCCATCAGCTTTCCCCAATCTTAGTTTTTCTTCAGTTCATTGTCTAGGTCAATGCTTCTCAAACCTCTCCTGAAGGCCCACCTGTGCTGCATGTTTTAGATTTCTCCCTGTTCCAGCACAGGTGATACAAATGAAGACCACAAAGGAAAAATGGTCAGAGTCCAAATTTAGCATTTTTATATTTCTGATAGGACACTTTGTCAAAGAGTATATTTATTAAAAGCATACAAGCATACATTGAGTTTGGCGGTATGGCTCTGTTCGAGAGATCCTTGCCCGTTCAGCGTGGAACCGAAGGCAGGGAGCTGCAATTAACCCCCCTTCACAGAACAGAGCCTATAGCAACAATGACCTCAAAAAGAAGAGACATTGTTATTGAACAACAGTTTAGTCATAAAAGAACAGGATTGCTAAAAATCGACGGGAGGAGGAGGGATGTTAAGCGTACATGCTGCGGAGCCTCTGCTCAGAATGCGAGCTTAAGTAAACTAGCATATCAATCAAGCAATCATGTGACAGCAAATCAGATGACATTCATGAGCATTCAGGTGATTCTCAAGCTCGAGAAGCGGCTCCTATAGTTGGCAAGCTTGACTCCGTGCCTATCAGAATTTACGTCAAGCTCCATATTTTATATGTTATTGTAATATTTATAATAATATATAATATTATATATTATTATAATATTTTACATATTTTATATTTTTAGCATATTTTTTTCAGTGCTTTGTTTCTAAGATCATTTTGAATTTTTAATTTATCATTTCTCCACAACGTGAAAATGTGACTGATCATTTTTCCATTGTGGTCTTCAAATGATCAGGTTGTCATCAGTCAGCTTTAGGGGGTGATTAACAAGCTGATCATTTGTATCACCTGTGCTGGAGCAGGGAGAGATCTAAAACATGCAGGACAGGTGGGCCTTCCGGAGAGGTTTGGGAAGCACTGGTCTAGGTTATAGCCACACCCTCTGTCCCACTTTCCTGTTCCACACTCCTATTTTGTGTTTGCTTGTCACTGTTTTCACCCAGTTATATAGCCTCTGTTTGCCATTGTTCTTTGTAAGTTTGTTGGCTTTCTCAGTCATTTACGAGCCTTTGTATTTCTTAGCAGGTCTTCTGGGTCTGATTTTTGTTTAATGGTTTATGAGTTTACCTATTTCCTGTGCACCGTTATGTCTTAGTTACGATTCTGGCTGTTCCTCAACTCAAGGTTCTGCCTGCTCCTTGGTTTTGCATCCATACTGTTTGGCAGTTGGTCCTTTGCTTATTTTGTGACCACGATTTTGGATTGCCTGCATGTTGCCTGCATGTTACCGTCCTGGACTGTCTGACCCTGATTTTCACCTTACTAAATCCGCTTCTGCCATTTTTCTTCAGTCTGCACTTGGGTCCATTTCTCCTAGAGACATTTAGGGTAGATGTGCGCTTATTCATGCCATATTGTATCTGATAAGTGCTTGCTTGCTGTCTCACTGGAGAATTTTCTCAGTGCACTTTGATCTATGACCTAATGATGTTGTGTTTGTTCTGCCTTTATTGGAGAAGGTAAGATTCAGTGGAAGATTGTACCTCGATATTAATTAAGGCATTAATGTTCAGATGGACTCAAAAGTAAATATCCCTATAATGTGACACAGCCATGTCTTTTTTTTTCCCAACAGATCATGAAACAATTTGAAGATTCAAAAATGCAAATGCCATGTGGAGACAGAATTTCGATGTCCAACAAGTTCTACCTGTTCCCTGGACTCTGAGTCTGCAGTACCTGCCTCCACCATCCACTTTCACATGAGCTGATAAGAGGCAGCACTGCTGTATTAATTAAACATGTCTATACATGTCCTTTCTCTTTTGGATGGGAGTTACTGGGATGGGTTGTGGGCGATGATGGGAGTGGGATTGTCTATGAAGAGAGACTGTAAAACTGATTTGCTGGCATCTATTATTTTTCTGTAAAATAGATGCCAGGACATCAGTTGCTCTCTGGCAGCGGATTTATATGTATCCGTGCACAAAGAGGATTAGTAGTCATTTATCTGTATTCAGGCATCTGGGAACAACCTGAAGTGTCAATATTAATAAAATGCTTATTCTATTAAAAGCATTCTGCCTAATTAAATCTCAAATGCAAGTCAAATTTTTCAGTGTGAACCTTGAGTATTTAAGGTCAGGTCCATAAATATTTGGAAAATGTTATTGCTATTTTAGCTGTCAACCACAACATTTTTGGAGATGTAATTAGTCAATGAACATTTTCAGCTTTAATTTATGGGTATTTACATCAAAATTGGATGCCCGGTGTTGGAATTAAAGCACTTTTTATTTGCTACCCCATCCATTATACACCAGAGGTAACTGGGAAGTTGGCTCTTCCATGGCCATGAGTGTGCTATTCCTTCATGATTTCATTTATAAGCAAACTGGTAAGATTCCAGAGATGCTTTCAAGTGTGTCATTTGCATTTGGATGTTGCTGTTAAATTTCAACACTGTCCCAAGAGCTGTCACTGCCAGTAAACCGAGCCATCATTGGGTTGAAAATAAACCTATCAGATTGCAAAAACATTAGGTGCAGCCAAATCAACCATTTGATATGCTCTTGGAAAGAAAGAACACTGGTGAGCTTGGGTAAACCAAAAGGCCCAGGTACTGTAACTACAGCAGAAGAACTCTATCCCTGAGAGAAAAAAAACTCTTCACAACAGTTGGCTAGATCAATAACACCTGCTAGGAGGTAGGCATATCTGTGTCAAAGATGATAATCAAAAGCCTTCAAAAGCCTCATAAATGTCATGAGGTGATTTGGGGGTGGGGGTGTCGCCCCCAAGGGTGAGGTGTCTTGCGGGGCTGGAGTAGGAGGCTAATTTTGCATCTATGAAACAAACGAAGGACCCGCACACTGTCAAACTTGCAAAAAACTTTTTATAGTACAAACAACGTTTCGGTCCAGAGACCTTCTTCAGGTTCAAAGAAGCAACTGAACAAAGGGTTTAAATGGAAGCTTAATTAGGAATAAGCTGATATCAATTAAGAGCATTTCAAGGCAACCAATCAATAAATTACAAACCAACAATGTGAAAACATTTTGTAAAATTACATTGAATTGAACCACACGACTCGGACCAGGCAAAAGCAATTACAAAAAATGACAAAATTTAATATCTTAAGTTAAACATCCACTAAGGTAGAACAAATTTGCCCTCATAAAGGGTTAGCATCCTAACAGATGAAAACAATTGAATCAAGTGGTGCATGCTAAATACCAACAAGATTTCACAACATCACATTCAAAGATAATTCGTCATTGAGGCCTTTCGGAGAAACGGTTTGCAAAGTGAAAATCCAAAAAACTTCCCTTCTCATTAATAGTAAATCACGGTCACCACCTCTTAATGGCATCTGTACATGTTCAATGCCGTAAAAGCGCAAAGTTGAAATATCATGATTAACATCATTAAAATGCACTGCTACAGGATAATTGCGATCATTACGGCGAATAGAACTCTTGTGCTCACTGATACGTTGTTTTAACTTGCGTTGTTGCGGACTCTGAGTTTGCAGTACCTGCCTCCACCATCCACTTTCACATGAGCTGATAAGAGGCAGCACTGCTGTATTAATTAAACATGTCTATGATTCTTCCAGTGAATCATGCCATCATTGGGTTGAAAAATTAAAATGCACACATCAGATTGCAAAAACATTCGGTGCAGCCAAATCATTTTGTATGCTCTTAGAAAGAAAGGACACTGGTGAGCTTGGGTAAACCAAACGGGCCAGGTGACTACAGCAGAAGCACTCTATCCCTGGAGAAGAAAAAACTCTTCACAACAGTTGGCTAGATCAATAACACCTGCTAGGAGGTAGGCGTATCTGTGTCAAAGACGATAATCAAATGCCTTCAAAAGCCTCATAAATGTCATGAGGTGTCTTGCGGGGGTGGGGTGGAGTGGGGGGCTGATTTTGCATCCATGAAATGTATTTACAGTGGATAGAAAATGAATACACAATACTTGGTGGAAGCACCTATGGCAGCAATTACAGCTACCAGTCTTTTTGGGTAGCTCTGCACAAGGTTGGTGCACCTGGACTTGGAGATCTTCCCCCACTCCTCTTTGCAGAACTGTTCAAGCTGGGAGAGGTTTGTTGGTTTGTGCTGATGGACAGCAACCTTCATGTCATTCCACAAGTTTTCAAGTGGATTTAGGTCAGGGCTTTGGCTTGGCCCTTCAAGCACATCCACCTTGTTCTTTACAAGCCCCTTAGTGGTAGCTTTGACCTTGTGCTTTAGGTTATTGTCGTGGTGGAATATCAATTTTGGACCCATTCTCAGTCTCCTTGCAGAGTTCTTCAGGTTCTTCTCCAGAATATCCCTGTATTTGGCCCCATCCATCCTCCCTTCAATCTTGACAAGTTCCCCAGTCCCTTTAGATGAGAAACATCCCCATAACATAATGCTGCCACCACCATGCTTCACAGTCGGGATGGTGTTTTTTTGGTGATGAGTGGTGTTGGGTTTTCGCCAAACATAGCGTTTGGCATTCATGCCAAAAAGTTCTATTTTGGATTCATCAAACCACAAAACATTCTGCCAGTTTGTTGCAGGTTCCCCAAGGTGTTCTTTTGCAAATTTCAAGCGGGCCTCCTGGTGGATCTTCTTGAGAAATGGCTTTTTTCTTGCCACCCTTCCATACAGGCCATATGTGTGCAATATCTTTGATATAGTTGTATGATGCACAAGTTTCCCTCTGTTGGCCATAAAATCCTGGAGTTCTTTCAATGCTGCTATTGGATTCTTGGTAGCCTCTCTGACCAGTTGTCTTCTCTCCCGGTCATCCAGTTTAGATGGATGCCCTGATTTTGGCAGACTGTGAGTGGTGCCATGCGCTTTCCATTTCTTAATTATGGTCTTAACAGTGCTCTAACGTATCTTCAAAGCCTTAGAAATCTTCTTATAACCCTCACCTGATGTGTACCTTTCCACTACTTTGTCACGGACTTCTTTAGCGAGATCTTTGGAGCCCATGCTTCTGCCTTTCAGTGAGACAACTCTTGCGTACTAAGGGACCATGGTAAACAGCTGTTTTTATTCTGCCTTTCAGTGAGACTGCTCTTGCGTACTAAGGGACCGTGGTAAACAGCTGTTTCTATTCATGTCATCAAGTGAATTGCTGTGATTCCACACAGGTGTGGGGCAATTAGCTATTGTTTGGTCTTGAAGGCAATTTGTCATTCCTTGAGATAGTTAATGAGATGAATCAGTAAAGGGGGTGGATACTTATCAAACCAATTTATTGCAATTTTTCATTTTTAATTAATGTTTAAACAATTTTTTAATTGGTTTATCACTTTGAAAAGGTTAAGTACTGTATGAAGATTTGTAGGAAAAACAAATAGATTAATTGCACTTTAATTACAGGCTGTTTGTCAAGTAAATCTGAAAAAATGTTCAGGGGGTGTATTCATTTTCTATCCACTGTATATATGTCTAATATGATCAAGTATTGACTATGGAAGTATTTTTTATGGATCAGCAGCAAAATTGGGTTTAGCAAACTTGGATACTGTGCAAGCGAGGGCCCTAAGAGTGTGAATAGGAGCATTTAAAACATCACCAGCATGTGCAAGTTGAAGCAGGGGAAATATCACTGGGGTTACGGTGGAAACAGCTGGGAGCTAATTACTGGATTAACCTAATGCCCGGTATACACTGTGCGATTCTGGGCTAACCTAGACCAAAGATGACGGTCATGAAAGAATCATGGGAATGTCTTTGGTCTTGGGTCCAAAACGGTGGTCCCACATCGCACTGTGAGAGAGGTTCAGAGACGGCCATTGACACGGTCTTGTGACCAAAGATAGCCTGGGACGAAAGACTGACAGTGGCAGAAATTTGGGATAACCATCTCACAGTGTGACAGCGCCTATGACCTACGTCCACTAACCAACCAATAGAAATGCAGCATCTTCTTCTTCTTCTGTCTACTAGCTGTAGAAGCAGTCTGGAGGATGCAAGGTGTTCACGTTTTCCTGGTATGTTGACGTGCATCTTTGCATTCGATTCAGTAGGTGTGATCACCGTTTGGTCTACATACATCAAACTTGGATGTCGTACCCAGGTTTACTAGATCAGTGTCGCACAGTGTGGTTTGCAGTAAATGTAGAAGATTGCTGAAATCGCACAGTGTGTAGCCGGCATAAGGAGGCATGTAGATAACCATCCAACAAAAATATGTTGCAGACATGTTGGGAAAAGGAGAGGACAAAGAAAGACAGTTGTGGCTGGACTGGAGATCAAATAGCTAAAGATATGGGAGTGTATGATAAGGAGTTTGGGAAAACTGTAGTATGGCCTCTCAGACCAGCCTGGCTTTTAGAATATCCATGCTTAGATCTGGTGTTACATGAGAGTAAGCACAGAAGTGAGGAGGCTGATTTGGCAAGAGCGTATCATAAGTATAGGGATCACAACTATCAAAACACTATGCAGATTTTCATTGATGGATCAAAGGATCCACAGTCAGATGCGATTGGATCTGCAGTTGTTGTGCCTAGTTACCAGGTGGAAATTAATAGAAGGACATCAAATTATTTAAGTGTATTTGCTGTTGTACTGTTTGCCATGTGGTTGGCACTAGAATGGCTTGAACAGGTTTGCTGTGCAAAGGTGTTAATATGCAGTGATTCCATGTCAGCAGTGTTATGATCGGCACAGCTAAAAGTCACGAGGATCTTCTCTTCGAAATATTGCTTAGCTACTCAAGAATGGTGAGGCAAGGTAGAACCATCACTTTCATGTGGGTACCAGCGCATGCAGGTATCTGGGGAAATGAAAGGGCGGATAAACTGGCATAAGAAACTGTCAGAAAAGAAACGGTGGAAAGCAATATTAAACTATCAAAATCAGAGGGGAAGAGCATAGTATGGGGAACAATAAATCAACAGTGGCCACAGTATTGGGATGGAGAGGTGAAAGGGAGACATTTACACACAATTCAAAGAAATGTACAGTGCTGTGAAAAAGTATTTGCACCCTTCCTGATTTCTTTTTTTTTTTTTTTGCATATTTGTCACACGTAAATGTTTGAGATCATCATAAAAATGAAATATAAGACAAATAACCCAAGTAAATACAAAATGCAGTTTTTAAATGATTATTTCATTTATTGAGGGAAAAAATCTATCCAAACCTACCTGGCCCTATGTGAAAAAGTAATTGTCCCCTAAACCTAATTACTGGTTTGTGCCACCCTCGGCGACAACAACTGCAATCAATTTGTTGCAATAACTGGCAATGAGTCTTTCACATCACTTTGGAGGAATTTTGGCCCACACTTCTTTGCAGAATTGTTTTAATTCAGCCACACTGGAAGGTTTTCGAGCATGAACGGCTGGTTAAAGGTCATGCCACAGCATCTCAATCAATTTTAAGCCCAGAGTTTGACTAAGCCTCTCCAAAACCTTCATTTTTTAAGCCATTCGAAGGTGGACTTGCTGGTGTGTTTTGGATCATTGTCCTGCTGCATAACCCAAGTGTGCTTGAGCTTGAGATCCTGCACTGATGGCTGGACATTCTCCTTCAGGATTTTCTGGCAAAGAGCAGTATTCAT
The DNA here is from genome assembly GCA_029692085.1 of Gymnothorax javanicus. Classification (NCBI taxonomy): domain Eukaryota; kingdom Metazoa; phylum Chordata; class Actinopteri; order Anguilliformes; family Muraenidae; genus Gymnothorax; species Gymnothorax javanicus. The sequence continues at coordinate 22,415,412 of CM056195.1, read as the reverse complement.
GATTCTATCAATTACAGCAAGTCGTCCAGGTCCTGATGCAGAAAAGCAGCCCCAGACCATCATACTACTACCACCACCATGTTTGACTGTTGGTATGATGTTCTTTTTATGAAATGCAATTTGAGTTTTACGCCAGATGTAAAGGGTCGCACACCATCCAAAAAGTTCAACTTTTGTCTTGTCAGTCCACAGAATGTTTTCCCAAGAGTCTTGGGGATCTTCAACATGTTTTTTGGCAAATGTGAGACGAGCCTTTGTGTTCTTTTTGGTCAGCAGTGATTTTTGCCTTGGATCTCTCAAATGGATGCCGTTTTTGCCCAGTCTCTTTCTTATTGTTGAATTATGAACACTGACTTCAACTGAGGCAAGTGAGGCTTGCAGTTCTTTAGATGTTGCTCTAGTTTCTTTTATGACCCCCTGGATAAGTCGTTGATGTGATCTTGGAGTAATTTTGGTAGGCCAGCCACTCCGGGGAAAGTTCACCACTGTTCCAAGTTTTCTCCATTTGTGGATAATGGCTCTCACCATGGTTTGCTGGAGTCCCAAAGCCTTAGAAATGGCTTTGTGACCTTTTCCACACTGATAGATGTCAATGACTTTGTTTCTCATCTGTTCTTGAATTTCTTTAAATCGTGGCATGATGAGTTGCTTTTTGAGATCTTTTAGCCTACTTCACTTTGTCAGACAGGTTCTATTGTGATTTCTTAATTCAACAGGTTTGACAGTAATCAGGCCTGGGTGTGGCTTGTGAAATTGAACTAAGAAAATGCGGTCAATCACAGTTAATTCATGGTTTAACAAAAGGGGGGGGGGGGGTGGCAATTACTTTTTCACACAGGGCTACGTAGGTTTGGATAGCTTTTTTCCCTCAATAGATGAAATCATAATTTAAAAACTGCATTTTGTATTTACTCTGGTTATCTTTGTCTAATATTAAAATTTGTTTGATGATCTGAAACATTTAAAGGGGACCTATTTTGCAATATTTCCAAGGTTATATTTTGATCTTGGACCCACCTACAGTACTCCTGATCGTTCGAAGTCCAAAACAGGGTCCTTAGTCCATTGTGGTCTCTGCCTGAAACGCCTCATTGGGGTGGCTCTTCCGCTATGGCCCCCACTCCCCGTGTGCCCACTTTCTTCTGACTGGCCAGCTCTGTGGAGGGTGGAGTTGGGCGGGACGAGGCTGCAGAACGCAGTTTTCCGGGTCCGCCTCCCCAGAGTGAAACGTGAGACACGTCTGCCATCTGATAAGGATAAGGCGGGGAAATTCCAAAATCTAACGTTAAACTTGAATATAGATCTAATGAAATGAACTTGTTCTTATAAACGCAGCAGCGAAAGTGGAGGACGTAGTGCGAAAGTCTGGCAGCTCAAGCTCGAATTTGCTATCGGCTACAGTTTGCTACAGCAACAGTGGTGAGTACAGCGGTTTTTCTACTCTATAGCTAGGATGCAAGGAAAGCTAGAATCCACCACATATAGACACATTTGTAGAACGGGTTGACATGCCCAAGTGTAGACCGGAGACCGTAGAAATCTGGTGGGTCTGAGTTTAGAGGGAAACATGGACAGTGAGAAGCAGCTAAAAGTGGACCAACAGCTTATGGACTGCTTCGGTGTGTATTAGCACCTGCTGGTTCGTGTGCATAACTGTGGTGTGTCGTTAGCGTGGAGTAACGAACAGCTTCTGCGCTGGTATATGACGGAGCGGCGAAAGCTCCAGGCTAAACAGCCTTTTCGGAAATTGCCCATGGTTATGGTTTACTTATTGCGTCGGAATGACCAGCATTTGCTCGCGGAAAATGGGCGCGTTATGAATAGTGCGCGAGAGCTAGATAGAGCTCCGGTTATGTTACAGCATAATACAGGTTTTACAGACCGTAATTTCCGTTTGCATAAACCGTTGCTTATGTGGAGCTAGCGAATCGATAACTTTTACAGGAAAGAATTTAATATTCAATTGCTGATTTAATATTCAATCGACGGCAATGCAGAGAAATCGTTTGTTATACCGGACATGTTATAGCCTGTGCGCTTCCCTATTGCTTTCACCGGTAGCATCAGAGAGCTTGCCCAGGTATTGGAGAAGTATCAGGCTGACCCCGGTCATGGATAAGTAAAGCGATTGTTTCACAAGCACCCAAAAACGCGCCCCAAGCTCTGCAAAACCTATGTTTGGTCTAACTGCAGCCTTCGCAGCCACATACAGCACCTCTCCGGTTAGCTTCAACTGTAGTGGCTACAATCAGGCAACGTTATGAGGGAACCGCCACATTGATGCTTACCGAAGTAACACACGCATACCGATCAGAATTACTGCCTATAAGTTACCAGGAGCATTTTAATTTGCACAGCACGCGAACTAACATGCAGTGGCTGATAACCGAGCGGTCATAACAACTACAAAGACAAACGTTACCCTGCAATACAGGTTTTACAGACAGTAAATTCCGTTACTCTTATATTATATTATATTATATTACTTATATTACTCTTGCATATTTAAGACACAAACATTAGCAACAGTAACTTGGCTATGTTAGCCGCAGTGCTACAGCCACATTCAACAGGCCATCAGTTGGGTAGGCTAATGCTGTGAAGCAACTGCTTCTGCATCTGTAGCCATGTTTCCATCCGCACATTCTTATATAAAATAAGTAATATCGAATTAAAAATGCCTCACGGAGACGGTGAAATTAGACTTGATTTCAAGACTATCGACTCATAGTTTGTACGGTCCATCTCATCGGATTTTCTCTTGATCGGTAAAAGGCTTATGCGGTAAATGCTGATGGAAACGTTATTCACCGAATAAATCTGCTACTGCATCTTGACGGTGTTTTGATGCCGTCGTTTCCTTCTGATAATGGTCTGCTATGCTGCTAATAGCTGGCACTTAAGCACTACTACAACTTGTGCAATTATCGTCATTTGTTGGTAAACGCGATCCATCTTGGCAAACCAGCTAAATTAGTTGGCTAACAAACTAGTTTTGTTCACTTGAAGGTTCTGCGATTCAGTGCGAAAATGAATGGAAACAGCTTAAAATGTCAGAAATGTACTCGATACACCAATTTGATCGCATAACAGCATGTGGCGTCATGCGCACTACTTTTTATTCGCTTTAATGCCGTTAGATGGAAACGTATTTTCACCAGCTTTATTCGCATGAATATTTTTGGCGAACTTCAGATAATTCGATTGATAAGTGGATGGAAACATAGCTTGTGAGTCGCGGACAGTCGCGACCGATACAGGCTTTATCTTCAGATATTTTACAAAGCCTGCGTTTGAGGCCAGTTGTTAGTGCTAACTATCGTTAGCGGTCCTGCTAGCCTCCCGTAACTCGCTAGCTTCACTTACATTATTTGCTGTTACTTACAGCTTGTGGCTCCGAGTCCTTGATCGATGCAACTGCTTCAGGTTTGAGAAGCAGCTGAAACGCTTATCCTGTGTCGAATTATCCTTTATTGACAAAGCTGTCTTTGGTGAAATGCTGAGCACAAACAGCTAACATTCCCCTTGGCCGTGGCTGTTTGCCGCCAGCAAACAAAAAAGCTACCCACTGATTTCTGGAGGCATCGTCTTTTGGGAGAGAAATAGGTGCTTTTCTTCGCGTCCAAAAGTAAACGGACGAGCAGCTTTGGGAGAGATACTGACAAAACTGCACCTCAAATGATCTGCGGTTCTTCTTTTGTATTTCTGGAAGTGTAGATGCTACTAAGGCATAGTATGATCCCCGGTTGTTCATGTCTGCTAGAATAGTTTCCGGTGTGGGCAGGTCCAGCGCCGTGATTGGCTTTGGCTAGGTCTGTACTAATTGGACGGCACAACCTGACGTCAGGTTTTTGCCCAGATCTCGTGAAGATCTTGGGAGGAGCTGTTCAGAGAGGAAATCACATTCACGAAATCACGTTCTTGGATTACGGCAAAACCCCTGTATCTCATGTTTAGAAACTTTTCAGAGGTTGAGTATGGACACCCAACATTATAACATTACCTATATGTATTAAAAGAAGGATCAGCATAATAGGTCCCCTTTAAGTGTGACAAATATGCAAATAAGAAAAGAAAAGAAATCAGGAAGGGGGCTAATACTTTTTTACAGCATTGTAGGTATCAGGGCCGGCGATTAGCATAGGCGATATAGGCGGTCGCCTAGAGTGCCATCTGCTGGAGGGGCGCCGCCAGTCACCCTTAGCCTCGAGAAAAAAAAAAAACGAAAAAAAAAAACCTAATAATTTTCGATGCCCATTGGCGCCCTCCCTTCGTGTATTCTATCTTGAAAAATAGGAACTGACTATTGACTAATCATAGAATTAGAACATCAAACGAAATAAAACATGTTTATTAAACATGATCATCCTAGGGCGCCCCCTCAGCCACAACCAGATCCTCAAGCAGATGTTTGTGTCAATCATTTTGTGGACGGGGGGGATTTGCCTTACGTTAGGCAAGTGTTCAACTGCTGCATTGATCAGCTTGACGTTGATTCTCAAAATGAAGAGGTCTAAACCCTCTGGTGCGCAGGGACGAAAACAGAGAAAAGAAGAAGAGGAAAAGAAAGCCCAGTATAGAGGTAAGTCTCATCTCAGCCATTATAGTGTCAAATGAAATAATACTGTGCATTACCTATTATTAGACGTTTCATTGCTGCCACTCAGCTATTGCTAGCTAGCAACTGTTACTTTGCTAGCTTGCTAGTACGTATTGCTAGCTAACGTAACTTCACTGATAACTATATAACTTTACTAAAGTCATGGCCGTAACCACCACTGAGGACACCGAAGTCCGGACCTCGGTTAGTTGTCCCAGGATATGCGTTTTTTCCCCCACCTATTTTTCCCGTCACTGTGCCCGTTTATTCAGCAAATCGTGTGTGTGTGTGTGTGTGTGTGTGTGTGTGTGTGAGAGAGAGAGAGAGAGAGAGAGAGATGCATGATACTCCCGTTTTCAAAGGTGCATAGTAACGAAGTACATGTACTTTGTCGCAGTACAGTAGTTTTTTTTTGTTTTTTTTTTGGAGGAGGATTTGTGCTTTAAGATTTTTTTTTTAACTGGGACTTTTACTCTACTACCTTTAAAAGATAAAAAGTATACTTTCTCTTCGTTACTTTGACACTGGCAACTTAGTTACTCGTTTCAAATAAAAATATGAATTTTATTAATCATTTATGGATTATCTGGATTTGGCGTGTTCGAGAAGAACAACGGTGCTCGGCAGGGCATCTTCTGCAAATTTATGCACGCAGTTACAATATTCCATCACTAGATGGCACACCCGGGTCAGTTATTGAATATTCACAAGCAAGCAGAGCTGGAACACAGTTTAAATATGGACGAGTTCACTCCAATCCCTGTTTTTCAGGAGTTGCCAGAGTAAAACTCCTCAGCTAAAACCTGATGTGCAAACTGCTCAATATACTTGCCCATAGTATCTATCCAGCAGTTCAGCAGTGTGTTCCTGAAGAGGCTATTGGAAATAAATGTCTTATTAGCAACAGGAACTGGCACTTGAGATGAAGAATTTCCTAGTGTTGCCAAAAGCTGGCATGACAACAATTGAAATTCTAAATTACTTAAAAGAGAAGAAACTTGAAGAGGTTTCTCCAAATATGTGGGTGGCCCTGGGAATTGCTGTCACACTACCAGTGACAGTAGCTTCTGCTGAAAGAAGCTTCTCGAAATTAAAATTACTTAAGACCTACTTAAGGTCAACCATGAGTCAGGAACGCCTCAGTGGGCTTGCACTGATGAGCATCAATCAAGAGGTCTCAAGTCAAATATCATCTGATAATACCATCAATGAATTTGCCATTGGGTCACTCCATACTAAACTGTACAATTCACTGTGTTGTATAAGCATGGTCAATAAAATTTTTTCTAAGAGAATTAAATGATTTGCATTGTTCATATTTATTCACTCCCGGATATATAAGATATACATAAGAAAAAAACAGAGTCATCGGTCCAACAACACAGCAGAAAAAGTGGTGTCCTGAAGTCAGCCAAGGCATTGTGAAAGCCATATCTTGTTACAAAATTTGGCAGCCAACTTCATGAAATGCTCATGACATGTCTATTGACAGTTTGAAACAAAGTAAAATGAAATATTGCAGAGAAATACTCATAATAACGGTTTCAATTGTCTGCACTAAATTACCGGGACTCGTCTGATCAGAAATGCAATTTGAAATGACTGTCGTGGGCGTAACCAGTCGCGTCCTCACGTGTTACATCCAGACCTGTGGGTTAATTTGCATAATGTATGATGGCAAATAATGGCAAAACTCAATCTCGCCTAGGGCAACCAAAGAGCTAGAGCCGGCCCTGGTAGGTATGGTAAGGACTCGAAGGAGTAAAGGAACAAACAGAAGAGAACAAGTAGTGATAAGCAGGTTGATAATTGGGCATTGTAACTTAGTTCACTTTACATTACTGGAAAACACCCATCAGGACTTTGTAGTTTATGTCATGAGGCCGAGACAGTGGAACATATTCTTATAACATGCAGGAAGTACACAAGAGAAAGACAGGACTCGATGCGGCAATTACAGACAATAGGGCGAGTAGAGAACAGTATTAAAAGTATACTGGAAATAAGAGACAGTCCTCAAGGGAGAAAATTGGTAATGGGTTTTTAAAGAAAGACCGGACTGGAAAGACGGGTGTGGGACAGCAGTGAAACTGGAAGGCATCTGTATGAAATACAAAGGCATGTGGGTGATGGGGGGATAGTGGGCCTCAAATGTAAAGGAGAAAATATTATAACGCATTTGAGAATAGGTCATACAGGTCTTAATCACACATTACATAAAATAGGCAAGCACCACACTGGAAACTGCACATACTGTAACCAGCCAGAAACAGTTGGACATGTAATACTTCACTGCAAAAATTACGATAGCCAGAGGAAAAATCTTGTTCAGTCACTAAAGAAGGCAAAACACCACAACTTTACATTAACAGGGCTTTTGGGAAAATCAGTAGGTGAAACAAAGCATGACATTATTAAGTTCCTGAGAGAAACTGAATTGGATAAAAGAATCTAGTTTTTTTTTTTTTTTTTTAACTGCCTAATCTCTTGTTCCCCACTCCAGTCCAATTGGTGGTGGTAATGCACCGATAAGTAGGTTAACAACCGCCAATAAACTCCAAAGAAGAAGAAGAAGGGTAACATTCCCCCTTGGCTCTATCCTGAGGCTAAAGTAGATATGAGTATACTAGAAATGAAGAGAGAATGGAGTATGAATGAGGTTGGAGGTAAAACAAGTGTGTACCTGAGGAGCAATTATTTTAGTTACCTGAAAATCTATACAGATGGGTCTAAAAACACGAGTGGGCATGTGGGAACTGGTGTACATATACCAGAATTTGGAATCAATATGTCCAAAAGGTTGTCTGATCAATTATCAGTGAACACAGCAGAAATGGTGGCCGTAATTATCAGCCTTCAGTGGGTGGAGGAGGTCAGGCCAGACAGGGTGGTGGTGTGCACTGATTTGGTGGCTGTTCTAGAAAGCATTCAAACATCAAACACTACAAGGAAAGATCTATTCATTGATATACAGCACAGTTTGCTTCGATTACACAGGGGTGGTGTGGAAGTGCAGTTTTGTTGGGTACCAGCACACCAGGGGGTGAAAGGAAACAAGGTGGCTGATAAACTAGCAAAAGGGGCACTGGAGAAGAACATAACAGTACAAATACCTCTTGGGATAGGGGAAGGGAAAGCAGTAATGAAAAAGAAAGGAACCGAAATATGGCAGAAAAGGTGGGAAGAAGACCAGAAAGGAAGGAGCTTATACAAAATACAAAAAACAGTAATAACAAAGACCTATGAGGAAAAGAAGAGAAGGGAGGAAGTTGTTATAATGAGACTCAGGGTGGGACATACAGGGTTAAATAACACTTTGTATATATTAGGGAAAAGGAACAATGATTGGTGTGAGGGGTGTGGAGTGAGTGAGAATGTTGAGCACGTGATGTTGAATTGTAGCAGGTATGCAGCTGAGCGAGAGCAGCTCCAGGAGAGAGTCAGAGCAGCAGGCCATGAGTGGAGTCTGGCAGGACTGCTGGGAACAGAGGGAGAGGCAGAAGGTGTAAGAGCAGTGAGGAGAGCGCTCTTTACTTTCCTATCAGACACAAGACTGATAGGAAGAATTTAGGAAGATAAGGGCATGTTGTTGCACACTCTTGTACAGTTGGTGGCGGTATGCACCTAAAAGCTGATTTACCACTTCATAAAACCCAAAGAAGACGAAGAAGAAGAAGAACAAGAAAGACGGGTGGATCTCGTTGGGTGGCAGTAATGCAACATCTTGGTTGCGAAACCCGTGAAACATTAACGAAGAAGAAGAAGAAGAATTCAGCGGCGGGAAGCGCTGTGCAGTTCCTGAACTTGGGGATTTCGTAGAACGTTCCTTCATCCGTAAAACATTAGCAAAACTGACCATTCAGATAAAGCGCTCCCAATAATCAACTGTTAAAAATGGCAGGTAAGGGTATACAGAGGCAGACTTGGCATATATGCGATGGCTGCGTTTCGGATCATGAGAAAAACTTGGAAGTTACAGTCCTGGGGAAAAAAAAAAAACGATTACGCATTATGTCAGTCCTTCCAGCCTGTTCTCATTTTATACTAATTTTGAGGTAATGTATTGTATGTAATGTATATTTGTAAGTTGCGGTGCATTTTCATTTCTGATGAGTTCCGTGTTCTGCATTTGTGATCGTTGCAAAAAAAAATAAATAAATAAATAAGCGTCTGTCTTTTTGCTGTTGGCAATCCCGTCTACTGAAAAATTGTTCTGAAATATTTCATTAGTGAATGAAACGTATGTAATCACGAAGCCGTTTGTTTGTCAATCCTAACATTGTCAATGGGGGCTAATGACCGATGTATGTGGTATTGATGGGATATTTCAAATATGGCAGTGGCTATTCTTACGGCAGCCGTAATGATACTCCGTGTGGCTATTCTTACGTCCTTCCGTTTGCACATGCGCAGAGCACCGAATTCAGGACTTACAGCGGCAATTTTATGGGTACGGCAGTCGATTTGAAGGGATTAGGATAAGGATTAGCAGGCCTTTTCTTGAACAATTTTTAGGTGCGCAAACATTTGTGCGCGTAAACTTAATTTTTCAGCCTTAGGTGCGCATTTTTTTATGCAGCTCAAATGCTATTTTAGGCGCGCAAACCGCGCCTTTCATGAAAAGTGAAGGTGATATTAATGTTGTACATAATTAATCTAAACTAATGAAGGCAATATATTATGGCGATCTTTAAAATATGTAAATATACCATGTGCAACACTACCTTTCTTTTCCTACATTATATCCTTCTTACATAGGCACGAAAGTGTGCGTTTCAATTGTGTCCTAAGATCCGCCCTAACTACAGTTAAGATTAGTGATATAGACATTAGTTGCTGACTTCGATATAGTCTTGGAACATAATGTTAAAGAAAAAAATCAGGAGTTTGGGAGAATTTCCTGTAAGTCGCAGATTGTTGAAAAAATTGGAATGAATTTGCAAGCAACATTTCGCTTACCCAGCTCAACTACGAACGGGGCTATCACTTGGGAACAATAAATCAGCTTACTTAGTATTCTCTCCGCGCATAAACCTGTTAAATGTGCTTTACAGGTGAACATTAATGTTAAGTTCTTGTGTGTTATATGGTAATTTGAACCGCTAGTTAGTTAGGCTTTTTAATTTGAAACTGAATGAAGAGGTGCATCTCTACTGCATCGCGAACAGTACGATATTGCAACTTGCAGATTGAACGCAAACACGGCCTGCTAATATCACCTAAAAAGAGAGCGCGATAACTGATACTCTTGTCTCCGAAGCCAATCTGACAAGCCTAAACCATAGGAAAACGAACCCAGTAAAACTGCTTTTTAGCTTATTTCGTTTCTTAGCAGAATGTATTACACCATAACAAACTTAATGTCGCGGATCATTGACCAGGCATGAATGGCGTGTTCTGCACAGTTTTTTCTGAACGCCGTTTCCGTTCACTCAGAATTACAGTTTGCAAGTTGCGATTTAAGCCACTATGTGAATTTGCTTTATCCAATTTAATTCTTCAGAAATTTCTTAGATTAGTCATTTAGTTATTAATAATATATACTTACGACTGTTCGACTCAAAGTGAACTTCTACTGGTTTATTTGGTATTGCGGTTTCATGAATGAGGAAAAACAAGGCATCCCTTGTGGCAGTCTGCTGGAATGGTCTGTAACGTAGCTGTTCTTCGCAAGCTCGAATTAAAAACCCAAAAAATTAAATCGTAAACAATTAATAGCAGAAATGAAAACAAAATAACTCGTATTCAGCCCAATTCGTTATTTTATGTCATTTCCATTTTGTGTCCATTTGAGAGACACTGTCGGAGTCCATGAGAATTTTCGACTTCATAATTGTTACAGCTAAAAATAAAACGATACTGGGACTTAAATTCTCATTAGCAGAAATGCGATGAACCAGGTCTATTAAATAAACCAACCTACGAAGTTTTGTGGTGGGGTCAAATACAGGCATCAGTCTATTGTGTAGTCGTCCTTCAACTTCTCAAGTGCAACAGCAGAATCACAAAGGGTTGCATAAATAGGAGGCTCCGAAGGGTTTTATCATTTCGAACGATTGCGAAAAAAAGGCCGACTATTGGTCGATCAAGATTTGTTTTAGTAGGGGACAACCCTAGTAATTTATTAATTAAATCACGGCAAAAACTGCAGTCGAGATGTGAAAGGAGCTAATCTGATTCACGTTACCCGAAATCACAGATGCTAACTTCCATGGTTGGAACCATTGAGTGTGAATGGACGAACTACATTAATTGCCAACGTTAGCAACTATGCTTCTGGGAAACGAACCAGGGCTCCATTAATTAGCAGGAATAACCGATTGATCACACCAAGTTTCACCGTCAAAACAACCAAAATTCGGCAATGAGAACTTTCGCAGGATAGATAAGAGAAAGCTTACTTCCATTACCCACTCCTTTCTGACAATTGTAACGAGTTTTATGCCCTTGGTTTCGACATCCCACGCTCTACAGGTGGAACGCTGCTGGTCGATATGCCCAATCCGCTTCGCCATCTTTGGTGGGGAGTTTTTTTTATCTTAAGAGGCTGATGCAACGCGCAGTTCCATTGGTTGAAGTCTCGCGTGTCCACACACTGTTTTTCATGGGCCTTTGCGCGTTATGCGAAGGAGTTTGGAAATGCTGTCTAGATGGCGCTGCAGTTCGGATAGCTAGGCGCGCAAAAATTGAACTTTTTTGATGCATACGCGCGCATTTATTTGCGCACCTAAAATGCAATTTTAGGCGCGCAAAGGCGCGTACGCGCGCCTTTCATAAAAAGGCCTGGATTAGGGATTCTGGTTAGGGGTCAGGGTTAAGGTTAGGGTCAGGGTTTGGTTAGGGCAGGGTTTGAAATTGGGACTGCCGTACCTCTGCATTGAAATGCATTGGAAAATTGCCGTACCCATAGCAACTGCCTAAATTTTGATCAAGCCGCCTGCGATTTTTTTTCTTCTACCCATTATATCCAGTAGGCCGATTTAGCGCCTCTGATTGGCTGCTTGCTCGCTAGGCTTTCTGGTTGGCTAGCCAGCTACCTAGCTAATGTTAGTTCCCTTGCTTAGCTACCAAGTTCGCCAGCCTAGCTAGCCAACAGTTTGGTGCACGGATGTCAATAGAAAATAAATGCATAAAAATTATCCATTATTTCACTATCTCAATTAGCTAGGTTGAACCGCGATCATTTATGTTATACCAAATATAACTGCTTGTTAGCTAGCTTGCTTGCTAACGTTAGTTTGCTTGCTTAGCTAGCTAGTTCGCTAGCCTAGCTAGCTGACAGTTATATTTAGTATAACGTAAATACTCGCGGTTCAACTCTGGCTGAGTGAGATGGCGAAATAATGGATAATTTTTATTAATTTATTTTCTATTGAATTCTGTGCACCAAACTGTTGGCTAGCTAGGCTAGCGAACTAGCAAGCTAAGCAAACGAATTAAGGCTATATGTTATATTTTTGCACCAAGTCCTGAATTCGGTGCTCTGCGCATGTGCAAACAGAAGGCCGTAAGAATAGCCAAACGGAGTATCATTACGGCTGCCGTAAGAGTAGCCACTGCCTTCAAATATTTGCTTTAATTTAATAAACAGAACACATTTGTCCTCCCAAATGCATTTTGAATAGATGAACAGCTACTCAGAGTGAGGAAGGAATTTGTGGACAGAGCATCGCGGGATGTCATTATGCAGCTGCTCGATGACCTTCTGGAGGATGGGATTCTGAACGATGGGGAGAAGGATGCCCTGATCGAGGAGAACAGAACCACAGCAAACAGGGCGCGCTGCCTCATAGATAAAGTGCGAAAGAAAGGTTCGCCAGCTAGTCAGGCGCTAATCAATCGACTTCAAAACAGGGACCCTGCGCTGTTCGAGGAGCTGAATCTGGACGATTGAGTCTGGATGCGGTTTCGCAGTCAGGTGAGTGAATTGTGGAGGTAACTCCTTAAACTCAGATCTTGGCTTCAATTTCTTTGTAAAGTTGCTTTCACACCGGACGCGAAACAAATTTTTCGCACGTCAGATTACATTCAAAGTCAATATTCGCGTCTTTGCATTGACTTTGAATGTAATCAGTTGTGCGGAAAGAAAATTTGCATGACGATGTATATTCATCAACACCAACAAACGTTCATTATTACCATGCATTCTTTCACACCACGGAACATTCGTTTATTTCAATAGAATTTCAATAATAATATATAGGCCTACATGTGATGCACAAAATAAAACATAGCGTTTTATGACTTCTCCCTGCTCCCTTTTATGCAACTTAAACAAAAAAAAGCGGGTAGAGCCGGTACCACGTAGTAGAAATGGGGCATAAGTTACTGTTACATTTTGTCCATTTAATGGACGTCAGTATGTTCTACATGATATTCTGATCATTGATGTGCGAGCACACTCGTCACTTCGTCAGAATATCGGTAAAACATAGGCCTATAGACTATGTCCCGACGTCCCGTTGCAAACGTCTGATGGCCAAATCAACTGTTGACATTTTACAACGGCACACAATCAAAATATTCAACAATTGTTGGAGGGTTGTGTAATTAGGCTAAATCTTGTAAGTGGTTGAAAGTGGTCGTGTTCTTGAAAAATCATTTACAACCTTATGGCTTTCCATTTTGTTTCTGTTTTGGAATGGCGTTTAAAATTAATTTTTAATTCGGTTGTTGGAGACACTGACATACGTTACGGTCTTTAGACTCTAGATGAAGGAAGAAAAAAAAAACAATTATGGATGCTTCATAATCCCTTTTGACCGACAATAAGCGGCACGTATACAACTCAAAAAACAAAACCAAATAACTGTGCCCTCTGAGTGATATTCCTTCATGGCCCAGGGAAAGAATTCAGTATTTAACCTCCACCAATATTGAATGAAATCAGTACTTTTGCTGCTTATCTTGATGTTTGGGTACCCAGAGAAATATTCGGGTGTGTAAAACGCAGTGGCGGTCCGTCGGCAGAAACACAGGGCCAGCAATAACTTCACCGTTCACTGCTGAATGACTTAACCTCTCGCAGTGTACCTCTCCCGATTAGCAACAGTTGCTCAGACTAATTGGTAGAACCGACAAGAGTCTAATTTATTTTTTGAAAGCCTTGTTATACATTGCATTACGAAATTAAACGGCATTTTCTTCTGCACATCAATGACTACGAAAAATATCAATATGTCTATAATTTTTGCGCTCATGTAGCTTGGGAAATGGCACAGTTTTGCGTAAATTAGTTTGCGAGGTTTGTTGAGCAATAAGCCATGAGAATCCGTTGTATAGTCTGAATGTAGTCACGGCTAAAGGGCGTTGTTTGGTACGATGCACAGCTGAGTGATGGCGAAAATAATTGTTGTCAGCGAAAGTTTTGGATTTTTTGCATTTATGTTTCAATCCTAACAATGTTGTATCAATTATATAAATGTTGGCAATAGGCATTTTTTATCCCCCGCCGCGCGTTTAGCGCAAAGCGGGGGATATAGTATAAGGCTCCGTCCGTCCGTCCGTACGAATTGGAATATCTTAAGAACCGTTGACTGGATACTCTTCATATTTGACATCTAGGTTGATCACAGTAAGAGAAAGGTGCCAGTCATGTTTGGTGACCTTGACCTTCATTTCAAGGTCACGAGGTGACTTAACGTTTTTTTGACATTTTACCCTTGTCAGCGAGATATCTCAAGAAAGGTTAGCTGGATTTTCTTCATATTTGACAGTGAGCTTCATCTGTGGAAGGCACAGGGCCCAGTCGATTTTGGTGACCTTGGCCTAATTTTCAAGGTCACAGCGAGACATTGAATATTTCAGTATGTTTACCTGCATGTTAACCTTGTCGGCGAAATATCTCAAGATCAGTTCATTGGACTTTCTTCATTACCGACACCAAGCTCCATCTAGGGAAGGCCCAGGGCCCAGTCGATTTTGGTGACCTTGGCATAATTTGCAAGGTTACATTGACACATTGAATATTTCACAAGGTGACATAAACGTTTTCTTTGACATTTTGCCCTTGTCAGCGAGATATCTCAAGAAAGGTTCACTGGATTTTCTTCATATTTGACACCAAGCTTCATCTGAATGCTGTTGAATGTTTATTGATAAGCAGTTTCTTTATTACTTATTTTATTATTCATACACTGTGACATTCATGTCAAGGTCACAGTAAGTCTTGGAAATATTTTTGCGTTTCAACAACCACAGTGCAAAATATCAATGGATGCTGACTGGATCATGTTTGTTGACATTTAGCTTCATCTTAAACTATCACCATCACTTCATACCTCTTTATTTTGAATTGATCATTTGCAGCGGGGAATGATGTCACCTTAGTGTTTCATTATCATATTATGGAAAATGGATTGGTCTTGGTCGTTCAGTCGATAAATTGTTTGATTGTTAATCAGGTGAACTTGAATGAGAACAGTGAGAGGACAGTCGAGCGGTAAAGGGTAAGGTTACTGAAGCCCCTCTGAAAATGTGACTGCACACTGCTGGTAAAACATCAAGCGTACATCCAGTCAAGAAAATTTCAAGTTTAATTTCTAGTGCTGCTATACATGGTGATAGCATAAACGGTGGCAGCCATGGTATTACTGAAGGGACACTGGGTTGCTAGGCAGTCCCGCCTTAACCTGCTATTAGGCCCTGGGACTGAGAGGCTCTATAGGCCCCCTTCCCATACCACAGACCCTTCCCCAGAGCTGCGCTTATCTATAGCGCAAAACGTATTTTTCCCTCTCTGAGCTGGAAAACGTGTTATGACCAAGGTATGTGTATGTTAAATAAGGGTTAAATAAATAAAATAATGTATTTATACTTATTTTGTTTTCATGCTTGGGATTGTTGCTCATGCTTAGTGTGTTGCTCTCCTTCTGTGCCGTGATACAGGCTGCCCATTGGTGATTGGACCAAAGCTAATTGCATGTAGTTTAAAGGGACGCCGCACAAGCAGATGGGACCCCGCCTCCTTCCTTGCTTCCAACGTGGCCTATGCAACCTGTTTTATGGTTATCTTTGTAAGCACTTGTAAGAATTGTAAACCTGGCAATGCAGTTCGTCTTGTGTCATCTTTGTAAAAGCTTGTAAGAATTGTAGACCTGGTGATGCAGTTCATCATGTGTCATCTTTGTAAGAGCTTGAAAGAATTCTAAACCTGGTGATGCAGTTTGTCATGTGTTTATATTTTGTAAGAGCCTGTCAAACTTGTGCACTTGACAATGTAGTTCGTCTGTCTAGAGTAGCTTACTGATACTAAATCTTGAAAACATCGGAAATTTTAAGAGTCACTCCTGGAGCAGGAAAGGGGGAGCCGCCTTATTTTTTTGATTGTCTATCTTTTCTCTTGTGTTGGTAGTCAGCGTAGGTAGGTAATTGCATTGTTTTTCTTTTCCTTTTTTGATAGCAGGTAAGGGTTATTTGTAGGGATGTTTTGTTTGTTATTTTTGGCTTGTTCTCTCCCTGACGTTGCATTACTCCAGTAAAATAAAAATGGGAATTTTGGCCTGCATTCTTGTTTGTTTGGTTTTCCTTGGAAGTAAGGAAGGAGAAGGTCACTTTTATGCTGCGCTCCGGTCCTCCCCTAGGCCGGGCATAACAAACACGACTATATTCATATTAACAGATGACCAATAAACTCATGCCAATACCATGAACACAAAATAAACACAAATGTCAGGCTAAGACTGAACACTTTTAATAACAACCACACACACAAGGACTCGTAAGTGAAAGTCAAGAGGCATGAAAGTTTGATTGCAATCTAACATGTAAACAACAAATCAATGTTTATGAAAATTTCCATTTTAAAAATTATGATTTATTTTGGATTTTTTTTTTATTTTTGTAATTCTTTTCAATTATAAGTGTGCAAAAATGAATATGTATGTACAAGGCTGTATTACACCAAATTTTAATCATTGATGGGATAAAATATCATGCAGTCATACGAGAGACCACTGGTGGCAGCGTGGTTCTGTCAGGATGGCAGCTACGATCGAGTCGTGTTTTAAATGTGGGCATATTCCACGCATCAATTACAGCCATAAAAATCAGTAACAAAAGTAGTTTTCGGTAGAGGTTAGTGTTTCAATGTTCGATTAAGATTCTGGGCTCTAAATTCGTTGACCAGGCGCAGGCACGGCGAATGGGGAGAGCGCCGCGCCAACAGGGTGTATTCAGGCATATTTTGCAATTTCGTGCCCGGCGCAAGTACTCCTCTGTCCCTCCTGCCGGCGCAAGTGGCAAAGAGGGAGGAGAGAAGGAGTGAGTGGGTTTAACACTGCCGAGTCAAATCTTCACCAATCAAATGAGCTCCTCTCCTCACCTTTAAAATGTTGGAATAAAGAAGCCTCTGTCCTATATCTGCATGATCCGTTAATGCTGCATTTTACTTTGCTGCTTCAGGCATGTTTTCTGCTCTGCTTACGTCTGTATTAAGCATTACGAATATGAGTTAGCTGGCTAGCTAGGGCATTCGCGAATTATTACCATTAGCGAACTTGAATGAAATTTCAGAACAAAACTATGTCAGATCATTCAAACTTATGAAGTTGGAATGAAATACGACGGTTGCTCATTTATTTCTTCTGCCTGCATCATTGGGAAGAGAAACGATGGGTAGCGTGTTCCTATTATTACACCCTGTTGCTGCTTAAAATTTTGGGATTAACATGCATGGACAACAATGCAAGATACGTTACACATTTATTTTCAATATGTGATCTTGACTCAGTACGGGATCATAGCAATCAGGCTGTATTCCTTTCCCCCACTAAAAACGATAAACCTAAGTGACAATAATAGTATTAAGCCGCTTGCACACTAGACGCGAAACAGATTTTTCGCACGACAGATTACATTCAAAGTCAATGCAAAGACGCAAATACACGCATGTATTCGCACTGATTTTCTAAGTCCAAAATGCTGAATTTCTCAAAAACCGGGATGTAGAATTTTCTAATTTTGGCAGGGGATATTCAGAACATCATAAGGAAGGCTCACAACAAATTAGACAAAAAGTTATCAGACAGTTTTTGAGATATTAATGAAAGACTGAAAAAATGAGAACAAACACTGATTTTCTATGTCCAAAATGCTGAATTTCTCAAAAACCGGGATGTAGAATTTTCTAATTTTGACAGGGGATATTCAGAACATAAGAAAGGCTCACAACAAATTAGACAAAAAGTTATCAGACAGTTTTTGAGATATTAATGAAAGACTGAGAAAATGAGCACAAACACTGATTTTCTAAGTCCAAAATGCTTAATTTCTCAAAAACTGGGACGTAGAATTTTCAAAGTGAATATTCAGAATATCATAAGGAGGGCTCACACCAAATTAGAGAAAAAGTTGTCGGACAGTTTCTGAGATATTCAAATTTGAAGTGAAAAGTTGACGCCGGACAGACAGGCAGACGGCCAGACGACTCGACATTAGAAAAGCTCCGCTGACTGCTGACAATTGTCACAGCGGAGCTCAAAACTTAAACTGTGTAGTTGTGCAGATAAAGCAAAGAACACCATCAGTTTCCTTGACACAATGCAACCATGACCATTTTTCAAACAGACCTCGCTGGACCGATTTGTCAAATCTCTCCATTCCAAATTTTCTTCCAGGAAATTTGATGTTCGGTAGGAAGGACTCTGAGTGCACAGCAGCGCTGAAGTTATTGACCTCTTGCTTCCCCCCACTTAGTGTTGTAGTCAAGACCACCTAACCCAAGACCAAGACATTAACCAAGACCAGAGTGCATCGAGACGAGTCAAGACCAAGACTTTTAGAGGCCGAGACCGAGTCAAGACCAAGACTAAGGCAGGCAGAGACCGAGTCAAGACCAAAATCGGACCAATGCAAATCCCACGTGGCATGGCACGTTTATGATGAAATGTGGAACATGCAAACCATAGGCACTCCTTAAATTGATCTGAAATATCCACATTCCGATAAAAACACCCACATTAAATAAATGTTCCTCTTCTTTGACCTCTTTTATTGCCATTCACTGTATATGCATGTGTAAGTGTACTACAAGAAATCTGTTGATAAAATTATCAAAAGACATTGCAAAGGTGAATTTTATGTCTGAGAATATTCCTTCGTTTTCTATGAGCAAACAAATCCAAACATACACTAAGGGGCTGAAAACAGCTTCATATTTAATCAACATTCCTTTTCCATGTTTTGCCATCCACCAAACAACACAATTTTTTTGTGCAAGCATCAGATTTTCTGGGTGACTACTTTCTTCCCCTAAAAACCATCATTAAGTACAGAATGAATCAAACAATTTAATACTTAAGTCTTCACTCTTCTCTCTCCCTCTTTTTTTAACATAGTAAGTTTTTTTCCTTTAACTTACTTCAATAGTGTTTGAACCAACTACAAGCTTTGTATAAATGTACAGCTGTCAAGTTAAGGTTATTGGTCGCATTTGAAGCAGAGGGTTTTGCATCCAATCACAGCAGTGATGTCAAAAATAAATCAGACAATTCACAGGCAAATTAGAGGTATACACGCAGGTGTGGTCTTGACCGGCCTTGGTACAAAAAAAGGCCTGAGTCCGCTTTGTCCGAGACCAAGAAAAAATGCTGTCGGTTCCGAGACGAGACCGAGACCGAGAAAAATGGTCTCGAGACCAAGACCAGTCTTGAGTACTACAACACTACCCCCACTGCTGGTGCTCTCAGTGCTCTCTACTGGAGCGACAAGCTCAGCTGTGGTGGTGCTGGGTGCTAGCTCTTGCAGTGATAATATTGTTGCTTCTATCATCTGTACTGTTATTTTCATCAATATCCTCACGTCCGCATGTTAGTGTTTGTATCATTTACTTTAGTTTTTTTGAAATATTGTTTGGGGGACAAAATATCCCTTTCTGCTTACTGTCGTTCACCAATTTTGCCTGCCAATGTGTTTGAGTCAGTGCCGTCTGCTTCTCTGAGAAAGTGTTCTAGCCATGGGCTGTGAAAACGATTTAAACCCAATTCATTTTTTTTTATTTTAACTGTTTGAAGTTACTGCTACATTCAAGATGCTGTAGCCTGCAGCTGCCACCAGGAGGGGCTGCAGAGGGAGCAGTCCCACCATCCCGCGCCCTTTGGTTTCTTGTATTTCCTCCGTATGTCTGAAAGGTCATGTTGCAAAAAATAAATAAATAATGCGGATTCATTTGTAGTCGTGTTCTATCAGTGAACTAATCACAATGCATGCAACAATCAGAGAGAACTGATGGCTTGGGTGACCATTAATGTGCATATCCAGTATTTGGTCCAATCGATGTTGTTCAGATATACTGTAATTTGTTACTTTATCACCACCACCAAGAGAGAAAACTTGGCCCTTGTTTTTGCTGCCCCTTTGGTAAAACCAAGAGTCGTACAGGGAGGTGGCAGTCCAGTTTTACTGCAGCGAGTCCACTCTCTCTCTCTGCCTGTACAGTTTAAGGCCAGATGTTGCGCCATCAGCTTGCAGCAAGATTTCCTGGCCCCACAGGTGCAGCTGCCCAGATGGTACTGAAACCTCAATCAGCATCATCAAGTGATGAATTGCCCTCTGCCCTGTTTTTTCAGGTTTCATACACTGACTGGCCAACAACATGCCTCAGGACTAGCTGAGATGTTGAGAAGAACAATCCCAGCACAGTTAACTGCAATGAGAAGATGCCTTTTTGCCCATGATGCTTCACCCTCGCCTCCCCTTTCAAACAGCTTAGTTTATCTGACATTGTTACTTATGAGCTGAGACTCGACTAATTTCTGTGAGCTCTTTATTTAGCTATGTCATGCTTGTCTGATAATATCAGCATGTGGGTATGCTTTCCATCGCTTTAGACACTTAACCTTGAAAATGTTGTGCCTGGATATTATATACTGGACAAAGAAAGTTAGGGATCACCCAACTTTTCAATATTAAAATATGATATGGAAAAAAATACAAACTATCAAATATTTCAAATTCAAAATTTGGGGTGATCCCTAACTTTATTTGTCCAGTATACTTAAACTAATACTCCAGTTGCCATCAGTTTCTTTGGCCTCTCTGCTGCTCTCTGTATTATTTTTCCACTATCAAACCAGTCGAGTTCTTCCTCTCTTTATGAAAGACTGATTTGAATTTCCTGTGCCTTTACAATAAAATGCTTTGAGCTCCCCCCCCACCTCCCCCAGTTTTGTCTCAACTCATGCCTTCATCCATGTTCAGGAGGAAAGATTTTCCTTCCCAAGGCCTCCAGTGGCTTCCAGTAGGCTTTGTCTGTCGCTGTTAGTAAACACAAAAAATTCAAGGTTGGGCCCTTCCTCTGCGGCTCAACAATATGAGAGGCACACATCCCCTGACCTTAAGGGGTCTTCAGGGTAAAGTGTAGAAATAACCATAATAATGTAAAAACTAAGAAATGAACATACCCAAAATGATTTTACCCTCATAAAATGTAGTATTTTGATAAAAATTTACACGGTTGCCATGGAAACGGCACTTTGATAACAAAATCTGAAAATATTTAGTGGCACAAACATTTCAATAACCCACAGTCAAATTTTACTGAAATTAGTATCATACGAAAGGTTTAAGATAGTTCTATGAAATGACATAGGATTTTTTTGTTTGGAACATTTACGAATATTCAATGAGCTCTGTTATGTAACCATAAAGAAAATCGCTATCATCAACTTGCTTCATTTTCAAAATTAACCCCCTAGGGATGCACCTATCTAGAAAATCCGACGTCATTTCATAGATCTCCAAAAGATACAACTTCACGCCAAATTTCAAGTCAATCAGATGAATATTAATGATTTTATGAATGCCACAAGGTTGAAAATCTGTCAAAATTGTGATTTTCGTTAATTTGCATTTTAAGTCACAAGTAACAATTGAGGCAGAGGAAAAACATAGACTCCTGGTGTTTACTGGCATCTCACTGCATTCCTTTATTTATTTTATGTGAAAATCAAAAATATTGAAATTTTCAAAAAAAAAAAATTTAAAATTTTTAACCTGAAGACCCCTTAATTTGAACTGCACTCTGAGCTAGATACACTCATCCTGTACAAACTGTAGCTAACACAAAAACTATTTTAGGTAGTAAGCTCAAAATTACTCTGTATTGAGGTTGTCCCTCTCTTGTCCCTCTTAATACCCATAATCTCTTTTAATATTCGCTAGCAGGTTAAAGCTAACCCCATATTTATTCATTTTGGAACAGGCTTTTCTTGCTTGGAGTTTCTCTGGCTATATTGCCTTATTTCTGCACTGTGTCTGCAACTGCTTCTTGGTGACTTGGGTCACCTGTGTGCAGCTATTGGCTGGTGGCTGCATACCCACTACCCAAAGGTTGACAACCAGAAATGTCCCATGCACAGTAAAATAACTAAATACAGGAAGACGGCTCGGTTTCTAGAGATAGTGACATGTTTTGAGTATTCTTCAACCATGTTCTAATATATACCTGTAATAGGTAAAGTTGGCAGTGAGAAATGGCACTTAAGCACTAATGTTACATTATATCAATGCCAAATGTATGCCAGCAAGTAATGAACATTGAATATACAATGGAATACGATACAGTCATGATACATTATATGTTAAATTCCAGACACGTTTCAGAAAGGTGCCAAATATAGTCTTGTGCAACCTCATTTAAATGACACTCCCACTAATGCCATCAAATTTGCATGGGAAACACCCCCTAAAAAATGACTGCTTGCTTGATATTCATCTTTCTGCCCATTTGCTGAAACGGTAACAGAAAATGACCAGTTTGTCCCAGCAGCTGGGGGAAAATGAGAATAAACAGCAGTGATAGTTCTGCATGTATAGTCGGATATGGTGTTTGTGGAAAAATCGGGCCTATTTCATATGGTTTATGAGCTTTATTCTAGTGGACACAATAAGACATTGACTTTCATGCATCATAATTACATTGACGCTGAAAACATTTATATAAAGGAATGTTGACAGGAGGAATATCTTGACTAATGACAGCTTTAATTCTATATCATCATTGCCATTATTTTAGATTGGGCATGGAAAATGTACAAAGCAGTTCAGAGCAACATTCGCACATCCATGATGCTTGAACAATTCCCTGAAAGATGCCTTAGCCATCGCAGGATTTAGAGGGCTTATCACGACTCATCAGCTAGGTTCTTGTGTAATTTTCAGTAATCTAGTTAGCCAGAGCAGTTGGCTGTAGCGAGCTGCCAGCTCGAACTAGCCTTCATACTCTAGGGTGACGTGTACATGAGCTGGGTGATGGACAGTTAATTGTCCATGTATACTTTAAGCATCATTGAGCAAACACACTGCTCATTTTAACCAGGAGGAGCAGGTTGTGCTTAATTTTTTGAGGTAAAGACTAGAACCAGTATGTGTTGTAATGCTGAAAACATGACCCACATCATTCATTTCCATAAGGGAACAGCATTAAGTTTATAGCTCAGAAAAAGTATTGTCACCTACAGTTACTCGTCAAAACAATACAAATTGTAGAGCAAAATAAATATTTTGATGCAGGTTTTGTCATGGTTTGAATTCATGTGAATCTATGAACAGGAGCAGTTGTTTCAGCAATAATAATTATTATTATTATTAAACACACTGGAATACAAAAGTTACCCTCAAAATCAGCTAAGGTAGCTGGACCGTGCCTTGCACACTACTTGAGGTTGGTACTCAACGTTTCGTGATGGAAAAATGGTCATGCAGGAGAGGAAAGACTGCAGTTGACAAAGCCAAGATTCTTCAAGAAGTAATGTCATTACCAAATGAAATTCTTTTCACCTCTTGCATGAAAATACAGAAAAAAATGTTAACATTAATATGATCAACAAAAATGAATCAAATAATAATAATACCAGATGGAAAATTTTCAGTTTAATGTCATACAGATGTTAACCTTTTTGATAGTTTATAAACTGATTTGAAGACTTCACCAGGTATTTTGCATCCTAATCCCCAGGGACTAAGACCAACTTCTTCTTGCTTGTTATATGACATTGCATTACTTGTCATTCACAGAATTTGGCAGAAACTCTTATCCAGAGCAACATTTATACCCATGAGAAAATAAACATTGAAATCTAGGCTTGACTGTAAGTTGTAATATCTTTTTATGTTCATGTACATTTGCTTAAGTCTGTCTTTGTTCATTTTAATACTCAGTGGCCTAAATGGAATGCTCCAATGACACCAATACTAAAAAGGCCTAATTTCTTATCGTAATTAATTATAATTTAATGCGTGCTTCATGTAACATAACAATCTTGAATGGCCTTCTACCAAAGCTCATGTACATGTTTAATTTCAGGCAGTAGTGTAGTTTTCTGTTAAATTACTGTACACCGTGTGAACTCACACATTGGTGCAGGACCACTGATTTCTTTTAAATAATACTACCGCACTCTACGAGAACCTAGAACCATCAACCAAACTAGCCATCTTTGGGTTATATGACATATAAACATAACACAAGAGGGTAAGCCAGTGGCATTAGCTACAGGTTATAATGACATTAGAGCTTGAGTTTTAGAAAATGGTGCAAACAGTAATGAATGCACATTTTTGGTTAAAATGCTTTCACGTTGAATTCCTCAGAAGTGATGCTGGCTCTGTTTTAGTAATAGAAGAGCTGTTCACTTGTCTGGGAGTTAGTTCTTCAAATGTGAAATACAATCAAACAAGGTCCCCTCTAAAGAATCTGAAACTATCTACGATGATATTTATGTGAATGAAATAATTTTTTATTTTGTCTTAAGACAACGCCCATGACGAAGTTGTCTCCGTACTGCATGGATGCAGGAATGATGAAACACGATTATTCCTCCTAGTCTCAAACTCAAGCATGTCAACTATGCCTTTCACCAAGATACATAGCTTCAGTCAACCCACAAGGAAAATGCATATCGTAAACATAAGCCATAACTTGTAGACATCATCTTGATACTCAATTGCTGAGGAGAAGCCAGGATAGAGTATACAGGAACTGACCAAAATGAGTTTTATTGATAAACAATACTATAATACATTTCCTGGCCATTGAGCTGGTATCGGACAGTGACAACATAAATGATTACATTCTGTACTGATTTATACAAGGCTCATGGTTTTGAAGAGTGTTAGTAAGACAAATGTAAACGGATGGACTAGGCTGGATGGGACAACCTTCACTGATTCCTAATTTCTGCTGGTTTGATAGATCTATGGTTTTAATAAGAGATCTGGTCATCTAGCAGATCCATAGCTGAGTTTGTGCAAGAGAAATTTTGTTATCTGGTAGATTTAGTCGGCCTTAAAATTACTGGCACCCTGACTGGCAATGCACAGACAATACTTTAAAAAATTCTATTAAAATATATTTATAGAGAAACTCTACATAACAGCATGTGAGAAATACTCATCTACCAAAATTAAACCAGGTATTACATTCCACTTATTTAAGTTTCATGTAAGTGTTAAGGAACTATATCAAGCCATCACTTCCTGTTTCACTAGGGTATAAAAATGAGGTACCACATATGCAATATTCCTTTGTCATCCAAAACCATTAAGAAAACAAAACATCTGTCAGATCAAAAGAGGCAGATGGTCATAGACCTTCACAAATCTGGTAATGGCTACAAAAAAAATCCACAAACGATTGAATATACCACTGAGCACTGTCAGGGCAATTAATAAAAAATTTCAAAGATATCGAACTGTTGAAAACCTCAGTCGCCAGACCTCAATCCAACTGAAAACCTGTGGGCTGAGTTAGGGCAGTCGATAAACACAAACCCAAGAATGTAAAGGATCTCGAAAGGATCTGCTATGGGAAATAGTCCAAAATCCCCCCTAATGTGTGCCTTACGCTCGTCAAAAATGACAGAAAAAGCCTCTATGCTGTAATCCTAGCCAGAGGTGGTTGCATCTCTGTACTAAATGAAAGATGCCAAAACCTTGATTTTGTTGAAATTTATTTGTATTAGATGATTGTTTTGATTTTGGTTGTTTCCACTGAAACATTAAAAAACAGGACCAAGGGTCCTGTAGCTTACTGGAGAGCAATCTTATAGTGATGATACAAGTTAAAAAAATTATATGTGAAGTTTGACCTTTGAATCATTGAAGGTCAATGTTAAGGTCACTAAATAAAAGTTTGCATACATTTATAAGATCTCCTGTAATACAATCCTAATCTCTGAAGCAGTTTTGGTAATACAAGTCATTAAAAATTTAATGTCAACTGGGAACTTTAAAGGTCACAGAAGGTCAAGCAGAGGTCAGTGAATGGAGTTCATGTATGCCTTTCTTTACGTCTCTGTACAAACCTTGGTTCAATTTGTGTCCATTTTGATGATACAAGTCATTGTAATTTCACTGTCGGGTTTGACCCTCAAAGGTCACTGACCATCAAGTTGAATGTCACCAAATGAACGTTCATTTGTGACCTCCTAGATGTCTGTAACACAAACCTAGGCTCCATCTGCGACCACATTTGTGATACAAGTCACTGAATATTCACAAGGTCACATTTGACCTTTGAAGATCAATACGAAGGTCACCAAATGAAAGTTCATGAATGACTTCCCATATGTCTCCAATACAAATACCTAGGCTCCATTTGTGACCGTTTGGGCAATACAAGTCACTGTAATAGTATTATGTGAAGTTTGACCTTCAAAGGTCACCAACAATTAAGATGAATGTCACCAAATGAAAGTTCATGTGTGACTTCCTTTAAGTCGGTGATACAAACTTAGGCTCCATCTGTGACCTTTTTAGTGATAGAAGTCATTGAATTTTCACTAGGTCAGGTTTGACCTTCGAATATGAAGGTCACCAAATGAAAGTTCATATATGACTTCCTATACGTCTCCAAGAGAAAACTGCGCTCTATCTGTAACAATTTTGCTGCTTCTGCTTCTCTACAATTATATATATTTTTTGTGCATTCCCAGTCAGGGGTGCCAGTAATTTTGGAGCCTACTGTATATGGCTGGGTGTATAAAATAGTGATTTGGCTGTCTGATATGTTCATGGTTGTGTTTGTACAATAGAGATTTGTTTTGCTGGTTATTCACTGAAATAAAGAAACAGCAGTATACATTCCACTGCCTATATGTGTGTGTTTGTGGGTGTGGCTTTAGTCTGGAGGGCATGCATGTTTTTATTTTAATGTTGTCTAGCGCTTTTTAGATTCCCTTTACCATTAAAATGCATAAATGATAGCAAGTGGACATACAGCACATGTAGCAACATGGTTGTTTTGCACGCAAGTATAGTGTTTAAACTGTCGGAGGATACTCAAGTCAATGGATGAAATATACAGCCAAAGAGTTAAATATGCATGTATAGGAACACATACAACTGCATACATCTATTTAAACCTGCTTGTGTCATCATAGCCAGCTTCTCAAATGTCCGATCCTTGCAGAATAGTTCGACCACCATAAAAAAAAGAAAAAAAATCCATCATCATGATATATTTTAATAAAGTTAATACAACAGGCTTGGAGGAAGGGAACGACCCTTACAGGATAATAGGAGGGATTCATACAGAAACAACAGCACAAGTGGCTGGCGTCTAAAGGTCCATGTAGTCAACAGAAGTAGATGGAAACATGAATGAATACGGCTGTCAGAACAGGAGCAAAGAAAACATGCACAGCAGCGGGAGTGCCGCCATGGAGATTTGAGTAGTAATACTGGCTGAGAAACTGCATCTGCTCACTGACTGTTAGAGGCAGAAGGTAGTGAGGAGCACTCAGGTCCAGGCTAACAGTCATGGCCTCCATGACAGTTTCGTTTATTTGCACCAGACGACATTGTCCCACAGAGTCTTCCCATGCGCATTTTGAATTTAGGGTTTTACAACACATACAGTGTTAAGGATGGGGTTAACAGGCTGAGTGCTGATGTATGTCAATATTGATACCCTCATGCAAGAAGGACATAAGAGATATTTCACAAATTTTACAGGAGAGCCAAAAAACTGCTCTACCATTAGATTAAAATTTCCATAGTGAATGAGTGGATCATTAAATGATATTTAAGCCTGAGAAAGATTGATTCCTAATCATTAGCCAATGTAGAGATAATCCAGACTGTGTCACTTGCACCCTTTTAGCATGAGTTGGGATGAGGAGTGCAATATATGAAAACACACATCCTAAAAGGGCATATCTGCAATATTCTGCTAACAGAAATAAAGGTGACCCAGTGAAAATGCCCAGAGTCTATTCAGCGTTCTAAATTTCTAATTTCTAAATACACATAATAGTTCCCTGTTTCCCTAGTAAAAGTTTTAAATGTTAGAAACATGAAAATACATGGATACAGTATGGCAGGATATACATTTTGGTTTCCATTGTCAAAATTTTGAAGGATCATTCCATGCCAAATTTTAGGAACTTCCCCAAAAAAAAAAAAAAAAAATTTATTATATTCCCCACAGTGGAAGATTTATATATCTGGTATGAAATGGTAAAATAATTAAGCTCAATTATTGCGAGTTCCTGAGATTTAGCTTCTTTTGGGGGAGGTGTCAGTTTTAAGAAAATCGCCATAATTTTGGAGTAAGTTTGAGGGCCTGAGATACGCATCTGAGGAGCAAACAGACCCATTAGTTTCATTTTTTCATCAGAATAGTTGCTGAACTCTTGGCTTAAGCTACTTTTCTTTACTCAGTGTGTTTAGTTTACCTGTACTGTGGCCTGGAAAAAGCAAAAAAACACCAATCATACTAATTTTTTCAAATTTTAATGCATTTATTATTCTGTAACTAATTAAGATAGAGCCCTGAGACTTGGTATGCAAACTGTTGGTCAACTTTCTGAAGACCACAAAAAATATCAAAGTCACAATGGTTGTATTAAATATTTTAATAACCTTGGAAGTTTGCTTCAGAATGAAAAGTGCATATTTTGGGTCATTATAGTGGGTATATATCTCAAAAGGGACACAAGTGATCAATGTCATATTTTTAGTGCTTGAAGGCATGGGTCTTGGGTCTAACATATTAAAAAACTGGAGATGTAAAACTCTTCCTTTAGACTGTACAGCATGCCAATCATATTAGGTGATTATCATTAGCTGATGTAGGGTATTGTTGCATTCCACCACCAGGTGGCAGCAAAACCCAAAAGCACGGCCCATTGGAAAGACTTGAAATCTCTGCCAGCATAGCTGGATTTGAACTTTGGCCTAGATATGCCCAAATTTAAGCACTTGTTCCTCTTGTGCTATTCTAACATCCGGCAAAGTTTGGTTAAAATCTATGCGGCCGTTTTAGAGATATCCTGCTAACAGACGGACAGACAGACAGACAAACCAACCAAAGCCGGCAAAAACATACACCTCCTTGGTGGAGGTGAACGAGTGTATGTGTCACATTCATCTTTTCACGTACACCATGGCTAAGGTGCCCCGAAAATTAAGTTAGACACCTAATATGATTGGCATGCTGTACAGTCTAAAGTTTAAGTTTTACATCTCTAGTTTTTTAATATGTTAGACCCAAGACCCATGCCTTCAAGCACTAAAAATATGACATTGATCACTTGTGTCCCTTTTAAGATATATACCCACTATAATGACCCAAAATATGCACTTTTCATTCTGAAGACAACTTCCAAGGTCATTAAAACATTTACTACAACCATCGTGACTTTGATATTTTTTGTGGTCTTCAGAGAGTTGACCGACAGTTTGCATACCAAGTCTCAGGGCTCTATCGTAATTAGTTACAGAATAATAAATGCATTAAATTTTGAAAAAATTAGTATGATTGGTGTTTTTTGCTTTTTCCAGGCCACAGTACAGATAAACTAAACACACTGAGTAAAGAAAAGTAGCTTAAGCCAAGAGTTCAGCAACTATTCTGATGACAAAATGAAACTTGTGGGTCTGTCAGTTCTGAATATCCATTTCTGAGGCCCTAAAAATCCCTCCAAAATTAAGGTGATTTTGTTAAAATTGACCTCCCTTCCCTAAAATAGGCTAAATTACAGGAACTAGCCATAATTGAGCTGAAATATTTGACCTCAGTACTGCCAATGCTTATCTCTTGACACGTGCAACGTTTTATCAAAATCAAAATTTTGATGTGGGGGGCTCTGGTTGAGTTGACACGGAATGACCCTGAAGTATTTTGTAAAACAGCTGGTCTACGTATACTGCCTGAAATTGCTGTCAAACTGCAAAGAACTTGAGCACGTGAAAGTCGATAATCAGATCTTAAGATACACTATGCACCCCAGTGGCTAAAAACAATGCAAGGTATTTCTGAATTAAGGTCACTATGTCACCTCTGTGCTGACACTGATATCTGAAGCCATAAACAGCAGATAATACTACAAAGGATAATACAGTGTGCATTGACTGTGGGCATATGTAGAGCTTTTTTCATAGTACCAACTAGGACTAGCAATATGCAAAAAAGGCAGAAGTGGAAGATATGCCTGGACTGAAAATGCATATTGTTTGTAAAAAGGGCGTAACTACCAATTACGCCCATTAAGCATGGGGATTGCTACATGAGCCCTTCTAGCAAATATAGAAAAATTGGTTTGGAAAATTTTAGTTAAAGATACGCCTTTTAAAAAAAAAAAAAAGGGTTTGACTCCTTTAGGATAAAAATTCAGACCTGAAATTTTGCCAGAAGATGGGTCCTTCATGGATGTATCTAGAAAGTAAAAAACACAATTTTTACCCAAAATGTCGCTTATGCCCTTTTTCCATGAGGGTATTGATATACGACCATCTACTCACCCAGATGTTCTACAGCACATATCCACCCAAAGGGTTCTTACAAGCTGTGGCACTTACTGTTACCTGGAGTGATTAATTCAAACTTTAAAGCAAAAACTCAGTACCTCCACTGATTTCAGAAGTTAAGGGCTAGTAGCTTATGCAGTACAACAGATAACCCATATTTTGAATTAAAGGAGCTGTGTCAGGATTACTGTGCAAACTCAGAACGTACATCCCAAGAAACTGAATCTGCTTGACTGCAAGTCATAGTCTGACACCGTCCTTGCCAATCTGTCTACGTTTTGCATTTTAGTTATATATTTTAGTTGAGCATTATGCTTTTTATATTAAGGAGTTTTCTATTAAAAATGGAGGATTCAAAGCACTTGTAGCCAAGGGATATGAAGAATGTAAGCTGGGTTGCCTCACCAATTTTCATAAAAGAAGAAAAATATCATCTATATTTCGACTTCGTTCAAAGTCGCGAGCACGCGCAGTAATTGTGACACAGCTACTTTAACTCGGTGAACAATGATTTAGCAAGAGTTGAAATTCAATTGTGTCTTCTTCCCCAGAATGCCAGTGATCACACCCCCATAAAATAAAGCATCCTCAAAAATATTACAATGTTTGACACTCAGAAAAACGCATGTACAGGACCACACATTTAGAGAACAAAAAAAAAAAAAAAAAAAAAATCATGCGTAAAAAGGCCTCTTCAGCTGAACGTAAGAAAACTCTTAACACACTTTGTGCTGCAGTACAGTACATTGCAAATGCATGTGTACATTTGGATGTCCAAATATATGTCTGTATGATACTGTGAGAGTGAATTTTTGCATATTTGTGCATGAAAGCATATGGGTGTGCTTGTATGTCTGTGTATGTGTAAACCTGTGTAAGTTGTTGTGAAAGAATGTGTGTGTATATCTGTGTTTGAGGGTTCTCAAGCGAATGTTCCACCAACACTAGATGCAATGACAATTCCTAACACCACACAGCACAGAATAATCATAATTTTCTTCTGTGTAACACAAATATAAAGATGCAGTTAAATAAACAGAAAAAATAAAACAAGCAAAAAAAAAAAAAAAAATACATATGTATATATCCCGGCAGCATGAAAAGCAGAAAAAAAATTTCAATATATTTCCAAATATTAATGGGCTTTAATAGATTGATCCTGATATTGGACTTGGAGTGTGACAGCATACTGGTTTATGACCATCATTTTATCACCTCTTGTGTATGTTGTAAACATTTTAAAGGGGACATGTTTTGTACGCCCATTTCAGGGATGTGATTGACAATGGCCAAAAAAGCTGAAAAATACTCCAGTTGCCGGTGCGTTCTTATGAATGCTCCTGCTATAGAGTTAAGGGCAAGAAATGGCCAAAAGCACTGTAAGTGATCAGAAAATAAAATTGGTCACACTCAAATTAGGAATCGCTGCTTAATCAGGTGTGATCACATCCCTGTATTTCCCAGTAATGTTTTCATTTTCATCGTCCATTTACAAACATTTACAGTGCTGTGAAAAAGTATTTGTCCCCTTCCTGATTTCTTATTTTTTTGCATATTTGTCACACTTAAATGTTTCATGTAGGTTTGGAAAGCTTTTTCCCCTTAATAAATGAAATCATCATTTAAAAACTGCATTTTGTATTGGGTTATTTTCGTCTAATATTAAAAATTCAGATCATCAAACAAATTAAGTGACAGTGACAAATATGAAAAAAAAAAGAAAGAAATCAGGAGGGGGGCATATACTTTTTCACAGCACTGTACGTGTTTTACAATAAAAAAAGCACCTTGTTACACCTGTACAGACTGTGTGGCAGCACATCAGGCTCTCAGCCTGAAATGGGCTGTTTTCGCTCCTGTCTCAGTAAGACGCCCTCCCTTAAAGCCCTCTCTGTTTTGATTGGCCAACTGTGGTTCAGGAAGCAGTGCTCAGTAAAAGTTAGGGAACACAATAAAAGGTTTGGATTATCCCTCTGAAGAATAGTGGCAAGAATGAATTTTAATTGCTGACTTTTCATTTCGTCCCCCTGAGGAAGTCCATGTTAAGGGAATTTGCCTTTACACTGAAAAGTATACCCCTTTTAAAAAACATGATTCTATTTAATTGTAACTGGTGTACTTTATACACCTAAGCATGCATAATTATGCATGAGCGTGTGATTTGTGTGCAAGCTAACATGCAAGCTTAGCGAACACAAAGCCACCAAGTGCTTCATGGTAAGAGAACACAGAAACATGCACACATAAATACACGCACAAAAGGAAAAAGCATGCATTTATGTACAAACACAGTACAAGGGTATTCACAGACAGAAACGGCACACCATGCTTAAAAATTTCTTCAAGAATCCCCCCTTTGAAAATGTATTTGTGGACAGATTCCGCTTTGAGTAGTGTACAACAGAGGAATGATTCCTCTTGTAGCAGTGTGCACTACAGTTAAGATTTATTCAGCATTACAGCTCAGTTTCATCAGGCGCATATTACACGACCAATTGTTGCAGGACATTTCATATTGTCTGAGCAACTGAGGTATCAAATTCCATCGTGCATCGTAACCATATGCACACTTTAAAATGAGGCAAAAACAGACGTTTGCACATTACAAGACTCAACGACGAGGAACAGCACAGTCTCAAGCATGCCCAACTTCAAACAAAGTTGACAACACATTGTCATCTTGTTGGCAAATGATCTGGAATGTTCTAGATGGTCCCAGACTGTATTGGGGGATGGGTCCACGACGTGCTAACTAACCTTGTTACACAATGCAAGCAAAGACTTGCTCTTTTTAGCCCGATCTTGAAAATTTGTCTGGGATCTCTGAATCGGTTGCGCTATCGTAAGGTGTGCGTCTGGCATTAGCCAGGATATCTTCCTCCACAAGAGCAATTTCTGCTTTGCCCTCATGTCTGGTCAGCCTCTTCAGTGCTGGGTCTCTTTCCTGGACAGCCAGTAGCAGCCTTTACAAGGGCTACTCTTTGGAGTCAACACAGATTCCGATTAACTCAAACTCCCTTTAACACCCATTATCAATAAACCTGGTACAGGCACCACAACCTTTGACCTGTACATTTTAGTGCACAACCATCATCCCGATCTCTTGACAGTGACAGCAATGTTTAGAGCCATGGTAACAGAAAATCAAAGACGAGAAGTGCTGTAACTTAAGAGCGAGGGTGCATCCAAATGCAAAAACGCATCTGACTCGTCTCCTCCGTGCCCCAGAAATCAATCTTTGTGTCCTCCTCCCTCCGCTGATAAAAAATGACCAACCTCCTATCGAAGGAGATGTCAATGTATCCTACCATGCAATTTGTTGGTGAGTTTGTGGAAATACGTCTTTTCGGTGCCGGAGCAGACGCATATTTTAAAAGTATCATTGCAGCAAAAATCCATCAAAGGCAAAGAGATGGGCAGTAGACCCTTTCGCCAGCCCAGCCAGATTGATTAATCCTTTTCGTGTTCTTGTGGTCTTGTAGGCCCCCCCCTTCGCTGGCTAGCTGAGTCCGGCAGCGAGCCCAATGATGAGAATCGCTAATGCCAACGCCAGGCAAATCCCAACACAGATCATCTTCTGTGGGGTGGGAAATTCAGCACAGAGAGAGATTATTACCTGCAGTCTGGAGCACGGCTGTATTTGAGACATCACAGCCAGGAAAGGGACCTATTAGCAGTGCTGAAGGGGAAATGACAGGTAGGTCAGGGTGCAACTGAAAGGAGGGAAGTGCAAGACTCCAAGTGCATTTCAGGATAAACTCTAACGTAGTGCTCTTTACGTAGCCTACGGAGCATCAGGGAGGGGGTGTCAATTCGTTTTCAGTTCCAACAAAAAAAAAAGAACCTGGGCCTAGAAATGAGAAATGATCACATAAATCAGTAAACTCTGCAGTTAAAGAGGAATCGAAAATTATTTCCCAATGTGATCAAAATAAAACTCACCCTAACACTTTGAATGACCGGTTGTGGCGCGGACAGAGAAATCCCAAAAGACAGATGTCCCAAAACACAGCCATTGTCCTTTTCACCATACATGGGGTGAGGTGGAAATCGTTTTGATCACCGTTTTCACAGATCAGAGCTTAATTTATTGTCAACTGTATGCTATGTTTTCAGAAAAAGTGGCATTTTTGGAAACATTTCGTGCCATCAGTCTGGAAACTATTCCATTATCTGAAGATGTCAACATAGTCCTTGCAAGAATAGGTCCTGAATATTTGCATTCTATTTCAGGCAGCTGCACAATTTATCATTAATCTCTGCAAATAGATAACATCTTTCAATTTCCCAGCCAATTTTTCAGAGTCATATTTCATATGCCAACCAAAGGGTGGCAGAATTGCATTACTCCCTAACAGGCCTGGTAGTTGTGGGTGACTGAGGAGTTGAGGGCTGGAGAGAATAGGGTTTGTTCTCTTTAATAATTCATGTCGTCCAGAAGAGAGATGAGGTCATTTGTGAAACGTGCATTTTACGCCTTGAGGAGGACAGATGTTACAACCTTTAGGGTCTCAAACAGGAAGATGAACAGTCAAAAAGGCAGTCAGAGCTTCAGCTTGACTGGGCATTGGAGGTGGACTGTCACTCCTCACTGCAACTGCTTCATCACAGTAAACGTGCCAGCAGGTACAATCTGCTTCTAAGGTCCAACATGTCTCAATACAAGCAAATCCGGCCCTCTTTGCCAGTTCCAGAATTACATACAGGACCTGGTGTTCTGGATTCCTGGTACTGCCCAACATTCCAGAATCACGGTAGAGAAGCAGAACAGTGGCTTTTCCCAATGTTTTGCAATGATGCTAGTGATCATTGTTAAGGAGATTGTGGACAACCTGGAGTTTGACGAGAGAAAGCCATTGTCCTGAGACTGCACGGCCTGAGGGTTTGACGGGTAAAAGCAGACGAAAAGCGGGCCATTCCTCATCACACCACGAGCACAGGTACACACGGAGGAGCATGCGTCATGCAAAGTGGCTACGCCAGCTAACCCCACTCACCCTCCGCGCTTTGCTCTGGTACTTTACTGCCTTCTTAGTGTCAGACACCGCCCTCTCCACATAATCCACTGAGTGCTCCACATTATACTCAATACGGTCTATCATCTCGCCCTGTCATCCATCAGAAAAGAGGGAGAGAACGGGAGGGAGGGAAGGAAAGATGGAAAGAAGAAGAGAGAGGATATTTGAGGACGTGCCCATAGACTTTCGACTCTCTGACTTACCCGGCGGCTGAACCTCCGCACACGCATTGCAGCCTTAGTCTGCTCTTTAGCTTTTTCAACGTACTCCTGAGCGCTCCGCACGTGATTTTCGATGTTGTTCACTAGGTCCCCCTGCAGGCAAGGAGGAGAAAAGCAGAGACAAAGGTCAGTTAGGACACTGGCAGCTCTATGTGCTGAAAGTTTTGCTCAAATTTAGATTCCACTATTGCTCAAGGGAGGAGTACTTGCAGACAGTAGCAGTCCTATCGGTGGGTGCCATATTATCACAGTTGAAAGGCATACACGATATTGATAAAAAGATTGTACAAATGTGTCAATTTAGTGTTAATAGTTACTGCACATTATCTGCAACTTGTAGTCCAATGAAAATTTCTCATGAAATAAACAGTTTGAAAATAAGATAGGGGATGCAAATTACAGGGGACAGTCAGTGAATTACCTTGTGTAGTTAGTGCGGGTCCTAGATGACAGCAGTGTGCTAGTGGCCTGTTAGAGTGAAAACAAACTGGCGAAGAAGAAAAAAGGAAAGAGAGAAAGAAAAAAGGGAACGAGAAAGACAGGAAGAGCAAAAAAGCACAACACAGAGCAGTGCGGTGCTAACAAACTCCAATAATTACTCCACCAATTATTGAATTAAGCACATTAACATTCATTTCATTTTTCACTGAAAGGAATTTCCAGTATGAAGGCATTTGAGTCATTTGCATGCATCATTCCAAACAATGATCTATCGGAACAAGAAAATGATCATCATCAGCATCCCCAGATTTACAGTCCCCCACACAAACAGACTCACTCTGTTTCTAACTCTGGCTCACTCTCTATCCAACTCACTGTATATGACTCTTTTGGTGTCCAACTCACTGTCTCAAATTAAAACAAGAGCAAGTGATTTGTAAATTCTCTTTTACCGACATTCAGTTAAAAACAGCACAAAGACAAAATGTTTAAAGTTTTACCTTACCAAGTATATTAATTTTCGTAAAAATGTATTAATTCTGAATTTGATGCCTGCTACGCGCGCCAAAATAATTGTGACAAGGGAATGGAAACACTAGAAAAGTTGTGGACTCTTCAATAAAACATATTTGTAACATTCTACAAGTAAACAGCTAAACAGGTAATAGGTGATTAAATTGATTGGGTATAAAATAGCTAGTCAGAAACAGTATGATCATTCGCCATTAAGATGGTTCGAGGTTTGCAACTCTGCCAAAAGCAGTGTGAGTGAATAGTCAAACAGTTTAAGAACAATGCTTCTCAAGGTGCAATTGCACAGAATTTGTGGATCTCACTATCAAAAGTCCATAATATGGTGAAAAGATTCAGAGAATCCAGAGAAATCAACACAATCTCTATGTAAAAAAGACAAGACCGAATACCAATATTGCGAGTAACCTTTGAGCCCTCAAGACAGCATCGTCTAAACCCTAGCCCTGCCGGTCGCCAATATGGAGAGGACCCACACTCCTTTCCCTTTGTGCCGGTCGTTGATATATCCTTCCACGGTAGCTATTTTCCTGTATCCTAGTCCTCGATAAGCATTAGCCTAGAGGCACTAGGGTTAAGAGCTGAGATGCTTCCATAATAGGCATAATCACACGGGCTCTTAGATACATCAGAAAACCTGCGTCAGCAGCGCAGTTCATTGTGGTATCATCAATGGCAAGTTAAGGCTGTACTACGCAAAGAGGAAGCCATGTATCAACACCATCCAGAAGCATTGGTGCCTTCTCTGGGCTCGGGCTCATCTGAAATGGACTGACAGGGAAGAGGAAATGGGTCTTGTGGTCTGACGAGTCAATCATTCAAATTGCTTTCAGAAATAATGGATGTTGTGTTCTCGGGGCCAAAGACAAGAGGGACCATCTCCACCATCAATGACGTGTTCAAAAGCCAGCCTCGGTCACCATCTAGGGCTGCATTAGTGCACTTGCCATGGGCATCTTGCACATCTGTGAAGGCAAACTTGACACAGAAGGGTACATGCACATTTTGGAGCAACATTTTTGCCATCTAGACATCCTTTTTTTTGCAGGGACACTTCTGCCTCTTGCAGTAGAATGATGCCAAGACCCTGAACTGTTGACCAACTAAAGTCCTATATCAGGCAAGAATGGGAACACATTTTACTTTCAAAACAGCAATCGTTAGTTACCTCACTTCCAAAAAGAGTACTGAGTGTTATTAAAAGCAGAGGTGATGTTACACAGTGGAGGGCCTGCACCTGTCCCAACTTCACTGGAATGTGTTGCAGATGTCAAACATTATTTTCAAAAAAAGTTGACGAGTTAATGGCGACGTATTACACCCCTTTTCTGCAAGACACTGCAGTTCTCGGTGGTCTTATTGAAATGTCTCCAACAGGCTTTAGTGAAAATACCACAAGAATCAAAGACAGCACCCTTCTCAGCCTATTTAAACTTTCAGTCCCTACTCCTTTTTCATGGTGGTGAGCTGCTGCTCACTGCATCCTCCTCTTCTGCCGGTTATGCCATCGCCAGTACGGCTTAACGATATCAAGGCAACTGTTGAGCGCAAGGCCTGGGACAGCCATTGCTGCTGGAGAAAATATTGCGGTACAACCGTATAACAGCGTTTGAAACAGTCAGACCCAGAGCAAGAAGAGGCTCTCAAACAAGTTTGACAACCTATGATACCACAGTTTATGTCACTTTGATATTTGTTTAATGTTTTTACGTTGGTGAAGCTCATAACCATGCACGGTGTGCTTTAACAAAATGCAGGGTTAAAAAAATTGAGCAGACATTTCCTTGGTACCAAATTTTGGCAAGGCCTCCACCATCATAATAAGCAGAAAATTAAAAAAAAATAATGTAGTTATTAATAATAGCCTTTATCTCTCCACAAAATCATTACAGACTTCAAGAGCATATTCCGTAAATGTACACTACATATAGTACACTGCCCTATAACCAAGTGTCCATTTATATGATACTTATGGCTTCATATCTTCAGATATGGTAAGAATTGAAATGCATCACAGATCTATAAAATTTATCTAAATAACTTGCGTGGGATATGTCTTTTATCCGGTAGCTATTGAATAACTTGTCAAATTTGGAGTGAGAAGTTTCAACCACCTGCTCAGAGAATCGACCCAAAGGCCTGTTGTGGTGCTCAATGAACTCTGGAACATGACGAATCATGATGTGGACCTTGCTGGTAACTGAAATGTTCAAATCCTTGTATGTCCTGTCAAATATGGCCACCTTTTCCCTGTACAATGGGTCCAAGGTGAAACCCAGACATGCATTCATAGTGCTATGAATGCATGTCTAGGTTTCACCTTGGACTCTCAAAGAAATTATGGAAGGCCAGCCATTCTCGAGAGGGCTCACCACTATTCTGTTTTCTCAATTTATAAATAATGGCTCTGACCATGGTTCACTGGAGTTCCAAAGCCTTAGTAATGGTTTTATAAACCTTTCCAGACTGATAGATGTCAACGACTTTGTTTCTCATCCGTTCTTGAATTTCTTCAGATCATGTGGTGCTTTTTTACCAACCTCAAAATGCCAGACAAGTTTTTTGCAGGCATCAAATTCAAAATGAGCAAATATTCCAAAAAAAAAAAAAAAAACAATTCAGTTTATCAGTTTGAACATTAAATATCTTGTCTTTGTAGTGTTCTCAATTGAATATAGGTCGAAAAGGATTTGCAAATCATTGTATTCCATTTTTATTCACGTTTTACACAACGTCCCAACTTCCTTGGAATTGGGGTTTGTAGTAAAGACCAGTTTACAAACATTACAAACTGATGACGGACTGGAAGCAGAGGCAATGTCTTCATGGACAGAAAACAGTTCAGTATTTCTATCGTCCATTTGATTTGATGTGAGAGTTTGATATCAAGATAAGATTGAGATGAATACCAAAGGAGTGATTATTACTGGTAAATATACTGCAGTTCAAGGTGGGACTGCCATTGCCAGGAATTTCTTTACTTTTTGATTTTATTGTTCCTGTTCCTAATGTATTGTGCTCATTGGTTTTATTGATGATGATGAATACATTGTTAATGACAATTTCCATAATAAAGCATTGGACAAAATCCATTATCATTGTGACGTATCCTGTGGTGTGGGGGTCGTCGGGGCTGACCTGGCTTTCCACTAGCATGGCCATGTCCATGAACATGTCGTGTAGCTCTCGAATGCTGTTCTCCAGCTTGATGATCTCAGTGTGTCGTGTCTCGATCTCGTTCATGGCCTGTTCACTGATGTTGGAGTCCATGATGATCTGGCCAATGAGCAGTGAGAAGAAGAGGATACATACATACTTGTGTGCATGTGAGAGAGAGAGAGAGAGAGAGAGAGGAGAGGGGGAGAGATAGAGAAGTGATGAACTTACCCCTGAGGTAAAAATCGCAGGGTTGTCACTCTCCAACATGCTTTCCAACTCCTCATTGGTGGTGTTTCTGCCAGCTGAATAGGCACACAAACAAAAATTAGGGTGGTATCCACTAAAATGCATTTTCCACTCACGCCTACAGGAATCAGTGCCAGCGCAGCTCCAGAGCAATGCAGGCCCACATCTGCTCTCCGACGAGCTGCTCAGCAATACACCCTAAAATGCTTAAGTAGAGCGATAAAACCACACAAGTACATTCTGCTGTCATTCACATAAATTCCCTTTAGTTTTAACAACTGATAATTCGATAAACAGATACCTGGTACAAATAGGTAACACAGCCAAAGGCCTCTCTTTTTAATGTTTCAGAACCCAAGGTTAAATATATGCACTCTATAAGAAAAGAGGCTCGATAAGAACATAGCACAATTCACTTTTCCTAAATGGGGGAGAATTAACAGATTCATTGTTTTTCCAGAACATGTTTTTTTGGGGGGGTTCGAGGGGGTTTAGAAGGTTCTGTGGCCTGTTACACGGGCAGGGTGCTGCCACAGACCTATTCCATGAGCAATTTGCTGACATAACACTGATTAAACCCATCCTACCTCCATTTCCATATCAAGGTTCATGCACACCTCTTAACAACCTTCACGTGAACAAGGTCAATTAAGCTCCCTCCAGAAATAATGACCGGAACAAGGGAGTCATTTTTAATTTGTCATGATGTCCAGGCTTACCAGAATTTGCTTTAATTAAATTAAATTAATTACATTTGTTAATCTAATTTATCACTTCCTCAATGTAGGGGAAGTGAGGGAAATCAAGTGCCATTCTAGTCATTGCACCCTCTCACCTCCATCCTCTTCTCCTCACCTGAAGTCAGTAGCCAATCAATTCCAATTTAATTCCCAGCCCACAGTCAGGAGGTTCAGTTATATTGTAGTGACATACACATCTACCCCTACAATCTCACTTTTATAGGTAGGTTGAATCCAAATGCCCAGACTTCACTGATCTTAGAGACTTGTGGATTCCTTGGGCTCATTCCCAGGAAGTCTACGCATAATGAGGGCTGCTGATGCCCAAATTTCAGCCCAAAAGGGGCCTCAAGCAGACTTTCTGCAGAATAACAGAGAGTCAGCTTGGGGTGCAGACTTCCTCGGATTTAGCCAGCAGGATTACGGAATATTTATAGCGATAAGAATGTGACAATATAAATTATACTACAGAGGCAATTCACTTTACTGTAATGGGAAAGTAACCAAATAGGGTCATTCCATATGAAATCGACCAATTTTCAGACAAGTTACAGGGGCATAGTCATGGACTGTCTTCACAGAGAATTCTTTAACAGAATGTTGCTTTCAGTGCCAAATGAAAAAATACGAAGTTTTAGCTCAATTGCCCCACTAGTTTTGATTTTCTTTGATTTTCTTCTTTTTTTTCCCAAAAAAGTGGGCATGGCACCCCAGTTGGCAAAATTAGCATTTTTTCCATTTTTAACAGTCTGTCACTCTGGAAGCAATAAAGCCGACCCCATGATTTTTTCAGGACCTTTTCTCTAGCCACTGTACTGCCCTTTGTTGCCACTCAAAGTAGTTTTAACCCCTTTATTATGGTTTTATAGGCTCCCAAAAATGCTACTGTTACAAACCGGTATCAAAACATACACATTTATGGGTACCATTTTCACACCCATCTGATGACATATTTGGATTTGTGGTAATATCAGTTTTTAGTAATGGTCAATAGCTTTCTATAGCCACCAATTAATATCCTGTGGCATTTATAGTTCTTTGGTAATGGTGACCCTTATTTAAAAAAAAAAAAAAAAAGGGAGCAGTAAAGAAAGAACAAGATACAATAAAGATGGGGAGAAAAGAACAAAGTAGGTTGGAAAAATAGTATATTCTCAAGGTTGGTGTGACATCATGGTTATGTGACCACGCTTGGTAAGGCTACCCCTCATTTTGGAAAAGGGGAAAACAAATGGTTGTTTATCTTTGTCATTGATCTTGTTTTACATGGTAAAAACGATTGTTGCAGTTTTGAATTTTCATAGAGTATTTGTCACCCCATCATGATGTCTGTTCATTTGCTTTTCATAACGTGCTGTTAAAGTGTATTAGTGTCCTACCAATGTACCAAGTTTTTTGAGACCAATAAAGTTACCAATTTTGATGTACAATGGAAAATGACTTTTTCTATGTGGATTGTGTATCAATATTTTCATGCAAAGGAAGCAAAAGGCTTCCTTAAACAAATAATTTATTTAAAGATGAAGAACATTATTGTATTATGATATTATCATAATCCCATGATGCTATTTGATATGAAAATAAATACCTCTGACACAATTTGCTAAAATACAGTGGTAAATGTCTTTGGTATACAACTTATATTTGGTACTCATGAATGCTAATGTTAGCTAGCTGAGTGATGGTGGTATAAGTAAGCACAACCAACCAACTGTGAAGCTGGATGCATCTCAAATTACTGCTGGTAGATTAGCTTGCAGATAGCCAGCAAGAAATATCATAATTTAACATTAATCAGCAGTTCACAAACATTTACTGGGACTGCAATTAATTAACTGGCAATACACTACAATTTGGGCAACTGACATAAAAATTCTTCACCATGCAAGTAAACCGTGTCTAATATCTGTAAAGTAAACACCGTACAAATAGTGACGACAGTTTTCCCCTTCTCACTGGTTGCCAAGGCATGCAAAGCATCATGGGTACCAAAAAAAGGGCAGACGACTGACCTCGAGAATAAGTATGGACAAAGGATGTTTATGGTATTCATAGCAATGGTGATAAATTGTAAAAAGGATGATAGGATATACAGCTAGATAAGATTTTTGAGATAACTCATAAGAGCGGAGATGAAATCCAGTAAATTTTGGAGACAGCTTGGTGGAGCCCAACACTGAGGATTTAGATGTGTGTGGTTATTGTTATGAAAGACTGTGGGTAAGGGTGAGGATTTTTTTTAAAAATTGTATTTATCAGTGGTTCTCAGACTTGGTCCTGGTGCCCCCTTATGTATGCTGTTTTTTTTTTTCCAAACACAATAGCAATCGAAGAATTTTAATAAGCAGTTCATTTGTCCTAATCAAGTGCATTTCATGTTTAAAGTATTTATTTAAATTCGGTCGCTTGCCACAGGTTTTTAGAGTTCTTTCAAAATCATTTCCCCTAACTTAATAACAAATATGACTCAAAACAGGTTTGACCCCCTCATTTGCTTGCCTAATAAATTGTCTAAGTGACCATGTGTCGGTCGTATTAGGCAACTTAACCAATCAAAATAAACAATCGATAGGTTCCAATATGGTGAAATCGGATGCTAAAACTTGTTCTCGGTCATATTTTATTAAGTTCAAGCAAATTATTTTGAAAGAACTCCAAACACTTGTGTTCACTAACCTAATTTGGAGCTTACTGATTTTCTCAGGGTCTCATTTGATCTGTTTAAAAAAAATTTTCACTAGAAATTTCCAGCAAAATAGAAATATAAACACAGTATGTTAAATGGTCTTTTATTCTTCATCACACACATGAATATTTCTGTCAAAATGTGGCATATGATGATGAATAAGTACTTTAAACATGAAATGCATCTAATTAAAAAAACTAGCATCTTATTGAAATCCCACGATTGCAGCTGTGGTTGGAACAAAAACCAGCATACAAAGGGGGGCACCAGGACCTAGTTTGAGAACCACTAGTACTGTGCATAGAGAAGATAGAGCATAAAAGTTTTGTGAATATTTTAAATCCAGTAGGTGGCAGTAATATACCAATAGGTTTATCAACTGCCTTGAAACACGAAAGAGAAAAAGAGGCACATGCGAACAGACAAGCATGCTTACACACTCAACACACACCCTTCTGC
Source organism: Gymnothorax javanicus (assembly GCA_029692085.1). Lineage (NCBI taxonomy): Eukaryota > Metazoa > Chordata > Actinopteri > Anguilliformes > Muraenidae > Gymnothorax > Gymnothorax javanicus. Next base: position 22,371,562 of record CM056195.1, on the reverse strand, counting down.
ACCAACATCAGTCCCATAATCCTGGGTTATTATCACAGTCTACAGCAATCTCTCATTCTGTAAAACCCTGTCAGGGAGGCCTACGTGTCTGTCAGCATGGGTGGCTGTACACTGTGGCATATGCAGATTTCTAGCATTTAGGCAGCTACCTAGATCAAGGGTAAAACAGTGGGATCCTGTCCAGGGTTCAAACCTCGTGCCTCAAATGAAATTGAGCAAAACGCAAATAAATATCCGTAATTTTGCCATGAGCAGTTCCAGCAGCAAAGTCCACCAGCTGATAGCAGTTTCTAGAAATGTTCAGTAATATCAGTCACCTTTACTTCCCCGTTGTGATGGGGGCCTAATGCTCCCATGAGTCATAGCCTGCCAATGGGGGCTAATGGGAGGAGTAGAAACTGAGGGGAAGTGGTCCAGCACTAAATAAGCATATACGGTGGGGGTGTACAGCTGAATGAGTCAAGATAAGTGGGGGTGTTGATAAGAAGAGTGAGCAAAATGATGGAGGTGAAGCGAAAGAAGCTTTAGAGGCAGGTCTAAGAGGGGAGGGGGGAATTTAAAGTGAAGGAGGGGCTGCAAAATAAAAAATTAATTAATAAAAAATCATAATTGCCAGCAAATCCCCATATTTCCCTTAACGACAAAATAACAAAAATGTTTGAGCAGTATGGGGCAACCAGGCTCCTAATGCAAAAAGTTAACAAAAATCAAACCAGCCGGTAGTGTATTTGTGAAGGACCTATTCCATTCCTCCATAAGTGAATGTGGGACTTTGAGCCACAAACATAATTAAATGGCTCTCCCAGCAGTCTGCAAGTATTATGGGTCTCACATGCGGAATGGACAGTGTGTGGGAGTTTTTTCTACTATATTGGCTCAGCTGCCAGACTCCAAGTTACTGGTCATGAAAAAGAACCCATAAAGGTAACTTACAATGATGCCTCCCTCATTTTTTTTTTAACAAATGAAATTTAAAGGCCAAACCTCCATTTCCACGAAAAGCTCAAGAGGAATTACAGGTCTCACTGGCAAAGTGAAAGATGATTTCATCTACAAGCAAGTCTATCAATCAGTACTGTATATTCAATCATATTTGGGTCAAAGTGTGAAGTGGTTTCTTTTACAGCCACATTGAAATGAAATAAAAGATGGGACGAAAGATTACAAATCAGCGGTTTGATTATCATGCCTGGCATTATAACACAAAACAATGAATTACTTCTATCGGCTAAATGAGGACAGAGAATGGAATTTGAAATGACTTCTCTGGAGACGAGCACAAATCAAACCTTTCCATCGGCCATAGAAGCCATTTTAATTTCATTACTGGCGGGCTTGTTTATATTGCATGAAGTGCTTGGTATTAAAACTTGTGAAGATATTAGAAGATTGGATTGAAGCTAATCCTTAATTTCCATGGTATTCATGCACCCTTTCAGCATTCCTCCTCTGCCTGAGTCATACATTTTGATTCCTCCAATGTAATGTAATTATACGTATGAATTGCTGATTAATTTGCTTTAAACTACCTCCACTGTTGCTTCCCTATCATATTAATACACGGCATTGAACAGACTTTTAACTCATTTGCCTCATTTAAAATGAGCTTTTAAATCCTCCACAAATTTTTCCATCATTAAGTGAAGAGGTCGTGGGAGATTCCACCTCTACAGCGATTCCTCTGTCTCTATTATTCCTTCGCCCTACGCACCGTTTTAGAGATAATTACAACCCATCATGTTCAGAGCTTCTCACAAGCAGCTCACTTTTCCTTGCTCTAGCACTTTTAAAATGTGGGATAAAAACAGAGCTCGACAGCATCCGACCGCAATCGTGATGGGATGCCCACACACATGCGAACGCTCTCCCTAATACGCTACTGAAACATGTACAGGCGTTGTTTAGAGGTAACATGCTGGCTGAATCCAAAATCCAGCTTAGATGTGTCATTGTTCTGAGTGCTTAAAACCCTTGACAGGCACTGGTCAGGTCTGTGGGGGCTGACTGTGATTCTCACATTAAAAATTTGGGAGTGGCTGTGGTGTGCCATCCTGGGCATATTTGACTGAGTCAAAGCAGTGCAATTTTCCACTGCCGACAAAAATCTCCAGGCCTTTCAGATAGGACGCTGAGTACACCGCGTGGGACGCTTGGTACCAGCTTGCTTGAACTTCGAGTGCAAGTGCAATGAGCTCAAAGCGGCTCTGCTCCTGTGCAGCACCATCCATAGAAAAGAAGGGGGTTTTTGAGCACAGCACTCACCATGTCCTATTTGGAAGGCCCTTTACTGGATGCCCGCGATCTTCGGTCCCTCAGACGACATTGCATCACTCAACGGCATGATTCTGTCATTGACATTACTAAATGGGCCCAGGAATACTTCAAGAAACACCTTTCTGTAAACATAGTCCACCGTGCCATCCACAGATGCCTCCTAAAACTCCATCATGCAAAAAGGAAGCCATTGTTGAGCATGATCCAGAAGCGCCACCGTGTTATGTGGGCCAAGGCTCATTTAAAATGGACTGTAGCAAAGTGGCAGAGTGTCCTGTGGTCAGACGAGTCCAAATTTGACATTCTTGTTGGAAATCATGGGCGTTGTGTTCTCCGGCCTAAAGAGGAGAAAGACCACCCCTCCTGTTATCAGCGTTCAGTTCAAAAGCCAGCATCTCTGATGTTATGGGGATGCATTAGTGCATATGAGCCCCTCAGAGCAACAGTGGTCTAACTCAGATTTTCTAATAATGCAATAATGGGCCAGTAGATTGTTAGTTCCACCTCTGAAATATAGATAGTAGTGCAAGAGTGGTCGAAGTCCGAAATTCTTAGTTTTTAAGCGAAACATGCAAAAATAACAAAAATCGTCAACGTTGACAACAAAATACTTTCTGACCATGTCGAAACTTTGGAAGCTGTTTTCTCAAAATGATAAAAAACGGAGTTAGACTATTGTTCTGAGGGGCTCATATGGTGTGGGACACTTGCATGTTTTAAAAAGCACCATGAATGCTGAAAGGTATATAAAGGTTTTAGAGCAACATATGCTCCCCTCCAGATGACATCTATTCCAGGGGAGGCCTTGTGTATTTCAGCAGGACAATGCAAAACCACATACTGCAGCTATTACAACAGCATGGCTTCGTAGTAGAAGAGTCCGTGTGCTGAACTGGCCTGTCTGCAGTCCTGATCTTTCACCGATTGAGAACATTTGGCGCATAATTAAACGAAAAGTCTGTCAAAGGAGACCTAAAACTCTCCAGCAGCTGGAAGCCTGTATTAAACAAGAGTGGGATCAAATTCCAGTGGCTAAACTCAAGAAACTTGTCTCCTCAATGCCCAGACGCCTCCACTCTGTGTTAAAAAGAAGAGGGGATGCTACACCATGGTAAACAGGCCCCTGTCCCAACTTTTCTGAGACCTGTAGCAACCATCAAATTTGAAATGATCTCATTTTTTGGATAAAATTGTAAAATTTCTCGGTTTCAACAATTGCTATGTTATCTCTGTTCTATTGTGAATAAAATACTGGCTGGTGTGATTTGAAAGTCACAGCATTTTTATTTTATTCACAATTTACACTTTGTCCCAACTATTTCAGAATTGGGGTTGTAATCCAAAAAGTAATATTCGATATGACATGTTTATTTACTGTAATATATAAACTCAATATCTTCTGCCTCATCCTCTGATTCCAAACATGAAAGCGATCCATCATGAAAACCCTTGTGCTTTAAAGTTGCTCTCAGTTCTTACTAAACTGGATGAAGCAGGCTCAGAAAATGCAATCATTACCTGTAATCTGCAGATAAAAGGGAGCCCTGTGTATAGTGTTTGTGTTGGCCAGATATGGCTCTCCATAAGGCTCTTGCAGGTATGCTGCAGTACAAAATAGGCACATTTTGGCTCAGGTCTGACAGGCACAGGTGCATCAGAGGATAAGAGGTCAGTGTGAGGATGTTCTGCTGACCTCTTATGGTCAGACAACAATTACCAACTCTGACAAGACCAGACCCATTGTCAAAGCATGCTTTTGGGGCTGGGTGCAGATGAACAGCCATGGGATGCACTGATGGTTCTTTGCATAGCTTTTGGTTATCCAATCAGAAGTGTTCCTCCAATTCTGTGAGTAAGATTTAGTACAGCTTTCACGAGAAAATTATCAGACTTATCTCTGGTGGTGCCACACTCTGTGCGGCCTGCCAACAGTGATAGCTTCAGACAGGATGTGGGCTAAAACTCACCATAATCAATAGGAGAACAGGAAGCCAGTCTGACAAACTGCACCCAGGTGCCAGCCACCAACAAACCGTTATGAATTATCTGCTTCAAAGGCAATTTCAGAAGGGAGCAAATCAATTACAACTCGGGGGCGACTTGAGAGCACATGCGGTGAAACGGGCTGATGCACTGAATGGGGCGCATGACAGCCCTGCCTGACAGAACCCCCCTCCAGCCACTGCGGCGCTCATTAGACATGCAGATGTATGCAAACGCACGTGCCTTTCAGATGGGGGGTCTTCTTGATCAAAGGCAGCTAAAGCCTTAATGTTAGTGTCCTCCGTTACCTATGAATTATGCAGGAGATCAGAAAGAGTATGTGCCAGCCATAAATGTGCACATAGTATATGGAAATGTATTCTAATGCATGCTTGCACATACAGCGCTCCACATGTAGCGAATTCCCATTATTTTCAGCGTTTCAAAAATCTGTACAGGGCGGAGTAGTAACGAACGAAATTGAAATGGAGGGATGGGTTGTGACTCGTTAAGCCGACTCCAGCTCCATCAGCCGAGTCCTCAGAAGGATACTGAACAACCAGTGTTTTCAGATCTCCCCTCCCCGCACATAAACTTTATATAAAGGATCAAAACTACCTTTTCTACAGGTTTGTTTGGACAGGAATTGGAATGAACCTTCCAATGGAAGCGTCGATCATTTCTTAATGGCAGTATCCTTCTCACAAATAACTAAAATAGACACCCTAAACCAATCACCAGTAAAAAATCTTTTTTTAATTGTTCAACAGTTCATTTATCATTTCAAAGCCAAACAACATTTCTGAAGGGGCAGGTTTTGGCTTTATTAAATGTAACTAATTTTCTCGCTATGCTGTGCGTAATTTCATGTAGTCCTATCCATTGTCTAACAATGCACGAGGATTTCTTCATGATAGTTCGCTCCGAGTGGCCATGATATAAAAGAAAAAAAAAATATTTATTTTAATAAAGAACATGATGTATAATTTCAGCCTGGGTACAGATGAATAAGGTACTGCATTCAAATAAATTATTATTAGGTTTTAATTACAGTATGATGTGGTAATCCTCAGAGTGTCAGCTTTAGATATTTTGAGGGTAGAGCAGATTTATCATTTACTAATAACTCCATATAATAGGTTAGCAGTCTGGGCTTGGATGTTGCGAACTGAGTTTTATTTCCATTTGACACACTGTCATTGAACAGGTACTTGGACAATTTGAAGCTCTATACACGCAAGCTGACTACTTGCACAGGAAATACAATTAAGTAATTAAATGTGCACCTTGCAGATGAGAGAATCTAATCAATGCATAAATCTAACTTTGGTAATGTATTGGGCATAGTATCAGACAATCTTACCTTAGAGAGGAAAAAAAATGAATAAATAAACACTGCTGTTTCCAACACCCTGCCCCCACTGGGATTCTGCCCGCAACAAGCTGCATTAACCAGATACATATTGGAGCCAATTTACTGCAAATATGGCTTTTTGAGCCTAATGCGGCCTTTTCTGCCCAAACCTCCTGCCAATTTAAGAGCGTGTTTGTATGTTCCCCTGGCGGCCATGGAGATGAGTGATGAATGGCCCTTTTTGGGTTGTCTATGAACGTAGTCCCGCAGGCAGGAGCCAAATCTGCTGCACTTCCTGTCTGTGGAGCTCCCTGCCTTTTGGGACCACATCTCCGTGATCTGGCAGGCAAGGCAACGGACAGAAATAGCAAAACATCCTTTAGTCTTCATTCTTAGTTTTGGATCTGTTTAATGTAAATCAAACATATTATTTCATATTTATAGTCTATTGTATATGTTTATTTGCATGCCTGCCCTGTATCCTCTCTCTGATTGGTTGTTACTAGTGTGAGGCCCCACTGTGATTTCACAGCCTCTCTATGACCTTGTCTGAAGGACAGAGTTGTAACACGCTGAAGTGGTGTTCTGTCTTGTCCTGTTGGTGTAAGTGTGTGTTTATGCGCATGAGTGTGTGTGCTGGCGTGTGTACATGTTAGCAGGTCCTTGTCTGTAGGTTTACACGTGGGTACATGTGAGTATGCACATGCATGTGTGTGTGTGTGTATGTGCCTCTATGTGTATATAAGAGAGAGCAAAGGGTAGAGTGCATGAGAACGTGTGCACGACAGACAGAGAAAGATAAATAAACCACAACCCCCATCTCACCCAGAACCTGAGCCAAATGGGAAAGCCTAAGGAGTGTTTGAGCTAGTGCACCACACAATAGCCTAGCTATGGACAGTTTTTTAGCCGGTGGAACAGACATTCAGCTGGTTAGTCAGATATCACAGGCTATGCCACCCTTCACTGGGGAAGAGAGAACTACAGTGATGTCACAGGCAAATTATAAAAAATTAACTAGAGGGAACACTGTGGCAGATTCGGATAATTATATGCCAGTATGTCATAACTCAGCACCGTTTATCAGCGTCTTATCTGCAGATCATTACAGAGAGCTGACAAGCCGTCAGTCTGCATGAGCAATGAGGGTGAAACCACATTGCATCTCCCCTGTGATTCTCCAGGGACCATTTGGTCTAATCTGGCGACCGGAATTCATACTGCGTCAAGGGCCAGAGGTGATGCGGTAGCAGTGAGTGTTTGTTGTGGTGTCGGGTGACGGGGTGGGGCAGGGTGAGGCAGTAATAATGTTTGTTGCGATGTGGAGTAAAGAGGCGGTGGTAGTGAGTGTTTGTTGTGGTGTGCGGTAAAGGTTTGGGGCAGAGTGGGGTGGTGGTGTGAGTGTTTGTTGTGGTGTGGGGTAAAGGGTTGGGGCAAAGGGGGTGGGGGGCTGGTAGCACTCTTGGCTCAGAGACAGATATGGTGCACTATTTTTCCTACAGCCAGAGCACAATCCAGCAAGAAGTGATGACCAGCAGGGAGGCTGGAGCATATCTCTTACATGGAAGGGAGAGCATTTGCTGCTGGAAGAGGAGTCACCTTAAAGCACGGATCGCTAGGCGTAGACGCTACCTTTCGCCGCTTGGCTTGAGTGGGGCATCCGGTGTATGCGCCGGCAGAGAAGCCCTCCAAATGGCGTGCAGGTTCGACCTATTAGGTGCACCACAGGCATATGCCAGCGAGTTGATGCTGCGGATCATCGAACTACTGGAAATTAACCCTCTTCTCCACACCAAACCTGGCATTAGTCTGCCCTAATCTGTCATTCCAGCCCAGCCCACACTCCCAACTGTGACACAGGAAGAGAACTAGCCTCAAAACTGGCAGTACTGACTGAGCACAAGTGGAGCAGACCATTACAACAACTGCACTGAGCACTGAAATCCATTCAAAATGATGATAATGAGGGTGATGCTCTCGCTGTTATGCGTGACAATCTCAAACTCATCCATGGGACTAACCCACAATCTGGCACTCTCACTGTGCGAGTTCTGAGAGAGCCTTTTTCTTATAGTTACCCTGCAGCATTACTGACCCAGAGTGGCATTATATCCTTTTCCAAGAATCAGGTAAAAACCCAAAGTTTAGACAACAACCCATCAGCAGGGGGCAGTACTCACTGATCTCAAGCTGCCGCTGGATCCTGCCCTTACACCGCTCCCTGTAATCTGATTGGGTGGAGTTATATTCTGACATCACCTCCACAAATTTGCGGGACAATGTGGAATGCTGAAGGAGAGAGAGAGCCTGAGCGAGACAATCTCTTTATGTCAATATCTGTGACAGCTGCTTGACTTAAATTAGAGGAGGCATAAAAAAAAATCCCTTTTAACTAATACTGTAAGTAGTCTTGACCCGGTTTCAATCATTTTCCTTGATTAACACATTTTTTAATTATTAGAATAATCCATCGGCATTTAAGCATAGCTTCCTTCTTAATGCAAAGTTGTAGCGATTAAAAAGTAAAGTTTATTCTGAAAAATGTTTTTTCTCTTTAAAAAAAAAAAAACTACTACCTTCCACACTTGTATTTAGCTATCTAACCTGCGCTTCATGATCATTTAAATTGCAACAAAGGAAACAAAGATGAGCGACAATTATCCGTAATTGAACACAATTGAATGACGTTGATTGAAATGTAATTTTGCGTCAAAATGACGCCTTTTATTTCTCGTCTTACCTTAACGAGGACAATTGGCCACACCTGACAGTGTTGAGTGTTTTCAGAGTTCACGTTATGTTAATTTAACTCAATACTGAAAACAGGTCGAGACCATTCATCAGTTTAAAGGGATATTCTGTGTCTCCTTTATTTTCAGCTCACAAGCCTCCATTGGGTCAATAATTATATTGCTTTCATACCAGAGGTCATAAATCATTCTGGCTTTTTCACATTAGTAATAAAAACAAGGTAATGAGAGCCACCTCTGCTACTTTACATGTGATGAACAAACACCAAACCCCTCAGTTCACCACACATTTCAGCTGGGGCTCCAGATGATCCCTATGCATAGGCCGTGTATCGTGTGCTTCAGGGTGTTTTTCAGGTGCGCTGTGGTGCCAGGTAGGACCATCCCCACTCACCTGCGTCTTGCGTATTCTCAGGTCAGCTGATAAACTGTTCTGCCCCTCCTCTTGCTCAATGCTGTGCTGTATGCCTGCAAGGGAAGGGAAAGATTGTAAAGCTCGTATGACCCTTTCCATCATTCTGTATGTGTGCGCATTTATGTGCATGTGTGTATGTGTGTGTGTGTGTGTGTGTGGGGGGGTGCATTAGGGACCTTTTCTGGAATGAAGACTGACCTTTCTGGGACCAGTATTCCTCATGGGGACCGCAGCCGGTCCTAATGCGGCAAAATGTCATTTCTGAGCTCATGGTTGAGGTTAAGGGTCAGGGGTGAATTTAGATTGGATTAAGGTCAGGGTTAGGCTTGGTTTGGTCACGGTTTGGGTAAGGGTTAGGCTGTCCACAATGAATGAAAACCAATGCAATGTCTCAAAAAGGATAGCAGTGTGTGTGTGTGTGTGTGTGTGTGTGTGTGGGCGTGTGCTTGTTTCTGTGGGAGTAAGACAGAGAGAGCTAAAAACAGTGTGCGTGAGTGTGTGCACATGAGAGTATTTGAAAGGGGGAAAGAATTGCAGACATGTGGTTGAAGAGGCCGTCAGCATCATAAGAATGGCATCATTTCAGTGGATCTGGGTGACAGTGTTTGATTGCTGAACACCGAAAACAAGAAAAAAATCAAACAGATCAACACATACATTTCAAATGCCAAGTCAGGTCAATACCATAATTATGAAATCTCAGTAACTCCTCATGATTTTCTTTGCTTGAACCCCCATGAGTAACTCCATTATATCTGATCCTTCTACATACACTTGGGGTGCGTTTGAATAGTCCTTTTTGCTTAGGAAAGTTCCCAACTCTTAGAAAATGACCCAGAAAAATTTATGTGACAGCCATGATAAGCGTGTTCGAATTCTCAAATTATTAAGGAACGGTGCTTTACTGCCTCCTAACTTATCTCATTTAGCATAGGGTACACTGGACCATCCTTTTCAAAAAGAAATGAGATAATGTCATCCCACAAGTCTGTGCGGCAGCAATATTTAAAGCGATGACCATCCACCTGGCCAATTACGAAAACAAACGAACATAACAGGCGAGAGACACATGATCACGTGGCATAGTGTAAGAATCTCTTGGCAGTGCGGTTGTCTTCTGAAGCCCTTATGAATTCCCATTCACACCTTTCCTTTACCTCATTACGTTTTTCATCGAGGTTAAAGAAAAGTGGTCAGGAATTCGATGATAGGATGTAATTTTTGACTTTTTGGACTCAGCCATGTTTTCTCAGTCATCTGCATGTAAAAGCTTTGCTCCAAGCGGTCTTTCAAGAGTAGAAGTATTTTATCATAGCCAGGTATCATATCTGTGACATGAACAACATACCAGACCCAAATTATGAATTTCAGGCCACTTTTCCCCCAATGCAAGCACTTTTCCTGCAGGCAGCGGAATGACACGTGAGAGGAATGATTATAAGTGGTTCAGCGAGTTGTAATGGCAGCTGTTCTTGGCAGTTTGCGGAATAAACAGCTGTCTGCTAAAGCAGAGCACCTGCACCAATCAGTGAGTTAATGAAGGAGCCAGATGACCACCCCACCACTCCCAATCCTACCCCCTTAATCTGCCATCCAACAGAGAAGTGCGCAGTGGTGGGCGGTGGATCTGAGAGCATGCACTCTTTACTCTTTGGGAAACAATTGGGGGGGCGGTGTTAAGAGGTCAAAGAAAAGGAAGTCCATTTGACACCAGAGTTAAAATATTATCCAATTGGAGTCTTACACTGTAAAAAAAAAAAAAAAAAGTTGTCTCAACTGAAAAAAGTTAGTGTCCAGGCTGCCTTAAAATTTTAAGCTCATTGAACTTGAGATGACAAGTTGAGGTAATATTCAACTTATAATCTTGAATTCAGTTAACTTGAAATTTTAAAGCAGCCTGGACACTAACTTTTTTCAGTTGAAACAAGTTTTTTTTTTTTTTTTTTTTACAGTGTAGCAGTTGAGGGGGGCTCAAATTTTCCTCTTACTAGAGGAAAATTACTAGAGAGTCTGCTAGATGGTCCACACGGACACGGAGATTTTCGAAAAAACGGTCTTTTTTGTCGTTTCTAAAGAATCTCCAGTCCACACGGCATTGTTTCTAAAAATATCTGCGTCCACACTGAGACGGCTAAAACGACCCAAAACGTAGTACATATGTAGTACATATTCCAGGGCTGTGTGTGGCGCTGTAGCATTTCCACGGAAATAGGCCAAAAACGGAGAAGGTGGTGCACGCTCCTGCCTTCTTCTCCGTTTTTTGTTCCATTTCATTAGAAGCGCTACAGCGCCATGCAGCGCCACACACAGACCGGGGGCTGTGATGGGGGCTATCACATCATCGTTTTTTAAAAAAAGAAAACCCGTTTTGGTTGTCCACATGAAGACGATGGGGTGGTGCTTTCAGATTTTCTCACTCCGGAAGCCGTTTTCAAACAATACCGTTTTCGGGCTGAGAAACGATAAAATATTTATGCGTTTTCAAAAAAATCGTTCTCGTGCGGACGGGCCCTAAAAAAAGACGAGGTTGGAGGAGGGCGGTGGTGGGCATGAGTGGGGAATGGTAATGGTGGTGGTAGTGTTCACTGCCTCCATAATCCACACAGAGGCATGCCCTGCAGTAGGCCAATGAGTGACACCGGCACTCTTACCATGGAGCAGCAGGACTCTGCCCTGTGGTTTCTGGGCTCTTCCATCAGGAGTCAGCTCTGAGCAGTACCACCTGACTCAGAGCCAAGTCACCCCTCTACAGCACCCACAGCTGGCCTCGGTTACCACAACAAAGGTGACCATGGAGATGATCGTCACGGTGAAGCAAGTCATCACAGCAAGCGTTGTCACACAGTGCGTCACTTTTTTGGGTCGTGATGTGATAGAGGATCAGTGGCACTTGAGTCCTGTTGCACTTACTCTCCACAGTAAACAGGTCAGCAATAGTGGGAAATTAAACTGATCAAGAGCAACTTTTTATGCCCCCTAACCCCATGGTTAAGTTCTCTTTGCTTTGTTTCGCAAGATCACACAAAACCTCCTTGTGCCAGGAGTTTACGAAATTTTCCTAAAAACATCAATGCTGCATTTAAATCAAGTCAAATCAAATAACCCTGAACCATGAAAACGTTGCTGACTGTCCCAGGTTTTCAATTGGACGGTAATCACATGGTCTTCAAATGGAGGCAACAAGCAAACCTGGCGTGGGACACTTAAAATGACACAAAGGTTGTGGGGGAGATATCAGGACGGAGAAAGGAGGAAGTGTAATTTATTTAACGACCGGTGACAGCACTACATTTCACCTCTCTGTCCAAATCAATGCTTCTGTCACATCATTACCATGATCTACTGGGGTCTCACTGCAGCTACACTACAGGGCTGGCAGTGACCTCGGAATGACCTTTGCAAAATGCATTCTGTGTATTTGTGTGCATGCATGCGTGTTTGTGCATGTCGGTGTAAGTATGTGCGTGCACCAGTATTTCAGGCATTTGTGGACATGCATATGTGCAAGCACATGCACACATACATGCATGCATGCACACACATATTAACATATCATCCTTGCCAATCATGGACACTCAGAATTATGAAAAAACATTGGCTTTCATTTTACTACATTCTGATGATTTTTTTGGACACAAATTACCAAACATAAAAGTACGCCGCTTCTGCGTCTTTATTTTAAATGCTTTTTTTTAGACTAAAAAAGTACGTTTTCACAAGAGAGCAGTTCAAGAACGTTCATTGAATTTCTTGATACACCTATACATACTGCCCCCTCCACAATTATTGGCACCCCTATAATTATATACAAGTAAAAAGGGTTAAAAGAAGTTCAGCATCCAGTGAATTAACTTCATCTCACTCTGAAAAAATTAAAATAAATCCAACCATTAATTGAAGTAAATTTATTCTAAGAAAAAAATCCATCAGAAAATAATCTTTTAAACATCAGAGTCCCAGAAAATTCTGTAAGAGACGGAAACGATTCTTTTCAAAAACTGAAATTCACACAAGTATTTTAGTTGCTTTGATCTTTCGGTCAAGTCACACGGGACTGCAACTCTATTAAAGTAAATGTAACCGTGGAGACTACACCTGTCATACAGTAGCTGCACTGCCGTTAGGGTGGTAATGAGAATTTTTGGCAGTTTTTTTGCCAGCACTCTTGACATGTTCTGTGCACATTATGTATTTTTAATAATGACCACTATTGAGATGTGGTGCCCTCTACACAAACTGGAGACACATAATTTTCATCCTAAAGTGAACGGGTGTGGGCCTGATGAACTATGGGAAGTGCCTAGCTGTCAATCAGCTGACCGACAACGAAGACAAAACGCAGACGTGGTCTGTGGAGCAGGCAATGTGACAGCCGACAAAAACCAAAGAGGTAGAATGACCTCGGAGTGTGACTAAGGAGAAGAGAAAGAGAGAGTGAGTCAGGGAAAGAGAAAGAGAAGAAGAGAATAGAGAGAATGAGAGAAAAGCAGTGATAGAGAAAGAGAACATTTGAGAAAGAGAGGGAGATGAAAAGATGGCCCAGAAGCGACATTTAAGGGGTGAGACGCTGTGCCGAAGGAGCTCTGCTGTCACTCTGCTAGAATAACCTGCACACACAACACACTCCCACAATGCACTGCGGCCAGGGCTACACGTCTCACAGCATAATCATCTAATGTTCAGAGCGTGTGGAAGAATCGCGTGACACATATTGAGCATGGCAGCAAGTCACGTTCAGCACAGTGTTCAAATTCCATGGCTAATCAGTCTGTTCTCTGACATCTGCAGGAGACTTTCTGTAATTAGGCCCTGTAAGGAACATGTCTAATGTGGGGGGTTCTGTGTCCAAAGTGACAGGGTTCACTTCCAAACAAAGAGAGTTCCACACCCCAACTCAACCTCAATCGCATGAATTCGATTTACTGAAAGCATACGTGCATACTTCAAATCCCCATGTTTCAGTCATTTCTGAGTCTTGGCTGAAGAAGGTAACTGCCTGCCACACCTCTGAGTTCATGCTATTGGGTGACTTGGATGCTCTAAACCGCTCCCAGATTATTCAGGGTCCAACTAGATTTAACATAAAGTGTATTAAAAAAGCACTTTTCTTGATGTCACCTTCAGCAATATGTGAGCAAAGTATTTTTGTCGAGATCTGCTTGATCATCATTGAATTGCATGTGTTCGCGAAGGCACCAGCGACAAACCCACTTTCGATCGTCCACAAATGTCTGCTTAAAGCCCCTGGAAACCCAAATCTACAATAACTACGGAAACCCAAATCTACAATCTTCTGACTATGTAATTTAGGGCCTCATGCAACAATAGTTAACATCTAAAAAGCATTAGAAATTACTTTCACTCCAAAGTTGAAATGTTGTCATTTAAAGTTGGTTGACTTTCTTGACGTTGGGCTTGAATTGGGAATGGTTATGTTGGAGGTTTATTGAGTAATAAAAATTGCGAACCAATCATAAAAAATTCAGGACGATTTTCTCATCCAAATGCAACAGCATCTCTCTGCTCCTGTTCAATCTGCCCCTTTGAGTCCGAGCTAACTTGTCTCTAAATGACCTTGTTATTAGCTAGCTGATTATCATCTATATTTCATCTCGCAGTCTCTGTCATAGTCTTTCCCTGCTATTGGCCCCATCATTCCAGTTTGACCTGCCCCTGGGTGTACATCCACCAGTAAAGATGACAGTGAGTCATTCTTTAATTTTCCAATGGCAATGACTTCGAAAAATAGCGGACTGCAATTTTGAGGAGCCTCAGTGGAATCGTCCAGAAAAATTCCCACAATTGTAGTGCTCATTTCCCCAAAGACCAGTTCTGTAATTTCACCCAGAAAGTTATGGGCTTTTCCAAACAGTTATGTCTTGTATTGCTAGAAGGTCCAACAGTACCTTCTGTATTGCTCCCCCCAATCTCAAACTCTGCTCCCACCTCTCTCGTCTCTCCATTGTCTCTTCAGCCATTATGGGAGAACACTGCGCTAAGGAAGCTTCTCAATCTCGACTCCTATAATTCTGCTGGGCTGGCCGAACCGGAGCCTTACTTTTTGAAGTTGGCAGCCCACATCATGTCAGCCCCCATCACCTGTTTTTTTCACCTCCTTTTTTTATTTTATTTTATTGAACCTTTATTTAACCAGGGAAGTCCCGTTGAGATTGAAATCTCTTTTTCAAGGGAGCCCAGGGGGCTGAGGTGGAGAGGGAGAGGACAAATTGCATAGCCAATCAGATCAGGGAATGATTAGGTGGCAGGTTGAAAGAGCTAGGTTGGGAATTTAGCCATGACACCAGGGAACCCCTTAGTCTTGTCGAAGAGTGTCATAGGATCTTTAATGACCACAGAGTAGGGCTGCACGATATACGGAATCGCGGTTATCGCAAGCGCAATAAAGGTAACTGCCACTATGAGGCAGACAGACGAGCTTTGGTTATTACCTTTTCTATGACACACACCTAATGCGGTCATTTGAAATGCTTCCGGGGGAAAAACTGCGATTTGAAGTCCGCTAATTACCAGCGAGGTTCGACCGCCTCCATCGTCTTGGCCTAATTAGCTTACCTTAAATCAATTCCCGTGTACTTTGCCTAACTTGCAATCATGCCGTTTTTCAGCCAAGTGACTGATCAAAACCAAAATGTGGCCAATAATGATTAAGAAGAGATAATGAGAAGCAGACAGACCTAACCAGGCTACCGTGTTAGATTGAAAGAGTGTCAATAATCTGAATAAATAGCAGACCTCTGAATTCCACCTCTCGTAGAATTTTTACATAGCCTATCATTAAAAAGATTCCTTAAAAATAAACCATTTTAAGATGGCCTTGGTTTTAAGCGTTTCAAAAATACACGAAGCGGAAAAAAATTTGTAAAGCACATCGAACGTGAAAGTGAGAAATTATTTTTCGCATTACACAATAGACAAATGCAGCAAAGACTTGGCACACATTCAGAACACATTCAGGCAAACGCAAATTTGGAGAATTGTTTATTTGATAATTGAACAAGATTTCAAATAAAGTAATTAATGGCTGTTTATTTTGGTTGCTTTTGAGCGTCTAAATAGCCTAAAGTGAAGGTGGAAAACATTTTGTTTAAGCGTATCGAATGTGACGTGTAGAAATTGTAATTGCATTAGCACGCAGCGCGACCAAATGAAAAACTGGAAATAATCTCGCAAACACATTCAGGTAAATTACATGCTGAAAAAAGCAAAGTTAAGGTCTGCAAAACCATCATCTTCTACCCGACAATTGCTCTCACCCCCTTCCCATTTGCTTTGCTCAATTTGCAATCAAACAGTTGATTCGCTCAATTAACGATTTAAATTGGTTTACAGTCTGATTTATTTGAATATGTTTTGTTTATTACATTTTGAAATTTAAATGAACATGAAACATGGCAGATTTACCTGAATCTGTTAGATTATTTCTTGTTTTACATTCTGCTGCGCTGCGTGCAAATGCGTTAACAATTTACGTGAAGTTCGATACGCTTAAACAAAATGTTTTCCACCTTCACTGTTGGCTATTAGACGCTCAAAAGTAACCAAAATCAAGAGCTATGAATTATTTTATTTTAAATTAATCTTGTTCAATTATCAAATAAAAAATGCAACAAATTTGCGGCACAGATTCGTCTGAACTTGTTTGCCAAGTCTTCGCTGTATTTGTCTCTTGCGTGCAATGCGAAAATATAATTTCTCTCACTTTCACGTTCAAGATGCTTCACAAAATGTTTTCCACTTCGTGTATGTTTTGAAACGCTTAAAAACCAAGGCCATCTTGAAATGGTCTGTTTTTAAGAAATCTTTTTAATGATATGTAAAAATTCTACGAGAGGTGGAATTCAGAGGTCTGCTAGCTATTTATTCAGATTATTAACATTCTTTCAATCTAACACGGCAGCCTGGTTAGGTCCGTCTGCTTCTCATTATCTCTTCTTAATCATTATTGGCCACATTTTGGTTTTGATCAGTCAGTTGGCTGAATAAACGGCTTGATTGCAAGTTGGGCAAAGTACACGGGAATTGATTTAAGGTAAGATAATTATGCCAAGGCGATTGAGGCTGTCCAACTTCGCAGGTAATTAGCGGACTTCAAAACGCAGTTTTCTTCCCGGAAGCATTTCAAATGACCGCATTAGGTAGGTGTCATAGAAAAGGTAATAAGCAAGCTCGTCTGTCTGGCTCCTAGTGGCAGTTACTTTTATTGCGCTTGCGATAACCGCGATTCCGTATATCGTGCAGCCCTACCACAGAGAGTCAGGACCCTCAGTTTAACGTCTCATCCGAAAGCCGGCGTCTCCTTCTCTCCGCACATCTCTGAATTGCTGTGGTATGGAGATAAGCTGCTATCCTCGCACTGTTCAAGGGAGGTGACTGTTACTGGCAAATATCCATCTTACCCTGCTTGCCTGAAGTCTTTGAGAAACTGGTCAACAACCAGCTCATCAATCGCCTCGAGCCCCACAACCTGATCTTACTGCAGTATTGATTTACAACTGACTATGGGAGTACCTCTGCAATTCATAAAAGAGCTTAACAGCAAACAGCATTGTGTGGCTATTAGGCGTATGCTGGATACACCGCGATGGTCTTCTTGCATGATAGGGCTACCGTAAAAAAGTCGGATTACCAGAAAAACCCAGCTATATTTCCATCAAACAGGCCACAATGACTTCAAGTTGCAACTTCTACAATGCGCGCGTAGTGAGTGCACTATCTCTCTGATCAGCATTCTGATTCCTTAAGTCATGTGCACCTAGGGTGACCACCCATCTCGCATTTTGCAGGACAGTCCCGAAAATGCATCATTTGTCCCGCATTCCGCAAGAGTAGAACAATGTCCCGCATTTCACATATCATGTAAAAAAAGTTCATTTTTATGCCTGCTCCAGTAACCCTCTGGGGAAACGTCATTAGTTTAAAGAAAAAATAGAGCTAACGCGCATCAAAAATCAATGCGCGGCCGTGCTGTGCAGCTTGGTGCATTTTTTGTGGAGAGGACCGCCGAAAATTAAGTTTATTTGGCTAAACAAAATGAAAAAATTGCAGAAACTTCCAAAAAAAAAAGACTGCGTTCATACAGCAAAGACTAGGAGAGGAAATATATGTGGCTGATGATTTCCAAAAGGGCGAGTGCAGGATTTGTTCTATTTGTCGAGGCATTAGCGGTGGCCTGATCAGGTCATGACTGAGAGAACAAGATGCTGTTTATCGCGTAACTGAACTGCACAATTCAATAGAATCCAATGTAATTTCCGTAAGCGCCAGAATAGTAATACCATTATTCTGCTAACTTACACTGTGGTCAAGCTATGACTTTCGCATTTGAACTAGCACCGGTTTGTACTGATCACTTTCACGTCATGACTTGGGCTAGCTATGGGAAAAGTACCACAGTAAAGTGGAAGAGAAAAATATGGAAAAAAATTAAAATCATGGTTTTCTTCCACTGTCAACTGAGTGGCTAGCTAACATTAGCTTGTGATGTTACATAATGGTTATGGAAAAGCACTGTGAGCACACAAGCTATGTGATGTTAACTTAGTGGCACTTGGCTAGGCTGCCACAGTGCTGAGCCATACCGATTTAACCAACATTAGGCCTACACTTGGCATTCAGTTTGGCTAAATATTAACAGCCTGACTTAACATGGAGCGATTTTTTTCTCACGCTCTCAGGCAATGAAATTTCCGAGAAAATGATACGTAGAAAATATGTCATGAGTTGGGTTATGGGAAAAGTGCTATGGTTACGTGATGAAGAAAATGGTTCTCTTCCACGGGAAAGCCTTTGAAAACACCATGTAAACAAAGCCGGCGATTCAGTTGCACATCTCAAGCCTCCTTTTGGACAAAAATGAATAATCATGACCTGAATATTAAGAGTGGTCAATGGTTGCAGACAAACCAGATTCTCTTCCATTTTTTTTTTTCAGTTGCGTCTGATGTGTCAAACCACCGCACTACCAAGCTATTCTCTCTAGCAGTGCGAACACTAATTTACATGCTTGTTTTAAAAGCAGTGTATCCTGAGATATCGTGGTAATAGTCTGTTTGCATAATTTTTGTTCGCATAAAATACATTTTTTCCCCTAAACTCGTTGTTAAAATATCATCAGATAAACATAAATAAAGAGCGGATTAAAAACAATATGCTATATGTACCGTTGAGTATGAAAATCAGCTATTTTAATAATAAATGATAAATAAATAAGAATAATTATTATTATTATTTTTATTATTTCCCCCTCCCACGACGTGTCCCGCATTGTCCCGCAAAATCAGTTCCGCTGTCCTGCAGCTTAACAATTTTGACCTGGTCACCCTATGTGCACCATCTGACACAAGCTCTAAGATGTTAACAAATGAAATGTGATGTACGCCACTTTGCTAAATGTGAATTAGTTCACCACTGCCTTATCGGTTTAAATAAAGTTTTTACATAAATAAATATTCACTTTAAATAAATAAAAATAAAAGTTCATTTGTGGGCCAAGTAATCAACAGTCTAGATGACTGCCGATTAATAGTTTCGATAACAGTAATGGAAAGCACAAACAAAATAGGACAGATATTAGACTTACTCTTTAATTTGGAGCGCACTTTATTTGCCAGCTTCTTAATATCGCTCATCAGGTCCTCCAGTTCTCCCTTTGTCTCTAAGGAAGAAAAAAGTGTGTGTCACAATACAGCGTGGTAACTTCAGTGGACTGCTCGCAAAACAGATATGAACCTTCCAACAACTGCATCGCTTTAGACATTTTTACATAGTCTGAAAAAGATGACTTACGAAAACGGACTACTTATATGAAGGCAGGCTTTGACTTAATAAACGGTTTATAAATTTGGAATGACAGCTGAAATAGAATTCTGCATGATATTTTGAATACTTGCATGAAAAAAATGAACATATGGGAGCACATTTAGTATGCATGAACTCACTTGTCAGCAGACACATACAGCAACACAAAGATGCAGACACACATACATGCGCACATACACTTGACACACTCCAAAACACACACATTAAAAAAGCACATCTTCACGCACGATAAATTGATGTACAGTAAATCTGAATCTTGCCACAAACAACCGACAACCTAGCACACAATCACCCAAGTTTGTCTCAGCTGTTTGAAATTTGCATTGATTGAGCAGGGCAGAAGCGTGACATAGGCAATTTCATAGTGAGTGCGAAGCGCTGGGTGTTTGTGCACCATCTGAAAGGTGCCACAATATCAAGTAGCTCGCATTCCTCAACCATACCTACGCATCATAATAAATGATATTGTGTTCTAAAAACAGAGGGGTGTTCAGTCAATGGAAGGCTATTTCACTGGGTTAAAACAACTGAAGACATTTTCCTGCAAATGAAATCACACCACGGGACTCCATCAAGCCAAAACATGACAGGGTCTATATCCTTTAGAAGCTGAGAAGATTTTAAAATACTATTCAGATTCCTGGAAACACATTGACATCGGTCACTTTGCCAACTGGGGGAATATCTCCAAAGACTCATTTGAAAACAGATAATTCTGTTAAAACACTTTGTGACACACCGACAATTTATGGGGAAGGCTCTTAGAATCTAAAACAGAGTACTAAACTAGCAAGCGCCTCATAAACGTGGTGGGCAGGGTGCAAGATTAAGATATCTTCGTACTTTTGCGAGTCAGGCTGGTAAACTTAGGATCGTCAGGCTTTACTAGGGGTCCTGTTCTCCTTTAAACTGCTATTTTTATGCAACAACACATTTTCTTATTTGAAGTTTAATTGTTTCCTCCATTTAAACGAAATCCCACTTTCCATCGCAACAAGCTCAAACTGTGACCTGTGAGTCGCAATCATTTAAATCAATCAAACCCACAAGGAACCACCCGAATGAAGAAAATGGATCCATGCAATAGCAATATTTAGGAGGAAGAATAATACCAAAGAACAAGAAGAACCCCAGGACACAGCAGAAGTAAACCATGGTCCTGTGCACTCAAGTAGAGGGTTCCGGGGTAGAGTTTCAACCAAGAAAAGTGCTTTAAAATTAGTCTCAAGGCAATCATATCAAAGTCATGGTATGAATGCAGCTGAAGACAGGATGGAGAAGGCAATATTCCACACACAGCCGCTCACAGAATTCCTTCTGATGCAGACAATTCCCTCTGATGGAGTTTTTCTCACTCTCATATACTAGTCAAAAGTAAATGGTCCTTTTTTCGGGCACAAACGATTTCTCACTCATAATTATGTTTTGATGGGACTCCCTCCAAATCTGTGATTCATACTCATGTTTGTTTGGATGCGAGCCTTTGGCGGAAGTAAACACCAGTAACACTGAGCAATTCACTCAGTGTGGTACACAGAAATGCAGGATGAATGTCCTGAAATGCCATTTGATATTGTAATGATTCCTGATTTATAAAGCAGGAATGGTGTTGGAGGACTGGTGCAAGGATTTTAACTGAAACAGAAACAAATGCTTCACATAAAAAAACAGAAAGAATGAAAGCATGTTTAGTAATAACATAATACAATTTTTTTCTTTTTTAAATACAGTAATTGCCTGAATTTAAGTCATTCAACAACCTACTATGCACCCACCCATGATCACACATCCTGCAATGATAAATTTATTAATTAAGAAGGTATTGTGACTCTGAAGGAACTGAAGAATTACATGTATGATACAGAAATTGGAGCATAAATACGAGATTTGTATTTTATGGTACCAGTTAAAAATAGTACTTATTTTCTGTATTCAATAATTGTAGTATTCTCATTCAAACATTGATCATTGAATCACTAATACTTTTCATTTGAGCATTAATAAATTGCATTTTACAAGCATTACTTCTTAGAAATTGCAGAGTTCAAGGGGGCGAAGGTGATTCGAGATGGGGTGCAGTCTGAGTCAGGTGATTTGCATCCGGAAATAGATAGTCTTTCAAAGTCACGGTCAGGATCGGTCCAGGGGTCAGATGCCAGTGAGCCCATCAGAATGGTTGAGCCTGCAGAACTGCACATCCACAGAATCACCAGGAATTTTGCCCAAGGGAACCGATCTCTACTCTGCAGACTGCTGGAGAGCAGGGAGAGGCTTTCCCCAATAAAAGGCTCAACATCATTTTAAACATTTGAACTACACTTTTACTGAAAATGGAGGTGAGCTAAAGTCCCAGTAAGCTCACAGCTAAAAAAAAAAAAAAGATCTAACAGGCAGAACAATCCAGCGACAAGTGATGGGCATAAGCAACTTACGTAGACCAGACTAATTAGAAAAGAGGCAAGGCAAACACAAGAGCACAAGAGGAGGCAGGAGATAGAACGAGACAATAAATCGATTAAACGAGACACAACTGCAAAACTGACACAAGACTGATGAAACACAGGAAGACCAATTAAGGATATGCGAGAGCTATGACATGACCTGACTACCATGGCCTGTAGCCACAACTATGTTCATTTTAGTCTCTGTGCACAATAACTGAAGCAACATTAATTAGTAACACCACAGGATATAAATGAATCAATATACGGGGAGGACATATTTTGTATATTGCTGGACTTGACACATCTGAACTGATGTGGGAAAGGAAACTCAAAAGTAACAAAGGCAAGCAGGACTATCCCCAAGATACACCTGGGGATCACTAATAATGAACACTGATCACAAATGATTGCTATTGACTGATAGTGTTCATACTTCATGTGAGGGTGTGTGCCTGTGTGTGTGTGTGTCTATTCGTTTGTCTGTGTGTCATTGTGTGTGTGCTGCATGTGCCTACGTGTATGTATGTGTGTGCGTACATGCAAGAGAGGTAGAGGGGGAGTGTGGTTAGTGCAGCACTACTTTTTATGCTACTAAAGTCCTGCGTCTTGAGAATTGCTGCAGGAGCAACTTATGCCCTCAATAAGCTATACCCAGAAACACTCAATAAGCCAGTCTGCTTTTATGGTAATTGACAGTAATGAGTGTCACAACATGGCAGGGCTCTTTACACATAAAATTAACAACCTGCTCAGACCCAGGTAAGATGGAGAGGTGGCTAGCCAGTATAATCTTCTAATCAATACAGGGCCGACTAACAATGAAAACAACCTGATCCTACCCTGTCTGGATCCGTCTCACCAGTCAACCAGTGTTAAAGAATCAGGGTGGTGGAACAGTACGCAAAACCCCCTCCAGCGCGCTTTGGCGGCATTCAGCCTTCTTCCAGGACATAGTACATTTAAAAAAGGAACAAAAAGATCTTTCATTCAGCTAGAAACTGTAGCAGGGCTTCAAAGGATTAATTTTGCTCTTATCTTTAGGAGGCTAGCGCTACCAATTCCTGCTCGCAACCTCTGCCCCCTGTTCCCTGGCAGCCGGAGTCTTCCGCTCCACAACTCCACAGAGTCAGAGAGATATGTCACACTGTGAGGAGCAGCACAATACCTCCATTACTCCCCTTCCCTGTCACCGCTGGCCGTTTGGCCCCCATTTCAAACACGTCAAGACTAACACCCAACGGCCTCCGGCTAACCCTGCTCAACATTTCTGAAAAAAACAAAATGACTGCCTAACATTTCTCCCACAACACTGCTCGGGCATGCCCCAGCTTTCTGCTGATCCAAATTAAGATGGCAAAATCTGTCATCTTAATGTCAAGGCTGAGTGCCATTTGCATAGGCCAACAAGCTGAAGAAATTTGTGATTGATGTGGTCAAACAGGTCATGAAGTGATTCAGGGATAAAAATGTTTTTTCAATGAAAAAGGCTTTGGAGCAGTATGAAGCATATAAATTCTACATGTACAAGGAAGTAAAACACAGATTTTCCGTGCCTAAAAACTTAAGTCAGGCCCTTCTGTGCTAGGAAGTCTTCTGCATTAGCACTCATTACGCTTCAGGCAGAAAAATGAATAGCGACCATTAATTATTTGCCATTTATGCAGGGTTCTTGGCTCTCAGTGAACATTAATTATACTTTTCTCACGTTTTCCTTCATTAATTAGAAGAAAAATGGTCAAAGTCATCTATTAATAACTTTATAGCTGATTATATAAGCCTGTGACTCTTTTCTTTCGATCACCATGGAGCACTGGAATCATTATATCCCTGAGAACCTGAAAAGGTACATTCTGAAAAGTGCCAGACTTTAAAAGGTACAGATATTGACAAATACTCAATATGACGGAATTGATCCTTCCTGTAACCTAAGTTTTTTGTCAGCCACACATTGAAAGTTCTCAGTCATTTATTTTATTTCATTTTAGGTCACCAGCACCCAAAGATTTAAAGAGCTTGACCCAGACCTGGCATGAACAAACGAAAATGGAGAATTCCTCTGGCCTGAGGTTATGCAGAAGCACCCAAAATTCCTCCTATAGCTCTCGACTGTACCTAAAGCAGTCTCAGCATAAAATTAACTCGAAATGAATGCTGAAAAACACTACCTCACTTGTGCTGGAAACACAAGATCAAGGGCATCATCAGAATGGAGTGGATGAGAAAGGCAGCAAAACAAATTCCCGAAGAAAGGCTACAAGTAATGTAAAGTAATGAGGCTGTCAGAGGAAATCAAAAAACGTGCAGGTAGAAAATTACAGCCTCTAACTACAAATTTCAAAGGCAAATAAATTCATTTCAATTGTGAATCTTTGGAGACTGGCTTTTAATTGAATATTACAAGTACCTCAATGAAACCAAAATGCAAACAGTTTAAAAACAAACAAACAAACAAAAAAAAAAAAACTATTTTGTGGACACCATTATTTAAAAGCAAGTGAAAACAGCCTATCTAAATGAGTATATTTTACAGCTGCTCAAAAACTACTGGTTGAGAAAAAAAAAAAAAAAAAAACAATAATTCTGTAAAGGTGGTCAGTCACAGCACTTTGAAAAACAACCGTCCTGATGTAAGGACTCGGAGCTCCACATTAGCAAGGCATTCTCAGGCATTCAGGAGAGATCACTGATACCAAACATTTGACAGAGAAAAGGAGAGACTCAGGCGAGGCAGCAGCAGATGTCTGGTGAATCCTGGACACTCATAACTCTCACTGGCACTCAATCGCTTCAAAAGAGCACATTAATGAACCCAACATGTTGAACTCATTTGTCGTTCACTGGCTCAAAATGGCCAAAAAATGGACTTTATGGGCTATTTTCCTGCATAATGTACTTTCCGTGAGTCACGTTTCTGTAAAGCACAGTTCCCTGCTGCCCACACAGCTGCTACAGTAACCACAGAAAAGAAGGGCCCCCATCAAAATCAGAGTGCATCTCTCAAGGCTTAACATAGGGGTTTAACCTAAAAATAACAAGCTCCACGGAAGTGGACGTGTCGCCCGCGAAACTACTCAAAATCTTATGTCATATTATTTCAATAATAGTCAAAGTAAGTTTGAATTGAAATTTCTTTATCTGTTCAACTGCACTGAGGTTGTATGGAAGATCATAAAAATTTTGATAATTCCTGCTAAAAGAATCTTTCTGTTATTATACAGTATTAATAAACTTCATGACAAAGTAAGATTGTTTCTGTTGGGAATAGTCCTACATTCCATGAGTAGTTACTCTTAGAAAATCATTAATCTGTCACAATATGCCAGACTAAATGAATATGCATGGACCTGGCCCTGAACTGTACTGAACCAAGTTTCATGTGTGTGTCTGCGAACCTTTTTTCCTAGCCTCCCAATTGATAGAATACGGGGGTATCCTCAAGGCGTCGTCTTCATTGATTATGGCCAGGACCATCATTTGTGGTCATTATGGGGAATGGGAGGGGGGAGTCTATGGGGAAAAAAAAAGAGTTAAAACAATGCATATTTTTAATAGGTTTGGACTGCAGGTAGGCCAGTCTAGTAGCCACAGACTCTCATAAGGGAGCCACGATTTTGTAACACTTGCAGAATGTGGCTTGCTGTTGTCTCATTGAAATAAGCAAGGGTGTCATAAAAAAGACATCATAGACAGCATATGCTGCTTGAAAATGCATACTCGTCCTTCAGCATTAATGACGCCAGCAAAGATATTCAAGTTACGCATTCCATGGGCACTAACACACTGAAATACCATTACAGATGCCAGCTTTTGAACCTAAAGTTGGTAACAACCAGGAAGGTCCTTTTTTTCTTTGGTCTGGAGAACACATTGTCCATTATTACCATAAACAATTTAAAGAGATGATGTGCTCAAGCCAGCAAAGATTGCAGCACTGATGAATGGTGTTTACTGGCAATGTTTTTCCAAAGTTGACCCAACCCATGTGGTTATATCCATCACAGAAGCATGTCAGTTTTTAAATGCAGAGCTATCTGAAGGATCAAAGATCAGGGGCACTCAGTTTTGATTTTCCACCTCAACTTTTTGGCAAAGGTTTCATAATATTCCCTGAATCTTCTAATAATATATTAAGCACTATTGAGACTGTTGCTTCTACTTCGATGAGTAAAAATATTAAAACTACTCATAAATGAAGAAAAAAACATTGATCATCTCATAACAATGGCGCATGCCAAAATCTGCAGGCAAACCTTAAATAGTAACTGACGTCGGTTCTTATAGTTGACAAGTTATACGTGGGGAAAATTGGACCTGAATGACTCTGACAAGGGCCAAATCGTTTTGGTCAGGCAAGTGGGTTCGAGCATATCTGAAGTGACAAGGCTTCTAGGGGTTCCCAGTCAACAGTGGTGAGTCCCTATTGACAATGGTCCAAGAATGGACAAACCATGAACCAGTGACTGGGTGTTGGGTGCCCAAGGCTGATTGACGCAAAAGGGTAATAAAGGCCATCACGTCTGGTCCAAACTGACAGAAGGGCTACTGTGGCACAAGTCGCAAGGAATTTTAATGGCACTTATGCAAGAAATGTGTCACAACTCAGTGCATCGTACCCTGCTGCATATAGCACTTTGTAGCGACAGACCAGTCCGAGTACCCATTCCAACTGTAGTCCACTGCCGAAAGCACCTACAATGGACAAGCACCAGAACAGGATCTTAGAGTAATTGAAGAAGGTGGGTTGAAATGGGTTGCATGGCCTTTGAAAGTCACGCATATATGGCCTTATGTTTCATGAAAATACCAACTATCGCCTTGCCTGACCTCGATTAAGTGACATTCCAAAAGTTTACCAGAAATTGCTCCCACACCAAACCCCCTGAAACTGAGCAATGCCCTTGAGATTCAACCCTTTGCCCGAGTGACCGTAGCACTGGGACAACGAATTAGCCCTTCCGGCTGGCAGAAAATTGGAAAATCAGGACAAAGAGATGTTGGATGGTGTGTGTGTGTGCACGTGGGGGGGTTACTTTAGTCTAACCTGGAATTAATTAGCCCCTGAATTAATTAGAGAGTGAGAGCAAGAGCACGGGAGAAAGAGAGCAATAAAAGCTTGGATACTTGGATAAAACCTCAGGAACAACTGTGCAATGTACACCCAAGCAGGTGCACTCTGCCAAGTATTTCAGAGTCTGAACTAAAAGTTCAGTTTGATATTTACAAAAAAAATTTGACAAAGAGAGAGGCACATATACATACAGTATATGTACATGACCGTGTCCTCAAATATCCCAAGTATGAAAAATTATTTTGTCCCATTCAAGAGAAAACAACACCTTTCAACATTCACTGCCTTGCTACCATGCAAACCCCCTCCACATCCCAACAGATCAGCAGCAGAGGTGACAGAAATAATGGGGACGTACTTTCGTCAGGGTTGGGTGCAGCCAGGATGGCACTGTGCTTCCTCTTGACCTCCTCCACCTTCTCCGCGAGAGTGTCGATGAACCCCCGAATCTCCTCCACCTGCCAAGGGTAGTGGACAGAGGATCAGGGCAGAGCGGTGGGGAAGATCCTCAGCAACCCACTTTGCTGTTTTCTTGTGGAAATAGTTCACATGCTCAAACACAACCCCAATTCCGAAATAGTTGGGACAAAGTATAAATTGTGAATAAAATCAAAATGCAATGACTTTCAAGTCACACCAGCCAGTATTTTATTTACAATAGAACAGAGTTAACATAGCAAATGTTGAAACTGAGAAATTTTACAATTTTATCCACAAACTGAGCTCATTTCAAATTTGATGGCTGCTACAGGTCTCAAAAAAGTTGGGACAGGGGCCTGTTTACCATGGTGTAGCATCTCCTCTTCTTTTTAACACAGAGTGGAGGCATCTGGGCATTGAGGAGACAAGTTTCTTGAGTTTAGCCATTGGAATTTGATCCCACTCTTGTTTAATACAGGCTTCCAGCTGCTGGAGAGTTTTGGGTCTCCTTTGATGGACTTTTCGTTCAATTCAACCTTTATATACCTTTCAGCATTCATGGTGCTTTTTAAAACATGCAAGTGTCCCACACCATATGCACTAATGCATCCCCATACCATCAGAGATGCTGGCTTTTGAACTGAACGCTGATGACAGGAGGGGTGGTCTTTCTCCTCTTTAGCCCGGAGGACACGACGCCCATGATTTCCAACAAGAATGTCAAATTTGGACTCGTCTGACCACAGGACACTTTGCCACTTCGCAACAGTCCATTTTAAATGAGCCTTGGCCCACAGAACACGGCGGCGCTTCTGAATCGCGCTCAACAATGGCTTCCTTTTTGCATGGTAGAGTTTTAGGTGGCACCTGTGGATGGCACGGCAGACTGTGTTTACAGACAGTGGTTTCTTGAAGTATTCCTGGGCCCTTTTAGTAATGTCAATGACAGAATCATCCCGGTGAGTGATGAAGTGGCTTCTGAGGGCCTGAAGATCACGGGCATCCAGTAAAGGTCTTCGGCCTTGTCCCTTACTCACAGAGATTTGTCCAGTTTCTCTGAATCCTTTGATGATGTTATGCACGGTCGATGATGAGACCTTCAAAGCCTTTGCAATTTTACGTTGAGGAACAATATTTTTAAAGTGTTCCACAATTTTTTTATGCAAGCCTTCACAGGTTGGACATCTTTACTTCTGAGAGACTCAGCCTCTCTAAGACATCCCTTTTATAGCCAATCATGTTACACACCTGATGCCAGTTAACTTAATTACTTGCTAAATGTTATTTCAGCTGATTCTCTTAAATATTAATAGCTTTTTCAGCCCTTTTTTTTTTTTTTGCCTGTGTCCCAACTTTTTTGAGACCTGTTGCAAGCAGAAAATTTGAAATAAGCTCATTTTGTGGATAAAAATGTAAAATGTCTCAGTTTCAACATTTGAAATGCTATCAATGTTCAATTGTAAATAACATATTGGCTCATGTGATCTGAAAGTCATTGCATTTTGATTTTATTCACAATTTACACTTCGTCCCAAATATTTCAGAATTGGGGTTGTAAAACATACAATTGAAATACTTGCAAAATCTCACAAGCTGTGAAAAAATATATTCTTTTAGTTGCTGCCAGATAGTCCAATATATTTTTGAATAAAGAACGGCTCTGACTCTGATTTATCATTGCCATCATTTTTTGGCCCATTCACAAACATCTGCATGTTTCTATGATCAAAAAGCACCTAGCTGCAGCTGTACAGACTGCTCCTCAAAGAAAAATAGGAAAGGAGTGTTACATTTCGCCCTCCATTGTGCATAACATAATTCAAAGATTTAAAGAATCTTGGGTAATTTTTGTGCATAAAGGGCTCGGGCACAAGTCAAAACTGAAAATCTGTGATCTCCGATCACTCAGATGGCACTATATCACAAGCTACGTATATAAGCGACAGGCTCAGGATTACCTTGACAAACCACTATCAAGTCCTAAAATCGTAGTTAAATCCACAAATGCCAATTAAGACTTAATTGTGCAATATGGCAGCCTTATGTCAAGTGTCCAGAAGTGCTATCAATTTCTCTGGGTTTGGAGGCATCTACGATGCACCATTTCATGGTGGATCCATTTATTGTGGTCAGACGAATAAATATTTCAAGTCTTTTTTAGAGAGAATGGACACCATGTGCTCAGGACCAAATGAAGAAAAGGACCCCGACTATTACCCAGGACAACTGAAAATTTGTGCGGGGAGCCTGATTTGTTTCCCAGGTTGTCCGCTGGACAAGTTATTTTATTCCTTTATTGCTAACACTGCTTATATTGAGAGAAATATTGAAACACTGGCTGCCACAGCATTTCATTAAATGGAACATAACTAGATCTTTTACATCATTTTGAACACATTGTATGCACATTTCCGTGTTAATGCAGCTGGACATATTTGGGATCATTGGAAACCTTGAGATCTCCATTAGAATTTAAAATGGGCCAGGAGTTCTACCTGTATGAATGCAGCTGCTGTATTTGACTGATCCATGTATGGTTCTGTTGGTTCATGGGGTTAAAAAATGCTTCATCTTGGTCCAGCGCAATCTGCATCACTGAAATGCTTACCTCTGGTAAGGTAGAGCCAATGTGCGACACATGGCATTTTGATTACTGCTTACTCATAATTAGGCACTTAAAGGGCAGCTATATTGACTGAACAGTGTCCAGGGTATGGGAGTAAAATGCGGGAACTGCCAATGACTCAGATGCTCTATAATGCCCGCAATGGTGATACTGGGACAATATGTTCACGAGTGATACTTCAAGCACATGCAAATTAACTCCTCACTAAAATGTGTGGATTAGAATTGCCAAGGCTACGGGGACTCACCAATGACTTCTGTATGCTGTGTACTGAAACCCTTAACCCATTAACTTAAAGCGTGCGCTGGGTTCTGTGCTTATTAAATGCTCCGATTTAATCAAAATTACTGCAGTAACAGAAAAAAATGGAATAAATGGCAGAGGCTATTTTTTCCATTATTATCATTTTTAATACTACTATTTACTTTATGCTATTGACATTACCCAGGACAACTGGAATTGAAGTGCTTGTGCATGGGGGTGTATCAGTTTCACATGTGTTACGGTGGATTTCACCACTTGTAACATGGAAATCAATTGTGACTCCGGACTTTTCGCGCTTTTCGTTAATCAGGGGTTGGAAGCAATGGAATTGCATAAAAATGTTTCAAATGGTCTTATTTCATTTAAACAATTTGAACGATCGTGAAACACATGCATTGCGTTGATTGAATAATTGCTGACTACAGCAATAAAACACACACGAATGCATGAGAGTTGGCAGCCCTGATTATGCCTGTAGTCAAAGTAGTCAACTAAGAACGTTTGGGAGGAAATTTGCTCAAATTAGGGTGGAACATTAAGGGGTTAAATGACTGTTGGCAAATTGCAAGCACTTGCTACTGTGTCTCAGGGTCAAAAAGGCTTTCTTGTTGCAACCCTTCCAAAGGTCCTATGGCTACGAAGGTAGGATCTTATTTTAATTCAATGTGTTCCGGTGAAACATTACTAAAGAAAAGTATTTCTCAGCAGTTGGCATTTTGACTTTCTCTTATAATATTATTTTAGAGCATTCTCGGCTAACAGTATATTCATCAATTTATTAGTAATTTACGCAACAGATCTGTAATTTCTTATAGCCACACAGCTTCTAAATACAAAATAATGTGGAGTTTAATGTTTATGCGTCAGGCTGTGTATCTCAGATGACAGTGTGCTGGTTTTAAAGGAGTGTGTCTGCCTGTCCTAACCAAAAGAGCGTATTCAGAGTAAAAAAAACACACAAATGCCACTCCACACCCTCCACCACTACCCAATACTGCACAATCCCAGCATCATCAGGGCAGCAGTTCTGTACTCTACAGGGCACCCAATGCCCCTTCGACAAGTGGGCTCATTTCAATTCCGCTCAACTCAGCTGCAATGGGACTAAGCAGCATAGCATCACAACTACCTGGCAGTTTAACATTTTCCTTTCACACAACAGTCATTTAGCAAGTATTCTCATAGAGCAGGTCACTATGCCCTCAACAAGACATCATGAATGGATTTGACTGAGTTACATGTGCAGCAGTGTCCAACCGTACTGGAAATACATACAGACCAGCAAGCCAAAAGGCAGCATCTCTAACAGCTCTAAATAACAGTAACCAAAAGCTGCTCTACAGCACTGCTCATGCAAAAGCATCTCCAAAGCAGCACACATTCTCTGCCATTATAAGATAGCACTTTCTACTCATCATCTGTACCATGAAAACAGAAGTTATATTCAAGTTAACAGCCTGGCTTTCACATTCTAGGCATGTTTGACTTCAAATCTCTCCTAATTCATTCTCTCTTTAAGGCACCTGCTCTTTCATGTTGAGAAGCAGATCCACTTCATGAGTTTCAAAGGAACAAAAAAGGGTATTGTTCCTGAGTACAAAAAAAAAAAAAAGAAACTGCGCATACACGACTCATAGTTAGGTACAAAGTGTAATGCAGTCAAGCTAAATGGACAGGGCTATTGCAGACAGGTAATAATGTCCATCAGCAAACAGCAGTGTACATAGAGCTGAACACAAAGCTGTGCACACACTAATGTCAGGGCTGCCCAAGAGAAACATACATTCAGCAGCCCTTTGATCACTGAGAATTAAAAGGTCATTTTTAATGCATTGCTCAGATGCAGCACAAGTGATGCATGTGTCCAGATATGCTTCTTCTGAGTCAAGATATCTCCCCCAGAGATGGTTGAGGAATAAGGCTAGGCTAAGTAGACATCAAAAACAAGTTTTTGATGTAGGTGTGTCTATACACTCAGATCAGCCCTAACATTATGACTGCCTGCCTGATTTTGTGTAGGTCGCCATTTTGCCACCAAATCAGTCCTGATCCCTACCACACTCGGCCATACAGGTACGTGCACGCCTCCACAAATACAGTCAGGTCCTAGTC
The DNA here is from genome assembly GCA_029692085.1 of Gymnothorax javanicus. Taxonomy (NCBI): domain Eukaryota; kingdom Metazoa; phylum Chordata; class Actinopteri; order Anguilliformes; family Muraenidae; genus Gymnothorax; species Gymnothorax javanicus. The sequence continues at coordinate 22,339,013 of CM056195.1, read as the reverse complement.
ATGGACTAATTTGTTGCTGTTTTAGCTGTCTACCATCAGCAAGTTTTCCAAAACCACCTAAAAAAAGTCTGTGCAGTTCTAGAACAACATCCTATACACAGATTTGACGCAGATCAACTGTAATAGAATGAAGGGAAGAGAGGAGTATAGGCAAAAGGAAGGAACTACTCATTACATCTGTGAAGCATGGCCGTGTGTAGGCATGTATGGCTACCAAAGGAACTGGTAGCCCAGTATTCATTGATGATGTGATGACTGACGAGAGCAGCAGGTTGAATTGTGAATAGTATAGGGTTATCTTATCTGCTCTGATTTAGCCAAATGCTTCAAAACTCAATGGATGGCACATCACGGTGGTGGTGGTGGGCTAAACAGTTCGACTGCGTTCAAAGTGGGAAAAAAGGGAAAAAGTCCAAAAAGAAAAACAAAAAATTAAAATTGTACCTATTCCTCCACAAATCATGAAATATTTTAGGCAAAACTTTTTAAAGCTGGAAATCTACCCTTGAGCATACCTTGATTGTTTCATGTCCCAATCCACTGTGGTGGTGTGCAGAGCCAAACTGATACAAATGTCCATGTTTTTTCAAAAATCTCTGCATTTCTTATGACGCCTTGTGAAAGATTTTATAAAGTGAGGGCGGCAGTGAGAGATCTTACCTGCTCAAAGAACTCATCCATGAAGTGGTCTTTGTCCATGCTGACTGCTACCTCCTCATCTTCATCACTGTCCTTCCCCTGGAGACAGACCGATACAGACAAATTAAGCTGTAATCAAATTACATGACAGACACACTTTCAGCACCAACAACAGTTACAAAAGGGACCAAGGGCCCAATTTTTCCTAGCATTTACGATACACGGAAGGACCACCGCCACCCCAGCTGCAATCCGTCAATGATAGTGGTTCTTCTGAGTGTATTATAAACATATATACATTCTGAGGGTGTTCAGGCATCAACCGCCATGTTTAAAATCATAAAAGACTTCACTAGATACTGTGCCTTAGCATACTGGATACCTCATGCTATTTTACATCGTAGGAGCTATACAGTTTATTAGCTGGCATATGACACTAAATATGTTCTTTACCACACAGTCACTAGTCAGCCAAGTTATCATGATCACTTGGGTATCGATGGGACATTTCCATTGATTGCATCCCAACCCCGCTACCAAAAAAGTTGAGAAGTTGTGTAAAATGTTAATTGAAACAGATTGCAATGACCTGAAGATCAAGTTAATTCAATATTTAATTGAAAGTAGTGCAAAGACAACATATCAGACGTTGAAACTGAGAAATGTTATTGTTCTTTAAAATATATCTGCTCATGTTGAATTTGATGCCAGCAACACGTTTCAAAAAAAAAATTAGGACGCAGGAAAAAAAAGACTAAAAATGCTATGTATTTTTTTTTTTTTTTTTTTTTTTAAAAAGCACCTCACGGAACACCTCACAGCTAATTAGGTTAATTGGCAACAGGTCAGTAACATGATTGGGTATAAAAAGAGCAGCCCAAAGAGGCGGAGTCTTTTAGAAGTAAAGATGGTGAGGGCTTCACCACTCTGTGAAAGACAGTGAATAAAATTTATTAATTAACTTTCTCAATGTAAAATGGCAAAGAATTTGGGTATTTCATCATCTGTGGTACATACCATAAAGAGATTCAGAGAATCCAGAGAAATCTCTGTAAATAAGGGACAAGGCTGAAAACCAATACTGAATGACTGTAATCTTCAGGCCCTCAGGCAATGTTACATTGAGAACAGACAGGATTAGGTATTAGAAATCAACGTATGGGCTCAGGAACACTTCCGAAAATGATTGTCAGTGAACACAGTTTGACACTGAATCCACAAATGCAATTTAAAACTCTACCATGTAAAGATAAAACCATGTATAAACAAGATCCAGAAACACTGTTGCCCATGGGCACAGGCTCATCTCAGATCAACTGAGGCAAAGTGGAAAACTGTCCTGTGAAATTCTTTTTTGGAATTTTAGTCCTCCAGGCTAAAGAGGAGAGGGACCAACTCACTTGTTATCAGCACACAGTTATAAAGCCAGCATCCATGGTAGTATGGCTCTATTGGGGAAAGGGACCAAGATTTCAGCCCTGGTAGGACATGGATGTTCACAGCTGTTTTCTTGACTGAAGCTTCTGAATAGTCAGTGAAGCAGAGTGACCTCTGAGACAACAGAGGCAGCACTTAGAAGGGCTGGTAGGGGTGGTGGGGTTGCGGGAAAAAGGCCCTAAAAAGAAATCCTCGCTGGTCATCAGTGGTCTTATCGAAGAAAACTGATCAACAGGCTTCCCCTGCTGTTCGAGGAGAACAGGAACAGCAGGGGCTCTACGCAACAAGACATCGAACAGAAAGCTACAGGTGTGTGACTACACGGCTTCTTAAGTGTGCTAATGTTACGAGCTTGTGGGCGAGTGCATGCATTTGTGAATGTACATGCATGCATGAGTGACTATGCTCACCTCTGCATGTGAGTGTATGAGTCACGTGATGACACAACAGCTTCAGTCTTTCTATCCCAGTTCCACAGAACATGGCAAAGCTCTGAGCCCGTTACGCCCACACGGGCCATAGGAGCCTGGGACTGTGGCAAAAATGGAAACGAAAGACAATTTCATCTCCCAAAACAGGAGGTGGAGGGGTGGCATGCCAACGCTGCACATTGGCGATTTTGAGGGTAAAACAGAGTTCCACCTCCACCCACCCACTTGAGCACTCGGAGAACAAAAGTGCAAGAGCTCTTTTATCAGCCTGTGTGGGTGAGAAGGCCCTGACCGAGGAGCAGGGGATAACTGGAGAGAAAGAGGAGGCCTAATTTACAAATAAATTTCAAGGGTGATGAAGAGAAAATGGAAGGGAGGAAGAGAGGGAATAAAAGAAAGAGGGGGAAGACAAAGAGATTGCAGACTGCCTGAAACATCCCTGAAGAGCAGACAGCCAGCACAGCATTAATTATTAGTGTCTCCCCTCCCTGCTTTTGGAAACAGGGGGGCTCTACATTCACACCACATAAAGCCAGTATATTAACATATTCCACCCACCCCTGCTCCCACTGAAGCTTCACAAACCATTACCTGTTGCCATCAGCGAGTGTGCAAAAGCAACAGAAGGCAGGCTCCCTACAGACAGCCATGAGCTTACTCCTGGAAGGCCACAGGGTCAGCACAGTTATTGCTGGGCCTTGAGGGCCAGTGTGCATGCCAGTTTAAAATCCAGGAGGGCAGCAAACACTGCAGCCCACTCGGACAGCAGCCAGCACCCCATTCCTAGTTAGTATGCCAAAATTCAGCAGGAGGCTTATGTCACCAAAGTAGTCATGTAATGATTGACACTGACCTTGTCTGTGACAAAGGGTGCAAGTGAACCCATGCCATAAACCAGGAACATGTGCACAGCCACAAACCACTTCCAAGGCTCTGACTGACCCCTCACTTTTGGGACACTGTAATTTAATTTTGTTTATGCCCTATAGATACATAAGCAGATGCTATTCAAATGAGCTTCTGCTGACAATTTACCCACAGGAAACAACAACCACAAAAGCACATTGTCCGCTGCATGGCCAGTATGGAATAGCAGCATGACTCAAAATGGTAGCTAGCCCATCTTACAGCTGTCAAGGCACTAGTTGACAGTGATTGACAGCTGAAACAGACACAAGCCTGGTGAGTGTTTCCTGATAACGATTGGTCTTCGCATTATACAGTGTTTTGTAAGTGCGATTCTATGTACCGCCTTAAATCTTTCCTGAAACAGCACATAAATAGGGAGCATGTGCAGGTCTCTTAATATCACCTATATGTGGCTGTCTACGGTTCAAAAAAATACATTTGCACTATCACACTCTTCGTCTTGAAGCTGTCATTACCAACAAAGGCTTTTCTACTCAGTACTAAATAAATTTCAGTAAGCGTGTTCAATACCTTTTCGCTGTGTCATTACACTTCATTACGCATAACAAAATTTATGGACTTATTTGTTTTGATTTCTTTGCATGTGCGGATTACTTGGGTTGTTACCGTCATCTGGTGAAAATTTCATGTCAATAACCCCATTAGAAATAAATTTACTGAGAAAAATGTTGACGTATTCAGTACTTATTTTCCTTGCTGTATGTAGTCTTCCCTTGATTGCTACCTTTGGCAATGACATTCCTGCCTCTCAAGTAGGCTACAGTCCTACTCTTTTTTCCTGTTTGGCACACTTTTCAGCATCTCTGTGGAGCCAAACATGTAATAAGAAACCAAAGGAAAAGATAAAGTGCAGTGAGTGTTTTTGGCCTCCTTCCAGTTTCTTTGATTTTAGCATATTTGTCACATTTAATGTTTCAGATCATCAAACCAATTTTAATATTAGACACCGATAACCCAAATGAACACAAATAGCTGTTTTTGAATAATGACTTCATTAATTGATGGAAAAAAACCATCCAGCCCTTCTGGCCCGATGTGAAGAAGTAATTTCCCCTGAGTAACTACATATATGAGTTAAACAAATCTAATAGGCAATTGGGTTCAATTTCACTTGACACACCCAGGCATAATTACTGCCAGCCCTGTTAAATCTAAATATTGCTTCAACAGAACCTTTCTGGAAATGTGAGGTAGGCAAAAAGCAGCACATGATGCTGCAGTCTAAAGAAATTCAAGAGCAGATGAGAAAAAAAGTTGTTGTTGACAACTATCAGTCTGGAAAGGGTTATAAAGCCATTTTTAAGGCTCTGAGACTCCAGTGAAACACGGCGAGAACCATCATTACAAATGTAGAAAATTTGGAACAGTGGTGAATCTTCCCAGGACTGGCCGGCCTACCAACATTCCTCCAAGAGTGCATCAACGACTCATCCAGGAGATCACCCAGACCAACATCTTAAGAACTGCAGGCATCACTCGCCTCAGCTAAGGTCAGTGTTCCACAACAGGAGAGATACAGGGCAGAGTATGGCATCCATGGGAGAGCAGCCAGGTGAAAACTACTTCTGACCAAAAACAACATGAAGGCTCACCTCACATTTGCCAAAAAAATCTTCATGACCTTCAAGACTTTTGAGACAAATTTCTGTGGACTGATGAGTTAAAGGTAGAACTTTTTGGAGGACAGAGGTCCCGTTACATTTGGCCTAACGCTAAGAAGGCATTCCACCGTAAGAACCACATATCAAACAATCAAACACGGCAGTGATAGTGTGATGGTATGGGGCTGCTTTGCTGCTTCTGGACCTGAGTGCCTTGCCATAACTGATGGAACCATGAATTCTGCTCTTTACCAGAAAATCCCAAGAGCGAATGTCTGGCCATCAGGTCCTGACCTAAAGCTCAAGCACAGTTTGGTTATGCAGCAGGATAATAATCCAAACCCCACAAGCAAATCCACATTAGAGGGGCTCAGAAGAAACAAAATGGAGGTTTTGCAGAGGCTAATCAAAGTCCTGACTTGAGTTCTTATAGATCCAGTGGCATGACCTTAAACAGGTAGTTAAAGCTCAAAGACTCTCCAATGTGTCTGAAGTAAATCAATTATGCAAAGAACAGTGGGCCAATATTTCTTCACAGTGATGTGAAACATTCATTGCTGGTTATTTTAAACGCCTGCTTACAGTTTATAATGCAAAAAAATGTCAAGACCAGTTATTATGTTTAGGGGGGGAATTAATTTTTTCGCATGGGTGATATAACTCTTTACCTTCAACAAATGAAACAAGAAAGTCCGGTCGGCCGCAACCGCATGCATGTAGCCCCCGAAAGCCTGCTTCTTCCCTTTTTTGCGTATCTATCAGCCAATATTGTCGCCATGGAAACCGCAATCGATAGGTGACACACGTAAAGTATAATACATGTCCATACCAAATATGAAAGTAATCGGCCCAAAATTGCAGCCTGTACTGCATCCACAAGGAAATCTCTACGTTTTGCCACTAATTTGCATGTTATTCGGCCAATACTATCGCCATGGCAACCAAAATCGATAGGTGTCATAAGTGAAGTATAGCATATGTCCATACCAAATATGAAAGTAATCGGTCCAAAATTGCAGCCTGTACTGCATCCACAAGGAAATCTCTATGTTTTGCCACTAATTTGCGTATTATTCGCCATGGCAACCAAAATTAAGAGGTGTCATAAGTGAAGTATAGCATACGTCCATACCAAACATGAAAGTAATTGGTCAAAAACTACAGCCTGAACAGCGTCCACAAGGAGGTCTGTATGTTTCAGCACAAATTTGCGCATGATTTGGACAATACTGTCACCATGGCAACCAAAATCGATAGGTGTCATAAGTGAAGTATAACACATCTCCATACCAAATATGAAAGCAATAGGTCAAAAATTACAGCCTATAGATCGTCCACAAGGAAGTGTCAATGAACGTGGACGCAGCGGCGGCGATGGCACGCTTTAATCCATAGTAGTTGCCCGACTTCGCCCGGGGGCTACAATGATTACTTAAAAGCAGCACTTTATATTTGCTCACATTTTGTCTCGTTTTAAAATTAATTGGATCATCTGAAACTTTAACATATGTCAAATAAGCCAAAATAGGAGAAATCAGGAAGGAAGCAAATACTTTTTCCCAGCGCTATCTGGCCAGTAACCTGTTCTTCAGGCAGAAAGGTTTTCCCTGCACCATGACGGCCATGGCTTCAAAAACAGTGAGTTTTGTGTGGATTCCTGTTAAACATTTATAGACATTCCACAGCAACAAGAGGCACTTCAGTCACAAACCCTGAGTGCTGACACTCAACTTCACTCCAGGGGCAAATTAGATAATGAAGAGGTCAAGGCATCCACCTTCCTCCCCTGGCAAGTCACAGCCTCTGTGAGCTAATCACATTCGTCATGTTAATCATGTTTATTAAGCTAATGTCATAGGCTGCACTGTGCTCAGTGTACACTGGCGGCCACTGACCCTGGCCTGGGAGAGCAATCGCAACTACTGCCTGTCCCCATCCAAAGTACGAGATTGGATAAAAAAAAAAAAAAAGGAATGCACATCAGAGCTGAAAAGGTGCAAACCAAGGTGTAACGTTGGTGATTTAATAGATTAATTAATTTTGCGTCGTGGCTACGTGTACACAACTTCATTGTACTCCCATTCAAAGTGCAACATGCTGACAGTATTGTACCTATCCAGAGTACCTAAATAAAATAAAAAAAATGCAACAAACATTGTCGAAAATACATGTAAACGCTTTTTACTCATCATAATCTGATTCCCAAAATGAAATCCATTCATGCATGATATATCGCAGGCCAATATGCACGAATGAATTAGTTTCTGAGTAGGCAAGGAAAATGCATTCACATCAACAGCGCTCACGTACTTAGAATGCCATTTTTCGCACATCATTTTCATTCAGCAGATATTCTGCAATTCCCCCACTTCGCAATTAATCAAAATGTATGTAATCCCTTTGACATCCTGCAAACAAATTGCTGGATTTGAGCTAATTTCAGCGGGATAAATTAGCCAACCCTACCCAGCGTCCTGAATTTCCCCCACGAGACCCTTAAACCCCAGTTTATTCAGAACCAACATGATGTTCAGCATTATCACCAAACTGTCAATATGTAATCCAAGCTGTTGAACAAGTCAGAATAAGCGAACCTACAATTGGTGAAGAGTACGAGGCTTCACAGTCTGCAACTACTGAGTTCAATTATAACAATAAAAGAGGCTATTCGCCCCGCGGCGGTTCAGCGCGAAAGACCAAAGAGCGGGCGGACTATAAAATGAAATCTCTTATCAGCCCAACTGCAGGGCAAATAGTAGAAGTGCTTCTGTTATCCGTCCCACCGCGGTGCGAATAGCAGAACTGCTTCTCTTGTTGGCCCCGTTGCGGGGCAGATAGCCGATCTCTTTCCCCCAATTCACCCCGCTGCAGGGTGAATAGCCACTTCCTATAAGGATAGTAACAGCAACGTCTGATGGACATGTGCAAATAGGACCCTTAAAGAAAAAGTTAAAAGTGGACCAACTGATGTAGCTACTCAATCCCTTTTGTCATATAACTGTTCAAGCACAATAACTGAAAACTGGGATGACAGTTCATCTCTGTTTAAAACAGTTTATGCGATCACAACCTGTAATGAACCTGATAGTCAAGCGAGAATAATCTCATCGCAGGCAAAAACCAATGTAACGACAGAGAAATTAACACATCGCAAAAATTCGTCGCATCACAGAGCAGAAACAAAATTAAAATCAAGTTTCAAAATTTTGCGGTTCGCTGCTCTAGCTTGGTGTCTCCAGATCTGAAATAGCCTTGGCGGATAACTGAATTGATTCAATATCCGTCAATACATAACTGACATGACTCACTTTCCGTGTAGGCTATTCTGTAATAGCCAATAGACGAGGTAGGCTACATCTCCGATGACGCGATTTAGTGTTTTCTTTTCCCCCCCCGGTGAGTTAATTTTACGGCACAAATCAGCGTTTTAACTGAAACGTCAGAAAACAACATATCATGTTGAACGCTGAACAAGTTAACACGCAGACTGCATGGAGTCGCCAATAGATTTTAAATAATATATCCATAAAAATACGTTAAAATTGAACGTAGAAGTGGCCCATCCAACTATTAAATGATAGCCATGCGTTTCTCATTTAATGCAAGAGTTCAACGCACGTTGTGGTCAACGCAAAACAATTCTCATACACTGTGGACCCCATTTGCTTCCGTCTTCAAACGTATTTAAATTAAATAATTGACAACTTACAGTCCTCAGCTCGTGCGTGCGGTCCTTCATGATGTTCAACAAATGGATTTTATGGCTCGTTCCCAGGGAACCTTTACAAAGATGCTCCCGTAATCAAGCAAGCGCGATTCGTAATGCTTCTTTTCTTCTTTTCAAAGAGCACTGGTACGGGGCGAGGGTGCGCAAGGGGGTGAAGTGATACCGAGGGTGTGCATAAAACAGGTTAGGCATTTGATTTTTCATGGGAGAGGTGTTAATGTGCGGAGCAAATCTAATTGGTGCGCACTCATTAAATTATAATTTTCCGTTCTCAAAATTTCCCATAATATACAAACGATATTTACAGATACGCCCACGAACTGCACCCCCTCGTGGAGTATTCAGGCTGAAATTTCATAATTGCCATGTCGCAAGTATTTTGACCCTCTTCCAAAACAGGTTGCAAAGCATAACGCCCCGATACGCCTAGTGATGTGCAGGAGAACGCCCAAATGTTTCGCTTGTGCAAGAGCGACCTCTGTTGGCAATAACATTCCAAGTGAGGAGGTAGCAAGCTTCTCCAATGACTCAATACAAGGAGTCATAAAAATTCGATCAGAATGAGACAGTAAGCAATCACATGGAAACGTCCTTTAAGATGAAGGGGCCGGGATGGGGATATAAGGCAGAAACGAGGACTGTGGGTAAGCATAAATAATGTACCTATAGCGGAATTAGTCAGTCCATTTCAGTCAGTCTATTACACACCTTGAGTCTGAAGCATAAATGCAGGTAGCCCAATTCTGGCGTGATTAGTATAACTTAAGGACCTCCAGAAATCAAAATTTTATTTTCCTATTCTCAGAGATAATTCCAGTGGAGCATTCTGATGGAATAAGAAATCACTGGGGACTCGTTGCCAAGTCTGTTTACCTGGAATACGAGGAATCTTCAAGATGGGCTTTGTGCGATTACAATGGTTATCAGCAAATATGACAGCATGCTAAAGACAGCTATGATTAAGCAAACAAATAGCAAACCCAATCATCTTGCCAAACGTTATCCACACAATCCATCCGAGTATTTTTCAAGATTCCATTCTGCTAAGCGCTTTCAACTTACTTCTCCATATGATGATGGGAGTCAAACTGGCCTTCCTGTGATGGTCAATGATGGGGAGTTTAAACTCTCCAGAAGTCTCTGATACAGACTCTGTTTTCACCGAAAAGCAGAGGAATGTGCATCCAAACAAAAGTATGAAGTTCACTTACTGAGATGCGTATTCGCACAGGATTAAAATCTCCAGAGTACCTCAGAATTTCCATAAAATAGAGTAGGCATTTCATCCAGGTTTTTTTTTACCCTGTGTTCAAGTAACTACTACCAGCGCAGCCGTTTCTAATGCGATTAAAATTAGTTTGATCTCAGGACCTCAAATAATCTTGTCAGAACAGGGCTAAAGAGAGAAGACAACTGCCGGCACCAAGTGAGAAATAAACCTTAATTTAATACAAAGCTTGGACATACAAGCAGAATAAAAAGTCCAGCAGTTCAGCAGGGCAGGTTTTGGTTGGGCACCAGGTGAATATCGGCAGGGTGCGCATCACACAGCGCCGGTGGAAATGAGAGCTGCCTCATCTTGCTGTGTGAAGTTCCCCAGAGTGCTGTTCTCAAGCCCAGCAGAGAGTGTGCAGCGAAATGCAAAGAGAAGGTTAGAAACGAGGCTTCCTCTGCCGTCCTGTGTACTTTGTGTCGGCTCGAACCTCCCTGAGGAAAGGAAAACAAATAACCTTCTCATAACCAACGAAGGTCCATTACTGGGCTAAGATGTGAAGGAAAATCGTGTTTCAATGATATATTTAAAAATTTGCTCAGATACAATTTAGCAAGCTAGGAGTCCCAGGTAATACAGTCTCTCTCAAAGTGGGTTGTGAGGTCAGAAAGTTCAGGAGCCACTATATTTAATTCTAAGCTATATAAATACACAAACTGTATTATGCCTGGTCATATAGCCGGTCAGAAACAGAATGCTGAGGTGGTATTTATCTGAGGACGGTTATTCATAAATGGACAGTCTGTTAAAAGAGCGTTTAATCTTGAATTATTGTTATTGACAAATCTGGTTAATTAGCTCTTCATAAATGACAGATTTAAGAAGAGACTGGAAAATTGACAGACTATGATCTTTAATTTCCAGGGTAAGGTGCCTCTCGTCTAAACCATAGACTGTATAAAGAGATGGACGAAGCAACCGTGACGTCACCCATTGGTTTCAGCACACCATTTAGGAAGCCTCGATTTTGGCAATTTGAACAGCGCCTTTTCATCATTTTGAAACCGGATGCGATTGCTATTGGACGAGAGCGTGAATTGAAGATCCAGGGAGGAGCGAGGGGTGGATCTGACCGTATCTAATGAGGACCAGAGGATAGCCACACCCCAAAAGCATATCTGGCTTTATCCTTTATTCTAGTCCATTTTGGGGACCAAAATTTACAAAAATGAACATCATGATATATCAAAGGAGACTTGAAACTTGCAACAGATACCATAAAATAATGTGGAAAATCATTTAAATAATAAATCAGGCGGGAAAGTAGGTTCATTTTCTCATTGACTTCTACAGCATTGAATTTCTTTCTGCAACCACCGACGTCGCCATCTGCTGGCCATTAAATAGAATGCAATTTTAAGACATTTCCACATTGGCTTCACTTTTCAGACCCGGGTGCTGCGTTCATCTTTTTACACAGTCTATGGTCTAAACACAATTTCTGTCATCCATTTTGTTAGAATACACAATAACTCATACCTTCCCTGTCGTCTTCTCCGTTCTTTCTTCTCCAGGATCCAGTCCTTACTCTTCTTCAACGATTTTCCCTTCATGTTCTTGAAGCGACACCTTCGAGAGGCAGAACAGAGCCACATTATTTGGAGTCAGGAGATACTGGACTGGGATGCTCTGGCCTACGACAGGCCTGCATGCCAGTCTGGGCTGGCTTTTGTGAGAGGGAGGAAAAACCACAAGGCCGTAGCTCCAGCCAGGAGGTACGTAGGCCCTCTGGGTCAGTCTAGGTCTCCTTGTCCTCCAAAGCAAGGGGTTAATAACCTCACTCGGCGGGTGAACAAGACCAAACCCTCCCCAAACAATGCCAAGCTCTTACGTGAAACTCACACCCAAAACCAAACACTGCAAGCGTACAATGGTTCTAGCTACATTCAACCTCCTTCCCTCCAACTCCTAAAGGACATTATTCAGAGAATATTAAAAAGATAAGGTTGCAAGACTATATGGGAAGTTTTACAGTGACAGCACGTACACAGCGATTTTTAGATAATGAGCCGTTTGTTGCATTATCTGAGCACTGGTATACAAGCAGTTTGTTCTTAACACTACTAAAGAAGAAATCGAAGTTTGAATCATTTTCTGTGGATCCCAACACAACCAAACAGTGATCCAGCCCCCAAGAGTGCTCACTTTACCTCTGCCCTGTGAACTGCACTTGATTGGTAACACCCCTGTCAACAGGCTCTGAACCCAGCCCCTGAAAGACAAGAGTTACTTTTGTAGGCCAACAAAAGGATAAACTCCACTCCAGAGTGATTATCAAGCTTTGTTTCTGATGTCAACAATATGCACCAAACATTATTGTAAACGTAAGATTAATAAGAGTTATTAGCATTTATACAGTGCCCTTGATTAGAGTAATGTGGGAGCGGGTGTTGGGCTGTACCTTGGGTAGCACTCCAGAAACCCCCGCGAACAGGCAGAGGAAGAACCTATACCACAGAGAGGGAGAAATCACAAAAAAATGGCAGAAATGAGGTGCAAATTCAGCAACTGGCCCCCAGGGTGTGTTGCTGCATGATTTTTTGTTACACTTCAGAAATCCTGTTAACCACAGTCCCAGGCGATTGCGTTACAGGTGCAGGGAGAAGAAAAGGGCTCACTTCTTAGCCTTGGTGCTGTTAGGATAGTCCACCACCATGCCTCCAGTAAAGCCTGCCTTCATAGCCTGAGTGGTGATCAGCTCCAGCTGAAAGAGATGTTTAAGAGAAGACCAAAGTGTCAAAATAACTAGTTTTATAAATTCAAACACTAAAACTTAACCAAGAACTGAAATTAACACAATTCTTAAGTCCCAAGATATTTTTCAGGCTGAGATAAAAATTTAAGTCTCATTTAAGAATAATAAAATTGCCTTTCTCAACACCTGCATCTTATGCAATAATGCTTCCTCCAAAAAGAAATGAACCAGCAGATATTCCTCAGTCAGAGGGTAGTGGTGTTGCCCTCCAAACAATGCGGCAGCAAATCAGTCCAATATAGACCCAAGTTCCAAAAAAGTTGCAAATAATGAAAAATGCAAGTAAAACCAAAAAGGAGTGATTTGAGAAGTCCATTCCACTGCAACAATTCTGAAAACATGACCATTATCTCACGCATTAACTTGTGAATTAAGTGGTTTATTGAAAATATGTACGCATAATAAATTTGATGACAGCAACAGACTCCAAAAAAGTTGGCGCCGGGGCAATTTTCGGACTAATAATGATGGAAAAAGCTGCAATAACACAACGTGACGTGGGACAGGTAATTAACAGATGAGCCAACCCTGTTACAGCATGAAAGGAGCTTCCAAAAAAGGCACAGTCCTCGATAGCAAAGATGGGTCAAGGCTCAAAAATTTGCCTGCAGATGCCCAAGCTTATTATCCATCACTAGGAGATCAACATTCCTGAAAGACAAATCTGTTGGATATTAGGTATTTCACCCTCAGCTGTGCATAAGGAATCTGATCAATCTTGGTGCATAAAGGACAAAGTTTAAAATCACTTCTGAATGTGCATAATCTCGGATTTCTCAGTCGTCACTGTATTATGAATGGTCATGCGACTGTAATTCATACTATATGGACAAATAAATACATCAGAAGACCTTCATTAGCCAACACTACTTGCCATGCATCGACAGATGCAAGTTAAAGCTTTACTATGCAAAGCGTATGACTTACTATGTCAACAATATCCAAAAGCACGTGACTTCTCTGTGCTCGGTGTCATCCGAGATGGACGGAAACATGCAAGAAATGTATTTTGTAGTCTGACAAGTGAACGTTTCAAGCGATTCTCGGTAAAACCACCGCCATGTTCTCTGGACCAAAGACAATTGAGACAACCCATCCTTGTCAGGTCCAAAAGCCAACATCTGTGATGGTATGGGGGAGTGTCGGTCCGCAAGGCATGGATTGAACATTTGTGAGGGTGCCATTGATGCAGAAAGATATGTATAACTGTAGAGCAACATGTGCTGCCATCTAGACGATGTCTGTTCGAAGGACTTCGCAGCATTTTCCAGCAAGACGCCAGTGAACCATATACTGTGCAGATTATGTGGCTGGGTAAGCAGATGGCGGGGAAGCTAGACTGACTTGCTGTCAGTATGTCTCTGTTCGAGAATCTATGGGGTATTATAAAACAAAATATTCATCAACAAAGGCCCGGTACAAATTTCCCAGCTGAAGACTGGCAACATAATGGAGGAATTGGGGAGGGGGGGTGGGATTCCAATGGCTAGGTTTGTCTAACTGGTGTCTTCAGTGCCCAAAACAATTAGAGTACAATAAAAAGACATGGTGATGTTACACAGTGGTAAATAATTGACTGTGCCCACTTTTTTGAACTCTGCAGCAGACATTGCATTGCATATTTTCCACCATCAAATTATGTCAAAACAACAATAAATGTGGTGTTGTATTGTCTAAACACAGCAGAGGGGGAATGGATTATTGGAACGGAATAGGAGTTGTACTTCTTTATAGGACTCTGAAGATAAACAATGAGGCAATATTTTTGCCCCTGATATTTCATCCATTTCTAAATTCAGAAAATGTTTGGAAATGTCACTTTTTTCTGTCCCCGTATGTCAACCTGCCCTCACCTGTTCCGAGTTCTCAGGGTAGATCTGAAAGACCGCACGAGATCCTCGACTCTACATACACAAACAAGCACAAGCATGAGAACACGTACAATCAAAACACATATTAATCACTGTTACCTCGGTGCATGGCATAACCAATTAAAATTAATACAAAAATGCTTACAGTCGCCATATTAAAGATTTCATGAGTCAACAATCGCTCCAAGAGAAACTAAGGTATATCTAAATTGGCGATACATTGGCTTGGACAATGTTAGATTAATCCTGCATTTGGCAGTTTTTTCTGGTACAATTTACAGCCGTTTACAGCAAATGCGATTGACAAGTGCTCACCAATGAAGAGTACAGGGTGCTAAAGAAGGCGTAGAGTCTCTTAGGAGGGCTGTGCGACTTTTTGTCAGCATTACACAGCCACTGCAGAGCGGAGATACTGAGTAAAAGACAGAATGCCCATTAGCATCAGTTACAATCACAGAAGACAACCAATGTCTCAAGTTACTCCAATAGGGCAGATTTGTTACAGAGGAAAAGTAGTGCTCCAGACTTAAGCATACTGCTCTCAGGAGGCGGCTCATATTCAGGATAAAACAAGAGTGACCTTTTATGTCATGTCCTGGGTTAACAAATGACAGGCTGCTGACCTGACACAGCCGTCGAAGGTTCCGGGCCTGAATGGCATTCCCTGACCCATGTCTCCCAGAATCAGGTCTCCTTCAACCTCCCTTTCTAAAGCCACATCTGAGAAAAACAAAAACACCAACATCATCCCCAAATGCACACATTCAGGAAAACAAATTCATTATAGGACACGGGAAGTATCTATGGAGGCAAATTTAATTCTTTCTTCAGAGTCTGAACATAGATCCTTGACATACAGAATCATGAGAAGCCTATGGCCCAAAACACGCTATTCTTCATGACTGCTTACCATCTTTCATAATGGAACTTAAAATTAAACTGCAGAGGAAAGAGAATTTGTTTGGATCTTGTAAATCAGTGTCTTTTTGTATGCAGGCTTTTTTTTAAACATTGTTGTCTCAGCACATTTTCTTCTTTGTTAAACTTTACTCTTTTCTATTGGCAGCTGAATTTTCCTCACCTAACATGGCAGCACTAATGTCCACTCCCACCCAGAAGTGTCCCTCTTCAGTCAGGTAATCTCCACTCAGTCCAGACCCACACCTATACAAGCAAGCAAAGCCTTCAGGCAACAGCATGCAAAACCACTGTTTAAACAACACAAAGCACTAATGAAATAAAACTGTCCCAGAACTTATGTTAATGAGTTTTACCCCACGTCTAGTAGATAACAGGGCTGATCTTCTGGCAGGTTCAGCAGCTCCACAGCTCTTTCTGACATCTGAGTCTGGATCTCAATCATTCGCGAGCTGAGAATGGAAACGGACACAAAATTGAAAGGAAAATCAGATTTCATACGCATGTAATTTCAGGAATAAGCACACATGACAGGATCATGGAAAAGGAAGATAAATGGTGCACAGGTACAGATAGTATGCACATGACATTTTCTCTGTGGATTTCAGATTTACGCAAACGTTTAAAAAAAACATGCAAAATTAATAAGATTGTGCATATATGACAATATAGCAAAAATTATGCATATATAAAACACTCAAAGTTAATCCTGATCAATTAAATAAAAAAGCTGGCCCATGCTTTTGCAATATTCAGGTTTGAAATTTGCACAATTGTCTTCTTTTAAAAAATTGGACCCAATGTCATTCAGTTTCTTCACACCATGAAAATTTCTTACCCTGGTCATTTGCTCCTACAAAACCGTACATTGTGGGTACAAGCAAAACCATCCATCACTTCAGACCAGCATATTCAACATCGGCCTGCTGATAAAACCTCGTATCTTCAAAATGATAAACTTAACAGGAGAGCATAAAAAATGTTTAATTTTGCATGTAAAAATGCAGTTGAGCTGTGTTCGGGTAGGATGACTATTTTTCTTCCAAGAATGTATCCAATCAATAAAATTTTGTATTTTGCAATGTCGTGGACATAGGAGTTTTTGTTTCTTATCAAATTGCAGATACGAGATTTTATCAGCATGCCGACGATATGCTACTAGACATTTCTGGAGCACTGCGGTCAAATTTCTTCCTAAAGCGAAGAGTGCCTGACCTGCAAGTTCAGAAAAATTTGGCAGCAAAATTATATCAAACCACATAAATTACAAAAAGAAAAACTGCTAGCTCCATGCGACATTTAAATATAGCCAATATCAGGGATACCAAAACTTGGTCCTGGGCCATTTCATGGTAATTGTGAAGTGGCATGAAAAAATTAAATGTCTGAATCTTACCAAAAAAACAACTGGATGACTTAGATAGGTATCTGAACTTACTGGAAAAAAGAAAATTGAGTAGAAATTCTTGCTCCTTAATTATGCAAATTAGATTTCTCGCGAATTCATGGGTCCAGAGCGTTGTGGACAGGACACATATTTTTTCGTCATTTCCTCATGGTGCGTTTCATTTTTGAAATTTTTTTCTTCCTGACAGGATACGTTTTATGTCCATGCAGACAATCCATCAGTGAGTTTTCTTTTTCAGATTGTGAAGTGATAAAATTTCCACTTCTTGGGTGTCAAGTATCCTGTCCAACACAGGGTTGGAACAAAAAAGTTTATTTTTTTCCTACAATAATAAGCCTATAAACACCAAAGTTAGAATTCTCTTAGCTTAAGTAGTATAAAACAATATAACAAAAAGGTTTTTGAAAAATCTCAACGCAGCTCATCAGAAACCACAACTCTTTTTTGTCCTGTCCGCAACGTTTTGCGTGTCGGACGGGACAAAAACGTTGCGGACAGGACAAGTTAATGTAGTGATAATGGATTTGGCTGTTAGTTGGTATGGTACTTAGAATAAAGGCTTTTAAATACTAGGAGGTTGTTTCTTATTTAACTAGTATTGAGGCACTTTCAGAGGAAACAAACGCAAATGTAGGTCTTTATGATTGCATACAATAAATGTCCTATAAATGAAGACAGAAAAAAAAGGGTAAGAGTTTGGTGCAAAAATGGCTTGTCTTTCAATTCAATAACACAGATTTCAAGATGTTTATTATTGTTTGACATGTTTCAAGAGTATTGTTTTATTTCAGTTAACTTTCTAGGAATTTGAATGGGTGTTTTCATGGCACTGGCAGGGCAGCTTGGTGTTGAATCTGGATTCCCTGTCTCATTTCATTAGGCACTCCTACTCATTTGAGTAATTAGTGTTTGACATGTTTGTGAGCCCTTTTCTTCCAAATCATTTACTAAAATGCAATTGCAATTAATGGCTCTTTGGACATCAGATTCTTAATTATGCCCTATGACTCCCAAGAATTAATTGTTATCATATTATAACCTGGCAGCTTTGCTCAATTGAATCAATTGTTTTTTGAGTAATGGAGTCTTAATTAACCAGGCATATTTGCTCATTTGAGTGGACTGTTGTTTGATTAATTTCCAGACACTTTGAGTTTAAAATGACTGTTTGACAGGAATCATATTTTGAACTTTGTCTGTACTGCCTATATATCCTACTAGAATTTTCTGAGAATGCCCCATCAGGTGAGGTGGTGGTGGTGTTGGTGGGGGCGGGGTCTGCTGAAATCTTTGATATCCTCTCAAACACGTCAACTGTTTTATATAATGCAGCTTTATGTTCTAAATATGTAAATAATGCAATATAATACATTTTATATTAAGTAAATGTGTGTTTTTGCTCATTTTTAATCCAAGTGAAAAAGTGTCCGGTCCGACACGTCCTGTCCGCAACGCTTCCCCCCCTCGGCTCACTGTTTGAGTGACAAATTCATAATTTCTTCTGAATCCTACCTAAGATGTAGAGGAACAAAATTACCTGGCTTTGGATTATAAAACTCCAGTTAATGGACAGAACTTTTCACTTCCCTCCGAGGAATAAGAACCCACTTCACTTTTTGTCCTGTCCGTAACGTAACTTCCAGCCTCATTTTAAAAATGAAAATGAAATTCAAAACATTTGATGTTTTTATCAAATAAGGTACTTGGGTAGTACTTGCCTCTCGCCAGTTAAAACTTTTCAATTATTCCCAGGAATAATTTTTATTAACGAAAAAAGCCTGTGAATGTCCTGTCCGCAACAAAATAAATACCGTGAAATGGCCCTCCTAGGGAAGAATTAAATTTTTTTGGTATTTGTTAAAGCCACAATTGTAGTCTTCGAATTTCACTGAGCCATTTATAAAGTTTATTTACCTTCTTAAAACAACAAATAGATGATGATAAAAGCATTCCATGTAATAAAAGCCTGATATTTAAATTCAATTTATTTTCTTATATTCCCAGTCAAGTGCATTAGTGGTGACATTTGTCATGACAGAGAATCAATAGGCAGTTGAACACTGGTGTTTAAGTTCTTGCAAAATTTTTTTCCTAAAACATAACAAATATTAACAAAACTGGTTTGATTTGCCTTGTATTTGAATTCTTCACAATATAATTAATTGTTAGGTTTAGTGACCCCTTTACAGAAATTCATAGGGAAATTTACCCATAGTTTTTTCACAATAAAACGTAATGTGCAATATAGTGCAAAATGAATATGGAACTCATCAGAGCATGCTTACCCATGTCTGACAATGTGCGTTAAGATGTAAATTTTGAGCGGAGAGAAAAAAAAAAGAATTGCTCAAGAAAAATCTGGAACTACCACTGTGGTCCGAAAAATCGGTGGTCATCAGGACCATTTGGGAACCACTGATATAGGCTATATAAAAACTCACCCGTTGACAATAATCTTTAATTTCTCAATGTAATTGTGCCATCACGGTCAAGATTTCTACGCTTGCTGGTCAGGCACTGTTATGGTGATAAACACATTTTAGGATAGCACACCAGAATCGAGTCGCTGAATTGATAGATGCCCCCCCCCCTCAGAGTCTATACTTAAAGAGTTTATCTGTCCCAGGCACAGAATCATCACAGTAAATAGAATTTTCTGATCAACGATTCGCACGTACTTCTGAGAATATTTTCTGGCTTCCTCTTCATTGTAGAACTGCAGAATGAGGCAAAAACGACAAATGCAACAAAACACAAAAATCATTTGTAAAACAACAGAAAATGAGACGTACGTAGCCAGGCATACAATATTCAACAAACACATAACCCTGTTCTAGTGAGCGAGTTTTTTAAGTTCACTGAAATCAGTATCACGGAGCCTAAACTACCTTATTTACAAATGCAAACCTGGCAAGGCACTTACCACCTCTGGCGGTGCCATGTGTTCGGGTCTTCGACCACTAGAAGACATTCTTTCAGTCCGGTAATTCGCCCGGTGAAAATGTTAAATACTACTATAAAGCAATGCCTCACAAGGATATTACTGACTGTTTGCTTATCTGCTAGATACAGCAGGACCACATGTTTTAGGATATGACATCATATCAACGCGACATCAACCGTGATTATTTAAAGATACAGTCCGCTCATTTGTGTGAATGAATCACTTCAAACCAGGTCTGTTGTTCAAGCATATGCATTTAACCGATGTGGTTTTATTCGATATCAAACAGAAAGGATAACGTCAGCCAGCAACGGGACTTTGACGACCGGTGCAGAGTTCTCCTCGGTGGCCATGAACGCTCCATTCAGGCAAGTACAGGATTGGATCGAAGTGCCGTGACCTCACCCCTTTTTACCATACGCAGTGTATTTGATTGGCCCTTTAAGTTGACTGGTCGGATGTTGATTGTAATTCACTCTTCCGTTTCCTTAACTGGGAGAATGGCGGAGGTCAGTAAAAGGGTTGGCCGAGAAGCCGGTAGATTTGTCGCTCTGTCAAGGGATTGTGGACAGACATTCTCCCGGATTGACGGTAAACTGTCATTAGGAGCTATTTTAGAGAGTGCGTTGCTTTATGGAGCGCGGCAAGAATATACCGCCAGTAGACATACTGCTCAGCTCGAAGGCAAAGAACTTTTAGACGATTGCAGCAAATGGCAGCTGGGTCATTCTGGTTGTGCCACTCGCCAACAATTGAGGGGGGGTATAAACTGTACCGGACATCAGAGATGGACCGTCCCGCGATCGGCAAAATGCTCTTGCTTGCCGAAAGCAGAGAGCCACAGGAAATGTTCATATGCTTCAGATTTGGACGTGTCATTGGAGGTTAGGGATAAGAACAACGCAGAGTGTATACACAAAATTAATAATATGAGTGGCCACCAGGTTGGAGCTGTGGCCTGCAAACTAGATTTATTTGGCTGGTTTGGCTATAGAGATCAGTTTATGACCGAACGCCCTAAAGGACTAGGTCCAGGCTGCCGTCTCCTGCTGTCCAACATTTGCTCCCTGAAAGGGGGTCAGAGGATCGCATTCCCGAAGAAGGTCTTTCTGACATCTGACACTCACTTGACGAATTACCAGCCACAGAGAGGGTTATGCGCTCTGCTAAACTTGCCCGAAATGCAGTGGAGCTACTTCATGCAAGGTGGATGTTCGAGAGCATTCGTTAGAGATTACAGTTGGCACAGCCGGAATGGCAGTGCAGCTACACCACCACTTTATAGAAGCAGGACTGCCTATTATGATATTCTTCAGGTGTCTCCGAATGCCACGCAAGCTCAGATCAAAACAGCGTACTACAAGCAGTCGTTCATGTATCATCCGGACCGAAACTCAGGCAGTGAGGAGGCAACGCAGCGCTTCTCTGAAATCAGCGAGGCTTATACTGTCTTGGGTAGCATTGCACTGAGGAGGAAATACGACCGCGGGATCTTGAGTCAGACTGATGTCCAAGGGGCCGGAAAACCATCTGCCAGAGAAGCACGGAGCTCCAGTCCCACTGGGCAGCAGCAGAAGAAGCATCGACACACCCACACGAACGTTATGGGTGATAAGAAAATTTTTGATTTTGACGCCTTTTATCAAGCACACTATGGCGAGCAGCTCCAGCGGGAGAGAGAACTTCGATTGCGGAGAATGAAACTTCGGGAGGAGATGCAGAGAAGGGAAGAGAAGTGGAAAATGCACAGAATGACCGAGCTTACTGTGCTAATAATAGTTGTATTCGCATGCTGTTTTATCGCCGCTATGTAATTTGGAAATTTATATCAGAATCTTAGGGTGCCTCGTTTTAGATTGACTATAGTCTGTCGAGACATGACTATGGAAGCGTGTGATTTGATCAAGGGTTACCATGGTTTCGGTGGCTCAACATGCAGGCATTAGCATCGGCTGGGATATCGTCATTGAGCACACTTATGAATGATGAGTTCCCCGTCAATAGTAATGTCAAGTAGTTGCAGGATATACGGTACCACTGAGGGATCAACTGGAACCTGAGTGCTCCCATCATGGATTTTGCCTGGGTCTGCACTGAAGTGCAATTTTGGAAACTGTTCTCAAACTACTGTTTGCCTGTTGCGTCTGAATAGAAATGTAAGGTTAGGGGATAATGTATAAGGTTAGAGGATAATGTTGACGTGCCTATTCCAGTATTTCTCACATTTTAATGCTTGGATGGGTTGCTGCAGTTAAATTTTGAGATTTTTTAAAATCCTTTTTTTTTCCCTGAAGTTAAGCATACTTTTGGTTATTATTGTGATTATGACTGCCTTTATGAATAGTTTACCTTACATTTTTGCTGACAAATGGCTCACAATCTCATGAATCACACTTTTTCTGACCTGATAACTAATGTTGTTTATTCATTTGTCATTTAGAATGTAGCGATTCAGATGTAACACACTTCTTGCGTTCTGTCGGTGACATTAATGTACTGTACTGTAATGCAAATAATAAATGGTGCACTGAGTTACAGCCTTTTGGTAGAATTCTGAAAATTGATCGCAGGCCAGCTTAGTGGACTGAGACTTTGAAGATGATGCAAGCGCTGTTTAGTAAGCATTGATTTAGTTAATTTTGGTTTATTTGAATTCACGCAGTATGTTAAGTGGTCTCATGTTGGTGAATTAAGTTTAATTACATTCATAATATTCACCCTTGGAACAGGTTTACCTCATCTAGTAATGTTGACTACATTTATCTCAGGGTATTTTTTGTATACCTCTTTACTGCACCAACC
This sequence comes from Gymnothorax javanicus, assembly GCA_029692085.1. NCBI lineage: Eukaryota > Metazoa > Chordata > Actinopteri > Anguilliformes > Muraenidae > Gymnothorax > Gymnothorax javanicus. Next base: position 22,316,277 of record CM056195.1, on the reverse strand, counting down.
ATAATATGCTTTTTATGTGTTTTTTCAAAATGGTGGCAAAACTGGGGTCAACTCTGGGTTTTGTGCCAAGGTAGACCTTTGGCTGAGTCTCACATTAATTAATTCTTTCCCCTGCTCATTGTTCTTGTTTGGTGTCCACAGACTATATAATATTAGCGTTAATGAAAGTGTGGCTATTTAGAGTATTCTTTTGCACATCCTTGCCTGTCCAGCTGAGCAGTGCATTTAGGGCCACAGTGTTAACACATTTTGGGCAACTTTTAGGTAAAATTGCGAGTATCTGTCTGACCTTGTATAATTATCCTTTTTGAGTTCCCATGCCACCACTTAGATCCATTTTGATCATCCTTTTTCAGTTGCTATGCTTGATCAGTCAGTCAATCAAACAGTATTTGTATAGCACCTTTCATACAGGTTAGTACAGTTTAGGGTGCTTCACAGTTGACCGATAAGACAGAAAAGTGTGAACAGTAAAAACCATGGATAAGAACAAGAAAACAATTAAAAAAAACAGGCAGATTAATCACGCTGAAATGCACCTTCAAAATTAACTCTAAATGCCAGATATTTTTGTATGAGGCTGGTTTTTTTTTTTTTTTTTTTTTTTTCTTCCTCAGTATATAGTTCAGTTTATCAACTTGAGTTGTTCTGTTCAGCCATTTCTGAAATTTTGTTGCATTTTGGGCTGGTTCAGGCAGACAATTCTTGAGACAACCTAGCATATTTACCCCTGGTCTTCCCCTCTGTAAGGCTGGCTATTTAAGCAGCTCTGTGCCAAAAATGCCTTGTCTGCTCCTGTGATGCTTCAGTCTCTGCTGCAGCTGGTTAGCATTGTCTGATGCTGCTACTTGCTGCTTGTAACCTGTAACATCCCACCTCTACCCTTGTATCCACTTGTGGGGTCTGAATATTCCCCAAAAGAGGGGTGGGGTCACTTCCTGCTGTATTCCTTTCAAGCGCAGTTGGCCGCAGTGTCAGGGTCAGAGCTGAGACGCCAAACTGTCATTGTATGTGCTATTAACTATTTGCTTGTGACTTCGCTGACTGAAGTGTAGTTAACAAAGACCTTGATAACTGATTTCAGGCACATACCCTTCATTTAGTGGTTGGTCATTCATGTTCATGTAGAGCATGCTGCTTTTCATTCTACTGTTGAAGAGTTTGCATCTGGTTTCATTTGTACAAATGCAGACCACATTTTAATTGTCAGTTATCTATAGATATGAACATTTTAACTTGTATTTATCATGACATTGTACTTGATTATAATCAAATTTTTGCTTTGCAAAGTGAACTACATGTTTTTTTTACACTGTAAATGGACTGGCCAAAATATAGAAGTTCAGGACAAAATTTTGTTGAATCCCTGCTCCTGATACCAGGGTAGTCACAGGATGTACCAGTGTTTGCCTTTTAAATTATTTGTACCAGTATTTGCGAATAATTTTCATTACACCTAAAGTGGCCCAGAAAATGAGTTATTTTAGGTGAATATTTTGAATATGAATATGGGCAGTCCTAATGTTGTGCATTGTTCTGGAAATCTCCAATCATGAAGGCTAAAAAAAGCTTAATTAGGCTAAGTTCTGTGTTATGAAGTACTATATTGGTGCAGATGGTGCTTTATTGATCTTTTGTCCATGCTGCGGTTCTTGGGGCGCAGAAGTAATTGGGCATTCAACACTTCCTGTCAACATGCTCCTCAGAACCATCCTCTGTGGTTCACATGACAGTCTATTTAGGGGAACAACAAACCAGAAGGATTTTCAAATGAGTAGATTTTTTTGTTCTTGTGTAACATGGAGTTTAATGATGTAACATCAAAGGTTCAATTTTTTTGGGGGGGATTACCTTGTGAACAAGATAAATGCTTCAGGGATACTTTTTTGTTTTTACTTGTGAGGTACAAATACTGTCTTAAATGTATCAGACAAATGATTGATATACCTCTGAACAACTCTGCATCTTCCCGCACCATTTGTGTTTGCGACTTCTGAATGTAAGGTTTGTGGAGATTTGTGCTAAAATGTAAAAGATTTGTCTTGATGAACCAAAACCTGAACCGCAAATATCTGGAAAAAAAAAAGTGCTGAACAGTTCTGTTCAGAATTGTGTCCTGTTCCATTTTAGCTGTATGAGGGAACTGATATTCACATCAGTTCATTAATAATAATAATACAGTAAACCAAATGAGGATTATTTTACCTTAGGTTTGAAAAGATTTCAGTGCCCTCTTGAAGAATGAAATACTTGCTAAGGGTTTGGAAACCTTGTACTATATTCATTATGCAATATTGCATATATAAGGGTATTCAAGGAATAAAGACTTGAACAATGTTGTCTCTGTTTTTGTGTGAATTCTTTGCTGTAACAAACAATATTTTTTTTCCACATTCCACATCACAATATACCCAGAGTCTTGGTCATTTTGTGCAAAATAAATTGGCTAAAATTCTTGTAAAATCAATAGAATAAAGATGGCTAATAAAATGGTGCCTCCCACAACTATTGCCACCCTCGGTAAATAAGAGCAAAAGTGTTTGCGAATCAATTCCCCTATTATTTTGTCTCTATATTTACTTCAAAATGCAAACAATATGTTACATTTAACTAAGATACAGTGACTGCAAAAAATGATCATGAAACAAACTCTTCTCAAATCCATGAGCAACAATTATTAGATTCTTGAGACCATTACCCCATGCTTAATCCCATTCCAATGTTCATGTTTATGGACTCTACTCTCCAGTTTATCCCACTGGTTTTCTATTGGGTTTTAGATATTAAATGACAACCTGAGCGCCTCTACTAGACACAGCTTAAACTGGACCTCGAGCTGTACCATACCTATGGGCCAGTCTACCACCCATACTCTGACTGCTAAGCCATTAAGCCATGCCTCTGTAATACACGCAGTGTGGCTTGGCATGATCCAGTTGGAATGAGCAGGTGCATCAATGAAAAAGAGGGCATCTGGAAGGTTGCATATGTTACGAAATGTGCATGTATCCCTCAGCATTAATTGTGCCTTCTTAGACAAGCAAGGTATGCATCCCGAGAGCATTAATGCAGACCACGACAGATACTGGCTTTCGAACATGTGGCTGATTACAATCAGGATGGTCCTTCTCTTCGTTGGAGCTTGGAACATGATTTCCATTATTTCCCAAAATAATTTAAAAGATGGACTCCTCAGACCACTGCACTCCTCTCCACTTTATGTACGTCCATTTCAGATGGGCTTGAGCCCAGAGAAGTTGGCAGTGCTTTAGTTGGTGCGATCACTTTTAGCTTCCTCTGTCCATGGTAAATTCCTAACTTGCATTTGATGACGCCACAATAAACTGTGCTGACTGATACAATTCTTCTGAAGTGATTATGAGCTATTGTGGTAATATCCATCACAGAAGCATGTTGGTTCTCAATGCAGTGCCGTCTGAAGGTTCGAAGGTCACGCACATTCAATTTTGGTATTCAACTGTGTCTTTTATGGGCGGAGATTGCTCCAGCTTCTGCGGATTTTTAGAATGTTTCTGTTATATGATGGACAGTCCATGGTGAAATGCCTGAATTCCTTGAAATCACTCATCAAGAAATGTTCTTCAACTATTTCACTATTTGTTCATGCAGCTTTTGGCAAAGTGGCAAACTTTTAACCATCTTGCTGATAAATAATCTTGCCTTCTGTGACTGCTCATCTTATATGCAATAATAACTTGGGTACATTCACTTGTTTTAATGTGGAATGTTCCAGATAGGTGTTTTTTTAGAACCTTCCACAACCTTTTCAGCTTTTCCATTCTCATCTCAATTGTTCAAGAACATGTAGAGGCAATTTTAGAATTTGATAATATTTTCAAAAATCAATACAGTCTAGAAAAACTTTTAATACTCTCAACAAAAATATAGACGCAACACTTCTCACTGTGAGAAATATGATGACCATATTCACAAACAGTGGACTTTCATTGAATGCTGACAGATTATTTGACTATATTGCAATACATTTCGATAACTGGTTGAAAAAAGAATCTCATGATGGCATAGTTGATGAAGGGATTGAATCTATTGTCCAAATTGCATAAATCATTATCGGGTATGACCGCCGTTGGCCTGCAACACTGCTACATCCCCACTGTATGGACCATACCAAATGGTCAATAGTGACTTGCAGGACGTGTTCACACTCCTCTGCAAGAGCTTCATGGAGTTGGCAGATATTGGTCAGAAGTGGAAACCGATGATGAACTCGTCAGTCGAGGACATCCCAAAGATGTTTGATGGGGGACAAATTTGGGGAATATGCTGGCTATTCAAGCACACAAATTTTTCAGCCTCAAGGAACTCTGCGCATACACAAGTGTCCGGCATTGTCATGCTGGGATATGATGCTGTTTTGACGGACAATTGGTAGGATGGTCTGCAGTATCTCATCGTGATATTGCACTGCTGTGATGCCATTACATGTCATGGCCCAGAGGAGGATTGCATGTACAAAATGCAATGATCATGCAGGTTCCACTTCCATGCTGTGAAAAATTTCTTGCTCGGATTGAGGAAATGAGATTATGAGGGTGAAACCTGTTATAAACAGCTGACGGACCTGGAACACTGACACAGTGAGGGACAAAAATCACAAGAGTCACTTCAGCAGCTTGACATACCTGCTGCAGCTCTTCAAGGAAACTCACAAGAAGAGTTGCTATAGGATCCCATAAGAGTTCTGTGCTCCGTCCTCTGGTACTGCAGATGGCCTTTGATGGTAGTCCACTGGTCAATTGAGTTTAAACATGTCCAACTTCTTTTGGCCCGGGTGAAGCCCACTTCAGCCAAGTTTTTCTTTGTTCCTGCCACAGTCATTGCAATATCACAACTTCTGACATAGTCTATAACTATTGCTCAGATTTCATTGGACACTGTAAGCCAAGGCTATTCAACAAGGGCCGGTGTGGGTGCAGGCTTTCATTCCTACCAAACACTTACACACCTGATACTACTAATCAATCTCTTTAGCCAAGACTCTTGGGGTTGATTAGTAGTATCATGTGTGTAAGTGCTGGGTTGGAATGAAAGCCTGCACCCACACCAGCCCTTGCAGAATAATGTTGAATAGCCCTGCTGTAAGCTGTTGCTGTATTGGTACAATGGAAAGATCTCAAACAAGGCCCAAGGCAACCTCTCTGATGAGGCATAAATTCTCCTCAGAGACAAAGCCCAGACCACCTGTCTTGAGGACGGCTTCTTTTAATCCTCTGACCCCCTCTTTCTCCTCCTCTCACTTTCTGAGCACTGTTCTAGAATGGATCATCTATCTGCTCTGTGTTGTTGATGGTGGATACAACCTCCCATTCATTCTCTTATCATCACTACTACTATTTGAGTGATGTCTGTGTCTGTCTCCCTCTATCAGCAGTGCGTAGCACACAACGTACGTCACTCATCGTATGTCATTACGTAACTGTGAGATGAACGCTGGCCTTATCATTTCTCTTCGCTTCACACCGGCTCGATTCAGCCTCGCTTTGTTTCACACAGCCGGACCCCAAGTTTGCAGGGTTGGCTTCAGTCAGTCAAGAGCGAACTCAAAACCCAAGGTGATCTTTCGATACAAATCCAAGCACATTATGATATTAACTATGAACATCTCGGCTAAGCTAACCGCATTCGCTAGCGAAATGCTTGCATCGGCTACACTCACATCATATAATGCCACCGTTCATCTGTACATAACAATACCAATACCTGCACATGCCCAAATATCATAGAAGTAAAGCTAAGGTGATCTTTCGCTACAAATCCGAGCACATTATGATATTAACTATGCTAAGCTAAGATTATGAAATGCTTGCATTTACATTATATAATGCCACCGTTCATCTGTACATAACAATACCAATACCTGCACATGCCCAAATATCATAGAAGTAAAGCCAAGGTGATCTTTCGCTACAAATCCGAGCAGATTATGAGATTTACTGTGAACACCTCGGCTAAATTCACCGCATTCGCTAGTACTTTTACAACTATATGAAATCAGTCACTGGTATCAAGATGTCCTCACTGGGAAAACTACAAAGAAAGAAAAGGGTTTGCTTACATGCAGTCAAATCTGGAAGCAGTGTCTGTAAAAGTGGATGAAATAGTACATCAAAAAAGATAATGAAGAAAAACTGATTCATGTTCCCAAGTAATTTGTCAGTTGATTTCATTTTATCCTGAAACACTCATTATCTAAACATAGAATGTGAGCACAGTAGTTTCCATAAAACAATTCATAAAGAGTATTCTACTGTTGCTTATCAGTTTGACAGTTTGATCATTTGATAGTGAGATGGAGTGAGATTATATGAAGACATTTGAATCATAACAAATGGATTGCATTTTTAAATTTGCCTTTGCAAAAAAGTGATTTGATCCAGGGAATAACTTATTTAATGTTTACATGTATTGTATCCATGTAATTGAAAAAAAGGATTTCGTCTTCAAGAATGTGCATCTATCCATTTTGAGTTTTATGTTGACAATTTAGAAAAATGACCGCAAGGTTCTGAAAATGAAGAGTAACCTTGAAACAAAAAGTATAAAAAGTAACACAAAAGAAGTGACTGGTATATTAACACATCCTTTTCAGAGTAGGTCTCTGTTTATTAAACATTTTGTTGACAATTTTTTCCAGGGATCGGTTGAACTACTATCAAAGTCACAGTCTTAAATTTTGAATATTTGACCCAGTTATGCTTGTAATTTTTTCCTTCTTATTTCCATATCCAATTGTTTGATGAACTAAGATCTCAGTGAGAGAAAACTTATCATGCACTCCACAGTGGGCACATTTACATGCAGAGCTCTGGTGCTGATGACAGTGCTAAGTCACAGTTTATTTTCACATTGCACTGAGCTGATGGAGCCAAGACCAGGATTAAGGCTTGAATATTTAAACATTTCAGGCCAGTTTCACTGACAGATTAGGCTTGATCCAAGGCTAAATTCAATTTTTAAAGGAGATTCTCCACCATACTGAGCTCAATTTGGTCTAGGCCTAAGCTTAATCCACATCTGTGAAACAAGCCCATTATGTTCATTTAAAATTTTTTCTTGAATAAGCAGTAACTTTGCTGTAATGAAGGGACCAACAGCTGTTTTTAAACAGATTGTTGACCAATTTTATTCACAGAAATATAAAGTAGTACATCACGTACATCACTTTGTACAAAAGTGCACGGACTCTTTAAAACTCAGCCGGACTTAAAAATATTTTTTAAAAAACGAACACCAGGACAAGTACAAGGAGGCTGCTTTAAATGGTTCATAATAAAGTAAAAGCACACTTAACCCCACAGCCCAGGGTATACTGTGTCTGTGTGGACACCTCCAACTTACAATGGACTGGGTGGGTTCCCTCACACACAAAACAAATTAAATAAAAAAAAAAATACAGCAAATCATAAAACCAAGAAGGATAATGTCATTTACAATGGCTGCAGATAAATAAATACTTTCTAAAAATGTCTTAAATTGGCACAAGTACAGTATCAAGTCCTCTCTTACCCAGTGACAGCACACCTATAACTGCAGCACAGCCTGCATCTTAGACGCCCCCTGCTGGTCTAATACAGTTTCACAGATCACAACGTGCCCCACAGATATTGACAGAGATGCCCATAGGGCCAAAGAAGGGGATCATTCCATTCTAAACAGGGAGGGTAATTCAAACAGTTAGCATGGAGCTGCATAGTATAGAGAAAATCCAGGAGTTGTATCTACCACAAAAACAAACACTAGACATGCTTGCTTCTTGTTTGCGCTCATCTTCACCCTCCTACATTCTTTAGAAGGTAAATTGATGTAATGATCAAGGACTCAACATCACTAATCCATATGGGGCTTCCAGTTGGTGTATGAGGGCAGATTTTGGGGGTAGCCCAGAAAAAAGTCCACAGCAGCTGCCTTTCCGTTCAGACTAGACTGGTTCATTCAAAAGCTTGAGTGACTCAGCATCTGGAACCACATGGCAAAGGCAACTAGCAAGTTTTCCTCTCTGTTAGACCTCGAAGGTGCCAACATAATTTAATATCTCATCAAAATAAGGCTCCCAATCAAAGATGCCTGAAAAATGCCAGTGACCACTGTCCTTTACGCTGACTGACCCAGAGAGGGTCACAGGCAGCACCGTGGTTAACAGTGTAGTTTAGAGCCACAAGAGAGTGTGTGCTCAGTATTTGAATAGTGATGGAAATTCAGGACACATTGGCACACACTAGAGCTCTCAGCATTAGCAATGCAGGGAAAATGCAGGAAGCATTGGCACACACTAGCGCAGTGCTATAGCATAGAGGTGGACATGCAGCTATTGTGGGCGTCTTGCCCAGCCATCACAAGAACCTGAACTCATAAGCAAATCTACTGGGGTGGCACAAGGTGGCAACCGCGACCCCAGTGTTCAATTTCTAGTTATAATAAGACAGGTTTTGTTTAGTCTTCGTTGATGTTTCAAATGAGTTTTTCCTGAGTTTGACCTTAAATATAAACTATAGAATTGAAGGTACAACTGAAACTACCCCTTTCTAGAAAAATAGTTCAGCCCGTATGTAGCCCCAGTGTGATATGCTTTAATGTGCATTTATCATCTCTGCCAGGAGTAAGCCTGGCAGTGATCTTGTGTTTGGTTGTGTGTGTGGGCGCACATAGGCATGCGTGTCAGCGTGTGTATCTTTATGTTGCTTACAACTGGACCAATCAGCCCATGCGCTTTGCACATTTATGAGTGTATGCTCAGGGACATGGCTGCCCAATCCCGTGTCAGGAGATCTATCGTCCTGCAGGTTTTCACTCCAACACGAACAAAGCACACCACATACAACATCTAGGCTCAGCATAAAGTTACTAATTAGTAGAGTAAGGTGTGCCAAATTAGGGTTGAATGAAAACCTCCAGGATGTTAGATTGATCTCCAGGAACAAAATTGGATAGCCCAGCACGAGGACCTCTTAGTGTTGCAGTGATTCATAATTTTTGAAAAATCAATTTTATTGACTGCTCTGTATCGTCATTAACTGCTGACTCCTCACTCCTCTTAACCGGTCGGTAAGGGCCGCAAGTGATAAAATTCTACTTTTGGAAAAATTTAATAACAATAAAATTCTAAAGTTAGGAATTAGGGACAACGTACACCCCTGGCGGAGATGTGCAAGACACGGAGTGAACTCCTGCTCCTTCTGTGATAATGGTTTGACCACAGATACCATTTTTAGAGGTTGGTTTCCAGAGAACCTAAGTATTGCCCCCACCCTTTTCTCCATTTTACAGATATGGTCTAGTATTGACATGATAAAAGCAGTTATATCCTGGCTTTTTTTTTCACACATCTCCAAGTCAGTCCTCTTTAGAGCTGATTTATAGCTGTGAACCAAAGTAACTGCAAATTTCACTGACAGTTATACCAACATGATTCGGCTTTTATGTGCAACGTACATGCCCAGATCCAAGTAAAGCCTGTTTTAAGACACTGCCTTATGTATGAATGAGATGCATGTTCAGCCCATTTTGACATGAACATCAGGAGTAATGTGCATTGGTACCATAACGGCCATGAGCACCAGTCAAGATACACTCATTGTGCTGTTGTTGGCTTTCAGCAGCTCCGATGGTCTGGTCTACAGCGGGTAGCTCCAGTTTTCAGTAATCAGGAGCACGCGTTTGTTCTTAGTTTTAATTTGATGCATTGCCCTTTCAAGGCTTCAAAAAAACAAAAAAACAACAAAAAAAAAAACAGAAGCACTGCCCTTCCTCTGTACACCACGACAGCAGACTTATGGGACCGTGGGGTGGGGGGGTACTTCTAGATCTGACTGAAAAAAGCTTTCACAAACAAGAAAATACACACGAGAGTTGCACAGCAAACATACCAGGTCATAATCTTGATAAGCACGACCGACAGGAAATTTTTCACTTCCAGACATTTGAAGTTGAAGGAGTTTAAGGAGGAAGTGCTTGAGAGAATGAATGCCATATGTCTGCTCTGGACTCATGGAGACCCTGCGACACACTGGAATTCGCAGGAACTCACCTTCGCCTGGCCTCAGTCAGATGGTGGGAAAAAAACCTACAATTTTAAATGCTTTCGAAACTCCCTGATTTAAATAATCTACTGGCTCTATCATGCTCCCCCTTGGCTTAGGTGTGGCACAAAATGGCTGCCCTGGATCGCCCAGGTGGGGGGTAGGAAGTGAGTTCCCCCTTCAGCGAAATGCACTTTGAGATCGTGAAAAGAGATTTATAAATGGCAATAATAATAATAATAATAATAATAATAATATTGGACAATGTAAATTTGCAGCATTTCCCTGCCATCTATTACCTGGAGGGAAGGAATATTCTGGCATTTCCCGTGGCTCAGTCAGGAAGAGGAAGCCATATCCTGAGGATTCATGGCCTCAATAGAAGGAATACTGGTTTTCCACAGCTCTGGTCCGGCGGCTGCCGTCACTCTCATGATAGTCCTCCACCGCGCCACTAGGTGGCTCCAGCAGGCGTTCGGAGCTGTTGCTGCGACTGCGCAGGCCCCCTCCCCCACTGGCTGTTGGCTCACCGCGGGCGAAGGGGGGCGGGCCAGTCGGGGAGGAGGAGGAGGAGCTGGATGGTGGGGGCAGGATGTCGGTGGGCGGGGCTCCGCTTGGCGGTAGAGTTCCAGAGAAGTAGTGTGCAGGCTGGTGAGGGTCACTCCTGCAGGTCGTCTCCCTGGAGACAGGAGGGAGGGGAGACGCACCTGGGAGAGGAGTCGTGCCAGGGGGTGGAGCGACACCAGCGTCTGAGTGGGGGGGGGGGGGAGGGCAGCATAAGTCACAGCGCATGTCCAACAATGTCACTGAGCATCAAATCTTTCCACAACCTAAGGACACCAGACTATGTCCGAAACAGACTCAAACGTAAAGGTCGTAAAATATGAGTTAAAAGCTCCTAAAATGTGCAGTCAGAACCCTAAAAAAAAAAAAAAAAAAGCAGCACTGTGTACCACTCCATTTGACTGAATATTTGTGCAGCTGGAAGCACTTTAAACCCCACTGAGTGTGATCACTCCATCTATGTGTACAGCGAAAGAACGGTCTCAAGCGTGCGCCGTTTCACAAGAAAACTAGGCAGCTCTGTACTATGCGGCGGGGTCTACAGCCATTACATGGCCAAATTTACGAGGGCTCTCGCAAATTTCTCCACTGGATATCTTAAAACACAGAGGTATTTCAGAACGTTGATGTAGTAATACATTAATTCTGATGAGAGGAAGCGAGAGCAGGAACAGAAGCCGTTAGCCAGGATGAGCGAGGGGCCCGGACTCCGCAGGGGTAGCTGGAGGCCGCAGTTTTGAGGACGACGCGGAGCGACAGCTCCACCGGCGCGGATGAAACACCAGAACACCAGAGATGATGAAAATAGACTAGTGCACTCGTTTATTTTTAGAAATGTCGAGGAATAGCCTGTGCGATGTAGGAAAGAAATAATGCATTCCTGCACTACTGTTGGACAAGATAAGCCATTTTTTTCCCGCTTTCTCTCTGGTGCTAATGCAGGGAGGGCACATGTACTGCACTGTTTTCCAGGCTGGGCCCAATCTCCCAGAGGAGGGCGGCTGCCCAAAAACACATTCACTCCGGAAAGAGCTCACCCCTTCCCCGACTCAGGAACAAACGTTTATTTTAATGGGCTTTGTGATGGCGGGAGTGCATCTTATGTAAACAACAAAAGCAAGGAAGTTGCTCCCAGGTTTAAATAGATCAGATCAGCTGAAGTCAATCAATAGCCATATTTGTTTGTTTCCTTTTTTTCTCTCATTTATTTATGCCAAAAACAGCCCAGCAGGAAAGGGGCCGCGCTGAGGAGGCAGGGGAGAGCCAGAGGCAGGAACAGTGGTGGTCTCTGTGTGGGACTGGGCCTGAATGCGAGCTGGAGCTGCATGCTAAAGTACGGCGCCATCGGCAAGTGTGTTCTCCAAAAATGGAGAGCATTCACCTCCAGCCAGGCATGTGGGTCTGGGGGGGGATGGGTTATTGCAGCAGGTTTTGTTTGTTTCTATTTACTTCCCTCCGGATATCAACTCGACCCCCGAACCCCCAACCCTGGTGCTGGTAATCCCCAACCTCCAACTAACCTTGCCAACATGCTGGAGTAACTCCCGAGAGACTGTTTAAGAAAAGGACCTTTTTGAAATGTCTGAATTTATATACCTGGCCTAGACCTTTTCATGAGGTATAAGGATTTTTTTCACATCATACAGTCCTTTAAAAATCCATCAACAACAATAAAATAATTACTTGCAGCTGCAGTATGTCGACTCTATATAATGTTGCTTAAATCAGCACGTAATACTTTTTGAAAATATTCAGTTGATTGATGTTGAATATTTGGCCATTCTCCCCTGAAGACCAGCTAATAAGACTTAATGTCTTAAAAGTATAAATCATTCAGCCCAGCCTGTCAAAGTAATGGGATTGCAGGGGCCCTCGGAAAGTACATACACTGAGTGAAGTTGGTTTTATTACGTAGCTGCTCCCCAGACCCTGATATTTTAAAGCCCCCCATTTAGCTGCCAAAGCTCAGGTCTGACCATTGGTGCGTCGTGACCCTCAGTTGTTTTTCACCTCCAGGTTATGCAACAGCATGTGGTTGTACAGCAACACTGAAACATGATAGGTGGGCACTGAGGTCTGGCCAAGAACACAGATTGTGTTTGTGTGTATAGTAGAGTATGTGTATGCAAAGCTGAGCGGACGTGAGTGCATTTGGAAAGCTTGTGCGTGTGCGCATATGTGTGAGCGTGTATTTGTCTCTGAGTGTATGTGAGTGTTTGTGTACGAAGGTGTGTGTTTTTAAGTGACTGTGCATGTAAATATGCATGTCTGTATGTGCATATGCACAGATGAGTATCTGGTGTATAGGCAAATATCTGTATGTCGGTGTTTGTGTGTACCTGCAGGTGCACGCGGAGTCTGCACGTAGCTGCGCAGAGTGATGTCAGCAGACCCCCCAGACTCCAATGGGATGGGGTGAGCGTGGAAATGCCGCAGCATGTCCGAAACCGTCTGGAACCACAGGTGGTGCACATGGCACTGACCGTTATCATTCACCGACAGCCGCAGGTGCTGCGAGGGCGAAGGGACGGACACGCTCAGTCAGTCACCTGAATCATCAGCATCTTCATCGTTTTCAGAGTAATACTTACTGCCCCACAGATATAAGAGCACAGAAACACACAACTGTACAGAAGAAGGGTTAGGGGGCCTGAGTCACACTCATTATAGCCAATTTATGGGCCAGCTGCTCCTTAGGGACCACAGGAACATTCCTCTCCAGTTTTGGGAATGTTCACCGCGACACAGCTCAGTTGACGAAGCCATTTCCACAGGTTTCATGGTGGATCATTTTGCAAATGAGCAGATGCTGACATTCACAAGGGTTTGAGGGACAGGCAGGGCTGAAGGGGGGCTAGCTGCGAGTCTGGACTTTGACAAGGCCACACCAAAAATTTCATTTTATCTCACAAGGACTTGCTTTGATGTTCTGGATCATTACTTCACTGCAAAACCTAATTTAACTTCTGCTTCTGCTCACTGAGAATGACTGCACATGTAATTTTTGGTATAAAGCAGAACTTATGACTTCTTCAACAATGGCAAGTCACTCAGGTCTCGAAGCAGCGAAGTTTCTCTGTTACATCACACTACCACCAAAACATTTTACTTTTCGTACGGCGTTCTTGTTATGAAAAGCATTAGCTTTAAGGTAGACATTCTGTTACAGGGCCCACATAATAAAATAAGGTCCACTTTTGACGCATCAGCTATTCTAACAGCATCCAAAAAGAAAGAGGGATCATCCAGGCTCTTTTGCAGATGAGAGATGAGTACTCTCCAAAAGAGCCATGGTTCCCGCCTGGCCTCTCTGCCAATCCCAGATTTGCCCAGATTCTTTCTTATTGTAGTCATAAAAACTGATTTTAACAGAGAGGACTGAACACTGTTCTATAAGGTCTCCATTTGGAGATTGTGATTCAAGTAGAAACATTAAGATTAATGCATTTTTGAGTCGCTCACCTTGGCTTTGCCCTGGAAGTTGAAGGTCAGGACATACTCCCCTGGACGAGTCTCACTTTGTCGGATCACAAAAAGCCCGTGGCTCCGAGCCCCACCCGCAAGCACCAGCTGTGCTGCCCGAACCCGAGAGAGTGTGCCGTGGAACCAGGGATACCCTGCCAAGCTGGGGTCCCCCTGCGGGTCAGGGGTTCCCTCTGTCTGTCCGCCTGGGCAAAAATAAAATTACAGTCGGTCAAAAGTCAAACTCAATAGGTAATGGAGAGAAGACTGGTGAATTCTCACATGGTCTTTCAGCATATTCATCAAATCACCAGCACTCCGCATTCATTTTGATATGCATCTGACATGCAAACACGAAAATTCAAGGGTGAACAATTCATGAAAAAAATTTACAACCCCGTTTCCAAAAAATTTGGGACACTGTGTAAAATGCAAATGAAACAGAATGGAATGATTTGCAAATCATTTAAACTCCAAATTTAGTTGAAAGTGGAACAAAGACAACATATCAGATACTGACACTGAAAAATGTTATATTTTTAAAAATATAAGCCCATTTTGAATTTAATGCCAGCAAACTATTGAGAAAAGGTTTGCACAGGGGCATGTTTACCGCTGTGTTCCATTACCTCTTCTTTTTGCAACACTCTGTAAGCGTTCAGGGACTGAGGAGACCAATCGTGGCAGTTTTGCTAAATGTTTTCCCCTTCTTGCTTAATGTTGGATTTCAGCTGCTTAAAATTTTGCGATCACCTTTGTCAAATTTTGTGTTTCATACTGTGCCAAATATTTTCACTGGGTGACAGGTCTGGACAGCAGGCAGGCCAGTTTAGCACCCAGACTCATTTACTTTAGAGCCATATTGCTGTAATGTGTGCAGAATGCGGTATTTGGCATCGTCTTGCTGAAATTAGCAAGGCCTTCCTTTAAAAATAACTCTGGATGGCAGTATATGTAGCTCCGCAACCTAGTACATATCATTCAGCATTATTGGTGACTTCACAGATATGCAACCTACCCATGCCATTTACAGTAAGGCATCCCCATACTATCATGAATGCTAGCTTTTGAACTGTATGCCAAAACAAACCGGATAGTCCCTCTCCTCTTTAGCCCAGAGGATGCGGCGTTCATCATTTCCCAAAAGAATTTAACTTTTTGATTAGTCAGACCACAGGACAGTTTTCCACGTCGCCTCAATCCATCTTAAATGAGCCCACTCCCACAGAAGGTGGCAGCGTTTCAGGATTTTGTTTTAACTAGCATTTGTGGATGCAGTGACAAACTCAGTTTCCTGAAAATGGTTTTCAGAAGTGTTCCTGAGTCAATGCAGTGATTTTCACTACAGAATAACGTCAGTTTTCAATGCACTGCCACCTAAGGGCCAGAACATCACAGCCATTCAATACTAGTTCTTGGCCTTGTCTGTTGTGTGCAGAGATTTCTCCAGATTTCTCTGAATCTCTTTATGCTATTATGTAATGTAGAGGATGAAATCTCCAAATGCTTTGCAATTTTACAGTGAGAAATGTTATTCTTAAACTGCTGAACTATTTGCCCATGATGTCTTTCTCAATGGCTAAGCCCTCGCCATCATTACTTCTGACAGACTTTTTATACCCAATCATTTTACTGACCCGTTACCAATTAACCTAATTAGCTGTGAGATGTTCCACCAGGTGTATTTTTTAGCATCATACAACTTCTCCAGTTGTTTGTTCCCCTTGTCTCAACTTTTTTGAAACATGTTGCTGGCATCCAATTCAAAATGAGCAGATACTCTTCACAAAACAATAAAATTTCTCAGTTTCAACATTTGTCATGTTGTCTTTGAACCACTGTCAACAAGAATGAAATACCCAGATCCCCTGCCACAGGATAGCTGATATCTAACCAGGAAACAAAATGCAGCACAGACAGGACAACAGATGGAAGTATGAAAAGGTACTTTTATGAAATAAAATGAACCTATATATCAAATTTTACAGAGAAATATTAAATGGTTTGGGAGTTCTGGCCTGGAAATGAACAGGATGGCTGATATCTGGCCTGGAAACAAAAAATGGTGGAGGGATGGACAGACGGACAGAAGCACGGACAGAAGTACGACAAAACACATCAATGTGATAAGACGTATCCATTAATTAAATTTTGTTGAGAAAATTGGACATTTTAGGGGTTCTGGCCAGGAAAAGACGCGGGAAGAATGGACTAGTTGAAAGGTAACAAACATTGCTACATCCCCATCCAGTTCATGGCATGGGATAATTAAATAGAAGGTTTAAGTGATCTGCAAATTATTGCATTCTGTTTTTCTTTACATTTTACAAAGTGTCCCAACTTTTTTGGGGATGGGCTTGCACATCAACAGTCATAGGAATGTGTTGGGCCTCCACAAGCTGCTGGATTAGCTTCAACACACCTTAGCATAGAGTCTAAAAGTGTAAAACTTTACTGGAGGGATGGAGTACCTTTCTTCCAAAAGATATTCCTTTATTTGGTGCTCTGAAGACGGTGATGGACAGTGCTGTGTAATAAATTGTTCCAAAATCTCCCGTAAGAGTTCAGCTGGTTTGAGATCAGGTGACTGTGAAGGAGGTAGCATGCTAAGGGTCATTTTCATACTCTAAAAAAACCATTAAGTGACCCTTTACATCCAGTAGGGCTTGGGCCATTGTCACTCTGGAAGCCAACACTCTCATCAGGGTAGGAATGCTTTGTCATTGGATATTAAGGTGATCACCCAAGATGACTCTGCATTGATTGGCATTGTCGTTTAAGGGGATGAGTAGACCCAAACCAGGCCAGGAAAAAGAATAGAAAAATCTGCACACGTCACTGTAGTCCAGGAATTTATTCAGGCTTTTTGCTCAAATTTTTCACCCGTTCATGGTTTGAAACAAAGCATTATCTCTCACTCTTGTCTCTGAAGACAGGACTGAGTCCCATGATATATCTCAGAGTTACCTGTGGGGGGGCTCGGTCCCTGCGCTTCGGGCAGCTGAAGGAAGCGCTCCAGCGGGATGTGAGAGGGGTGCTGTGTAAAGGTGGACTCCCGGAAACGGCCAGAGGGGGCGCTGTAGTGGTCAGTGGCAGCGGTGCACTGCCTGTCAGGTGCACTGTGCACACCTGTCCAAACAAACAGCAAACATTAGAACAGGAATTTCAAAGTCCAGCCCTTGACCCCAATCCAGGAGGGCGGCAGTGTCTGTAAGTGTGGCTCCACCTTTATATAAGAACAGGACAATGGGAGGGTTTTGGGGAAGTTCTGGGATGATGGGTGTGTTTTGTGGGTTTGAGAGAATGGCCCACCTTCAGACAGGAGCTCACAGCTGCAGGAGGATACAATGGGAAACTCTCTGGGGGGGGGTCCGTGAGGACAAGCTGCCAGCTCAATATCATCTCCACTGTCCCTAAATACACCCACACACACACATATCAAGTACACACAGACACACAGACATCAGATAAAGTTGCAATGGAGTCCAAGTAATAGATTCAGTCTGTATTTCATGAAAACATGCTGCCAGCAATATCATGACTCAAACAAAGCTCTGTAAGGGCGCTAGCTTTTTATAGGAAGTAATATGTCAGGTTTATTGAACTTTACAGTGCTGGTATTACACAGTGAAAGAAGAGAATAATCCAACAGAGCCATCTGTCAGGGTGATGTGACCTCCCGCCAGCGGCTAACGGAAAGGTAAAGATGTATTTGTGTTCTAACCCTGGGTCGATGCAGTCCTGGATGTCCGCTACCCAGGAGTTTTTCTGCAGCGAATCGATCGTTTCTAGAATGTACTCTGCCCCATTCTCCACCTGAAATGCAAACATCTTTCTCTGCCCAAACCATTTTTCATTCATATTCAGAGATAAATAATGATGATCTCCACAACAATAACACACAAATAAACAAGCGCACACACAAAGACACACTCAAATAGCACAAACACTGCTGCAAAGCATTACAGATGCTATTAATGATAATGAGTATTATTGACACTGTGTATAATGGGTATTACTCATTGACGTTAATGATAAAAATTACTGATGCTATTAATGATAACGAGTATTACAGAAACTGTTCATGATAATGAGTGTTACTGATGATGTTCACGATGACAAGTGTAGCTGATGATGTTAATAATGATGGTCGTTGTTAATGCTGTGACTGAGTGTTACTGACGCTGTTAATGATAATGAGTGGTACTGAAGCTGTTATTGAAAACAAGTGTTACAAACATGGTTAACAAGAATAATATGAGTGTTACTGATGTTATGATAATGTTACAGATGCCATTACTTTTATTGAGTGTAACTGACACTTAATATTGAGTATTACTGATGCTGTTAATGACATCAGTGTTACTGATACTGTTTTTGATGAGTGTTAGTGATGCCGTTACTGATGAGGAGTGTAAATAGTGCAGTTAATGATAATGAGTGTAACTGAGACAGTTAATAATCATGAGTGTAACCGATACAGTTAATGATAATGAGTGTAAGTGATACAGGTAATAATAATGAGTGTAACTGATACAGTTAATGATAATGAGTGTAACTGATACAGGTAATCATAATGAGTGTAACGGATACAGTTAATGATAATGAGTGTAACTGATACAGTTAATAATGAGTCTAACTAGTACAGTTAATAATAATGAGTGTAACTGATACAGTTAATGGTAATGAGCGTAACTGATAGAGTTAATGATAATGAGTGTAACTGATAGAGTTAATGATAATGAGCGTAACTGAGACAGTTAATGGTAATGAGTGTAACTGAGACAGTTAATGATAATGAGTGTAACTGATAGAGTTAATGATAATGAGTGTAACTGAGACAGTTAATGGTAATGAGTGTAACTGAGACAGTTAATGATAATGAGTGTAACTGATAGAGTTAATGATAATGAGTGTTACTGATGCTGTTCTAATCTCCCATCACAAAGTGGAAGGGGGATATAGGAATGAGTGTTGTCCCTCCACGTGTCCTTCCACATTGTCAGTCTGTCTGTCTGTGTGGCCATCCGTCACTCTTCTTTTACAGGCCAGAACAGCTAAACTGTTGGTAAACTAAAATGCTAAACTAAATGCTGGTAACGATGAGAGTAACTGATGCAGTTAATGATGCTGAGTTTTATTGAGGCTGCTAATGATGGTGAGTGTAACTGATGCAGTTAACAATAATGAGTGCAACTGATGCATTTTACGACTATGAGTGTAACTCTTGCCAAAAGTTGTGGGCTACAGAAGACAGAGAGAAGCACAGACCCACCTTCAGCACAAAGGTGTTGTCCTTGTCAGGCATCTCCAAAGGCATGGTGGTCCTAACCTCCACGATGGCTGACAGCGGGACACATACTTTAGGCTTGGAGGACTGGGGAGGAAAGGGACATTTTAATCATCATCATTCAATAGTACCTTCTGTTCTTTGCTCCTTTTTAATCAGAGTTTCCAGCTCTTCAATTATATTACAGTCCAGAACATTCTATTTCATCATGCCCCATTATCCTTTTTTCAGAGATCATTTTGAAACACATAATTTTGAATAATGAAAGTTTAGCCTGTTTATTGAACTCTGAGTACATATTCACAATTGTGCAGTAAAGACATTCTGTATTTATTTATTTATTCAAACCTCCACAGAGGGAGGAAAAATAAAAGGAGCAAACAGTAACAATAAATACAATGTATACATAAAAACGCCATAATTTAAAACTGTATATCGGAGATATTTTCTGTCCCGTGTGAGGACTGAGTTTTATATACCACGTAGCCTATATCTAAGGGACCACCGATAATCCTCCATTCAGCACGATAAAAGCTTTCTAAAAAATAATTCCCCAAAAGGAGATAACTTGATAGAGGTTCACATCCCTGAACATTTCACATTCATTAATAAGTTTTTGTTCAAATGCCATTTCTGTCTGTTGAAGGATCGAGCACATTTTGGCTGAGGCCATTTAGTAGTTGCTCAGAAAAAAAAAAAAAAAAAAAACAGCCTAATTTGGTCATCACATCATTCCAGCTGAGTTTTGTTATACGTGCTGTAAAAAAACACAAATGCACTGCTGTGAAAAAAGTATTCCCCCCCCCAATTAATTCTATTTTTGTACATTTGTCGAGGATCTGCCTTATACTCATTAGTCCACAAAGCATTATGTCAAAAGGCTTGTGGCCATCAAGCGGTCTTTTTTTTTTTTTTTTTTTTAATGCCAGACCAGCCTTTGTGTTGCTCTTGGTTAGCAGTAGTTTTTGCTTTGTGAATCTTTCATGGACACCATTTTTCCCAGTCCCTTTCTAATGGTGGAATCATGAACACAAACCATATCAGTTGGAAGAATCCCGCAGTTTCTCAGATGTTCGTCTGGGCTCCTTTGTGACCTTTCTAATAAGTCACTGATGCACTCAGAGCCATAAAAAAAGGATTTGTAACCTTTTCCAGAGTGATGAGAAACTTTCTTCCCATCTTTTCTGGGATTTCTTTTGATCTCACTATTGATGCTACAGGATTAGACCTTTTAACCTGCTTCACATTGCTAGAAAGGTTCTATTTAAGCCCTTATTTAACAGAATGAGCAACAGTGAAGCCTGACCATACCAGTATTTTGTTTTGTTCATATTCTCTGTGTCTTAGATTACTTTTTTGAATGAAGAAACCATTTACTATGACCAATATGCAAAAGTATTGTAAACATAGGCAAATTACACAGAATTGTGCTGCAATTGCACTTCATTAGAAATTACATTCGCAAAATATGTTTGGGTTGTTTTGAGCTATTCTAGAACAAAGCCAGTCGACCCTCCGCTTCATCAAAAACTGACCCCTTACCCCACACCTGCGTAATCTGCGGGTGGATGACAGCCGAAAAGTCATTTCCTGTTTCAAAATGAACCCGCATCTGTCTCTGCGACCAGCTCTACCTAAATAATTCATCGTGCTGGCAGTAATTTGCATCAGTTGAAAAGTAATTTACATTCAAAATTAAGCATTATCAAACACTCTCATCTGGAGAACTTCATAATAAGGCTGGGCAAACTGCGCATTTTAGAAAATCAATTTCATCACAGATAATTGTAGGGACAAACACAAGAACAGGTTGTCATTCATTTTGAAAATAATCCCTCAAGTGGTAATGGTCGTACTTTGAAGAAAAGCTATTGGCATTTAAGCTCACTACCAGCTCTCCAACCTTAGGAAAATAGATTTTATTCATCTTCATTAATTCGCTGGCTAATTTATCTTAACCAGCTTCTCTGCCATGTTCCTAAGAATACTTTTGCCAAAATAACACAGAAGTGGCTGTTACACTGGAAAATACAAAATGGAAGATTTTAAATTTTTTTGTTGTTTGCGGAGTGCAACCGTCATTGATCTGAAACTGCTGGGTAAACTTATTTGAATTCGACACCCATGATATTTTGTCTCTCTGGAATGGTGAGAAAGGTAGAATTAAGACTGGAAAATGTTTTCTGCCGATAAAGCCAACCAATATCACAATTAATTTCATATTCCGGCCACTGCATCGCTATGAACATTTAAATGAGAGACATCTAAAAAAGAAGTATATTCATAAGTCTTCCCAATACATTTCAATGACTGAGCGCATAAAAAGACATATCCAAGCATTCCTTTTCCCAGAGGAAGATTAATAGCCTGCTTACTTGGTCTAAAGTGCAGGCAGGAAATCCACGGCAAAAATACATCAGAGATGTTAAAGAGCTGAGGCAGTATTATCAGTCCGGAACCCACTGCATCACTTTTATGAGCTTTGTTATAGTAATTATTATTTAGGATGACTCAGTGTGTACCTGGGCTTTTTCCACAGGCTGTTTATTGCTTATACTTCAGTGATAAGTGCCACCGTGGCCATTATTGTGGACATAACCACACTACGTAATCCTCTCGCCGAGTCCCTTTTCCTCATTCTGTTTTGTAAACTCATTATAACTCGAGCAATTTTATGAAAACAAAGGCCCTTTTTCAACCAGCATTTACAAAGTATCTTTAGGAGAACACTTCACAATAGAGCCTGAAAGTGTTTCGCATCAAAAAAAAAAAATTTTTGAGAAATTACTCAAGTAAACAAATTGCAAAACAAATTCTAGCATTTGCTGCATTTAACTGCAATTCACTGAATCTAGCCCAAGCCGAATGGTCAAAAATTATGGCTCCAGATGTGTGGATACTTCTGACTTGCACTGCAGAAATGAACCCTGTCTCGCTAAAGGCCACAGTAGAATATTGCATTTCAATGCCAATACCTGCCCATGAGTTTCACCTCCCGCTCTTATGCTGAAATGTGATCAAATGAACTATTGTCCTCCAGCTCCGCAGTGCAGCAGCAGGGACTGAAAGTGAAGTTCATAATATGCATGAAATCGAAATAAAGGTCTAAGCAACAGATGACAGATGGGGGGGTAGCAAGTGTTAGGTATGGTGAGCACACTCCCCACACGCTCATGTTGAACCTCTATATAGACATCCTGGCAGAAGATTTGGTAGGGTCACTAATTGGCATTGATATTCTTATTCTCTGTAGTTTGTAAAACACACATCCGGGTGGCTGGGAAGAGAACAGTTTTGTCGGTTTTCCTAAATGTCAAAGATAGAACGTGCCACTGGAAACAGTCTGAGCTTATTGGGGTGGGTGGTGGGGGGTGGAGGAGGCAGCCTACTAAGGTAGGGGAAGTCTTTAATGAGCAGCGTGCATGAAATCTGTGCAGCAGTTCAGCCGGGAAACTCTTGCCGCAGTTGTGTGTCTTGTCACCAGCCAATCACATCTGCAAACATTACATCAGTAATGGAGCACCCTGTTCAAAAACTGCTATTCACACTAACATTATGCAGCTGTTCGTTTAGCTTTGCATGCTTGCGGCCTAAAATTGTATGCACTCAGTTTGCTATGTGAACGTGGTCACTGCTCATCGCTTTTTGCTCATTTTGCCACTATTTCGCTTTACTGTTTACCCACAGCCACCCTGGCTTCAATCTGTTATTCAAGATCTGCTTCATGTAATTAGCGGATTTGGTGTAATTTTGGTTGCAAGGTACTGTACATGCTGCTTCTCCCTATATTCAGGGTACTGCACAAGTATGAGCACCAAGCACTCAAAGGCAGATCTATTCAGTGCCAAAGCAATAATAATGTACAACATCATACACAATTAATGGCCTTTCAGTTCAGTACTCAAGTTGTGCCGACTGAACTACAGTCCAACAGAAACCCATGTTCCTGTCATTCAGAAACACCAAACTATGCATCTGCCTGTCTCAGCAGCTGAGGGCTCGTCTTCCACAACCTTACGTCGAACTCAGAATCAAGCATGTTACTCAGTGTTGAATGACAGCAAGGTGATTGATTTGCAGCAATGAGCATGTGAAAACTCCAGCAAATCTTGAAAATCATGATTCCATCATAAGTACGAGGTGTGAATAGTTGCAGTGCTGGGAGGTGTGAATAGTTGCAGTGGTGTGAGGTGTGAATGGTTGCAGTGGTGTGAGGTGTGAATGGTTGCAGTGGTGTGAGGTGTGAATGGCTGCAGTGGTGTGAGGTGTGAATGGCTGCAGTGGTGTGAGGTGTGAATGGTTGCAGTGGTGTGAGGTATGAATAGTTGCAGTGGTGTGAGGTGTGAATGGCTGCAGTGGTGTGAGGTGTAAATGGCTGCAGTGGTGTGAGGTGTAAATAGTTGCAGTGGTGTGAGGTGTGAGTGGCTGCAGTGGTGTGAGGTGTGAATAGTTGAAGTGGCGTGAGGTGTAAATGGTTGCAGTGGTGTGAGGTGCAAATGGTTGCAGCGGTGTAAGGTGTAAATGGCTACAGTGGTGTGAGGTGTGAATAGTTGCAGTGGTGTGAGGTGTGAATGGCTACAGTGGTGTGAGGTGTGAATAGTTTCAGTGGTGTGAGGTGTAAATGGCTGCAGTGGTGTGAGGTGTGAATGGCTGCAGTGGTGTGAGGTGTGAATGGTTGCAGTGGCGTGAGGTGTAAATGGTTGCAGTGGTGTGAGGTGTAAATGGCTGCAGTGGTGTGAGGTGTAAAGGTTGCAGTGGTGTGAGGTGTGAATGGCTGCAGTGGTGTGAGGTGTGAATGGCTGCAGTGGTGTGAGGTGTGAATGGCTGCAGTGGCGTGAGGTGTGAATGGCTGCAGTGGTGTGAGGTGTGAATGGCTGCAGTGGTGTGAAATGTGAATGGCTGCAGTGGTGTGAGGCGTGAATGGCTGCAGTGGTGTGAGGTGTGAATGGCTGCAGTGGTGTGAGGTGTAAATGGCTGCAGTGGTGTGAGGTGTGAATGGTTGCAGTGGTGTGAGGTGTGAATGGCTGCAGTGGTGTGAGGTGTGAATGGTTGCAGTGGTGTGAGGTGTAAATGGTTGCAGTGGTGTGAGGTGTGAATGGCTGCAGTGGTGTGAGGTGTAAAAGTGGTGTGAGGTGTGAATGGTTGCAGTGGTGTGAATGGCTGCAGTGGTGTGAGGTGTGAATAGTTGCAGTGGTGTGAGGTGTGAATGGCTGCAGTGGTGTGAGGTGTGAATGGCTGCAGTGGTGTGAGGTGTGAATGGTTGCAGTGGTGTGAGGTGTGAATGGCTGCAGTGGTGTGAGGTGTGAATAGTTGCAGTGGTGTGAGGTGTAAATGGCTGCAGTGGTGTGAGGTGTAAATGGCTGCAGTGGTGTGAGGTGTGAATGGCTGCAGTGGTGTGAGGTGTGAATGGCTGCAGTGGTGTGAGGTGTGAATGGTTGCAGTGGTGTGAGGTGTGAATGGTTGCAGTGGTGTGAGGTGTGAATGGCTGCAGTGGTGTGAGGTGTGAATGGCTGCAGTGGTGTGAGGTGTGAATGGCTGCAGTGGTGTGAGGTGTGAATAGTTGCAGTGGTGTGAGGTGTGAATGGTTGCAGTGGTGTGAGGTGTGAATGGCTGCAGTGGTGTGAGGTGTGAATGGCTGCAGTGGTGTGAGGTGTGAATGGCTGCAGTGGTGTGAGGTGTGAATGGAAGTGGTGTTGGTGTGAATGGCTGTGGGTGTGTGGCTGGTGTGAATGGCTGCAGTGGTGTGAGGCGTGAATGGCTGCAGTGGTGGTGTGAATGGTTGCAGTGGTGTGCAGTGGTGTGAGGTGTGAATGGCTGCAGTGGTGTGAGGTGTGAATGGCTGCAGTGGTGTGAGGTGTAAATGGCTGCAGTGGTGTGAGGTGTGAATGGTTGCAGTGGTGTGAGGTGTGAATGGCTGCTGGTGTGGTGAATGGTTGCAGTGGTGTGTGCAAATGGTTGGTGTGAATGGTTGCAGTGGTGTGAGGTGTAAATGGTTGCAGTGGTGTGAGGTGTAAATGGCTGCAGTGGTGTGAGGTGTGAATAGTTGCAGTGGTGTGAGGTGTGAATGGCTGCAGTGGTGTGAGGTGTGAATGGCTGCAGTGGTGTGAGGTGTGAATGGCTGCAGTGGTGTGAGGTGTGAATGGCTGCAGTGGTGTGAGGTGTAAATGGCTGCAGTGGGTGGAGGAATGTGAATGGCTGCAGTGGTGTGAGGTGTGAATGGCTGCAGTGGTGTGAGGTGTAAATGGCTGCAGTGGTGTGAGGTGTAAATGGCTGCAGTGGTGTGAGGTGTGAATGGCTGCAGTGGTGTGAGGTGTGAATGGCTGCAGTGGTGAGGTGTGAATGGCTGCAGTGGTGTGGGGTGTGAATGGTGCAGTGGTGTGAGGTGTGAATGGCTGCAGTGGTGTGAGGTGTGAATGGTTGCAGTGGTGTGAGGTGTGAATGGCTGCAGTGGTGTGAGGTGTGAATGGCTGCAGTGGTGTGAGGTGTGAATGGCTGCAGTGGTGTGAGGTGTGAATGGCTGCAGTGGTGTGAGGTGTGAATGGCTGCAGTGGTGTGAGGTGTGAATGGCTGCAGTGGTGTGAGGTGTGAATGGCTGCAGTGGTGTGAGGTGTGAATGGCTGCAGTGGTGGTGTGAATGGCTGCAGTGGTGTGAGGTGTGAATGGCTGCAGTGGTGTGAGGTGTGAATGGCTGCAGTGGTGTGAGGTGTGAATAGTTGCAGTGGTGTGAGGTGTAAATGGCTGCAGTGGTGTGAGGTGTGAATGGCTGCAGTGGTGTGAGGTGTGAATGGCTGCAGTGGTGTGAGGTGTGAATGGTTGCAGTGGTGTGAGGTGTGAATGGTTGCAGTGGTGTGAGGTGTGAATGGTTGCAGTGGTGTGAGGTGTGAATGGCTGCAGTGGTGTGAGGTGTGAATGGCTGCAGTGGCGTGAGGTGTGAATGGCTGCAGTGGCGTGAGGTGTGAATGGCTGCAGTGGTGTGAGGTGTGAATGGTTGCAGTGGTGTGAGGTGTGAATGGTTGCAGTGGTGTGAGGTGTGAATGGCTGCTGTGGCGTGAGGTGTGAATGGCTGCAGTGGTGTGAGGTGTGAATGGCTGCAGTGGTGTGAGGTGTGAATGGCTGCAGTGGTGTGAGGTGTGAATGGCTGCAGTGGTGTGAGGTGTAAATGGCTGCAGTGGTGTGAGGTGTAAATGGCTGCAGTGGTGTGAGGTGTGAATGGCTGCAGTGGTGTGAGGTGTGAATGGCTGCAGTGGTGTGAGGTGTAAATGGTTGCAGTGGTGTGAGGTGTGAATGGCTGCAGTGGTGTGAGGTGTGAATGGCTGCAGTGGTGTGAGGTGTGAATGGCTGCAGTGGTGGTGTAAATGGTGCAGTGGTGTGAGGTGTAAATGGCTGCAGTGGTGTGAGGTGTGAATGGCTGCAGTGGTGTGAGGTGTGAATGGCTGCAGTGGTGTGAGGTGTGAATGGCTGCAGTGGTGTGGTGTAAATGGCTGCAGTGGTGTGAGGTGTAAATGGTTGCAGTGGTGTGAGGTGTGAATGGCTGCAGTGGTGTGAGGTGTAAATGGCTGCAGTGGTGTGAGGTGTGAATGGCTGCAGTGGTGTGAGGTGTGAATGGCTGCAGTGGTGTGAGGTGTGAATGGCTGCAGTGGTGTGAGGTGTAAATGGCTGCAGTGGTGTGAGGTGTGAATGGCTGCAGTGGTGTGAGGTGTGAATGGCTGCAGTGGTGTGAGGTGTAAATGGCTGCAGTGGTGTGAGGTGTGAATGGCTGCTGTGGTGTGAGGTGTAAATGGTTGCAGTGGTGTGAGGTGTGAATGGCTGCAGTGGTGTGAGGTGTGAATGGCTGCAGTGGTGTGAGGTGTAAATGGCTGCAGTGGCGTGAGGTGTAAATGGCTGCAGTGGTGTGAGGTGTAAATGGTTGCAGTGGTGTGAGGTGTGAATGGCTGCAGTGGTGTGAGGTGTGAATGGCTGCAGTGGTGTGAGGTGTGAATGGCTGCAGTGGTGTGAGGTGTAAATGGTTGCAGTGGTGTGAGGTGTGAATGGCTGCAGTGGTGTGAGGTGTGAATGGCTGCAGTGGTGTGGGTGTGAATGGCTGCAGTGGTGTGAGGTGTAAATGGCTGTGTGAGGTGTGAATGGTTGCAGTGGTGTAAATGGCTGCAGTGGTGAGGTGTAAATGGCTGCAGTGGTGTGAGGTGTAAATGGCTGCAGTGGGTGTGTGTGAGGTGTGAATGGCTGCAGTGGTGTGAGGTGTGAATGGCTGCAGTGGTGTGAGAATGGCTGCAGTGGTGTGAGGTGTAAATGGCTGCAGTGGTGTGAGGTGTGAATGGCTGCAGTGGTGTGAGGTGTAAATGGCTGCAGTGGTGTGAGGTGTAAATGGCTGCAGTGGTGTGAGGTGTGAATGGCTGCAGTGGTGTGAGGTGTAAATGGCTGCAGTGGTGTGAGGTGTAAATGGCTGCAGTGGTGTGAGGTGTGAATGGCTGCAGTGGTGTGAGGTGTAAATGGCTGCAGTGGTGTGAGGTGTGAATGGCTGCAGTGGTGTGAGGTGTGAATGGCTGCAGTGGTGTGAGGTGTAAATGGCTGCAGTGGTGTGAGGTGTGAATGGTTGCAGTGGTGTGAGGTGTGAATGGCTGCAGTGGTGTGAGGTGTGAATGGCTGCAGTGGTGTGAGGTGTGAATGGCTGCAGTGGTGTGAGGTGTAAATGGCTGCAGTGGCGTGAGGTGTGAATGGCTGCAGTGGTGTGAGGTGGTGTGAATGGTTGCAGTGGTGTGAGGTGTGAATGGTGTGGGTGTGAGGTGTGAATGGCTGCAGTGGTGTGAGGTGTGAATGGCTGCAGTGGTGTGAGGTGTGAATGGCTGCAGTGGTGTGAGATGTGAATGGCTGCAGTGGTGTGAGGTGTGAATGGTTGCAGTGGTGTGAGGTGTGAATGGCTGCAGTGGTGTGAGGTGTAAATGGCTGCAGTGGTGTGAGGTGTAAATGGCTGCAGTGGTGTGAGGTGTAAATGGCTGCAGTGGTGTGAGGTGTGAATGGTTGCAGTGGTGTGAGGTGTAAATGGCTGCAGTGGTGTGAGGTGTAAATGGCTGCAGTGGTGTGAGGTGTGAATGGCTGCAGTGGTGTGAGGTGTGAATGGCTGCAGTGGTGTGAGGTGTGAATGGCTGCAGTGGTGTGAGGTGTGAATGGCTGCAGTGGTGTGAGGTGTGAATGGTTGCAGTGGTGTGAGGTGTGAATGGCTGCAGTGGTGTGAGGTGTGAATGGCTGCAGTGGCGTGAGGTGTGAATGGTTGCAGTGGTGTGAGGTGTAAATGGCTGCAGTGGTGTGAGGTGTGAATGGCTGCAGTGGTGTGAGGTGTAAATGGCTGCAGTGGTGTGAGGTGTGAATGGCTGCAGTGGTGAGGTGTGAATGGCTGCAGTGGTGTGAGGTGTAAATGGCTGCAGAGGTGAGAGGTGTAAATGGCTGCAGTGGCGTGAGGTGTGAATGGCTGCAGTGGTGTGAGGTGTAAATGGCTGCAGTGGTGTGAGGTGTGAATGGCTGCAGTGGTGTGAGGAGTAAATGGCTGCAGTGGCGTGAGGTGTGAATGGCTGCAGTGGCATGAGGTGTGAATGGCTGCAGTGGCGTGAGGTGTGAATGGTTGCAGTGGCGTGAGGTGTGAATGGCTGCAGTGGCATGAGGTGTGAATGGTTGCAGTGGCGTGAGGTGTAAATGGCTGCAGTGGTGTGAGGTGTGAATGGTTGCAGTGGTGTGAGGTGTGAATGGCTGCAGTGGTGTGAGGTGTGAATGGCTGCAGTGGCGTGAGGTGTAAATGGCTGCAGTGGCGTGAGGTGTAAATGGCTGCAGTGGTGTGAGGTGTGAATAGTTGCAGTGGTGTGAGGTGTGAATGGCTGCAGTGGCGTGAGGTTTAAATGGCTGCAGTGGTGTGAGGTGAGAATGGTTGCAGTGGTGTGAGGTGTAAATGGTTGCAGTGGTGTGAGGTGTGAATAGCTGCAGTGGTGTGAGGTGTGAATAGCTGCAGTGGTGTGAGGTGTGAATAGTTGCAGTGGTGTGAGGTGTGAATGGCTGCAGTGGTGTGAGGTGTAAATGGCTGCAGTGGTGTGAGGTGTAAATGGCTGCAGTGGTGTGAGGTGTGAATGGTTGCGGCAGTGGGGGCTGGGTTTTGAAAGAGGCGGTACCTTGGGCGGGACGTAGAACTCCAGCAGGAAGCGCTCCCCCTCGCTCTGAGGGCCAGTCTTCCGCAGCAGCAGCCTGCATTTCTGCCACTGAGAGCCTCCCATGCAGGTGGTGTCATCAGCCACCATGTAGCGCAGAGCCCCCTCCCTCTGGATCTCCAGCAGCTCGGCCTTCTGGGACTGCGGACCCTTGGACAGGCGCAAGCGTGGGCCACCATTGGCCCTGCGGCCTCCGTCAGGTTCAGGCGATGCCCGGCGATGCCAGATCTCCTTAACCCCGTCCACCACACATAGACTCATGTTCCGCAGAGAAAATCCCTTCTTAAATTTTGGCTTGAGGTGTCCCGCCGACACATCCTCTGTGCTCCGCGATTGGCCTAGGACCGAAGCTTTGTGGTTGGGGGGCGGGGCCCGGGTCGCAGGGTTGCCGGTGGCACTGTCCATACTGTCCAGTGATTCGCTGGAGGCTCCTGCGTCCTTACGACGCTGGTAGAGGTCGTAGGGCAGAGGGCAGCCCTGGATTCCCACGAACGGGACAATGCTGTACTTTGGGCCGGCAGGGGACCCCGACACCGACGACTGGCTCAGCTCAGCCAAAAAGCAGTCCAGGAAGTGCTTGGCAAAGTGCTGAGAGAAGGAGGTGTCGGCGCCTGGAGAGTCGTAGCACGGGTTCTCACTAAGAAAGCGCCGGAACTTGTCGGCGAAGTCGGAGGCCGACGCTCGGGCATGGAGCTCGCAGAACTCCTTCCAGTCGGGCAGGGGGCAGGAAGATGGCTCCGGGCTGCTCGGAGGGGCGTCCCCATTCATCACTGCTCCATTCCACCGCCTGGGGGTTGGGGGGGGGCGCGGGGTGGGGCCGAACAGGGCTGTACTGTAGAGACAGAAGTACATAGCCCAGTTACAAGACTTACTGTGCCGGGACTGCTACAAACACACATTTAACAACACACTCGGGTACCTAATGAATCGCCAAAGGTCAACAATATCTGAAAATGTGAAGAATAACACTGCAGAGCTATCCCACGTCCATCAGCACAGGTGCCTGTGGCACAAATAATGTAGGAGAAAAATGTCCTTGGTGAAGTGTAGAGAAAATAACACTGTCCATTTTAGCCCTGAAGTGACCTTTTCAATTAACGCAGTGAACACTTTGAAAAGACTAATCTAGGCCTCCAGGCCGCTCAATATGCTTAGGCGCAGGACCGCGGTCTCCTCCGGGGCACTACACATTAATTTTCTGACAGAAGATGTGTTTATCTACTCAGTGCCTGAGCACATCTCTTTGGCTACATAATGCCTTACTCATATTCCTTACGCATTTATTTCCCTGTTGCTGGAACAAACTCAGTACCAGCTCAGGTGACCAAGCTGGTAAACTAAAAGGTCATGTAAACAGACATCTGTTGTTATTGAAAATAAAGAGGAGGTCATGAAGTGTGTGAGACCTTCATTACGGTACATCACATTGTGCAATATGAGAAGCTGGCATGTGTTAGGTTGATAAACCCCAGGGCCATAGTAAGAAGCTGGCATATGATTGGTCGGCACTGTTGGGCGAGGGTCAGAGAGCAAGGATCGTGTTGGAATACATAATCCATTTTCTTTCCCCAGCGACACGTAATTTTTTAAAAAACAAAACAATCTCAAATGTGACTTAAACAGAAAAATGTTCAGCGTTAAACATTCTAATTGAGTAGACTAGAACACTCACAGGCTCCAACATGGTAATGTTATAATTAAATTGACAATAAAAACTTTACTGCGCTCAAGCATTATCCAGGTCTTGTGTACAAGCCGCCAATTATGCTTATCTGTTGAGACAGACAGGTTGCTGCATTATCACAGCCTGATAGCATAAAGCGCAGTACAGTGGGGGGAAGGGCTTTATTTGCCATTAGCTGAGAGCTGAGTAAATATCTGGCTCGTCAGGATTCAGGAGATATGGCTATTCCAACGGCAGCAATTACAGGCTGTAATCACCTGGAGCTGGAGAGGTAAGCTTTCAAACAGGACTCTAGAGAGCGGGCAGGGGAGGGAGGGCGGGGGAGGCATCGCCTGAATGCATCGCCATAAATACTAAAGTGCTCCAATTAATTCCTGCACATGAAAACTAGCAATTGAAATGAGACAAGGGCTTGTTGTGCAATGAGTTAATGTCAGGTTTGAGACTCATTAGGTTTTATGACGAACAAAACAGGATTTGGTGGGAAGGCAGTTAGCATTTGATGAGTGTTCTAAGCAAGAAACGTTTGTGATGCAAAAACGATAGGAAGCACGTTTTACCTAACTAGAGGTTCATGTGCACATGAAATTCAACCACCCTTGTCAACCACCCTGCCAAGTCCATTTGGGGGTGGGGTACAATGCAATCCCAAACTAGCTTATGACCTAAAGATGTTGTATTTTAAGTTTCCTAAAATTAAGTCAAAATTTGTGAGCAGCAGAGGTTATGAGTCATTCAAATAGGTGTCTATGGCTGAAGGAAGGCCAAGGGTCACAAAATGGCCAGTTTTCATACATCGTCAAAAACCATC
The DNA here is from genome assembly GCA_029692085.1 of Gymnothorax javanicus. Taxonomy (NCBI): domain Eukaryota; kingdom Metazoa; phylum Chordata; class Actinopteri; order Anguilliformes; family Muraenidae; genus Gymnothorax; species Gymnothorax javanicus. The sequence goes on along the minus strand of CM056195.1, from coordinate 22,284,221 downwards.
AGTCTAATGCTGAGACAAGTTGTACCTATATTTTATTACTGAGTTGGCGATTTGCATAATTTCACACATCTCCGAAACCACCGTGAATAATGAGTCTGTTTTCCGCATACACCAGTTTTACTGTGTGACAAAGACGATGCGCCAGGTTTCGCACTTCGTTACGAAGTGAAAACTGCATTTTGAAGCAGTTTTGCAAGTAAAACCGGCTAATTCAATCAGCTGTTATCGTGCCCGCGCATATAGCCCGTGCATAGTACAGGTATCGGCTAGTACTACTTATATACCAAGTTTCAGTTCTTTATCCGTGAAACAAAGGTCTTAAATGGACAACCTGTTTTTCAAAATGACCGCCTGTCACGCCCATTTTTGGGGTTGTAGGGCTGAAATGCAATCCTAAAGCAGTTTATGTGCTAAAGATGTTCTATACCAAGTTTTGTCCAATTTGATCAATATTTGTGACTGCCAGATGTCACGAGTTGAATTGTTTATGGACGACAAGTGACAGCAGACGAAGACAATGGACAAAATCTTAATAGCTGTGCTTGTCAATGGTTCATGAAATATGAAAGGGGCATGGCTATCATATAGGGTCTGGATCAACCCACATCATCAGAAATGGAGTCTGCTGAGTCCAATAATGCCTCCCACAAGTAACCACGACAACCAGTTCATAAATTAAGAAAGGAGACATGGCTGAATTATAGGGGCGGGGCGAATGGTAACTGATGAAAACCCAAGCGTCCAAAACAAGCAATTAACGAGTTATAAAAGGGAGCGTGGCTAAGGTATGGAGGGCAGGGCAAACCATCACCACTGAAAAAGGACCGCAGCTTGGTTCGGCGATGCCTCCCAGAAGTGTCGATGGCAAACAGCTCATGAGTTACGAAAGGTGACGTGACAAAATGGCATGCATGTATATGTGAGCGTCCGTGTGTGTCTGCGTATGTCTGGCTATCTGTATGTGTGTGCATGTGTATCTGCACACATCTTTTGTCCAAGTTTGGTTATGTTGCATGAATGTTCAGAAAATGTGTGCATTTTTGTTACAGGCCACTCCCACACACACACACACACACACAACCTCAACGTCATATTTCAACCTCTTGTGGTGATAACAATAGCCGCTAAAGGGAGGGGAAATTTCTGTGGACTGATCAACAGAGTGAGCTGTAGAGCTGCTGGTTGCAGCTAAAAACAGCATGATCAACTTCTCAGAAAAGCTTGGGGTAGGCGCTCCGACAGATTGCACCTATACCACTATGTGACACTGTGCCTGCAATTCGAGGGATCACAATTAAATTTCCTTTGCCACTGGTGGTGCTACTGCCATACTTACCAAATCCTCGCGTGAGACTGGCTGACTTGCTGGAGATCAAATTTTCTGTGTTAGCAACGCAATGCAATGCCAGGCCAATGTATGGTACACAGGTACAGTATTTGTGTAGCGTGAACATATACAATTATGTCTCCAGAAAAAATATAACAGTTCCAAAAGAGCAGCTTGCTTGCATTGCCTGTAGCGTGAACATGAAAAAGGAACTCCAGTTTCGCGCACTGAAATCTTTGATTGTCTATGGCTGAAACCGGAAGTGTGTATCACAACCCAAATACTTTAGCTCCACCCTCGGCAAGGTTTGGACACCAAATTGTTATCCACCAATTACACTGCCATGTGAGGTCATGCCTTTGTTGGCCAAGACTGCACTTTCCCTTCCTCTTTAGGACAACTCTGCCCATAGAAGGAATGAAGAACAAAATGCATTTAAAAAAATGTGTAAAGTAAACTATAAAATGAAGCCGATCAGCTGTTTCTGTCTCTTGTGTTACCATGTTATAATTCCTCTGACACATGGCCAATAAGGATAGAGCGGCCACATTGTGATCATTACTGAGAACCCACAGATCACAGAGTAAATCAAAGTTTATTCCAATTCGGGTGATCCCACACACAATACCCATCATATCTCTCCCTTATTCATGAGCCAACTCACTGCAATTTCCCATTCCTTCGTCACATTCTCCCCTCACTTCAAGTAACCCATATTTTTGTTAATAAATTTGGCTCCAAATATGAGTTGAAGCACGTCCATTTCTAACCCTTAGTTGGAATTGTCAATCCCCTGCACCCACAACCAGGATCATGAACTAAATCAGTGCTAAGGTCCATGGTCATCCTTCAAAACACAAAAGAAAACTCTGACCCTTAAGACTACTGTTCAAAAATAAAATTAACAAATACTGAAGCAACCCTATTCCTCCCTCTGGATTTTGACTCTTTTTTTTTTTGTATTTTAGCCGCATCAAATGCGCAAAGTAATTGAAATGAAACCAAGGAAATGCCATCACAACAATCAATGGCAGGGATACTTTTTAATCTCTGCATCTAAGGAAACTGAATTAAATACACTAAATGCATTTCCTACACCTGACAGCTGATGGTACAATGTTGCTTGCCAAAATCGGTGATGCACTATGGTGAAAAAGTATTCGGCCCCTTCAAGGTTTCTTCCATTTTTGCACCTTTGTTGCCCTTAAATGTTTCAGATTATCAAACTAAATTCAATACTAGACAAAGATAAAGCAAGTACAATCCTGTTTCCAAAAAAGTAAGGCCACTGTGCAAAATGTAAATTAAAACAGAGTGCAGTGACTTGCAAATCATTTAAGTTCTATATTCAATTGAAAACAGTACAAAGACAACATAGCATGTTGAAACAGATAAATTGTTTTGCTTTTTGAAAAATATAAGCTTCCTTTTAATTTAATTTATTTTGGTTATATTGGTTCTGGTTGGCAGGTCTAAATCTAGTCAAACATGTATTTTACATGCTGAAGAGACAACTGATTGCAAAAAGTCCCCAGAACAAGTAGGAACTAAAGAGATCCAGTGCAGGGCTAGCAGAACATCACCATGAAGGATCCCCAGCATCGGGTGATATCAATCATTGCACACAAAGGATACACTACCAGCTATTAAATGTGATTATTCGACTTCAATAAACTGTCCAATATTTTATTTGCGCCCGGAAATGGGGGGGGGGGGGGGACTAATTACAAAAGGTGCTTCTTTTCTAAACAGTGCATCAGGAATGTATGAAAACAACCTCAAATTCAATCTGACAGTCTGCACTTCAAACTCATTGTCGCTGTATCTATTCAAACTCAAAGCGCTAGAGTGCAGAGCCAAAATAAAAAACATGTCACTGTCTAATGAATAATTGTGCTCACTGTACTTGCTTCACCATTACTGTATATTCAGCGTAATTATATATGATGACATGATCAATTAACTGATAAATTTATTGTCAAAATTTCATTTTGGATTAAATGTTTAATTCACAAGTATTTATTCTATTGAATGCGACAAACACAATGTTTACTAATCGCTCAACTGTTTTTGGACCAAGAACAACAGCAATTGCTGTAATTGCTTAACTGTCGCGTGAGTACATGTCCTGATGGTTAATCAGTCACAAGCTAAATCAAACCCAATTAATTAGAATGAGGTGGAACATAAAACAGCAGTCAGTGTGTGTCCCCAGGCCTTTGGTTGTAAACCACAGGCGCAGAAGGTATTGTCTGCGCAGCATTACAGCAACAGCTGGGATGACTGCCTTCATTCTGGCTTCACACCAACGCTGGCGCTTCTCTATACAGAGCCCTGGCTTCATTACCATATCACAGCATATAGTGATTCAGAAAAGTCTGCAAGAAGACATCCTCTCACAGCATCTTTAGGTCAGCAACACTCCAATTATACGAGCAATATAGCGTACAGAATTCCTAAGATTAATTACTTTCACCGTTAGACACCAAAACATTGGCAATAATCGAGTCTCTCCAGACACAAAGGATGGCGCTTCAGGTTTGCCATGGTAACCATTCCCCTTGTTTGATTTATGTTCCGCAGTTCAGGAATAAAACGGGAAGCCACTCTACTGCTTAGGCTCTATTCATGATTTGTTTGGGTGGAGATGAATGAATATCAATCGGCAGTTACTACGCAGTTGCACAACAGCCATGTAGCGCGTTTGAAGCCGTTTCGAAAGTACCCATTAGAATTAGAATTACAACTGCCAATAAAACATCATAGGCTGATTTTTATATCATACTCTCAAACAAATGGTTTAAAAGGCACAGCTCGCCATGTGTGCACTTTCACGTTCCCATACACACATTTTCACACACAAACACACACTCCCAGATGCTAGTATGCAAATTCCCCTTTGTTCATGATCTACATCCAAGTACAAATGCTTACAAACATAGTATGTACTTCGACACAGAAATTTTATCTGATTCTCGTGGACCTTTTGCAGACCACTCCACTGTGGTGACAGACCTGGGATCCAGACCCCAGGTGTGAGCAGGTGTGCGGGCCCCTGCTGACAGTCTAATGATTTCAGCCAAAAGTGTCAGCTAAGCTCCAGGGCTCCACGATGGATTTCCTATCACTCTGAACTAAAACCCACGCTCCAATTCATAGACTCAATATCTACAGCTAAATCAGCAAATGAGACAATGCATTTGATGCAGCAGCCTGGCTTAGGACTTCTAAGATGGTAATCCATTAATATCTACAAAAAAAAAAACACAATTTCAAATTTAACGTTCTTGATCCAAAAGCCCAAGAAAGTCTAAGAAAAAACACATTTGAATGTCAACGGTAAAAAAAAAATCTGGTTAACTCCCCACTGATATAATGAGTATCACCTGAAACCAGAGACTACATTCCTTACAAACAGACCAAGCAATGCAGTCACAGCATCACAGCTCCTGTCAGCCAACCATGCACATCTCAAGTCAAACTTCAAAATTTCCAGCAGAACAGAATTTTATGAGTATGGTGTATTATTTGGACATGTATGAATTCAGATTTCACCAAAACAACTCATATCATTATTTCATCTCATCAAAGGCATACCACAATGAACCCCAGGGCTCAACAGGTGAAAGAATGATCATACAAATAGCCAAAAATTATTCTTGTAATGCACATGTCCAGCAAACTGCCATCTTGTTAAGGTTATCGGTATAAACACCTGCAATAATCTCACCGAAGCACTTTAAAACATTACTCTTAACACCACACTTGTATAAAAGAACAAAAACCAAGCCAGGAAATGGTTGTGCAGTCATTGCTGGAGGTCACAAGACCATCATTACAGCACAATTCGGCAAATTCTGTGAATGCAGCAACGCATATCACATGTGTCAGTGATGAAAGAGGAACCCAAGCCTGCTGATCAGATACGACTCAGAGGGAGGCATTGAGGACGTGGGAAAGAGACTAACCTGACTGTACAGCACAGCAGAAACTATGCCAAAGAAATCACCCTGGCTGTAGCTGAGGAGAAACTATGCCAAAATAATGATCCTAAATGTAGCTGAGGAGAAACTACGCTGGAGAAATCATCCTGATTGTAGCTGAGGAGAGATTGTGCAAGAGAAATGAACCTGATATTAGCTGAGCAGTAACTATGCCAAAGAAATTATCCTGACAGTATCTGAGGAAAAACTATGTCAATATAACGATCCTGACTGTAGCTGAGGAGAAACTCTGCTTGAAAAATCATCCTGATTGTAGCTGAGGAAAAACTATGCTGGAGAAATCATCCTGACTGTAGCTAAGGAGAAACTATGCTGGAGAAATCATTCTGATTGTAGCTAAGGAGAAACTATGCTGGAGAAATCATTCTGACTGTAGCTAAGGAGAAACTATGCTAGAGAAATGAACCTGATATAAGCTGAGCGGAAACTATGCTAAAGAAATAATCCTGACAGTATCTGAGGAGAAACTATATGTTAATATAATGATCTTGACTGTAGCTAAGGAGAAACTATGCTGGAGATATGATCCTGATAATAGCTGTGGAGAGATCTAGCTCACTTAAAATTTCAGTCTCAATACAGTTGACAGCTAATAATAACAACAACAACATATACTGCATTAATCTAAAAGTTATAAGCTCTGAATGAAAGTTGTACTTCAGTAAAGCAGATCCTGCATTCTAGAGACGCCTCTTTGGTTGCAGTTTTCACTTCCTTTAACTTCCTTCTCTCACACCCACACACAATTCTACATAAACACATAGTCTCACTTTCTCACAAACACAAGCAGAACTAGGGAGAGGAAAAGTAGGAAATAGAGATGCTGAGAGTGGCAAAGAAGGAGAGAGAAAAAAGCAATGAGTGAGATAGAGCGAGAAAGGGGAGGGCTGGAGAAATGGAGAGAAAGAGGCAAATACAAATGGAAAGGGAGAAGGAAAAAGATGTCACTTTATAGCTCCCCGCTCCAGTCGTTAAATCCATTACTCCTTTGTAGAGCCAGACCCCCACACCAAAGTTCCAGTTTGCCTCAGCCCATCACAGCACTGCACGCCCACCCCTCCAGAATGGACATAGAGACCAGGCTGCCATCCCCAGCACCAGGTCCAGCAGATAACACTGCAGATAACACTGCTGGGAAACCACGAATAGCTCACTCAAAGGACCCATTTTGAGGAGAAAGCCAACTCAACTAACAAGAGGAAGCAGTCCTTCAATTAAAACTTCTATTGGTCATGCAATATTTCCTCAGATTAGAGGAAATGGTAATCATAGCAAAAATAAACTACAACTGATTACACCTGACATGGTTTGAAAGACATGTTTTAAGTGAAAGAAATTGTTTCTATGTGTTCTTTCATTGTGTGGCTCTTGTATCGCGGCTGAAAGCTTTACCACCCATTTCCTAGTTTCCTTTCTAGCCAGGTCTGTCTCAAAAAAGTGACTGTCACCCTGATCATTACAGGACAAAAAGTATCCAACTCAAGGCTCACAGAATAAAACAGTTTTAAACATATTTTAACTTCTTTTCAAATCCTCTCTTTGAGAGACAGGGCAGCTGCAACACGCAGCTTTGAAGATTCAGTAATTTGAAAATACGCTGCTCCAACTGCAGCATTAGCCTAAACATAGAGGAGCCGCATTCTTCACAAAGTGAACAAACAAAACGTGCCACTGATAGCCATGCAACTGTGAAAGGCCAGCTGCAAATATAAACACCTGCAAGACGTGAGCATCTTGCTTTGCAACCTGGAGGAGTCAAGGGGCACAGAGCAGATAGATAGGGGTCCTGCAGCAAGGGGGGGGGGGGGGTGGGGGTGGGGATGGTAATATGAGACTGGAGGGGCTCTCCATACTGGCCTGCTTTCTAAGATTAGCCCACAGAGGATCGCTGTGTGCTCACAACCACCCAGAGACAGGAAGCAGCATCAGCTGAGAAAGTAGAATGCTGAAATAGATCTGACAACAAGCACAGACCAACATGCAGCACACACAAGCAAGACATGAGAACACACTTGTGTACACACACACAGGCATCCAGAGACACATACAGACACACGTCAACACTGCCACACAGGCTATTAGAGTAAGAGATGACTGCGTGCACATAAAAATAATAACACACACACACACACACACAAAACACAAAGTAGAGATTAAAATAATTACTTGGCATGCAACTTATTCCAGAGAATTATTAATTGAGAGTAAACTAAAACTCTCTCCCGCTAGAGAAGACTGGAAAAAATAGATAGTCAGGTATTGGCAGAGAGGGACTTTCTAACTACTCCTCACACAGGGAGATATCTGCCGCAGCTGAACATGGATCAAGATCTCCATCAGTTCATTATTTTTCCACTGCTTTAAAGATCAATGGATTTTTTTTTTCAAGAGAGGCACAGGAGCAGAGAGATAAATTCACCAAAGGAATCTCCTTTTGGCACTTTCCTGGGGAGAGCAGAGAGGCGATTAAAACAAAATGGAAACGCGTGGGAGAGAGGGAAGAAGAGTGACAGAGCTCATTTTTAACCTCACGACTGAAGACTGTCTTTCTTTTTACTGAAAGATGAGATATTGCACTGTGCTCCTGGGTCAATGATACATTTTTAATGATGTGGAAAGTGGACAAGGTAGCAAAGGAAATGAAGATAAACAAGTGAGAAAGGACTCAGTGGGCAGAGAACACTGGATATGCTGTACCCAGATATTCTCCATTCTGATCAGAAGAGAGTATTTAGAGGCAATTCCTAATGTGGAATTAGGGGGCACAAGCACTCCGTCCAACCAGTCCCACATCTTTGCAGTTCTGCAAAGATTAAAATCCATGCCATGAACCAAGCTTGCTACACAGCTGCATATTTAGTGAAGTTCTGGTTAAGTCCAATGCCAAAGCATCCAAAAGCAGCACCCCAAATGAAAATCAAACATAACCCACAGTACTAAAGATCATTATGGGCAGCAACACAGTAAATTTTCCACACTTTATAAGATGGGTTGATAGAAATGGTGAAAGAAAAGAAAACAAAAGGCAATTGTTTCTTTCTAACTCTTGACCAGGGGGGCAGTCTGTAATGCCATCCTAAGGAAAACCAATTTGCTGGAAGTTGTACATCTGATGAACTTGGTTGCTTTGTTATTTCTCACCCAACATGGCGCAGAGAATTTTCTGTTTCGAACATGAAAGCAATTATTGAAACGAGACTCGTTGTTTTACTGTCTGTGTTCGTCTCCTCAGACAGTCACTCTACCTGGGAGGGCAAGGAAGTCGTAACACAGTTCTGTTTCCTGGTACCTAATAATCTGTCAGAGCATGCAACTCCATACTTCGCAACAGCATCACAAACAAAAACTCCGCTTCAGGTTTAACAATACATTTGAGCCATTAATAAAACGAATTATGGGGTCTGAACGCGCACTATTCTCGTTTAACACGTTATTTGTGTTCACACTCTGAAACGCTGCTAAACGTAATTACATCCTGTATGGACATCAGCAGCACGGCACTCCGGCGCGAATAGCGAGAATCTTCGACCCTTCATTCCATAGGCCGAATCTTGCTCGCTTTTCAGTAAATTTAGCCACAGGCTAAAAGCCTAAATTTAGAAAAAAAAAAATGTCCGCATGAGGCCAATAGATCATTGTGACGCTTTCTTCTAACGTTACGCACACTCTAACATCATACAATTAAACCGTTTAGTGTATTACAACGAATTTTGTTAGCCTATATTATCGGGGCAAATTGTCCGATTCTGCTCAAAAATAAGAACGGTGCTCCATTTAAATCAAGATGCGGAATAATAAATTAGTATGATAGTCAAAGTAGTTAATGAGCTATAGCAAGGAATATGTGCCTCATATCAAGGGGTAATAACAAATCACGAGTTAAATCGAATCTCTGGGTTACATGCGTTTTTCAATGGATGCACACAGTGATGCATTTCGGCAATCGGAATAAAATGTACAGGGTTCTAACAGATGTGTGCGCATTAGCCCTATATATGTGATCTTCCTCAAACATTTACTCAATTACATTTCAAGGTCGTGTAAAATAGAAACTGCTAACAGCCAAAGAGAACGAAACAACGTTTCATTGAGAAAAAAAAAAGAATGCGACTAGGCTGTCAGCTAGGCTACTAGTCTGTCAAATCCCGCGAGCAATAGAACTGGTGGGTTCTCTTCCCTAAATGGATTAAATGTAAACCATTTACAATGACTCCCAACCCCGACAGGCAAACGTGTGCATGTATGACAAATAATGTTAGTCTACGCTACTCAGCCTTTATTTGTGCGGCGCTTCAGCACCTGAGCGCGAGGTGCAGAAACAACAGCATCAGAGAGCTGCCAGCTGCTCCTGAAAATGCTCGCGCATAACTGCAACACTAGGATGACTGCTGCGGCGAAACCCTTTCTTGAAAAAGGAAACAAAAATACAATAAATAGGCAACAACAAGGATGCAAAGAGCTCATCCCATCGTTCATTTACCTTTAGCAACAGCCTCAACGAGGTCAGAAAGGCCGGTGACCAATGGTGAATTTAAAATTAAATGCTTACCTCAAATTCGAGTCATTGCATGACAGTGAAGCTGGAATCGTGATCACCGTAATCTGGATAGGCCTACTGCTAAATGCTGCTATTCAGTGCCTCGATGAGCAGGTCATTAGTAGGCGATCCGAACATAAATGAACAAGTTTTCACTGTTTGATCTCCATAACTCCTACAAGAGAGAACACTGAACATCAAGTTGGAGAGAAACATACACACATTTAGGGGGCGGTCCTGTTGCTGTGATCTCTTTAACAGACGTTACCGCCTGCCTTAAAGGAGACGCGCAACACTGGTAAAAGCGTCAAGCTGAGTTCCAAATGATAATACCCCTATGGGCACAGCACCAAATTTCTGATGCCATCCTTTATTTGATGAGTCAAATATCATAATTCAATAAAGTCACACGTCATTCTTTGTTTGTTTAGTTGACGTAATTTTTTTAAATTATGTTAATTCTATCAGAGCGATTCATGATAAAAGACTAACATTAACCGTTTTTTTAATTTCCTGGTGAACCCTCAGATGGTTACGCTCAAGAAGAATGAGTCATGCCCGTGGGCTGAGCAGCGTAAAACAGACAGAACGTCTCCTGGTTTGTTTCTGTTTTGAGCACGACCTTCCATGGCTGTTTCAGGCATCTGTGAGGCAGTACATGACAGCAACTCAGCATATCTGGAAAAAAAATTAAACCTTCAAAGATGCTCAATGAGACCTACGTGGTTTTAAGGACTAATGCCATAATTACACATGAAAAATGTGATGGAAAGCCAGCGAGAACCCGTCACATGCGAAGGTGGCCGCCTTTCTGAATGAATCACGCAATTCATTAATTGATTTTATCATATACTTCCTTCCTTATAAATACAGGGAATCTGCAGCTGTGATACAAGCGCGAGGCACGAGGCTGTATCAGTCCGCGGGCAAAATCGTGTATCATCCGTATCTGCACGCGGGAAAAATCCCGTATCAGTAGCAGCAACCATTGCCATAGCTTTGGATAAAATGCATAGTTAATTTTGGTCAAAATGAGTATATGATAAATAGAACATCATATAGGGATTTTCATATCACACCCTGTATCAACTCTCGACAAGTATCAGCCCGAGAGCTTTATCAGCCAGCTGATACTGGAGTCTCGGTTAATTCAGGGTGTGATATGAAAATGCCCATATGATACTCTCTATAAACCCTACGCAGATTGTAGAGGGAAACAATTAATAGATATACAATTAATGTTTTTTTTGTTGGTGTTGTGAATCATAATAATAATAATAATAGTAATAATAACAAAGGTGTTATCATGCCAATAATTGTGAAGGTAAGTGCTTTACAATACACTTTTGCAATGAAAACAACACAGTAAAATGATATACCGAAAGTATATAAATGCAAAAAGCTGAACAAAACTAACAAAAACTGGCCATAACAGCAGTACCAAACAAGACAACTGAAAGCAATAAAAATGAGAGGAATATAAATCTTATTGCTTAACGTCTACGATACATTAAGACGTCCATGCATTGACACTGTAATGGACGCAGAGGAGCATAAATACATAATCACCCAGGGAAGTTCAGAGGCTGCTTTATGACTCGGCCCCCGCAATGAAACCCTGGTGGAGCCGTGAGCACACCACAGCTCTCCCTGTGATTCTGGGCAACAGAACATAACAAGCTCAGGACAAGAATGATAGGAATGTGACGGGGTTAAAGCACCCCATCTGCAGTTACTATGAGGAACACCTTTAACATTGCAACCACACCTTTACGTTTAACATTTACCAGGTGGAGAGCCACTACACAGATGAACTGAGCTGTTATATCACAAGCAGCCGGCTCAGCCACCAGGTGCAGTGCTATTATTTACCTCTGAGGAAAGTACCTGAGCTGCTTCAGTAAATATGCAGTTGTTTACATGGATTGAATTCATAAAAATGTCAGAGCCATGAATCACTCTGGATGAGAACATCTGCTACATATATACTATCCAACACTTGGATTCACTCAATTCTTAGACTCCAAGAAATTGACTACAAGTGCATTCTTTTTTATATGAATGTCAGTTTTAAACTGTTTACACTGGGCACAAAGAGAAGTTCTACAGCTACACATTTTTAAAGGGATAGTTCACCCAAAAATGAAAATTCACTCATCAACTACTCACCCCAAGGCTAATCGAAGAGTCCGTGAATTATTTTCGTCCTCCAAAAACTTTTGGAGTTACAAAGAAAAAAAGCATTGAAGATAAATCCAAATCAACTGAAGTCATTGGTGACCACTCTTTCAAGTGTAAAAAACAACATTTGAAAAACACAAAATGCCTCCATACTGCTCGTGCGGCATAATCCAAGTATCCCTAAGCCCCGAAATTCAAATTTGACTCTAAAAGACGTCTTTTCACCAAGTTTTTAGCCTAAATGTCTAATGTAGCCACTTAGCTAGGAGCCCTGTTCATTTTCACAGAAGAAGTTGACCTCACTACGGTGGCCAATGAGGGTGAATAAGCTCTTTAGTCAGTGAATACTAACATTCAAAACTGCAGCGCGTTTCTCCAGTTGGAGATGTTTAGGGCCGTTACAGCGTAATTTACCCTATTTGGCCACCGTGGTGAGGTCGACTTCTTCCGAATGAACGAAATTCACGGACCCTTCAATTAGCCTTGGGGTGAGTAGATAATGAGTGAATTTTCCTTTTTGGGTGAACTTTCCCTTTAATGTTGTTTTTCTGCATCTGTTATTTATCAACCCAGCAATTCAGATCAAGATGACTGCACTGTCAAGTAAACATGACGTTGGGGCAGCCATGTTTACTATGAAGAGAACTAGATCATTTCTGCCCTAAAATCAGTGGCAGAAGACTTATGCTCCGACATAGTTTGTTGGGGTGTAAAGGGGCCTTGCAGCTCTGGCTACTACCACAGAACTGAAACAGTTTAATCGCCCCAATATCTCAGAGAAACACAGATGTGACTTGAATGTCTTTAAAGAAAATAAGTGCTTCTCTTCATGTAATTTGCCAAAGCCAGGACTAATAGCCCAAAGTTGTTTTTTTTTCTGGGCAGAAACACAAAGAACATTAAAGATCCTCAGATAAAGGTAATATGCTGATCTATATTTGTTCTCCAAACAGTCACTTGCATGCACAGGTGTTGTATTTGGGATTGGATTGGCTCTCAGCAAGGGATTTCAAAACATTTATGAACATAGGAATTTGTGCGTGGGAGGGCCCAATCAGCCATCTTTTCAATGTGCCCAGGGGGCTGCCCACCATCTATATCAATGGTGCCCAATCATGTGGCATGAAGGGCCAAGAATATGCAGCTTTACAGTCCAACAATTCACCACACCAGCCGCCAGAAGGTGTGCAAATCAGTTAAATCAGCCGTTGCTGTTACTCGTTGAAAGAAAAACTTGCATACTCTCAGCCCTCCATGGCACATGATGGGGAACCACTGCACTACACAATTCTGCTGCATTTATGTAGGATGGATTGAAAGGTCGCCTGCTGGGCCAGTCACAGTACAGCATTCCTCAAGCTGTCTTGTGATTCGATGCTTTACTCAAGGGCACCATGGCAATGTTGATAGGCTCTGCAGACAAAACACTAAAGCCACCCTCCAACTGAAATCTAAACATAACGCGTTGCTGAATACCCCTCGGCCCGGACACGATTTCCTGCCTCAACGTCACATCGTTAAGGTCAAAGGTCAAATCCAGCAAAAAGGGGACGTTGCACATCTATGTGTCACAGTGAGTTACCATATTTCCTGCCTCAATTTGGTAAAGCTCCAGCAAAAACATGATCAATAGTTGCTGAGTACTGACCCATGTAATATTTCCTGCCTCAAGGTCACAGAGCTAAGGTCAAAGGTCAAAAATCAGCAAAAGACCTGGCATTGCACATCTATGGGTCATAGTGAGTTACCATACCAAATTTGGTGAAGCTGCGAGAATTAGTAGCTGAGTACTGACCCGGACAAGATTTCCGGGATCAAGGTCACAGAGCTAAGGTCAATGGTCAAATCCAGCAAAAACCCTGATATTGCACATTTATGGGTCATATTGAGTTACCATACCAAATTTGGTGAAGCTGCGAGAATTAGTTGCCGAGTACTGACCCGGACAAGATTTCCAGGGTCAAGGTCACAGAGCTAAGGTCAAAGGTCAAATCCAGCAAAAAACCTGATGATGCACATCTATGGGTCATAGTGAGTTACCATACCAAATTTGGTGAAGCTGCGATGATTAGTTGCCAAGTACTGACCCGGAAAATGTCACCCGGACAAGATTTCCAGGGTCAAGGTCACAGCGCTAAGGTCAAAGGTGAAATCCAGCAAAAAACCTAACGTTGCACATCTATGGGTCATAGTGAGTTACCATACCAAATTTGGTGAAGCTGCAATAATTAGTTGCCCAGTACTGACCCGGACAAGATTTCCAGGCTCAAGGTCACAGCGCTAAGGTCAAAGGTCAAATCCAGCAAAAAACCTGACGTTGCACATCTATGGGTCATAGTAAGTTACCATACCAAATTTGGTGATGCTGCGATCATTAGTTGCCGAGTACTGGCCCAGACAAAATCATGGACAGACGACGGACGACGGACGACAGACGACGGACGACAGACAAACACGCAGGTGACGACAATACCCCTCCGGGCCAAAGTCGGCCGAGGGGTAAAAACTGGAAAACACCCATCTGGTCATTCTGAGGACCAAACCACCACCTTTTCAGCTGTCAGTTGACCTCCCTCCCACCTGTCACCTATCTCTGCAAATCTGTGGTGATGATTAGGATTACTTTTCTCTTGTGCATTTCCGAATGTGCCCATCCACTGATTTCCTAGTTTTTGCGCCGAAGCTCTTCTGGAGAAGTATCAATGGGCTGCCTTCCATATGAAGATCTGAACACAAAGGTACACCCCACAGTCCAATCACAGCAGAGAGAGGTAGGCCTACAGAAGGGAGGGAGAGTGAGAGATTCATTTCTTACAACTGAAATGACAATGTTCATCGAATTTGCATGACTTGTTGTCATCTAGGCTGCATTCTGAGTCCACCCTGTAGTCATACAACTATACAGCAATGTACACGCGCGCACAACAATTTAGTCGTTAAAAAAAAAAATGCAACAGACCACTTTAAACAGCTGTCATACGAGGTGTAGTTCATGGAGGTGCATAAATCTTGTCAGCACGCAGGGATGTGATGTTGACTTCTGGAGAAGTCGGTTACTGATTTCTACTGCCATCCTTGCTGTGTTGTATGGACTTATAAACTTCACCCATATTGCTACAAGCATGGGATTGAGCAGATTCTTCAAGCATTTTCATTTTTATTTGATCAGCTCCTTTACAATAGAGGAATCATACAATCCATATTTTAAATCCCTTATCTAAAAATCCCAGTAGTAAAGTGGGGATTTGGAAAATCCTGAATTAACTAATACACCGGCTTGGACAGAGAGCTGCCTCACCGTCCTAAAGTAAATTTTAGCCCATAAACTATAAATCTCGGGGGGTGATTACCATTCATTTCAACGGTGCGCAGGTCGCCGCACGATGACCAGCAATCCATTTACAGGCTTTACGAGAGAGCTATTTATACGAGCAGACTACCGCGCTTTCTCCCTTCTCGCTGGAGCAGCGCTCGTACCTCGCCATTCCGCCCAACGTGCGCTGTGTTGTGCTTGCTCTGACGGCGGGAACCTCTGGTTTCAACCGAAAACGTCAATTTATGAAAATTGCTTCGTAGGCCCCAATATTGATCCGCAGAGTTCCAACCCCGGAAGCACACAATCCACAGCCCCGGGCTCCCATCGCTACGGAAACCCGGGGAGCAGGCCAGTCTGATGACAAACGTAAATCGCCATGGATTGGAAACCAAACGTGACGCCGGCACTCGTCTGCATATGGATCCGTACAGCGAACCCCCGACAATAAAGTCGTCATTTGCGCTCGGTTTTGTTTAACTAGAAGTCCTAGAAATCTCTGGGAGGATTTCGCAAATCTAGTAAGCAAGTGTAGGGCGAGAGAATTAGGTTGAGTTCCTGGTAAACCCGATCTGTCGATTCTGCCTGACCTACGCGGTCACTGAAATGACCTCCCCCTCCAAACTAGTGTCAGTGTATATAAGAATGATCGAAGGGAATTTACGCCGTGCATGTATCTGGCAGTGCAAGAATAGCTTTTTATTCTTCTGCTATTGTAAAATTACAAATGGACATAACAAATCATCAAAGAATGAAAATGAGCCAGTTTAATGGTATACATTAGGCTAATAAGTTGGCTATAATGGACTGTGACACAATTTCCATAATTTTGGAATTGTCTGCATACATTAACAATTAAGATATGCGTGAAACTTCAAGGGTTTTCTGAAAATATTCTATGAAGCAGTGCAGGAATTACAACCTTTTTTGTACATAACCCCCATTTTTGGGTTTGAAAGTAATTGGACAAATTTGATAATTCAATTATCATCGTTAATACTTGGCTGCCAGAAGAGATATCACAATCTACTGAGTTTCTTCCCTGAGGATGGATTACTCAGCCTTCTCTGCAGTGGGTTTTTGCCTCTGCTTGTTTCTGGGACATTTTTGTTTTCTTCAAAAAGTGAAAAGCATGCTCGCCTGGATTCATGTCAGGTGACTGAATTGACTACTGTAAACATTAAAATTCTGAGCCTAAAGTATTAAGTTGCTTTAACAGTATGCTTTGCATCATTGTCCACCTGCATTGTCATGTGTTGTCTATTGAGTTTTGAAGCATTTGGCTTAATCTGATAGTGATGCACACCTCAGAATACTTATAACTTTTTGCCAGCAGTCAGGGAACCAGTTCCATTGGCAGCAATGCATGTACATTCGATAATACCTCTGACGCGTCATCGATGAGGTGTTCTGCTCACATGGGCAATGCATGTACATTCGATAATACCTCTGTCGTGTCATCGATGAGGTGTTCTGCTCACATGGGCAATGCATGTACATTCGATAATACCTCTGTCGTGTCATCGATGAGGTGTTCTGCTCACATGGGCAATGCATGTACATTCGATAATACCTCTGTCGTGTCATCGATGAGGTGTTCTGCTCACATGGTGGGCGGTTCCTTCCCATCTCTTTCAGAGTTGGGTCCAAGTACTTTCAAGTACTTTTGAGAATTGTATGCAAGCATTTTTTTTTTTTTTTACATACCATAGTGCTTGTATTTGTATCTGAATTCTACCTAATAATACCTAATATTAGGCATTAGGCCTAATAATATTATTAGGCCTAATGCCTAATAATACCTAATAATAAGTACATGTGCTTGTATCCAAGTACTTTTCAAGTACTTGACCAATCTCTGTCAGCACTTAGGAGACAGATTGGTCAAGAACTTTGAAAAGTACTTGAATACAAGTACAAGTACAAGTTTTTTTTTTATTTTTTATGGCACAGTCAAAGTCGGTTTCCTGTTTTTTGAGATTTACCAGTGGTTTATGCCTTAAACCCTCCGTATTTGCTCTGTTGACGTCTTATCTTGGTCGTTGCCTTTGACACAAATTGGGCGACATGCAAGTACCTTCAGATGAAAGCCAAGAGTCTGCACTTGAAGTGCGCATTGATTACTTAGCTTCAACTCAAATATGCCAAGATTGTCGAGGTTATTGCTATTGAAGCCACCGATGTCCAATTATGGACGTCCTATGTCATTTATAGATCTGATTGTAGGCATTAACCACCCTTCACCCTGAGTCATGAAAGCACACAAATAAGGATCACAGATTTGCACATTCACAAAATTGCAGATCGCAGAACTGATCGGTACCTCAAGGTTCAAACAAAAATACAAACATTTTATGCGGATATCTGGGGGTAAAAGATATCAGAACCCGCTGTGGTGGTTCTAAGGGGAGGGTTGCTCAGTGGAATAGAGGAAGTGAGTTCAGATCAGGGACTGATCTGTCCCCACGGAGAGCAGAGCTCCCTGTAGGGCCTACATCGCCTAACTCTGATGGAAAGTACTGCTGCTGCAGGCCAGCATCGGTCGATATGCACCATGGGGGAAATTAAAGGGCCTCATGCACCCCAGAGTCATGAATTAGGCAGCAAAGGAGGGGTTGGGGCAGTCATAGAGCTCATTATGGATTTCTCTACTCAACCCACAGAATAATGAATAGACTGCTACAGATGAGCGCAGATAGATGCACACGTGCTGCCATTTGAATAACTTTGATGTGCGAGTATGGGCTAGCTTTCTCACAGAGCTTTTAGCACAAGGGGCAAAACATAAAAGGCAGCTAACCTTCTGATGTACAGTCCTGAAGGTTTGTGTGTGTCAGCTTGTTGTCAGCGTCTCAGAGAAGAACCGGGGATTTGTGGCATCATTTGTATTGAATGCAGGCTTAGCAGTAGAGGGAAGGGGTAAATGGATAACACACAACCACACAAATCCAGGGACAAATTGCCCCTGCCCCCACCTCGAGCTCTTTCAAACAGGACGTCTGGTTCGGATGGCAATTTGCTAATAATAGGCAATCTTGGGTAATTTGCTACATGGGGGTCATTACACATCAGACTGTCAGCAGAGGCATGAGAGAACCCCCCCCCATCCCTGAGGCGAGGGGGGGGGGGCAATAAAGTTAACCCCCTCAGCATCTTGCTGCGACATCATAAAAAATGGACAAGTAGGATGATATGTACTCAGGAGTCAGGAATGAAGGGAGGGAGATGAAGATGTCAAGAGTGTAACAATGGAGGAGTAGGAGAGGAACATGTCGGGAGAGCCCCCCCATCATACACCCCCAAATGCCTCTAGTCCTCCAGCGCCACAGATCCCCTCTGAACTACGGAGCAAGAGAGAAGCTTCAGCTTCAGCTCTTCCCACTTTACGACATTCCCGGCTGGTTCCCATCAGAACTGACGAGTAAACTTTTAAGGGCACTAGATGATCAAGCAAGTAAGGGGTTAAAGGAAAAGCTCACTGTTCAGCGAAGCAGAGCCAAAGCAGCTTCTTAGTCATAAAACACTGTAGGGATTCTGGCATTAAGGCAATGCAAATGAGCCAAGGAATGTCACAGATTTGCCCGCAGGGGGAGCTAGAGGCAGGGTGCTGGTGCTCCTAAGTTCAAACTGCCTCAGATTTTCTGCTTTAGAGGGGGGATCAGTAAGGCATCACTCAGTCCATCCAATAACAGCATTGTCCACGCTCCATATTCACATCTGCACCTTTCAGTGTTACGCTCCAACTTTTTTCTGGGAAGTTTTGTGAACAAAAATATCCCCGAATGTCTATTTTTCTCATAAATATGGTATTATTTATTTCATATATACAGTATTGGGTAATGCAAAGAAATTAAAGTATTTCATACATACGAACAGAGAAAAATGTTTCGGATATGTACGTGACCAAGGCAAGCAACTGTAAATAATTCAATGAGAAGGGAAAGGAGGCATAAATTAAAGAGATGAAGATGAGTACCCTGAATATAATGAGCCTAAGTGCTTGAGGTTCTGCCCATCAGACCACGATCATCTCCTCTGCACCATTACATTACATTTATTTGGCAGACGTTTATTTATTTATCCATCCTGCATTATCCTTCACCAGAGATTTGAGGAGGAGGGGTTTCAGAGTGGGCGGAGGTCAGGGGAAGCCAAGGGAGCACAGCAGCATTTGGCCGGCCTAAGTCACGTGATCTGATGACTCAGCCAGCTGTCATCCTAGGAAATCAAACATGGGTCATTATGACACTAAGGTTCCGTTTCCATGGAAACACCCTGGGGACAGACCAGCAGGCAGGAGCCCCACTGTATGCTGTTAGGAGCAGTCGCAGTCGCTTCGAACCGGAGAAGCGGGTTAAAAAAAAAAATGAACAAGAAAAGTTCATATGTGTTGTGTGAGTGAGACCAGTGGAAACATTCTGCACGAGACACACTCAGAAGGTAACAACATCAGTAAATGAGAATTTAAAATCTACTTCATCCTAAATGAATATGTGCACCTGGAATGGAGAATGGTTTCCTTAATGCAGAGCTGGAGACTCCAAAGAAATCTGCCCTCTGGAATTGAACAGGGCTGCATCATGAATAATGCATTTTCATTAGCTTCAGTAAGTGGGAAAATGACAACCTGAGAGGACTATCCAAACACGCTCATGTAAAGACGCACCGCTGTAATCAGCCACAAAGATGCCAGGAGCATTCCATCAGTAGACAAAAATGCTATTAATAACAGCTCTGAGGTAAAACAGTAAGAATTCACTCTGCTTTGATGATGTTCATCAGGACATATTCATGGCTTTGGCATTAAAACAACACTGCTTTGACTCATTCAACAAATAAAAGCCATTCCAAATAAACAAGCTGGCAAATATAATGCAAAAATGATTATTAACTTGAGGGATTTTTCTTGTAGTTGCATATGTCCTGGCACTCTTATTGTTCCCCGAATCGCCTAAGAATTCGGGCTACAGATAAGCAGTTCGACCAAACTCTTTGGGCAATCTAGAACATTCACTCCTGAGGCAATGAGCTTGGATACATCTGAAACAAGTGTAGCGAGGCTAAACAAACCTCGCCAAGTAACACATATTTTACTGCTTTTTATGATTCACTCTCGCAGTTTGTGAACTCCAGTCAGTGTACTTATTATAGTACTGATTTTATATTCATAAATCTAAAAGGCTTAGAATTTTAGAGTAATTAAGCTGTTATAACATGACTAACTGTTTGAGTTACAACCCTCTTAAAACGCGTGACCTTGAGTTTTACCTTTCAAGGTCACTCAAGGTCAAAGGTTATGGCTCCAGAAGAAAGCCCATACACAACTTCCTATGTGTTGATTATAGTAAACATCTCTGCCATCTCTGACAGTTTTCGAGTTATGATGGAAAATATGCAACTTTAAGCACTGACCTTGACCCCCTTGACCTCTGACTCCCAACCGCTAAGAAAACTATGAGAGATACCCCCTGTGGTACATGAGTGGAAGCAAAACTGAAAGATGTACATTCTGTTGTTAGTTTGAAGTTGATATGATTGTTTTTACCAATGTTATTGCAGAAAAATGATTTTGACATTTCTGGTGACCTTGACTCGATGACCCTCAAACTGTTGGTGTTTCTATTTCAGACCAATGCCCTCCTATCCTGAAAGTTTCATTACGATTGGTCCAGCTGTTTAACTGTAATGTTGCTAAGGAAGAAACCCCACCAAAAACAATACCTCACCCCTACAGACTCTGTCCGGGCGAGGTAGCAACACAAAGATGGAATATCAGAAGATTGCAAACCTAAGGCAGGTCATTTGATCACTGCTACAAAATGTATCTTTTTCTGCCCTCTGCTGGTAATATGACAGAAGCTCAACTCAGAAGGTGAAGCACATTAACATACCTGATTTACAGCATGACATCAAAACCTCACATCCTTTCATTGAAGCCCATCGCGAAAAGTTCCAGTTTTTGTCAGCTTGAATTACTTTAAAAGAAAAAGAAAATCAATTAAATCATAGGCAAACTGTTTGCAAACATTATCTTCATTGAGTGCCACAATCCTGCACATTTGCAAACAATGACCAAATTAACCATGTAAATGCAGCGGATGTATTCAGACCAGTGGACCTTCAGAGCTATTCTAGTGGAGATCCTAAAGTCTTCAACGATCCCAAATATGTACAGCTGAATGACAGGGAAATGTGTACAAAATGATGTATCTAAATATTTTCCATTTGATGTAATGCTGTGACCATAGAGAACATGGTGTCCTGGGTTTGAATAATAAAATAAGCCTGCATATGATTGAACCTCATTGATACTGAAATACAACAATGCTGTCCTCCAATGACCTAAAAATGGAGAAACCACAGGGCAGAAACACTGAGTTCAGAGATCTCTAGCATATCCTTGGTCACGCCACTAGCTTCATTTCCTGTCACCTGGCCACTGAAGGCAGGGGACATTTACCCAAAAAGCCACAGATGCTCATAATACATAAATCAACCAGTGAGAGAATGGGTGTAATGTACAACGTAATAATATATCTTTCATACCGCCATGATCCTTGAACTCACTGCTAATTGTCGAAGGACAGCAGCAAAGACTCAATTCAAACAAGATTGATGGTAACAACCATTTAAAAACACTGATGAGTGTCCATGTTCAGCAACATTCAGAAAATTATTTCCTTGAACATGACTGTGATTAGATGTGAAATGTTCAGGAATCAGAAGGAATGCTTCAGCCACAGCATCTAAGGGGTTTTAGTGGAACCTACTGTAGGTCTGTTGCCAACATTGATCAAATATTCATCAAATCAAGACCGTTAACGGCTTATGTCACCGTGCCCAGCTGTGACAGATTACAGCTGGTATTACTGATATCAAAGGCTGTTCAGCTTGCTATCCAAGATGTGTGGAAAATAGACAGTAAAGGCGTCATTAAATCCTAGAGCAGGAACAGAAAATGGAATCCTCCTCTCTCCATGACACATGTGGGGTGTGGCTAGCCGTTGCCATGGTGTCTGCGCTAGGCAGGGGTGTTTGTGGGTGGAACTGCCTGATAGGAGCTTCAGAGCCCCCATGGGGATTTTTTGGGGGGGGCCAGTATGACAGCTTATCTGTGGAAGATAAATACTCCCGTGTAGAGCGTCTGTGGAGGGGGGCGGGGGGTTTGGCAGGGTTTGTCCACCTTGTCCCGAGGAATCTCCCCGCCCCTCCCCCAAGAACACATACCTGAGGGAGGGAGGAGGGAAGGGGATTGGCAGGTGATAAATGGGGCTTTTCAATATCCCATGGGAATGATTTGCTTGTAATGAGCAGTATACAAGTGCACAGAGGCCCAGGAAATCCACATTTAAACAACAGGGAAAATAGTGTGCTTAAAAGCAACAAATACTCATAAAATCCACCATTACCCTCCAGCCAAAGGCAAAAGTAGCATTTATGCAAATTAACACAGCAAGACCACACACTGACCCACTACACCAGTATCCAACTGTGTGGGCGACAGCAGGAAGTACAGCAATTCCATTCCAGAACAGTCACGCTGGGAAACCCTGGTTCATGACGGCTTCAAACACGTCCGGCTTTTCTTCCCATGAATATTCTGGGTCAGATAGCCAATCAGCTGCTCTCATCAACATTTCTGGATGGAACCAGGCCACAAAAAGATCAATATAAGAAAATCTGATGACAGTGGCCTTTCTCTCAAACTCAAAGTGAACTTTCGAAGTGAGCCCATGGGGCTACAACCTGAGACTCAGGCAAAGGTAAGTGTTGGTGATGCTATATCATCCGTCATCAGCATTATTCAGTGTTATTGATCAGTGATCATGTCTCGATGTAAACCGACATAAACATGTAGTTATTAATGTCATCACAGTACAAGGGAGGTTATATACAAGGAGAAAAATACACTTACAAGTTTATACATTTATAAGTCTTTCTTAACCAATTAGTAGCCTTGAAGTAGTGATTTTCAGTAGCCTTGATAAATATCCATCCAGTCATCATGCATGTGATTTTTACTGGACGTATAATCAGTTGGCGGCACCACTGTAGGCTTGTGGCCATTTACATATGAAAGTATTTTTTCCTTTATTGCGAGAGCGGACGCAAGCGCACTGATTCAGTATCTGTCGAGGAACTTGCCAAGGTGGTTTCCAAAAACCACTATGGCTCCCAGGAATGTGCTTAAAAACACATGCCAACCAATAAGAGGGAGGAAAGAGATGACATTGCTGAACCACTGTGGCATGGCAGGAATTTCCTATAAAGATAGAGTGTAAGAAAAAATTGGCAGTGTTTGCAAGGACAACTCTGCTTTATGTCATTTTGTTAAATGAAGTCTGATATTCTGAAGATTCTGCCTAACTCCTTACTTGAGGACAAAACGATGACTCTGAAAGCACAGCTGACTGGAAAACCACAGCATAAGCCCTGCATTAAATAAGAAATATTTAATCAAATTTGATTCCAATCAAGAACTAAAATGGGTTCACATTGTACTCTGTATGGGAAAATTATTCTATATCCCTAACCCTCTCTGCTGTCCACAGCCTGGCACATACTTCCACTTGGATCACACAGCACAGCACAGAGATGCCCCACCGGCCCCCTGGTGGCCCCTAACTCCACATCTGCAGGCCCGTCTGAGGGAGCACATTAAGCTCGGCGAGGCAGCCGTCGGCTTCATTACTCAGTAATGGGCGCATAAACCTGCAGGAATCCGGGCCTTTTAGAGGTAAGCATGAATAATTAAGCTCGTCCGGGGAGCCCTCAGAAGCCGCCCCGCCAACAAAGAGCCTGGCCGCTAAACACATCCCAAAGGACTGTGGGTATGAGGGGAGAGGCCGCACTGTGGCGATGACATCACACAGGGAAGAGATGGGCGAGGCGGGGTTTTTAGATTTACAGCAGACAGAGGTGCGGATAACACAGGCGCCCCCTCCTGGCCGAATGTGGATTTTCACTCGGACACAGAACAGTGCAGAGCCCCACCCTCCCCCGCCTGCGAGGCTTTCATTGCTCAACACTTCTCTAATAATGAAGCCGATTACACAGGTAACATCCACAAGCACAGCCCTCAGATCATGGCAATGAAGCCAGACAAGAACAAAACAGACATCACAAAATGGAACCAAATACCCATATAACTCCAAACTTGAAATGGAGATTAATGTCCTGAACTGAGGCAGGTGTTTTTACTGTCATTACTTGGGGGGGGCTGGGGGGGAGGGAGGGGGGCCACACCAACCAACCAAGCACAGACTGGGCATCCCACCCTCACCCTTATCCATTTAAGTGCGCTCAAGGTTGACACTGAAAGGTCTAACTCCAGGACACACACTCCATGTGGTCTGTCATGGGAAAGACTTTAAAGATGTACAATGGAAAACACACAGTTCAGAGTTGAAGAGAGTGATGTACTTCTGTCACTCATCATATGATGGGGGGGAATGCTACATTAGTTATGAGCAGAACATCTTCCCTTTGACCTTCATGGTTCTGGAACATTCATACATCAGAGGGATCAGGGCTCCTGCTCTCGCACACATCAAAACACAGAGTCCTGGACTCAACAGCAGACTGACAGAAGGAGAGGCAGTCAGGACACAGAGTGAATGCTCCATCTTTATTTGCATACAAGACAAAAGAGAAAAAGTAGATCCTCAGAAATCAGGATATACCTTCAACAGAGAGAGAGGAAAGAGAGAAAGAGACAGAGAGAGAGGGAGGGAGGGAGGGAGGGAGGGAGAGAGAGAGAGAGAGCGGCTACCTTTGAAAAGAGATGATTGTGACACTTCATGACCTGCAAGTTACCAGCTCAAAGCCCTGACGCTCCGCATAAACCTTGCAAGTGTCACATATCTGTGCAAACTGGCCCCACTCCCTGATTCGAAAACTAAAATCTTCTACTCCAACGAGAATACACATCTGGCAGGATAAATATTTACTTTAATGTTAGCGTCATAATCACAGACTGCACAGATTATATGCATAGTCTAAATACATTATTTTTCCATAGATTAATATTTATTTGATTAGAACCTACAATAATATAAATATGTGGTATTGTGGGTAAAGTATGCACATTTAATGGAGTGCATGAGTATGTACCTTGGGTATATGAGAGCGCCAGATTGATACAGTGTGCGTGCGTGCACATTATGGTGTATGCACATGCACATTTCAATGTGTGATTGTGTGTGTGTGTGTGTGTGTGTGTGTGTGTGTGTGCGTGCGTGCTCGCGCCCATGTCTGCATTTATTCACCATGGAACTCCACCAAAATATCCGACCAAAATTTCATATAATGCTAAATCAAACAAAAAGGAATATTAAAAGGAGAGCATTTTATGAAAAACCCAAAGATAAAAGATAAAGCCCCTAATCTTTTTCGTTGCTGTTGTCTTCCCAAAAAATTTCATCTATCAGGAGTCGTATCTGCTAGATTCTTCATGTTCAACAAAATTACCAGTACCGTATAACAGTACCACTAAATGCTGAGTTTTTTTTCAGTCAAAGAAAGGCGACAAAAGAACTGATGGGCTTGAAGAGCGATGGGCGCGCACGAGAGCATACTCCAGAATTAGGATTCAATGGTTCCCCCTGCTGGGAACAGGTCGCTACTGCAGAAATGACCGGCGGAACAGTTGATGACATCACTGCCACATGTCTCCATTTTCTGCGTTCTCATGGAAACGGTGCAGGTGATCAGAGTACCTGCGGGATACAGGAACAGTGTCAAAGGTATGCAGCGGACTCTGCACATCAGGGCTGGAGGCGGGTTTGATCTCCGTCACATCAAGCGCAACAGAACAAAAGCTGGAACGCATTTCATTACCAGCATTTAAAATAACCACATAGCACACTGTGGACATTTCAAGACTCATCAGAAGGGAAAGATTTAAGAAAGTCCTGTTGCAGAAAATATGTGTTTGTTTTTGTGTGCGTGTTTTTGTGTGTGTGTGTGTGTGTGTGTGTGTGTGTGTGTGTTTAACCGGCTTGAATGAAAAAGGTGCGTCAATGATAGGTTTATGCAGCAGAAGAGCTTACTTCTTAGCGCAGAATGCAGCACAGTCACGGCCAATGCTCTCACTCCAGGCAGTTTTATACAGCACCTACAGAAGCAGACACACAAACAGAAGCACAGTTGACTTCAAACAGCATGCCGACTCGTATCAGTGTCCAATAAAGCAGATTTCAACTCCTCAAAAACTTCACAACAGCTCCTTAAATCATGATTACAAAAAATGAAATCACTGCTCGTGTAAAAGGCGTGATGAAGCAGGTGTTATGTAACACTTACCAGGAAGACCAGGAGATGGAGGAAGATGGTGTAGAAGAAGGTGACAGTTCTGGCCATCTTATTCGAGAGGATAACACGGCCCTGCAACATGAGAGGACAGACAGCCAATCAGATGAGAGTACAGTAGTACCAAACTTACTTACTGTGACCAATCCCACCGGAGCCCTTAGTGATCAAACCTCATCACACCATTACAGAATTCAATTTAACAGCCATTAATTTAACTGGGCAATAGCCTGTGCATATTTATGGTGATCATAAATTATCTTTGACACACAATATCACATCACTTTCCAGCAGGGATGTGCGGTCGGGGTAGGCAGTGACCTCTCCTTTTTTATCGCTAGATTTTGTCAACCTGTTTCCACGTACTATGCCTGATTGTCAATCAATCAATTTGACCTTTTTTCTGGTCAATTAAGCCTGTAATGATTAAGAGGTGATAGTGACAAAAAGATTAATTTACCTTTATGCTTTGATTTGAGACTGCAAGGAAGTAAATCTTAATAATTAATTAGGAAAAAATCTCAACTCTCTCGGTAATTCCGTATATTGTTTTGATCTTTTGTTTATCGGATTATGAAAGACGACTGAAAATAAACTCCCTATTTTTTAAAAATGGCATTAAAAGTACATGTTTAAGGGGGGAAATATTATCATGAACATATTGACCACACATTGAACGCCGCATAAGAAAGGTTTTAATATTTGTTAATGGAATTGCGTTAGCTTCCTCTAAGCAAATATAAACAAACTTGCGGTCTCGTGAGCATTTTAAGTTCGATGCACTGAGCAATAATGTCGTGGATGGAACTGGCACGCCATTCTGCCGTTTAGTCTTGTAAATTAGTTAATCAATCCTCAGATTGCTAATCAAGCAAAGTAATAGAGTTATCGTTTGTTTAACGGTGAGGATTCTGCCTACTCTAACTGACCTCCGACGGCACGTCACTGCTTTCCAGGGTGGGTCACGTTTGTGGAACACTGAGTGACAGGTGGCTGAGTGATATGATGTGTCCTTCTGAACACAGGCTTTCATTGAAGCACACGAATACAGCAATCCTGTCATTTGTAAACAACACTGTTCAGAGCATCAAAAGAAGAACAGGACTGTGTGATTGACGGGATTCTCACCATGCTGAGTGTGGCCTTATCCCAGGGACTGAGACTGAGATACCGACGCTGCCGCTCCTGTAACACACAAACACACACACACACACACACACACACAGAAAACAGAGAAGCGCCATTCACACGCATCAAATACTGTTACCATGACTCAGCCCCCATGAGAAAACTGTCAGCGTACCTGCCAACTAACAGAACGTACAGTAACAGCATGACATAGTACCGTGCGCAGGTTTCGGGCACATTAATAACAATCCTGCGAGGTAAAGATGCTTCCAAAAATCATGAAAAGAAAGGTTTCTACATTTTGAAACATGCACCATAAAGACCTGTGAATGGTTAAAAACTAAATTAACTCAATATTGGGTGACACTACTGAAAAAGTGGCAACACAGTCCTGTCGTTCTATCGTTTAATAAGAAAATGGACTTCTGCTTGTTCCAAACATATTGGAGGACTCGCCACAGTTCCCCTGCAGGCTCACAATCTCACTTGTGTCCGTCTGTCAAGGTAATCCCAGACAGCACTGATGATCTTGAGATCTTGTCTTTATAAAACATAAAATATATATATATATAAACAAAAATTTTTTTTGGTCTCAGTTAACATTTAGAGTCTAAAATGTGCTTTTTAATTTCAGAAACATTAATGGAGAAAACAAAAATCTAAGACCAAATTTAAACTGAAAAAATCTAGGCTGCCTTGAACATTCGTACAGTACTGGATCTACTACATACACGTCTTGCACAGTTTAAAAAACTGCAGTACTAAAGAGTTGATGCTGACAGTTGCAATAAAAGGAGGAGATTATGGGCAGGAAGCAGCAGTGGCGATTTCTCCTCACCCGCTTGCTGAAGGAGGAGAAGGGGTCCAGTCTCTCCTCATACTGAGAGGAGTACCGCATCACTGTGTCATCGCTCCCTCCGGCCTGTGGGGGCGCCACGTTAAACATTAGAACAATTATTACAATTATTTGGACTTCTGACATTTCACCTCAAGTTACATGCATGAAGGTGTATAAACTTTCTTTAAAAACTATGTTTGTGACATTCAGATAATAAAACAGCACTTCAGTTCCAAGGGAAATGAAAATGAAATGTAAGCTAATATTCCAAATGAGCCAATTCTTTCACTGTAACTTATCCCACTCCTCGGTTGAATACAATAATGTTTGTCACTGTGTAATGGATGTGTGCATGAGCATGCATGCACACAGGACCCACCCTGCCTGCGTAACTCTGCAGGAATTTAATCTTCTCATACAGCTTGATGTTGTCGGCACGCAGGCTGTCGAGCTCACTCTGTAGAGCCCCGAGTGTCTGCTGCAGGGACCTATTCTCCTGAGAGAGAGAGAGAGAGAGAGAGAGTGTGAGAAGTGAGGGAGGGAGAGGGGCTGAGGGAGTGTGTGAGGTGAGGGAGGGAGCGAGACTGAGGGAACGTTATGTTCACTGCTGCGAAAATACATGTTAAGCATGAGGTTAATAATGTTACTATCAGAGTGTGTATCAGTGTTGTGTTAGACACGGTGACTCACTGCCTCCAGCTCCTGGTTTCGGGAGCGGAACCGCTCTCTCTGGCTGGAGATGATTGACAGTAGAGAGTCCATCTGCCCCTGAGGGAGCTCTACCTGGGGGCCTGCAGGTACACCTGTACACAGAGAGCATGCTCAGAACATACCTTTCTAATAGAGCGTGCTCAGGACATATCTTTCGCATAGAACTCGCTCAGAATATACCTCTCACACACAGCGAGCTCAGAACAGACCTTCCACACAGTAAACACGCACAGCATACCTTTCAAATCGAGCGCACTCAGAACATCTTTCATGCAGAATGTGCTCAGAAAGTACCTTTCACACACAGCACACACAGAACACTTTTTTCACGCCAAGAGCACTCAGAACGACCCTGTAACACAGAGTATGCTCAGAAAACAAATTTGACACAAAGGACCCTCAGAACACCTTTCACAAAGGACACACTCAGAACACACCTTACAAACGGAGGATGCAAAAAAAAACATAACTGACACAGAGTACGCACAGAACTTAACGCACAGAGAACCCCACACCTTACACATGGGGGCAGTCAGAACGAGAGCTCACACAGCTTTGTGTGGATGGAGGTACATGTGCACTAACCAGAAAAGAGAGCTGTCGCCTCCTTTATGGGCTCCGGAATCTTCTCCAGCTGATGAAAATCTGCCCCCTGTGAAGAGGTCAAATCAACACTGAAGTGAACTGGAGCACAGACCACACAGCCAGTTTAGTGATCAGCGCTCAGCACAGACCGCCAATGCGGGAGAATCAAGCCGCTTTCACACCGGACGTGGAACAAATTTTTCGCATGACAGATTACATTCAAAGTCAATGCAAAGACGCAAATACACGCGTTTCGCGTGTATTCGTGTCTTTGCATTGACTTTGAATGTAATCTGTTGTGCAAAAAATTTGTTCCGCGTCCCATGTGAAAGCAGCTTCACAATGAGCGTAAATATGCAGGTGCACACCTCAGCATCGGGGCGGGGCAGGGAGGACAGGGAGGACAGGGTCTGGATGGTGCTGAGGTCGTGCTCCAGTTTGAGAATCAGCTCCTTCTGCTCGGCGCTGGTCCGCACCGCATCCGTGAACTCCAGCTGCAGCTGCGCACACCTGCCTGTCAATCAACCCCACAGCACCACCCCCAGCCAATCAGCACACGCCATATAACGACTTTCAGTGCCATGGATCATAGAGCATAGCGCTACAGAGACCCTCAGACACAGGAGTTTGGACAGGCCAAATGCAGGGGGAGATGGATGTATGAGAATCCTTTCATCGATATACGAGGAAACCCCAATTATAAATGCGATAGCACAGCTGCTGCATAGTACTGTGATTTATTTCAATGACTTGTTGGTAATAGACAGATGTCAAACACTTAAGAGCAAATTTGTGCTTGACAGCTCAGTCAAACTTTAGCAGCAAATGTTTAGTTATAGCAGGAGATAATAAACCATGCAAAATAACAACTAAACTAACAGGCAGAGCGGGAATACGTCCTGAACCTTAAGGCCCGTGGCCGCAATTTCAAAACGCTCAAGCATCCTCCGAGACTACAGGAGGATGGGTTTGGTTTCCATCTCACAGGAAAGGCAGCCTTTGAGAATAGTCTTTCTAATTCTAAAACCACTCCATCTTAATCCACAGTGCAGATTCAAGCACTTACCTTTCTGTGACCACAGTTTCCATTTCCCTCTCCTGATCCACCACAAACCATTCACTCATACATGCATAGAAGGATATCCAACACGGCACAAAAGGATGGAACAGTCTTGAGCTTAAAAGGGGTGTCCCTTAATTAAGAAGTCAGTGGTTATTGTTCAAAAGTTGCTGTATTACTAAGTAATTGGTGTGGAAATATAGAATGTTATCATATGCAAATATTTATAAGTACAAAAAAAGGACCAGTGTTATTACTGGACCCAAAAAGAATGTCTTCGCTGATTAAATAAAAATGTGTACTTGTTTTCCCATCAGTATTTAGTTATATGAAGCTACCGCATCTCTCTGAAGGTAAATCTCAGAAAGTCAGACTGATCTTATTGGAGTATTACAGCAGATAAGCAGTTTGACCAGGGTTATCCCATTGTTCCACGTGCAATGCTGTCCAGTGAGAGGCAGTGATGTTTCACAGACGTCAGGAAGGACGTCACAACATTCAAACCTTTTTAGTAATGCAGTCTATTAAAAATGGAATAAACAGTAATTCAAAGTTGTATTAGGAGGCCTTTCAACAATTTAACTGTTGAGGATGAACGTCTCTCACAGGCTGTGGACTCAGAACCATTCCTAATCGGCCCACTGCGAGGGCACTATCACTTTCCTGTGGATGTGACATCACCACCTGGAGAGAACAGCAGACCAATCAGGGGGCAAGGAATCTGGACTTCTGGCATGGTGCAAGGAGCTAGTGTCCTTTTACGGAAATTTACAGCTCTGGTTAATTTAAGATGCAAAGATCCATTTCAAGAACAGGACTGATCAGCATAAGCAGAAGGGGATGAACTAGCTTTAGTTAGCCCAAGCTGTGCTTCCACAGTCAGTGATGAAAGTCGAATACTCTGATCCCCGCTCTGTTTGCCTCTCCACTACAAGGCCCTTGAGGTACCAACATCAACCTAACATAATTCCTTCATGTGGAACTCAGGACTCCATTTCAAGATGGCCCGCTATGACAGAGCTAGGATATCAGACCACTTGTACATTTTGGCACGACCAGTACAATGGCATGACCATAGGAATCAGGAATACTCCCACTCCACTAAGCTGCATCTCACCTGCGCAGATACAATAGGAGCCACAACTCCTCCAACCTGATTAACCATAAGCGATACATTATCTCAGTGTAACCTTTCAAACCAGAGGAACGCTAAAACACGAGGCAGCGACACCAATTAGCATGACAGCATTAGCATAAAAGAGGCAAAACCCACAACAATGCAAATCCAAACTTCGAAACCTCTGGTACAAGAAGAACAACAGAAAGGGAATGTAACAGATACAGTGCTACTGCTGTGATATGCCTGGGTACAGAGGGCCAGTCTATTAATATCTGTAACATACAGAGAAATGGATCATTGCTAAAGCCATTAGAGCTTAAGGTTGTGTAAGAACCAACTGAACACTTTCAGGAGCCCAGGAATTCAAGCTTAACATAGTTACCACTAATCTTGTTGTATGTCAGGTTGTGGGCGGCATATTGAATTCGCTGTGATGCAGACAAAACATTAACGCTGCACATTGAGAACCGTCCATTGTGGACAGAAGCGAAGGAGCACTTACCAGGGACTAGCCCCCATTCACCTGCTAGCACAAAGAAAACGTTTTAATACGTCCAAAGACAACATGGGTAATTCTGAGGTATTGTCAACCAAATGTCCCCTCCGTGACAGACACTAAAATGATCCCCAAATGGAAATGGAGGGAAGAATGGAACTTTTTCCTCCTGAATATAGTAGCGCACTATTATAACCATAAATTGTAAAAAAAAGACTTTTTAATTCATGAACAGAATTTTTTTGGGGGACGGTTTAGTGTCTTGTCACAGAGGGGACATTTCGTTAAAATATCTCAGAATCGCCCACATACAGAACAAGTAAAAGGAACACATCACACAATAAATTCTGTGTTCGTATAAAAGATATTTACTTCAGTTATCACACCTAGGGTGCTAGTGAATAATAACAATAATAATAATAATAATACATTGTGTGAATTTGATACAGTGATATTGCTTCTCCATATTGTATAGGGACTGTTTTACAGTGCGGAGAACAGTCTACATGACTTAATGTGTTAAGAAAAGGACTAAAATAAAGAATACAAGGACCAAAACCACAATAAAAAAAGGAAAAAAATAATACAAAATAAATAAAATTATATCGAAGGAAAAAAGCTTTCTCCCATCATCTTCGTTGATGGAGGAAAACACAGCAAGTTTCCATTCCTGACGCCTAGTAGACAATTTCCAACATGACACGGAAATTAAGTCAGTGACCGAAAGGATGAGATCTGGATAGCTTCCTGCCAGACAGACAGACACACGCAGAGACAGACAGACAACACCTCCCTTCGGGGTCAGAAATGAACTGCTAGAGATTTATGTCCTGCCATTACACTAGCCTCTCTCACCTGGCACCAAATCATACAACGTTACACCTCAAAGCATATTTCCCCTCTTTATGGTGACAGACGATATGAAGAGAAGCTGGAATTCTGCTGCATTTCTGGACAGACTGGAGCCCCCATGTTTCCCATGGAGAGAACAGAATCGGGGGGGGGGTCAGTTCAGGGCTCAGGGGCTTTCAGAGAGCAGTGGCTCCGAATCCCCTGCTCGACTCAAACACTGCTCACCTTTATAAAGACATAAAGACACAGCCTCAGAGGAAGATGGCCAGCCCTAGTCTCTCATCTCCTCTCATCAGGGCAATCAAACAAAAAACTTCAAATTGAAGCCTGGTTAAAGGAGAAAATCACAAGAAATGTACCAACAAACCCCGCGGAGCCACACCTGCATGACCGTTCCCGCAGCTGACTGATATTCAGCTTCTAAAATAGAGAACAGCTCTTTGCCCTCAGTGAAAGACTCCTCAGTCACTTATTTGGTATTCGAACGTGTTCAACCACAATCTATTCAAAAGTTTGTATGAAAAATTAAGTTAACCACAGTGCTTTCTATGGCATCATTGGAAACAACCAATTTGCTTCACTACAAAACCAGTGTTTTAGATTTGAAAAAAAGATAAATATAATGATTTTGGATTCCATGTTTCTATCAATTTTTAAAGCGAATTATCAGATGATGAAAAGAACACTTACTATAAATGCTGTCTATGGCAACACAAGGGAGTTTGTGTCCTCTGCCACTTGCAGGTTCGGCGTGGCCGTGACACTATGACTCAATCACTTCCTGTTCAACCCAAAACGCCCGCCCCATTCCACCATTTTAATAAGTTTCCAAATTTCCATGTTACCAGTGGAAAAATATTCGAGGAGAAAAAGAATCTTGGTAAATCTGGTTTAATAGCACTGTGAGGGAACTCAATGTGCCACAGAACGGCAGTATCTGCTCTAAGTTTTCCTCACTCATTAAAAAACTAAACTTTTCACTCATGTAGCCAGTCATCAATGCAAATTTCACTACAGAAGGCTCTTAAAAATATCTAAAAAGTTGGATATACAACTCTGGAATACAGTTAAACTTGACGGGGAAAATTAAAAGTGATTTAATAAAATGATAATGAAATGATTTTATAAAATGAATTATTCCTCGGGAGGAAGACGAAAGTTCTACAAACAAATATTGAAAGTTTGAAACAAGCATTGGCAGCAAGAATCTGCTCACTCCGCCGGTGAGAAAGTGCACTGGCTCACACAGTGAGAGAAGCATGGAGCCATCGAGAGAGCCGTCACCAGGGACTCTGTGCCAGGGCAAGAGTGTTTGTGAGGTGAGGAGGGGGGATACAAGGCATACGGCAAAACAAAAACACACCTCACCAAACAGGCCACTCTGTGGAGGACAGAACATCACAGCACGCAGCACCCAATTAGCAGCACGGCACTGTGGGAGACGCAGTTTTATTCTACATTACTGTCCTCCATCATTGGCTTACACATTGGTTTTTTGTGGCAGCACTCCAAATGGATTACTGGATGACAAACAACAAGTAAAAAATCACCCAAAGAAAGTCACAGTACCAAAGGACAAGTTATCACATGACTGACTTCTGTTTTCTTATTTCCTTGGAGTTTCCCTCCAATACCAGTAGGTAAAAAACATCAATAATGCAACCAAGTATCACTTTGTAACTGGAGTGTACTGAAGACAAATCCTGCATGTAGACGGTTTCTAAAAGGACATAAAAAGCACCACCAACAGCTTCCTGATGGCTAAATGTGGGAAACCTGAGGGATCACCCAAAAACTTCTACAAAACCCAAAACCAGTGAAGTTGGCACGTTATGTAAATCGTAGATAAAAACAGAATACAATGATTTGCAAATCCTTTTCAACTTATATTCAATTGAATACACTGCAAAGACAAGATGTTTAAACAAACTGAGAAACTTTATTTTTTTTTTTTGCAAATAATCATTAACTTAGAATTTAAAGGCAGCAACACATTGCAAAAAAAAAGTTGGCACAGGGGCCTTTTTACCACTGTGTTACATCACCTTTCCTTTTAACGACACTCAGTAAACGTTTGGGAACTGAGGAGACCAATTTTGAAGCTTTTCAGGTGGAACTCTTTCCCATTCTTGCTTGATGTACAGCTTAAGTTGTTCAACAGTCCGGGGTCTCCGTTGTCGTATTTTTTACGCTTCATAATGCGCCACGCATTTTCAATGGGAGACAGGTCTGGACTACAGGCAGGCCAGTCTAGTACCCACTCTTTTACTACGGAGCCATGCTGTTGTAACACGTGCAGAATGTGGCTTGGCATTGTCTTGCTGAAATAAGCAGGGGCGTCCATGAAAAAGACGTTGCTTGGATGGCAACATATGTTGCTCCAAAACCTGTATGTACCTTTCAGCATTAATGGTGCCTTCACATATGTGTAAGTTGCCCATGCCTTGGGCACTAATACACCCCCATACCATCACAGATGCTGGCTTTTGAACTTTGCGCCTATAACAGTCCGGATGGTTCTTTTCCTCTTTGGTCCGGAGGACATAGCGTCCACAGTTTCCAAAAACAATTTGAAATGTGGACTCGTCAGACCACAGAACACTTTTCCACTTTGCATCAGTCCATCTTAGATGAGCTTGGGCCCAGCGAAGCCGGGCGGCGTTTCTGGGTGCTGTTGATAAATGGCTTTAAGCTTTGCATTGTAGAGTTTTAACTTGCACTTGCAGATGTAGCGACGAACTGTAGTTACTGACAGTGGTTTTCTGAAGTGTTCCTGAGCCCATGTGGTGATGTCCTTTACACACTGATGTCGGGTTTTGATGCAGTACCGCCTGAGGGATCGAAGGTCACGGGCATTCAATGTTGGTTTTTTCGGCCTTGTAAACTACGTGCAGTGATTTCTCCAGATTCTCTGAACCTTTTGACGATATTACGGACCGTAGATGATGAAATCCCTAAATTTCTTGCAATAGCTCGTTGAGGAATGTTGTTTTTAAACTGTTCGACAATCAGCTCACGCATTTGTTCACTAAGTGGTGACCCTCGCCCCATCCTTGTTTGTGAATGACTGAGCATTTCAGGGAAGCTGCTTTTATACCCAATCATGGCACCCACCTGTTCCCAATTAGCCCGTTCACCTGTGGGATGTTCCAAATAAGTGTTTGATGAGCATTCCTCAACTCTCTCAGTCTTTTTTGCCACTTGTGCCAGCTTTTTTGAAACATGTTGCAGGCACCAAATTCCAAATGAGCTAATATTTGCAAAAAATTACAAAGTTTACCTGTTCGAACATTAAGTAACTTGTCTTTGCAGTGAATTCAATTGAATATAGGTTGAAAAGGATTTGCAAATCATTGTATTCTGTTTTTATTTACGATTTACACAACGTGCCAACTTCACTGGTTTCGGGTTTTGTAGTTCCTGATAATCCGTGTCTGACTACCAGCAATTCAGCAATTCCTGAAAAATCATTATGTTTTGTCTATGTCAGCTTTATTCCCCAGACTGTAAAGACACATTTACAGTGTTGCTTACAGAATCCTCATTGCCTGTTGGTGCTGGCACCAAAACAGCATTTCAACAGTACCCACTACTTTAATGCCAAAGAAACCCAAATGATTCCCTTCATTTTGTGTAAAATCTAATTAAAATAACTGCAGAAGTGTTCATACAAATCTGAAAAGACGTTGGGCCAATGAGAAAAGATGCAATACAGGGGGCAAGCCCTGGATCAAGTATAGATGGTCAGAGGAAAGAAGCAAAACAGAGGCCCTCTCACATAACCTCCCTCCACAGTCAGACAGGAAGTACTCTGTGCCACACAGATCCACAACAAGAACAAATGTGACCTCTGCCATCAATGCCTGCTTACAGCCGCACAGGCTCTTAGGCTGACCTTCATGAGAGAAGGAGATTTTACTTAAATTGTACAACAGCTTAACAACTAAGTAAACTATTGATAAATCGACCACTGAATTCTCTAATGATGAACATAAACCAGGGAGTCTTCAATTCCCAAAGAGCTCCCTTTATCGAAAAGAACAACATGGAAAGGTTTTTAGTCTCCGTGAGGAATTGCAAAGAAAGGAATTTCAAAACAACACTGAACACAACACGGGTACCCATATGACAGTGTACAGAACATCTATGGCAATCAGAATTCGATTCCTAGAAAAATAGTTGCTTACTTTTTTCCTTCCATGTCCATAGCTGCTGCCTTGTATGTTTTTGAGGTGCTATAAATATAACATTGCAATAAACACATATGCTACACAAGTGTGTGTAAAAATGCCCTTTGTATTAACCAGTGTTATTTATTTTTTTTTTTTGGTGCTTGATCCTGGATTACTTCAACCGTCCCTTATTTCGTCATAAAGGTGATTATGAGACCTTGCCCATTGTACAAAACTACTGATGCGTGGACATCTATCGTAGGAGACATCTACAGTGAAAAAGCATGCCAGTATTTGGCCACCAGCAGAAACGCACAAAAAAAACGCAAAACAAAGTGACGTTCCATAATTTGTACTACATGAAGTCAGATGATGCTGAGCTCAGAAATTGGGCACTGGATATTTGTGCCAAACCCACCCCGCAGTGTTCTATTAGCACAGCCTAAGCTGCACCCAAGCAAGCATTCGTTTCCGCTCTAACAGACGATTTGGTCCCAACAAAATTCTTTGAAGTATTTGTAGCTGATTTATTATTTTTCCAAGCTCCTCATTATGCGGAGATTCAGCATTAAATCTTCAGATGACTGAAATTACAAGCTTGTAAGATTTATGAAACAAAACTCAATTTGTAGCGCTTCTCAACAACTCAGATAACCCAATCGCCATGGGCCACAGAGCCATGCAACACGCATGTAACACCCTTTGGGAGCTTATGTGAACTGAAGGCAAAGACTTCTCAGTCTCATGCTGTCGAGAAAGTTCTGCTGTCATTTTTCCAGTCACAGGCCAAACCAAACCAAACACGACACCAGCACCTTCTGAGCCACCATGAACACCTGCCATGGCTATTTGGTTTTCTGCTTGTTTTTCCTCGCGTATACACAAAAATCACGAAGCAAATACATGATAAATTGCAGATGCATCAAATAAATAACCTAATGAGAAAGAAATACACCAATTCAATCAAGTTGGGTTAGGTATTCTGAAAGCCACAGCAAGAACTACATTTCCCACATGCCAGCAGTAATCTATCTGGAAGACTCCAACTTCGTACAAGGCCTCCAGTGCCAGACATTCCTCAGATCCCCCTTCGCCTGAATGGACTTTGTGACATCAAAACATCATGACATTACAGCAATCAAGGTTCAAGGAGGTCCCTATGCCTGCACTAGAACCCAAGAACATTGTTCATTGATGTGCGATATGAACCTGCTCACATCCACACCTTGCGTTCAGATAACGGCAATGTTTGAAAGGGAGTGACTGAACACAGGATTGCAGCTTCAGCAATAACTGGGGTGCACTCTGGGTCAGAACTGTTAAAAGAGTAATAGTCTTTAATACAGTGATCATTCCACCGCAAGTCCTCAGTGATAAACACAATTTTGGCATATTCTAATTACAAAACTGAAATAGGTCAATGACTGAGGCTTCGTTAAAATAGCACAGCAGTCCCAAATGTCTTTCACTGATGGTGAACTCTTCAGGGAATGAGTCAGACAGGATAATGAAA
This sequence comes from Gymnothorax javanicus, assembly GCA_029692085.1. NCBI lineage: Eukaryota > Metazoa > Chordata > Actinopteri > Anguilliformes > Muraenidae > Gymnothorax > Gymnothorax javanicus. The sequence continues at coordinate 22,245,074 of CM056195.1, read as the reverse complement.
GGTGCTTCATTCACAAGCTCTCAGGACATTATCAAACTTCAAAGCCAACATGAACAATAGCAGACACTCCTGCTAACAGTGTGCTCCTGAAGTGGTCAACAAAACATAAAAGGAAATGGACAAACTACAGCAGCCATCCTGAAGATTCCAATTTCGTTCTCTTTAGCGGCACCTACAGCGAAAAGTGGTAACTGCAGGAAGTTTTTTTTCTTTTTGACCTCACATCCCAGAGAACACTTCAAACTAAAACAAGAGTCGCTTGTGTGATGTCACTCAATGAGACGGTTTCAAAGCCACAGATTCACAAACCTCACTGTTAAACATTAAATGCAAAAGTGGAAAGGAGCGATGTCTTTTTAGACGGCAACTACGTTCATACATGGTTAGATAGATGCTAGATTACGTTACTAAGCAAATAACTTTGATAACATAATGTCTGCAAACGTGGTGTTGTCCAAGGTGCCAAAATAATTTCTCCTTCCTTTGCATTGTCATATATTAGTCAGCTGGTCCATAGCATTTTGAAATATACATAAGAACAGATGTGAATGTTCAGAAAGACTGGTGCGACTGGGACCTAATTATTGTAAAATCAGCCATATAATTGTAGCTCTGTGGTGAAAACTCGATGCTGCCCATAAGCAGACACATCAAGTCCCAGTGAATTGTACTGTATTTACCAGTGACTGCAACTGCCTGACTTGAGAGCCTAGTATGCAGTAATGTTCGCAATTTAAGTTTACATCACTAGCTGTGTGCAGCAGTTGGGATTTTTCCTGTGAAAGTCGCCCAGTAGTTTACACTGGTAAACAATGCAAATACAATGGCTTCAATCAGAGGGCGATAGGCTGAATCATAATCGTAAATAACTCATTTGACAATAGACCACATCTTAAAAGGCATTAAAAAAATCAAAATCTTCAAGATTGCAACTTAAAAACCATTTTATCATTGGGGGAAAAAAAAACAATTTCTACCATCCGTAAAGATGGATAAATGGCACAGGGCTTGGCGTGGAAAGTAAAAAAAAAATGACAAGAACTGAATGTAATCACAGAGGCAGAAAAGATGTGTACAGGCCTTGCAGTTTACAGAGTGTGAAAGGACACTTTCCCTCAGAGCAAGTTGTGGCCAATTCCAATTCTTAGTGACCCACATGGCCTTGGACAGCCCCTCTCAAATACTACGAGACAGAACGGTTCAGACTGATACAGATGACAGGTCATATAATGCTATACAAGCTTGCAGGAGGAGACCACACTAGTTTAACAACACAGCCGCCAAACAGAGTTGCAGATGGAATGAGCCACATGCGCCAGAAGGGAACCTTCTGGAAAACAAAAAATAGCTGATGTGGTAAATTACTCTAACTAGTAACGGAACTGGCCGGCTAATTTGTTATAAACTTACCATCTAATCACATTTTTCCCTGAAGGACATACGTGCGCTTCATCTCAGACACTGACCGCAGATTTGAGTCACTGTTCTGAGAGAGATGACAGACGACACAGGATGCTGAAGTAGGAAATGCTTTTGGTTTGAAAAAAGGTGGATAATTTATAAGGAAGCACTGTGTGTACTGGGGGGGGTTAACTACCATACACTGCGACAGGTCGTTTACAAGCACAGTGCTGCTCTTCAAATTAGGAAAAAAGTACATTAAATAAGACAAAAAACAGTTTTTCTAGCTTTGCCATTTGCAGTTTGGCACTTAACTATGAACTGTGACAACCCTGTCCCATGGCAAGCTGAAGTAATTACATCACTCTTTCATGGCAGCTGGAGGGACACAGCGGGAAGCAGGGGAAGCCAGAGGTTTATACCAAAATGGTAGAGGGTGAGAGAGCTGTGCTCTCTGCTGAACTACAGGGACAGGCAGAGGCTGGGTTTGAAACCACATTGAGGAGCCTACATTTCCCAGAGTGCTATGAGTGCCATCAGAGCCGTGGCTTACCTACCATTGATTGTGTGCTGAATGAGTAAGTGCTGATAAGTGCCTGTTTAACTTAAGCATCAGGGGTAGTCCACGTCCTGACTCTGATGCTTTTCTTGAGGCAAGAAATTTATCCTTTGAAAGCGGACTGGAAATGCAATCTTCGGTTTTGGTTATTACAGCAAGGAATACAAAAAAAAAAAAGACAACAGCATTTTGAGACAAGTTCAGAATCATTTGACTACAGTACATAAAACTAGATATAAATGCAAATTAAATGTTAAGAGACTTTCATAAAATCAGTTCTCAAGACCTGAAGAGAGGGCCATCAATCTGAGTATTTTCTTTACTGTTAAAACTCCAAACGCATGAGCACATCATTCCAGTATCTGCTGTAACTCTGCCCTTAGAAGCCACCAGATGGCTGATTTGTTTAATCACACAGCACTAGCCACCAGAATAACTAAATAGAAAGAGTTTTGCCAACTCAAGAATGGGAGCCATTTTGTTTTCACCGTGCAAAACCAAGCAGTTTCAGAGAATTGAAATCACTGAATTTTTTTTGTTCTCTTCTTGAAAGGGAAATACTAATTTCAGGGGAAAAACAATAAACCAACTAGCAATGGTTACGACGAGCATAAGAGGGGAAAGTGTTCGGACATGAAAAAAGAGAAGATAAAAAAAAAAAAAAAAAAACCTCACTATCAGATGGTGCCCAATAAGGCGATGGAAACAAAACGAGTCCAGGACCAGATTTTGTGGAACCGTCAAGTCCCAACCATCAGAGAACAACGCACGATACTCAATTAAATCTACACACCACATATGAAGGAAATTTCTAGATGAGCTCCAGCATGGAGTTGTGTTGCAAGCGTACAGGCAGTGACTGAAAGATCCCTCTGGATCAGTGAAGACACTGAGTAGGAGATCGATGTGCTTCTTTCTCAGTACAGTGTGTGCATAGTAAGTTTTCCTGCTGAGTAATCTCATAATGCTTCATTAGGCAAATATTAATCTCTGTGCAGTTCTATACAGGGCGAACACCTGCTTCAGCCCAAAGGTTTACAGCAATGCTGGGTATGACACAATACCCCACAGCAGGTCTCTGTGTTCTACCAGCTGCCAATTAAAACACAGGGGAAAAGGGTGCAATCATAAAATGGTAAGTGCTTAAACAGACCCCGATTAAGAAAAGGGCGGGGAGAAAACCAAGATTTCCTCTAAGAAGGCAAAGCAAACATTTTTGCATGGTTCTTGATCCACATGTCCCATTCTAAATGGTTTAAAACCTGATTGGAATAATTAAAACTAACTTCTGTGCACTGCAGTATGTTGTGTGTACATTACTTATATGAGCCAGGCCATGTGTGGAGCCCCATAAACACCCCCTCCTACATGTGCAGGGGAGTCTGCAGCCAGGGGAAGGGCCCAGGGAAGTGCGTTATAAGACGGGGCAAGTAGGAAGGAAATTAGGCGGTCAAAATGCAGAGTGCCCTCATAATTCATACAATGCCTCATAAATCAGAAGGCAAGAGCAAAAAAGTGTCCCTCGTATTTATCAAAATAGTTTTTCCATTATTTTCCAACTCACGCCAAAGTTCAGGTGTTGTTCCGTCGGCTTCTTCACTGCAATGAGCTCTAACCAATCTCATATGTTTGCCTCCTGGCTCCCTACAGAGTTGAACTGGTGTTTTGCTAGTTTCCCCGATTCCTCTTAAAACGCCCCGGGAGTTTGGCCAGTGGGAGTAAGAATTTTCATTTTAAACCCAGAGGGCATGTCCCTTCTACCTGTAGTTCAGTGAGGTAGAGGTCCTCAGAGAACAAGACGGGAATTTAATTTTCCCATCCACAAACTGAATTTTGAATAACTGAATGTTATTGTCCTTCTATGATCAACTGTGTAGGACTTACTGGGGGAGGGGCAAAGCTCTTTAAGAGCTCAACCCTCTAAAACAACAAGGATCCTCAGAGAAGAGATGGAGAAATGAGAGGGTGACCGGGAAAAAGATAAACAACAGGGCCTGGGAAATATAGGAGGAAAAGGGACTTCGAACTGGAAAGCTGAATTACACGTTTGAAAAGAAATGTTACGTAGAAGTGAATGGGATGACACAGTAGAGCAGTGAAAGTACTGAACGGTGATGGAGAGCATTAAGTAGACGAGTGAACAGGATTGTTAAAGTAGAGAAGTGAAAGACACTGTAAAGTAGTAGAGTGAAATAAAATAATATATATCAACCGAACTCAGGATCATTGGAAGTGCAAGGACAATTTGGTTACTGCTTCTTTGTGCCCAGAAACCAGACTGCAAGATCCGATCAATATGCAGATACGATGCCTTCTGAGGGAAGAAGCGAATCAGCAAGAGGATATCGTCCTTGTCACAAGGAAGAGCCAATCAGTGCACAGACATGGTTTCTATGATGGAAGAACATAGCCCCTTTGCAAGGACGAGCCAATGGGCACAAATAACTCTCTGAAGGAGAAGAAAGCACAGAGCACCGATTACTTCACAAAACCTGCACTCAGAATGATCAAACATCCACTCTATTCTTAAATCATGTGACTGCAAGTGCGGTGCACACTGAGGTGATCATAGGTTTGTCCTCCTGAAATAGTTTCTCAAACAAAACAAGCACGAATAGTAGCTGTGTTAACCTGTGAACAGTGAAGCACATCCTGAACACTGCAGGAAGTCTTTCCGTATGCAGCGCAGAACATCATTAACAACACCGGCAAAAAAAAAAAAAAAAAAAATCTTCACAACTCATCAAGGACCATGTTAATTTGGAGGCGCACTGCTCCAGTGCAGCCCAATTCACACCTACGAGAAATGTTTCGCATGAACAATTCTAGCATACGAGAAATGTTAAACTTCATACGAGAAATGTTCATTTCTCATATACTAGAAAAGCCTACTTCTCTCCTGTGAGAGATGTTCTGTATTACCCTAACCCAGAGAAAGAATAAAAGGAAAAGTTAAATACATCTCATGCTTTCAACAACTATAGGAAAAAATGTTGACTGTGTAATTTTCATGGGTATTATCAACTCAAGTATACCAGTACTATACAATTCTAGAAGATGAAATAACAGTTTTATATTGCCACCTTCTGGTATGCAAGAAACACACATTTCTCATATACACGAGCAGTGCACCTTCAGATTGACTTGATCCTTCATCAATATACACGTATGACCACTAAAACCTGATCCAATACTGCCAGCAGTCTATCAGTCTCAACAAAAGTAAGTTGCCCCAATTATAATCCCTTCCATAATAAAGATGAAAAAAAACCCCACAAAAAAAATCCAATCAAATAAGACAAATCAAAATACAGAACCTATAAATATGCAGGGACAAACAAATCTCGATATAGGTCTTTCAGGATATGGCATTAAACAAAAAATGAAAATATTTTCAAAGCTGCCACACAGTTGATAAAACCGCTCAACAGGAAAGGAAGGGTGGCAGTTGTGCACTCTGTGTGCTTATATAAGAATGTACAAATGACCTCACATTCAGCTTAAAAACACAGCCATAATATAAATGGCGCACACTCAGTCACTACCACACACACACACACACACACACACACACACACATACAAAGACATACATGCAAGGGGTAGGCAGTGGGCAGGCTGGCATAGAGTGAAGTTTGGAGTGCACTAGAACACAAAGGGGGTATACTTATTATATATACACGCAGTTTGAGGATGAGGTTTGGCTTGAAAAATAGCGTCAGCCCGGCAAAAACTATTTTTGGAGTCATTTTGACCCTAAAATGTCTCCCTGTTTTAAGCCCACAGCAAAAGATAAGAGATTTTGGGACATATTCATGAAATGTAGACAATTACCTGACTGAAAAAATGAACAGTGAATTAAATGGCGATAACCAGGGCTGGAGGATTTGGACTGGGTTGAGGTATAACAGACTCCACACCAGCTGGTGCGGTACTTTGGCATCACATAGGTCATGACCCTTGTGCTCACAATATGCGCCGGCACGAACGCTCCCCCCCCACCGTAGATGCACACTGAGGATAGGACGACGCGAGGTAGCACAGAGCACTCAGCAGGATACGTCATGCATGTGCGTGCGCAGCTCAAAGGGAAATAACATGCACTCAAATGACAGACAATCAAGTACATCTCTGTGAGCGTACACGTGTCAGACATTTTATCGCCGTGAGCATTAAAGCGAGTATTTTGTGTTTGTGTACGCTAATTGAGCTTCAACGGGCTCCCGCATCACAGATCAATCAGTCAATGCAACCGATGCACGTTCCCAAGCTTCAATGAGAGCTGAGCTCTTGAGATCTGGCACTGAAGTGAGACATGCGGCTCCTGGCTCTTAAAGATGCAGATTTTAACACACACATACATGTATGTAGCTGTGCGCTGCTTCCCTAACCATCGTGTAGTGCTCATCCCATGCCACACTGCCTAGCCCTGTCTGAGGTCTCTCGCAACATCGTGTTTTCTTGTGGACAAAAGGTTAAAAAGCAGGATTCTGTTATTTCATAAAAATATCCACAAACATTTCAACCATCTCACAATTTTTGGCCATAAAAGGAAGCCTTTTAAATATAGCGCTGAGACGCCGAAACATACTCGTGTAACGTTTACCCAAATGTAACGTTTACCCAATATACCCAAATCAGTTAAAGCTGTGATATAAATGTGCACTACAAAGAGACTACTCTAACGAGAAGTTAACACTACATCACCCATCACAAACCTCTAATTCCTGATGTGACCTTGGCTTAAAGTAACAAATATGCCATACTGAAATGATAATTTCTTTTATCCTTTAAAAGTTTTAAAACAGGAACTGTTGTCATTTTTTCATGTGTAACCTTCCCTCCCTAAGTATTTAGGAATTAAACTAGAGAAGTTTTTAGAGTCAGCAGACTGTGCAATCTCATATTGGCAAATTGCTATAATTTTTTTCCCCTCCATTTAAATTCGAGGGAAAAATACATGAATTAGCTCAGGGTGTAGGGTTGCTTGGTCGCCATTAGATGGCAGTATGTATACAGGCAGGATCTCTGCTGTCCTGCACACCACACCAAGCATCCTTTCGCAGATCCTCATGTATATGGACTATAAACTCTTTTGATCATCCGCATCTCAAAGAAACTCCAGAGGACATTAAGTGAATAAGGTAAAAACGTACAAGCACAAACACTGAAAAAACAATCAGTACAAAAATGGCTGGTTGTACCAGTTATTCGACCTGACAGTGTCTAAAACTTTGCCGAGAGGATGGTTTAGAAAACATTTTGAGGTGATGACTGACAGATTAAATAAAGAGTAAAAACTGTGACAAAATAATTGCTTCTATCTGAGACGGTTTTCCTCCAGGGGGACGAGATGATCGCCGTGTGCGGGTTAATCTCAGGCATCGATTCGCCACCCCTGGCAGGTGCTGCATGGATCCCTGTGGCCAGCAGGGTGTTTTAAGTGCTTTCTTCAGTAAAAACTGACCAAGTGCGTATTTATTCTTCTTTCATCTCATCTTCCAGGCCTTCACCTGTCCTCCTGATCATTCTCAGGTAAAGCCAAGGCGTGCGCTCCAAGTGTAGGCAGTTATACGTTTTACTCAGCTGGGCAGGGACTCTGGGTCCTCCTGGCCACCAGCGGGCGCTGTCAGAACTCCCACTCCGAGGGCTCCTCCCGGCTGTGGGCCTTCTCCAGGCGGTGGATGATGTTGTTGAGGTTGGCAGCTTTCTTCTTGCGCAGGCTGCTGTCTCGGGGGTTGCGAGCCTCGGGGAAGCTGAACATGCCCCCCACAGCGGGGGAGCTGCTAGCGCTAGCGGCCTGGCTACTGCCGGCGCAGGGAATGCTGGGAGCTGAGGCGGCAGCGTCCTGCGCATCCGTTCTTTCTTCCTGCTTTGTCTCTCTCTGGTCCCCACCCTCGCCCTCGGAGGCTCCGCCCCCGCACTCCTCCGTCACCGCCCCCCTGCTGCCCCGCCCCTCCACTGTGCTGTCTGATTCGGTGCCGTCGCAGCTGTCGCCATCGGCGACGCGGCTCAGGCGAGCGGAGGGGGAAGCGCCCTCCCCTGCTATGGCTGCCCCAGCCTGGATCTCCTCTATAAACAGCTCCCTCCGGATCCGGGACCTGCAGGCACACAATCACATCATCTAAATTAATTCAGGATAAAGCACGAAAATCAGAGCTAAACCAATAAAACTAAAGCCATTTCAGACTGAAACTAACACAAGCCCAGTCAGTGTTATGGTAAAATTCTCAGGGATCAGCAGTTATTGAGATTCCAACTCGTAAATCCTTTGAGTAGGGACTCTTCCCACGACAAGGTCCAAATAGAAAACTATGTAACCCATTACAGACAGATGTGAGGTATGTGTGTCATCTCCCTTTAATTTTTTTCTGGCCGTATTTTTCATATTTCACATAAATGAGTGATTTAACAAGAATGTTCATCACTATGTCATTCAATAGGATGACTATGACCACTGTATTACACACTGTACATTTGAGACACATATGTACTGTGCAGAAGTTCATTCACTTCAACAGTGCCAAGTGTGATATGATCACTGAAAATCGTTGTATCTTTAAAAACGTTTCTGTTAATGAATTTTGTTTAAACACCACCATCTATGATCAATAACTGCTTCTGAATGAAGTTGCCAGCTCTCAAATATCTTTCATTTTGTGTCTTTATCTGTTGCAAAGGCTGAGAAATTACTTTTGCAGTAAACAATATCAGGTACCGATATTTTCCCAGTAAGCCTGAAGGATTATGAGAGACATTTCCACCTGTGGCCTTAGTCCGTCATAGATTACTGTAACTACAGGAGAGACATTTGAAAACATAGCAGCTCTCTGGTGTAAAGGAACTGTATCAGCGCTCACTGATGTACAGGGTCAGGGCTGGTGCTCTGTGGTGTAGAGCAGGGGTCCCCAGTCTGACCCAGAAGGGGGTGGTGAGGGTGCAGACTTTCAATCCAACCAAACAGTTATATATCTGATTCTCCTACTTAAGGTTTTTGGCAAAGACTCTAAGGGTGGATCAGTAGAATCAGGTGAGTAACTCCTTGGTTGGAATCAAAGCCGGCAGGCTAGCGGTCACTGGTGTACAGGGAGAGGCTTTGTGCTCTATGGTGTCCAGAGTCAGGATTAGTGCTCTATAGTGTACAAGGACAGGGCTGGTCCTCTCTGGTGTACAGGGACAGGATTAGTGCTCTATGGTGTACAAGGACAGGGCTGGTCCTCTCAGGTGTACAGGGACAGGGTTAGTGCTCAATGGTGTTCAAGGACAGGGCTGGTCCTCTCTGGTGTACAGGGACAGGGTTAGCTCTCTCTGGTGTATAAGGTCAGGGTAAATGATAGATGGATTAACCTGTAATTGTGAAACCAGTTGATGACGGTGCTGGTTTTGAGGTTGAGTTGGTTGGCCAGCTCCTCGATGGTTTTGGGAGAGGGGTAGGGCTTCTCCTGATAGGCCCGCTTGAGGGCCTCTTTCTCCTCAGGACCCAGGACCACACGGGGCTTCTTCAGCTGGTGGTGGTGCAGGCTGCCCCCGAGGCTCGGCTCCGGCCCTATCACACAGCTGTCTATCGGCTGGCTCTCGCTCACCGAACTGTGCCGACGCTTCATGTAAGCTGCAGACACACGAGTCGATGGCAGTTAGGGCCAATGGGCATGCATAACGGGACTCAAAGACACACACACACACACACACACACACACACAAAGAGTGAATTATCAAAATCTAACACTCACTCCCTCTTTTTACACTTATTCCTGCCATCACTGCCCGTGCACAGAGGACAGTATTAAGTAGACAAACAGCCAGTGAGATGAGACTGAAGTTGAGAAAAATAAAGTACAGGACACATCATGAATTATCGACCAACACAAAGTGGAGCAATGTAACGGAATGCAATCGATGCAGTGGTCTCAGACCTACTAATAGGGATATGTCGCACAACTAATAGCCTACCCTAAAAAAATTACCCATTCACCATTAGATAGAAAATTCAAAGTAAAGATGATGAAAGAGCAATCAACGTTTATCTTTAATCCACTGGTTGTAATTAATGACTCTAGCACAGCAGCAATGTAACAGTTTACTACAGTTGATTTTTACATGCTGGCAATCATGAATACTTGAAACAACTCAATAATGGAACAGGTGAGATGACAAAATCAAAGTGCCAAAATCAAAGGCCAATGTAGAGTCAATAAAATCTGTATGGACAGGATTTTAGAATGCTATGGGATTAAAATTTGAACAGTTTTTGTCACTTCCACCAGGGGGCAGTCAAACGTCGCTGTAATGGAACAAGGAAACATAGCTCTTATATGCGGAGTCCACAGAAACCTTCGGATCACAGCGATTAAACGCGCATGAGACGAGTGAAACGGTCCTCGCAGCTGCAATCAGCAAAACCTTTAGCAAGAGAACCAGCAGCACTAATTATGCATTTCTTAATCAGTTTAGAGTGTTGTTTAACTCCGACAGCCTTGGAATGGTGAAATGCTCTACACTGATTGGGAGATCTGTAGTCCCTACTTCATCAGTGAAGTGAATAAGTAATCAGGTACTTTGGGGCTCCATCTTGAGCCAAATTCAAATTTTCCAAAATTTAATTCCATTGCGATCGTCAACTTTTTGCAGCTGAAAACATTTGGGACCGAACCACTGCTAACCTGGTCCTAGTAGTAATATGGCAGTTTAATGAGGCATTTTCATGCCACAGTGTGCCAACCCTGGTAACTGTCCAAAATACATACACACTCCTGAATGTTACACACATACAGGGACAGAAATGAACATGGACCAAATATCAAGATTAAAACATTAAATATTACCATGGCCTACTTTAGCAAAAAAACAATTGAAATACACCATAATCGGGCAGTTGCAGTAACAGTGAGTAAAGTTTTTGAACATGACTGATGAGCAGTTTATAGTACGTGCATTGTCCTTGAATGGAAAACACATATTTACACAGCAACGTAATGACTCATGTTCAGGGTTTCCGCTACATGTAATTGATCGTGGCGCACCGCCACGGCAAAATAAAAGCCGCCACGCCTATGTAAAATGACTTTACATAAACTCCAAAAATCCTAAGGACAATCAGGTGTCGCCAGTTCTCATTAAAATGAGCGCTAATAATTCTTGACCTGTTGTCAATCATTTTGCTTGATGAACACGTTTTCCAATGAATAAAAATTAGCCATCGGCAGTAGAACGCGCTGCTTTCTTCTTAATGCAATGTGTGCAACGATTAGAGAAAAAAATATTTTGTTCACTTTGCAAAACGATAAACTACGATGTTGACTTCTGTGTTTGCTGTGAGCACATCCTGCTCTACCTAATTGTATCTTCATGATTATTTAATTCCAATTCCGGAGTCCTGAGCCATAATCGGTTTTCATATTAGGCTATATGTGAAATTCACCGTGACGCATGTGAAACTGACAAACCTCCGTGCACATAGACTTCAATTATTACATCGTCTACGTGTTGGCCAAATGAAAACTGGCCACACCTGATAATGCTGAGTTTTCACCCGACGCTGAAGCCCTCCGCCACTGTTTCTAAAAATCCTGGAGGAAACCCTGCATGTTGGTGATCATCATGCTGATTGCTAAACTGAAATATTGGCAAGACAGCTTCTTTATCCATTTCCTGGCTGGTACATAGACGGAATGGTTTATTTGATAAAACAACATCCAAAGCCAGACATTTGTGCATTCAAATAACACATCACAACATTTTGGGATTCAAACGCACTATAATTAATCCTTTTATTCATGAATGACTAAAGAAACGGTACTAGCTCAAGAAAATTTCAATGTTGTTGGGCCAGGTCACGCGGTAACTGAGTTACAAAATTGGTGTATTTTGTATCATAGCTCCAAAACTAAGTAAGATAGAGTTACAATTTAAATGGCTTCCTGTAGGTCTTCCCTAGTAAATCAAATGAACAAAATAAGCTATTTTGTTGTTTGAGGTGCATAAGAAGACCTACACAAAGCCATTGAAATTGTAACTCTAGCTTACTTAGTTTTGTAACTCCGTTACCGCGTGACCTGGCCCTGTTATATCCCATGTTTCCCCAGTTCTTTTTCCCAGCAATCCAACTGTCTGAGTCTGAGTCAAATGCATGTTTTTTGGGAGGAGTCTTTGTCTGTATGTATGCAATTATGCCAGTCTGTCCTTCCATTATCCACAGTTGTGAAAAAACCTCCCCAAAGGGCGGTCATCCTAACAGGAACCTGGCTATAGTGGGGGAGCCCATCCTCCTCTGGCTGGATGAGTGAATATTACCCACTTTTGGCCACAGGCAGTCAAATATACAGTAGTGTATCACTAGAGTTATACAAATGGGTATGATTACAGCCGGAAATTGTAGCACTCAGCCCAGTGGGCAAACACAGATGGCCTTAAAGGGAATGGAGGGTAATAATTTGATTGGTTTATCCCATGTTGCACCCAACATACACAATAAATAGTAAATTGAGCCAAAAATTCCAGCTTTGGAGCTTCCTCAAAATTCTGCACACATATGATCTGTGCTGTCACACTAATTAAATACACCAGACACCGTCCTAATGGTATTTAGTGCACCATGCCATTGACTTCCTGCTTAGACCAAGTAGATAGGGCCTTCTGTCAATTAAAGCCACCAAAGGCTCATCAGGAGTCTGTTACTCTTTCCGGAGCAGTACCCCACCACAGGGGTCAAAGCAACCATATCCCTCTGTAAAGTTTTAAAGATATTAAAAATGGATAACCTGACCACTCATAGCAAAAGGCAACTATTCCAGCTAAACTATTCACATCACTGGGTAAATTTTGTGCTCATAGTGTATGTCCGCATGAGTGAGTGAGTGAGTGAGAAAGATTGAGTGAGATTGAGTGAGAGTGAGAGTGAGAGTGAGAGTGAGAGTGAGAGAGAGAGAGAGAGAGAGAGAGAGAGAGAGAGAGAGATGTCATTGGTACAGGTAGAATAGAGAGGGGCTGGGAGAGACAGTGGCTCATGTCAGTGTGATGAGTGATGTGACGCGTATCCCCCTGATGAAAGAGGACAGCACGGGGGGTGTTACAGAGAGGGGGGGTAGGAGGAGGGGGGCAGAGAGAGGGGGGCAGGAGGAGGGGGCACAGAGAGTGAGCCCTTATCTCAGGCCCGGAGGAGCACTACTGTTTACAGAGGAGAAAAAGAGCAGTGAGAGAGCCCTGCCTGATCCTCTCAGTCTGTATCAGCACTACAGGCGTAGCTCACAGAGGGCAAATAGAGGGAGAATGAGCTCTCTCTACCAGGGACTCTTATAACACCCACTTAGCCCAGAGGATGAATAGTGGAGTCATTGAAGTAACATTGTGAAATTACCATCTCAGCGAGAGGGCACACCCACAGCACAACAGAGGATGCATCAGACACAGAGCAGGCACCAAACACCATCGATCCCACACGCACACACACACACACACACAGTCGCACACACACAGACGCACATGCACACAAACGCACGCATGCGCACGTACACACGCGCACACACACACACGTGCACACGCACAAACACGCACAGACACATGCAAACACCCTTACACACGCACAAACACACACGCGCACACAGACACACACACAAACGCACACACGCGCACACATGTACACACGCACAAACACACACACACACACACACACCGACACAGACGCACACACACAGACGCACATGCACACAAACGCACGCATGCGCACGTACACACGCGCACACACACACACGTGCACACGCACAAACACACGCACAGACGCACTCAAACACACGTACACACGCACAAACACACACACATGCACACACAGACACACACACAAACACACACACACGAACACACACACACACACACACACACACACACACACACACACACAGATACAGACAGTATCCACAATGCTGCTTATCTTGGACCAGAGGTGGGGTCTCGGTGAGGCAGAGGGGCACAGCTGTCAGCTGCCCCACCTCCGCCCTTTAGAGACGGCAAAAGCTTCGAAGCTACAAGAAGAGAGGGAGCGAGCAGGGAAACAGGCCAAGAGGAGCTCGGAGTGAGGAAGAGCAACAGGTGGGCGGGGTCACCTTTCTTCTCCATGCGCTTCATGTCCATGAGCTTGTCCACGTTTCGCGGGTCGCTGAGCCACAGCTGCATGCGGACGAAGGGCTCCCTCCCCTTCAGGCTCAGCTTGTGCCAGGGTTTGGGCCGGGCCAGCAGGTCCGACACCGAGCCCTGCGTCAGGCCCAGGATGCTCTCCCCGAACAGCCTCTGTCCTGCACAGCACAAGCACAGAGGCACTACATCAGACAGCACAAAGCCATCGCCTTAATACACAGTGAGCTGCCAGGTTAGCAAACGACAGGAGAGTCCAATCTGATCTGCACAGGGCCATTGTGGGTGCAGGTACTTGTATTAGCCTTGTGCTACAAAACCTGATTCAGCTAATGAACTAACCAGAGGCTTCATTTCAGACCTACATAAGTAGAATCGGACGTGTTAGTGTTGAGCTGTAACAAAAATCAGCACCAACACCAACCTTTGCAGATTAGATTGGACACCGCTAGCTTACAATGATCCACTGCATTACCCACAAAAAGTCAAGATGCTAGCAAACATCTGCCATGCTAGCCCAAAGAGCTGCAATGTTAGCACACAAACAGCCCCCACGAGTCAGAAAGAGCTCTGATGATCGACCTTCGCCTGGGGCTCTGATCAGTGCACTCTGGGTGGGCCTGTAGGGCCGAGGGAGGGTGAGAGCATTCACAGACACAGACCAACAGTGCCAGTGTACCCTATAGGAATGAGTCACTAAAAAAAAAAAGGCAATGTCCAATGGAAATGAAGAAATACTCCTGAGGGACAGCAACTTTAATGTGCAGACAGTAATGCTTAAAGATAATCCTAGATTGATGTAACTAAAGTTTTTATCATGAATTCAACTGTTCAGGGTAAAATGAGAGCAACTCCCTTGCAGAAAAAGGGTTCCCAACTGGCGTACCTTCAGGCAAAATCATATCCACTGAGGGTGCCTCCATTACAAAAGAAATAAGGTCTTCAAATACCAATTAAGCAAGTTCATCTTGTATTAAGGAAATAAAAAGTGAAAATGAAACCGTAACTGACTCAAAATTACACAAGAAAAGCTCATCTCCAGCATGCTGACTGATATTAACAGAAGGATCAGATGATATGTCAATCAAATGTTTTTTCAACCCCCTTCAAATGCATCAGGCTCATCCATTTACACAAATGTGAGCTTGAGAAGGCTGTGTCCAACCACGAGCCATTCCACAGACCCCCCCGACCTTTCCACTACTGTAATAAAGACTGGACCAAATTTCAAGAGTCTTTCCACAGACATATTTCCACAGAACAAGAGCACTTCTACTGCAAAAATGCAGCGCTGTGTCACACTGAGGCCAATGGCCTACTGTCCTCACACCACTGGCTAGAGAAATTCCAGCGTAAAATCAAAAGACACCACGAGACATGCATCAGGAAACTAAAATTTCAACTTGCGACAGCTCAGTGGACCACAACAAAAAAACAGACATTTTGAGAATCACATATTTACTTTAATACAAATTATTAATGAAAGAGAATCCATGAACTCCATCGAGACACTGGTCACACAAAAAAGACCAGAGATACAGCTAAACTGCAACAACAGCAGGATGGGACTAGGAGAGCTGAATGTGGATGACCGAACGTTTTCTGAAACAGGACTGGCAGGTAATTTGAGAACAAGCGATAAGCTCAGGTTTCTCTGGTAAAGAGAGGCTTGCCTCTGTAGTGTAGCCATGTTGAGCAGAAGCAGGACCTTTGTGCAGGAGCTCCTGTCTCCTCCAGTCCACACGCTCAGCACACAGCCACAGGCCCAGGGCCATAAATCTCTACAAAGGTCAGCGAGTGACAGAGCGCAGGGCCGGGGGAGGAGGAGGGGCTGTGCGGCCGGTGTTTCTGTGCAATCAGAGCGCGGGGCTCTGGGGGTCACAGCCTATAATCAGCACATTCATCACCAGGGCCCCAAGCTGACAGCAGCACTCAGATGAGCTGCCTGATCAGCCCAGCACAGCCTCAGCAGGGCAGATAATCAGGACACCACAACCCAACCCAACCCAACCCAGCCCCACCAGGGCAGATAATCAGGACACCACAACCCAACCCCACAGGGCTGCTAATCAAGACACCGCATCCCAACCCAACCTAACCCCAACAGGACTGCTAATCAATCCAACCCAACCCAACCCAACCCAACCCAACCCTACTAGTGCTGCTAGTGAAGACTCCACATCCTGATTCAATCCAAATAGGGCTGCTAATCAACACTCCTCATCGTAACCTAGCCTAACCCCAACAGACCTGCTAATGCAGACCACAGCATAACCCCAACAGGACTGCTACTGCAGACACTGATGGCGTGACTCACCCAGGTTGTTGTCGGTCAGCACCTCCTTGACCTTCTTGGTGATGACGTAAGTGTCGAGCTCCGGCGACATGGCGACCATCTCCTGTACGCTGAGGCTGGACTGTCCCGGAGGGGGGGGGGGGCAGGGGTGTGGGGGGCTGGGATTCGGAGGTGTCGCTAGGTGGGGCCGTCTGCTCCCCCGGGCTCTTCACAGACTCCTCGGCCGAGCTCAGGGGCGACTCGGGAGCAGGGCTGCAGCTGCCCGAGGTTTTGGGAGTCCCGTCTGGAGATATAGAGACGAGACGCAGGGAGTGGGACGGTCAGTGGACACCCTCACTGACCACACTGAGCCACACACTAACTCTGCACCACACACATCCCACCCGAGTCTGTGTCAAAGTCATTTTATGTCAACTCAGGAAATTAACCAAGCTTAAATTCAAAACTATGCCATTAATTCCATTTATTTTATTTCATGTCGGAAATAAAGCGAGCTGAAATGGACTGAAATTGAACTGACCCCCTCAGCTGTATTTTTTATCATTCTTGGCAGGTTATGATGAGGAGTCAAACTCAAACGAGACTCGAAAAGAATCAAGCGTACTGTAAAGCTGCTTTCACACTGGAAGCGAAACGAATTTTTCGCACGACAGGTTACATTCAAAGTCAATGCAAAGACGCGACTTTGAATGTAATCTGTCGTGCGAAAAATTCGTTTCGCGTCCGGTGTGAAAGCGGCTTAAGGCTGTCACATAATCTATTCTCTGGAAGTTCCACAACAAAGGCACATAAAAAAAGACCTGTTGAATTCATTTTATACTTCTCAGCAACACTCCTCATCAGGGTCAGTCCTAAAGGCCATTTCAGGCCAGAACACAAGTTCAGCCCAGCAGCATCAAGCCCCAGTACAGCCCGTGAGGCCAGTCAGAGTAAGCCTAAGGTTTCGACAAATCACCACATAACCAATCATAGTGCAGCATGTGGCAACGTCCTGCCAGCCCATTGGATAACATCACCAAGGCCCAACTCGTTTGTCCACATTCAGGGCAAATGTCGGCCAGCGCACACAAACGATACTGCGCAAGAATATTCCACATTAACACCACCAGGCTTCAACTGAACGAATGTAGGTCTGACGTCATATGATAAGAATGACTTGGGCTGATTAAATAATCGAGAGCAGAACAAGGAGTTGACTCCAGAAATGGAGCCGGCCTCACTGGAATGGGACTCCCTTGTGCCAACAGCAGGAAGTGAGATGGTTCCTGGCCCTCCCTAGAACAGCCCAAAGGATGAGCCATAAAAACGAATCCGGGCATAATACACATCAGTGTTTTCGCTCTATCCAGAGACAAAACTAAAAATTATGTTTCATCTTTAAGATAAGGCCGCCACTAATGTGACCATTCAGTTCCTGTCCTCCATCCACTGCCATTTTCATGGTTAAATTCATCCCGTTAATCCACACATTTTATTTGCCTAATTTGCAGGACAAGAGAAGCAGTGATTGGAGAGAAAAGGCTGTGAGAGGGGGGGCCATTCATCATGCACACCCCAGCTCCCCAGGCCTGCTAATTACGTAATGTGATTGGCTCATTATTTGCATATTACTCAGGCAGCGAAGCGTGATTGTGGGGTCTGTCTGGAGGGGGCGGGGCAGGCTCTGTGATCATCACACATCCGTGTTATGATAAGTTGAAAGATTACTGCACCGATGCCAGCAACTGAGATCCCCCCCCCCAGCACTGCTTTCTATGGACTGCATATGCAGCACAAGCCCCAAAATTACACTATACAGTATCCCTGGACCCCCTCAAGCCACTGCTCGCAAAATCGATGGGCTTCGAGACCCAACCACACAAAAGGCCCGCGCCAAATATGAAAAGAATCGGTTGAAATTTGTGACCTGTAGAACACTCAAGAAAATTTCTCGGGACGCGACTGTGGCGGACGCGGTGTGACGACTGCTGCTCTCCAGTATCCCCGACTTGTCGTCTGGGGATACAGCTAGTGTGAGGAAAGCCTGATTCACCCAAGTCTCTAACAGGGGGAGGGCTCAAGAAAAGGTTCGATATAGAGGTCTTTAGCTTTGCCACCATCAAATTCAGGACTGTATCCAAGAGGAGGCGACAGATACTAGGCCACTGGAGGGAGAGGGGCGGTGTGTGTTCAGGCTGAACAGATGAGCACTAACCTGCAGACCTCTTGTGTGCATAGTGGTGTTAACCAACAGGGTGGTAATGCAGATCATTGCATTACTACAGGGTAGTTATGGTAACAGTCGGGATAGCCTAGAGCAGGGGTACTCAACAGTATGGTTATGTTCTCGGTTGGGTTCACCCACACAGAGGTTTTGTTCACGGTTGTGTTGAGTGTGAGGTTACCTTGGCTGAGGCCCTGCAGAGGCTGTGTGGTCTGATCCAGGTCTCCGTTCAGCCAGAGCTGCATGCGGGCGAACGGCTCACGGGCTTTCTGAGTCAGCTTTACCCAGGGCTTGGGTCTGGAGAGAAAATCACTCACACTGCCCTGAGAGAGAGCAAGACCCTGCAACACACAAATACAAACACAATTATACACACTCACACTGCCCCGAGAGCAACACACAAATACAAACACAATTATACACACTCACACTGCCCCGAGAGCAACACACAAATACAAACACAGTTATACATACACACACTGCCCTGAGAGAGAGCAAGACCCTGCAATACACAAATACAAACACAGTTATACACACTCACACTGCCCTGAGAGAGAGCAAGACCCTGCAATACACAAATACAAACACAATTATACACACTCACACTGCCCTGAGACAAAGTGCCTGCAGTACACAAATGCGCAAATACACACCTACACACACACTCTGCCCTGAGAGAGATTAAGTCCCTGCACAAATACAAACACACAAACACACACACAACACTCACAGCATCCTGACCAATAAGTGTCCCAGCATCACACAAATACAAACACACTTGCATACACACACGCACTCTGCCAAAAACAGTACGACCCGTCAGAGAACCGTCACTACTGATGATTCACAAATAAAATATCGCACGCCAGAGTCAGTAACTGACATTCACACAGTGCATCGCACACATCAGAGGAGAAGTTACAGAGCAGAAGTTTTGGTAGCCGGCAGGACCTAAGCATTGAGGGAGGTGTGTAAGCACAGCAGCAGAGCCTGTGCACAGCTCTCACACAGAGAGCCTGAGTTACAGCACATCCTCCTGCAGGGCATAACTAACCCGCCCTGGCAGTCCCTCTCCGACGCTGTCAAAATCCCCATAAAACACACTCAACATTTTATTTCAAATACCACAGGTGCTCAGGAAATCTGCACAGAAATGATTTGATTCAGTGCCGCAGATTTAGTACAGCGACGTGAGGAGGGCTTACACTCAGTGTGAGGATATAAAAAGCCTCGGCTGACAGACAGACCAACTGGCAGATTTGAGGAGGGTGATGACTGCAAGGTGACAGCAGTGGGCTTGTAAAATCATGGGACCAGATTTCATCCAATCAGCTCAAGGAATCGAGGAAGAACAAATACGTGGAAATAAGAAAGAAGAACGAATACGTGCATCGTATCCAATTCTGAATGGCGAGGCACATAATTACACACCATTCCTCATTTGATCAGTTGCTGTTCTCATTTAAAGTTGTCAGGTTTTACCAAGCTATCGCAGTGTGTTTTTAATTGCTTTCAAGCTTATATCTGAACTAGCTGCCGTTCTTCTCTCAGTCCCCTCAAACTGAGGACTGTGAATGTAATTTTGTAATTTCCAATTCCGAATGTTTTGTTTCGGTCGTATCGACATTGAGGCTAGCTCTTTGCGTACCTTCACAATGTAAAGGGCTGTTTACACATGAGAATCATATGTACTCATCTGTTCTTGTATTTGAGCTTAGTTCGGGCTTTGTAAGCTAGAAACAGTATAGGCTGATTGGAAGTCACACAACAAAGTAGCAAGCTTCGACATAAAATAGCCACAGCCCTAAGTGGAATTTCAAAGTACGGCAGCTTTTTCTTACCTGGTTTTAAGTAACCGCGTCAATTTATTTCAATGAAACTTTGTATTAATGATCTCAAATACGTGGAAATTGACATAATATGTCTTGTAACTGCGAATGTTAGAAATGAAACGACACTTAACAGAGAGAAGTTCAGTCTGCAACCGGTTGTCTGGAATTGGGTGCAGTGTCCTAAATAGGTTACCGCTCTGTTATATTTTGAGAAGTGGAAAAATATTTTAGGCAATCTGCAGAATGTTTCCTGGTATTGAAAGGGTATTTATAATTATTTAAAGCACTGAGAGTATTTGAGCTCTCACAGACGAGGAGGCCTTAAGGGGAGGACCAGTTACCTCCTTGGAGTCGTCCTGGCTCTGGGAGTCGTCAGTCGATAGCGATGGTGTGGGGGCGCCACGGCGGTCTGTGCTGGGGACACTACTCCACCACTGCTCCCTCCAGGAGCCAGCTCCTCGGGGCCCCTGCCTGAGGCCCCCGTCGGGCCCCATGGGCTCGGGGGCCGGCGATTCGGCTCGCTCCTTCTTGGGGGCGGAGGGGTGGAGGTCTAGCAGGGGGGAGGGCGAGGAAGGGGGCGGGCGCCTCACACAGAGCGCCAGCGGTGAGTAGGCGGAGCCTCCCAGAGAGGCAGGGCTGAGCAGAGACAGGCTGGGCGGAGTCCCGGAGGAGGCCTTCAGGATTGGCTCCAGTGCTGCCTGCTGGGCTTCCATCTCCCGCCGCGCCTGCTCTAAGATCGAGCGGATAGTCTCCTCAGACCCGCTGCCCCCCGCCATCCCGCTCGAGGAGCGCGGGGCCTGAGAAGCCTCTGCTGCAGGGGACAGCCAATAGGGTGACAGCGTTAGAAACAGCCACGCCCCAATCCTATACAGACACAAATCTCCGCCGTTACATATTCTTCAGCAAGCATCTTCAACAGCTCACAGGGCCAGGAGAGGACAGCATGCACTGGTACATGCACAGTGAGTGGGGTGTCAGTCAGGACAGCAGCACAGAAGTAACGGGGCGCAGCTTCAGGACACAGGCGCTGAAACGCTAGGCTCACCTGCTTTCTGCACCTGCAGCTCTCTCTTGGCCTGCTCCAGGATGGACTTAATGGCCTCGTCTGAGCCGCTCTCCGGGGTGCGGATCCTGGTGGTGATGTTGCCTGCAGGAGGGGCACACGGTGGGTCAGATCAGGGTTCCATCCCGGGGCCTTGGCGTTATCACTGCTACACACTAACATCATACAAATGACCCAGTGCACAAACTAATGTGAACTCCACAAAAAAACTCTAAACAAAGAAGACATTTCATTTATAAGTAAGGAGCACATGTTGAATTTAATGTGATAAAAAGTGATAAAAGCCAATGGTAAAAGACGCAACAGCAAAGCGATTGAAAGCCTAACTTTTATAGGAAAGTTTTTAATCAAGGCTTGTTATCTGAAATCGATTGAACACTTCTCATGCGCACTTTAAGGAGCTCCACACTCCGAAAGACACAAACACACTAAGAGGTATTCATCATGCTACCACAGCAACAGGTTACAGCAGGATGCCCCATAAATTCAGTCCCCAACCCCATTCACTCCTGATCATTGAGGAGGAAATGAAGAAAGTAATAGCTGTGAAACATGCAATTTATACGCTCCTCTTCTGTCCCATAGAGAGGCAGCTGACGAGCGCTGTAGCATACTGCTCTGAAATGAGCTCTTGCCCCAGAGACTGAGCCTGTGAGGGACATGCTGAGCTACACAGAGTCGCAGCAGGATGTGTGTGAATGACCTGCAGACACTGCAGCTGAACCAGGCTAATGTCAGTAATAAAGCTGTAAGGCCTCCAAGGGGTCGAGGTAAGGGAGTTCATTAGTAAGCTTAGAGAGGGTCGTAGCAGGGAAAAGAAGCGCCTTTAATGAATGTATCAATGAGAAGATCATCAAAAAAGAAACTAATTGGATTTTTCAGGTAAGTGGATCCTAACGGATAGAACTCCGTTTTTTCATGCTGTCAGAAATTGAAGAATGTAGGCATGACCTAGGGTGCGTGCGAGCCATTCACCACATCACCGCTGGTGACAAAATTCTATCTGTGGCGAAAGATCTCTTATGACTCTTCGCAATGGTGGCGAAAGCCTTCCTACTTTTTATTGCAGGAGATTCAAATGTTTGTGATTTTCTACAACAGTAGGTGCAAATGTTAGTAGTCATCTAAAACAGTGTTAGAGGAATCAAATGTAGTCATTTGCTGATCAATTATTACAAAAATAAACACATATCTGTCCTTAAATAAATGATCTAGTCTTATATGCAGTTTCAGAAAGGAATGTGTGGAATACATGCAATAAATCTGTAGTTTGTATTTGTTGTTGATATTGCTTAACAAGGCAGATAAATATACTGAGCTTGTGCTGTGACGTTACACACAGTGTTTGGATTGTGAGGCTAAAAAGATTTCTTTGTGGCTAAAAAGACAGCCATTATCAGGATGTTTAGCCAAAGTGGCTGAAGGCAACAAAAATCCGAGAGCACACCCAGCATATAAATCATTCATAGGTGTAAGCAGAACAGCAAGAGGGGCAAATCGAATATAATCCTCACTGCAAATTCCTTCCTAATGCCAACATAGTCCCACGCACGAGAAAACAGACACATCATCTTCGGCAGTCAGGGGTTTGGGGAATGGGTTTATAACGCAGGGGAAAAACAGCAGGGCGACAGCACTCCTCTAAAGCACATATAGGCCCTTAATGGCAGGGTTTGGGCTGACGTCACTCCGGGAAGATTGGTCAGGCCAGCGACGGCTGTGCCTACACCACCACACGCCCACCCATTCTGCAAACTCCGCCCGACCCTCCTCACCCACTCGCCTCCACCCTACCCCAATCCTACACGAAAACCTCTCTCTGAATCAGGAGAGAAAATCTGAGAAGAGAAGCAGACCTAGGCCTAGAGCGCTTGTAAAACATTCAGCTCTTCAGACGCTGATAAAATCTGAAACCACTCCTGATATGAATAACCTGACAGAGTGATGAAAGCAGACGTTCCCTCTTAAATGAGGTCTGCAGGGGCTCATTCTGCAAGGTATCTGAGGGGGTTACTGGAGCATTTAACTACAGTCCAGGGGGAGGGCAGCCCAGCACACACTCAGAGTCAGTGGGGCGACGGCAGGGGACCGACCTGAGCGCGAGGAGCCGTCTGCGCCGCACCTTCGCTTGGAGCCCTCCTGAAACGCCCTGCTGAGGGCGAGGCCGGGGTGCTCTGTGGGGAAACAAGCGGCGAGAGGCACAAGGTCAGGGTCGGGCCATGGAGCCTCTGCGGTCAGCCATACTGCATCTCTTATACAGAAACACAGCTCACACTGCTCCGCATGTACTGTCCATCTGCACATCCATGCTGCAGCCAATTAGGGTATGAACCTTCATAACGAGTACCTGAGATTCGAGCCCGCAGCCCCTGAGTAACAAGCACTAAAGGCTTAATAAGAGCTCAGGGTGAGGCTGGGAATGACTGAGCAGCAGGAGGGGAAACTGAGGGATGACAATACTGCATATATGTCAGAAAACAGCCCTGCTAACTGAGGACACCAGAAGGTTTGGGTCATTTTCAATGTGTCTGTCTCGCTTTCTCTGGCAAGCCAAGTTCAACTTTAGCAAGTAAACAGTGGGGGTGTGGGGCAACACCAAAGGTTGTCACTCCCAGGCTCCCAGCTCCTTGGAACGGACTCAACCCCAGGAGAGCTGGGTCAGATCCCCTTTTGACGCTAAACGCTTAAAGAACGCAGACACCACTGTTGAATTGAGAGCCCTGATAGCCTTACCCCTCTGACACAGGAAGTAAAACACAGGGCCTGTGCACAGCTCAAGCCTTCCACTCCACCTCTCCTCTACATCACTCTGTATGTCTGTTAAGTGACAGTAATGTAATCATGATGCTTCTCATGCAAGAATCAGACCCTTTTTCTGCTCTAATAGAGGCGCTTTCAGCAGAATAAGAGGACAGAGACTAAGCAGCACTAATAGACAGGCTTATTCCTGCCTGTTTAACCCTGACAGAGACGTAAGTGGGTGATCTGGTCAGCTCCTATAGTTGGGTTAGGGTTAGTGGAGCTGAACATGAAATCCAGGAGCCCAGCTGACTGAATGGGATCACACTGCAAGTGTCTGTCTTAACAAGTTATTATGAGACTAATCTTTTTCCTCACGAAAAGAAAATATTGCTTTATTTTAAGTTACCATGTGCTTAACAAGAGAAATTTTCTCACCCCCAGGACAAATATAGAAATGAGTCAAAATTCTCATATCAGCCACTGAATTTTTTTTTTCTAAGAATAAGGTAGTAGATATAACTGTTTAAGTCCAAGTACAAGATTAAAATGCTTGGGAAGATTGTTTTGCAGTGTATATTAGTTTTCATTAGTTTGCACAAACACGAACACTGGTGAGTGTACGTGTACGCGTGTGCGTGGTGTGTGGTGCGTGTGTGTGCGCATGTATGTGTGTGGTGTGCGTGTGTGTGTGTGTGTGTGTGTGTGTGTGTGTGTGTTTGTGGTGTGCGTGTGGTCTGTGTGTGTGTGTGTGCGTAAGAAGGTGGCACAGAGCAGGAGTCACTCACCTCTCTGTCGGCCCTGAATGCTGCGCAGCGCCAGGATGTTCTGCTCGTCGGACAGGAACTGCTTCATCTTGTGGAAGGGCTCCTTGCCGCGGATGGTGAGCTTGGTCCAGGGTTTGGGCCGGGCCAGAATCTCGCTGACCGAGCCCTGGGACAGGCCCAGCACGTAGTGTCCGAAGATGCGCTGGCCGATGTTGTGCTTAATGAGCTGCTCCTTCACCTGCCGCGCGATCTCGGCCGTGTCCAGGTCCTCGCCCTCCGAGGCACTCCCTGCGCCCTCTGATTGGCTGGGGGAGGGGGCGGCCCCGTTGGCGTCGGGGGTGGGCGTGGGCTGGTGCGGGGGGAGGGGGCCGGAGGGGTAGTGGGAGGCGGGGAACAGCAGGGAGCTCGTGGGGGCGTCCTGAAGCGCTTTGGAATAGAAGCTCTGCATGAGCTGCCTCTGGAGCAGAGAGTTCAGCGTCATCTTCCCCAGCAGGGGAAAGGCCCCGCCCGTCCCATAAGGGTCCTGCCCGATGCCCGTGGGGGAGAACTGGTGCGTGCCGTTGGTGCCGGGGGCAGAGTCTGTGGGGCTGCTGCTGTTTGGCCCCGCCCGTGGGAGGAGCTGAGAGGAGGAGGAGGAGGGGGGAGGGGGCGTGGCAGCATGGTGCGGACTCTCCGCAGAGACCCCTTTCCCTTTCCGCTCGGCTGCCCCTACAAGAAAGGTCAAAACACAATGCATTATGGGGGAGTCAACAAAAATGGGGTCTGCAGATACAAAACTGGAGAAAAAAAGCTTTTTTTTTTTTTTTTTAAAGAACAGATTAATATAAAAGTCCAATTTCTGTCTGGACTTAAAGTCCTTTTTCCTATATTTTAGTTTTTTGCCAAACCCCTCAAAACAAGACGCCCATGCATTTGTGTTTGTACCTTTCTTGCAAGCAGCAGCCCTGCAGGGATAAAGAGTGGGTCTGTGCTCTGTTATAACCCCTGATTCTCTGGCCCCTTCAGTCTGGGGTCAGGGGCGGGCAGTGAAGGAGGGGGAGGAGTTTGGGCGGGACGTGGCGTTTGGGCTGGAGATGGAGGTTGCCAGGTTATCTCTGGGTGAAGAGGGGGAGCGCCAGGCCTGTTTTCCATTCCCTGCATTTTCATCATGACAGTTTTTGCGAAAGAAGATTCCTGTGGCAGTCCTACAGGTTATATGTGCTCCTCACAACACGTACAGGGCGAAAACTAGACACAGTGCATGTGGAGTTCACCTGGTGAGGATCGAATGCAGACCAATCTCTCCTAGACAGCGCGCATCCAAAGACACAGTATCATTCGAAGGAAAAAAGTGCAAAAATGCAAAAAGAGGAAATAAAAGCCAGTTTTGTCCAAAGCGTAAATACACTCCGGAGTGTGATGTGTGAAGACTCCACAGATCCTGCCTCACTGCTCCCCTGCTGCTGAGCTGACTGACAGATTAACAGACTCCTCGGGGATCAGATGTTATCCTCGCTGCATTTGTAGCAGGGATAATCCTTTTATCGTTTATAGAACAGGAATAATGTGGCGCTCCGCTTTACGCCGACTGTTTCTCTAAATGAGCCGGGGCTGCACATTAAAGGCGCCAGGTGCCGTTTAACACGGGGTACATGCTACTCCGCGTCTGCGAGAACTTCAAAGCCCGAACAGCGAATAAATCCTGAGCCGTTTCATCGTCAATCAGCCACTTATCACCGACGCCGACTCAAACACATCAATCTGATAATCACAGGAGGCTTCTGCCAACCCAACAGAAGGAATGGCAAGGAGATTTTACTAAAGAAAATATATTCACACCCCCTCATGAAGTGAACGCACCGCCATGTTCTCAGTGTAAAGAGGTAGTGGCAGCACGACAGAGCACACAGAGAGAGGATTCTCACCGAGCCACTCGTTCAGTACGGTACATTCACCAGGTTCAGCGTGTGCAGGATTAACACAGGCTGTTAAGCACCCTTATAGAAGCTCTCGCGCCCATTATACCAAAATTACTCATTCAGACAGTCTCCCTACAAACACCAAACGTCTTGACTCGTTTATAAATTTAGCTAGGTGACATCTTTAAAATCTTTTCAACTTGTTGACAAAACAAGCCAAAAAAAACTCAAATACAAGCCAAAAACATTCTCAGCACAAGACCAGAAAGGAGGACGACAAGATCATTCTGAACATCTGACCAGAGAAACACTTCATTCTGGAATGACGAAAAACAATCTTCAGGCACTCTTGCATGGAGCGGGGGAAAAGAGTATCTGAAACTTTAAGTTAAAAAGCCTTTATTATATCATGGCTGGTACAAGGACAAGTTTAAAAAAACCGACCGGTTTCGACCATTAAGTGTCTTCATCAGGGTTGCAAATGGAGACATTATGTTCAAGCAGGCCTTTTGTAGGCAGAGCTGGGAGTGTCACAGAACTGTGTCACTGTCCTTGTACCAGCCATGATATAATAAAGGCTTTTTAACTTAAAGTTTCAGATACTCTTTTCCCCCGCTCCATGCAAGAGTGCCTGAACATTGTTTTTTGTCATTCATGGATTTTTGAGCCCTCTCTTTCAAGAGCACCTGCATCCTTTCCTTGAGGTCCGTACTTTACAGTCCTTGAGCACACCACTACTTTTGTTTCAGTTTGTACTTCACTCTGGAGTTTGGAGGGTCGCTTATTCTTGAAAATGGCCCAACCCAAAGAGCGGAAAATTAACTCTTCAATTTCGGTATACAGAACTAACTGCCAATCGTACACAGCTGGAGTGAATGACAGCAGGGAGTAAAATCTGCAAGGGTCAGGCCCCAAGTTTAACACAGAGATGCCTGTCTATGGCTCATGGTTCCCTCTCCAACAGCATTACATTTTCCTCAGGCATTTGAGAACTTCAAGCATTTATCAAGGAGTCACAGCCATTTTGGGTTACATTATTCTGAGTTTTCATTACTCTACCAGCCTCTCTCTTCAGATGACTTATGGCTGCAAAGTTAGTGAACAAACCAGAGAGCAGCTAAACGTACAGGTGTCCTGGCATCACCCAGTTAGATATTCAGACATATAAGGCATTCTGAATCAAACTGCTAAATGTCTTCTTTGTGGACATTTCTCTCATTAGCCTCAAAGAGCGAAGGGCAAGTCGATCAATCCTCCGCACTCACACCGCACATGCTCAGATCACCCCGTAGTCATGCCACAGATACAGCGTCACGGCAGCTTGGGTTCTCCTAAAGACTGTTTGTTTATATGTGTGTTTATGCGTGCGCGTGTGCGAGCACACGTTTGTATGAGTGGTGTAAGTGTGTGTGTGTGTGCATATTCTGTAAGCAAATGTCTACGGTCTATGAACAGAGTCTCCCTGCTGTAATAAAGAGACCACCTGCTCCACTGTTCCATTCTTTTGAGGCCCACACTGCCCCCCACCCTCTCTGCCCCCCACCCCGGACTCACCGCTCAGCTCGCTGTTGGTGATGCGGAGAGAGGCGTTCTCTGACTGCAGGCTGCGGTTCTTCTCCAGGAGCAGCACCTCCAGAGGCTTGGAGGAGTCCTGCGGAGAGAGCAGGCTTAGCAGGCGAACAGTCAGAGCGGATGGAGTAATACGTTTCAATACTTTATTGCCATACAACTTCAGTTGTAATGAATTTGCTATGGTAATGCTCTATACAACAAGACAGCCACACAAACTGAAACCACATAAGACAAAGAGCAAGGACATATGGCCTGTACCTACACAGGGTCCCCTTGCTTGGAGGAATAAATAATAATGCCAGCATGGGCTCAGAGTAAGGCAGTCCTGAGAGTTACAGGTACAGGCAGGAGGTAAGGGAGGGTGAGAGGCAGACAGGCTGAAAGGCCGAGGGGGACACCAGCTTGGATTTCAGAGATGAGCTTGTGAGGCGTTTGTGTTCATGCCGCACCTCCAAAACCTTACAGTAACAATAAAACCTTAGCTGAAACTTTTTGGGCAGTCTAGCTCTGTTAGCCTTCTTACAATGTCTATGTCTTCGACAACATGATTTTACAGGCGCTGCTCAAATCTTTTTGAAAAGATTTTTGACAGTTTTGTAGCAAATGAGCATATTTGAGTCCACCCCCCCCCTTTAAACTATTAATACACACTCATATCATATAGAAATGTTAAATAACTGCCACACATTGAAAGCTGAAATAATTCTGAAAAAATGGACAAAAGCACTCACTCAGAAAATATTCTGAAACTTTTACTGCAAACACAACCAAATAAATCTCTTTGAGGGTTCGGGGTTAAACAGACCCATCAGCATGAATCAATGCAGAATTTTTTTTTCCCCCCAATTCAGCCACTCTACTCCCACCTAATTCTGCAATCAATCAGCAAACTATGACCAAGCACGCTTATATGCTACTCATGCTGCCATCTCGGGATATCGCAGAAAGTTTGTGATCCTCAACCAAAACAAGCTTGCTCGCCGTTATTTCTTTACACTCTTAAGCCGCTTTCACACCGGACGCTAAACGAATTTTTCGCGCGACAGATTACATTCAAAGTCAATGCGAAGATGCGTATTCGCGTCTTTGCATTGACTTTGAAAGTAATCTGTCGCGCGAAAAATTTGTTTCGTGTCCGGTGTGAAAGCAGCTATAGCCTGAAACCCCGCAAACTCAGAACAAGGACTGAGGAAACCCAAACATGTGCTTGTTTAGAATTTTACTGATGAGGGCCCAGATGGCCAATAGGAGGCGCTTGAGCAAAGAACAAAGCTAACCTAAACCAACTGTATCCCTCCCATATCCCAAAGCAGCGCAAAGTTCATAATGTGCTGCTCTCAACAGGCTGCTGGTCACAGTCAGCACTGGCGTGGCTTGGGTTCGAGCCGATACAGTGGTAGTCACTCCCACGCCTCAGTACTGCATCACTACCGAGTGAACGAACCCAGCCACCCTCAATGCAGTATTTCTGGTGACGAACAGGCTGAGCTCTATGCACCATGCTGTTTTGAGCATTGTTGTGCTCACAATACTGGCACTAC
Source organism: Gymnothorax javanicus (assembly GCA_029692085.1). Lineage (NCBI taxonomy): Eukaryota > Metazoa > Chordata > Actinopteri > Anguilliformes > Muraenidae > Gymnothorax > Gymnothorax javanicus. Next base: position 22,215,081 of record CM056195.1, on the reverse strand, counting down.
GACCTGAGGCAGCACACGCCACTAGCAGCAGGCATGCACACACAGTTGACTGTGACTGCACACACAGTGACTGAACTGTGCAGTTGCACAGTTCAGTCACACCGGTAACAGTTCCAGATATCTGCGGCCCCTGATCTTACCTGTGCGGTGGAGCCATCTGAGGGTACCGACTCCATGGATTTGAGAATACTGCAGCACAGAAAAGACGCTGCAATCAGGACATGTAACTACATTGTGCTCGTTCACACTGCCCTCACACTCAACACGCTCAAACCACAGCAACTAACAGACTTCTCCTCCCAGTATTCACTGAATTTACAGGAGTCCACACACAGCCCCACACTGCACTAGTGTTCAGCACTGTGGTGAGGTCCTGAAAGTGGGGACATTGGGTACTCTTTCTGGAAGCACATAATACACAGCTGTTAGAAATATACTATTATAAAACTGTGAAGTACAGACATGGTACATGGTAAAGTCATTAGAGACATTCTGTGGGGATGAAGTAAACAGTCCAACTGGGCATGACATCATGCGTGACAGAGACGGACAGCAGAACCTCCCTCTCACCAACACTCCCATCAGTGCAAGAGACTGCACCCCTAAGCACTTCATAAAACAGCCCCTAGTTTTTTACAGTACTGTAGTACAGGGTGTTTGAGGGGCAGGTGTGAGCGCGTATATAATGGAGGGAGTTCCCTCTGTTTGACTCTTCAGGAATAAAACAGTCAGTCATGGTGGAGATGGATACACAGGCACAGCAGAGCTTACTTTAACTCCTTCTTCATCTCCTCATAGTCAGCCTGATCCTGCAGCTTCTCCTCCAGTTGCTGTTGGGAGGAGAGAAGAGGTACAGTTACTCCGAGGCGAGGGTAGAAACACTGAACTTTAAAGCACAGTAATCAGAGTGAGACACGTCTTCTTGCTTTGGTCATCGCGTGTCATGTTTCTTCTGTAATGCTAGACGCATGACCCAAGACTACATTCCCCATGATGAAATGCGTGTGCATGTGAGTGTTTACATGTGTCCTGAATCTATCTCTTGCCATCTGTGCTGACTGCAATGTATAAAGACTTGTACTAGAGAGGTCAGCAATGAGGACAGGAGGAATGACCATTTGTCGTAAACCCTTCCTCCCAATAAAGATGCCCTGCAATCAGTAAGGAGACACAGTGTGACAGACACCTTGAGGGAGGAGTCCTTGGAGCTGAGCTGCTGCTCCAGCTGGGTGATCTGATTGGCCGAGTTCTCGCGCAGTTTGCTCAAGCTGGCCTGCAGCCTCTGCACATCCTCCACCAGCTGCACGATCTCCCGCTCCTTAGCGCTCAGCTCCGCCTCCAGGCTGGAGCGCGACGGCACCTCCGCAGTCTGCTCCTGCAGGCAGACACCAGCCAATCAGCATGCCTCACTCATCACGTCTTCCTACCATAAACAGCCAACTAACATGCAGTAACTGTGCATGTGCCATCACAAACAGCCAATTAACATGCAGTGACTTCGCATGTCACATCACAAACAGCCAATTAACAGGCAGTTACTGTGCATGTCCAGTCACGAACAGCCAATTAACAGGCAGTTACTGTGCATGCCCCATCACAAATAGATAATTAACATGCAGTCAAGAGATATGCCTCATCATAAATAGCTAATTAACATGTATTAATAGGACACGCCCAATGATAAACAGCCAGTTAACATGCAGTCACTGGACAGGTCCCAGCTATTCGCAAAAGAGCATGCGGTGTCACAGTCCAAAATCATTAGCAGTAATGGCTGTGGCTTGGACAGCTGCAGGGTAGGGGATGGGGTGAGATGCGTACCTTTCTGGGGCCTTCTGGACCTCAGTGGCCTGCTGCAGGGATTTGTTCGCCGATGTCAGCTGATCTCGCAGATTCTCCGCCTCCCGCTCGGCTGCCTCCGCTCTCTGTCCGGGAAAGAGACATGTCAAAGACGCACTTGCACAGGACAGCCACTTATACAAATCTGAGATGCCAGCAAGGCATCAGTTAGGATCAAACACTTTTCACAACCAACCACGCAACCGGGCTGAGAGACCTGAGCAGTCGACACTGATTGGCTTTGAAGAACCATAACTCATAATCCCTCACGAGTACCTCTGTCTACAGAAAAATACACGCTACTCACACAGAGTGACTTTACACAAGTGGAAATAAAATGCAGGGGTGATTTGACAGCAGAGACAGTAGCTGTAAAATACTCACGGACGCACTCAAAAACACACACAAGTAGACAAACACAAACACAAGCACATTCACAGATGTCAGTCCAAACAGGCCACAGACACTGACGACCCATCGGACTGGAACTGAAAGCGAAACGAAGGACAGAAAAATTCACCTGGTTGGCTCTTTCCAGATCAGTCATCACCATCTCAATCTCATCAGCTCTGTTTGGACAATAACAGAGTTATAATTGACACAGGAACACTAAACATGTTTACAAGAAGGCATTTTAGCAGGTCCATTAATCCAGGGAAACTTAAACAGCACGTATTTGTCAATACGGTTCATTTCAAGGGCCGTATGGTTTACAGTTCAACAACTCAGCCGGAGAGTCTCAAGCGTATGGCTGCACTTCCCTCATGGGGGAATCATTAGTGTAACCACAGAGCTACAGGTTCTATTGCCATTACACTGTAATACAGGTGTTACACTCCATTCACAGCAGTTTCTCTAGTCTCTCCATCATGCCCAAGCCTATGGGGAAAATCATGATTTTCGTCACCGATTTTTTTTTTTTAATAAATTGGGAAAAGCTATGCAGGTAAACTAGCCACCAAATACATAGTGACAGAATCTTCACCTTAGTGGTCACGATACATAAAATCCCCAAAACATGCTTGGAAATGTTTGTTAGTGCATACACTCAGTTTTGTGCACACATGTACACTTAGGTTCACAAATATGAGGACATAGACAACTTTGCAATTATGACTGTCAACCATAGAACACTGGAGTCGCATTACTTAATTAAAATAATTAGTGTGAGGGCAGAGATTCTGCTTCAGTTTGAGGGTAAACACATCAAAGTAGGGTGGCCAGTGTGGGAATTACAGCACTGTTTTAAAAGTTTTTCCTTTTTAAGTGACAGAAAGCATTTGGATAATTTGCTGCTCAACTGTTCCATGGCCAGATGTTTTTATTCCCAAATAATTTTGTTAAAACGTGAACTCATACATGGTCTATAGCCGATTTCAAGTGGTACCTTTGCATTTGGAATTTGTTGTTTTTAACTCTCAATATGAAATCCAAAGAGCTGTCGGTGTTAGTAAAGCAAGTCATTATTAGGCTGAAAAACAAAACAAACCTATCAGAGCAAAAGCAAAACCATTAGGAGTGACCAATTTAACAATTGAGTACATTCTCAATAAAAGAAGGCACTGATGAGCTCAGGAATATAAAAAGGCCAGGAAGACCACTGATGAAAACTGTAGTGGATGACAGAGGAATTCTTTCCCTGGTTCAGATAAACCCCCTTCACCACAATAGGCAAGATAAAGGAGAGGTAGCTATTTCAGTGCCAAGGTCAGCAATCAAGAGCAGACTTCACCAGAATAAATACAGAGGGTTCATCTCAAAATTTAAACCATTGGTAAGGCTAAAAAAAAAAAAAAAAAAAAAAAAGAAAATTTCCAAAAAAAAGCATCTGAAGAAATCCTACACAGGCCTGGAACAACATTGGATGTTGTTCCAGGACTGCAGGATCCCTTTAGATGTTTTTCTTCAGATGATATTCTCTATGGAGAGATGAGACATAAGCCCATTTGAACCAGAAAGATGGGAAGAGAGAAATAGGGGAAGGAGCTACTCATGATTTGAAGCATACCACCACATCTGTGGAGAGTGGTTATGTTTGGGCACGTATCGCTGCCAATGGAGCTGGTTCCCTTGTATCTACTGGTGATGTCACTATTGAAAAAAGCTGGAGGATGATTTCTGAGATGTATTAGGGCCATTAAGATTTAGCCAACTGCTTTGAACTCAATGGCCAACTCTTCCCAGAGCAGTTGGACAATGACTTTGAAGTATACTGTAAAGAAACCCAAGATTTTTTTGGGGGGCAGAATTTAATGTGCAACAACAGACAAGTCACTCATATGACCCAATTCCAAATGAGTGTGAATTTCAAAACCGAAGGCATGAATGCCCCAACAATAAGGCAGGAACCGAGGACAGTTGCAGTCAAGTCCTGGCAGAGCATCACCGGGGAAGAAACCCAGTGTCTGGGGATGTCTGTGGGTCCCAGACTTCAGACAGTCATCGACTGCAAAGGGTTTGCCACAGAGTATCCAATTATAATTAATCTGATGACCATTTCAGTTTGTCCAATTACTTTTGAGCCACTAAAACTGAGGGGGTGCACATAAAATGGGTGTAATTCATACATAGCTCAAAGAACAGTTTTGACTAAATGGTTACATTAAAACTGAAATGAAAGCATGCACTTAAGCATGTGTTGACTGTTTCTTTTCAAATCCATTGTGGTTGCATACAAAACTAACACAATTAAAATTGTGTCACTGTCCAAACATTAATGTGCGTGAGCAGGTGTGCTCATGTATGTGCACGTGTCTGAGGGTGTGCGTGCGTATTCTGATCCCAGGCTATGTAACTGAGCCTCTTTCCCAGGATCGGGGGCACAAGTCCATTAAGTATCTCAGTTACAGCCGAATCCATCAGTCTGCTCTCTTCACAGCTCTGGGCCTAAGTGCTGACAAAACCATACAGTCCAGCTGCATGGAAACACAGGGATTACAGCAATATGGACAACAGAATCCCTTAATACACTCCACTCGTGTGTTGTGTTTGTTAATCAAACTGCCAGGTTCTAGTGTTCCGAGGCACCGGCGCCCCACAGAGGAACTGCAGGGGATCCCTGCTGCTTTACGCACCCCCTCACACAGTCACATCTTGAGATAACTAACCAATTACAGATAACCGTCCATAAGAAGAAAACTGCAAACAACTGAGCACCACAAATCACCCCTACCTATCCAAATCTGCCAGTCACAAAACAACAAAAAGTATATATCTTTTCTTCCCAAAAAAATTCATTAAACCATATTGCTTTTTTCCTTTTCTTTAGCTCTTAACTAATGCTATGAAAGTTTTGCCAGACGCAAGCAGATATCATTAATGCTATAGCACATTAATAAAGCTGGATCTTACTGTGACATCAAACTAGCGAGCATTATATTTAAAGTCAATGGGCAAAGTCCAGCCAAATAAACTGCTGTTTGCAGTGCAGAAGGAAAGCACGTTTATAATCCTGAAAGCACACATTTCCCAATAGCATAATGTTATTTCATAGCAGCTGCAACGAACTGCTTGTCTAACGCCTGATACTTCATGGCTGGAAAAAAGAAAGGTCTTCATTACTAATCACAGGCATTATTGCAAAGATTCACATATCAATCACTGCAAGATCTGATGGTTTAAAATGATGCGGAATTACACAAGCAAAGCTATTTTTAATAACACTTGGATTTGATAGGATTCTGTGAATTATACCAGAGATGCACACCACACCCCAGGTGAGATCTGGAACACATACACAAGGGCGTAGAATGGGAGTCTGCTACGCACCCCGTTAATAAAAAATAACATGACAAATGGAGTCACGGCCAGGAGCATGTCAACTAACTTTAAAAAAAAAAGAAAAGACACGGCCGCACACAGAAATACACGGTTTGTCTCGCCGAATGGCGTCCAGTCTCTTAAATCTTCATTACGCAGAACAATGTGGGTCAGGCTCCCAACAGGGGGTGATGAGAGAAACTGACTCCACTGGCTGGAGCTCCATTACTGGGGAAAAGACAGGACTTAATGGGGATGGTGCAACTTCATCACACTGGACTGCAGGAGCTCGTCACATGCAGTCAAACGCACCTTTGGACCTCTCAAAATGACCAAATATAACAAGCGACAACGTCACGCCCAATTTCCTGAACTGCGAGAGATGCTTGAAAACACAGCGGCAGATTTGGTGGAAAATTGGTCTTAAAGGAGCACGAAAATAACAAATGAGCAGACAGCCAGACAGCCGAGGCATTTGGACAGACGCATGAGTGTAGACGAGCACAGACTCGAGGGCTGCACCACACCTACGACAGACTGGACGTGCAGCAGAGGTACAGATGCTTCAGGGCCACTGCACCCCAGGTGGTCCCCCATCATGCCCGATATCCCACACCGGAGTTGTTCCTCCTGCCGCCAAATAACCCCCCAGCTTCATAAGCCGAATAACTGCCTGCCATTTCGCCGCCACAGATGTGTGCTGGGTGTTCCATCACAGAATGGCTGCCATGCTTCAGGCAAGCAGGGGGGCTACAGTGAGGCACTGAGCGGAAATCCTCCCCAGCACAATGAAGAGCCACTCAAATACAGCGCAGTATAATTCCATCTATGGCCCTTCGGCCTCATACAGCAGCAAACTGGATTTTAAATGAAACAATTACAAAATTTCTGGCGCCCCTGACTGGAAATGCACAAACAATACTTTAAAAAATTCCAAAAAATACATTTAGCAAGAAGCTCTCAACGCCAACAGGTGAGAAATATCGTACGATATTAATGTTCCAACGGAATCAACCAAAATCGTTGACTGATTTAACTAAAAATCAAATTCCTCCAAATCAAGGTTTCAAAATTAATGGGACCCTAAAAGATTACTGTTGATAACATCTACCCAAATTAAACCAGGTATTAAATTCTCATTATTTAAGTTTTATTTAAGTGTTAAAGGGATAGTTCGGGTTTTTTTGACGTTAGTCATGAAATACTCCTTTGCAGCATAGTGCATGAGAGGTGGTTTTTGTTGTTAATGAGTCTTGTGAGCGGAGTTCTCGCCTATCGAAGTTTTGAATGAAGTAGTTCCAGCTAGTTTTCCGGGGTCACAAAAATAAAAGGTTTTGCCTCCCAAAACAACATATTTTTAAAAGAGTTTTTAAATATTTCAGGCAAAAAACCATGACTCATGAACAAAAAAAAAATCTCCTCTCATGCACTACACTGCTAGAGAGTATTTCAGACGACTTCATGTCAAAAAATCCGTACTATCCCTTTAAGAAACTATACTGAATCATTACATCACTTCCTGCTTCCCTAGGGTATAAAAATGAGGCAACACACATGCAATATCCCTTTGTCATCAAACACCACAAGGAAAACAAAACAAAGTCAGTTCAAAAGTGGCAGATGGTCATAGACTTACATAAATCTGGTAATGGCAACGAGAAGATTCACAAACAATTGAATATGCCAAAGAGCACTGTCAGGGCAATAATCAAAAAATTCCAAAGGTATGGAACTGTTGAAAATCTCAGGAGTAGAGGCTGCTACTGCATCTTGCCTCTCAGGATACTGAGGAGGAGGGTGAGAGAAGCAACAAAATCCCCAAGAATCACTGTGAAGGAATGGCAGGCCTTGGTGGCATCTTAGGGTCACCAGGTTTGAAAAAGCACCATTAGGTGCCACCTCCACAACCACAGGTTCTTTGGAAGGGTTGCTTAAAGAAAGCTTTGTCTAACCAGAAGACTCAGAAGCAAGCACTTGGAGTTTGGCAAAAGTCATTCAAATTATGACCGTAACAGGGTGCTTTGGTCAGATGTGTCCAAAATTGTATGTTCCCTCTAATACACCATCGGCATGTATGGCCTCGAAACAGAGATGCATATCAGAAGCACCTCATACCCACGGTGAAATATGATGGTGGGTCAGTCATATTTTGGTGCCGTTTTAATTCAAGAGGTCTAGCACCACTGGTTAAGATTAATGGTATCATGAATTCCACCAAGTATCAGGATACTTTGGCTAACAATCTGGTTGCCTTTGCCAGAAGGCTGGGACTTGGCCGTAGGTGGACTTTCCAACAAGACAATGACCCAAAGCATACTTCAAGAGCCACACAGAAATGGTTCTGTAAGAACAAAATCAATGTTCTGCAATGTCTGTCTCAGTCGCCAGACCTCATTCAAATCGAAAATCTGTGGGCTGAGTTGAAGAGGGCAGTTGATAAACGCAAACCCAAGTACGCGAAGGATCTTGAAAGGATCTGCTCAGAGGAATGGTCCAAAATCCCCCCAAATATGTGCCTTAACCTTGTCAAAATGATAGGAAAGGACTCTATGCTGCTATCCTAACCAGAGGTGGTTGCATCAAGTACAAAATAAAGGGTGCAACAAATTATGGAACCTTGATTTTGTTAAAATTTATTTCGTATTAAATGATTGTAATGATTTTGGTTGTTTCGGTCAAAACATTAATAAAGTATTTAACACATGTTGGTATATTCTGTTTCTCTAGAATTATATATTTTTTGTACTGTTTGTGCATTGCCAGTCAGGGGTGCCAATAATTTCGGAACCCACTGTACATAGAAAGCTGCGGTTGCACTACTGAGGAAAAGTATGGCCACTGGTGTATAAAAATATAAACTGTCTTTTTATTCCAAAGTCGTGAAGAAAGCAATGGAAGAACCTATGTAGCCAACGAGGGTACTAACCCAATAACCTAAACTGTAAAACGGACAGGCCGGCAACGAGGCTGGGACAATTTCATTGGTCAACACGAAACCTGGCATTCTATTAGTTGGTGATTTCTAACAGGAATGTATCACAGAAAAATCCAAGCGTGAGCAGAAATGTTCGAGGCACACAGGGGCCATTTTAAGCGAGAGGCCGAAATTCAAACCAAAAATCCGTCCAAGCACCAGCAGATCCAAGAGCAAGCAGGGGCTATTTGAGTGCGAGAGCAGAAACTTTCCAAAATCTATAGATGAAATCGTTACCTCCGCTCTCCAGTCGAAATACCATGTTCTTGAACAAATATAGGAATTTGCCTCCATACCCAGAGTCAGCAGCCCAGATTGACAGAGTAGAGAATCCTGAGCACATGCTGTTTGGCGGAGCTGGAGTTCGAGGGTCTCCGGAGCTTTCCGAAACAGGAGGAGCAGGAGTGTGCATGAGATTGTGAGTGCAGTACATCACTCTCTGAAAAATGCCACAGCTGATTTGCTTCATCAGACACAACCAAGGTTTGAGGCCATCTTAAGCCCTGTTAAGACCCTCTGCACTCCAGACGGCATCCAACAAGGCCGGCAGCTCAAAGCGCCAGAGGCCCCACAGAGATCCTGCTCTTCACCACAGCCTGAGAGGAGAGCACATGCATCCCAATGGAACAACATCTATACAGTACTATCACCCAAACACGACCTTAATCTTGCAAAGAAGAGCAGAGGTATGAAGAGGTAAATATGACACTGGAGGAGAGAAACTGGGTACAGTAGGAACCCTGGTTCCTGAAAGCCTCTATAGAAAAGTACACACTTTTGCTGCAAACACAGTTCAGCCCTGAGAGACTGAACAAGGACCCACTGATGTCTGTCTGTTTATGCGTGCGTGCGTGCGTGTGTGCATGTGCGTGTGTGTGTGTGTGTGTGTGTGTGTGCGCGCACCCTGACGAAGTTCGCAGTCACGGTCTGAATACACAAAGGGATCTTCGTGCAACAACTTCAACAGCCTCTTTCAATTCTCTCCGTCTCTCCATCGGTCATTCCCTCCAGCTCCCTCCCAGTCTCAGGTCATCGCACCAGTGAAACAGACACCAGTCCCTGCTTCAGAGACACCCTCCACAAACACGAGCAGAGTGAAGGGGGGAGACACTGTGGAGTAAACTGAATTACACAAGCCCCACTGTAGCCACTCTGTAGCCCCGTCCAGCGACAGAGCAAGCGCGTCGACTCTGCAGTACTGAGGGGGCAAACCAGTTTGGGGTTCGTGCAGGGGACTGGGCCAGGATAGAGCACAGTGATCAAAGTACAGCTGCCATCTTGGCTCGCAGATTTTAGACCACACTAAAGATGGTCATCACATTAATGAAGAAGAATTGCTCATAAACGCAGTAAGGTAGAGAGGGTAATAGTGCAGTCACTCAGTACTGCCACCCCGCTGCGTACCAAACCCAGTGCCTGGATCAGTGCCGCACACTGACCTGCACCGGGTGAGCTGAAACACACCACGCTCTGCGCGGAGACCGCCCACAGAGAGCAGGGAGGGAGAAATGAGGTGGGACCCCAGCAGTAAAGGGACAGATCTGTTATCACAGCTGAGGAGGCTTTCATACAGTCCAGAGTCGCTCACTGAAGAACATGTTACAGGATATACAGACATAAGCTATAACTATCCAGCACCCAAAGATCCTCCGTGGAAGGCACTGCGCAGTAATGTTTATATAATAGACTGTTATGACAATGTGATGATGACGATCAGCCTAAACTTCTAATTCATTACCCTCCAATCAATCTAGCTAAATGCACCCGCTAAATGCCCAGAATAACAAAGGCAACAATAATTGACAGATATTATGTTGATTATTATTAGTATTAACCCTTAGAGCACTGAATAAATTTTCAAGGAATTAATAATGTAATTATCCTGAGCTGTTGAAAATCTATCATGTGGCAACTTGTTTAAAAGAGGTCCCCCGCTCAAACTCTTAAACAAGTTGCCACGTGGTAGGTTTTCGACAGCATCTGATTTTGACATCTTACATCATTGGGCAACTATAGTTGCCTGTAGCGCTCTAAGGGTTAACAGGTTGTTTGAGAAGACGAAACGGGCAGCATCCTTACTTTGCCGTCGACTCTTCATCGTACTTGGACTTCAGATCAAAAAGTTCTGCCTGAGTAGCTTCAAGTGCTGAAAGAATAAAAAAAGCAAAACGCAGCAAAGTTCAGTAATGGCACTCAGGAGAAGAGAGGTCCCAGCTGCAGCAGAGGAGACCGGTCTCCGACTGTCCGGTGAGGAGCGGAGTGTTACCTGTTTGTAGAGACTGGGCCTTGTGCTCAGCCTCGTCCAGTTTGGAGGACAGGGAATCCTTCGTCTCCTGCAGCTTTCTGCAAAAACACACAGAAACCTCCCTTGTAGTACAGGACTGGCAAAGTCAACTGCTTTACCATACAGCATGGGTTCAGAAACCAGCCAGATAGAAGAGTATTGATACAGATACCTGCCTCACAGAATAGCAATGGTATATAAACCTGCCTCACAGTAAAGCGCTGGTACAGCAACCCACCTTGCAGTACAGCACTAGTAAGCATGTATGCTATACAGTACAGTGCTGGTGCATTCACTTGCCTTACACAGGATAGCCCTGGTACTGAAGTCTGCCTTACAGGGCAGCACTGGTACAGAGCCTGTCTTACAGAACAGCCCCGAAACAGAAACCTGCGTAACAGCACTGAATGGGTACAGAAAGCTGCTTTGTGATACACCATGGGTACTGAAACCTGCCTTATGGCACAGCCTGGATGCACAAACCTGACTTACAGAATAACTCCGGAACAAACCTGCCAAGCTCGAAAACACAGGCATATATGGGCCCACGAGGATATGAAAGGCAGTCAGTTTAGCACTCGATAAATTTTTCATCGCCCATTTTTGTGGCAGCACGATTTTCTTTCTACAGCGGAGACCAAGGCACTGGCTCCGAACACTTAAAAGAAGAGATTTCCCAAAATAAATAAAAGTTTTGAAAAAAAATTATATGCAAGCGAAATCGCCCCTTTTCTCACCCGTGCGACATCTCACCCAGTATGTAAAGGGATGATTTTAAATTCGGCAAGAACTCTGGAGCTAGGAGCTGGGTGTTTCTGAAAGATTCCTCAGAAGGAGGGGTGAAGCTAAATAAAGACACCGCAGGCAGGGCGACTCCTAAATAATGCAGCTGCACCGCAGCACACCGACACCGAGCCATGAAATATTCAACAAACGCACAGGAATCTGTCCCCGCATGCAGCCCCAATACAGGGGAATTACAAAGGCTTTAGACTGTCCCAAACAAAAACAAACCAGGCATGACATTACCAGAACAGCACTGTCTGCTTGTTTGAAGCTAAATTTAGGAAAAGCAGAACAAATACTACAGTGCAGAATCGGCCCATTATTCTACACCTTTCTAGATCAAATTAAGCTATATGGTATTGGTAATTAATGATTCCTTATGGTGCAAATGGCTTCACAAACCAGCTGTGACACTTCACACACAAACATGCATGCAAAAGTGACAGTTAAGCGCATTTCGATCAGCATTTAAAACAGAGCTTTCCATGGTAAAATGGTAAAAAGGAGTAGAGGTCCTTCCCCACCTCCATTTCCCACGCGAGAGTCCTGTAATCTGTTGCCTGTATAAACCAGTCATTTCCTTGAGCACATCAAAGACAATGGGCAGCTCTGTGAGTCTTGACAACAGCACACGCATGAACAAGCATCAGCCAAACAGACAGTGCACCTAGCATAAGGGTGTTCAGTTCCTTGTCTCTGACTGAGACCACACTTTCACTGAAGACTGGGGTGTATGTGAGGTACAATGCACTATGAATTTTCCTGGAAGGATCATCAGACCATCGTGTAAAGCCTAAGGGATTATTACTAAGACCACCCACTCAAGCTCTTTTTACAGTGCAGACGAGGTGAACTACTGTCGTCCTGAGACAGCCGGGCCAGCAGAGGGCGCTGGCTGATACTCACCGTTCCTTCTCTGCATAGTCATTGTGAAGCTGCTGCTGCTTCTCCTGGGCCAGGTTCTGAGCTTGACTCTTCACAGACTGTTCATACTCCCGAATCTTCTCCTTCAGGGCTTTAATTGTGACCTCTGACCCCCGAGAGAGAGAGCGAGAAAGAAATTAGGCCCACATCACAAATGCATTGAAATTCATTCACTCAGAAATCCACTCTGCCTCCTGCTGGGAGCTGTTACTTCTCACACTGGGCCTGTTTTTGGATGTACCTGTATGCCTGCGTGACAGCGAGAGAGTAAGAATGAGAGAATTTGAGAAAGAGAGACACAGGGAGAGTGCAAGAGCGAGTGAGAGACAGATGGTAAGTGAGAGAGAGAGAGCGAGAGGGAGTGAGAGAGAGAGCGGGAGGGTGTGAGAGCGAGAGCACAGGGCGGCTGTTCGCTGAGGTTGGTGGTGAGTGCTGCTCCCGCTACCCTCCCTCCTCGTAGCCTCCTGCGAGTGATTTAAACTGCAGCATTTCAAGCCTGACACATAATCAATGCAGCGCGGCCCTCCGGGGCCCTCTTACCCCTTAACTGTTAAACTCAACTTTAAACATTTAGGCTGGCCAGATCAATGGCCTCGGCCGCGAAAAATGAAGAGCCGCTCTTTAGGGGCGGGACTAAGTCGGGGAGCGGGGGGAGCTGTATGTTCCAGGATAACTGCAAATCAGCCAGAGAGGGAAGGAGTCATTGACAAAATATAATAATGCCCCTCTTAGCTCTCTTGGCAGGGGCGGGGATACCTCAGAAATCAGCATCCAACCCCTCCTTCCTCATGCAACCATCTCCATCAGGCTAAAGAGCGGAGTAACTGTGCGGACTGGGACACACCAGACTGCGGACCTGTGCTGTGATGCGAGGGAGTATGATGTGATATGTAAGCAGGGCGGAGGGATCTGATGAATGCTGAAGGGGAGGAGTCTCTGTGACGGACGTGCGGGGGGAGGAGCCTCACCCTGGTTCTTGACCTCAGCAAACTCCTTGTTGTACTCCTCCAGCGTCTCGCGGAGTTTCTGGTTCTCCGTCTCGATGTCGTGCATACGCTGCACTTTGACCTGAAGCTGCTGAGCAGCATCCAGGGCTGGCACTGGGTCTGCAACACACACAGATCATTCAGAAATGTAAACTATACACTGGAACACAAACACACACACTGCATTTAGACACATATGCAACACACTGCGACATACACATATACACAAACGCACACTGCGGGGATAAGGACTGCACGTCGGCCCGATATTTGGAGAGAGCGGTTTGGAGACGATGTTAGCAGTAAACACTGCATAGTCCACCAGAGGGAGGGAGGAGGTGAAAGAAAGGAGGTAGGAGGGAGCGAAAGAAAGAGGAAGGCCCGCGCTGGACGAGGTACAGCCAGATTGTGTCAGAGGCATCCTGGTGCTCCTGGTCAACAGGTGAGGCCTGGTAAATGTCAGGACTGCCCTCTAGCCCATCAACTGCACTGTTCAGCCAAATAAGCTTGTTCCCATTAACCTCCCATTAGCAGGCTCCGTAATTTGAAACTCCATGCTAAGGTCCTTTAGTGCACGTGAGACGGAACTTTCTAGAGGGAGTTGGGTGTTGGCCCAGAGCCAATGATGCAGACGCTCACCTGGGACATCGATTAATCTCTTATACACGTTCAAAAAGGCGGCTTCTGCTTCTTTGCTTCTTTTACTTAAGGCATCGATCTGAAAAGAAAAGGAAATGCAGAATTAAGTGTTTCCCTCAACTTTCAGCAGCAATTATGCAAACACCCACCACAACGAATGATCTAGAAGAATATTACACATTTCTGGAAATATCACATGCATGTGGGGATGTTTGTCAAATATATATCGGACACAGCCTCCCAGAAATAAAAAAGATGGCGTAAACAATGGCATAATTGATGCTTCCCCTTTCTGAAATTAAGAACTGAGAGGATAGAGACATAATTAACGAGAGAGTTGGTTGCCCACAGGACGACACGCATCCCCGAATGCCCTAAAGAAATCACTCCCAAAATCGATAGGCTTCGTGACCTTACCACAGACAAGGTCTATGCAAGATATGAAATGAATCCATGAAGATCTGTGACCTGTAGAGTGCTCACAAGTTAGTTATTGCATTTGGAAATGTGACCTGGTGGTCGCACTACAGGGAAGGTCGTAGGGTCACACAAACAATATGGTTCCTCCTCCGGGCACCAGGAATGAACACAAGAAGTTTTAAGTGATTTTCTGATAAACTGTTCAAGTTAACTGTACAAACATAAAGGATCTGCGGTATCCAATTCAAATCCATGAATAGTTAAAAGGTCCTTAAAGCCATCTTTTACTGTAATGTTCTTTCACTGCTGGTTTAACAGGTTTCCTTTGGTAATCCCGCCTTCCCCAGAGGACAGTAACATCATGCTGATACCAAACCGCATACAGAATCAGACAACGATGGTGAAGTAGTCACAAGCCAAACACACAATAATTTCTCTCATAAGGTTTATGAATTCTCCAAAGCAAAGAAAGACTGGACTCCAGTGATTCCACGTCAGTGAAGAAACAAGTTTGATAAAAGCATCTCGAAGAGAAGCCTCTATCCCCACTGGCACTGAAACAACGGATTCTACTTCCAGCTATAATTCCTGTGCAATTTATAAACAAGAGTATAAAATTATTTTTGGGATTTCTGAAAAAAGGATGGATTTACAGAGGAGGGCAGCAGTTGATTTGAACAGGCCACATGAGGAGAGGTCACAACTCTTCTGGAAAGGAAATTTAATCTTTTCAGATGCGTTTTGCATTATTTGAAACATCTGGTTGGAGCCAGCTAAGACTAAGCGCGCCCAGACCAGATGGAGCGATTACAGGCCTGGCTTACAGTGCGGAGCGGGCCGATAATGTCTCTTTAATCGGTGAGCACATTTCATACTGATCGGCTACTGACGCGCTGTGCAGAGAGAGTGGGGGAAGAGTGCGGAACTCTCCGGAACACTGCTTATGTTCCACAGGGTGCAAGAGGACACTGAAGGCCCCCATGCTGGATGATCCAAACACAATGAGATAATCTGTCCATACCACAAACGGGGACAAAAAATAACATCTGGCATTCACAACTGGAAAATATTAAGATATTTTTGAAAAAACAAGGCTCATTTCTGCTTTTAGACTTTCAGGGCATTTTGAGAATGATGTGTTAATCTTTGCCTACATTCCCACTGTGATTAGAATAGAGACATTTAACAATAAAATCCTATCGTTTTGGCCCATCATTTCTCCCAGTGTTGAACGCCCCATTTACCTCTAAACCCCACCATCAATTCAGACCGTTGCACAGGCAGAGAAAGCAGATGGTGAGTGCAGTCGGGGTCTTACACCATCAGAAGAAAGACAGTTATCATGTATGTGGTTACAGCGATGTCACAGATGACAAAATAAAAGGAAGTTGGACGTTGCATACAGTGAAAGGTGGGCCTGGGACCAGTGCTACCCCTGAGAGGGTAATTCATGCAGGACGGGGCAAATTACAGGCAGTGTTGTGCAGGAAACTCGAGTGCATCCGACAGGCTTCTGCTGCACGAAGGGGTGTGTAATACTGTAGTGTACGGACACTAACAACAAAAGCATCCAAACGATCCTCAAACGTATCATGCTACTACAGGGTTAATGCTAAATTTCAATTGGGCATGCTGTGCTAGATTTCAGATAGGTGCCTGCACAGAAACACACACATGATCAAACACAAACACACTAACAGACTGGAACTCAATGAAACACACACACACACACACACACACACACAAACATGCTCACGCCCGCATGCGCGCACACACACACACACACACACACACACACACACACACACACACACACACACACACACAATGAAGTTACTTCAGGAAATGGTTTGGGATGAAAAGCTTTCTTCCCTCGATGTTTCTAAACACACGGACCCCGTATATAATGGAGTTTCCCACTGAATTAGATTATATTCGCAGTAGCAGCTGACCAGGAGGTGGGGTGGGGGGAGCTGTGGATGGCGATGGTGGTTTATGTGAGCCTGTGCCGAATGTGTGCGCAAACAGCCTTGTAAACCAGAGGGGGCGCTAACGCTCTAGCTCTCAGGTTCCAGCCAGGAGGGAAGCACAACCGATTCAAATCCATAAGCATGAAAACAACAGTCTGCTGGCTTTGGCTCCAGTTCCAAATTCAGCATAATATCGCTCTCTCTGAACTGCCTAAAACGCTGGTTACAGAGTGAGAGAGAGAGAGAATCCCTGCACTGAATTATCGCCATTCATCAAGTCTGTGTGCTGCTCTGGCCTCCCTGCCCCCCGGCATTCTCCGTGGAAACCTCTTATACGCTTCTGCTGAGGACGGACAGTAACACTGAAGCAAACATAAAACAGTCAAGAGCAATTAGTGAGAGGGTCTGACCAAACCAGGCAGCGCAATGAGCCAAAATAGTCTGTTTTTACTCTGAGCAGAAATAGTGATAAATCTCCAGCAGTATTTAAGCCAGTGAGAGGCTGGGTAACATTTGGTCAGGTTTCTCCAGGTCATACTTTCTAAAGCACACAGATTACCTTCAGTAATAATGGCTCCAGCAGCTCAAACCACCATGAGCAACAACAGTATGGAGACATGGAAGCACAAGGACCCACCGTCCACCCCTATCTTCTTACAACACACACACTTAGCTTAATTATACTTATTTATTCCTGCTACTAAGCTTTTACAAGAGTCAGCACGGCTGCTACAGAGCAATCAGCATGAGCAGTGTCTGGTGATTGTACCGTCAGGTTAATGCTCAACTTGCAATTGGGGCTCTGTGCTTGATTTTAATGCATCTGTAAAATGCAGGATACCAAAGCACTTCACTCAGAACTATTCATTACAGCACACATCATTACTGGCTCCCACACAGCTATTACAGCGATTACACTTCATAATCCCACGCACTCAAGTCTCCATTAAGATGCCAGCAAAAGCCAAACCAAGAGTATTAGCGAAATAATAATTACGTGAACGATTATTTCTATTTTGTTTCACCAAATGAGCTGCTGGTCTGAGTCCAAGCTAAAGCAGGAAGTGGGATTATGTTGGGCATCTGAATGGTACTTAAACACACATGGGCTCAACACAAAGCTTCATCAACAGGGGGAGCCGAAGCGAGGCGGACATGTGCAGCAGGAGACAACAGCACCCTAAGGAGACAACACCACCAGCTCAGATTCAGAGCACACACATACACTCACACACACACAGTCACACACACATACAACCACAAACACACACGCACACACACATACACACACACACACACACAACCACAAACACACACACACACACACACACACATACAACCACAAACACACACGCACACAAGCAAACACACACACACCCACACACACATCCTCGTACTTCCATCCTTGTGAGCACAATTTACATTGGCTTCCATTCATTCTGTGTGTCTCTCTACAGCCTTTCCCTGTTCTTAATAAGCAACGCATACCTAGCCCCAACCCTTACCCTAACCTTAACCCATCTCTAATTCTAACTTCACCTCTAACCTTAGCTAATAAGTCACATTTTGCCTTCGTAGTTGTGTAGACAGGCGAGAATGTCCTCCCTCCCCAATAATTTCCAAACTCTGTAGGAAAAAAAAAAAAAAAAAAAAAAAACTTTTTCTACATTACTGTGTAGCAAGCAGAACACCACACACACTGGGGTAAGCAGCAGGCAGCTGAAGGTGAAACCGCACCCTGTGCATCCGCACCCCTCACCCACGGTCGGCCCCCCCCCCCATCCCCATCCCCATCCCCAGCCCGAGCCCATCACGGCTGCCCCGAATCAGGCCCCTCGGATAAAGACTCTGTCAGGAGGGCCGATAAGAGCGAGCGCTATAGGAATGCACTCCTGATGGAAACATAATGGAAACTCTTATCAGATCAATGGACCTGTGGAGCGGGCAGGAATCCAGCGCTGTCTGCCGAGGAGAGGAGCGGTCGGCCGATTGGCCTCAACACTCCAGCCCTACAGATAAACGCTGAGGGGTTACAGAGCACCACTGCACACGGGCCAGACGCACACAAATGTGACCTGTCCCAGCTATGAGGTCATGAACTGCTCATGGGATTAGATGCCAGTTCTGAGGATTTCCCACATTGTGGGGGTCAGAATATTTAGCATGCATGAGCCTCGAACGTCATCAGTAACCCTATTCAAATCTATGCAACTCTGGGAATTTAGGGTGCCGTGGTGCTTTAAAAATTGCTGTGGCACAACACCACTGTGGATCATCAAAAGTCAAAACCCTGTCACACATAGTGCAACACCAACGCAGAAAAAATTGGGACGGAATAGAAAAAGCACATAAAAGCAGAATGATTTCTAAATTTACTTTGACTTGTATTTAATTTCCAAAAGAGTGAACAAGGCATTGAATGTTTTGTCCGGTCAACTTCATTTTACTGGTTACTATACATCCATTCCCGCCATGCAGACCCCCAGGCATTCCCAAAGAAGTTGGGATGGGAGAAATTTAGGACTAGCAATGAGGAAAAAATGAGAATAATGATGTGATTGAAATGGCTGATGTCAGCAGGCGATTTGTTTGCAGGAAAAATGTGATAAAATAATACCTGAAACACTTAATCACCAGGTGTATTCAGTCCCTAAATGTATACTGTGTATTGTGAACAGAAATGGCAACATTACAAAGGGAAAAATACTTCACTGTCCCAACCTTTTCTAACATAATTTGCAATAATCAAAATTGAAATGAGTGTTCATTTTGAAAAATCAATAAAAATGATGTGATGACCCATCAAATAATGTGGTGTAGTAATACATGCTGAAGATAATTTACAAATCACTGCTTTCAGCTTTAATTTAACTCTCTGTTAACCAAGTACCTTTCCAACTGTGTAAAAATCATTTCCCTGGGCAAATATGTTGATTATGGGCCAATATTTGGAAAAATAAAAAAAAAAAAAAAAAAAAAAAAAAAATTTCGACCCTTTGGCCCACCTGTTCAAAATGTAGCAGATCTGCTACATTGGGTAATAATGCGAATGGAAAAATTAAAGTGACGGACCATTCAAGTTATTCTCAAATGTTTATTTGGCAATAAGAAACAAAACCAGCAGGGTGTCCAGGCTATTAACCCTTTCACTTTATGTAGCAGATATGCTACGGTGGTTAATAGAGGGTTAACAGAACCATTTTTATCCTGATGTGGGGTTGTCCTGTGAACAATTTATTGGGGGGCTCACATACTAGAATTTCAAATACCCATAAAATAATCAATTTTCAGCTGATTATGCTGAAATTTGAAGTGTGCCATCTCATTAGAGATATGCGGTTCCTCACTTATTTTTGTTCAAACTGAGTCAACTTAAAACCAATGTAGTGCTTGCTGAAGTGAGGTCATTTCTGCCTGGCACCACTTGTTTAAAGGACAACTAAAGTCGATTCTCAGACGGCACGTTGAACGTCTAATGTTTACAAACATATCACTTGCTTTTGTTGACATCTTGCAATGTCACATGACCAATTTCATTCATATAAACCAATGTTTTGAGTACATGCTTAGATAATCCTTCTATTTCGGTTCGTTTGCGCAGGTGCGGCTCGCTGACTGGCCGATAAACAAAAACAATGGGAATCGACTTTAGATGCCCTTTAGGAGCATTGATAAAAGAGGATCCTGCAATACCAGGTTTGACTGACAGAGGGAGCAGTGTTAGCGTAATGAGGAGTGGGACACATTTAGACACAGTTGCTAATTGTCCAACAGCACATGCAGACTCTGCAGGAATGTGGTAATGAAACCATAAATAAACAAGGGAAAAAAACTACAGCCTGTCTGCACATATACACACCCAGCTTAAGTGCCCTATGGAATGAAAGGCAAATGGAATTGAAAAGGGGAAAATTACCACATAAAAAGTCCAGGAACATTTTGTCTCGGGATAAAATACAAGTTCACGCAAATCGCGTCTTTGCATTGACTTTGAATGGGATCTGTCGTGCGAAAAATTCGTTTCGCGTCCGGTGTGAAAGCGGCTTAATTGTAAAGTAACTAACGGAGGAAAAGACTTCCCACAACCACTAAATTATCATAACTGATTCAGTTCCTGCTGCATGAAAAGAACAAAAAATATGAAGAATCTTTTGCAGGGGTGTAGACATATGGAGGATCCTTCAGCCTAGATGGAGATCTACAATCTCAGATTTCTCGTTTTGTATGATACCATCAAATTGATCACGGGCATGCATTCAAAACTGGGTTAAATCTCCACCCCAAATGGCCTCCATTTTAACTGAGCAGCACATTTACTCCGAGTACTGAGGATTAGAACAAACTCACAAACCTGCCACACTAACAGAACTGTACAGAGCGCCCTCAATTCAAGGTGAATCTTAACAGGAACCGTTGGATTCATTTGCATACAGCAGCGCAGAGTGAACACATATTAACTCTGCTCTCAGTTAAGCAACACGACACGGTGCCAAAGAAAGGAGGGGTGAACCCAAAGAAAGCACAGAGTGTGTGTCCGTGCAAGGTTTAGGCCTGGAGCAGTCATCAGCTCCCGTCTGGCCTGAATTTTTTAAAGGATGCAATTTAAACAGGGCTTGGAGCTACGTGCGCTCATATACCAGCACAAATAAGGCCGCTCTGTCCCGTTCCCCCGAGGCGACACTGAGCTAACTGCAGTGCATCATGGTCCACAGTGCTCGCCCGTGCGGGGGCAGGGAGGGAGGTCACAAAGCACATCGGCTGATGTCACAGTGCAGGGTCCTATCAGAGAGCGGCCCAACAGAGGAACCCCGCCCCCCGCCTGCTCTCTCCTCTCTGAATGATGCTCTAACTGTGCAGGAGACTGAGACTTACCTCTGCTTGGAAGCTCTTGAGTAAAGGAGCGACCTGCTTCCGCAGATCCTGCAAGAGAACAGAGAAACTAATTACTATCTGGAGATTAAAACCCACAAACATGGCCAGCCCGTGTCTGCAGCACAGTGCATCTAACACACACACTTCCCGTATCTCACACACACACACCTCAGCATCATTGTCCTTCCCTCACACACATACACAGCAAAGCAAGAAATGAGTGTGTGTACCTCTGGCCCTACAATGAACAGAGGCTCATTTACAAACCCTGACTGATGAAAATGCACAGAGATTTGCAGTGCATGATGGGATTGTGAGTGAACATTCCTGCACTGATGAAACATTCCCCTGGGCTTGACCTGGCATGACCTCCCACACTGCGGCTCACAGGGAGGGGAGGGGGTCTGAGGGCCGGCTGCAGAAGCTCCGCGCCGCTCGGCCGCTCCTGATGAGATTACCGCTCATGCGGAAGAGGGCGAGGTCACCGAACACTCCGGCCAATGAACACGCAGCGTATGAGGCTCCGGGACAAATACAAACAACCTGGCCTGAGCCGCCCCCCCACACACACATACACACACACACACACACACACACACACACACACACACTGCTTCCCCACATATTCTGATGACAGATAACCCCTGCACAGGCAATCCCGCCTTGTGGCCACTCCTCTGTCCTGTGAGATGGCTACTGAGGTGTATTTATGCAACACAGCTCACACATCACCGCTGCCATGTTCTGAACATCAGAAAAGACACAATCATCAACAAAGGGCCAGAAATCGCCAAAAAAAAAAACTCAGAAACTGCTACAATGACCGACGACATACTGTAGACATAACCCAGTGTACAAGACAATGGTTAATTTTTAATACCTGATGTTGTCCAAACACCAAACACATCACAACAATGAGATTACCCAGAACACCACACACCCCCCACAGACTGACCACTGACCATGGGACAGCCTCTATAGCGTAGAAAGCACAGAATGTGCTGGACATTACAAAGTGAGCTTATGTAACTAAAATAAACTGTCTGCTGTAATTTATCTTCATCTCTATATTTCACAAGTCACTTCATGCCTGTAAACAGACAAGAAGTTCAGAAAGTTCCCAGTAGTTTTTTCTGTAGTAACTCTTTTCAAAGATCTCGTTGACGGCTGATGAGGTCTCTGGGATTTAACACGACATTTTTAGTTCAAAAAGATCAGGCCGATCCACTCAACCAACTCTGAACATGTCGTTATTTAACAGCCGTTTCATTTGTTATCCTCCATTTTGTTGTGGCCGGCGTGACGCCTGCCTTTCTCATCTCGTTAACTGCTGCAGATATTAAATGGAGCTGAACTGAGCTGAACTTAATGACTGAAGCATTCGAGCGGAAGGAAAAAAAAAGCCATCCTTTTATTCTTGTCCTCTTCTTCTCTCTGCTTCTACACAATCCCTCCACTCCATCTATCCATCTGTTCATTTCACTTTACACTACAGGCCAAAAGTTTAGGGCCACCCTCAGATTTTTAATGGTGCACCAAGTGTAATGTGACCCCTTGGTTTTGGGGAAGGCATTTATACAGCATTCCTTCTTGTTACATAAAATTGTTCACGTCCTAGTGAAATAAAATCATGTAACACAAAGGCATTGGAACTCAATTATAAAACAATGTGGTCAGCGATCAATCAGTCAAGACAGCTTTAAAATGTGGTCTGAGGTCTGGAATTCACCAAAAACCTATTGGCTTCCGATATTTTATGCACTGAAGTTGCGAAGACGCGACTACACGCGTGTTTCGTGTGTGCTTTACACTGCTCACACTGAAGAGGAACAGACACGGCTGATCCGTAAATGTGTTTACAGCACTGCCGCGCAAACACTGAGCAGGTCCCGCTCCGACAGGCTGGAGAGGCCACGCTAATGAGCTCCTGTTTTTAAAAAAAGTCCAAATCAAAGGAGACAGAACACGAGAAAATAGGGCGGGAAAAATCACTGCGAGCTAAAACTGGCGAGGTCCTTCCGTAGTGGAGACGGGTGAAATGGAAAAACCATTCTAAAAACGATCAGTGATGAGAACAGAGAAGGCGGGATTCAAAGACCAGTCTCAAAGCTAAGATGAGAGGGATAAAAAAAAAAAACAAGAGAAAAAAAAAAAAGCGCAATTAGCGGTGCCGAACAGTTCTGCGGCCCGACAGCCGGCTGCGCTGTATTACAGGGAGAGGGAGCGCTTCAGGACAAACGCCTGCCAGCCAGCCGAGCAGACTTGAGCAGGACGGTCCGTGAGCCAGTGAGCGTGTGTGAGTATAAATGCGTTTTGTGCATGCAATGTCCCAAACTGGAATCAAACCAGTAACCTCAGCAGGACAAATCCAACTCAGGTTTGGGGGGGGTTGTCATTCATACTTAAAGCAGTACGACACAAATCCCACTGCGGACAGCTGGAAACTGCACTCAGTTTGGCAGACCTGGAGCATCTCCCTGTAACTGGCTGTGACAGGAACCGCCATAAAATTCAGCTCCTCCTCCTGCTCTGCTCCTCTGTGGAGCCGTCGGAGCCGCTCCTGCAGCCCAGCACCCTCGAGGAGGGGAGGCAGTGAGGAGAGACAGAGAGAGAGCTGCTGAGGCAGCGAGTCGAGATGGGAGGCACCGGGGAGAAGCGCACGCTGTAATTCACAGTGACTGGAGCGCACGCTCGGGGAACAAACACCGTCTACTGCTGAAATATTTACGCCACAACAGAGCCACTTCCATCTCACTTTCTCTCGCTCATACACGCACACTCACACTCATACTTTCACTTAGACACTCCCACACACACACACTGACATGCACATCTGCACAAAATCACACACACAATCGTTCACTCAATGCTGTTAGTAGGTCAGATATTAAAACCTCACAGACTGTGGCACCTAATCTCTGAAGTCCTCGTGATGCTGGGTACGGTTTCATTAACTGGTCCATGAAGTATATAGAGAAGAGGCTTTTGAGTTCAGGCTTTTGTGCTCAGCGGACGCATGATCGAGCACACAGAGACGAGAATACTCTCACGGGCTCGAGCCCCCCGGGTGAAGCTGAACGGCCCGCCGCAGTAACCTAATGGCAGCCCAGCATCCCGTGTCCTCATTTATCACTGCTGTCCCCCCCGGCTACTACAGGGGCCTGGTCGCCATAGAAACAAGGAGAAAGGAACATTAAGAGGAGAGTGAATTGCATTACACAGCTTAAAACCACGCCTTCCTCTCACCGGTGCAGAACAATGTAAACACAATACTGTCCTACTGCACTCAGGTCAGTGCACAGCCGTACCACTGTGAAGTGTTAACACAGCACAGTGGCTCAGTAACATGTTGGGTCAGTAATGTGTTAACACAGCAGTGGGTCAGTAACATGTTAACACAGCGCAGCGGGTCAGCAACATGTTAACACATTACTGACCCACTGTGTTGCACTGCAGACCTGTATCTGGGCCCGAGCCACCAGTGCAGGAGCAATAATACTCCAGCAGGCAGGAGATCCCGATGAAGAATCATATCTGCTTCCCAGAGCTTCCAATCACAGCCACATTAATGAGTGATGAATGTCGAAGGAAGTCTGGGTGATGAATGCGCGAGTAACAGAAGAACAGGAGAAACAAAGCCTGCCATTTCCAAATGCCCCAACATTAAAGTAGAAACACCAGCCGAAATCACAGGCGCACACACACACACACACACACACACACACACACACACGTAATGAGCGTGGTGCAGAGAGCATCAGGAGAAGAGGGGACTCGCAGGACCCCAGCTCCTCATTAGGAGAAGAGCAAGAACTCATCCCTCTGGGCCAGAGCTTCATCCACAGACTCAATCTCATCACTGTAACAAGTCTGGAGCACCAACACTACAGCTGTCTGTCCATCACACACTCGCCCGCACAGCATAACTCACACTCACATTTTCATCCATACGCTAGCTTTCGATCAATCGTGTATTTACACACACTTTCACTAACACACCAGCTCTCACACGCAATTTTACCCCAACACCAGCTCCCCCTCTCACACACACATACAGTGCTGTGGAAAAGTATTTGCCCCCTTCCTGATTTTTTTTTTTTTTTTTTTTGCATATTTCTCACACTGAAATGTTTCAGATAAAACAAATTTTAATATTAGAAGAAGCTAACCCGAGTAAATACAAAATGCAGTTCTTAAATGATGATTTAATTTATTAAGGGAAAAAAGCTATCCAAACGTACCTGGCCCTATGTGAAAAAGTAATTGCCCCCCCCCCATTAAATCATGAAGACTCATTCAGGAGGTCACAAAAGGTCCCAGAAACAACATATAAAGAACTGCAGGCCTCACTTGCCTCACTTAAAGTCAGTGTTCATGATTCAACAATAAGGGCAAAAATGGCATCCATGGGAGAGTTCCAAGGCAAAAACCACTGCTGAACAAAAAGAACACAACAGCTCGTCTCACATTTGCCAAAAAACATCTCGATGATCCCCGAGACTTTTGATAA
Organism: Gymnothorax javanicus; assembly: GCA_029692085.1. Classification (NCBI taxonomy): domain Eukaryota; kingdom Metazoa; phylum Chordata; class Actinopteri; order Anguilliformes; family Muraenidae; genus Gymnothorax; species Gymnothorax javanicus. Next base: position 22,189,118 of record CM056195.1, on the reverse strand, counting down.
AAAAATTCTGTGGACTGACAAGACAAAAGTTGGACTTTTTTAAAGGTGTGCGTCCCGTTACATCTGGCGTAAAACTAACGCAGCATTTCATAAAAAGAACATCATACCAACAGTCAAACATGGTGGTGGTAGTGTGATGTTCTGGGCCTGCTTTGCTGCTTCAGGACCTGGACGACTTGCTGTAATTGATGAAACCATGAATTCTGCTCTCTGCCAGAAAATCCTGAAGGAGAATGTCCAGCCATCAGTGCGTGACCTTGTAAGCCGCACTGGGAAGGCGGGGAGGACTGCGGGCACTTGGTCACAGACGCATGCTGGTAAACTTATCTGAATGGCAAATGCATCCTGACAGAGACACTTCTGGGCCGTAAAATGCACACAGAACTAAACTCATCTGCTTTCTCACAGGCGCAGGCCGCTGGTAAATTTACCCTCTGTTGTCTTGAGGGCACCTGCATCCTGCGGAGATATTTCAAGGTCGTGGGAGCATATCGATCAGGGTGTCCCCCAATTCACCCTAAAACAATCTTCCCGAACTTACCCCTGTGCCGGACAATGGCACAGGGTCATCAACCAGACATTTACAGAACTGCGCCCTTGGTATGGGGCGTTCGAAGGATCCAAGTGGCAAAATACTCATTTCACCAACAATGTTACAAATATAATGTGTATTTCTGTTATATTAGAGGATAAGAGCCGATTAATAACATTAATGCGGATTATCCTTGTAATTCTGTATTGTACCGGACGTTTCATGGCAAACTGTAGTGCAAGCATATCGTGTTTGGTATCATTTTACTCCACTAAAATTCCGACATCGCATGGGGCATATTTCGAAGGGATTAAAATTGTACTAAACCCTCATTCAATAAGTATGAAAAGAAATATACTTCTACTTCTCCTCGTGGTAATGTCCCCTCCCAAATTCCCTCTGAGGAGAGGTTGCCTTCCTGATTACCCAAATGATTTATGATCCTGCTGTAGGAAGCACTTCTTGAGTTTGGGCATAAAAGGTAGGAAAACAAACTATTCGGGGAAGACCGTAACTGACTTCCCACGCGTACATCTCCATGCCGTGTGTAGCCAACAGTAGTTATGGAAGATCACAGACGACTTCCCACACATGCATCTGTATGTGTGTAGCCATTATCACAATGGAAGATTGCATTCAACCTCCCCCACGCGCATCTCCATCCCGCGGTTAGCTTTAATCTAGTCATGGAAGATCTTAGGCGATTTCCCACACGTGCTCCTGCAGCCGTGTGCAGACGTGATATAGCTATGGAAGCTTGTATTCGTCCTTCCCACATTATACATTTTGTGTATATGTGTAGTTGTGAGCTGCGCCAGGCATGATTTGACTTCTTTACATTTTCTGTTTGATTTAAGCCTGTGCCTGCCTGGCGAAATAAATTGTTAATCGCATTCTGTTGTGGTTTTCTGACTCTAACTACCTTATATTCTTCCAGCCCGGAGTCCTGTCACCCAATGGGGTAGAATGTAGGGCTAGGAGGCCTACCTGATCACCAAGCCTTCCAGCTAGGTACATGGTGGTGTTCCATGCTGCGATTGGTGTTATTTTGATCGGCTTTGAGAATGTGTTGTTATACTTGAGTCCCTACACGCCTTCTTTTTTTGATTTATTGCGTTATACTTTTATACAGTCTCTGAACGCCTCTTGCGGTATACTTCGAAAGTTTTAATTGTACATTAATTCTTGCCCCCGTGGTCACTAGTCATAGCTATTCTCTATGTCAAACCACTGGGCAGAATAGGACCGCCAGCCTCTGAGTTCTCCATCGACTTGGGCATACAGATGTTTTTGGTCCGGCGACCGTAAGGTATAGACCAGTTATGAGTCCGATGCACAACAGAGCTTTAAATGTATAAATTGGAGTCAGATCAAATTAATAAAACGCATGGTTTAATTGTAACCGCGATTGATTAAAACTAAATTTTATGTTCTAAATTTAATATGGAGTCAGATACGCTGTAACCGCTATGCTATGCGCCCTGTTCCTACGAACAGAGAAAGTTGATAAATTAACATCTGTTTTATCCCGATTCACACCAACTGAAGAAGAACGTGCTATGCCTACCCCTCTGGCTATTTTCGCCATTGGTATAGCTATGAGGTGTTTACAACCTCAAGCTCAAGCGCACTTGGGTTATGCAGCAGGACAATGATCCGAAACACACCAGCAAGTCCACCTCTGAACGGCTTAAAAAAAAAAACAAAATGAATTTTTTGGACTGGCCTAGTCAAAGTCTCGACTTAAAACTTATTGAGATGCAGTGGCATGACCTGAAACAGGCTGTTCATGCTCAAAAACCCTCCAATGTGGCTGAATTAAAACAATTCTGCAAATAAGAGTGGGCCAAAATTCCTCAACAGCGATGTGAAAGACTCGTTGCCAGTTATCGGAAACGCTTGAGTGCAGTTGTTGTCGCCGAGGGTGGCACAACCAGTGATTAGGTTTCGGGGGCAACTACTTTTTCACATAGGGCCAGGTAGGTTTGGATAGCCATTTTCCCTTTAATGAAATCATCATTTCAAAACTGTATTTTGTATTTACTCGGTTTATCTTTGTCTAATATTAAAATTGGTTTGATGATCTGAAACATTTAAGTGTGACAAATATGCAAAAAAATAAGAAATCAGGAAGGGGGCAAATACTTTTTCACAGCACTGTATGTGCACACTATTTAATGAATAAACCAGCTCGCGCACACACTCCCTGATCCAAAACCAGCTCTCCAACACACATACACAAACTCAATTTCACACATACGTGAGCTGGCTTCCTCTGTGATTATGCCGTTGTGTGCGTGAGTGGGTGTACGTGTGAGAACAATGTGTGCGACTGCGTGCCTATAAGCCTGCGTGAGCATGTGTGCATAAAAGACTTTGTAAGCGAGAATGATGGACTATCTCTCGGCGAGATGGATGATATAATCTCCACGGAAAACTCAGTTTGACAGGTTAACTCGGAGCGGGCTGGTTTTGTGCTGCAGGCTCCGAGCTGATTGAGCTGTTAAACTCCGACAACAGAGCAGACAGACTGGCTTCTCTGGAGCGATAGGCCCCGTCTTGCAGCACATCTCACACAGATACAGCCTGTGCGCTCTGCTTTAATAAATGTGGCTGCTCTCCTACTTCAGATAAAGCAGCCGCAGATATCCAGTAAATCGCTGCATTTACTATCAGCCCTGTGATGTGCACATTCCTCATGAGGATGAGATTTATGTGAGATTACCCAGCTCTGAGGATTCGCTGGTGCCGAGGGAACACATTAACCCAGGGGTTAAAGACCAGCACTGAGAAAACGGCTGATTTTTAAAAACTTCCCACAATGCATTAGAAGCTGCCGTCACGTCCAATCAGAATCAACTGTCAGATTCAAATATTATTAAACTGAGAAAGGACAGCTGTACAAAAAGCACCTTTTGTGTGCGCAACACACACTAATATATATACTGGATCTGCGGCTAGTGCATGTGCCTGTGTGTGTGTCTGCATGTGCCTCTGTATGTGCAGTCAGTGTGTAGACAGGGAGGGTGGTAATGGATATCTCACACAGAACATTCTGGAAAGGCAGGTTGTGACAGGTCTGTGTTGACAGAACAGACACAGGAGGATGAACTTCCCGGCGCCACCTATACCCCCTCACACCAACCCCACCCAACTGCCCCAAATCTACTGCAGGATCAGGGAAGTACAGACCAGTGTGTGCCTGAGCGAGGTGTGTGCAGGCATTGCATCTGAGAGCAGGACTGTACTGAAGGCCAGGCCTGAGCTGCAGGCAGGAAATACAGGGTCAAATGACTGCTGCTTCCTCCCTTAGTGATTCAAAAGGTCCGACTCTTTGAAGTGACAGGAAGTAAGCACACAATATAAAGTTATGATGCGACGGGTAACTTCCATTTAAGAAAACTGAAATAAAACTGTAGGGCCAGAATGAGGAACAAAGGTGATAGCTGCCTCTTCCGGTCCAGTTCAACAGAAATATCCTCCTGTATGACGTGGTTTTGAATGTGATGAGAAGTCTGTGAGCTGAACATTGTACATGAGGAAGTGGCCAGCTAATGAGATCTCCACATGCAGAATGATAGATTCATCATCCAGAGCTTTCCATGTCCTTCATGTACACACACGCACACACGCATACAAAGAACACACACGCTCAAACACAAAATATACATGCTCAACATACACACATGCACACAACACATAAACATGCATACAACACATGCACACACATACAGAAACATAGACACAACACACAAACAACAAGCACACAGACAAACACAGGAAAATTCAAGCAAACACACACTCATATACTAATAATATGCACAAATATGCACACGCTAACTTGTGGAAACACACAAACACACAAACACACAAAACACAAATGCAGGCCAACTCATGAAAACAAACAAGAACAAACACACACACACGTCCTAGATGCCAAAACATAAAATATTATTCAATATGGATGGGGATGTGGAATAGCATGGAACCCGCTGAGTGACTGAATCCTGACTGCTGCATCTGAGCAGAAAATGATGTCAGCTGAAGTCACCCCAAAACCAATATAAACAAAATCCACTTTTCACTGGCAGAGGGGGAAAACTGGGTTTGCCAAAATTAAAGACAACTGATGACAGATTATTTCGGGAAAAGGTGAAATGCATTCATGTCTTCAGGAAGCAGAATTTTGTTTTTAAAGCAGGGTGGTTAGAATCAGAAGAAAACATTAAGCTTGATAAATGACAGAACAAAGCGAGACTCATTTACGTAAGGAATCTCAGGTCAGCTCTTACTGTTCTCTTTTCTGTCATGCGTGTAATAACTTCACCAGACTGATTTCAGAAGCCAGCAGGTCCACAAAGTAGCACCACTAAAACACACCCTGCAGTCCGCTGAATGAGTGAATGAGACGACGGACAGGTTTTCTATCAACTATAACTTCATCAGGGCAAGAGCCAGGCAGAGCTAAACAACTGCAATTAAGGGGCTCTGTAAATGCCACACTCATGCAGTAAAGAGGGCTTCTGGGACTGTGCTTTAGGGTCGAGTACACAGCACACAGGACGATGTCTTGCTTCAGCGTGAAAGACAGGGGTTGCGCCAGCAGAACCAGACTCCGTTTGAAAGGGTGAGGCATCACATCACCAGCACTGAACTTTTCCCTTCTCAGCAAAAGATAAGAAAAATAAAGTTGTGCTTTTGCATAGTACTTTTTTTAAGCAGGCCACCAGTCCAGGCCAATAGAGGTCAGGGCTTTGAGTTACAGAGCGAGCAGCACAGCTGTAGTGCAGGGGGAGGAGGCATCTGATGATGGACCATCAATGAGGGAGGCCATAAACCACACCCACCTCCCACCCCAATCTACCCCAGTGCCAGGTCAAATGGCATCAAGCAGCCAATCACAGAGCCCCGACGGGATGAGCGACACACAGCTCTGCCAGTGATGCTTTACCGTCAGACCTGTGTGAGCTGCCAGATGGGCCGAAGCCTTCAGGCAGATCAGGGCTGCAGAGGTGCATTAGAGAGTGAACTTAAACAGCCCTCAGCAGGGAACAGTCTGAGCGCGCTCCACTGGCCCCCATCTGTGAGAGAGATGGTGCAGGCACGGGGGCCAGATGTGCAGGGATGTGAGTCTGTGCACTCGCACGAACACACACTAAAAACTACACTCTAAACAGGCCATTACACAATGAACATAACACACTGTTCTGGCTCTTAAACATGACAGACTTAACAGGCTATCACACACTAAACACTACACACTGTTCTGACTCAAACACTGTACACATTTAGACCCAAGTAACACTACACATGATAATTGACTTTTCATTTATTAATGAAACACTGTGTAACTGCAACTAATTTTCAGTCTGAAATAGTTCAATAGTTAAAACACCGTACAGCAAACACCGACCCTGTCTGCAGTCTATATGATATTTTTTTCACCTCCTCCACCCATCTTTCATCTTTAATATCCTTTGATTTCTAACATGACAGACTCATATCCCTCTGAATATACACACATGCACAGAGAAAATGCCACAGATGTATAATGATGTATAATAATACATAACCTCTCTGCAGTCTCAGTGCACCCCAGTGCCAGGGATACTGCAGCTCTCTGTAATACTCATCAGACGCTGCCACGCTCAAATTTACCCAACTCCCGTCACTGACACTCCCAATCAAAGCTCTGCAGTCACAATCCACTGTACAGCCCATGCCTCTATCCCAGTTTCTTTACCACGGGCCATGAGAAGAACAGAGAAACTGACCTGAGATCAGGTCTTAAACGGATGCTTTACGAAAACAGGCCCTAGTGTATCAATTGAGGGCCAGGGCTGTGTTGGTGTGCGAGACCCTACTCTACTCCCTATTGAGTGCAACTTTCTAAACACAACACCCAGGCCCTCCCAAAATGTACTATTTTTCATGCAATATTCATTCATATTACTTGCAAAGCGAACCAGAGGAACTTTTCCATCTGATATTAATGACGACTGCTATCCATTTATGCAGCAGGATATTTTCGGGAGAAACTCCTGTGGAGACCTCATTCCAGATCAAGGGTGAACTGGCAGTGCTCACATACATCCAACAGACACACACACACACACACACACAACCACAGAACTACTTACTTCCACCAAAACATATTTTGCTGATTAATGAGGACCCATCATTCTTTTCATTACTTCCTGTCATACATAACATCAGTGTCATATGTTCATATTCAAAGTGGCTCAGGTACATGCATGTCCACTGCCTGGCCAAAAAGTTGCACCCTCTAATACTTTGTTTGACAGCCTTGAGCTTTGATCACCACATGCATTCTTTCAACAATGTTATGCCATGTTACAACATTTATTTCTGACCACAGTTGCAGTCATTTTTACGTGAGATCTTGTATTGATGACGGGAGAGTCAGACCACACAGAAAAGCACATCCCAAAGATGCACCCACCCACGCTCTCGCTCTGATTCTCTAGTTTTTAAACCGCATCGAATTCAGGCTCAAATGTGTACGGATGGATCTGTGCAGCTACAAATTCCCAATCGAGAACAAGAAATGATGTTACTTTAGTAGGTTAAGAGTTTGCATGAAAAACTTCCATATCAACAAGAGGATGAGGTGGCGCGCACAAACACTGGAAGCAGCTTCTCAGCAGGCTTCCGGTATCTGGCCAATCAGAACAAAGTGGGCTTTTAGGGAGGAGGGCCCTAAAGAGACAGGAGCCAAAAAGGCCATTTCAGACAGAGATGGAGGGGCTGCAAAAAGGGTCAGGAAAAGATTTTTTTTCATTCTGATCTTGTAAAGCTACTCCTGTGGTGTCCTAAAAAAAAATACAGAGCTGGCGATGCACCCGACAGGTCCCCTTTAAGGGAGGGCTGGAGCAGGCGGGCTGAGCTGATGACCTTCATCACGAGGACCCATCTGCTTTCAAAAGGTATTCAGCATCGCCCCACAGACACAATCATCCCCCGCTCAGTGTGATCTCGGACCTCATGTGACGGAACATTTCAGCGCTCAAGATGCCAGACCATCAGCACCAACACCAGCTCCACCCAGACATAATTTCCAAAATGTTCCAAAACAGGCTCTTTGATCCTCTACAGAACAAATCCGCAAGAAATTTCTGTGCGACATCTCATTTGTAAAAGGTGGCTTACAGAGATATTGATTGACATATTCATTCAGACAGCCAAGTGCTTCTAGTGACATCTGTGTGCTGAATGGAGATAAGTACACACAGACTAAGTGCTGCTAATTAAGGGGAGGGATAATGCCTCATTATCTTAATTACCCAGCCAACCATTATCCAATAACACAAAGTCTGAATTGCAGTGCGGAAAGGCCTTCTCAGCAGGAGTCGAGCAGCCGCGATGCCCCTGGCTGCTAAAGGCTTGGACTCAGATCTGCAGCTAACTCTCCCAGGGGAACAGACACAGCTGGTTAGCAGGGCTATCTGTAAGCCACAGAGTCTGTCTGTGCGAGACCCACAGTAATAAACTCTACTACAGCTCCTGGAAGGGCCTTTGCTGGCACATTAAAAATGCTGGCAGGCTCCCAGCACCCGACCATTCGGAACAGGAGGACACTGGTGGCTTAAATACCGTGAGGCCATCTTCAGAGATACAGAATCACTCTGCATTTCCTGTATCTGAATCTATGCTGGGTCAGACATTCCAGTGCTCCACAGCGTACTCCACCCCACTTTTTCCCTGATTCATTATTTTCAAAAGCTTAAATATCTCTGTAACATGTCATTTTCCCACTTTAACGCTGAGTGAGTCCTTCTGCTGCTCACAGTCAGTGAAAAAAAACAACTGTGATAGACATTTAAGGGCTTGAAACTCTTTCATGGGGGTAAAATGAGTAAATTCCCACAGAAAGCATATCTGTACACCATTGAAGATTTGGTCGTTATTGTGCTGTCTTTCACACTCTGCATGGGCAGGGAGAGGACGACCCCCCCCCTTTGCCCTGACGGTTCTCCCACTCAGAGCCCCCCGAACAAAGAACGGAGCCCCCAGCTCAGACCCACCCGCCCCCGAGTGATTAGTGGAGCAGCAGCTTATTAAACACAAACATAAATCCTAACCGCGGAGCATTTAAAAGGACAGGAGGCCTGATTTAGTGAGGGAGGGTCTGAGGACTTACACAGACCTCTTTATATTTCTCATGCAATTCATCAATACTTCAGAGAGCAGAGACTCATGAGGAATTCGGGCAGAGCACGAGAAAACACAGTAGATGGGGGAGGATAAGAGACAGCAGCCATTTTCCAGTGGCTGGATGCACAATGATCACCATAATGGGAGCAGTGGAGAGGAGGAAGAGGGCAGATGAGCCGATTCTGCTGCAGACAGTACTGAGCCGGGACAGAGAGGAGTGAACACCAGCGGGCATTCAGCCCCGTCTGAAGGAGCTCCCTCCATAGAGAACACAGCTCCTCCAGCGCTGCATGAAATATGTCCTGCCTCATGTTAACACTGGCACACAGTGAGCTTCATCAGCTCTGGCTGGAGCTCTTACAGACGCACTGGACATGGACTCGTACTGAGAGCCTAACCTTACCACACTACTTTTGTTCTTATTTCAGAGCACCTGGCAGGAAGACTGTATGGGCTCAAGAACATGGGGGCGAACACGGACACACATACACGCACGCGCGCACGCACACACCTCTTGTCCTCAAGCAGGCTGTTAGCTCCAGAGAGGCTGCAGACACGCACTCCTCCCCCAGAAAAGACTGCTGCTCTCCTTCTCCTCTCTCCCCGCCGCCCCACTGCTTAATGAGGCCCGGCTCCTCAGCCCAATAAACTACAGAAGTGAACTGAAGGACCCTGATTAGAGTGTACGTGGGTGCAAACTGTGCTTACATTTCATAAACTTCAGTTATGTAACACAACGCTAACCTCAGAGACTGCCCGCCCGACAGGAAGCTGCCCGGTCAGTGTGGGAGAAGAGAGAGAGCCTGCGGGTGATGTGTCCGCTACCTCTGTAACTCAGCCCCGAACAAACACCTCACACGACCAGCATTACACAGGCAACACCGCAGCAATCAGCATCATACGCAAATCAACCGCTCAACTGAGCCCTGCTCACTCACCTCTCTCGTCTAAACTGCAGGGCCCTCTCACGGGCCGGCTGTGAGGTCAACAACAAACCAAACGAGAGAGCCAGTGCCTCCACGTTGAACACACGAGAGGTGCCTTTCGAAAACGGCCACTTCTCAAGGAAGCTCTGCCGAGTCCATTTACTAATCTGACCTTCAAGGATGAGCACCCATCTGTGTGCCTAACTGTATGTGTTACTGCTTTTCATGCGGTTTAAGCCAGGCACCAGTCTACCCGTCTTTTAGAAGCGCATTTTAAAATTTAGATGGGTTTAAATGGGTAAAACCTCAGAGGCGCAACTTAGAAACGCAAACCCATCCAATCCTGTTTAAATTTTAAAATACTCCTCTTAAGGAAGGGTAGACCATTGCCAGGCTAATCCTTTGCTTTTGTGTGCATTTGTGTACAAAAACGTGTCTATTCAGTGTACTCATACCCACAATTAGACCAACAGTTCTACTCAAAAAGGTAGCATCATGGTGTATTTGGAGTAGTCAAAGTCCGCAGCTTTCAAGATGCTTTGATTTTTAATTATGGGATGGTGAAGTGGATTTGATAACCTTGAACCATCATTCAGAAATACTACGTCATAAATTGTAGACGTACATGCAGTTTTTATAATTCCAGTAATTGAAAGGGATTCAAAAAAGGTCACCGATTTGCCACACCAACTAAAGCCCTTCCCTTCTCATACCCCTTTCCTTCCATGAGGACTGGCTACTGACCTCTGGCGTGTTTTTCTTGAACTCGCGGCTCTGCTCGATGAGCTTTTTCCTGGACTGCTCACTTTCATCCTGCCGATTGGCCAGTACTGTGGCGGTGCTGTCAAGTTCTCTCTGTAAAGAAAGACAGAGTGTAATTACTTAACAGTCCAAAGAGGGCGCCCTATATTTGCATGAGCAAGCAAACAGGAGGTGCAGAGAAAATATTGGCAACACAAACATTACAGACACAGACATAAAGACCCCTACAAAGTGAAGTGCAACTGCAAACACACCATCCCCTGCGCTAATAGGCCCCAATAGAAAAACCACAATCTTACAGGGACATCATTTGAAACCTAAACAGCGCCTAATGACCCATACCTGCTCGCAGAGCACCTGCGCTCACACACAGCCACTCAAATCAACCAGCCCTGTCACCAGGCGATAAATCCCCGTTTCATTAAATACAAATCCGACGGCCAGCTTTTTTCAACCCTGATATACAGGTGCCTATAAAAGCTGCTGGACTGTTGCCTTCCGGGACACCCCGATTATTGATTTATGAAATGAAAAACAAACAGTCCGCATCGGTTTTCATTTGAACAAAAACTAAAACTCCAGCTGACCAGTGACACTGGCAGCCCAATCCATTAATGTGATGCCAACCTCTATTAAAGGAACAGGCCAAATGGCTGGTGACAATGATCACTCAATATTTCACAGAAGAGAGTGCTCTGAGTGTGTTTAGGCAGAATTAAAAAAATATGAGTTTATCATCCTTTTAATCAACTGAAAAACGTGATGTAGGCGGGCAAATTTTTAAAACTTTTTTTTGGTAAATTTTTTTATATATAGCTTACTTATGCATTCATGACACATTTCTCTTGGTTTCTACACCCATTTATTTTCTGATATTTGACAGAGAAAAACACAGAAACATAACTTTTTCAAGTAAACGGCTTTAAAAGTGCCCGTCTATGGGTAGCTGCTTGCTTAGAGGATTACGCCAATCACCCTTCTCTCAATACTAAAAATCTAAAAATACTTAAAAAGAAAAAAAAATTGAAGCTGCCACAAATTCCAGTGCGGGCAGGGATGATAAACTAATTCTTTTCTTAATGTTTCAATGGGGCCTTATGTGTGAGACTGCATGTGTGTGTGGATCAGAAATCCTTAGTGAGCCCCTTGAGATTAGATAAACAGAAAAGGAGGGAGAGGAGAGGAGAGAATGAGAAGGAAGACGGGCCTTTTTCTCTGCACTCGACTCCAGCCAAGTTAAGGCCCTGGGGACTGATTAGCGCAATCTCCCGCTCACAGCCATTCTGCAGTCTAATTGGCTCATCAGCTGAATTGGATTAGCGGGAGGGTTTTACACAGCCTAATTCACACAGACTGAGAGACGCTGCAGGGAGAAGCACAGCAGCAGGAGACGCATTTCCTCTCATTTACTTTAACCCTTCGAGCGCCAAATGCGACTATTGTAACTCAATTTAACCCTTAGAGCGCTAAATGCAACTATTGCAACTCAATTATCCAAGATACCAAAATCAAGGCTGTTGAAAACCTATCATGTGGCGACTTGTTTAAAAGAGCTCCAGCAGGGGAGCGCTTTTAAACAAGTCGCCACATGATAGGTTTTCAACAGCACAGGATAAATACATTTATATATATTTTTTTAATTCATTTCAGTGCTTTAAGGGTAAATCATCAGCACAGAGCCCCTCAGTTGCTCTGTCCTCAGAAGCCAGAGCAGACAGTGAGTATGTGCTGCTGCTGCAGGGACCATTGGCCCCGTGGCTCCTGTGTGTAATTCTGCAGTCACTCACATTCATACTGCAGCCAATCCGCTAATCACATGACATGGAAAGGACAACGTAAAGTATTATAAATAAAGTGTCTAATTAATTCACAAGTGGACTGATGATTTGTCAAATAAAAAAAAAAAAAAAAAGGCCCTCCCTAGTTTTTGCGAATGCTAATGCTGGATATCACAGCAGCTGGTGAGAGAGCGACACACAATACCAGCAGATCATAATTAAAAAAAAAAAAAAGACATTCGTTCCAATAATGCTCACCATTTTCAACCACTCAAAAGAACTTAGTGCTCACTATTTAGACACAAATTGTACACGTAGTACCTGGGACCACACTGAGTACGCACGCGCACACAAACACGCACACACTTTCACAGGCACACAGAGCAATATAAAAGCCTTGCCAGGAGTGCCGTTTGCGTAAAAGAGAAAATGATGGTCCGTAATGGTTTTATAATTTTCCTAATGGCAGAATTTCGCTGGCTAAGGCGGCGGCGCTTGTCTTAGTTAATTTGCTGGGCAGTAAACGCTGATGGAACAGATTAGAGCTGTCCCAGGAGAGTCTGCAGCAGATGCCGGGGGCAGTGCACGCAGTGTGTGTGCGCGGAGCGTCAGCGATTCAGCGCAATTACAGACGGGTAATGAAGAGAGCTTATGATGTCCCGGTCCCACACAGAGCACAGCGCCGCCCACACCCAATTTCACACTCATTAGGAGGGGAGGGAGGGAGGGAGGGAAATGGGGCGGGGAAACAGAGCGCGGCGTATCTGGGGGAATGGGGCGGGAGTCCAGGGGCTCTCATTCCAGTCCCCACTGCAGTGTATTACTGGCTCATCAGCACTGAGAGAGTCTCCAATAACAACTGTGACCGTGCACTGCTAATAGCGTCCTCACAAACACACAGGGTACCCTAGAGTGTCCATGTATGTGTGTGTGTGTGTGTGTGTGTGTGTGTGTGTGTGTGTGTGTGTGTGTGTGTGTGTGTGTGCGCTGTACCTGCACAAGAGCTTGAGCATTCAGTGTCAGTTCTATACCAGTTTGCACCTGAATGAGCACGAAGCACCGTGTAGCAACATGCGGTATCAGGTCTGTAACAGAATAACCTTGTGTGAACACATGGGTCACAAGTTAATGGGGAATTCCCCACACCTGGCAGATAAAGAATCAGGCAGAACGAAACAAGAGTCTGACTCTGGTTATGGGGTTAAATTTACAGAGCTCAGCATGTATTCACATCACCACATCCCACAACATTTTATGTAGGCAAAAAAAAATTTACTGATCCCCACTCCTGGCCATACACCAAACCCGTGTGGAAATGATTTCTCTGTTTCAGACAAATTTCCGAATAAAATCATGGGAGTTTTACTGGAGTTGAGGTGCGCTCCTGTCATCTCGATTGTATGGTGTAAGGAGGTCATAAAACTGTTGTTTTTTCATCTTAACGTTCTGATAAAATCAAATAAGTTCAAAATTACTGAAAGTTTTTAGTCTTGGCTTATGCAAACGGTGAAACTCAATAACATGAACATAGTCAACAACTAATATAGCAGCCCTCTGAAAAATCTGCAGTCTTTGCAATATCTTATTGTCCAAAAACTCCTTGTGTTTATGACACAATGTTTTTAGATGTTAGGTGTCAGATATGGGTCATTCCAGCTCAAATCAACCAGTGGCACCCAGGTCACCCCTTCAGATTCTTCTGAAAAAATTCACAGGTGCTCCTCTACTACAAAACCCAAAACCAGTGAAGTTGGCACGTTATGTAAATCGTAGATAAAAACAGAATACAATGATTTGCAAATCCTTTTCAACTTATATTCAATTGAATACACTGCAAAGACAAGATGTTTAATGTTCAAACTGAGAAACTTAATTTTTTTTTTGCAAATAATCATTAACTTAGAATTTAAAGGCAGCAACACATTGCAAAAAAAAGTTGGCACAGGGGCTTTTTACCACTGTGTTACATCACCTTTCCTTTTAACGACACTCAGTAAACGTTTGGGAACTGAGGAGACCAATTTTGAAGCTTTTCAGGTGGAACTCTTTCCCATTCTTGCTTGATGTACAGCTTAAGTTGTTCAACAGTCCGGGGTCTCCGTTTGTCACATTTTACGCTTCATAATCGCCACACATTTTCAATGGGAGACAGGTCTGGACTACAGGCAGGCCAGTCTAGTACCCGCACTCTTTTACTACGGAGCCATGCTGTTGTAACACGTGCAGAATGTGGCTTGGCATTGTCTTGCTGAAATAAGCAGGGGCGTCCATGAAAAAAGACGTTGCTTGGATGGCAACATATGTTGCTCCAAAACCTGTATGTACCTTTCAGCATTAATGGTGCCTTCACATATGTGTAAGTTGCCCATGCCTTGGGCACTAATACACCCCATACCATCACAGATGCTGGCTTTTGAACTTTGCGCCTATAACAGTCCGGATGGTTCTTTTCCTCTTTGGTCCGGAGGACACGGCGTCCACAGTTTCCAAAAACAATTTGAAATGTGGACTCGTCAGACCACAGAACACTTTTCCACTTTGCTTCAGTCCATCTTAGATGAGCTTGGGCCCAGCCAAGCGGGCGGCGTTTCTGGGTGCTGTTGATAAATGGCTTTCGCTTTGCATTGTAGAGTTTTAACTTGCACTTGCAGATGTAGCGACGAACTGTAGCTACTGACAGTGGTTTTCTGAAGTGTTCCTGAGCCCATGTGGTGATGTCCTTTACACACTGATGTCGGTTTTTGATGCAGTACCGCCTGAGGGATCGAAGGTCACGGGCATTCAATGTTGGTTTTCGGCCTTGTCGCTACGTGCAGTGATTTCTCCAGATTCTCTGAACCTTTTGACGATATTACGGACCGTAGATGATGAAATCCCTAAATTTCTTGCAATAGCTCGTTGAGGAATGTTGTTTTTAAACTGTTAGACAATCAGCTCACGCATTTGTTCACTAAGTGGTGACCCCTCGCCCCATCCTTGTTTGTGAATGACTGAGCATTTCAGGAAGCTGCTTTTATACCCAATCATGGCACCCACCTGTTCCCAATTAGCCCGTTCACCTGTGGGATGTTCCAAATAAGTGTTTGATGAGCATTCCTCAACTCTCTCAGTCTTTTTTTGCCACTTGTGCCAGCTTTTTTTGAAACATGTTGCAGGCATCAAATTTCAAATGAGCTAATATTTGCAAAAAATTACAAAGTTTACCTGTTCTAACATTAAGTAACTTGTCTTTGCAGGGTATTCAATTGAATATAGGTTGAAAAGGATTTGCAAATCATTGTATTCTGTTTTTATTTACGATTTACACAACGTGCCAACTTCACTGGTTTTGGGTTTTGTATATGCAGGAACCCAAAATATTAGCTCTGTATCTCAAATGGTTTTGAAGTTACAGCCCCTGGAAATTTTGATTAATTTTTTCCATTTTACCAAGCTTGCCTCTCAGCGCAGCTTCAAGGAAGAATATCTCCAGATGTTTCCAATGTACAGCTTTGAAATCAAATGTCTTGGGCTAACTTTTTCTGTAGATTATGAAAATTTGCCGTAGCTTGTACCCTTTTCTTCTCACGTGGCTCTAAAAATGGCCGAAAATCAAAAACGTTAAAAATCACTGCCTCCTTTGAGCTCTAATAACTCAAAGGGTATGCAAGATAAAACAATGAAATTTTTTCTGCGGTTATTTTTGACATTGGGCCACATCTAGAGGACAACCGCATTTATCAATACATTGGTAGAGCCAGAACAATTTTTATAATTTTGGTTGAGTTCGAAATTTTCTAAAAATTGCTTATTTTCACATCCTTATTTGGGCATGTGGCCAGTTATGTAACAATACCATATTTTTACCGAAAATGACAGCATTTTCATAATCTACAGAAAAAGTTAGCCCAAGACAATTGATTTCAAAGCTGTACATTGGAAACATTTGGAGATATTCTTGTTTGAAGTTACACCGAGAGGCAAGTTTGGTAAAATGGAAAAAATTAATCAAAATTTCCAGGGGCTGTAACTTCAAAACTATTTGAGATACAGAGCTAATATTTCAGGTTCCTGCATAAATATGGCAGTGGAGCACTTGTGAATTTTTTCAGAAGAATCTAAGACGGTGACCTGGGAAATTCCTCAGAAATTGGTTGATTTGAGCTGGAATATTAGTCATTAATTATTACCCATATTAGTCTTTTGAAAGCCTTTTTAAAGTCTTGTAGTGTATAATAGGCATCAGCCAAGCAAACTAGGGAATCTTCCCAATTGTTTGTACCTTTCGACTCCTTCAAATCCCTAAACTCTAAAGCAGCACGGCTATTTATTTTGAACCTCAATGCACAACCACAACAGAGGAAAATTCAGCACCAAGCTAGATTCAGAGGCGCAATATTAAACAAACTGCCATGATCACATTTAATAACAGGTTGTGCCTGAGGCAGAGATGGTCCAGTGACTCTGCTGCCCACCCAATGAGAGCCATTTTCTACAGAATCCTCAGTGCTCTGGGCTCTAATGGTAAAGCCGCCGCAGTATTCTGACTGGAATGCTCCACCAGGCAGCTCAGAGTTTAATGGGACGAGCGTGTATGCAGGGTTTGGGCTGACAGGAGACAACGTCTCACATGGGGAGTCACAGTAAATGGGCGACGAATACCACAGAAGGCAGAATCGGCCACCACCACCGCTTAGTTTGCATTATGTGGGTCACTAAATATAGAGGTAAAAGCTTTTGTCGAAGTCCCATCTGTTTTCATCTGCCTTTTCTGGGGGAGAGGGTTTGTTTTACCAAATGCCTCTGTCATTTCAGCCAGGGACTAAGGCCACGCATCATTCCCTCTGATACTCCCTAAAGTGTCTGTCTGTCAGGGCTTCAGTATAAAACACCTGTACAAATAAAATTTAACTGGGCTGAATCTCGTAAGGTATGATGTGCAGACTAATGGCTGCCTGATGTAGTCAGCGTGGGTTTGCAATAGCTGTGACCACACATGTACACACATCAACACGTGCAAGCATTCACACACAACCTCACTCACACTTGACCTCCCTGGTGAATTTCAGCGTGATCTGTAGAAAGCGGCAGTTGCCCTAATGAGGCTAATGATGCCTCCAGCAAGTCTACGACAAACAGTTAATGAGTTATGAAAGGGGGCGTGGCTAATGTAGGGGGCATGGCCAACCCCCACCAAGGAAAAATTAACTCTGCTGAGTACAATGATACCTCCCACTAGAGTCTACAACAAACTGCTCATAAATTATGAAAAGGGAACATGGCAAAATGGTGTGTGTTTGTGTGTGTGATGTGTGTCAGTGTGTTTGTGTGTATGTCTGTGAGAGTGTGTATTTCTACAAGTCTTAGCCATGTTACGTGAACCTGCTTAGAAGTTACGCACCTTCATTTTAAGCCACTGCCACACCCACTTTTTTTCCAATTGGCATGAACAGGTGATCAGCCACCATTTGGCTCATGATCAACTTTTCCACAAAATCTCATTTTAAGTCAGAAATCATCTGGGAGTTAAGTGCTTTCTGTGTTAAGCCCCTCCCATTGCCACCCCCTTTCATTCCATTAGCAGGAACACAAACATAGACCTTCACTCACACACTCTGGACCTCCATGTCAAATTTCAGCCTCCCATAGCTAAAACTGTGGTTGCCAAAACTGACGAAACTGTGGACCAACCGACCAACCAACCAGCTGACAGAGCAATATAGCTTCTGGTCGCTGCTAAAAGATAAGCTTCACACAAGTCAGGCACAACATACCCCACTTGCACTTTCACTTATTCTGTGACCTTGACCTTCACCCAATTAGGTACAAAATGTCATCAGGTTATCCTTAGACCACAGCAAACCTTTCCTGCGAATTCTGAGTAATTTGATTAAACTGGTTTTGTGACAGACAGACGAAACTGTCGCCACCGAAAAAACATTAGCTCTTGCCAGTGCATTCTCCATACAACTGCCCAGGAATACTGTTCCAGTCACTTGAAAAGGTAGCAGATCAGGACCAGTAACTCTCAATAACATGCAAAGCTCCATCTCTCCAGTGGTACCGGTGAGCAAACACAATCCACCTCTTCCGTCAAACCACACTGTAGCACCAGGGTTCTAACAAACGATGTGCCACACCAGGAGGGGCGTGTGCAATAGGCTCATTAATCATAATTACAGCAGCACACAGCCGATCACAAAGGAACAGGAAACCCAATTACCCCTCCAGCTCGTCACTGCAAAACTCTGCCGTTTCTAAAGAACGACTGGAACAGGAATTTTTACTCCAGAAACACTCAGAGAAACTGCAGTCCTCCAGGACTGGAGTTGAACAGCTTGCTTTACACAGGACTCTCATTAAGGGGGATGTGATTACAGGCTGCACAGTAAATGCTCTTCAGTAAAGGGCTTTATTAGCCTGAATTATACAGTCTTTTCAGACTCTCTCGGTGCCCGTGTGGAGCTGCAGGAGCCAGCTCATGGGTGGGGGAGGGGCTCAGGGATCCACTATGGTGCCCGGTCTCCGTCTTAATGATCTGCCACCGGCTGGCGATCAGAAATCAGGAGTCAAGGCTGCATCAGGGCAAGAGTAAATGGTGCTGCATTTTGAGGACAAAAGGACATACAAGCCAGACTTAGAAATTCAGAACTGTAATTACGATCTGCGCTTTAGTATATCTGAGATCTCAAATAGGGCGAGAGTCAAACACAAGCTCCATGCTACAGCTGCCAGCAACTCTACCAGCGTTGATGTGGACCCACCAGGAGCAGCTCAAAGCCCATGTACTTGGACCAGGGCTGAGACACTTCACCGTTTTCTCTGAATAATTATAATTAGGGCCACACCAAAACAATTTTCACTGTCAATGATTCTGTTCATTATTTTCACAAATAATCGATTAATAGCTCGGTGTAAAAATGCCAAAATATTAGTAAAAAAGAGCTCATCAGTTTCCCAGAGCCCAAAGCGATGTCTTCAAACAGCTTCTTTGTCCGACCAACTGTCAAAAACCCAAAGAATTTTCATTTACAATACCTGACAAAGAAAATCAGCAAATGCTTACATTTTAAGGCTGGAACCAGCAGGTGCTTGACGTTTTTGCTTGAAAAATGACTGAAACTAGAGCTGGACTCGCGAGAGCCTATACCTTTCGCCAGCATAGCTGGATTTGATCTTTGGCCTATATCTCAGCTCTGCTTCGGCCTAGATATGCCAAAATTTAATCACTTGTTCCTCTTGTGCTACTGTTAACATCCTGCAAAGTTTGGTTAAAATCTATGTAACCATTTTTGAGATATCTCGCTAACAAACAAACAAATAAATAAATAAACGAAAGCAAAAATATAACCTCCTTGGCAGAGGCAATAAATAAACAAATGGAAGCAAAAACATAACCTCCTGGCAAAGGAAACAATTAACGGATTATCTAACTAATTGGCAACCAATTTATTGTTCGATTGACTGATTGATTAACTAGCTAATCGATGCAGCACTACTAATTACAATCTACTCTGTCCAAGTGTAAACTCAAGTAGGGTTTTATTTTCTACCAAAACCCCTATCTAATGAACAGCGAAGGCATCACAGAGCATTGTACCTGAAACACTGTCATGAATCCAGGAGACTCACTTCCACAAAATATAGGTTTGTTCTGAAGCGTTTTGAATTTGAGGGTTTGATCACAGGCTGTGCACCCCATTCAGAAACAAAAGCAGTTGCTCCTGAAGATGAGGTTCCTGACCTCCTCTACAGGGATGTAGCAGTGATGAGCAGAAGGAAGCACTCCCAGTCTGCCCCTCCACCACTGCACATAATCCCCACTGCTGCTCAACACTCCCTGTGACAAATTACCCCAAAATCCTGCCTCCTGACAGGGCAGGGAGAGAGAACACAGCCTGGGTCCCATCTCAGAAAAGCAAGAACAACTTGACAAGAGAAAACAGGGACGGGGGGATGGGGAGGGGAACTGAAGAGAGGAGTCCATAATGACGAGCACAGCAGCCACAGCTGGGTAATGTTTCTAAAAGGGATCATTTCATACGCGCTCCATCTAGTTTCGGCCCACATTCTGCACGCGCCAGCAGTTTCGGTTTCAGGTATAGTGCGGATACCTAATCTGAGTAATGAGCGCAGCGTTACGATTTAATGATGCTCCAGCCGTTCCAGATGATTAACCGCACATCTCCGGCGGGGTCCGACATCTCCTGATCGTGTTCAGGTGCAGCCACCATTTAACCCCGCGTGACGATGACAGTGAGAGGAGGCATAGCCGACAGGAACAGATGAACCCTCTCTCCATTATTGATATGGAGGGAACTTCACACTCCTGTGAACACATGGTAATGAGCAGCACCAAGGAGAACTCACGAGTCCCGCTATAATAGATATGCCATCAGCCCACAAATCAGATCATCTGTCCTGCCAGTAATTCCAGAAATTTCTCCAAAACTGGCCACAGTTTATCTGGTCCTTGTTCAAACTTCCAGACAGCAAATAAGACACATTTGAATATGTGCACCATATACAACCATCATATAATTCTCACCACTTGATGGTTAAATCAATAATTCATTTAGAATATTTTGAGGCAAATTCATTATGTGGTTTTCAACAAATAATTTCAACTGCAGGCTACTGTCTTACAGGACAGAAACTTTACAGAAGAACAGCAAACACTGTAGCCACAAGTTTTTGAGAGGTCTGGAATTGCCAAAGGATTCATAGGCCCAGAATCATACATGCTCTTTGGCTTCATAATCAAGTCCTCCCTGTAAGTAAGCTCTTTGCAGTAATAGAACCATCTGCTACAATTAATGGGACCAGAGACAAAATTTGAATTGAAGGACAGCTAATTTTGTCACTTTCTCAAAATGATTACAAGTTGACTTGTCAGTTCACCCAAGAACACATTTTTTTGCGAGCCCAAAGCCCGTTTGACAGAAGCGAACCCTGTTAAAAGCAAAAGGTCCAATTTTCCCCATTTCATTTTCACAAAAGACTCCTCCAGAAATTTTCTCAAGTACACGCTCAAGTACAGTCGGCAGTCTGTCTGAAGAGCATCAATGAGTAACAAACCACAAAGCATTCCACAGTGAAGACGACCAAGACCATCATCTGACCAAAAGGATGCACTGAAGTCTTCCACAGCTAACGGTCAAAGGTGTTGGGGGAGACACTAGAGAGAAGAAAAGATGAAACTCCTGCACCTGTACCCAACAAGACCTCCTTCCAACACATTTATGATGGGTTTTCCAGGTATTTCAGACACCACAGATCTGAAACCTACATGACCACAGCTAGGAGGGCAGCCCAACTGCCACACAGAGCCTAGAACGGCTTTTCCTGAGAACGACTTAATAGCCAACAGGCAAATATTCCCCAGAAGGAGAGAAAGGATGGCAGCCACTGCAGACCAGTGAGACACTGGAGAAAAGATTAAAATGGGTAAGAGAGGGGGAAATAAATAAATGACTAATATTCAACCTTGCATTCAACATTATGCCCTCCAGCTAAATGAGGCCTGAATTACATTCCGCAATAAACATTACAGACAGAGGCTTATAAGATGCAGCATGTGTCTGCCAGCATGTATGCACATTTCTGGCTTGCCGCTTGGGAGCTTGGGAGTGTATGCAGACAAACCGGGCCTCATCTCTGGGAATATTGAGGCCTCATTTGATTTGCTGCTGCTGCAACCCATATTTGCATGCTTATGCAAGGGAGCTCATGTTTTCTCTCAACACTGGATTATATTTCGAATGAATTATAAATCACCATTCAGATGAAATATTTGCAGAGCTGGAAGGAGCGAGCAAACAAAGAGCTTTACTGGAGTTAAAAGATGGTGGTTTTGGGATAGGAGCACTAACAGGCAGTCATTTGTTGACATGGCACCGATGTGCTGCATGGCAGACAGAGGCGTAGGTGTGGGACAATGAGTCTGCAGTGACTGTCCCAGATCACCTTCAGGCTCACATTTCCACACCGTCCCCCCTCCCAAATCTCAGAAAATAAAAATATAACAAAAAATTTATCCAAAACATCTCAAGCCACAAAAAGCTGTACATTTTGAAATACTACAAGTATAAGTGGTATAAAATCTTCAGGAAGAGATGGATCTCTAAAAAAAGAATACAGAATAAAAATGATAATTACAAAGAGTAGAGAATAACAATACTTCGCTCTGATGAAGCAAGCGAACCAACAATAAACCTCATGTAAACGACATTACAATAACCCAGAGCACTCAACTTGATGGAAGGGCAAACACTGTAAGTGATGGGCAAATTGTGGCCTGCTTACCTCAGTCAAACATTTACAGTGCTGTGCACAACCCTTAGGCAAACGATGTGTGAAGCATAGATGCTTTCTAAGATCAGAAAATGAGAAGTTACCAAAACACAAAATGTCTATTAAACAGGAGCTCCACGGAGGGGGATGTTCCGCCGCGAAGCGAAAATTTTATGTAATTTAATCACTTCAATAGTACTCACAGTAGGTTTGAATTGAAAGTTCATCTGTTTACCTTCAAGTTGGAAGATCGCAAAAAACGCCTAATTCCGACAAAAAGAATGTTTTGTTCTGTTATATAACAGTATTAGTGCATTTTTTAACAAGCTAAGATAGTTTCTGTTGGAAACCGTCCCATCATTCCACCAGGTAAATGTAACAGTCCGAGGGGTAAATCTGCAGTTCCGACGAGCGTTTCCGTCATCGCTGAGGCAATGTATGATTAAAAATAAATTAAGTTATGGTAGTAATACAGCATATGAAATGTTATTTTACAAATAAATGTTATATCATTGGTAACATACGTCTGACAACAAGGCGATCGTGATGACTTAGTGGCCATGTGACGAAAATGTACCAAAGATGTTAATTTTATGGAATACATAATGCAATTAATAAAATCCTGTCCACAAAATATTAGCGAGTGCCTTAACGAAACTAAGCAAAGTCAAGAATGTTAGGCCTCCACCTTCTTGCACACACGTTTAAATATACTCCAAAATAAACCGCTCCATGAGGTAGCTATGTTCCTTGAGTATAATGCATACAATAGAAAAATGGGCCCAATATCCTTTATCTTATACCCAATAAGTGATGTTGCTAGGTACGCGACTACGCGTCCTGCGTCCCTGACGCATTAAAATCTGAAAGGACGCAGTAAACTCACTATCCATGCCTCCCAGGGACGCACCTCATTTTTCCCATGAAAAACGATACATTGGGCCGATTTCACAAAAGCCTTTTAAGGTTTACACGCGAATAACTTTCTTAATCGCGCGTTTAGCATGAGTTTAATTTTAATCACCGTTTCACGAGGAGCAATTGTCCGCGTGCGTCTAAATATTTTAAAAGCCTGCGGTCAAATAACGAAAGAAAACTTATGTTTAACTCGCAAAAAGTACAACCACAGATTGATTTGCACCTAAATAAGTGACGCCGACCTGCCTTCATCTGGTGGCCTGGTAGATTTTGAGCAAGACTTGCGCCTTTTCTGGAAAAGAAATGCATAAACAAAATAAGTGAAATGAATGCATAAATTTGTTGCCTTCTTCAGTTTCTTATTCACTTAATAGAGGGGTTTTGCAAGGCCACGTTTCTCGTTTACATCTACGTTTACATTTTCTAAAAAGGCTACCATGAGTGAAGCCCGAACTGCTTTTTACTCTTCACCGATAATGAAAGCACAAGTGAGCGTGTAAAATCACCACGAATGCCGAGGATGAAACAGTTTTGGTGAAGAATGCGTCTGACGTCAGCATCTTGCTCACGTCCACAGGACACGCAAAGAAAGTCTGGCATTCTTTGAAGCAAAGTGGAATTCTCGCCAACTTTTTCTTTGCCGACATCTCTATGCGAAATGCGTGTCAACAACGCAACTACCCTTACATACGGGGTTATTAACCGGTAAGGACAATTGGAAATGCTCATTTTGCAATGGCAGGTTGTCATAATTTGACCGCACCTGTTTAGTCTGAGGGCTAAACGCAAGGTTATCCGCGTGCAGTTAAACGTGCGATGATCTCATCTCGTGAAATGGTGTTTAAACGTTCGTTCAGCTGGCCGCGTACAACGGCATTTTAACATGCGTTTAAAATTTAAACGCATGTTAGTTATACGCACGCTAAAATGCTTTTGTGAAATCGGCCCATAGTGAACAACAACTCGTGTTTAAAATCACAGTAACTAGCAAAAGAAACCCTGCTGTCAGCAGACCAGACAAGCGCTGTTTCAACTGTTTCTCACCACAAACATATCTGCATCATTTTATTTTTCTCAACAGACTTTCCACTGAGTTCGTTACGTTTCATTTCTGTGCTAAAAGTTTCACAGTGATTGACTCAGTTCATTTGATTTAGTTGATGTTCAGACAAGAAGATTTTGGTGTTATTTTGGTGACAATTTATTTGTTGACTCTGTCATGGTGATGAGAATGTTTTGTTTATGTGTTAAAATCAGCACTTTTATTGATAATTTATTTTGGTACTACAGACACCATTTTGTTTTCATTTGAATTTCAGTAATTTATTTTGGTGCTATTTATGTTGCTACAAAAATGCTATTTTATTAGAATTTCGTATGTCATGCCACTTTGACAGTTGTTTTGCAATAAACTTTTCAGATTTGGAATTTTATTTCTTTAATTTCAGATACATTTTTGAACATACATGAATATATCCGTTAATTATAACCATATCATACCATACCACCATCAAAGGAGTTCAACACTACAATTTAAGAAATAGAAGAATATAAGAAATAGAAATAATTTTTTTTCATTGGGGACCCATTGAATTTCCCAGGGACCCACTCAAATCACCACCTGTGGGTCCTGGGGTGGGGACTCACTAAATTGAAAACCTATCAACATCACTGTTGGCCCAATATTTATAATTGCTGGTATTTGATGATCCATTTACACATTTATGTTAATTATTAGTCACTTTGGCCACCCTGTGGTTTTAATGTTTTTTCAATGCTTTCATTACTCGGGCTACCTGTAGGGGTCCAAATCCAGGTCTGCCATTTTGTAAATCTATCCATCTATGTATCCATCCATCTATTGTCTATATCAAGAATTGGAAATTACCCCGAAGCCTTTAGGTATCACGTCATCAGGGCTGTGCGCATCATGATCAGGAGGCTAAGTACGAGGTACCTGAGTGTACGCCTACTAGGCATCTTGTTAATTGATGTTTTTGGTTTGTCTTTGTTTTTTGTTTGTTGTCTGTTTGTCTATTGCCGATAACAAAAGAGTGAGAAAATAGACGTGCTGTTAAGTACGAATTCTGATAGATGCAGGGGACCCCTGAAGAACAAGATGGTGCACCTCAAGGGGCTTATCCTGATGAATAAAATTGCCAAAAAAAATTTGAAAATGCTCGTGTGGGGGGGTTGGTCTGCTTTAATTGAGCATTCTGCATACAGCTAGACTCTCCTGAGCCAAAATTTTGAGGCTGAGCTCATATGCTTTTAACATCCCAAGCGAAGCGGAGCAGCTGTACATCAGCAGTAAAATGCCTCCACTGCCCACTTCAAATCCCTCGGCTGGGCGGCATGCAGCAATAATGAAGTCACCATTTCCACAGAAATGTCAAAAGCACAATTCAGCCAAGCAGGAAATTACACATGCTGTAGAGAATATTCTGGGTGTTTTAGTAGCACAGACCTGCACTGCTATACAGGGACTGAAATGACTGTGGCAGGCTCAGGCACTGAGCAGGACTCTGTAATGCCGGGAGGCTGGCCAGAAGCGCCTCGCAGACTGGAATGGCGGGATATCTGACAGGGAGATGGGATCGCCGGGTACCGAACCGTTTCAGGGAGAGATAAGGGGCTAACGTTACACAGCGGCGTGCCTTTCAGAATGAAGAATCACCCGCTTCTCCCAGAATTAATTCTTCTCTCCCACTGAGTGTTACGCCTCTTCTGAGGGCAAGGCAAACTTTAAAACAGCACCCGGGTGTCAGAATCAAAATGAAAACTGAAAGAAAAAAAACAAGTTGTTGAAGCAGAGAGGTAGATGAATGAAGCACAGATGTTATACGGGACACAGAGCTGGAGAGGTACGAAGGGGTCAAGTCTGTAAAGGACTGATGAAGCTCATAGAGGGACAAGGTCATACTCATCAACATCTGCTTTACAGCAGCAGGTAAAAAAATGGGGGAAAACAGCCAAATTGCAAAAGTAAAGACAAGTAAAGAAAGTCATGGCAGGCATCTCCACTGATGAACGAGGAGCATGGAGCGGTGCAGGGTTATTTTAGTCGGCTGGCAGCCTGATATGGGCCCCTTATCTCAGGCCGCTATATACCCCCCACCCCCAAAGTGAAAACCAGGAGACAGATTAGGTTTGTGATCAGTACCATCAGATAAACCTGATTGGGGTGGGTGAGAAATGAGAGAGAGGGGGATTTCCCTCTCCTTTCAGTTATAGAAAAGGTGAGGGTGGTGGTGAGGATTAAGGTCCTCGCAAAATCCCGCTCTTATCAGCCAAACAGACCAGCACAGCCCATCTGATGCCAATAATAACCTAAACCGGCACAGCGGGATGTGAGGCAGAGAAGAGGAGAGACAGAGCTTGTGGGTGAGTTAGACCCACCTGTACAAACATCACCTCTCTCCCCCTACTCAGCAAGACTGCACTCAGGAACACTGAGCCCCATGTGCTGAGCCAAAATGGCCACCCAACATTCTAAAAGCTCAAAATCAGCTTCCGCATGTGCACACTTATAATAAAACATGCATTTGAGCACTTCCCATAGTTTCTAAAATTGGTAATGCAGACTTATCATTTTTGCAGGGCTTGCTTCAACAGCAGGACAGACAATCCGAACTGCAACTTTTTTTTTGGCCAGAAAGAGTATAGCTATGCGGACATTAATGAGCATCTCAGTGAAAGCTAATGACAAACAGCAATTGATAAAGCTGGCTAGCCAGTTAAATGCCGAAGTCCGACATATAATTAGTTAATGCATCATCCTACTGCAACGAGAATGGATTATATCAATTTGCCCAGCCTATATTGTGCTAGCTATAAATTCTAGGCTTTCTAAATCCAGTTTCAAAAAAACTACATCAGCCAAACACTTAGCTTGCTACCTCATCTATTACATTCAGTCTTGTGCGCAAGCTCAAACAGAATACTGACTGCAGTTCACTTAATGGCCACCGTGTCAGTAATGACAAGGAATTTACTAACAATGTCTACGGTAAACAAGTGGTGCCAGGAACAACAAACCCCGCCCCGCGTACATACTTTGACCTACTTTTGACCGAAATTCAACAGGCATCTATTCTGGGTGAGCGGCAATCCCTAAACCGAATTTGGGGTGAATCTGGCCATTAGTTTTGCTGCTAAAGTGTTAACAAACAAACACAGAAACAAACGCATGAACACACAAACAAACCGAACCAAAAACAATACCCCTTGCCCTCACCCTTCGGGTGGGGCGGGGTAATAAAAATTCCATAGGAAAAAAATGACTATGCATAAACATCCATAATCAGAAACAGACAAGAGCCACAACACTGCCAACCAGCAAAGAAATATTCTCCAATCAGCTATCTGATCCCGCTACTGCTGCTCACAAACATTTTTTCTGACTGCATCAAAAGAATGGCCAATAATCAGTGATTACCAACAAAATAAAACATCTATTATAACACACTAATACTAGCACGGCAATAAAATGTATAATTTAATAGATTTTATTGGGTGAAAAAAAGAAACAAGGGTGAGCGATCTCCTGGCACCTCTGGCAGTGAATGAGTTAAACTCTGAGCATTTCTGCAGGGGTCTGTACCCCGGGGATCATCACGCCTCATTTATCACTCAATCCTCCGCCCCTTCACATTATGCATATCATCCTCAAGCCAACTCCTGCACATGCTCACTGTGGCACTTACAGCTACACTGGAGGTTTGCATAATGATCGATTGTGCTAACAAGCTGCCTCTTGTTCTCTGCAGGTGCCTAGTAAGTCACCTTGGGTAAAAGAGTCAACTCACAGACTCAAAGGGGGGAGCTCTTCGCTCTCCTGACTCCAATTTTCAAACAGATGCTGTGGGCAGAATGTTCCGTTGCATTTCAGAAGTTTTTTTTATTTAACCCTTATTTAACCAGGGAAGTCCCGTTGATTTTGAAATCTCTTTTTCAAGAGAGCCCTGGGGGTTGAGGTGGGGAAGGAGAGGGCAATTTGCACAGCCAATTAGATCAGGGGATGATTAGGTGGCAGGTCAAAAGAACCAGGTTGGGACTTCAGCCATTACAGCGGGGAACCCCCTACTCTTGTCGATAAGCGTCATAGGATCTTCAGTGACCACAGTGAGTCAGGACCTCGATTTAACGTCTCATCCGAAAGATGGCGTCTCCTTCAGTACACTGTCCCCGTCACTGTACTGGGGCATTGGGGATTATTCCACTAGAGGGAAGAGCGCAACGTACTGGCCACCAACACCACTTCCAGCAGCAACTTGGTTTTCCCAGGTGGTCTCCTATCCAAGTACTAACCAAGCCCACACCAGCTTAGCTTCAACCACGTGGCTGGAGCAGATCGAATAGTGGTATGGCTGCTGGCCATAGTTCCAGCCATTGAGCACAAAGTTGGAGAGGATATACCGTTTGTTCAGTGATAAGCAAGCATATAGCTAGTGAAAGCATGTGATTGGCCAACAGCTCCACATGGAAGCTCTCTCTCAGACACCATACCAGGAACATTCTTCATTTGGCTGTTCAGTAAAAGATCTATTTATAAGGTTAATACCAGGCTTCATTTCTCATCAATATGCCTGTACTAGCTGCAGCTCAGCCACCCACTTCCTGAGAACAGCCGTACGGCCAAACCGGAACAATCCAGGCAGCAGGCCAAACTCAACTACACCCTCCATTCACAGAAAAAAAAAAAAGCACATGAAAACGGAGACAGAGAAAAAAAATAAAACCCTTGTCTGTAAAATTATATCAACCAGAGTGAGAGAAGCAGTTAAAAGTAGATTCGAGGATGCAGAGTTTAACAAGTCAACCACGCCTGCCCAACCCCCACCCTGACCCAACAACACCCCACCACTAAACTTTACGTCACATCTTTCTTCAATAAGATAGGACTCCATTTGACAGCTGTGAGAACCACATTATTACTGAAAACTGGTAGCAAGGAAAAATGTAGCAAAACAAGTTAAGGCGGAACAGCTTTTGGCCAATATGGTTAAAAAAAATTTCAACGATGAAAATAAAATGAAGCCAACATATTTAACGTTGTGCCCAAAAACCCCTGAAAGAGCTTCAAAAGCAAAATCAAGGGAGCTGACAAGAGTTGTAATGTACTTTAGCCGGTGCACTTGACGTCTTTTGAATTTATTTACAAAACAACACAAAAGCATTCACAGGGAAAAATGGCAGCATTCCCAGGGTCTGTCTAAATTCATGAGCAGGATCCACACAGATGTGCAAAGTGAAGGACCCCCCCCCCAATTTATCCGCATGAGGAAGAAGCCACAACCTCAGCCCTTGAGTAACTTAATAATGCATGAAACGGTCTCAGGATTCTAGACAACAACAGCGAAGATTTAAAGTATTTATTAGGAGCAGCAATGCAGGCGGATTTGTTTAATCATCCCTCCCCCCACCCCCAACCGCAGCCTCACCTCATCTCACCTCCAGCGATGAGTCCGCTAACTTAATACTTAGCCTCCAACTGCACACTTTCTGAAACTTTTTTTTTTTTTTTTTTCCAATTAAAGCTCCCAGCCAGCCAGCTGGCACCGGGCGAGTTCTTCCGAATGGAGGGAGGGGGTTGGCATTGGGGGTTCCCCTTTAATTGGAGCCCCTCCAGGGAGAAGTGTTTGGAACACAGGAAACATGGAGCCAGCCAGGAGAATAAGCTCAGTTGGCGGTCTCGCTCTCTGTGTGGGGGGATAATTAGAAGTTGTGACACAACAGCCAGGATCTCTCCCTTTGGCCCAGTTTCCTCAACGGAGGCCCACACACAGCAGGGACCATAAAAGCAAATAACAGATCCACTGCTGCCTTTCGATCCTGTAATACGACTTCCTGTTTCCACTGTTGATGTCACAGCTGCGCAGTTCCTCACGAGCAGGGTTAACTCCTCCTCACAGTGGCTTCTTTGCCATATTACCATAAGCATGACCAGGCCCCTCACTGGCTGAGTTAACACACAGCTGTCAAGGTACATTTTATTTAAACACAGCACTCATTATGCAGCACAGATCAGTAATTTGTGCTTTTCTACCAGGGCTTTTGCAGCAGAGTGAGCACAGAGCACAGCAGCAGGCACTACGCAGAGGAATCAGCTCCTCTGAGGGACTCGAGTGGTGGGGGAGAGGAAGAGGAGGAGGCAGACAGGTGGGTGATGCTCCCCCGTGAGGAGGAGGACTGGAGAGCCTGCGGAGCCTGGAGATAGCTCTCCAGCAGCCCTTTCCTGACTTACACCCAGTGAGTTCAGGCAGTGAGGTGGGTGAAATGGTGTGGGAAATGTGTTCTTGGTACCCAAGTTTTGCGCTGCTTGATACCAATCAATCATTATTTGGGTGGCTGCTATGGCCAATCTGAGAAGTCTTTCTGACCATATACATACCGCTTGACCTTGATTTACCCATCTTCTAATGGCGACATCCAGCATGATCAAGCACAGTAAGACAAAGCAGAAGTGGCCACAAACTAGTTTCAAAAACAGGGCAGAGAGTTCTGAGTTTCAACAGACTCCCAAGTCACCAGATCTGAATCCAAAGCAGCACCTTCAGGATGAAGTATAACAGCAGATTCACAGCATCCAAATCTCCCACTGACAAAGGAGCAGAACTTATGGGGTGGCACAGTGAACATAGAACCAACTCTGTCAGATTCTGATCAACCATCTTGTGTAATCAATGCCACTAAGAATTCAGACCGTTAAATGACCGATGATTAAGGTTTACATGGAGCAGTAGGGTTCCTCAGCTACTATAAGGTGGATCAAAACTGAGTCCAAAGATTTTAACACAAGAGCAACTTCCGCCGTGTAAAAATTAAAAATGGTAATAGTCCACAGACCTTTCAAACTCTGACCGCGTAAGTTAAGGGCTTAGCAGGAGCGGAAGATTCATAAATAGGGCAAAATGTTTTTGTTTCAAGGCCAATGCGCCAAGGGGTCATTCCATGCCAAGTGATCCGTTGTTAGAAAGAGAGATTATTTTTCTTGATTTTACTTTATCTTATTATCTGCTTACTTATTTTCATCTATATGATCCAATAAATACTTGAATAGTACCTGGTTTCTGATTTATTTTCATTTCACTAATTGTATAATCATCACTGCACACTACTGTATAACCAGCTCAGGAGACCATGCTGTGCCCAGGAATTATCAGAGCAATAAACACACAGGAGATGGCTAAGCCACAGCAGCAAGGAACAGACAAGGGAATAAAGTTAAAAGCATTAGAACATTCCCTGTAGATCATCTTCATTTGCCACAAAGGCACCTCTTTAAAAAGAGATGACATGGTGAATGACTAAAGGCAGGTGACTCAAATCAGGACTGTAGTGCAAAGCCCCAAAACAATTACAGCACACAGACAGTCTGTAAATGAAAATGTTTATTAGCAAATTAATGATGCAATACCTTCAGCACTGAATTTTGTTGGGCCAACTAGCCAACGGCCTTGCTGACGTGACAGTTGCTAAGCGGCTTATTGACTTTATGACCACAGTTCTAAAATGGAAAACCTTGACTTTTTATGGTTTGCATTCTGGGCAGTATGACAGGAGGCTTTTACAAGACTGCGACCCTTACAAACACAAAGGAGCCTTTTAGCATTGTTGTTATTTCATTCAGCCACTTTCAGCCAAACTGGCTCTGGTTAAACATAAGGCGGCATCACGTCATGCTGCTAATTTATAAACATCACATTTTCCACTGTAGTTTGTGCGCCGAGGAGGCGTGATTTTACTCCGTAAGTAGGACATAACGTGATCCTGACTGAGCTCATGCTTGACTGATTGCACAGTATTCAAAAAGAATGCAAAAGAACCATTAAAAACAAATGCTCCTCCACAGAAACAAAAAATTTCTGCCCTCTTCTTCATAAAAAGAGAAACAAAGGAACAGACACACCCATTTCGGGAACACCTTAACGCTATTAACACCTTGGGTACAGCTAGAGCAGGGGTGTCCAATCTTATCCGTTAAGGGCCGGTGTGGATGCAGGTTTTTGTCCGAGCCAGCAGTGCTACTGCACCTGATTCCACTAATTAACTAATCGGGGGTTTCAATCAGGACCTTGGTGGGTAGAATCAGGTGTGTTAGTGTTGGGCTCTAACAAAAACCAGCACCCAGACCGGCCCTTTCTGGATAAGATTGGACACCCCTGAGCTAGAGAGTATATTTGAAGAAATGATTCATTTGAGACAGAAGTGATTTTCCGTTAGCTCACACATCAGCTCAGTGCTTTTACTGCTTTTAAATTGTAATGTTTGTACAACCCCGATTCCGAAATAGTTGGGACAAAGTGTAAATTGTGAATAAAATCAAAATCAAATCACACTAGCCAGTATTTTATTCACAATAGAACAGAGATGACATAGCAAATGTTGAAACTGAGAAATTTTACAATTTTATCCACAAAATGAGCTCATTTCAAATTTTATGGCTGCTACAGGTCTCAAAAAAGTTGGGACAGGGGCCTGTTTACCATGGGGTAGCATCCCTTCTTCTTTTTAACACAGAGTGGAGATGTCTGGGCATTGAGGAGACAAGTTTCTTGAGTTTAGCCATTGGAATTTGATCCCACTCTTATTTAATACAGGCTTCCCGCTGCTGGAGAATTTTGGGTCTCCTTTGACGGACTTTTCATTTAATTATGCACCAAATGTTCTCAATCGGTGGAAGATCAGGACTGCAGGCAAGCCAGTTCAGCACACGGACTTTCTACAACGAAGCCATGCTGTTGTAATAGCTGCAGTATGTGGTTTTGCATTGTCCTGCTGAAATACACAAGGCCTTCCCTGGAATAGATGTCATCTGGAGGGGAGCACATGTTGCTCTAAAACCTTTATATACCTTTCAGCATTCATAGTGCTTTCTAAAACATGCAAGTGTCCCACACCATATGCACTAATGCATCCCCATACCATCAGACATGCTGGCTTTTGAACCGAATGCTGATAACAGGAGGAGTGGTCTTTCTCCTCTTTAGCCCGGAGGACACGACGCCCATGATTTCGAACAAGATTGTCAAATTTGGACTCGTCTGACCACAGGACACTTTGCCACAGTCCATTTTAAATGAGCCTTGGCCCACAGAACACGGCAGCGCTTCTGTATCATGCTCAACAATGACTTCCTTTTTGGATGATAGAGTTTTAGGTGGCATTTGTGGATGGCACGGCGGACTGTGTTTACAGACAGTGGTTTCTTGAAGTATTACTGGGCCCATTTAGTAATGTCAATGACAGAATCATGCCGGTGAGTGATGCAGTGGTGTCTGAGGGCCCGAAGATCACGGGCATCCAGTAAAGGTCTTTGGCCTTGTCCCTTACGCACAGAGATTTTTCCAGTTTCTCTGAATCTTTTGATGATGTTATGCACTGTCGATGATGAGACCTTCAAAGCCTTTGCAATTTGACGTTGAGGAACATTGTTTTTAAAGTATTCCACAATTTTTTTACGCAAGCCTTCACAGGTTGGAGAGCCTCTGGTCATCTTTAATTCTGAGAGATTCAGCCTCTCTAAGACATCCCTTTTATAGCCAATCATGTTACACACCTGATGCCAGGTAACTTAAGTACTTGCTAAATGTTCTTTCAGCTGATTCTCTTATATATTAATTGCTTTTACAGCCCTTTTTTGCCTGTTTCCCCAACTGTTGCAGACAGGAAATTTGAAATAAGCTCATTTTGTGGATAAAAATGTAAAACATCTCAGTTTCAACATTTGAAATGTTATTCATGTTCTATTGTAAATAACATATTGGCTCATGTGATCTGAAAGTCACTGCATTTTGATTTTATTCACAATTTATACTTCGTCCCAACTATTTCGGAATTGGGGTTGTAATTGTAGTGTTTGTAAACAGACAGGGTGCAAGCGACTGAGAGGGTGTGAATGTACTAGAGCAAGAGAGGACAGAACAGCTGTAGAAAACCCTGTACATGGCAAGAACGAGAAGCATAATGATGACTATAAGCATAATTACTAGAATTACATCATCGCAGATATATGCCTCAGCCAACCAGAGAAGTTGGAGCATACATACTTGTCTGTCCAGACTCATGAGTATGAATAGCTGTGAAGACTTTACCATGCTGCAGACATTTCATTGTTTGATAGTCAATGCAAGAATCCAGCCAAAGTTGGATGAAGCAACTTGCAATGTTGCTACAGTGCTTAGCCAAGAACTCCAAATAAACGGACGGAAGGATGCACAACCCAAAAATATAATGCCTACAACCAAACCATCTTCAGTTCCATGGCATAAAAAAAAAAAATTCTTAAGCTGATGGCATAGCCCATGCTGCAACTATACAGCAGCGACAGTGACTAAAGAACACTGTTGAGATTACTTCTGGAGCCATTTTTTTCCTGCAGCATGAAGGATGAAAATGGTGAGTCAATTACAATTCATCTAAATCTTCAGGGCGTCATGTTCCAAATGGCAGACGGCACAGCCGAGAGATGGTTTTAAGAATGCCATCATTCATCGGCGCAGGATACGCACATCATTCTCATCATAGTAACAGTTCTTGGCGTAAATGGGCCTTCAGGCCTGGCTCTCTAGTACAGAAACATGTGGAAGTCAGCAGGAGTAAATTATACAGCTGGAACAGACATGGTGTTCTGAAGGCCAGTGAGATTTTAAGTGAAACCCCTAAGTGAACAGCAGCAGCTCCTGCTCCTATTACTCCAGCCAACACAGACTCCGGTGGGGCGGGGTGACCCTCTGGAGCCTGGAGGATAACCCGGGCCCAGAGGCAGCCAAACTGAAGCTTCAGTGAGAGGTAAAGCCACCCGTCTCGCCAATCAAAAGGGCAGGACCTGCTGGGCAACATCCAACTTGACCGCAAGTCCCTCATGCTACCCAGCACATCATCCAAAATCTGAACCTTCGTCTCCAGCCAACGGCTGCGTCTGGATTTCATCTCCAGGACACCAGCAGGTTTCCGGGTCACGAATATCCAGTGCCGTCAAAACTGCAAGTTCAGCCAAAGTGTACTCTCTGAGAGGAAGCCCGGCATTTCCCTGCAGCGGGAGGGCGGGATTAGCTCATGCTCACTGTTGTTTACAGATGCGCTTACTGTTCTCAAGCCCCTATTAAAATCAGCACAAACCACCGCCTGCCAAGTGATTTCTGAAGCATGCAATTGAGAACACAAGTTGCCCTTTGAGTATACAGCATATGCCCGAACAGCCAATTCGGTTAGAGTGGAACATCTCCAACATTAAAGGGTCTCAGCAAGTCAAAGCAACCACTGTCAATTCCTCAAAATCTGTTTATTTATTAAATCACCATTATTGCAGCTCGGTAAACAGTGCCTCCAGTTGAAATATAAGAGATGGCACATTAGAGATGGCTCAGTGACCTGGTGTCCTTTCCTGACCCTCTGCCCAGTCTTCCACACAGTGGGAGGTTCCAAAGCTGCATGCAGTCCATGTGTTACCCTCACAAGTCAAGGGTATTGTCCTAGTATCACCATTGCTGGCACTATAGAGCGTCTGAGTCATTGGCAGTTTCTGCATTTTACTCCCATACCCTGGAAACTGCTCAGTTAATATGGCTGCCCTTTCAGTGCCTAATTACTAGTATGCAGTCATCAAAATGCCACATGTCACACATTGGCTCTACATAATAGAAATATGCATGTCAGTGCTGCAGACTGCGCTGTGCCAAGACTAAGCATTTTTTTAACCCCATGAACCAACAGAACCATACATGGATCTGTCAAATACAGCAGGTGCATTCATACAGTAGAACTTCTGGCCCATTTTAAATTCTAATGGAGATCTCAAGGTTTCCAATGAATCCCAAATATGTCCAACTGAATTACAGAGAAATGCGTCCAAGATGTCTTCAAAATGATGCAAAAGATCTTGTAATGTTCAATTAGATGTAATACTGTGGCATCCTGTGTTTCAATATTTCTCTCAATAGTGTTAGAAATAAAGAAATAAAATAACTTGCCCAGCTGACAACCTCAGAAACAAATCAGGCTGTACGCACAAATTTTCAGTTGTCCTGTGTAACATCAATGGCATAAAATAATTGGTAGTATTAAAAATCATAATAATGGAAGAAATAGCCTTAGCCATTTATTTAAATGCTACAATTTTTTCTGATATACTGCTGTAATTTTGAGTATACCGGAGCATTTAACCCTCTGTTAACCAAGTACCTTTCCAACTGTGTAAAAATCATTTCCCTAGGCAAATATGTTGATTATGGGCCAATATTTGGAAAAATAGTAAAAAAAAAAAAAAAAAAAAAAAAATTCAACCCTTTGGCCCACCTTTCCAAAATGTAGCAGATCTGCTACATTGGGTAATAATGCGAATGGAAAAATTAAAGTGACAGACCATTCAAGTTATTCTCAAATGTTTATTTGGCAATAAGGAACAAAACTAGCAGGGTGTCCAGGCTGTTAACCCTTTCACTTTATGTAGCAGATATGCTACGGTGGTTAATAGAGGGTTAATATGCACAGAGCCAAGTGCACACTATAGGTTAATTATTTGTTCTGGCACCATATTTCAGTACACAGCATACAGAAGTCATTGGTGAGTCCCCATAGCCTAGGCAATTCTAATCTGCACATTTTGGTGAAGAGTTAATTTGCATGTGCTTGAAGTATCGCTCATGAACACAATATGTATTTTGTTTGCGAAATTTGGGGTGAGTTGAAAATGCACTTCAACAGTTAATACTATGGTCATTCACAATAGCTAGCTAGCTAGTTCGCTTTTGATTGCTGTAGTCCTTAGCTGTATTCACAGTTTCCTCCCCTCGAGAGTTTGTCATCATGTAGCTTGTGCTATGGCATTCTGAAGCATTAGACTAGAGGCCTATACAAGGTTGATGTTCTGAACAGCTGTAATCATGCCAATTTTGATAGCCTAACATTATTTATGATTGTGTTTTCTCTCCTCTATATGAGTTTGCGCTTTTGTGAATAAATGCCACGTTACCAGCTAAGCTATAGGTGATAGTGCAACCCTTTCCTGGGCTGCACATGAAACATTATTTAGTAACTTACACTGAATAAACCCGATAATTTTTTGCATGCATTTGCTGAAAATATGCGCTTGCTTATGGTTAACTGATAAATGTTAATTATGACATGCATAAATAACATATAAATTGATAAACAGCATAAGTTTTGTGAAGTGTCATTTCAGGCGGATTTTAAATCAGTTTTGGGCTTGAAACCGCACCACCCATCTGGCAGTACTGGCGCAGTCGATTTCAAGCCGTTGTTCCCCGCGGTACATCATAACAAAAAAATTTATAAGAATCACATTCTCGTCTATACGAGATGCGTCAAACTTACAGGCAGAAGACCTAAAATATGACCAAATCAGCTGCGCCCATAGCAGAGCGAAGTGAACAAACTTTTGGCATATTTGAACCAACACAATTGCCTCGCTGCTCCGTTGTCCAACTGGACAACTTCGTAGTTAGGCTAGGCTGTCCGAGTCCATTTCAGGTTGTCTAGACAACCAGATTACCCTAATTACGAATGCTGATAGGTGAGATGTAGCTTCAGTGAAGCTCAGCAACCTGTAGATACAGAATTATGCAACATTTTTCTGCAATGTGAAAAAATGCTCCATCTGGCTTCGAACCAGCTTATGGGAAAACTTAAGAGAAAAGTCAGTTAGAGGTGAAGCATTTTTTTATAATCAATAGCCAAGAGACATAAGACAAAATTAGAGGAAATGCTTCACTCCATTTCACTTATTCAAGTTTGGACACAGTACATTATGTTGGGTGTCAAATACAATTCTTTGAATACACCAACCCACTTTTCCAAAAATGGAAAAGCAGACAGCTGTGGTGAATGAGGGGGGCTGTATTGATATGCGCCTACATGTGTTACTATGAGGAAAGATCTGGATTCGAAGAGCACAGCTCATTACTTCAAACCCATGACCCAGCGAGGCTGGGAGAGGATGGGCTCAGATCACGGGAGGGATGACTGATGCGGCCGTCTGCTTCCTGTTCTAATGACTCCCCCACGCACTCGATCCCATTTATTCATCTAATGAAGCGGAGCTTTACGCAGCTCTGCCAAAACGGGGGAATATATTACACAAAATACTGCACTCACGCCAACCCTTAATCAGCCCTACGCAGTAAAAGTGTTTCCATTCAGTGCATTCACTGGCAGCCAGCAGAGCCAACATACCCATTTATGACACACCATAAAGGCCCGGGTTAAACTGATGCTTGTTGCATTCGTGACAATCAAACTGTCCCCCCCAAACACTGCCTGTAGCCAGTTCCAGTTAACAAAACTCTGCATTTGCAAAGTGACCACTGAGATGGAAGAATGCAGGCATCATATAAAAGGATGGGTTACCAGGAACAGCTTACCCTGTCTCAATGAGAGCATGGAGAACGCTACCATGTTTTGCACACCTTTCGTAGTGATGCACTGGTGAACAGACTCCATCAGTTCGTAAAGGCTAATAATTCATGCCATCAGAGATTATTCTCACATACGGCGTGTTTGCAGTGTGTGCGTGTTTGTCTTGGAGGGGAGTCAATGTCTCCAGATAAGCTCAGCTCAGCGCCACTGCTTGTAATCTGGTGTGAGGTCACACTTTTAATAAGTGTAATATAACCTCAGATTGGCCTTTATTTTTGGGACAAGAAACACTTGCCAGATGCGTGATGATTACAAAAATAAACATCACTGAGTCCAATACACTGATATCAGACAGTCACAGAACACCCTGCACCTGAGCTCAACCACCTATCCCCCTCCCAAACACGCCAGCATGACACTTAACAAACAACTGCCAAGCTAGATATTTGAATTAAAAAGGATTCAGAAAGCTACACATGGCAGGAGAAAGGGGAAGATCAATGTGAGGACCAGGACTGCTGCTGCAATCAGTGGAACTGAATTATTGAATTGACCTCTTGCAGCCCCGCCAACTTTTTTCCACCCAAATTTACCCACTTGAATATCTAACTTTTTTGCAACTTAATTTCCAGTTTGACAAAAAACCAGTTCAGGCGAAGGCAAAGACACTGTCGTTCGTAGCTAGCGAGCAAAGACAATTAATGGAAAGCAGAGTGTTAAGACCACCTCTTCCATCACACACTACGTTCCCCAAAATGTTTTGTTATTAAGAATCAGCATTAAATGTTAGAACTTGAGAGTCAAAATACGCGCGGGATCTTCGTCAATGAAGCAATAGACTGCATAATGGTTCTCCTGTTTGCTGATGATGTCGTTATGTATGCAGACTCTGTAATTGACGTTCAAAGAAAATCTGATATCTTGTCATCGTTTTGTGATAAATGGAGTTTCAAAGTTAGTATGCAGAAATCAAGTGTTGTTGTTTCCGTAATGGAGGTTATCTCAAGCAATCTGAAAAATGGTTTTATAAAGGAAATGAAATGGCCGTGTCCTCATGCTACAAATATTTAGGTTTTATATTCACCCCCAAATTAGTTTGAACAAAGGCGTGTGATACGTTTACGCTCCTGGCTCGCAAAGCCTGTTTTCCCGTTCACAAATTGTTCCATTTATATATGGAATTATCACTGAAATCATGTCTAATTTTGTTTGATTTGAAAATCGCACCCATTTTATATTATGGGAGTGAAATATGGGGGTACACTATAAGGATAATATTGAAAAAGTACATAGTTTATATATTAAGAGATATCTTGGTTTGAGTAAATATTGCTCAACAACAGCTGTTCTGGGTGAAACCTGCAGACACAATGTGTGTGCCAATTATTTTGCGAGATGTGTTGGGTACTGGTGTAGGCTAATGCGTATGGATCCAAAACGATACCCCTCATGCTTGTTATATGATGCTTAAAGCACATAATGAGAAAGGTAATATAAACTGGGTCTCCCATGTGCGAATATTATTGTTTAAGTCTGGGTTTTCATATGCATTTTTATCTCAAGGCTGTGGCGATGTTAAACAGTTTATCCAAATATTTAAGCAAAGATGTATAGACACTGGAAAACAAAATTGGCATCAACAATTGAGCAATTCAAAGATTCTATCTCATTATCATTCATATTAATCATTACTGACTCCAGAATGTTACTTATCAACAAATTGTATTTCCAAGGATTTGAAACGAATGTTGTCCAAGTTTCGTATATTAAGCCACAGTCTGAATGTACGGAAGATGCGCTATAGAAGTGATTGTGATGTTACAAATTTGCTTTGTGCCAAGTGTGATAATATGTCTGTTGAAAACGAGTATCATTCTCTTTTAGAAAGGCCATTTTACCGTGATAGTAGAAATGGATTAATTCCAAGTTATTTTCACAAACCTCCCAGTACCACTAAATTTGTACCACTTATGAACTCCACTAGTGTAAAGGTACTGAGAAATGTGGCTGTGTATTTAAAGAAAAACCTGCCTTCTCTGTAACTGTGGATTTACTTTAATTGTATGCTCCACACACACACAAAAAAAAAAATTAAATGTTGATAAACTTTGTAATCTGGGCCAGGTGGCCTCAACTACTGAAATAAAGAACTTGTTAAACCTTCCAAGCTAGTAGCGAAACGACAGACAACTCGGCCTGTTCTGACTACCGCCACTGGACCACCTGGACCGGAGTAAAACTCTGAAATGGAAGTATGTTTGCAAAATAATAGCCAGCTGCCCAACACCCCCGATTCCGTGGTGAATAAGTGAAGACAAACTCGACCCATCATTTATGAGGACTGCCAGAACAGAGCACAGTGGAGCAGAAGAGTCTGACCGGCAGAGCTCCCTAAGCCCAGCACTGCACACAGAAGACCCAAAGCTAACCCCCCGCTTTTCCTCTTCACGTCTCCCCCGACCCTACATGCACGACTGCTGGGTCGTTTAGGAATTCCCTGAGCACTGCCCATAGCCCTCCCGCTGTTTAACTGTCTCTACGGCTGATCACCACGACATAGGGGTCTCGCTCTAATTGCCCCCCCAGACTAGGATCCGTCGTTGTGTGACGTGCATGTGAGAGACCCAGCGCATTACACATCTCCCTCGAGTTAATCCTGCAGTACTCCAGTGCTCGAGTTCAACCTGCAGACACTTTTTTGGGTAAGATAAAAGGTTTTGCATTTTTTTTTCTAATCTCTTCTTAGATGAAAAATGTGAGTGCTTCCAAACTGGTATTGTGCATTGGCCCCCAGCTTCTGTCAATCAGCACCCCAAATCTTGAGCAATATAGAAGCCGGAGTTTTTCATCGTCTTCAAAACTCTTGACTGGGAAGCAATTGAAGACCTGGGTGCAAGAAGTACTTTAGTCACAAAATAACACTTTTGAGATATTAAGGGCCAAAGTTTTGAAAACATGCTGCAGATACTTTTTTTTAAAAGATAACATTCAGTGGCGCCTGCTGCTAGTCCCAGGGGTTATACAAAGTAGACAGACACGTTTTTGTGGAAAAATAATGCTTTATTACGAAAAAACAAGAAAATCAGTTTCGGACTTTGGTAC
The DNA here is from genome assembly GCA_029692085.1 of Gymnothorax javanicus. NCBI lineage: Eukaryota > Metazoa > Chordata > Actinopteri > Anguilliformes > Muraenidae > Gymnothorax > Gymnothorax javanicus. Next base: position 22,147,275 of record CM056195.1, on the reverse strand, counting down.
TTCTTACCATAAAATGCCTAGACTTCGGTACTTATTGCCATAAAATGCATGGACTTCGGTACTTTTACCACACAAATGCCGTTTCAATCATTTTCTGATTGCCAGTCAGTCATTTTTGCTACGCTTGTCACATGACACATACTAGCAGCTGATTGGACAGTCATGGACTTAGGCACTTGTTCCTGATGACGTCAAGGACTTGAGTACTCCTGCAAAGACTTGAGTATTTCTCGCACAAAAATTCAGTAGATTCAGGGAAGGCCGTATATCAGTATTGAGGACTTGAGTACTTATATTTGGAATTTTTTGGCTCTAAATGATGCACATGACACTCTACTTTATGGTAGTAGTGTCAGCTCATTTTTTGGAAAATGTGACTGAAGTACTTCTTGCACCCAGGTCTTCAATTTTAACCCAGGTTTAAAGGGAATGAAAGATAAAAGTGTGCTACTTATAGGAACAGCACGCACCCACAGTGCCTCGACCCCAGTCTATTATAACTGCCAGGAGCCCAATACAGCCAGTCCTGCTCGCCATGTTCTGTTATGGAACAGCCCCCTTCTACACTAGAGTTTGGAGAAAGTATCCTCCTTCCGCATTTACAAAAAGCTCACAAAGGGTGGAGGGAGGTGGGGGTTCAGAGGATCAGGGATCAGACTGGCAGGACGCCAGCTTCTTTCGTACTCTGTAATTCAATTACTCTTAGATTGCAACACAGAAAAAGAAACATCCCAGTGACGATAAGACCATTTCTGAGGCTGTGTGATAGGTGCTGTATCTTTTAAAAGCATTATAAGATATGGCCATGGAGACAGAACAGTACCAGTAACAAGAGGTTATAAAAGATCCAATATTCCAGCATGACGCTGCTCCAGCAACACTCGTTATGCTCACGGTCTTCAGTAGTTATGGTACTGATCAGAGACGCTGAACAGAGCACAAGTTCGAAACTGATCAAAAGAACTCCCTTTCGCATTCTGTGCTTTCTACCTTAGTTTTAATGTTATAGCCTAGGGCATACAGGCAAAGTGTACAAGTCATGTTACGCAACTGAAGTTGCATAATTCAAATGAAAGAAGCATACGAGAGGTAGCTTCAGGAATACTCTTCAGAAACCTCTTCCCCCACCCCCATTAACTTTCTGCAGGAAAGTGCAGCAGAGATTGATGCACAATTTCCAGCTATGAAGTTCCGTTTCAAATAAGATCTACAGGAAAAAGGCCCCATTTTCTAATAAGCGAGGCAGATTCCTAAAGCAGCGCAATTGTGCGGGTGCTGTGATCCAGAAAATGGGCTGCTATCAGTGGATGTCTGCTGGCACCACATGTCCAGTTTTTCCCAGACGTCCCATGGGAAAGAGAGCAGGGGCTGGATGTTCCCCAGGCGCTCCCCATCCCAGAGAACATCAGGTTCACCGATTCTTTCCATAACTGTTCCCATATGGCGCAGGAGAAGGGCAGATAAATGCTTAAGAGTGATTGCTCTTCCTTTTCTGCTCGAGTCCTTTTCCCCACCCCAGCGTGCCAAGCACAGACTGATACGGGATAATCCGTGGGAGTTCAACATGAAGGGCCTCACCACCTCCCAAAATGATTCACTCTGGTCTAAAACCAGTCAGGCATGCAGGACATCCTTCCCCACACACTTAAACTTCAGTAAGACTCACTTTAAGTCGTTAAGCGTACTAGATTATGAATGTACACGATGACGTCAGCCCAGGCACTACAATGAGGCTTGCTTTTCACGATGCGTTTGCATGAGCATGATGGCCGCCTAGCAAATTCGGCGTCCGTTCGAAGTGTTGATCGTCCACATTCTCAGAAATTAATGCCACACATATGCAGAATAGAAGACGCACACACAGTAGGGGGAGTGTAGGAGCTGGGTCAGTGTACGTGATTACGTCAGGGGCTTGCATGCAAATCTGGAAGCTCTATACGGTCCGTCAGTTCTCTGGTGCGCCTTCTGTTGGAATCCTCCAGTTACACACAAAGAACATGGGCAAGTATGTGAACCATTTCCATTCATGACAGTCGGTTGTTTTCCCAAACGTGAGATTAAAAAGCAAGAATATCTCCAGCCTGACACCGCACAATTGTACGACAAGTTTACTTGACATTATTTAAGACAGCAACTGAAAAGAGTGCAGGACGGGGAGCCATTTGAGGGAACATCATCAGTCACAACTGAGCAAAAACACAGCTGTACACCTAATAACGACTGCTGCTGACTTCAATATACAAACCATTCTGACGCAAGTCAAAATCCACCATTCTTGTACTTCTATACCTTCAGTATGAACCGAACAAGTGTTGTTTTGATAGAGCATGACTCCTGGATATAGCAGAAGAGTAAACTAGTCACAACTGTGCTATTAACAAAAGAAGCCACTGAAACCCAGACCAAACTAACTTTTTTATGTTGCAGTCAGATGTAAATACACTTGAATGATTCTACTCCTCTGCTTGATGACTTCATTCACAATCAAAGTAAATAACACCCATTATATTCTCGATAAAATGTAGACCAGTATCAGAAATATTTTTAATCAGAGAGATTTCCAGAAAAACAGTGCAGTGAAAGGGCTATACAAGGTTAAACGGTCAAAAATAAACTAACTGCCAGCTATTACTAGTAGTCACTAAAAATCCTGCCCACCCAGACCTAAAAAAACCTCTCACAGCAAAAAGAAATGTAAAATTTACTTTAGCTCTCAGGGAGTGAGACTAAACTGAGTCGCGTCAGTTGAGGGGCAAGTTTTGGTAATTCAAGTAAGGAGTATTATTGGGGATAAAAGGGAAACGGGAAAACTTCCTTTTCTCGCCTCCTTCGGCACCTTGTCATTTCACAATCATGAATAATTATTCTGAATCTGTTCAATGTAAGGTTATCGACTTCAGTTGTTTGTGGGGGTGGCAACAGATGAAGAGAAAACTACCTTATCCCCTATGCCTTCTCTCACTCCACAAAATGCTTCCAAAACATATTTAGTTTGGTCTCCGAATGCCAACAGTCAGGACAGCTTACGAGGCCAAATAATCATTTAACCAAAAGAAGGAAAAAAAAACAATAGAAAAGTGACATAAATATTCAATATATTCAATGCAGAAACCAGTTTAACAAGATTCCATTTTCCATTTTTCACTGAAGCGCAAATTCAGAGGGCATTTCCACCTCCCATTTTTTAAGAGCCGCACATAGTTTGGATCAAATGATGAGGATCAGCACAAGCAGCCAGGTTCATGAGCGGAAGCATGAGAACCTTCAGGGGATGTGCTAATCCTACTCTCCATTCTGCTTTTTTGGCACACAAGTTCTGTCAGCCCAATAGTATGCACTCGTATTCTGTGCACCAAAAACAGTACTGGTGAACGATGGGCAATAGATCTGCTTGTGCTCCCTGCATCTTGAATTACTGCTTTGAGGAGGAGTCTAACATTAGCCTGGGGAATTGTCTGTCTATTTTTCAATGATGGCTGCCAGAAACAGTAAGCATCTCCCCTGTATAAGAGCATATGACTCACGGTCAGGTGCCTGGCCATGATGAAAGATGTAGAAACATCTGGATCAGCACAGCATTCAGCCAGATCACTACAGTGCTCACACAACCAACTTCATCACACCACAAAATACACAAGACTTTCAATAACGATCACTTTCCATTGTTAGATTACATGGGCCTTAATGGAGTAATCCCATTTCAGTATGACTTCAGTATAGGATAATACTGTAAATGCAAGCATTCATTTGACATGGCACTCCACACAAACTGTAAATTCTGTGACTGCAAGAGGCTGTGAGTCTGAGCAGCTCCTGGATGATGATCAGCTGGCCTGTTTGGGCGAGTATTTCAGTGACTGGGAACGCACATCAAAACAGCTTCCACCCAGACAAGGGACAGAGGCCAGAAATGCAGCAGCAGCAGTCGGGAGGTCAGCCAGAGACAGTCAGCAAAACAAAGAGATCCACAAATCAAGTCATGACCTGATGCAGCCAAAATATCTCACGCCAAAGTAGAAAGCAAAGCACATAAAAAAACACACTCAACTTGGACCTTCCACACAATGAAATGTTTTAATGCCTTTCAGATATCAGGAGCATACAGCACTTCAATATGATTATTAAAAAATGCAATGTTTTGTCCATATCCAAGTTGATTGCAAGTCTGGTTGTCATAAATGAATACAGCAAGTAAGATATTGAGAGGACTTGGAGGAGACAGCAGTTAGCGAAAGAAAACACTTTCGCTTAATTCAAAGTATTGGCCGAACACTATACACCTCTCTTCTGATATATGAAGTTGGCATCACCTTTCAGCATACCACTGTAATCTCAGCATTGGGTCAGGATTATTTTTCATGATTATTAGCAAATACCAAAACTACCCTGACATTATCATGCTTTCCCAATATACATGAAAATTACTTTAACTGCAAACACGGGCCACCTTTGACTGCAACTGTGGTTGGAACAAAAACCAGCATGTAGGACCGAGTTTGAGATCTACTGCCCTACGCTGTTCAACATCAGTTGCCATATTAGAGTTAGCTAGCTAGGTTAGCTTACTAGTGATCAAAACAAAAACTGGTCGCACAACGTCGAACACTATACAAAAACTCAAGCTTTGTCAGTTACAGTAAAGAATAGCCTATGCCTGAACAGAGTTTAGATTAACGTAGCAAGTTAACTGGCTACTTGAACTCGGAGCAATGCCCGAATTATGAGGAAAAGGGGTGGGGCTAATCTTCTGAAAACGTTCTGCTGAAAATTTGCTTACTAATCCCCCCCCATCAACTCACATCTCAAGAATAACTCGTGAAAATTTAATCACAATATATAAAGAAATTAGGAAGGAAAGTATAAATAGTTGTAGTTTTTCAGCAGAATGTTTTCAGCAGATTAGCCCTACCCGAGGAAAAGAGATGAATATATTGCCAGCGGAAAGCACTATATCCCAATGGGTGAAACCAGAAACAGTACCACGATAATTTATTAAAGCCTAACCCTAAAACTAACCACCCATGGGTAAGACCGCTTTCATAAATTATCGTGGTAGCGTTTCTGGTTTCACCCATTGGGATATGTTTTCCATTACGCTGCCATATAGCCAGCGAACTCCGTCAATTCTAAATATCAAACGTTATCCAGTAGACGGTAACATTACCTAGCCCGCCTGGCTAACGTTAACGCTAACTCAAAAAAATCTCAAAAATAGTCTAAAAAATAATCAAATCTTAAGATGTTCTTCCTGTCTTGGCTTGTCAGACGCTTTGCAATAATGGTGACACGTCACACCACAATAAAGCCGCTTTCACACCGGACGCGAAACGAATTTTTCGCACGACAGATTGCATTCAAAGTCAATGCATAAACGCGTGTATTTGCGTCTTTGCATTGACTTTGAATGCAACCTGTCGTGCAAAAAATTCGTTTCGCGTCCGGTGTGAAAGCAGCTTAACATGGCTAACGTTAGCAAACATGCGCACTTCCAAGTTTCGTCAAGTTAACTTGCCGTATGTTAGCTAGCTAGCTAGCGTGTTAGCCAGCTAAGCTAGGCGGGATCATGACAGTATGGCCCCGGTCACACAGCGCCACCGACGACAGCGAAAACCAGCAGGCGCACTTCATTCCTTATCTCAAGCTGCTACCGACACCGGACGCGAAACGAATTTTTCGCGACAGACGCGAATACAAAGTTCAATGCAAAGACGCGAATACATTGACTTCGAATGTATTCTGTCGCGAAAAATTCGTTTCGCGTCCAGTATGAAAGCGTCTTCCCAACATAATTCAACCGAAACAGACCAAAGTTAAACCGCGTAAAAAAACACCAAGAACAAGGACGCAAAGTTAGCAACGAGAGAAAACTACTCTCAAACGAGTACGAATCAGCAGGTCCAGTACGACCCCCGGACTGCCATTTCCTCCCGGCGGCGCCAGGGCGCCATGATGGCTGATCGATGGGAATTGAACAAAGAGGATCAATTTCCGATCAGCGAGAAAGCCGCTTTAATCAATGGGGAAAGGCAGCTCCGAAAACAGCCCCGAAACAAACGACCGAGAGGGGTCCAAGAAATTAGCAACTAGCTAACTCCAAACCATTTGGCATCGTAACGCCTTTCAAGACAGCAGAGCAACTTAAGGGGAAAGGCTAACCTGCAGTTGCTGTAAATCAAAACGCTTCCAATATTGAAACATCGATCCCGCATTGGCCGCCATCTTGAGACATATTGAGACGGAATGAGAGGCTGATACACAGAGCGCAAGGGGCTGGAGTTCACGGGGAAGGATGGGGGAAGCGTACAAAACACGGAGCGGAGCAATCGAACAGGCCCTTCGCTTATTGAACAGTGCAGCGGAATGGAGTTATTGAATTGAAACCTATGATATTGAATCCGGCGAATGTATTGAATACTGCTTTGGAAAGGGGTTATTGAACGTGAGCTGGAAATTTCTGTAACTGATAAAATGCGGACTGGACTTCACGTACACACTCAGTGTGTAGGATTGCTGCGCACTGATCGCGACTATTTCTATGTATTTTTCATTTTTATTTTAAATTCATGAAGACGATTCTGACGCTATGCATAAACGCTACATGGACATAAATACCACCTCAGTTCTGCAAGAATTAGGACAGTTTGTAAAATGGAGATAAAAACAGAATTAAGTGATTTGTAAATCCGACTATAAAATGAAGAAAACTCTGTCCGTCCTTCTGCCTTTCCATCTGAATACTTTTTCCCTCTTGGTTGGCAAATCCATTTGAAACTGCTCATAGGCATTGAGCATTGGCATAGGCAAGGACTGGTGAACCTGTTTTATCTATTTTCCCAAATTAAAATGTTTACCAGCAAATTTATGTTGTTTACAAGCATTTTCGACAAGTCTGCACAGAGTTGTGGTGCACATCTCCTTGGAAGTCTGCAAGTAATGGTGGCATGCAGGTCCCGGGTGTGGACCATAACTTACACCTATATTTATGCAAAAATTGCGCAAAGAAAAATATTTAAAAATTCACCATAGCAACAGTATTGATTTTTTTCTTTCTTTTTTTATATTCACAAATTCCAAATTTTATGCCTGCAACGTGTTCCAAAATGGGCAGGGGAATGGGTAGACTGGAATTGTTGTGAAATCTCCAGTAAAAAAAGAGAAAAAAACATCTGTTTCGAAGATTTCACATGTAAACAGGTGATGTGACAACAGGCAATTTAATCATGATTGAGGATAAAATGATTGATCGCGAAAAGCGCAGTCGTTTTCCAGCAAAACGGTTCAAAGATCACCACTTTGCCCAAAGGTCGATGAACAAATGGTCAAACAATTTAAGAACAATGTTTCTCAGTGTCCGATGGGATCAGATTTGAGGATATCACCATTCACAGTCCATTATATAGTGAAAAGATTCTGAGAGCTCAGAGAAACCGCAACAGTCTCCATGTAAAAGATGAAGTCTGAATGCAAAATATTGGATGCTCTTCAACTCAGCCACCACTGCCTTAAGAACCGACATGCTTTTGAAATGGGCATAACCACATGGGATCATAAATACTTCAGAAGATCTGTATTAGTGAACACAGTTTGTTATGGCATCATCAAATGCAACTTAAAACCTTACACAAAAAAGGAAGTCATAAATTAACACAATCCAGAAGCACAGCTGACTTCTCTAAGCTTGAGCTCATCTTAAATGGATTGACAGGGAAATTGATAGAAGTGCTGTGGTCTGACAAGTTCATTTTTCAAATTGTTTTCAGTAATAATAAATGTATTCCTAGGCCCAGAAAGGAGATGGACCATCCCGACTATAATCAGTGACATATTCAGAAGCGAGAGTCAAGGTCTGGGGTTGCAGCAGTGCACTCAGCATGGGAAACTTGATCACCTGTAACAGCAAAATTGATGCAAAAGGGTATAAGCGCATTTTGGAACAGAGTATATGTGCCATCCAGATGTCGCATTTTCCGGGAACGCCCTTGCTTTTTCAGCCAAGAAAACACCAAGCTGCACTCTACGTATGACAACAATGTGGCTTCATAGTCACTGAGTGTAGGTACTGCCCGCAAACTGGAATTCCCAGTGACACTGTGTGGTCAATTGTGAAGCACAAAAGATGGCAACTGAGACCCTGGACTGTTGAACAACTGATCTCCCATTTCAGGCAAGATTGGGAACAAATTCAACTTTCCAAACTCCAACAATTACTGTTTTCTGCTCCAAAACAACTTCTGAGTGCCATTAAACAGTGAGGTGATGCTACACATTGGTGAACATACACCTGCCCCAACTTCATTGGAAAGTGTCGTGGACATCACATTTTGAAATAGCAATTATTTTATTTTCAAAAATCATAAAAATTGATAAGTTAAAACATTATTTTGTCTTTGTACTTTATTCCCTTGAACACATGAGAAGAGAGATTTACTGCTAGCTGTCATATTTATATTTTCCACATGGTCCTAATTCTTCTGGAATGAATTGAGGTAGTGTATGATAATTTCATCTGTATCAGCTTACTACAATATGACTTTGTGGTAGTGGCATTTTTGCTTCTATATTCAGAAATAAATTATGGTATTATTTTTAACCCACCAACTTTGTGACCTCTACGTTTATTTAATTTTTATTTATTTATTTTGCACGACACCTTCATTGTTTTTGCTAATGCACATTATTGGAACTTTGATGGTTTAACGGTTAATACTTGCATATCAGACTGAAAATGTGCATTCTATTTCTGAGACATTGTCACGCTTTATACCCGCCAAAATAAACTGTTTTTCACAATGGAACCTATAGCATGAGTTTGAGGAATTTGAACTTGAACTTGAATAGTTGGGTAGTAGCACCCCTAAAGACTAAAATAGAAATTACACCATGCAGTGCACATACAGAACAAATCTATGCGAAGTCTCTGTATGCAACGCTCAGGTACATCATCTACTCTGCCTTTGCCAATCTTGTGGATGGCCAGCAGATTGTAAGAGCAATGTTCTCGTTCATTAAAAAAAAAGGCAAAGAAAAGTGAAAAATATATTACCTTGTGCAAAGACAATTATTCCAGCAGTCTTAGAAATGATACATTTCTGAGAGACACAGGGTAGCATGCAGTTTTTAAAATAGTTTTAGAATTTTTTAAACATCACAGCCAGGTCCATAAGTATTTGGACAGTGGACAATAAATTTAAACCATGACTTGCTCTTGGAAATATAAAAGGCTCGTAATGCAGATCAGGAAAGTGAAAAACAAACTTGCAAAGACTGTGAAACAAAGCGGTATATAAAGGGAGAACAGAAGCTAATTGGAAGTGAGTGTAGGTGCAAGGGCTGAGGAAGCATGGCAAAGAGCATAGCTATAAACAAGGGAATGAGGTTCACTAATTACAAAACAGAACAGGGAGGGCAAGTAGGTGAAAGAGGGGGAAAACAAAAGCATGAGAGAACAGAATGGTAGTGAAAAAGCAATGACACGTAATACACACAATGACTAAAGAAACACAGTAAATACAAAAGAACGAGGTAAAACAATAAATACACAGATTATAAACATGAAATACACAAAAAATAACAAGCACAGAATTCAGACCCTTGCAGAAATTAATCAATCAAGACATATTTGAAGAGTAGACTTTCAGGTATAAAGTAAAGATTTTTCCAAAAACATTATATTCATACATACGTCTACACTTTTAGGGGCTCATTAGTATTCGGACAAATTAACATAATTATAAATAAAAGTTTCATTTTTAGTACTTGGTAGCTAATCTTTTGCAGTCAATGACTGCTTGAAGTCTCGAACTGTTATGATCTGTAATTTCTGCCTGTTCTGGTTCATGTTTATTTCCACTTGGTTTGTTTAGCTCATGCTTTCAGTATCATCATCCAGTTTATGCACATTGTTTTCCCCCTGTGATGTCTTGTGTTTCTATGTTCTTCGCCAGTGCACGCCCCTGTCTGCAAGCTGTCACATTTCGGGTGACTTCGGAAGTTTCCAGTGTTTCACAAGTTCTTTCATGCCTCGTTTACTTCCTTCAATACTGATACCTAATTAAGTACTAATCACACTAACACTGTATGTTTTGTCTAGTTTATCTACTAACCCTTACTAATATACTAATCCTGTAAATAACTAACACACTACCTCGCACTATTTGGGTAAAATTATTACTGCACTAACTACCTACATTACTAATTGAATCTCTTGCTTTCCACACCAATCTGTAACTCCGCCCTCTCTTTGCTATCCTGGTCCTTGTCTAAGTTTCTGCAGAAACCTTGCAACTATCTCTTCTACTAATCTGTTTCTTCCATCTCTCCCCACTTAGGCACTCCTTGAATGGAATCGTTGTTTAAGGATGTCATGTGAAAACTAGTCTTTGTCATCGTTTCCCATTTCGTATTGTTTAATTACCTCTTGTGTTTTCCCCTCTCAGTTAATGTGTAGATCAGGGCTGCCCAACCCTGTTCCTGGAGAGCTACCATCCTGTAGGTTTCTGCTCCAACCCTAATTCAACACACTGATTCAGCTCATTAGCAGATCATCAAGACCTGTAACTGGGAAAGCAGGTGTGGTTTGCTTTGGTTGGTGTGATAACCTTCGGAATGGTAGCTCTCCAGGAACAGGGTTGGGCAGAGCTGGTGTAGATTATTCCTCACACCCGTTGCCCTGCCCAGCTTGTTACCTGCCTTGTGGAAATATAGTCCCTCACTTCTGCTTAGCTTTGTCAGAATATTGATCAACTTTTCTCCACGCCGAGCCCCGTGTACGCCAGTGATCTGTTTGTGATTCTGTGACATCCTTTTGCCTGATTCCAATTTCTGTCTGTGCCTGCCTAGATTTGTTTGCTCTCTGATTACAATCCATTTTCTGCCCGACCACAATTTCTGTGTTTTGCTGCCCTGGTTTTTGAATTTAGATGTCGGACTCTCTACTCCAGGGCTGCCAACTCTCACGCATTAGGCGTGAGATTCAGTGGCATATTCACGTTCCTGTGCTGTAGTCAGCAATTATTCAATCAACGCAAGGCATGTGTTTCACGATCCTTCAAATTGTTTAAATGAAATAAGACCATTTGAAACGCTTTTATGCAATTCCATTGCGTTCAATCCCTGAGTAAAGAAAAGCGTGAGAAGTCCGGAGTCATTATTGATTTCCATGTTGCTAGTGGTGAAATCCACCGTAACGCATGTGATACTGATAAACCTCCATGCACAAGGACTTCAATTCCACCTGAGAATGTCTTACAAACGCACTGATTGAATAATTGCTGACATACAGCATGGGAGCGTGAATATGGCACTTAAACTCAGGCTGAATGCGTGAAAGTTGGCAACCCTGCTACTCTACTACTGCCTGGTGATTTGGTATGGTCACCTGTGCTTTTTGCTTTTGACCCCTGCCTCTCTTTGGACTCTGTTTTTTGGATTGCCCTTTTGTACCGTCACTGTGTTCACCCGGCTTTGGACTCGGATTGAATAAAGACCACGATTTTTGCACTTTGGATTACTTGCAGTTGGTTCCTTTCACCAAACATAACAGGAACACATACATTTGCCAGGTTTCTAACTAGAGGATGGTCAGCCAGGCCTTCACTGCAGCTGTCTTCAGTTCCAGCGTATTCTTGGGGTACTCTGCCTTTAGTTTTGCCGGCAGCAAGCAAAATCATGCTCCTATGCTTTCAGGACAGGTAACTGATTAGGTCATTGTAGAATATTTCACTTCTTCGCTTGAATAGCTTGTTGGTGTGGTTTTGTGGAGTATATCAAGTCATGTTCCATCTGCACTGCAAAACAAACTGGAAAAAGTTTTGAATCTGAACAGACAGTTTAGCCTGATCGAATTCAGAATTCATCCTGATGCTTTTGTCAGCAGTCACATCATCAATAAATACAGTAGATCTGGTTCCACTGGGTGCTGTACATGCTCACACATAATTCACAGGTAAAGCAGTATGCTCTGAATCATGAGCAGTGCCTTCTCTTCTCTATACTCTTCTCTTTCCATCATTCTGGTACATGTTGATCTTTGTCTCATCTGCCAGAACCGCACACGCATTTTTAGATGCTTTTTATGACAAAGCTCTGTTTAATGCTTGATTCTGAAAGGTCAATTATGACATGGTACTGTCTGTTATTTCTGAAAATCAGACTGCTGCTATGAATAACATACCGTTGCTAAGGGCTGTCAACTACAATGCCCAAGCAAGAGTTGAGATGAATGAGGTCAGAAATGTCAACATCAAAATTCCCAACAGAGTCCAGTTCAACTTGTCTCACTTTACCATGAAAGGAAATGTGCAGATCAACATGAATTATATCACAAATTAGGCGAAACCTAAGGAACTACAGAGTTTACATTACCATGGACGTAGTTCCAACTGTAGACTAATACTTTTTTTTTTTTTTACTTTTTATAAGCGGAAGTAATAGAATCATTTTAAAATCAATATTTTGTGTCAAATTATTGATTTCTGTTGTAAATTGCCATGTAATTTGCAAGATAATGTACAGTGAGCTGGTCATTATCATTGGAAAATAAACTCCTCTAGGGTGATTCAAGATCCCTCTGCTTTATGTTGGTGTTCTGCTACACCCTGTTGAGGTTTATAATGACCCATTCATTTATCTAGCAGACACGCTGATTTTGACACTCACCAATTTATTATATCTTGTGGTAAATCCTCAGTATTTCCTCTGGTGAAGTCTTCTCTTGATTGCTGATATCAACATAAATATGCTAACCTGCTGGACAGTGTTCTTGATTTGGCCAGTTGTTGTGACAAGATTTTTCTTCACCAGGGAGGAATTCTACTGTCGTCTACCACAGTTGTTATCTGAGGTCTTCTGGGCCTTTTGGAGTTCCTGAGCTCATTGGAGCACGCTTCGTTTTCATGAATGAACCAAATCATTGATTTGGTTACATGTGATGTTTGTGCTATTTCTCTGAAGACTTTGTTTAGATTTTTCAGTCCAACGATGGCTATCTTCACTGGAAGTGGCAGCTCTTTGGAAGTCATATTGAGAGCTAACAACAACAAATTGCAAAAAAATCCCAAACTTTATGTCAACTCTATTCATTTTGTCAGTTTCATCGTAAATAAAATGAGGGAAAATCAAAAACCTGGCTATAGAACAGCTGTGAAACTACATTTCCAATTACTTTTGGTCCTTTGGGGGGGGGGTTATGTATGAAAAGTGCTGTAATTCCTACACTGTTCACTTATTTTGAGGGTAAAAGTAAAACTAAAAGTCTGCGCTATTTGCTTGTGTTCATGACTCACTTTCATCTTGAATTCTGTGCGGTACATAGCTAAAATAACAATAACTTTTTCAATGGCCAAATATTTTTGGATCTGCCAGTAAATTGTAATGCTCTATCTGATATGTAAAAATACAGTATCTTTAAGTTTCTCTTTGCTCTTACAAATGCTAAATGCCCTTGAGCATAATAAACCACATACCAAAAGCAGGATTAGAAGAGTAATTGAAAGCACTGAGCAATGCTTACCTTTCCAGTACCTGTCAAGTCAAGTAATTATTACCTCTGGTGGGGTTAGCAGCTTCCAAGCATGCAAGACAGGTTTTGTTGTCTTTATTCCACAACAAATATTTTTCAGCATTATTAAAATGACACTGTGTACACTTTACTCTTATCTCACAGCCTGTTTAAGAAAACAGGGTAGATTCTTAGCCAGTGATATTTTTAAACAACAACCAGGTGAAACTTGGTTTAAGCTGGAATCTGTGGGTCAACTACATCTGGCGAAAAGGAAAATCGAAGGCTGAAATAATTATCTAGTGCGTAGCCAAATTTTTCTGTCTTCATTAACACAAAGGGGTGTTCTCAGAGGGCTGAGTTCATGACTCATAATCCCTGATGGAATATTGACAATGTAAAAAAATCTTTTACCGAAATTGTACCATGTGTCAGGTTGCAATGACCACTTCATGTGTGAGCAAGCAGCAGTCCATATCAATACATGGGAGAATCACATTTTATATTGTAAATGCTGCATTCATCAATCCAGTTTGACATATTATGCATACCAGTCTGCAGGACTGTGGAGTTTTTACACGCATGGCTCTTGAGCTGCCACAACAATGGAAAATTTTTCATGTTCCAGTGGGAACCAGATGCAGATTCAGGAAATAATCCAATAAGGGAGTTTATTGGTAGTTGTGCAGTGACAACAGGGGAAGGGCTGAAGTCTGGAATAGCACATTCACTACACATTACATTATGCACCAGCACTGGAAACTACATGCTTGTCCCCATAATATTATGATGTGTATTAACCAGAATGTGGCAACGACCCTGTTATGTACTACACATTGAAATGACCACAAAGCTGGTAAGATCATCCGTGTAATGGTGAGATGAAATCTTCAACTGTGTTCAATTTTGGGTTACTGTATACAGTACCATGAAGACAGGTCAAGCTGTGTTTTGCGAAATTTTGAAAACAAATTCCAGTATCAAACTGTTATAACTGCTCCCAAAATAATTTTATTTACACAATAACAACGGTTCAACCCACAAAAAGGTCTTTATCAGGTACGACATGGATCAAAACATGTAAAGGGGGAGGGGTGTAAATAAACCAGGAAATGGACAGGTACCCATGATGGAACACATCTGAAACCATTTCGTAAATCACAGAGGCTCACTAAGAAAAAATCTTCAGCAATGTGGCTAGCAATTTTGAGTGTTATTTTAGCGAGCTAGCCACCACACTCTAAAACAAACATTCTATCTTGATCACACATGTTACTTATGTGTCACTCGCCTCAAAGTTCAGTGAATAAATCGTGACCAAAATGCATTCTGTTGTCTCTTAAAAATACAACTACATTGTATTTTTTTTTTTTTTTTGGCTCCCTGGCTTTTTAAGCAGACCGAACTGAGACAATTCTTTGTAGACCAGGCAGGCTACCGGCTATTTGGTTCACACATGCGAACTCTACCTAAATTCCAAAACTGATGCAAAAACATTAGTGATTAATTAATGCTGCAAATATAGACTATCATTTATGGAGAACACAATTCTTCTGCCAAACAGCAGCCATTTCCATAACAGGTATACAAATAAGCTCACCGAGCACTTCATATGTTGGCTGCGGTTTCGTATGCATACAGAGACCGGTCAAGGCATTTCTAATCAGCTTAGGCAGCACAGTAATACACAAACCCGCCACTGTAGTGCAGCCAGGTATAGCAGCATGCATACACACTTTATCAAAGTATCAGTTGGTCACTTAGGCAGTCAGTCAGTCAGTAACTCATTCACTCAATCAGTCATTCAGAAAGGGACAGAGACTCTCACAGACTGCACCTCGAGTTCGAAAAAGAGTCAAGCAAGAACACTGACACAAACTCAATAAATATTCACATACGAAAAAACATGTATGCTGGCCCACACATTGTGGTTTATTACTCACAAGATAGTCTACAGCAGTGAACTTATCTGCGAATGTCAGTACTCCCTAAGCCTCAGTGTCTTTTGGCACTCCTTCCCTTCCTTTCTTTTGTTATTTCTTTGATAAGGCTATGCAGTTCATAAATATTCCCTGACATCTCTATATTGGCAGGGTTTGGGGGGATGTGGCAACATACAACGTCCAGCCATGAAATATACTGAAAAAAGAAGCACAGTTTTTAAAAAAAGGCTTTGACCATGGCAGACCATATTCTGAACCTCTGGGTCACCAAATTCACAGAACCTTTGTCACAGTAGGTCAAGTTTGAGGGCAAAGATCATGGCCATCCCATATCTATCACTCCCCTAAGAGACAGCATTCAGACACACAATCTGTTTGGGGTAATAGGAAACCATACATAAAAGAAAACTAGCGACGGGTACTCTTTTCTACTACAAAGAATATTAAATGCTGTTGGCAGCTGTGTGGAAACATTAGCACAATCCAAAACTAAAATGGCTTGCACTGTTGCCTAATTTTCTGGAATAATACTGATTCCTTTACCTTTGTGAACGTTAAAAAGATTTGGGCTGTTGCACATGTGCAGAGCATAAGGGACAAGGTGCAAGAATTCAGTTGGATTGACTTCTGAAAAATGGTCACAGATTCAGGGGATACTACTATTACATTAGCAGACATCTTCAACTCCAAAAACAATTTTTTGCAAGGTTCTGACAACACAGAACTTGTGATATGACTGTGGTCCTCCAAGCAAAATCAAAAAGCAAGAGACTGAGAAATCTTATCTGAAAGATGGTGAAAGGTCAAATGACAGGATGTACTCTTGCCAATGTGTATGCTGTTCTTGAGACAACCAGTGTTCGGATTTAACCAGTCAAAACATTCAGAAGACTACTAGGCTTGCCTTGCAAATACACATGAATGACTCTCTCTTAAATTATCATATCAGTGTTGTGGACAGACCTGAAATAAGGTAAGCACTGAACATCCCTTTAAATCGATAATTAGTCCTGGCTTGTCCTCAATCATTTTTCTTTATTACCACATTTTCAAATTATAAAAATAATCTGTTGGCAAATAAAGACACAGCTTCTTTCTTATTGCAATGTAATGTAAGGGCGACTAAGTAACGGACTAAATTCAGTTCAGAAAATAATTTACTCATATGTCGGTCTATGCTTTACTAAAGGTAGATTTGATCACTTCTTGGTTGATCAAATTGTTTAAATAAAATGAAAGACAAAGATTTGAAACACCTTTATACAATTTTCAATGGGACTGGATGAAACACACCAAATCCCGCATCCAAGTGAATGACTGTCATCTTACCTTAATGAAGAGAACTAGCAACAGTGGAGAGTTTTCAGAGTGGAAGTATTGTTAATTAGGATAAATGAGAACAAATCAGGACTAATAATTGTGTAATGTGGTAAATAGCCACTAGATGGCAGTATTGACTTTTTTTTTGTGAAGCCCAGTCTGAAGCTAGGTTGGGCATGTCCAGGGCATGCCCAGAGGGGAAAGTCCCAGAAATGGGAGGGGGCTGGACAAGAGTATATAAGGAGAAAAATCGAGAGTGTGTAGTAGTAGGAGAAATTGCAAGAAGGATACATTTGACCAGACCTGTCCCTCTTTTCAAGACCTTTTAAGCTTTTTGTGGATTTTTGCCTGTGTTGGAGCATTTTCCTGTCCCAGGACATCACAACAGAGCAGCCCATCTCCATTACAGGGGAACTGTAAATATCTTATTTTTTTTTATTTTATTTTCAATCTTGGTCAGTAGGGTAGAAAGTAGATTGGTTCTGTTTGTTTAATTAAATCTGTTGAACTTAAAGGATTTTGTCTGTCATCCCTTGCTGTCCGTGGCATAACAAATCGACGCCATAACAAATTGGGGCCATAACAAATTGGGGGCTCGTCGGGATAGACCATTGTCTTGAGTCATTTATTGAAAATCTAAAATTTCAAATAGTGAAATTGTTTTTTTGAATTTTCCTAGATATATATTGGCAGATCAACAGCAATGGATGATTTCTTGGCATCACCAACCGTAGAGGTTTTAAAGTCTTTTAAAAAGACAGAACTGCTAGAAATATGCAGACAGTTAGAGCTGACAGATGTAAAAACCAGCCATCAAAAGCAAGACTGGCTAGAGATTGTTGAATATTACATTGATGAAAAATGTGTTTGCACCAGGAGATCTGGAACAGTTTCGGTGGAAAATCCAAATGTAAATTGGAACTTAAATTAAAAATGCTAGAAATTGAAGAAAAAAAAAAGAAAAAACAAAGGCAGTTTGAGTTAGAAAAATTAGCAAGAGAAGAAAAAAAAAGGAAAGAGCAGAAAGAGAGAGACAAAGACAGAGATTTGATTTAGAAAAATTAGACAGGGAAGAAAGGCTCCAAATGGAGCTACTAAAAATAAAAATTCAGGCTGAAAATAAATTTCACGCCAGCCAGGAGGTAAAGCTGGTGCCTCCATTTTCAGAGAAGGAGGTTGATAAGTATTTCCAGTGCTTTGAGAAGGTAGCTAAGAGTTGTCAGTGGCCAAAGGAACACTGGCCTCTGATGTTGCAAACTGTCCTCAAGGTAAAAAAGCTCAACAAGCCTATTCGGCTTTGTCTGCAGATGATTCCTCTGATTATGAGGTTGTCAAAAGGTTATTTTGACAGCTTATGAGTTGGTTCAGAGGCTTACCGACAGAAATTCAGAGGTCTGAAGAAATCTGACAATCAGACTTATGTTGAATTTGCTAACGAGAAGAAGGTTTGCTTTTGCGCTGGTGTACTTCTATGGAGGTCAAGGATGATTTCAACTCACTAAAAGAGATGGTGTTAGTTGAAGAATTCAAGAACTGTGTCAAGGATGATATTAAGACCTACCTTAATGAGAAGCAAGCACTGAATTTGCAATCAGCTGCCAAGTTTGCAGACGAATATGTTCTAACACATAAGTCCAAATTTCAGTCTAGCAGTAACAATAGATGGTCCCAATTTCAGAAAAAAAAAGGTAGCGGTGATACCCAAGATTCCTCACCCAAAGACAAAGACAAATCTGGTGATGGTGCTCAGAAATCCAGTAAAAGGTCTGAACAAAGTGTGAAAGCTGACAGTGACAAAAGTGGTCTAGTTTGCAATTATTGTAAGAAATCTGGTCATGTTACAACTAACTGTTGGTTCCTTAAAGCTAAGAAAAAGAACAAGAAAAGGATACCAAACCCAATGCCTTTGTGAAGACAAGGTTAGAAACCCCTGTAGTAGATGGCCGATCTGCTAAATTGCCTGCTCCTTGTGAGGCTAAGAAGCCTGATACTGCTGACTTTGTGAGGGAGAATTCCTTCCATTTGTGTCAGAGGATTTGTGGCTCTGAATGAGCATTCTCCTCCTGTCCCCATATATATCCTAAGGGATGCGGAGCTTCTCAGTCACTTTTGTTGATGGACTCCTTGGAGTTACGTGATGAGACGCTTCTGGGGATTTCATACTTGTACAAGGTATTGAAGGGAGGACTGTATCTGTGCCCCCCTGCACTCTGTATTCTTGAAGTCAGATTTAGTTACAGGACAGGTAAAGGTGGGACTTATGTCAAGTCTACCTATCAAGGGTGTTTCTCTGTTGCTAGGCAATGACCTGGCTGGGGGCAATGTAGTTCCCCTTGTTCATCTTACTTCGCAGCCGAGCACTGAAGATGGCGATGAAGACCCATCTCTGTATCCTTCCTGTGCAGTGACTCGTGCTATGGCCAAGAAGGCTCAAGAAAGAACGATGTGGTGCCGTCCAGCACCTTGAATAGTCATGACTCAGGTGGTTCGCCTCATGACTCTGTTCAGCCTACTATGGTTTCTCCGTTTGAGGACTTATCAGACACTTTTATCAGTTCTCTATTCAGCCAGCCAGATGGGTCTGGTGATTCTGATGTGTCTGGAGACTTGTCTCTGTCCAGAAAGCGGTTGATTCAGGAGCAAACTAATGATCCTGAAATTTGTGTACTAAAAAGAGAGCCCTTCCTGATGAAGAAATAGGACGCAGTTCCAGTTGGGTATTATCTCAAGGATGGAGTGTTGATGCGGAAGTGGCGCCCTCCTGATATCCCTGCCAATGCAGATTGGGCAGTGGTCAAGCAAATTGTTGTTCCGAAGGTCTACAGGAATGAGATCTTAACAATGGCTCATAGTTTGCCTTTAGGAGGTCATCTTGGTGTTAACAAGACTGTTGACAAGATCATGAAACACTTCTTCTGGCCTGGACTTAGGAAAGATGTTTCCAACTTTTGCAAAACCTGTCACACTTGTCAGGTAGTTGGAAAACACCAGTTAGACCCACCTGTAGCTCCATTGCAGCCTATCCCAGCATTTGGGGAGCCCTTCTCCAAGGTCATTGTTGATTGTGTTGGTCCATTACCCAAGACTAGATCTGGAAATCAGTACTTGTTGACAATCATGTGTGCATCTACCAGATTCCTGAAGCCATACCTCTACGCAACATCAAGACAACTGCAATTTTGAAGGCTTTGATAAAGTTCTTCACGTTGTTTGGCCTTCCCAGGAAATTCAGTCAGATCAAGGTAGCAATTTCACTTCTGGATTGTTTCAGCAGGTTGTGTATGAACTAGGTGCGAAGCAGATTCTTTCCAGTGCCTATCATCCAGAGAGTCAGGGTGCCTTAGGCGGTTTCATTCCACTCTCAAGACAATGATGAGGACTTATTGTTATGACCATGAGAAAGACTGGGATGAAGGTGTTCATATGCTGTTGTTTGCAGCTAGGGAAGCAGTGCAGGAGTCTACTGGATTCAGTCCGTTTGAGCTAGTGTTTGGCCATGAAGTGAGAGGACCTTTGCTATTGTTGAGTGAACAATGGCAAGAGAGAGACCGCATATTAGTCTGTTAGACTATGTTAGCAAGTTCAAGGAAAGACTGCATGCAGCTTGTGACCTAGCCAAAGAGAACTTGAAATCAAGTCAGGGAAAAATGAAAACTTGGTAT
The DNA here is from genome assembly GCA_029692085.1 of Gymnothorax javanicus. NCBI lineage: Eukaryota > Metazoa > Chordata > Actinopteri > Anguilliformes > Muraenidae > Gymnothorax > Gymnothorax javanicus. Next base: position 22,126,852 of record CM056195.1, on the reverse strand, counting down.
GATCATAAGGCTAGAAGCCGTGAGTTTAAACCAGGAGACAAGGTCCTTGTGTTGTTTCCTTACAGTCCAATCCATTGCAGGCTAGATTTCATGGTCCTTATGAAATTCTGACAAAACTCAATGATCTCAATTACATTGTGAAGACTCCAGATAGGAGAAAGCCAAAACAGTTGTGTCACATTAACATGCTGAAGCCTTATCATGATAGGAATGCTAGGGTTGCAGCTGTCACTTCAGATCCTCCTATGGCCGAGACTTGTGAAGATGAGGGGAGTTTCAAGATGATGAACCTAGAATTAAAGCTGAAGTTCTTTCATGTAAATTGTCAAATTCTGAAGTGTTGCAAAATCTTGATGTAAAACTCCAGCACTTAGAACCCTCACAGAAAGATCAGTTTGAGAGGTTGATCAAGAAATATAAAGATCTATTTCCTGATGTTCCAAAGAGAGTTTCTATAGCCTCTCATGATGTAGATGTTGGTGATGCCAAACCAATAAAACAGCATCCATACCGGATGAATCCTGAAAAGAGAAAGATTGCTGAGAAAGAGGTTGAGTACATGTTAGAACATGATATTATCAGACCCTCTAACTCAGATTGGAGTTCACCCTGTGTTCTAGTTCCAAAACCTGATGGAAGCACTAGATTCTGTACAGATTATCGCAAAGTCAATGCTGTAACTAGAACTGATGTGTTTCAATACCTTGGATTGATGATTGTATCGATAGAGTAGGGCAAGCAAAGTTTCTGACCAAGATTGATTTATTGAAGGGTTATTGGTGTGTGCCACCCATAAATGCTAAAGTCCAAGCCATCATGGACTTTCCAGTTCCAGACAACAAAAAGCTTTCGCCGCTTCCTTGGAATGATCGGTACTACCGCAAGTTCTGCAAGAACTTTGCTGAGATTGCTCTCAGTCTCACCAACCAACTGAAGAAAGGCGTAAAGTTCACTTGGGATGAAGCATGCCAAAGAGCCTTCGATCGCCTGAAGTCTCTGCTGTGTCACTTCCCGTGCTCAAATCTCCTGACTTCAACAAACCCGTTCTCCATAGCGGTCGATGCTAGCGACCAAGCTTGTGGATCTGTGCTCCTACAGAGAAGTGACTCTGATGACATTGAGCATCCCGTGGCATACTTCTCCAGGAAGTTCAATCGCCACCAAAAGAACTATTCCACAATTGAGAAGGAGCTGTTGGCTCTGGTTCTATCCTTACAACACTTTGAGGTCTATGTTTGTACAGGGCAAAAAGCCAATGATTGTATATACTGACCACAATCCGTTAATGTTTTTGAGTAAGATGAAAAACAAGAATCGGAGATTGTTGAATTGGAGTTTGATTTTACAGGAGTTTGACTTGGAAATTAAGCATGTAAAAGGGTACTGACAATGTAATTGCTGATTGTTTATCCGTGTTTGAGTATGTGTATATATATCACGTGTTTATTAGCATATTTTATTATATGTATATATACACAAGTGTCTACTTAACCATTTTTGTTTTGAAAACAAAAATTTTGCCTTTATAAGTCAAAAATTTTTCCCTTTTGGAATGGAGGTGTAATGTGGTGAATAGCCACTAGATGGCAGTATTGACTTTTTTTTTGTGAAGCCCAGTCTGAAGCTAGGTTGGGCATGTCCAGGGCATGCCCAGAGAAAAATCCCAGAAATGGGAGGGGCTGGACAAGAGTATATATAAGGAGAAAAATCGAGAGTGTGTAGTAGTAGGAGAAATTGCAAGAAGGATACATTTGACCAGACCTGTCCCTCTTTTCAAGACCTTTTAAGCTTTTTTGTGGATTTTTTGCCTGTGTTGGAGCATTTTCCTGTCCCAGGACATCACAACAGAGCAGCCCATCTCCATTACAGGGAACTGTAAATATCTTATTTTTTTTATTTTATTTTCAATCTTGGTCAGTAGGGTAGAGAGTAGATTGGTTCTGTTTGTTTAATTAAATCTGTTGAACTTAAAGGATTTTGTCTGTCATCCCTTGCTGTCCGTGACGCCATAACAAATCGGACGCCATAACAAATTGGGGCCATAACAATTGTATTAAAGGGATGTTCTGTGCTGACCATATTTTCAGCTCTTGCTACACGACTGTATCACATCTGCCCACAAACCCCAATGTCCCACTTCTTACATGACTCTCAGGGACATGAGCAACAGAGCTATTTGGAAAACAGTAAATAGAGAGAGCAGAGAATGGTATAATCTTGAGGCATCAAAGCAGTCGCAGAAGGATCTACACAGAGAGGGCTCCATCCCAATTTTGCTCATTTTATTCGCGGTGGTATTCCCTCTGCCCCACCCCCAGGACTCAGACTCCAGTGGCCGCTGAGGGATGAGACCAGCTAAAAGTATTCCTCCTCCTCCACTTTCCTCCCTCACACTGGAGCTGAGAAACTGCCGTTCGCCCCCAGAGGCAGTTTGTTTTTCTAACCCACCAGAAACCCCTTCCTCCCCTTCTGCCCGCCCACACGGGCTGCCAGCACACCTCTGGAGAGCCTGGCTCCCGCCTGCGCATTTTGCTGCTCTACCTCTTCCTTAATCAAATTAGGCTTCTTCTGAGAAATGCCCTGATTCAAGTTAAATGATTACAACATTGTGCATGGTATTATTTTTCATTTAAGACAAACCAACTTTTGGAGGATGTTACATATTAAAACAATGAAAAGTAGCACATACAACGTGCTGGGTGAGTGTGTGAGTGTGTGGGCATGTGTGTGTGTGTGTGTGTGTGTGTGTGTGTGTGTGTGTGTGCGCGTGTGTCCGTGTCTGTGTGGCAATATGGTCTGATTAATTTACACAAGGAAGAATAGTTTTAAGTAGCGTTAATAATGAGAGGATGTATCAACTCTGAAGACACCCTAAATCATAGAAGTTATAGTGAAGACTCATGCAGTGGATACTGAGTGTGATGTAAATCATTCTGGACAAAATAATTCAAGTCCCCTTGACTAAATGTCAGAGTTAGTGCAGTCTATGATAGATGGGATGATAAAATAGAAACCTGTGTGTTAATTTTTACTGTCTCTGGGAACTGGAGCATTATGGACATCGACGCCAGATTTACTGAGACCTTCAGTGTGTGAAAAATATTTTAGCGAAAGCAAAACAAATACCATGACAATGATTGGTAATGGCATTTGTTTTGGATCAATTATTGCCTGGGTCCTTAGTTCCATCCATCCATCCATCCATCCATCTTCTTCCGCTTATCCGGGGCCAGGTCGCGGGGGCAGCAGTCTACGCAAGGATGCCCAGACTTCCCTCCCTGGACACTTCCTCCAGTTCTTCTGGGGGTATTCGAGGCGTTCCCAGGCCAGCCCGAGCGACATAGTCCCTCCAGCGTGTCCTGGGTCTTCCGGGGCCTCCTCCCGTGGGGCATGCCCGAACACCTTCCCAGGAAGGCGTCCAGGGGCATCCGATATAGATGCCCGAGCCACCCCAGCTGGCTCCTCTCGGCGTGGAGGAGCAGCGGCTCTACTCTGAGCTCCACCCGGGTGACAGAGCTGCTCACCCCTATCTCTAAGGGGCGCCCCGCCACCCTGCGGAGGAAACCCATTTCAGCCGCTTGTATCCGAGATCTTGTTCTTTTGGTCATGACCCAAAGTTCCTGACCATAGGTGAGGGTAGGAATGTAGATTGACTGGTAAATTGAGAGCTTCGCCTTTCGGCTTAGCTCCTTCTTCACCACAACAGATCGATACAATGACCGCATTACTGCTGCCGCTGCACCGATCCGTCTGTCAATCTCACGCTCCATCCTTCCCTCACTCGTGAACAAGACCCCAAGATACTTAAACTCCTCCACTTGAGGCAGGAGCTCTCCTCCAACCTGGAGGGGGCTAGCCACCTTTTTCCGGGTCGAGAACCATGGCCTTGGACTTGGAGGTGCTGATTCTCATCCCAGCCGCTTTTTCACTCGGGCTGCAAACCGCCCCAGTACATGCTGAAGGTCCTTGTTCGGAAGGAGCCAACAGGACAACATCATCCTTAAAAAAGCAGAGATGAGATCCTCTGGTCCCCAAACCGGACTCCCTCTGGCCCCTGGCTGCGCCTAGAAATTCTGTCCATAAAAAAAAATAATGAACAGAACCGGTGAGAAAGGGCAGCCCTGCCGGAGTCCAGCATGCACTGGGAACAGGTCTGACTTACTGCCGGCAATGCGAACCAAGCTCCTGCTCCGGTCATGCAGAGACCGCATGGCCCTTAGTAGAGGGCCCCAAGACTCCATACTCCCAAGCACCTCCCACAGAATGCCACGAGGGACACGGTCAAATGCCTTCTCCAAGTCCACAAAACACATGTGAACTGGTTGGGCAAACTCTTTAGTTTTGCATATGTAATATGCCTTCTGTAAGCCTCAGTATAGTATAGGTCAGTGAAGGAAATCAGACGAGAGACACCAAAAAATAAAAACAGCAGGCAGTAGGGGGCACTACCCATCTTCTGTCAATGGCAGAGTGAAACCTGAAGAAGTACTCTACTTAAGTGGTTCTTGACGGCAGGCCTGGGTCCTCACTGTCTATGCTGGTTTTTGGCCCAACTACAATTCATAGGACAGAAATCACAGGATTTTAAAAAGCCGGTAATTTGCACTACATTGTGCATTACAAGTTTAGAGCAGTTATTTACCGTCTTTAACCACAGTCTGACAGAAATACCTACACGTGCCACGAAGAATCACATGCTGAGTTTATTTTGTTATAGAAAGATTTCAGATTTTCAAAGTTAGATTTTCAAGGTGAAATTAGACATTGAGAAAATCAGTAAGTTCCAAATTTGGTTGCTGAACACAAGTGATTTAAGGTCTTTAAGAAATACTTTTCATGAAATTAATAAGGTAAATTTGAGAAAAATTTTCGACACTTTGTCATTTGCATGCCTAATAAATGGTCAGTTTTAACCTCCATGTGTCCATGGTATCCCTTTTGGAACCAACAGATTCTTTAATTTTACCAATTAAAACATCTTACCCTCATTTTATGCAGTAATGCACTTAAGCAATCCCTCTAAATGTGGAACTAAGAATAGTGTAATTCAGAAAAATTAATGTCCAGTCAAAATCCTGGGATTGGAATCGTAGTTTGAACAAAAACCACAGAGAGCGCCAGGACCAAGTTTGAGAATCACAGCTTTACCTGGTGAAAACTCTGGGAACAATGAAAAATGAGTATTAAGTAATTCAACTCAGCCTCTCTACTTGCCTCTCTCATCCTCTCTTCATTGAGATAAAACAATATATGCAGCACAATTTATGTTGTTTTTTTAATCTATTTTTGCAAAGACAATGGGTCGAATTGTGATACGTCAGGCAAATTTTGCCAGTATTTGTCCTAAATTTGACAGCTTGATTTGAGTGATTTTATGCTCAATAATACAAAATCCTTTGTCAATTTTGAGTAATCACAAATGAGCCTTTCGGAAGTTCCCTCCACATTGCACCAGTGTAGCCAGAACAGATGCCCTGGCAAGGCCACTTCATATGTGGCACGTGGATGCAGGTTCCAAGTTGATCAGAGGGGGGCGCTGGGTTGCTATGATACCCCGACATCCTTGGGGCTGGATTTTCATCCCCCCAAAATCCCTGCCTACCTGGGAATCTCACCAGTTCAGTCAGGGTTTAATACCAGAAAAAGGGTCTCATCTATGCGGTAGAACAGTGTTTCAACAGTGTTGAAACTATGCAATTCAGTCATGCCAGAGCAGAAACGTTTCGAGACATGGTTGGTGGAAGGCTGCCAGATCTTCCATTACAGCACCATCTACTGCTCACACCTGCCCACTACTCATATATGCCCAGCCAGAGTGCCACCCAATCACAGAGCAGGTCACTCTCAGATTCTGCCCCCAGTAGCCCAGCAGGCACCCAATGGGACTCATTCTGCTCTTTCTCCTGTCTGTCTGTCATGAGGACTGCAATTTATGGACAGGTATTCTCACACACATGAATCACAGCTTTCACTAAATCGTGTCAGTTTGACAGTTCCTGCCATATGGTTTGGCAAGGCGGAGGGTGGGGGGGGGGACATGAGGGAATGGAGACCATCTCATATCTTACAGATGAGTAATTGCTGTTTGACAGGCATGCCGAAGTCAGCTGCCTTCAGTCATTCTCTGCCCACACACGTATACACACAACTTTGCGATGAGAGTCACATAATTTTACAAAATTTATTAGCTTGTCAGACACCCGTACCCCACCTAACACAGCACGCTTTTCTTAGAGCCTTTGGTCCATATGAGTGGACATTGTACAGAAACTATTCCGGTTAAATAGCCCGGTCAGGGCATTATGACAGTGCCTCACTTCAGATCCTGTCATGTGGTAACCATGGAACAGGCGGTGTGTGTCGTGCTCCTGTTTATCCTGCATTGTCATCTGTGGAGCAGAGCAGTCAGGTTCCGGAGCGCTTAGCTCACTGTCCACTCCCCATTCCAGCCATTTTATCACCATTGCGGTCATGGCAGTCATCTCTTTTAGACATTATGATTCACATGCTGTACAATACATCCGCTATCTCAAACTATTCCCACTCGTAAATTAAATCTTGACTTTGCTCTCTACATTGGAAATACATTTTTTTATATAGCGGACGCATGCTTCATTCACAAAGGGTACTATGTTTTAATACAGATTACAGAAGTGCTGACATTGAACATGAACTCAAATGAAGTAAGTCATGTGGCAGAACAATTCGGCAAATAATCAGACTTTTCTTGGCTGCTGATCCTCGCATTGAATGTCCTCTATCAAAACCCGTAAGAATCTCGTAATCTTGCAAGAATTTTGTAGAATTTTAATAGACACACAGCCTAACACCATTGTATGTTTGCCTACAGGGAAACCGTCAACATTTTTATATTCCATAAAAACACACCCTATGGACACATCCACTGCTAATATGACTTAATGCTAAATTTCTTCACCAAATCCACCATTCTTTCTCCAACACATCACGTGTATGCCTGAACATTTCCTCGTTTCCTTTTAATTAAATCCATAGAATGACCAATCACATTCATGGGGTGGAGCAAACTGCAAAGTCAAACATTAGAAAGCCATCTGAAGATGATAATATCTCAAACTCGATGCTTCATCATGCGTTTAATGGCTCAGTGGAACAGATCCCCCGCCCCAGTGGCTTGTAGTCTTAAGATAGCAACTCATTCTCTCCAGCGCAAGGTGACCAGCATCCCTGGCATTCCTCATTTTGACAATGGGAGGAGTGGATTGTACGCAAAAACACTGGCTGACCAGCATGGTAAGATATTTCATTTTCCAGACCCAGCTGTTACCCTGCATTTTCTAAATATAGCACAGGTTCTGAGACCAGCCAACAGCATCCATATAAAAAAAAAACCGAAGGGTCACCCAGTATTGTGCTTTTGGGATTCAGCAGACAAAGGAACAGGACTGGGCTTCTTCATAATGGTAGGAATCTCCTGCTTTCTTCTGCTCCAGCCTGACTAAACTAATCAAATGTACTCAAATATCACCCAGGCTAAGGCTAGTAGTAATGTTGATATCGAATCTACCTGACGACCAGTCACTAATATAATAGAGATCCCACTTCATTGCTGTTTGCTCTGGATGAGAGTAATTTTTGAATTCCAATGAAGGTCCACCAACATGAGCGGTGATATTTGGGCTTTGTTTGCTTGGTGACCTGTTTCTGCCTCTCAAAAACTCAACTGGTCAGGAGTTCGGTCTGGTATTAAGTCAAAATTGATGACAGAAGCTGATAGTCTTGCTAGAAGATGAAATATGCATATTTTAATTCATTCAGTAAAATAAGATACAAAGAATTAAACTATGCTAGGCAGAGTAGAGCTATGGTGTTACTCGTTCTCTTGGACTGACCCAGTTGTATATAGTAATATTCAACAATAAAGAACTCAATTTGATTGGGCTTGATTGCATTCAACAGTTAATTATTATACTCTGTTCCACACCAATCTATTCTACTCCACTCAGCTGTACTTCACATCTGATCTAATCTGCTTTTCTCGTCTCTAGGCACCAAAGAAGGCCAAGAAGAAGGAGGGAGCAAGCTCCAATGTGTTCAGTATGTTTGAGCAGTCCCAAATTCAGGAGTTTAAAGAGGTTAGTGGAATATGGGAACCAAGATTGAATCATTGAGAACCTGTAAAAAAAAAAAAAAAAAAACAATCTAAATATGTCATGTCTAAATATATAAGTCTAAACATGCATCATCACTGAATCAAAAAATTTAAGATTTATCAGGAGATCAGGGCTGTTGCGATGACTATTCCTGCTGGTGTGAAAGATATTATCCACTTGCTGGACAGAACTTCAACTGGCTTTTTCACTGGATTTTGCTGATAGCACAACACAGAAGAATGAAAATGTGTTGACCTCACCCGTATGATGAAAGTACTGCATGTGACCCCCCCCACATTTGCAGTATAAACACAATGAAAATAGTGGGAACAAACCACCATCCTCACCTGTGAGCTTATTTATCTTCTCTGACTCTCCTGTCTCCTTCTGTCAGGCTTTCACCATAATGGACCAGAATAGAGATGGCTTCATTGATAAGAATGACTTGAGGGACACCTTCGCTGCATTAGGTAACTGCCTGTCTCTTGAACAAAGGCATACAGAACAACCAGCTCCTACTGAATTACATGTAGGCAATTTCCAGCTCTGACTAGGAATGTAAGAAGGGAAAATAACACAGGTCATACTGAGCTGATTGGTGCTGTTGCCTCTGTTAAAGCACCTCTCTGTGTTAGCATTTGGATGAAAGCATGTTGGGGGCACAGTGGCGATTGAAAACAGGTTGTGACCGATCATTAATTTTAAGGGATTGTTTTGAGCCTCCCCTATTTCCAGTTCACCAGCCACCACTGGTTGGGACATGTGCATGTTATGATTGTCGGTTTTAAAGCCCATTCTGCATTACACCTGCTTTAAAAAGTGTATTCAAACTGAGCATCCGTGTGTGTATTTCACAGGGCGCCTGAACGTGGGAAACGAAGAGCTGGATAACATGCTGAAGGAAGCATCAGGGCCCATTAACTTCACTGTGTTCCTCACCATGTTCGGCGAGAAGTTGAAAGGTTGGGGCGCATCGACCAGAACAGCATTTTTTTCCAATTCCACCTTTCTATAACAGCCCCGTTCCCCTTTCCCCCCTTTGCCTCCTCAGCCCCCCCCCATCCCCACCTCCTATCCCCCAAAGGTCTTCAGGTAGGCCGTAGTCCCACCAGAGGCCAAGACATGTCTAAAGTTTTCTCCTTTAACTTGAGTTTATGCAGATTTTCTCCATTAGCGATTGGAGATTGTATGCCCCAGTACATGTACAGTACATGGCTGGCATTTGGCAGTTCATCTTACCCAAAGGCACTTACCTGTACAGCAACCACGCCTGTGATGTCTGCTTGGCTGATATTATGGGAGGATAGAAAAAAGCCTCTTAAAAACCAAGTCTTGAGGTTTTTTCAATCATTTTACTTGATAAATAAGTTTTCTGATGATTGAAATAATACATCAGCACAGTAACTCTAAGCTTTGTGGAAAATCTCTAAAATTGATTCGAAATGATTAGAGAGAGGCAGACTTCTTGGATAATTATAGCCTAGACTTTATTTCAAACAGAGATAAAGCCAAGCTTTCCTTTGCGCAAAACAAAGCTAACCATGTTTTACCATCCATCTTTTATAATCCAAAAATTACCTGACAAGGAAGTACAAACAATATCACAATACGCAAATCGTCTTTAAGGCATGTGTCCAAGAACATGGCGGAAATCACAGAGACAGACTAAATTTAGCTTAGTTCCTACAGATGTATTCTTACTTTGGGTCAAGTTGACCCTGACCAGGGTCCTATCTAGATTCAGACTGATTTATTAATCTTGAATTAGCTTAGCCATCTCCGCAACAGATGGGGTACCAGACAACAATAGTGTCCCCATGGAATAAACATACCGTATACATGACGCGATCAGGATCACGTGACGTGATTGGCAATCAGTACTACAAGAGTATGCACTTTTATAACAAGTATAGCAAGAATACATATTTTAAATGAATACACAATCTTATAATTGTTGCAAAAGTAAGCACCTCTAATGAGTACACAACCATATTTTTGTCATAGACTGTCTTTAGGGCAAGCTCCCAGAGGCAAATAAAATAAATAAAGTGTGTTCTGCTAAATGGTGCGGCTTCCTATCTAATAACACACCGACACATCCTGGTCTCCGGTCCCAAACACAGCCCATGTCCTGAGAAGCAGGAAGAGGACAGAGCAGGAAAAAGATCCAACTCCTCTTACCATCTAATCTTAGTTTTACAAACATACTCATCATATTCTAATATATAAAAATAATACTACAATTAAAACTAATAATAAAATAACCATGTATAATTATAGGAATATTAGCTCAGTGTATAAATGCTGCATACATGATAATGAGATTGATAAAACTGTGAATAACTGAATAATAACTAATTGCTACTAATTGACATTGTTTCCTCTTCAGATGCAATGCTGCAGCGATTAAATGATAAATGCAATATAGAAAAATGTATTTGCCACTTTAGAAACAGACAAACTACTCTTTAACTTCCGCATGCGCTTTTAGCACATCCTGAAAGCAGGCTATCAAACTTGCACTTCAGGATTGTTTAAATTACAAAGAAAGCAAAGATTAACAAGTATCCACAGCTGAATAATATTAACTTTGATTGAAATTTAATTGCACATTGGAATGAAACGTCTTGTCTTACTTTAGCAAAGAGAACTGGCCAAACCTGATAGTGCTGAGTGTTTTCCAAGTTCATATATTGTAAATGTAAATAAGTCATTGAAACGGATAAAGACCAATTATCAGTTTAAAGGTATGTATTCCCCAATTATCAGCTCACCAGCCTTCACTGAATTGCACATAATGTATTTAAAAAAGGAGTGAAAATGGTGTAGCTCTGTACTGTGAAGGGCAATAGGCCCAGGGGATGAACTGCAAAGTACAAAACTGCTTAACTGTTGAGGTGTCAAGTGTCGTGACCAACAACAGCTAATAAAGTTATGCATACAAAAAGTGTTTTTTCTATTAAACGTATTGATGTGACGTTAGAACAACAAGCTTATCCTGAGTCTTCTTTTCTTTCTCAGGCACAGACCCCGAGGAGACCATACTTAATGCCTTCAAGATCTTTGATCCAGAGGGTAAAGGAGTTCTCAGGGGAGAAGAGTAAGTTCAAGGCTGTGACCTATTCATTGATCTGAGAGGAGTCATGCCAATTACACACAAGAGACAGTACAAGTGGCTAAATTTAATCGAGTTTGAATTTGACTCAGATAGCCAGTGTTGAATGATCTAAAGCTCACCCAGAAGGGTTGCCTTATAAAGGGTATATAAATGGCAGCTCCAGCGGAAACTTTCTCTGAATTTCACTTTTTTTTCAATCAACAAAAACTTAAAATCAGTGTCATGTTGCAGTCTGATGCACAGGACAAATGATCCCCGCAAGGTAAACTGCCAGTGATTTGTTCCTGAGAAAGGTGCTTTTTTAAAATATCCATATTTTTTTGGATTTGCTCGGAGGGACTTCAGAGGGAGTGGTATTCTTAGTGCAGATTTGATTTATGATATCTGCCATCCACAGATCCACAGGGTTAGGCATATGGGATGAGATGGTGGGGATGGGGGGAAGAGGGATAATGTATGGTGTGCATACTGTGTGTAGGAAAACACTGCTCCTTAAACGTTTCCAATTAAATCTGTTATATTTTCAGAATCAAATACAACCTTATGTCCCAAGCGGACAAGTTCTCTGAAGCTGAGGTAAGATGCATGAGATCTCTGAGACTCGGGTGAAGTTCAAACAAATGGAAGCCTAAACTCAGACGATTTACCTTTGATCGCAGCTGTGTGGTCCCATTCCAGGTTGTCATAACACTTTGGTAAACTAACTGAGCCCCAGCATGGATATTTGCACTTATAAACCAGCATGAGGTAAATCTATGTCAGGGAGGTCTGTCTTGAACCATCTGCAATTTACAAAAGAAATATTTTAACTCAGAGTGCGAAGGAAGATGGATCATTGACCAACCCCTTCATCCGCACTACTAAATTGCACAAATTCCAGTTGTCATTGAAGAGGTATAAACTTACAGTGAGCTAATGCTATCATTCCTGTGTAAGACATTAGACTTCAATTGCTGTTCGGAGACTGACGCTTCTGTGGTGTAACACTTTAACACAGTGAAAACAGATACCCCTAACAGACCAAAGCCACATTACAACAGCACTACTGTAGTGCCAAGCCTAATGACATGGTTATTACCACTGTAGACACTAAGCCAGAGGTGTGACACACTGCCTTTCCCCCCCAGAAAAAACAGTACTTGACACATAAGACAGAGACTTGCCTGCATGAATGTGTGTTACTATTATAATGAAAACTAGAATGACATATCGTGCATGTATATATTTGATTTCAAATAGTCACCATTTTCAGATTGTGGATTATATGCCTAAGCAATCCCAATACTGTACGTCGCAATCATAATGCCCAAACTGAATTCCACCAACCTTAAATAGAGCATAACAGACAACAATTGGAAACTCACAGACAGGGAAGTATTCATTCATAATGAAGAGAGAGGGAGAGGAAACATACAGCAGATACAGCAGCTTCATGACTGGCGTTTTTGGAGACAAATGGACGACCAGTAATTTTTTGTGAATGTGACATGGCTGTCCCAGTCTCACACACTGGTCCTTCTGCAGATTAATCAGATGTTCACAAACTTTCCCCTGGATGTTGCTGGTAACCTGGACTACAAAAACCTGTGCTATGTCATCACACACGGAGAAGACAAAGAATAGGAATAAAATGAGGAATGCTGGGAACCACTGCATGTAAATATCCAAACAGCCAATGATCACCCCCCTCCCCCCTCCCCCAAATCTCCTTTTCACCAGCTTAATAAAAACTCTTTTCTAAAGTGATTCACTCTGATTTCTGATTGGTGATTCAGTCACAAGTCTGTCAACAAATATTTAAAAAGAGCTCTTATTCCATCTAGAGCAAATACAAGCGAAGGTGGCGTTTTCAAAAATACAATCCATTAAATGGCGACTAAAATTGTACTAAAGCAAATATGGATGAGCGGTATGATAAAGAGCGCAATTAGAGTGTCCCCTTACAAGAAAAGTTATAGTGAATGTTCCCATCAAACTGGTTCATCAAGATTATTTTGGGGTTCAGTATGACAGGCATTGCTGTGTGATTCCTCATAATCTGTGACTGGGAGCAAGCAAAGCTGAGTTTAAGCCAAAAACCTCCACTGTACATTATTGCCCTTATTTTCAAATGTAAGGATCTAATTTTGTTTTCCTTCATAACATACAAAATAGGTTGAGTTAAACAAAATTCTGTGTTTTGTTTTCTTTTTTAAAAAAAATATAAATAGACATAACATCATGCACATAAACAGATTAAGTTGAAAATGTATGTTTATTACCACTGAGGGTTACAGTTCAGGGTTCTGTTCCACTGACATAAAGCTCTGTCGCATTAAAAAAAAAAAATAGAGAGAAAACACACAAGCTTGCCCTGGTAAAGCCATTACTGGAAACACACAACATGGGAACATGTCACACAAGTGGTACTAAACTGTTGGATTACAGTTTCAAACCTCTCAATATGTCTGTTAGACAACATTTACATTAAAAACATAGAAAATATTTCCTGTATTTGTACATAATCATTGTGAATACTTAGACTAATAGACAAGAACAGAGACAAGAAAAAAAAAATTCAAATTATCTCACTGAGAAAATCTCCATGCATGATAGAAGGCAAATGAATTTTGTAACATCACCGGCATTGGACAGTATTTGCTTTTTTTTCCCCAGCCAGGGGAAAATGAATGGTGAATGAATGACAGCAATGACAGCAATTCTCAGATCTCACATGCTAGAAACTGAGAGTACCTCTGAACAGCACATGCAGTTCAGTGCGCTCACAATCTGGCCAATCAAGGCAGTGCTGGTGATAACAATGACTTGGACATTTATAGGGTTGTGGCTTGCAGTAAATCAGAGTTCAAAGCTGTGGAGAAATGAGGGCACATTAATAATGCCTAGAACAGGTGAGAAAACACCCAGTGAAGTCAGAAAATCCTCTATCAGCTGCATAAATATGCTTTTAGGAGACATCAGGCCCCGACATGCACAAAACCGATAAACAACACAGACCACAGCTTAATGGATAGCAAAAACAGAGCCACAGAAAGCTAGCCTTCTCCACACACCAGGAAATATTACAGCAACAACATTAGAGGAGATATTTCAGAAAACTATAAATTTGTGGGGAAAACATGAACCGATTCTTCACACCCTGAAAAGAGGGTTACAACCCATTGAGAATAAATATTCCTGACACCAGCTAGTCTAAAGGAGAATTCCAGACTACATTAAACCCAGTAATAACCGAACAAGTGCTGTATTGTTTTGGGTAGGTCCACGGCATGCTGAATTTGAGTAAAGTAAGTAAAACAAGAGGACGCTTGTCAGACCAATGTGCTGTTATTAAAAGGGGGGACTGCAGCAGCAAATTTTAAATGAAAGCGAGTACCACCATCTGCTCATTGGCTGGCAGGAATCCATTGAAAACACAGCCATGGTTTTAGCAGAAGCTTGCCTTTCTATACACAGTTTCAGATATAGATATTTCTTCCCACCATTTCATTCCATTTTTAGCTGCAGAGTGGGACTATTTATCCTTCAGTTTATTTTAAATGTCATATATTTGGAATGGTGTGCCTTGCATAGGAAGAGAAATAAACCAGAGAATTGACTTGAGGATGGGGGTTACAAACAGCAAGTTCTATGGACAGTAGGGTCTGGCTTTGGAAGAATAATGATTGATGGGCAGAAACTTCACAAAGGCCTAATGCAATTACAGGGAAACATAGTTACGGCTATTTCATTTAAATCAAGTGTTTATAATGGAAAATTATATGAAACAAACTCCAAACTGTATTTTAAAGATTTTATTAAGTATTTCAAGCATTCAGGCATTTCAAGTATATCTATTCTAGATATTTCTAATCAAATTATCCCCCATGATATTCAATCACTACTTTGCAAATTTTTGGCATTTGAGATATTCATTTTCCAAGAAATCTCTCTCAATGGATTTCCCTGGGGACTGCAATACTTTCCATAGCATGTCTTTTCAGATAAGTTCACTTCAAAAACTTTACAGCACAATGGGCTTCAAGTCATGTGATTGGGCTGACCACTATATATTTTGTTATTTTCTTTCCCAAAGTCCATGCTGAGTGCAGATTTTTGCAAATCGATGTGAGGATCATTAGTAACTCCAAACTTGCAATAAAAGTGCTTGGACTATCACTGCCCTCTGCTGTTTAAGAAGAGTAACTAACATGTTTCATTACTTGAGAGGTTTCTGAGAACTGCCATTAATGCCACAACTGTTTACAAGACGAGTTGAAAACACAGTTCCCCAGATCTCACGTACAAGCAAAAAGCTCACAAATAGAAAAAAAAAAAAAAACTTAACATGCTCTTTAATGCACTTTCCCTGCATAGTCATAGTCAGCATCCTAAAATGTAAATTAATTTATTTAAATGATAAAGCTGGGCAATGTTTTATGCTCAAACCCATTTTTGCTCACTGTCCAAGCCATGTTCTGAAAATGATAGAAATCATAAAAGAGCCCACCAGGAAATTATACTTTAAAAATTATGAAATGTTTCCTATACGAAAATTCAATAAATACTAGTATCAAAGAATTGTAATACTATCAAATCACACTGCAAACGACCAAATATTGTCCAGCACAGGTAATGAAAAATTTTCAAACCAAAGCATTTTCCAATTTCCCCTCATATGTAAATAGATATACCATAGCTATCTAAAAATATAATGCTTTGTGTAACATTTTAATGGAATATTTGTAAAAAGCCATGATAATCATGATTCACATAGTTATTCTTAAAAGAGTGGATGCAAGGATTCTGTTAAGCAATGTGTAGTTTAAGTTGTTTTAGTCTAATGGGAAAAACAAAGCCTTAGGTCTTCTCTACAAAGTAATCGGGAGCCATGGTCCAGAAACAATGCATGGTGCACTGGTCTGGTCTGGTTTGAAGATGAAGTCACTGGTTATTAATATTCCTGACTAAAAGCAGGTGAGATCAACCTGCTGCATGTACTGCTGATCTTAATGGAACCATGTTATATAAAGGGCTTCTTTCCGGTTGCTAACCTTAAAAATAGTCTCCATAGCCCGGAGAGGGTTCATTTTGAAGATTCCCCCCAATTTAGCCATTAGACCCCTTTTCTCCACTTCACCACATGAGACACATGGCTTGAAATTCCTGCAGTGTTCCACGTCATAGACGGACCTGATCTGCATAGTTTATGCTTCTCACGTCAGTGCGCTTTCTGGTTCGACCTCCCCATGTCACTCACCCTCGGAACACTAATGTTTCTTTGTTCATATTTGTGAACAACAATGATTTGTCAGAAGTTAATCCAGCTCAGTTTGTGTGCGAGCATTATTTTACATAGCACTGCTTTTTGACCATACATTGCCGGATACGCTAAATAGGTATTTCTGAAGGTCTGCCCCATTTCAAAGGTCTGTGAAGAAACTGCAAACCTGGAATTTATAGATAAGTATTTCTGAATTCTGTTAATATTTACGCTGAATTCCAAGTTAAATGTTATGGCAACTGCATGTCACTGGTGATTGTGCACACAAATGCCATCCTCAAAGTAGCCAAGCCTGCTTGATACATGTCCATACTTATTGCATTGTGTATTTAGAAACTGTGATTTATTCAGCCTCAGGATTTTGATGTACGAGTCACAACACTTTAAAACACGGAGTAAGAGGCCATTAGCTCTGTGCCCTGGCCAATCAGAGCTCGGCTCAATACCATAGAGGGAACACCTCCTTAAGACAGCCTGTTCTTCAGAGAGGAGAGAATGTCATAAAGTGAATGATGGAGAAAATTTGGATTTTATGGTGTGTTCTGCTATAAAATGCAGAAAACTCTGATTTGGACATCCAATAATACCATAACTTGTTAAGAAAACATCACAATATGGGACCCATAAGTTCTCCTTACACAGGTGAGGCTTCCTTTTATAACTTCAGCAGGATAGAATGCTTGCAACTGCTAATGGAAGTAAACAGAAATTTACACACAGTGAGTATCATCATTCATTGGACAGTAACACTTCTTTTAGTTTGTTTCTGCACTCAAGCACTTTCAGTTTGAAAGGATAAAATGAAAATAAGGTTCAAGTGCAGACTGTCTGCTTTAACACTGTGACGTGATTTGTATCATATTTGATACTCAACTTTCTGTGACGGCTCTGGCATTCACAAAAAACCTGTTGTACACAATCTGATACATGTCATCTGCCCCTTAGTGGACTATCCAAGCACTGCAGGCACTAGAGGTCCATAGAATACAAAATGAAAGAATGCTGCTCCCATTAACCAACCTCCAGGTTTTTTTCATGGAAAGCTTTGCCAATTTTGACAAAGTTACAGTAATACTTCAATATGAATATTTACTAGATTGAAGCAACTTATAAATACATTTAAAAAAACTGTAGTTTTTTGCATGCTGTATCAATGTGTTATTTTTGCCGATTGTATTTAAATATTTCTGTATACTGGGGTCCCTGAACCGTATTGGAAGTTCCTAAATTTGGAATGACTGGAAAACTGAGACTCTTGTGGATTCAATGAGCTCAATTTTATTCGTGTGATGATGTTACTGTAGTGCCAAAAGTAGCCGTTCGTTGCAGTGAGACCAGTCTTTGAGACTTGACCTCACTGCATAAACATATCACATATGATACAAAATGAATTTCATATATTCAAATTATTTTTACAATTTTTTTTTGTTCAAAGGTCCAAACAATACTTCAATTTCAAAAAATTAAAATTTTAAAATTTTCTGGCTATTGTTTCACGGTTCAGGCTTTGCAGGGTTAATTTGAGTATCTTCCCTGGTGATGCTCTGCAAGGCCTGTGCTGCAGTACTTGCTTGTTTCTGGGACTCTTTGCTTTCAGTTTCTGCTTAGCATGTTCAATTAGATTCAGATCCGGTGATGGACTTGGCCAACAGACCAAAAATAACGAATAGTGTATCAATGGCCAATTAATTATTGTGCTCAGTGTAGACGTGCTGCAATCAACTGTTCATTAACTGAGTTAACAAATGGCTGGATCTCTCCAAGCTTTGAGGATTCTGAACTAAACTGTGAACAACTAAAGAAATAAAAACAATGGCTATAAGAATACTGCTATATTTCATAGATCTTTTACCCTATAAAAGTATATTTACATATTTGAGTATGCATGTTCGCCATTTTGACAATATTAATTCTCTATATTTACTTGACTTCTGTGATTTCCATAGGGTATAGGAATTGTGAAAGACCTATCGGGAAGGAATGTCTGGTCACTTGTGCAGCCTGGTGATCAGTCAAACACTCATACAGTCTGACTGTGTTTATGCCAACCCCCAGAAAAATACCCAAAGCAACAGCTTTTGGCCAATCGCAGCTCAATCGAATAGTGTACATTCAACATCCCCATTGGTTGTGCCGCGTTAATTGCCACTCTGCCTCTCTCGGCTCTGTCCATTTGGGTTGCTGTTTCTCTGCAGCAGGGAGGGGAGGTCTACTGGTCCCGCCCTTTTCATCTTCGCCACTGGTAACTGTGTGGGGTCACTCACAAACTCCAATCCAGAGCCAGGCTCCAGTGGGCTTTCTGCTCAAACAGAGAGAGAATAATACGGAATGTGGGGGTGACCAATCAGAAACAAATTTTCACCATAAAGAAAGAGAGAGAGAATGCCTTTCTTGTCCTTCTGATGATGTCATGTGATTGTGCATGTATGCGTGTGTGTGTGTGTGTGTGTGTGTGCACACGCGAATATCAGACCCAGAAAACAGTGCATTTCTCACCATGGATCCCGATCATGTGCTCCAGGATTAGAACCCTCTCTGCCAGGATCTTCAGAGCCTCCCTCAGCTGCTGCACCCCCTCACTCTGCAGGGCAGAAAAGGACACTCAGCCAAAAAACTCCATTACCCATGATTCATGGCACATAGTAATGAGATAACTTCCTAAAGTACAAAAGCGACTTCACTGAAATGGAGCTTGCGGCGGAAATACTTTCAAGTCCGACAGCATCTGGAATGCAATTGCCCATAAAAAGGTCTTTAAATTACCTACCTCTGAATAACTCTCTCCTGGTTCTCCTTTAGGGCCTGTCGCACCCTGCAAACAGGTGACATAGGAAGAAACAGGAAATGGGCTCACACAACATGACACACACGCACACTTCCAAACCCTGATTACATCATTTTAAGTGTAAATAAAGCAACTTATAGTGGATAATATCCATGAAGCCATCCAGAACATAACAGCAGTACTATAGCGCAGCTCACACATGCTCATACGCATTATCCGTGCACGATTCTGGAAAACCACATCACAGCTGATATTTCATCACATGCAACTGAGAAAAGTAGCCGCTCATACTATCTTTTAGCCTCAGCATTGACAGCCTAATAATAACAATAATAAGGCCTACTGTACTATGAGACCTGTAAAATTTTGGTTTTAGCCAGCTTTAACAGAAATAGCCCGTAAACTGATCCCCATGTAAAAGATCAGGTCCTTGAGAACATACTCACTGGCAGACCTTGCTCTCCAGTCAGTCCCGGGGGGCCCTGTGTGGGAGAAGCACCTGTTATTCACGACATTTACAACCCCAATTCCGAAATAGTTGCGACGAAGTGTAAATTGTGAATAAAATCAAAATGCAATGACTTTCAGATCATATGAGCCAATATGTTATTTACAATAGAACATAGATAACATTTCAAATGTTGAAACTGAGACATTTTACATTTTTATCCATAAATGAGCTAATTTCAAATTTTCTGGCTGCAAAAGGTCTCAAAAAACCTGGGACACCGGCAAAAAAGGGCTGAAAAAGCAAATAATATATAAAAGAATCAGCTGAAAGAACATTTAGCAAGTAATTAAGTTAACTGGCATCAGGTGTGTAACATGATTGGCTATAAAAGGGATGTCTTAGAGAGGCTGAGTCTCTCAGAAGTGAAGATGGCCAGAGGCTCTCCAACCTACGAAGGCTTGCGTAAAAAAATTGCGGAATACTTTAAAAACAATGTTCCTCAACGTCAAATTGCAAAGGCTTTGAAGGTCTCGTCATCGACAGTGCGTAACATCATCAAAAGATTCAGAGAAACTGGAAAAATCTCTGTGCGAAAGGGACAAGGCCGAAGACCTTTACTAGATGCCCGTGATCTTCGGGCCCTCAGACGCCACTGCATCACTCACCGGCATGATTCTGTGATTGACATTACTAAATGGGCCCAGGAATACTTCAAGAAACCACTGTCTGTAAACACAGTCCGCCGTTCCATCCACAGATGCCACCTAAAACTCTATCATGCTAAAAGGAAGTCATTGTTGAGCATGATCCAGAAGCGCTGCCGTGTTTTGTGGGCCAAGGCTCATTTAAAATGGACTGTAGCAAAGTGGCAAAGTGTCCTGTGGTCAGACGAGTCCAAATTTGACATTCTAGTTGGAAATCATGGGCATCGTGTCCTCCGGGCTAAAGAGGAGAAAGACCACCCCTTCTGTTATCAGCGTTCAGTTCAAAAGCCAGCATGTCTGATGGTATGGGGATGCATTAGTGCATATAGTGTGGGACACTTGCATGTTTTAAAAAGCACCATGAATGCTGAAAGGTATATAAAGGTTTTAGAGCAACATATGCTCCCCTCCAGACGACATCTATTCCAGGGAAGGCCTTGTGTATTTCAGCAGGACAATGCAAAACCACATACTGCAGCTATTACAACAGCATGGCTTCGTGGTAGAAGAGTCTGTGTGCTGAACTGGCCTGCCTGCAGTCCTGATCTTTCACCGATTGAGAACATTTGGCGCATAATTAAATGAAAAGTCCGTCAAAGGAGACCCAAAACTCTCCAGCAGCTGGAAGCCTGTATTAACCAAGAGTGGGATCAAATTCCAATGGCTAAACTCAAGAAACTTGTCTCCTCAATGCCCAGAAGCCTCCACTCTGTGTTAAAAAGAAGAGGGGATGCTACACCATGGTACACAGGCCCCTGTCCCAACTTTTTTTAGACTTGTAGCAGCCATAAAATTTGAAATGAACTTATTTTGTGGATAAAATGGTAAAATTTCTCAGTTTCAACATTTGCTATGTCATCTCCGTTCTATTGTGAATAAAATACTGGCTGGTGTGATTTGAAAGTCATTGCGTTTTGATTTTATTCACAATTTACACTTTGTCCCAACTATTTCGGAATTGGGGTTGTATAACAAAGTGATTTTTCCTCAAGCGCTCCAAGGATTTGAATGCCAGAATGAGGGCACTAGAATGAACTTAAGGTTCTTCTATGATACTTTGAATCATATTAAAATAATATATTTTATAGAGTTGCTTTTTTTTTCTTGACGCAATAAAACGGCCAATAAATTATTTCTGATAAGTGAAATTTGTGTAAAGTGATTTTTGTTGTGAAATTAACTTAGCTGTGCTGTTTATTCAAACAGCACATAATCAGGAGCCTGAGACCTTCTGAACTCACAGAACTTCCTAGATACTCGGGCTCCTTTTGGGCTCTGAATAAAACTACGGCCTTCTAGATAATTATGGTTATTACAATGTGGAAAAACAGCATTCGGAAAATATCGGAAGCTCTGCTTTAAAATGGTTCAACTTTGAAACAAAACATGAGAAGAGTGGTTTAAAGGAAACTAGGATAGTATCAAATACCAGGGCATACACATTCACCGATATTAAACATATTTCAAACTTGATGGAAAGTGCTGGAGTGCAGAGTGCGAACTAGATTTCCACCTCCTTCATCTTTTAAAGAACTGGAGCCTGTTCTAATGGAATATTAGCACAATATCCAATGACACAGTATGGAAATCATACAGGATAGCATTCTTAGAAAGACTGAAACTGTTTTGAAGACAAAGGATGGACCTATTTGCGATAAAATATTAAATATTCCATTTTTGAAAGTGCTTCCGATATCTTGTCCACCCCCGCGCTTATAAGTGTATTTGACCCGAGATGAAGCCGAAGTCTTTAGAAACATACCAACGGGTGACAATTTACTGGAAAAATCAATATAAACAGTATAAGCGAGGTGTTGGGCCTCCAAGGTCTGCTAGATCAGCTTAACACGCCTTGGCATAGAGTCGACAGTGGTAAAAGTTTACTGGAGGGATGGAGTAGCTTTCTTCCAAAAGATTTTCCCTCATTTGGTATTTTCATGATAGAGATGGAGAGCTCTGACTAACACATTGTTCCAAAACCTCCAATAAGAGTTCAATAACCTGTTTGAGATTTGGTGACTAAAGGCGGTGTCAAATGCTTAGGATTACTTTCACACTAATTAAACCAATCAGTGACCCCCTGTACCTTGAGGGGCTTGGGCCATTGTCATCCTGGAAAAGACTACTCCCGCCATCGTGGGAATGCTACATCTTAGGATATAAGGGTGATCGCCCACAATAACTATGCATTGATCCGCCATGACACTTCCGTCTTTCAGGGGATGAGTGACCCAAACCATGCCAAGAAAATGAACAGAAGCAACTGCATTTGTGATGTTTTCCTGGGCATTTATTCAGGCATTTTCCTCCTGAATTGTTACTGGTCTGCAGGTGCACGTGGTGTCTCCAGTTATCACAAGAGTGGCATTGACATTTCCGTGATGTACAGACACAGCACAGAGCCTCACCATTTCCCCAGGATCCCCCTTGGGCCCCCGCTCGCCAGGCCGTCCGGAATAGCCTCCAGGTGCCTGCGACACACAGTCAGTTTTGGTCAGAATAGAGACGACATGCATTATGCATATAATATGTGTGGAAGTGTGAATGCGGCCACAGACCCAGCAACACTGCCACAGACAGGAAACGCAGGTTTTACTCACGTCCTGTCCAGGAGTGCCAGGGGTCCCAGGTGGGCCAGCAGGGCCTGGGGGGCCTACAAAATAATTACGCCAGAATAAAGTACATAGGCGCTTTAAAATGCACATAACCCATAACCCATAACCAAAATCACAGAATTCAGCAATGTCTGATTATATTCTCGCTGGATATTGTGGAGATTTATTCAAAATATCATAACTTTAAAGGTTTTTGCTCATACTTTTTTCTAAGGAAAAAGTTTAAATATGGAAAGGGTTAAGTATCCCAGAGTTCTTGATGAACAGTGATGAGTAATATCAGTGATATGGGTAATGACCTCCTCATACCACTCACCTGTGCGACCAGGTGGGCCAGGTGGGCCCGGAGGTCCAGGGGTAGCCATCAGGTTCATCATTGTGGGTGAAGAGGGTGAAGGACTCTCCCCATCTGTTTATAAAACAAACAACGACCGCAGCAATGATAGCAATGAATGGTAGAACAAAAAATATCTCAAAGGAAAAATCTTGTCCCTGTCGCATACTGCTTAAAACCATGATAAATGAACCAGTCCAAAGACATATTTAAGGAGCAAGAGTACCTTCATACAGCAATGGAAGTCGTAGAGGGCAACTGTATCTGATGCATTTCACAGGTTAAGCACTGTAGGACTGGAGCTAAGCCTACAAGCACTGTGGACCCCTCTAAGTCTGAAATCATTAGTGTTTACACACACAGACACACACACACACACACACACACACACATCACCAATGCAAGTCAGGAGTGAATTTAAACACAGAATTGGCTAACTTGTTCATAAATACTCAGTAGAAAACCCTCTGAACAATTATGACCCAAATCACGTGCCACTACCGACTGCCAACCAGGGTCAATGGAATCACAGCTTCAGGAGTTATGTCATGCTCAGTGAAATTATCTCTCCAATCTTTTTACAAGTTCCCAAAAATCCCACAAAGAAAGTGAATGGAAAATTCCCCAAAGGTTGTGATGCAACTGCCTTTGTCTGTGCTCACGGTATCATTCATAGCCTGTGGTGCTGCAAGAAGGCTCTGGGTACTTCCGGGTATGCTTCATAAGCATAAAGAAAAACAAAACAAAACAAAAAAAGACATAATATTAGGGGCATTTGGAGGAAACAGGAGTCCAGCTGCACAGAACAGTCTTTTTTTCCTCCTCTCAAAGACCTGGATGAGAACCTAAAAATGAGGTCAGGAGCTGAGGTGGGCCTCAGGATGACCACAACATTGGCAGAGCTTCCAGTTATGGGAATGCTGCTGAGGGAAGATTCCCACAGGACCTCATTTAGGAGTTTCTGGAGTGTACTCAGTCTACCCCATGGCCACTGGGGTTTGATTTGAGAACTCAGCAAGCCTTCCTTTCCTTTCTACCAAACAGGTTCTTGGCACATGAGGAAGCCTTTGATTCCGCGCCCTGACAGCCGTGTTGACAGGGTACAAATTAGGTCTGATTTACAGTTGACCGACAGTGCCCAGTGTGGACGCCTCAGCAAACCCAGCCTTCTAATTGGACACACCTTTAACAGGGCCTCTGCAATAGAGAGGGTTTGTCTACCTCTAGTGGAGATTTAGTGAAAGTACAGGGAACACACGGGCACTTCGAAGGTTTTGGAATATTTCTATACAAAATGCCGGAGTAATGCTGACGGCAGTATAATCGGCAAGTATAGCAGTGAGTTTACTTAATTGATTTTAAGTAATATATTTTTGCACAAATAAACATTTCACACGTGCCATAAGTGGCGTTGGGGTCACACGTTTAGCAGCAATTCTGTCTTCCTCTCTTTCCGAAACTTGTCTTCCTGTCCTGGAAATATAGTCTGACAACAGAAAAGCATCAAAGAAGTATGTGTGATAAATTCATGAATCAATTGCAACTGTAATGTCCAAAGTTTATCCCAAAGAAGAGAAATCATTCTTTCCTTCTAACCTGGCCAGAGAAAAGTGTCAGTTATTATTTGGAATGAACCAGGAGAGCACAGCTAGCCAGAACCAATAAGGCCAAAGCCTTGAATCAATCAGGAAAACAAAAAGCAGAAAATAGAAAACAGCAGACTGTCTTTGGATTTAAATGTATTCCAGCATGTTCTTTGCCGTCGGATACAGGCTGAAAACATAATGGATATGTTCCTCTACAGCAAGCATGCCGGCCGCCAGTGAAGCTGGCCACATTACCGTAAACGGCAAAAACATTTGTTTTCCGAACCCGAGGCGTGAATGCTGTAGTTCTACTTTCCTGTGCTGGAAAGACTTTGTTATTCAATCCAAAAAATGTAACGAGTCCTACGAAGTTGCTGTCAGTTGAAAAACAAAAAAATGCTGAAAATGGACAAATTTGGATATTATTTGTTTCCGAATACATTTGTTAACAAATAGATGTTTTGAACATATCAATTCTGCACAGCGCTCAGCTCATAATTTTCAGAGAGTTTAGGAGATGGTTCTGAGAAACGGTAGCTTTTCTGAAGACACACAGCCTCTGGGGGACACACAGATTTCGGGGGCCAAGTCTAGTCCAAAGGGGGGTCCTCACCCCTTTTTGGTTCCGTGGTGCTCAACTCATGCATATCGCCCCGCAGAGGGATGGCAAGGGAGGGCCCTGGAGGACCCGGGGGGCCAGGCTGGCCAGTCTCTCCGGGGAACCCCCTCTCCCCCCTCTCCCCTTTAGGGCCTGAGGACAGGGGGCACAGACACACACATACATATATAAACATATAAGCACATCGTGCACAGAAACACACATCAATACTGTATATAAACATATAAGCACATTTTACGCAGAAACACACAAGAACATCTAGGCACATCTTACACAGAAACACAAAGAAACATATAAGCACATCTTACACTGATACACACATAAACATATAAACAAATAAGCACATCATACACAGAAACACACATCAATACTGTATATAAACATATAAGCACACTTTACACAGAAACACACATCAATACTGTATATAAACATATAAGCACACTTTACACAGAAACACACAATAACATCTAGGCACATCTTACACAGAAACACACATAAGCATGTTGGCATATCTTATACAAATACAAAAATATACAAACATATATATATATAAGCCCATCTCACACAGAAACATGTCAACATACAGTACTGTATATAGTAAGTCATTAGAGATCACGGAGGGCGAGGTTGAATTTCAGAGAAAATGGAACAGTGCAGGACTCTGTGATCGTGTGGGGGGCTGGGTGGGGAGAGGCGGGTCACCTGGTGATCCCATTGGCCCCGGCTTCCCAATGTTACCCATCTCGCCTGCAGGCCCAGGAGGGCCGGATGCCCCTGGCATCCCTGGGGGACCCCGTGGGCCTGGGGGGCCCCTAACACCTGAGGGTCAGAAAAAAGTAAACAAAAAAGTCCACCATGCAGGAAAAGGGGTGACAGTGTCGGTGCATTATGGGAGGTAGGGGATCATGTGTGCAGGTTCACATTCTAGATGGAGCACAGCCATCGTACTGCTGACAGAAGATAATAACAGCACATGCAAATGAAAGCTAACTGCAATTTTAAATAGTAGCCTGTGTCTAAGCAGGACTAGGGCTGCCCGAATCTGGCCACTGAATCGAAATCCGGCCCTGGTTTTCTCTCCAGGCAATTAACTGAACAGTTCTTGCCACTGATTGGCCAGACTGGCATCAGAAGACACTCCCAGGTAAAGGGAGGGTGGAGAATCAGCAGTTCTACTCCCTCAAGGACCGTTATTTGGGCAGCCCTGGACTAGACTCTCCTGATCAGGATGACCAGGTTGCTGTTAAGAATCTTCTCTCAGTGTTAAGACCTCCTTCCAACTCTAAGCCCTGCATAACAATCCACATACACACAGCAGTACCCCAACACACCCCCCAACAAGCCCACTGAGTAATGGTCGACTCCGCTTAATGTCTTTTAAGGTGGGAGAGCCATAGCGATGTTGATAATGCACACTGAAGGGAAATAAAACATAGAGGCTCAACAAAATATAAATTATCTCATTCCATGTGATTAGTCTTTTTTGGGGGGTGCTTAATCCCTCCTCAAATCCAAAGAAATTAAGTACACATAGCCATATATGCAAACATACAGTGTATATATGGTAGCCCTCTGATTTTATTCAACAATTACTTCAGTTCAAGAACACATTGCTGTACCAAATGTCAATAAAATTCTCCAAGACCAAGATGGTAGCATTTGAAGTATTTGTTTTTATTTACTGTATTGCTAAAAAGTACTGTAAATTTCACATACATTTCCTTTACCATAATAAGTTTGTGTTCAAATGAGCCAAATGAGTGTTCAAATTAGTGGTCTAACTCCATTTTTTATCATTTTGAGAAAACAGCTTCCAAAGTTTCGACGTTGTCAAATTCAGCATGCCAGTAAGCATTTAGACCTGTCTTGAAGTGACATCCTTTGAATCTTTGCTTTCATGGTCAGAAAGTATTTTGTTGTCAACGTTAACGATTTTTGTTGTTTTTGCATGTTTCGCTTAAAAACTAAGAATTTTGGACTTAGACCACTCTTGCACTACTATCTATATTTCAGAGGTGGAACAAACAATCTTCTGGCCCATGATTGCATGAATAGATTTTACCTTTAGCATGAAAAATATGGGTCTAACTCGGAAAATTAGAAAATTGGAGTTAGACCACTATTGTTCTGAGGGGCTCAAATGTTGCAAGAACAGGAATATAAGGGATTTGCTTAACTATAATTGTAACTGTGTAAGGCAGGCCGTGGCATTGTTTTGGGTGATTTGCTCACCTGGCAGTCCAACAGCGGGGGGAGAGATAGGTGTGGGAATCGGCTTCTCCACCTCGTTATTCGTGGATCGCTCTGGCAGGCCATTTACTGGCGGAGGTGGAGGCCCCGCCTCTTCCAGCAGCAGAATCTAAAGCAAATCAGTACAGATGAGCACCCAGGAGCTTCATAGAGCTGAGCAAAATACTTCAAATTCTGATTCCTCAAATTCTACAGATGCTGGAAGGAATGCAAATCAAGCAGAGTAATTTCAACGTACCACTTCCCTAATCAAAATGTATGATTCTTCATTGGAGAAAATTTTCTTTACAAACAGTCTGTCTTCAGCTGGATGTTCTCAGTTTCAGACCGTTCCAGAGCAATAGTTTTCACAAGCCTTCAACTAGTCATTTCCCATGCATGCTGAGACTCGTAGTCTTCAGTAGTTGAAAACAGCATAGATACATTTGATCCAGCAAGGGAATAAAAATATTCCTCAGAAATCTCAAGGTCCTTATCACTTCCCCTTTTAAAAATAATTTCATTTTTAATTTTTCCTATTCTCCAGAGGGCTAGTTATTTGTCACAGAAGACCTTATCCAAACTCATGGACCAGTCATTGAGAAATTCAGCCTAGATGGTATAGGCACTTTCAGGCGCTTACTTACACCTCCTTGCTTCCTACAAAGCTATAGTGCCTTGTTAATTAGCACAGTTTTCTCATTCATTTTGCCCCTGCGTTTAAGCCTACGGGAATAATATTGCTGCTTTTGAAAAATAGGAATATTATCACCATATTTACTTTGATTTCATTTGGTAACTTACCTTAGACTCAATGGTGTTCAGTCTGCTGTTGATATCAGTGTAGCTGCTACAGTTTATGCACTCTGGAAAGGGAAGAGGAGAGAGAGAGGATTTAAGACTACACTAAGCGATTTCTGACCACTAGATGGTCCCAAAAGCGTCAATTCTGTTTGGAAACAAACAAATCCACACTTCGAACCCTCCCTCTTTCCCCTTGGGAGGACTGGGGGCATTGCCTTACGTCCTGCATCACATAGGGGAAAGTGTAGCAGATGCACATTTTCGCTGGCTTACATTGAGTATTTGGGTCTACTCATTGCATTTTGGGTAAGCTACCAAAACCGTAACCTAAAATGTTGTTTATTAACCTAGTCTTTGCATCAACCCCAAAATTGAACCAATAGGAGACCTAACGGTTAATTGTATCTTCAAACAGAGATGATTCTTTTATTTTTTGTGACCATCAATTGACGAGGATACACTTAAATTTAAGTGAGTAGCACAATCATTAGTCTGCCTTAAAGGAAAAAGAAGTTTTAAAAATGGAAAAAAGCACTTAAAAACCTGCAACACTGAGCTGGTTAGCAGTGAGCAAACCTCTTTGCTTAAAATTTACTGACCGTTTAACTAATAATTTAGACGTAATGCCTGTGGGCTGCCTGCACTGTTTACCTGTTCAGCTCATTATTGTATGCCTTTCAGGAATCACATTGCCAAGAACTCCAACTAAAGCCTCTCCCGAATACCAAATATGAACGTGGGAGTTAGCCACAAGCAGTGGGAATTCACCACGGCATCCCACCCATCCCTTGCCAGGCTAATTCCAGCTCCTAAACCAGAACCAGCCAGCGAGAAGGCCCCAGAGGGACAAAGATAGTTATGAGCCACATCTATCCAAACACAGTAACCCGCCCAAGAGAGGAAATCGCAGGCCATTGGTGGAGACAGGATATCCGCTCACAAATTACTTTAATCACTGAAATAGAATAGGAAAAAAAATAAAAAACGTTTTATGCATTCAAAGTTAAGACACACGGTTTTTTAAATTTCCTGCAAGGGGAAGATGAAATTGAATACCTTGCTGTGTCATTTAAAGAGCTTCAATGAACCACAGTATAAAATAATCATAAATGCAATAAGTTAACCAGATGCCCAGTCTTATATTATTCATACGGAAACACCCAACATCTAGCTGTTACGGTTTGACTTTTCATTCGATGATCTTCAGAAAATTTAACGATGGACAAAACAATACAGTGCCGTGTCAATTTCTGTTCTGAGCTGTAATACAAAGTACAATGACCACAGTGTAGTAGGTGATAAATGTCCAAGAGAGTGAATAGCTACATGGGCTGGCAGCGTAAGCTTGTAGCTTAGTTAAAGGTGCAGTTATGGCCATGATTGAAGGCAAGAAAAAAATAATAATAGACAACTTGCCATGAGGTGGGAGTTCATAAACATTAGAGAAGTATGTGAACGGTTCTAAGAATGTTATTTTAACAACCAAGATAAAAGGGCTTGAATTTGATTCACGATTAGACTGCCGCAAGGTGATTACACAAATAAATAATTTTCCAAGTATTTAGGAGGGTAATGATGCTGGCCCGAAAATATGCCGGGTATAAGGTGAGCCCTCATGAAGATGAAGGCTGCTGTTTAGCTCTGAGGGATTACAGCCAAATATAATTTTCAGATGAGGTGGACCTTGATGCTTAAGCAAATTTTTTTTCTCCTGGACTGCACTGAACTGTTAGATAGAGAGACTTTTAAAATGCACTGTTAAAAATAAACAGCCCCCACACAGAGACATGGTTCCACTGCCAGAGAACTCACATGCAGCACATTACAAACAGAACACAGGGAGAGGGAAGAAATGTACTCTCTCATGCATTCTCTCACTCCCTCCATCCCCATGGGTCTCCCTCTCTCACATTCACTCACACAGACACCAATAACTCATATCGAAGACTTCACCCATGCGCACAGAGCTATGGATGGATACAATCCTCAAAGAACCTTTTCTGATAACTCGCAGTGGGCAGAATCAAACCTACCCAAAACGAGTCTGGAGTTAATCCCACACTGTCCTCATAGACACAACTACTGGACTTGACTCAGTTTGATGCATTTACACACGCATGCAATCACAGACAGACAGCCATAGCACTCCCACCAGAGTAAGAGAGGTCAGACAGGGGGGATTACTCCCTGCACCCGCAGCCATTTTGTGGACGATGGATGATTCAGTCTGCGACTACACAAGAGAAACACAGAGTAACTCATAGACTCCGGGTCTAGGGAGTGTTGAAGCTTGGGTCTACGCCTGTCATCAGACCCCCCCCTATCGCCCCCCCCGCACAGCCCTATAAGGCTTAGCTCACACACTACATCAGTGTTGGTGAGGGGGGTGTGGGGTGAAAGACTGACGACGGACTGACAGCCGAGTCTCATGACTCCCAGACATGAGTCAGACTCACAGCCGAGACCTGAGACCACTGACAGAGCAACTGGGCAACACTGGGACTCAGGCACAGAAGAGAGGAAGGCCAACGATACAGCAGTTCTACTTCCACTGCTACTGCTGTTGTACCTGCTACTGCTGCTGTCATGACTATTACAACTATTATATCTGTGACCACTACTTTCATGACTACTACTACTACTATTATATCTGTGACTACTTTTGCTCCTCTCCTATACTTCCAAAGTACAACTACTTCTACAAACATTCAAGCAAAACAAAACCCTCCATACTGCCACTGAAACCACCAATAATACTAGCAGTAGAACTACTACAAGGTCAGTGTTGGTTCATTTAAGTCCCTCATATTAAAGAAATTGTAAACCCTGACATACCATCCAGTCCTGATTCTGCATGAAAGCCAATATGTACGACAGATCGGTTCACACATTCAGACTGAGATGTCCTGTTTTCTGGAGATTCGACAAGCAGTGCACTCTCTCATACTCCCATTCCCAGCGTTGAACTAATTTTTTTTTTTTTTCTAATGAGGAGGGACTGAGTCGAGCCTGATGCTGATCCGCTGTAAAAATACAACAATAAGCATTGGCTGTTAGCGGCTTGACTCATGAGGACAGCTGTTATTCGTTGTTCTCCGAACACTAGGGGGCTCAGGGGGGGAGGGTTATGCAGTGCCACCCCCCACTTTCACCCATCGAGAGCCCACTTTCCTTCACCATAGCTACAAATTTCATTGTTTTTGTGAACATGGATGTTCTGCTAGGCCTTGCTTCTTGCAGATTACCCCACTTTGCAGGATCTTAAGCAGGTAAAAATAACTTCAGGAAAATTGGGCAAAAAGATTGAGTGATTGCGTTTCCAGAGAAACCAAGAGGGCTGTCACCAAAACCAGAGGAGTTTTAAAAAGGGTCAGAGAATGTGCTCAAGCAGATTTCTGAATTGTGACATACAAGCATGCATGCATTCACACACTAATGTCAACACTCCTCACTACCATGTGCACATGCTCACTTGTGCAAACAAACACAGACAAACACACCGACTCACTCGCATACTTACACAAACACAGCAATCTAAGCACACAAACAGGCACACAAACACACAGACACGAGCACACAGAGGTTCAAACACAGGCAGACAAACACACACACGCACACACACTATTTGGTACTTCCTGAGTCGGTGAAAACAGGGACCCATTTCATGTTTCAGAGTAATCTCTGGGAGATAAAGGGTAATTTGCTGTATATGGACCTCACAGCAATGCAGCCAGCTGTGGGACACAGTATAAGAATCTCATGGGAAGCAAAAGCAAGAAGCAGTAGGAAAGCAGGTCACTTTTTATGAAAATAAAAAGGCCAGCAACCATTTTTCAACAAGGTATCATGCCAACCAAGGAGGACTTGCATGGGAGAATGAGTGATGCAACACACTTCGAGATCTGAGGTTGCACCAACAAAAAGGTCCACTATGTTCTTCTTTAGCACAGCAGGACAGCAGAAACTCAGGGCAGGTTTATCAGCTGATCCCTGAGGTGAATTACTAAGATGCCTGTCCAGTCATATGGATGTTCTTACCATGTATACATAACATTTGAACTTAAAGGACTCCACACTTTATTCTACAGAATGCAAGGCAGCTGGGAGCTGAAGGTACAGAAGTCAAAAGCAGCTCTGTTCAAGGCAGTGATTCAGAGGAGCACAGTGGGCAGGAACTGGGCTCACAATTTAGAGATTCCACTTTTGATTATAACAGGGGCATCTTCCCAGTATTTCCCAGGCACTGCATTATAATCATGATTACTCTAATGTTGCGGTCAAAGGCAAGTTAAGAGCAAGTCAATAGCCAATAATTAACAGCTGGTTGATAGTTTCACTCAAAGCAGTGAAACAATAGGTGCCATCGGTGAGCACGAGTTTCAGAAGAGAGTTAAGCC
Organism: Gymnothorax javanicus; assembly: GCA_029692085.1. Classification (NCBI taxonomy): domain Eukaryota; kingdom Metazoa; phylum Chordata; class Actinopteri; order Anguilliformes; family Muraenidae; genus Gymnothorax; species Gymnothorax javanicus. The sequence continues at coordinate 22,093,815 of CM056195.1, read as the reverse complement.
TCACATCCATGACGTTTATGCAGCTATAATGTAAAAGGCAGCACACTCACCCTCGGATCCAGTGGATTGCCTAGCGACTGGAGATGGGGTTTGGGGAGAAATGGGGTCTGTGCAAATCAGAAACAGACCCTGAGTTTCATTAGTACTTTCCATAATTCTTCTTTGGGAAAAACATATCACATGACATGCCTCTGGTACCCCATGTCATGTCATCAAATGTTACCACTGACAACAGAAGAACGTTTTTTTTTTTTTTCCAAAAACCCAAGATGCAAGTTCAGACATTTTAGTGCAGTTTTAAAGGGGACATATTGTGAAAAACTCACCTATTCAGTTTTTGTGCCCATACATTTCAGTATCAGGAGTGTCGATCAACCCACAAACCTTGAAATAAAGCAGCCCAGCCAGTTTTTGGTCAGCTGCCTTTTTCATAAGATATGGCATTCAGCATGCCACTCAGATTTTGCTCCCCTACTTACATCACATGCAGGTTCATGGTTATTGTCCCACCCTTCATATGAATAGTGCTGCCCACGGCTCATTTTTTGAGGCAATAGCCTATCCCAGCTTCAATCGGCAAAAACCTATACATGTGTGCTATTCACTTTTTATCAGACCGTTTCATACAACAACCTGGGTCAGTGCAACGCAATACTGGTGACAAAATTTACTGTATATAAACCCCATAAAACCTACCGGGGCCCTTATATGGATCCATCAAATTCAGCTGCTGTATTCAAACCCGTGGAACTTCAGGCCTATTGTAAATTCTAGTGGAGATCCCAAGAGTTCCAATGATCCCAAACATGTCTTGTTGAATTACAGGGACATATGCATAAAATAATGCTTTGGCCATAAGACCATGGCGTCCTGGGTTTGAATATTTTTCTCAATATAAATATGATGTTGCTTCAGTTGAATTACAGGGAAATGTATATAAAATGATGCACAGGCTCTAGATATTTCCAATTTGATGTTATGCTATGGCCATGAAAACATGGTGTCCTGGGTTTGAATATTTCTGTCAAAATAAATGTGATGAAGCTTCAGTGAAGTGCTGCAACCAGCAGAACAGAATATGTATCTGACATAGTCCAGCAATGAGAACAAAAGGGCTTTTTTAAGGTTGAATCTACAACGTACTTAAGGGAAAACAAGTAAAAAAAAAAAAAGTCAAAGTTTAAGGGGTTAAAGGGGACCTATTGAGCTTTTTGGAAGATACAAAGTAGAGGTGGCCTCGATTTATTTTCAAAAAGAATCTGTAGGTAGCTAGCTACCAAGCAAGTCAAGAATTTTCCATTTCTGTTCATATTTAAACTGAATTCCAAGTGATACGAGGTAGCTACTAAATTGACCGTGAATTTAGCTAGTCAAGCCAGACCATTGCTAGTTTAGCCGGAGGCAATGTAGGAGGCACATCGATAGGAACAGATAGAATGGGTAAATGTTCTTAATGGAATTCAGTCCAATTTTAATGGAGCAGCCCTGCTGTTTAAAATAAATGAAACATCAGCTAACGGTTACTACTATACAAATGATAACTGCATATCATTCTTGATGGACTGAATTCCAAGTGTAGTTAAGCTTTCATGGTGACTGCATATTGTATTTCTTTATGAATGTTATGACCATCCTAGCCTACCCTGCAGACTTTACTTTTCCATACTCACAGTGTACCTAGTTAATAGCTAGCCAGGTAGCTTGCTACTGATTTAGTCATCTGTATTTAGAGACTTTTGACATTGTTGCTCTCCGTTGACACAGTGCTCTGTTCGCTGGCCAATCAGAGCAGAGCTCATTTCATAGGGGGGACACCCACACAGAACAGCCTGTTTTTCAGATGGTTAGGAATTACACCATTCAAATTGCTTCAAAATTATGAATTTTTTTCTTTTTGCTGAAAAGTTTATAAACCTCCCTTTTGGACATCCAAGAATATTACAACTTGAGACAAAAACCACATAATTAGTCCCCTTAAAAAGCACTTGTCATAATAGGTGGTATAGCAATTACCTTCCAGGCATCCCTGCTATCTGTTGAATACAGTATATGACTGCACTACTGCGATTCGTGAATATCCAAGTGTTTTCAATTTTGAGACTACAGACTAGATTCAAGAGGGAGCCGTATGAACAAATACGCTCTTGCACACAACCTAATATGTTTGAGGATGTATTTTTGTCTGCAAAGAATTCTTGGCCTTATGAGCACACTAATTGGGCATGACACAAATTAAAATACACATCAGAAATGGATGAGCGCTGCAAAAACAAGGTGAGCAAAATCACAGGGTCCTGTCCACAAAAGGGATAGGGTGCACATCAGCTGACCTTTGACCTTCACTCAGAATACCTTGCCCTGTCAATGGGAAGACCTCCCACCATGTATGGCCTATGAGGGCTCTCCTCAAGTCACATAGGTCACATAAACATACGACTGGCAAAGGATGGCCTTTGTACGACACACTGATGCTTTCCGCCAATATTCAACAACCATGTATACAATGGCCGTCTACACTAAATGCAATTTTTACAGAGCCATAAAATACAACAACCTGCATTTGTTATTGTTGGTCATTGTGAGCTCTGGGTTGGCTGGACAATTTTGGGGGCTGGATGGAATGGGGCTGGACCAGTGCAGGGCAGGACACATCGGGCATCTTTTCACAGGGCGTCCTGATGTTCCAGCCACCCACTGAGTATTAAAAACAAACACAACAGAAAGGGGGCTGACACAGGGAATACCGGCACAGAGGGGAATGGAGGGATGGGAGAGAATGAGGAGAGGGGATAAAAGAAAAGAGGAACAAGAGAGAGAAGAGGGAGGACAGGAGGAGGTAGATAAAGAGGAGTGTGAATAAGAGAGGAGGAATAGAGGAGAGGAGAGTGGATAGGCAGAAAAAAAGCATCTGCGGTTAAAAGAAAAGTTGAGAGAGGAAGAGTGGAATGGTTGATCAAACATGCCAACAGTAGCAGTTAGGGATTTTCGTTTAAACCCAAATTAAATCCAGCTCATCTGACGGGAGATAAAGACTGGACCCAGCACATCTCAAGAGCTCTACGGTCAGAGCCCATTTTCATCCCAGCGCATCATATAGTGACGCTACCTGACCAAGCGTCCATATACGACGCAAAATGGAGGCTTTTGGCGTCCTTATTTGATGCCAGTTTAAAACGAACCCTACCCCCTAACGCTTAACCCGAACCCTAACCCTAGGTGTCAAATAAAGACGCCAAAAGCCTCCTTTGGCGTCGTATATCGACGCTTGTTCATGTAGTGTCACTATATGACGAGTTGGGATGAGAATGTGTTGACAGTCAGAATCTGCCAAATCATAGCTCACCCCAGACTTTCAGGAGAATCTCCAGAATCATCTCTGGAGATTTGTGAAAGATTTCGGCATCTCTTAGCCAAGGGGCATGTAGTGTCCATAATGTCTGCAGAATGCACTAGGTGTTTGTTCCCTTTTCTAAGGCAGAGATACTTCTTACTCTTGGAGACAGTTAGTACAACAAAAACAGATGTACAGCTGTACAAGGCACAGACCATGTTTGTAAACAGTCTATGCGCTGACGTGAAATACTGCAATAATACTGAACTGCAGCTTCTGTGGTCTGGGAGTCTAAAGGAAGACTGTAATCAGGAGATGTTGCATCACAGTTCTCCCTCGGATTACCGGCTCTAACTGTTGGAGGCCTCCTCTATATTATTTCCATCTGAACTCTGCCGAGCGTTATTCCGACATTTGTGGAGATGTCGGAAAGTACGGTGAAAATACAGTGTTTCCTTACTTTAATCTTTGAACATGATGAGATGTATGCGTGAACACGAGGCACTGTTATATTTGGACTGAACGTCTTGAGCCATTCAGTACTGTGTTAGCAGATATTCCCATGATGCTGCGCTCCCCTTTCTCTTGGTGGGCAGACAGGCTGACCTGGTTTGCTCTCACTGCGCCCCCCATACCGGATCAGAAATAAATGGTGGACTTACATGACTGTAAGAGGAGAACCTGTGGAGATGGGAGAGCAGAAGTTTGGGGGGGGGAGGGGCTCTCGTCTGGAACGCATTAAACCTGTGATGGTCTCCATCCCCAGCCTACACCTCACCCCCCTTCTCGCATCGCCCATCTACACCCATGACTTGATCACCCTGCTACATTCCTATGACCCTTTTGCCTCAGCTAAAATGGCAGGTGCTCTACTATAGATGAGTGGGCATGATGGACTCTACCCCACCTGCCCACCCATCCACACCTACATCCCTCCTCCCCACCCAGCACCAGAGCTCCCTCAGACGTAGTCCGCCCTTTCCATCAGAACCCCTGTTTAGCAGGCTTCCTCTCTCAGAGGGCGTTAGGTCTGCACCCTCCATATGGGTGTGATTTTCCCAACTCTTCAAACAAGAGGAAATATCCATGCCTATGTCGCAAAGGTTGAGAACACACCCAAAATATGCCAGTTTCTTTCCTTCATTCAACAATTTGCATCATCCTGCTTGCCCCATTTTGGTCTAAAATAAACCAGAGGAGCATCAATGGTTAAAAACAAAAACTGCTGTAGATGTTTGGCACAAAGGAGCAGAGAAAGGCAAGAAAGGATGGGGGTTTTCTGCCCTGACTGTATTCTGAATAACATTAACTGTATCATCGAGGTACAACAGAAATGCAGCCGGAGTTGTGGACCAATTAGTCTGCCCAACAGAGTCGTAAAACATATGCTGTACATACAATTATATTTGATTGCAGACAAGCATTAAAATAAAACCAGTTATGATTGCAAGGCTCAAAACCCAGTGTATTTTTTTGCCGCAGTCAGCGTTCAGAGTATGGATCATTTACAGATTGAGCTGAACTGTGCATCTCCGAAGATGTTTTGAACAGCTGAAAGAGATCATTCATCCTGATATCACAAAACTATGCTAGCTGGCTCTTCACCATCTTAATACTGTATGTTTAAACATGCAGCAGAAAAACACAACTTATTTTTAAAAAATGTTCAAAAAATGTATGCACTACAATGTTCAAAAGAGCCAATGCATAATCACCCATATGATATGGAATCTCACCACAGAATAAGGAAGCGAGTAAATGAGGAAGCAGCTCTCACATGTGAAAGTGATCAGTTTTCTTTCCCTCAATCAAAATAAATCTCCAGCATTGGAAAACGTGTGAATGCATGCAAATACAGAGCAGCAATATCACAAGTAACCTACATCAATCTTCACAATGGTGGAGAATTGAGTTACGGCCTAAAAACAGTTTTGGAAATTCAGTTGCAGGATTTGAGAATGAGAAATGCAGGTAAAAGGAAGGGGTAAGCACACATCTCCCCAAGAATGGTTAATGTCTTCCACAAACCCACAAACTCCCTAATGGGGAGGGGAATACCCCCCAGAATATCCGTACATGCGTCTCAGCCTGATCCAGAAAAACAGACCTCAGCAACAGGAACCATAAGGAGAGAGACAGACATGTCTGACAAAATATTGTAATTAATACAAGTGATGAGTGTCTGAAGCCTACAAACTACCAGGAAACAGAGCTGAGTATTTGCTCTCTCACCAGTGTAACACACACTCACACACAAACAAACATATTACTTCATTTACTGGCGCTAAAAGTTCACGATAGAGGAGTGTGTGAATACCCATTGGCGGCACAGAGGTATTGGGAGAATAAACCTACTCAGAAATGCACAACAACGCTTTTTGCTCTTGAGTAGTGATGTCAGACATGCATGAGACACTATTAGTCAAAGATACAGGAAACAAGGACAAACACTGACTGTTACAATCCCTAAATACAAGTATACACCTGAGCCAAAGCTAAGGCTTATGTGCAAAATCTCTCTCTCTCTCTCTCTCTCTCTCTCTCTCTCTCACACACACACACACACACACATTCATATATACACACATACACACACATCCCAGCTACAGTGTCTAAGCAAGTGCATCAGCTTTGCTAGAGAGGGTAAGCTCTCACGTCCTGAAGTGAAGCCAGGATAGAAAATCCATTTTCATGGAGCTTATCTCCAAAAGCCAATCTATGACCGGGGAACACCAGCCCAGAGTTGACATGTCACCCCTCCCCCTTTGACCCCTCACCACACCGAGCTCATGAAGCCCCACCTACCTTGCTTCAAGTTCTGCTGGAGCAGTCTATCTCTAAATGACAAATTTTTATGATTGACACAGAAATTGATATTTCAAAATCCAGGACCATTAATACAGAATTTTCTTGAGTCATACTGTAATGGCGCTAAAAAACGAAGAAATACATCTCGTAATGTAAACCAAATAATAACTGCCAAACATTTGAATAATGTAAAATCTTGCCTCAGAAAAATGATGACATAAGTTACTGCTCCTTCAACAAGTGCTTCAACCGCTGGACAATTCAAATAACCAATCCCAGGTGTCAGCTTCAAGCCACTCTCTTACTTTCCAACTCCGGTCTGAGTTCCACCGGGAATATCAATCAGCCCCACTCGCCCAGTTCTGCGAAACACAGGCTCAACAGGCATAGCAAGAGACCAGATGGGCAGCTGTGCTGTTGGCAAAAGCGACCTTTGAGTGATCAGGAAAACAATTCCCATGAAAGCACTCCAATGTACAGAGGAAACTTATCATGAAACCTAAAACTGCAACTGATTGACTTGTTCCACTTGGTGGGTGTGACTTCATGTTGAGCACAAAGCCTCAGATATGGTTCAAAGATCAGCTTGGGAAAAACGTGAACATGTGCATTCATACAAGGCATTTATAGGCAGCTCAGGCCCTAGCAAAACCTCCACCTTCGCACACAGCTCTAAACACACGTTTGCGTTTTTCATGGTTTATAAACAAAGCTCTTACGACAATTTTAATAACTTAGGCATGAGCATGCGATCTTTTTATAATGCTCAATATTTACTTAAGCAGTTAAGGTTTAATTTCTCAAGGTATAATAAATCCTGCACAATCCCTTAGTATTAAGCCCGCTTCCTTTTACAGTGCTCAACACAAGCAGTTTTGATATGAACACTCTTAAGCCGCTTTCACACTGGACGCGAAACAAATTTTTCGCATGACAGATTACATTCAAAGCCAATGCAAAGGCGCGAATACACGTGTATTCGCGTCTTTGCATTGGCTTTGAATGTAATCTGTCGTGCGAAAAACTCGTTTCGCGTCCGGTGTGAAAGCAGCTTTACTCCCAAAAAAAAATCTCCCACTATTTCACTGAAGCACATCACAGTTCATAGAACAAGCTCTCATAACATGACGTTAAATTTTTCCGAGCTTTTGACAGTTTATAAGTGATGAGTGTATGTATCTCATTTTCACTTTATTTTTTTTATACGCCCATCAACAACCAGCAGCTCAATGTGAGCCCTGTCGGACAGGTTCCCCCGAAAAACACTGCACTGCAGCGGACTGAGGCAGCGGTCTCATTCTACGACCACAGGCGATGAAAGCAGATGTTTTCAGGGCCTGGTGCAGACAGCTGTTCAGGCCTGACCACTGACTGCCTCTTTCATATAAAGAAAACCTTACCCTCGCTTGTTTTCCCCTATAGACCCAATCTAACCCATGCTCTTTGCTAAAGCTTCCCACTGTCCGCTGAAACCAGCAGTCAAAGCTGAGGGACGAGGCTTCTTAAGCAGATTGTAGGTAGCAGACTGGGAGGAAGGGACACCGATGTGTTGTGTGAGTCATGCACACAGCCAGATTAAACCCACCACCTCCCCCAGGCAGTACTCTGGCTAATAATGCACTCCAGATTCAGTGCTGTGTTACAGCGCTCAGATGTGCCCCTGTGGTCAGTCTGCTTAGGACTACCAGGCACCAGGATCAGGGAACGGCAATGTGCCGGGCTGGACCCCCTGAGTGACCAAAATTAAAGTGCATTCATGTGGCTTCATTCAAATCCTGAATGAACAGTCGAAAATCAGGTTCACTTACAGCAATATCTCGTATATCTCGCAAAAATTAAATAGGTGACATCATCAATTGAGGAAGAAATTCAAAATGGAGTAATTTGGGGATGGGGTTGGCGGTCTTGCCTGGTGCCATGCCAACAGGTAGCTTTGCTGTCATTTAGCCAGTTTAGGGTGATTTTCCATCGCCGGCACATCCTCGAGGGAAAGTGTGAACCTCATAAGGCACCAAGTTTGTTCAGAGTCTCTGCCACTTCACATACTGCTATAGTGTGTCAGAGGACAGTTTAAAGTGATTATGCAGGCCAATGGGGAGAGAGTATTCTGCACTGGGACCAGACAGAAGCAATGACGTTTATTTTTCAGAAATCTGAAACAAAAAAGGGCAGAGCCCCCACTCCCAGCTGTATCAGAACAAGACCAAGAGGTTGGCAAACAGATGAGCCTATATTAGTCTATATCAGCAGCACAGACCTACTGTCAGCAATTTCTCCTGCAATCTACAAAAATCTAGCACGTCCATTGGAGCATGGTTCTTGCAACTGAAGAAAACCTTTTAAACTCTAGACTTTTCCAAAAGAAAAATAGAAGCTTGGTTATTTTGAGTTTTCCATTTCAAATTGCACTAATAGCTAGTGTTGTCTGATGTTCACCATACTTAATGCAGGCAAAAAAGGGTCAAAGTGAATTTCGACCAAAAGTTACACCCTATGTATTTCCAGATTGCAGGAGATTTATGTCTTTACATATGAACATAAATCTTCTCCTTTCCGCTCTATGGTTTAAAGATCCAGTGGGAGAACAGGTATATTCATGGAGGGTGAGATGATGCAGTGTGTAACTGAACAACTATTCAAGGTATTCATTGCGCTTGCAGCTGAATGTAAATATGGCTGCATTGGCTAATCAGGAACAACAGGGGTAACTCAGGGATAAAGAGAATCTCTGAGGGAGGGAGAGAGGGAGACAAAAAATGAAGGGAAGGGAGAAAAATAAAAGGAAGAAACTGAAAAAGAGTATAAAATAAAGACAGAGTGAAACAAAGAGCAATTTGAAAGAGTAAGAAACAGAACAATAGCAAAAAAAGAAAAAGGGCGGGGAGAAGAAAGAGAGATTTGTTTCTGGATGTTTCCTTAATAGACTACAAAGTACTAACCGAAGTCTGAGTTCAGAGGGTTCCTGAAAAGCCCCCCCAAACGCTCCACTTTTGGTGAACATTTCCCATCATTCCGTCAATATGCACGGCATTACATGAACGTAGAAAGCAAAGGACAAATTCAATATTTGATTCAATACAGGCCACAGAGTCTTACACGGTTATTAAAATGCAGCAATTTTTCGCCAGTGTTCAGGCCATGAATGATTGGGTTTGATTTTCTCAATTAAGAGGGAATGAGAACAGACATCATCCCTCATGACAAACAACAAATTCTGCAATTCAGGACAATGTAATGAGAGTGGACATGAGATGAATATTCTGCAGTCATGCTGCGCGAATATGGAAAATACCGTAAGTGCATATGCCAGGGTGAGCAATTTCAATGCACAATTAATATTGAGAACCCAGCACGTATGGGAAATAGTCTGTAGCCCATCAAACATTTCAGAACCTCATGGCTTTGGTGTTCTTTCTCATTATGATACATTCATGTCCATAAGTATTTGGACAGAGGCACAATTTTCCTTACTTTGGCTTGATACGCTGCCATAATAGATTTAAGAAAAAATCAAGATGTGCTTGCCGGCAGACTTTCAATTGTGATTAAAGTGTTTGGAAAAAATATTGTCATGCATAATTATACACATAGCTCCCCCCCATTTTAGGATCTGAAAAGTGTTTGGACAAATGACCATAATCATAAATGAAATTATCATTTTTAGTTCTTGGTTCTAAATCCTTTGCATTCGATTGCTGCCAAAAACGCAGACATATGCAGGGTTACTTCCCTGGTGATGCTCTGCCAGGACTTGACTGTAGCTGTTGTCAGTTCCTGCTTGTTCTTAGTGTGTTTTGCACACAATTTTGCCTTCAGGAAGTGAAACAGGTGTCCAGTTTGATTTAGGTCAGATGACTGACTTGGCGATTATCCAACCCATATTTGGACAAAGTTGGCAAGCCTTGGAAAATTCAAATAAAATGAATAAATACTGACTTAAAAAGTCCATTCACTTTCTATTCAATTTAAGAAAGTACAACACATTATTTGATGTTCTAAAATGTGATTTAATCAATGTGTAACATGGCGAGGTATTATTAAGCATTACTGGGCACTCAAGACACCAGTTGGTAAAGTCAAGCGAGTGAATTGTTCCCCCATTCCTCCATTATGCAGATCTTCATCAACACAATTGTACAGGGCATAGATAGATACTGGAGAATAGGTCATTTGGACCCTGTACCTGTTGGACCCTGTCCAGTTGGACCCCTGACCCTAACCGTTTAGACCCCATACCTTTTGGACCCCAGGCAGTTGGATTAGGGTTAGGGTTAGGTTAGGGTTAGGGACTGGGGTCCAAACAGCATGGGGTCCAACTGGGTAGGGTCTGGGGTCCAAGTGGTCAGGGGTCCAACTGGTTTGGGTCCAAATGGTCTGAGGTCCAATTGGTACTGGGTCCATTCAGTTGGGGTCCAACTGGTCTGGGTCAAACTTGTAAGGGGTCCAAACGACCTATAACCTAGATATTGTTTGTTTCGCTCCATAAAGTGCCATACATTTTCAGTTTGAGACAGATCAGGACTGCAGGCAGGTAAATCCAGCACCCGCACTCACTGCTTATGTAGCCATGCACTCGTAATCAGAGCAGACTTTGTTTTGGCATTGTTTTGCAGGAAAATGCAGGGATGTCCCTGGAACAGACGAGACCCAGATGGCGGCAAATATTGCTCCCAAATTTGCACGTATCTTTCTGCATCAATGATTCCCAGGCAAATGTGCAATTCACTCACTCCATGTGCACTGACACACCCCTGTACCATGACAGATGCTGGGTTTTGGATCTGACACTGATAACAGCTTAGGTAGTCCTAATTGTCTTCAGTCCAGAGTGCACAGCAGCCGTTGTTTCCAAAAACATATTGAAATGTTGACTCATTGAACCATGAAAAACATTTTCATTGTGCTGCTATATCTTAGAGGACACCAAGCTAAGAGAAGTCAGCTGTGCTTTTTCACTGTGTTGATGTATGGACTCTGCTTTACACAGTAAGACATTCACTTGCATCTGTGGATGAAGCAGAGAATGGTGTATGTTGATTGTCAAAGGTTTACCATAGCACTGTCTTTTTGAGCCCATGTTGCGATATCCATTGCAATCGCATGACTGTTCTTAAGACAGTGATGTCTGAAAGACCAAAGATCAGGCAAATTCGATGTGGTTTTCGGCTTTGCCCTCTTCGCGTCAAGATTTGACCGAATGTCTTCCATCTTTTAATGATATTAGGCACTGTACGGGATAAAATACCTGAAATCCTACTGATTTTTTTTTTTTTTTTTTTTTTTTTGAGAAAGTTCTCAAAAGTTCTCATATTCACCTTTGAGGGACTACACCAATTTTACAGGCTCCTTTCACAATACAACATAATGAGCTCATGTTTAACATCATTCATTTCCAATCATCTTATCATTGCAACTTGTCACATCATTATTAGTCCAAAATTTCCCCTGGGCCAACTTTTTGGAGTCTGTTGCAGTCATTTCATTCATCTTATTTCTTTTGTGAGCAGTCTGATCATCAATAAATATGAGGCAACCAGTTCTGTTGGCAGCCATACATGCGCATGCATGACCACGCTCCATAAAGGAGGTAACATGGTGTAGATTATAAGTAGTTCCTTTCCTTTTCCATATTCCTCCCATCATTTTGTATAAGTTAATCTCTGCCTCATCTGTCCATTAAATCCTGTTCCTGAACTCCACATTCTTTTCTAGACATTTGTTAGCACACATCCTGGTTTTGAAGCTTATCAATGGTTAACACCTTGCTGTAAACCCTCTGTATTTACTCTTGTGATGTGCTCTGCTAATTGTTGGCATGTACACAATCATTCACACCATCCGGAGGGTGTTCTTGATCAGGCCAATTGTTATGAAAGGGGGTATCCCTCATGAAGGAAAGAATTCACCAGTCATCCACCACTGTTGTTACTGTGGGCTTCCTGGTCTTTTGGTGTTCCAGAGCTCAACAATGCGTACTTCCTTTTAAAGATTGTACCAATAGTCGATTTGCCTACTCCTTCTGTTTTTGTCAATTCTCAGATGGTTTTAATTGGATTTTTCAGCCTGATGAGGCCTCGTTTCACTGTCAGTGACAGGTTTTTGGATTTCATGAAAAGAGTTAACAGCAACAGACTCCAAATGCAAATGCCACACTTAAAAAAACTGAAGACCCTTTACTTGCTTACTTGTAAATTTAATAATGAGAGAATAACACACTCCTAACCATGGACCACCTGAGCAATGAGTTGTCTGATTATTTTTGATCCCTTGAAAAGGGCAGGGCCATTCCATTCTATTCTTACACCACTCACCTAATTTGGGTGCAAGTACTGTCAATGCAAAGCTGAAAGTCTGTGATTTGTGCTCATATTCATTGTTTCATTTCATGTGTAATATGTGGAGGTAGGCAGCCAAAAAAACATAAATTTTGCCAATGGCCAGATGTCTATGGACCTAATAGAGTATGGGAAATGTTCATCAAAGCTCAGCCTTTTGAATGTACCTAGCAAATGAAAGATAACTGTTCTTCCAACCTCTGGACTAAGAAATGTGCCTACTTGTGAAGCAGCACAAATGAAAACAAAATCAATCCTTCATCACTTGACTGTACACTGTAGTCAATTTGCAGACCCTCAAATCAATAAATAAGCACCAGGGGGACAAGACCTTTAAGTTTAAAATTTGTTATTTGTCTGACAACTGCTGCGGAATACTGTATCAGCGAATCGAAAATCATATCATCTCTGTTTACTTTAGTGAAGAGACAGAATCCCTCATTACCGGAACAGTTCTCTGATGTTGAGTGCGGGAAATAAACATCTGGTGCTGAGATATGTACCCTATCTGCAGACCAGACAAACAAACAAGCAAAAAACTTATTTGCTGTCAGCGGCTTCGAGAATGACCTTCAGGGTTCATTCAGCGCAAAATACAGTGATCTCTAAGATGTATGAGAACTTGTGATGAGCGGGTCAGTATTTTTGCGGCTCGCAGGGCCTGCTGATTAAATTCCCCTCCCCTGCTGGCAATCTACAGATGGCAGAAAAGGAAAGAGTTCTGCCTGTGATCCACAATGAAAAGGCCCTTTAAAAAAAGACTGCTAATTTATTACTCGCTGAAATCGTACAATATCCACAAGTATATCAGTCGGGTGCTTTAGACGTCTGTTTGTCTGTCAGTTTGTTAGTTACGCACCCTTTTGCCATTTGTCCTGCACCAATCTTAATAAAACTTGGAGATGTGTTAGCATAGGTTACTCGCCAGAGTCGCCACTGACCCACACTTTTTTAAAGGGGACCTATTATGCTACATTTCCAAGTTCATATTTTGATCTTGGACTCCCCTAGAGTACTCCTGATCATTCAAAGTCCAAAAAAGGGTCCTTATTTAGCTCATACTGCCATCCTCAAAAAACCCCATTTGTAGTCCATTGTAGTCTCTGCCTGAAACACCTCATTTGGGTGGCTCTTCCGCTATGGCTCCCCCTCCCCGTGTGCCCACTTTCTTCTGATTGGCCAGCTCTGTGGAGGGCGGAGCTGGGCGGGACTCGGCGGAACGCAGTTGTCCGCCTCCCTAGTGTGAACCGTGAGATGCGTCTGCCATCTGAGCTAAGGAATCGGCGGGGAAATTCCGCAATCAAATGCAGTACATGTGTATAGATGTAATGAAATGAACTTGTTCTAATAAACGCAGCGGCGAAAGTGGAGGATGCAGTGCAAAAGTCTGGCAGCTCAAGCTCGAATTTGCTATCTACCTACGGCTACTATGGTGAGTACACTGGTGTTTCTTCTCTATAGCTAGGATTAAGGGAAAGCAAGAATCCACCCCATACAGACAAATTTGCAGAACGTGTCGACATACCCAGGTGTAGACCGGAGACCGTAGAAATCCGGTGGGTCTGAGTTTAGAGCGAAACGTGGACAATGAGGAGCAGCAAAAAGTGGACCAACAACTTATGGACTGCTTAGGTGTGTATTATAAGGACCTGCTGGTTTGTGTGCATAACTGTGGTGTGTCGTCAGCATGGAGTAATGAACAGCTTCTGCGCTGGTATATGATGGAGGGGCGAAAGCTCCAGGCTAAACGGCCTTTTCGGAAATTGCCCGTGGTAATGGTTTATTTATTGCGTTGGAATGACCGGTGTTTGCTCGCGGAAAATGGGCGCAATAAGCCGCTTTCACACTGGACTCGGAATGAATTTTTCGCGCGACAGATTACATTCAAAGTCAATGCATTGTTTTTGCATTGACTTTGAATGTAATCTGTCGCATCTAAAAATTTGTTTCAAGGTCGGTCTGAAAGCGCTTAATCGCGCCCATAACGCGTGTATTCGCGTCTTTGCATTGACTTTGAATGTAATCTGTCGCGCGAAAAATTCGTTTCACGTCTGATGTGAAAGCAGTTTTATGGATAGTACGCGACAGCTAGAGAGAGCTCCGGTTGTTATGAACATAATACAGGTTTTACAGACCGAAAGTTCCGTTAGTGTGGACAGTTGCTTATGTGGAGCTTGCGAATCGATAACTTCTACCTGAAAGAATTTCCTATTCAATCTCCGCCTTTTTCGGCTTTTTATTAGCCAGAACAATATCTAAAGGGGGATGAAATTATGCCATGGCAATGCAGAGAAATTGTTTGTTATACCAGGCACGTTAGAGCTTGTGCGTTTCGCGATTGCTTTCACGATAGCATCAGAGAGCTGGCCCAGATATTCGTGAAGTATCCAGCTGACTTCAGTCATGGATAAGTGAAGCGATCGCAAGCAGCCGTAAACAAACCCAAACACGTATCCCAAACTCTGCAAAACCTACGTCTGGTCTAACTGCAGCCTTTTCAGCCCAACTTTGCAGACGCATACAGCACCTCTCCGGTTAGCTTCAACTGTAGTGGCTACAATCGGGCAACGTTATGATGAAATTGCCACATTGATGCTTACCGAAGTAACACAAGCATACCGATCAGAATGCGTATAAGTTAACCAGGAGCATTTTTAAGTAGCGCAGCATGCAAACTAACATGCAGTAGCTGGTAACTGAGCATTCATAACCACCACAGAGACAAACCCTTGCAATACAGGTTTTACAGACAGCAAGTCCCATTACCGTGGACAGACGTTTTTAGTCCTGAGTGTTCTCGTAGCCAGCAGAAGGTTCATTTTCCTGACCTGTTCCACCAATTAACAGGTGCTCCTTTGTTCTCTCCCGATTAAGTAAGTCCCATTGTAACAATCATTCATCCGTTTTTACCTAATCGGGGAGAACAAGCAGCACCTGTTAACTGTGGAGTGCTCTCGGGTTGAACCTTCTGTTAATTATGAAAATGACTGAGAACAGGTCAGGACTAATAATTGTTTTAAACAGAAGTTTTGTGCAACTCTGTTCTTGTTAAAACAACTGTACTGAATTTAGCCCATGATTTCATCATTGTTAGATTGCATATGGAGAGAAACTGTGTCTTCAGTTGCCAATTTCTTATAATTGGAAAAACACGCCAATAAAGGAAAATGATTGAGAACTAGCCAGGACTTATTGCTGTCATAAAGGGACGTGTTTTGGCACACCCGCTGGCTACGCCACTGCCGTGGACAGGTGTCCCAACCATCCAAATTACAAATAAGTATAAAAAGTTTGCTTCAAATGAGGTTTATGCTCACACACCTTCTGTTGAATTTCCCCTGATATTACTCTTGCATATTTAGGACAAAAACATTAGCAACAGTAATTGGCTATGTTAGCCGCAGTGCTACAGCCACAATCAACAGGCCATCACGTTAGGTAGGCTTATGCAGTAAAGCAACTTATAGCTTATGCGTCTGTGAGTCACGGATAGTCGCGACCGATCCAGGCTTCATCTTCAGATATTTTACAAAGCCTGCGTTTTAGGCCAGTTGTTAATGCTAACCATTGTTAGCGGTCCTGCTAGCCACCCATAACACGTTATCTTCACTTACATTATTTGCTGTTATATCGTTACTTACAGCTTGTGGCTCCGAGCGCTTGATCGATGTAACTGCTTCAGGTTTGAGAAGCAGCTGAAACACTTATCCTGTGTCGAATTATCCTTTATTGACAAAGCTGTCTTTGGTGAAATACTGAGCACAAACAGCTAACGTTCCCTTTGGCCGTGGCTGTTTGCTGCCCAGCAAACAAAAAAAGCTACCAACTGATTTCTGGTGGCATCGTCTTTTGGAGGAGAAATAGGTGCTTTTGTTTGCGTCCAAAAGTAAATGGACACGCAGGTTTGGGAGAGATATTGACAAAACTGCACCTCAAATGATCTGCGGTTCTTCATTTGCATTTCCAAAAGTGTAGACGCTACTAAGGCATAGTATGATCCGTGGTTGTTTGTGCCTGCTAGAATAGTTTCCGGTGTGGGCAGGTCCAGCGCCGTGATTGGCTCTGGCTAGGTCTGTATTAATTGGACGGCACAACCTGACGTCAAGTTTTGCCCAGATCTCGTGAAGATCTCGGGACGAGCTGTTCAGAGAGGAAATCACGTTCACGAAATCACATTCTTGGATTATGGCAAAACCCTTGTATCTTATGTTTAGAAACTTTTCAGAGGTTGAGTATGGACATCCAACATTATAACATTACTTTTATGTATTAAAAGAAGGATCAGCATAATAGGTCCGCTTTAAGTTTCCATGTCAAAGGTCAAGGCCAAGGTCGCAAAAAAGGTCAAAAACACATTTTGATCCAAAACTTTGTTTCTAATTAAACTAGAGACTTGAAACTAACGCCATTCTTTTCGCCAACGCAATGTGGTTCTAGTGGTTAGGGGTAGCAATGACATCACTCTGATGTAAGTATGTGAAAATGATGTAACAATATGATGCCATTTTTTCCATTTTTGCCAAAATGAATTCTTTTTATTCTGTTCTTTAGACAATATGATATATCTTTTCACCTTTTTAAGTTTAGATTTTCAGCAAGTCGTCGTTCTAAGAACGACCTTTCATTTTGTTATTGTCTCGATTTCAACCTGATTCACACTTATTTTTGCAAACAGGCATAGTCCTTATTGTTTGTTATGCAGTTTAAGTTTTTGGATTTGTTTGTTAATTTCAGTAAACCTTAATATCTGCTGTGTAATTTTGGTAATTAACTACCTGAAAACAAATGGCAGAGCAGTCACTCCCTGATTTAATTTATTTGATTTAGAATAGCATGCTCGACACTGGTGTGTTTAAACGTTTTTGTCTTGAAAGCACGAAGATAACCTTGTTCCCTTATTTGCCTAGTTAATTTGTTGTTGCATTTTGTCATCACTAACTTTATATTGAATTAACCCCTCATAGCCAATGCTTTTGTGTTTGCCTGTGCGTTCAAGAAAAGTGAATAAACGATTTATGATTAATGCGACCACTCATTTAGAACAGACATGTCTGGGCAACTGTCATATTATCTGTTAAAAATTAATGCAAATTTTAACCAATAAAAAACACCAAAATTGTCAAGGTCAAACAAATATTCCTGTAAATTACTGTGTTCAGATTGTTACTGTAATGCCCCTCTCCTTTAGCATTCCAGAACCTTGGCTACCTGCCCTTATCTAATTTTTCAATTCAGCTTCTGTTCTCTCAGTTAATTATGTCATCTGGTTCTCTTTAGTTTATTATGATCCCCTTTTTATTTAAACCTTTGTTTCCCCTTCATGGGCAGGTAGCCTTAGTCAGAGCCACTCTTTTGCTTGGTGCACTCCTCTTTTGTTTATCCCTGAAGTTTGGAATTAGTTTGGTTATTTCACTTTCTTTATTTAATAAACTTCATCACTCTCCTGGCGCCCGATTGACATATCTGAGCGCCAGGACATGACAGTTTTGATCAAAAAGTGGCCTATAAAAACTGAAACTTTTTTTCAACATGGAATCTGCAACAGAGTTGCGTGATGTTGCTTGACATTTCTGCACTCCACATTGATGATGAGATCTTCTTGAGGCAATGCGCTTCCACCAAGGTTGGCTGCTCAGTGAAAGTTAAAGTGCACCTATTACGTTACTTTCCATTGGTCATTCTTGTATTCTTAATACCTGCTGAAAAAAGGTTTAAATGTGTCATTGTTAAAAAAACATTTGAGTTTGCTCATGCTACCCATATCTGCAGAACCTGTGTGTGAAACTCTCTGTTGAGGTCCTGGCCCCGCCCTCCCGAAAACCCCTGTGTTCTGTGATTGGTCAACTTGACCACTCACTTGTGATTGATCAACCGCTTCATGCGTATGTCAGAAATGTCACACCCTTACCATGAATGGATTTCTGCTTCAGAGTGCAAATGAGCTTTAGAAACAAATACCGGTGTAGCCTTGTGGGAGTAACCCACTTGATTCATGGGCGTGCCAAACTATCTACTTGGTGCAAAAATTCAATTGGTGACAACACCAACTGATGGAAAAAAAAAAACGGCCAAAAGCTATCGAGGCGTTTCAGTCAGCTCTGAAGCAATGCGTTTTGTAGCAGAGAGAGCTTCTAGTGAGGCCTCCCCTCCAGCCCTCAGCCCACTAAAGCAACCACCTCATTGAATTATCACCAGCACCAGTGGCTCATTCTCAATGAGTAGTGGCCGTGTGTATTTAAGACTGAGCTACTCTCAGTCTCTTTGCAAAGTACTGTTTGCACATGCTTGTGCTGTGTTTTTAGTCCTAGAAAGACAAATTTTTCGCATGACGCGTTTGGATCCTTCAACTTTAACTTTTATTAAGAATTGTTTATTTTCATACCCGCTCTTTGGTTAAAGGAACCTTGCTTCCCTTTTGCTTTCCTATTTGCAATGCAATAGCTATGTTTACATGCGCAAAATTTCTCCAATCAGATCCTAACCTTTGTTGATCGGAAATTCCAAATCCAAATTCACATGGACACTAAATGAAATGATCCGATCATGAATTGCGTATACATCACCATGCGTTTAATCAGAATGAATCATTTGGGCATGCGCGGAGTTGTCTAATATTCCGGAAATATTAGAGGAAGTAGAAGACGAAAAAGCTGTACTTCCAGCTCTGTTGTAAACAAACGCCACGTTGTCTGCACGTCCGCGTTCGCTCTTTGTAGCACACATGCGCAGTGACGACAATTTTACCCCAACCACGAAGACAGGATCCGAATTGGTGTGTACATGGACGTTGTTTGAAATGATGATCAGCATAAACCACCTCTCTCATTCGGAATGAAATTTCTTTCCGAATGGACCGAATCGGATCAGAATCTTCCGATTGACGTGTTTACATGAAGCATTTTTAATCTGATTGGGCCTTTATTCCGATTATGTGTGTCCATGTACGCATAGCTAGTGTTACTAGTGCAGCACAGTCTTTGTATGATCATAGTGTGCATATTTGGGAACCTCAGTTCCTTTTCGTTTTGTGTTCCTACTTCCTACGTTTGTGCCATCTACGGTGCAGTCGGTTATTAAATACAACCAAATCCATCCTTGCACTTGAGTTCAGTCCACAACTTCCTGTACTCTGTGCATCTACACCTCGCACTAAGAACAAAATGTTACACTTCTTCTGGAGGTGACTTTGAGTTGTTTTCCAACCCAGACATTTTAGATGCACATAAAAACTATGATTCACACAACAACATTAAAATAATGAAAAACTATAATAGCTGCACTTTAAGTTATCACTGTTTTGCAATAGTCAGTACTGTTGCCAGTTATTTGAAAACATTGGCCAATTAATGAAAAGCAAAGTGCTTTAGGTAAGTTTGGTAGCCTGTAGCCTAGCCTATACATGTACTGAAATTTCCGATTTTTCCCCCAAACCGGGCCGCTGATCAATGTTTGCTTTGTGACACGCAAATTGTGGATATCTGTTTGACACTGTGCTTTTATCACAATGACAATCAGAACAAGAATGTCTCCAGATACTGTTTAGTCATTATTTTACTGTCTTATTGTATCCATAAGTCATTAATCACTTAAATTTAATTTCAGTTGTGCTTTTTACGAAGAATTTGTACCCCGGTAAAACCCAAGAAAGCAAACTGGGGTGACTGTGGCAAGGGAAACTCTCTGAATATCAGGCAGGAAGACCCCTTGGGAGAAGCCGGACAAATTAGGAGGTCTCAAGTTTCTGTCCTTTAAAATGGGTACTCTCTCACCTCTGACCTCCAACCTCCAACCTCAAGCAATTCAAAGAGAAAATGATGGGAGAAGGGTGGAAGCAGAAATAGTATTATTACAGGAACTATTCCGACAGTCTCTTTCCTGATGCTTTTGACCAGGTGCCCAGTCTTAAATAAAAAGGGCTGATATGGGAGCTGACATTTGCTTCAGCTCAAGCTATGATGCCCAATTCTAATTATGTAGGCCCTGAAGACCATGAAACACTTTTAAGACTCACCCTGAATGCAGTTTTCCCCCAGGAAGCCGGGACAGCAGCGCCACTCCAGAGCAGTCACCTGACGGTATGTCAGCCTATAGGTGGGTCTGATTACAGTCCTGTAACTGGTACAGAGGAACCAGTCATTCCACAGGCATACCACACAGTAATACAGCACAGGCCCCACTCAAAAAGATCAAATCTGGCCCTCAGGATGATTAAAAGAGGCAGTCAGCTCCAGAATACTGCTGCTACTCTCTTAAGACTGATAACCCAATAGTGTAAGTGATTGGCCAGAGATAACACTCATCTGATCTTTTAAGCAGTACAACTGAGACAAGGACAGATTTTAGTGACATTGTAATAGGGCATGAACAGTGAGGTGAGCGAGATAAGTGGAAAGCAACACTATAATTATGCTTTTCATCACATCACTGCATAACCTTTGGGCAACTCCCAAAGGCAGAATACAACTGGAAAAAATATAGGAAAATAATTTTAAAAGTAGAGTTCCGCATGCTCAACATCTGAGGACCAGCAATGTTTGCGTGGTTTGCATTTTGTGTATTTCTGTTTAAGTATGCATCATTTGTGAATAAAGAATATATAATTCCAGAGATGGTGACTCACAATTCAGCCCAGATAAGGTAGAGCATGTTCCACATATAACGCATGAGGATGTTTTGAGCGTATGTATCCCATTAAAGACAAAGTTCATGAATACATGAATATCTCAACAGAGCATTTCAATGCTGATGTAACAGTCACGACTGATTATTGAAATCAGTGGTGTAGTAGAGCATGGACTTAGATTTCTGAAAAAGTAAGATTATCCAATAAAATAAAATAAAATAGAAAAAAACATCTGCAAAGGGACAAATCAGGTTAGAAAACCAATGCAGGATAAACCTATGTTGTGACACTTTGACATTCATGATGATGAACATCATCGTAAAAAACTTTTGCTCTCTTTTGCAAAGTTTTCCTGTTAAGGTAAGGTCCTATCCTGAATTTGACCCCGCAGAAAGAAGCATCATTTCCGAACATAAGGGCGCAAAACGGCTGCTAACTTGACCCATCTGGATATCTGGAGGTCATTTCTGACACCGGCGATGACGACAGCGCATTAAATGCGTCTCACTGGGATGGTCATTAAGTTGTGACAGCGGACGGGATTGAGAGTTTATCTAAACAAAGCAATCTCAGCCCTCTGTCATGGCCATTTTTCCGCAAAATGCAGGATGTGGGATTAAGTTCTTATCAGTAGATGTGGCCTTAAGTTTAGCTGAGAATGCCAACCCTTTGATGTCCTTGCTATGCGGCCCACTGAAAACATTTTTCACATTAGCTAAGCCCCCTACACCCATGCACGCATGCAGACTTTCACCTCTGAACACAAATGGACTCCAAAAACTGTACTAAATGACCGAGCACAGACATGCACACCCTGATTTGATTATTAAGTATATTTATTTGTGGATTGTGAGCTCTGTTGTTGTGCCATTGCAAACGTAAAAGCATGTGGAGGTAATGTTATTCACAATTTTGTTCGTTGCAAACGGCATATTAATCACCTTAGCCCAGTTTGGCATTTTTGTGCTTTGCCATAACTGCATTTGCAACACAATGGGTTGAACTGAGCATTTGGGGATGCGTCAATGAATAAAGCTTGGGCTGTGCAATTTTTTTGTGAGAGATACTGCCCACCTTTTAATGCAAATAGTGTTGCTTAATGGTGGCTTGATAGGAATGAATCCAAGCTTGCAGAGCCGTTTGCTCACATATTGGGCATATCGTTTTCATTCCCCTGTTTATTTTCACTTTTGTTGTGTAGGCTACCATATAAATAATACCTACAAAGTGGTAATGGGGTCCAGTGGGAAGGGGTGGGTGAATGAGCATTTTTACGCAGGAATATTTTCTTTGTGTGGGGGGAAATACAAATAATTAACCCCAGTCTCGCCCATTTTAATACCACGAGTGAAGTTTGATATACGGTATAAATGGCCCATGTTTGTATGAAATGCACTGATGGTAGTTTTTGCTTTTCTCTTTGCTTCACATCATTTAACTATTTATGATACTGGAGTGCAATTCTCAAAGGACTGAAGATGGTTGCAGTAAGGCAAGCTCGGTGCTTGTTCTTCACCTGATGAAATTGCCAGTTTGCTATAGTGATAAACACACTGGTTTCAAGGGAATAACTGCTGCTGATCTGATGAGCGTTAATGGAACCAAACTCTCACACTCCCAATAAAGACAGATTTGTGGGTACAATATTTATCAATCTGAAATCTGTATCCGAGCCTGTGCTGAATATTTCTGGTAAAGGCTGCATTGCATGCATGGACTGTGCTGTAAAGCCTGTGGTGGATGTGTGGACTGTGTGGTAGAGGTTGTGATAGATATGTGGATTATGTGGTAAAGGTTGATGTGGATGTGTGGACTCAGCGGCAAAGGCTGTAGTGGATGTGCGGTAAATACTGTGAGGGATGTGTCGATTTAGGGATAAAGGGTTTGGTGGACATTTGGACTCAGTGGTAAAGGCTGTGGTGGATGTGCAGACCCTAGTGGATGTGGGGACTCCGTAGTAAAAGCCCCTAAGAATAAACGATCTCTCTGTAATGGCTCTCCATACCTGAATAGGTTTGTACAGGGTCCAGGCCATCGGCAGCTCTGAAATAGCCTCTGCATCAGCTTCTCCGTACCATTTTGAATCTGGCAGGACACTGTCTTCAACACAGTGTACTGGCACCAGTGCCTGGTAGAGAGATATCACAAAGGGGCACACTAATACCAGTCTTTCTTCACATAAAATACAGAGATCACAAATGACACCTTGCCCCCAAACACTTATGCGCTGATATACAGAAACCTCTCACTCAAGCCGGTATTTGATCGGGAAGACAAGAGGCCACCCTCTCATTCCAACCGCAATAAGTCATCACAGAAGAAGAGCTGACTGCGGAATGTAACTCAGTTGGGTTGTGTTCTTGAAGATAAAAATCATATTTCCCAGAACCATTGAACATACTGCAAATCTGCCCATTGTAGGTCCCCACAGGAACAGTAGAATTAGTCCTCTCAGCTCAGTCTGGCAGTCTGACAGCTCTCCACTGCGCAAACAGCAGGGAGACCTCGAATTTGCAGCTGGAAGTAGGTCCACGCACAGCTGCTGCCTGAACCCTCTGCAATCATATTTACATTAGAAATGCTAGCGGAGCATAAATTCATTCTTTTTTTAACAGCTTGTTTCACTCCCACTTTATATCCTCAGCGTTTTTATTTTAGGTTTGATTCTGTGGACTCCTGGCACAGGGAACACGCAAGTCTAAAATATGCAGACCAGGAAGAGTGTAAAGGATATGGAGAGACAAGGCAGGAGTTGAGTGAGGAGAAGCATCTATATTAACAGTTAGATTTCACTTTCTAATGGGTTGACATGCTGGCTGGGTTTATCTCCCATTTCCCCATCAGGGAACTCCACAAATCCATTATCTATGCTACTACTTCTTCCTCTCTAGGGTCGCGGGGGAGCGGTAGCCTATCTTGCCTGACTATGGGCAAAAGGCAGGAACACACCCGGGACAACTTGCCAATCCATCCCAGTGCGCACACACCATTCACTCTCTCACTTCAGAGTTTCTAATTAGCCTGACATGCATGTCTTTGGGCTATGAGAGGAAACCGGAGTACCCAGAGAAAACCCACGCAAATGGCATGCAAAAGGACCCTAGACTAGATCTGAACCCATGACTTTCTTGCTGTTTGATGGCAGCACTACCCACTGTGCCGCTGTGTCAACCAGACTAGGGAACTGAAATTCCAAATATAACTTTGATTCCTCAGACCTAAAACATTTTTTTTTTTTTTTTTTTTTGTGGTCTTTAAAAGCAGCATATTAATTTGATAATGAGCTTAGGCACCAAGACCTCAACTGACATGAAACCAGCAAATCCTTCAGACTCCACAGCACTCCAGGACTGGAGTTACAACAGTTGCCACTGTTGCCCAGCAGGACTTGACTGCAATGTCATTGAGCTAACACTGGTGTTATTCATCTCAGCTGCTTAATTGCCACTGAACTAGTATTTTCCCTAACATTAAAAATTAGCCACCCACAGCTTTCCATAGTGAAATTCGCTAATCACTACTCTCCAGAACCTATTACCCAAGAAAATAAGATGATCACACATTAGACAACTCACTGCTCAGAAAGAGCATGCTGTCCTAAAATGCTTACTGCTGTAGTTTTCTTGACCATGATTTATATTGTTTGTATATCCGCAAATGTGACTATGCTTGCTGCTGCAATTGCAGAACAAACATTTTCCAAGATATGAAAAAACAGCAAGGCATTTAAAATCCGTTGATGCTTTCATATTTATACAATTACAATGTTTGAGGAGCCCAGAACTCAGTTTTCTGTCTCTGTGTGGAGTTTTTGTTATAATACCTGCAAAATAGGTTGTAATGCACTTTAGAGCACGAACACTGTGCTCATGTGACATGGCAGATATTTTACGTAAGAATTTGAGGTAAACCACCTGACTTCAACCTTAATAGGAAACAACTTGTGTAGTTTGACATGCGTACATTTACTAAAAAACCTCTCGTACGATTTAGTCGCAGATGCGATATAAGTAGCCTAAATGAAGCTTTATACTGGCCTTGCGTGCTTATTTTCAAAAACTCTCAATTTTCATTGTTCTGCAGCATCCCTGCGGAGTGCTGATTCAGCAAAGACCCGCACTTCGCGGGAGGTCCCCCTATTCGCAGTTTATTTTTTATTTATTTATTTATTTATTTTGCGGCAATTCAGTATACAATCTCAGAATACACTCATATAGCCTGTTTTCTTTTTACACCATTCTGTTGTCCTCACAATATGGCCTTAATTAGCAGTGCTATAGTTTTTCATCGTAGGACCGTTTCAGGTGCATTTACGTACCTGTGATGCGCGCTACCGCTGGCCGGGGGTCCGGCGCTTTGTTCAGAGTTGATGTGCTGAACAGTAACGCCAGGAAACTGATATATAAATCCAGTGCCTCGCGCCACACAGGACGAAAACATCCAGATGCAAAAAACGCGCAGGACCACTACGGTCATCCTCATCAGAGATTCCACTTTTGGGCTCCTTCAGAAATTCGGTGTCAAAACACGAATTGAGCAGAAATGTTTTTGCACGGGTTAAAGAATTATGTCGCCACAAAAAAACCTCCGACGAGGAAAATGTTGAAGTAAACTGCTGTATAACGGGAGTTAAGTATTCCACATACTGTTACTTCGCAAAACAGATCTAATCCGCCACAGAGAATGGACTTCACGCAAGATTCTCTGACAAATCTGTGTGGCAACGGAGTCGCCGCGGGAGGGATTTAAAGGTATTCAGTGTCTTGCGTTAAGGCGCACTTAAGATTGGAGAGGGCGCATGGTTTCCAGTTCAGACCGCCAGTCTGAAAAAGTGAATGCAGTTTCTGGGGGCAGATCATTGTTTATGACCGGAATCTAATTAATTACCATTACTTATTAATCAAAGCATAGGCTGCCCCAACACAAAGACTTCGCCTTTCAGCTGGTGTGCAAACGCACCCCTAATCTACTCGTAATTAACATTTATACGGCAAAATGTGATTTTACCTGAAAACTGGTGAATATAACGACAACACTACAGCTTTACTTTATCTGAAACATTATCATATAAATCTGACATAAGATGATAATGGTGGAGACATTAGAAATATATATTGTTCGGAAGGATGAGATGTGTTTCAAATGTAATTCAATTATTTTGTGGAAAGCAGTGACCCCGGAATAGTACAGAGAAAACACACTCAACCCAGTAGTCTTTACATCGTTTTCAACAATTAGGTTCCACTGCCCCAAAACAATTTCTGAGAGTTATTGAAGGGAGAGGTGATGTGACTCAGTGGTGAACATGCACCTGCCTCAACTTCTTTGGGATGTGTTGCAAATATCACATTTCAAAATTGATTTAAAAAAAAATAATAAATAACAATAGAGTTAATAAATTAACTCATTACTTCTTTTGTCTTTGTAGTTTTTTTCAACTGCATTTCGGTTAAAAGGGATTAGCAAATTACTGACTGCTGTTTTTATTCACATTTCACATATCGAGGGTTCAGAGCCAGAATGGTTTATCTCCAAATTTGCATTTGGAGATAAACCTTTTTTCCAGATAAACTAGACATGATTTGTAACTTGTAGCTGCACTTATACCCAAAATGCCCAAATTTTGGAGATAAACCATTCTGGCTCTGAACCCTCGATATTGTCCCAGTCATTTTGGAATTGAAGTTGTACAAATGGGCAGTGTATACCTTCTTGAGTATTTTACATATTTGAATTGCTAAGGAGAATTCCAAAGTTCACAACTTCTTTGAGATGCTATGGATAAAAAAAATCTGCTGAGAAATTTTAATGCATTGATTGCGTCGAACACGTGCGTCTTGTCTAGAGCTGATATCAGAACAGCTGTTGTAGTAGTGGTAAAGCGCTCTCTGGTGGTCAGAGGATATTACTGCTTGTAAAAGCATGCTGGCAGCCAGTCCACTCTGGCTCTGCCACTGACCTCTCCCGACCTATTCACTTTCCCCTGGTTAAACCTGCAGAACCACTGCTCTCTAAAGAAGTAGAATTGTCCCATTAGGCTGCATCAGGGCTCCATGGGTTCCTCGAGGCACCCAGTTGCAGTCAGTCTCCGGCGGCCAAGCATAGTTTGGCTGGATGTACATGGTCTCAAGGGTGAACACAAAGTAATGAGACCCCTTGATGAGGAACTTGTGACCTGGGCATAGTGGATTGCACTGTCTGAGCTTCAGGCAGGCCAATTATTGAGGGATTAAAAGGTCTAGAGTCGCAGCCGAGTATTGCCAAACCTGCCTGCCAGCACAGAGGCAGAGTCGGGGGGGAAGAGAAAGAGAGAGAGAGAGAGAGAGAGAGAGAGAGAGAGAGAGAGAGAGAGAAATGGTAAACTGGCCAGATATTGGCATTATTACTGAAATGTATCTTCCATGAAGTGTCTTGGAGACAAATAAATTATAACTGAACTGAAAGACACTCAACCCCTTAGTTTAAAATCTCATGCGAATCCTAGACTTTCAGTCAATTCATGTCACTTGTCTGACACACGTAAAATGAATGAAAGGTTGATTTTAGTCCAATTCTTGTAAGATAAAAAGGTCATTTATCTGACACCGCAACAGAGAAGTCACTTGTATTCTGTCTCTTGCAAGATAGAAAGGCTATTTCTTGACCAATACAAGCAAGAAACAAAGGTTGTTAATCACCTGGTTCATGTAAACCAGAAAGGTTGCAACTGTCTTGATACGCACTTGGCAGAAAGGTCGCTTGTTGTCAGTGAAAACACAAGACAGAAAAGTCGCTAGATGCCTGAGGAAAATTAGAACTTGTTATCCCCAGGGGACAAGGCAGCAGCTTCCATGGCAGGTGGGAGGCGTGTGCAGTGCTGTTTCAGAGGGCAAGAGGCACTACCTCTGCCTTCAACAGAGCCATTCCAGGCCAGACTCCCCTGAAATCACCAGCATAGTGTTATTCTCATTCAAAAAAAATAATACTTGGAATGAATGCCAGTTTCACCCATTAGATGTTAAGACAGGCTTGATGCCAAGATAAAACAAAGAAAACTACAACTTAAAAAGTTGGGACAGTATGTTAAATTGAAATAAATAATGAGAGCAGTGATTTGCAAATGATCTTTGACAATACAACAGCACATTATTTGACATTTCACAGTATGAATTTTACTGATATTTCAAAATGAACACATTTCAATTTTGATTTGCGCAACATATTTCAAAAAAAGTTGGGACAGTAAAGTATTGACCTCTTTGTAATGTTGCAATTCCCATACAACTCTTAATAAAGATTTATGGACTGAAGAATAGGCCTTTACTGGATGTTGCTTTTGTGCCACATCATGATTAAATTCACATCACTGACATCAGCTGTTTCAAATCAAATCATTATATATATATATATATATATATATATATATATATTTTAAATCTCATTACTAGTCTTTAATTGCCCTGTCCCAGCGTTTTTGAATGGGTTGCAGGCCTGAATAGTTGGAATGAATGTGCATTTATAAATAATACAAAGTTGACTGGACAAAACATTTAATATCTTGTCTTCATAAATGAAATACAAGTCAAAGTAAATTTCGAAATCACTGCTTTACATTTTTATGTGCATCCTCCTTACCGTCCCATTTTTTGGGGGTTGGGGTTGTCCTTAAATATCAAATTAAATAATTTTGTGTTTTTCATATTCATGCATCACAAAAAATAAATGGAAGAAACGTATAAGGATGAGCGAATTGTTAAAAATATATCACTGCGGCAGGAACAGAGGTTCAGTGTGGAGAGAGTTTTTTGAGGCTTCCACATTTTTGGGTCTAGCATTGCTCTTCTACCCAAGAGCCTGTAAAATGAGCACCAGCTGAATCACCGAATGTAAAAGCAAAGGCTGTTTCACTGCGCTGTGTCAACTGCTTACCTGCAAAAGTGTTCCCCCCAAAAAAGAAAAGTGTCTTTTAAAGTGGCCGCTGCCACTAAGGTCCAAGGCTGTGATGACAGGCAGGTGCTGTTGGTCAAAGTCATAGCAATTTGTACAACTCAAAATGTCCACCCCCTTCTGTTTAATTGGCCAAAGCCTGGCAGTTACAGGCATAAATTTAGCACAGTGAACTTGGGGCAGAAAAGCAAAATCTATGCGCATTCAAGTGGGCAGTAATATCTTCATACCTGTACCATCGTGACAGAAACCACTTGCCCTCTGCTACCATACTATCATCGAAATGACTGGAGGCAGCAAGTTACTGCATGATGGTTTGAATGCCTGATAAGGAAGTGGAAGAAGGTCATACCCATAGCAACAGCATCAAAGAAGCCCTGGCAGTACAGAGGCTGGCCTGTCGCAGCATCCTCTTGTAAACTTGCTGCCTGCTCCCAATCCAGCGAGATGGAGCTTGACACCTGGTCAGGCAGATGCACTGACTGGCTACTAGGGGGCTTCCTGTGGACAGAGGTAGTGCAGTAATTTCAGTCCTTCAAATTTTATGTTTTTATGTGCATGTTTGACCCTGTAGCAAAACAGGGACATCTCATTTCACTGTAAGAACCACCAGCAGTTTATGACATGGAGCAGTCCAACAGGTAATGGTGGTCTAAATATGGCGATCAGTCTTTGGTTTGAAAACATAAACAAAACCACTCCCCCAAATCAAACAGCAAATTAAGGTCTTGCTACATCAAGTAGCACTGGGCTCCCACTAGTAAAGCTGATATTCAGCTCACCCATGTTGTTTGTGAAAAGTGCAGTCTTAGCGGGAGACAGAACCTCCATTGTTCTTTGATTTGTGCGCGCCCTCCTTTATTTAGTCCATTGTGGCTCAGCTCAGGGTTAGCATGACTGAAAGCATTTCTTATTATTTGGAGGGATTCTGAATTCATTGAAAAGTGACATATCCAAATCACAATTCTGGAGCCCACAACCCAGCCTCTAACACAGCCATCATACATGGGTTTTCATTTTTCAGCATTTAGAGGAAATTCTGCATTCATCAATATGCACTTACATACACACACACGTGCGTGCGCACACACACACACACACCCACACATCTCATTTACTCCTTTTGTTGTGCCATTTGTCAGTAAACAATTAAAAAGTATGTACAGTAATACTACAGTGAATGAGATGGAAGATAACTGGGAGGTAATTCCGGCAATGAAGCAGACAGTAACAGCCAGAATCCTCCCTGGACCCACAGAGAGGGGGGCAGGGACGTGTCGTACTGTTCCCACACGGTGTTCAGGTCAACCCAGCCTCGCCCTGTTTCCTGTAGTATGGAGACATAAGGGTGTGTCATATGGGTTTGTGCTCCAGCCCCGGGGCGTGGCCATCTCATGTGCCACCACCATGAAAGGGTTATTAGCCTCTGACTGAAACTGCTGAGCGTCCACTGGTCTGCTTTGACAGAGTGAGACTGCTCGAATAGTAAAACAATTACGTCTATCACCTGAATCCCAGCCACTTTCTCTTACCCTTGACGGTAAACGTCATGAGGGTAAGGACCGGTATAAAGGGGAATTCATAACGGCAAAGGAAAAGATAACAGCGCTGCAGAGAGAATCTGTATGGGGCTAACTAGTTTCAGACCTATAAAGACATACATTTTTGCACTGCAGAGAAAATCAGACAATGCTTTTCGATTGGTTGCCCACATGATGATAGATACAGTTCTTTACTATTAGCACGAGCTGTCTTCCCTTTACTGGCATCGGCAAAGGTGATTAAAGGGGCTGTTATAATGACAATAGCCTGACTTTCCATAAGTTTATGAATGGTGTCAACAGCTTGCAAGAGAGAAAGACAAATATGCACAGACAAATTAATACACCATTCAATCATAAATAGATGATTATTCAGTGATTGAGTGTTCCGTGGGCAGATAATCTCCTGGTCAACCATAAATTAACATTAATGAGCTAGCACTCTGTGCAGAGATCATCACTCAGTCCATCATAAATCGATGTGCATCACTGGCCCTGATATCATTGTCACAATCCATCAAAGTTCATCGATAGTTCGATGATAGTGCTTTTAACATTGATAGTTCACTATTGACAAAAAATGTGCATTTAATGAAAAAACAACATTGTTTAGTGCTCTCATGTACTAAGGGTAGCTGTTTCCATAGCAAGTGTAGTGTGGGTGCAAGGTAAGTATAATCCATCTCTGAACTCGTTTGTCGACCAATCAACGGGCATAAGTTGACCCCATGCGACATTTTGAATGACAGCCCCCTCATTTGCCAACAAGCAAATGAAAAAGACTAATGAAATATTAGCATTTGGAAATACTCGTAGGGTAAAAAAGGTTACAGCAAAATAATGCATTATGAAATGGTAAAAGATCATGCTGAAATATAAATGTTTGGATATATAAGTCGGGGGAAAAATTCATTGGCAAAATAATGTTTAAATTTAAAAAGACAATCTATTTTATTTTTGGTACAATGAATCGTGTATTAATTAATTTTTTTGAATATTTCATTTCTTTATTTATTTTTGATTTTGGCAGTTTTGGTCCTCCAAACTGCTCTCATGGGAATAATTTAAGAAATGACAGTCTTAAAAGGTGTAAAAAAAAAAAAGGTAGAAATGTGAATTAATCCATCATTGCTTCATAAAGAATTTAAATGACAGCTCTTAGCAGCGGGTCACCAAGTTCACCATGTATGAAAGGGTGCAGTTACATCAATGTTCCATTACATTCGGTAATGCAGCTCGCTCAGAGAAGTTTTCCCCAATGTCAAAAACACACAGAGCACCAAAGCCATTGCTTATCTATGACAGGGATGATGGAATGCGAGGACTGAGAGGAAGAGCAGTGGCAACGGTTGAATTCATGTTACTAAAATTCAAGCAAATTCTGTGTGGATAAGTGGAAGCAGGGTTATAGTACATCAATTTTACAGATGTCGTGCCAAACAAAATTATGGGCGCCCTTTAAAAATTAGCAGGATGAGATGCAAAACAATGTCGTGATTATTTATGATCTTTCACACAAAATATTGACAAAAATATGACTTTTAATTAAAGTAAAATCATTTCTAAGGGAACATTAAATTCTTATCATGAAACAAATATTTCCTGAAAATGTGTGTACCACAATTATTGGCACCTCTTCATTTAATATTTTGTGCAGCCTCCCTTTGCCTAGATAACAGCTTTAAGTCTTCTCCTATTATGTTTCATGAGGTTGGTGAACACATGGCTGGCGATCTGAGACCATTACTCAACACAGAATCTCTCCAGACCCTTCAGATCAACAGTTGTACGCTCCCCTCCTCAGCTCATCTGGCACATTTTCTCATCCGTCTCCATTTGGAGCTCAATACTCCGTTTATAAAATATCAGTGACACACACATGGTGAGACAACACAGTCAGGTGCCTTTAAGATTCACTTTTTCCTGAGCCCGCACTCAGGAAGATCCCAGGCTTGTGGATGGTATGTGACGCACATGCTCTAGCATGCTACTGTAGATATAACGGGGAGAGTAATTAGTCAACCCCGTACGCCCATGGCAAATACCTCTCCCCTGCACTGCTCCCCAAGCCACTCCCCCTCTCTCTTCCACCTACAGCTGAGCTTGGTCAAGCCCCGCCCCCACAGTGGCTTTCACTTGAAGGCTTATAATTGAATGCCTGCTTATTTATGGGAGACAACACTCAAATCATCTGTATTGTGACCATTATGCCCTTGTGTAAATATTGATCGATTTTAATAGGTGTTGCAAGGGGGCAGATTTGACAATGTGTTCAGGGTAAGGCGTTTAAAATTCAAGAGCTTCATGCAGTAATTGATGTGACTTTAAATAACCTCTGACAGAGATGAACAGGACTTGGCATACACCCTCTGCAAGGTGTGATGCCTGA
Organism: Gymnothorax javanicus; assembly: GCA_029692085.1. Taxonomy (NCBI): domain Eukaryota; kingdom Metazoa; phylum Chordata; class Actinopteri; order Anguilliformes; family Muraenidae; genus Gymnothorax; species Gymnothorax javanicus. The sequence continues at coordinate 22,060,862 of CM056195.1, read as the reverse complement.
GGGCAATACTGCAACTCCCACAATGGCTGGGTAATTATACCCCTTACAATATTCATCATGGACTTCAGAGACTGAATCACCCCGTGAGGAGTTTGTTTACTATGACTGCTAGGCACAGAGCCCAGAACTGAGGGACAGTAGAGCTAAAAAGAATTAAGCCTGCCATCTTTGTAAACAGTACATTGTTATTCTTTCCATGAGCAAAGTCAACCTTGCATGCATTTTTTGTTGAGTCCAAATTGAAAAACTATCCCAGGACTGTCCAAACCAGTTTCCAGTTGAATTGGCTATGCAATTTATCCGCTCCCTCTCCACCCCAAGCTGATGGGTGGTGAGAGCTCTGGTGTAAAACGGCCGCCATCGCATCATTCAGGCAAGTGCTGCACACTGGTGGTGGAGATGAGATCACCCCATATGACTGTAATGTGCTTAGAGTGTCTATGAGAAGGCACTATATAAATGCAATGTTCATTCATTCATTCATTCATTCGTTGATTCCAAGAGATCTGCGATTCAGTACGAAACACACACACACGAGCAAATCAGTGCAATATGGAGATCAAACTAGACAGTCTGGTCGGACGTGACCACATGCGTGTAGCCCCTGAAAGCCCACTTCTCACTCTTTTTGGGGAATTATTTGGCCAATACTGTCACCATGGCAACCAAAAATCAACAGGTGCCATAAGTGAAGTGTAACATGTCAATACCAAATATGACAGTAATCGGTCAAAAATTGCAGCCTGTACTGCATCCACAAAGAAATCTCAATGTTTTGCGACTAATTCACATATTATTCGCCAATACTGTCGCCATGGCAACCAAAATCAATAGGAGTCATAAGAATAATGTGTCCACACCAAATACGAAAGTAATCGGTCAAAAATTACAGCCCGTGGAGCGTCCACAAGAAACGGTCTACGGACACGGTGGCAGCGGAGACGACACACGTGAATCCATAGTACCCGCCCAACTTCGTCCATGGGCTACAATTAGCGCTGATGAAAACTTGCAAGACGATAAATGCACAGGGATGGGACTGTAAAAGGCTTAATGGTGCTGAGCCCACATACTGTTTTCAAGTGACAATGCAGACAAAAACATGTTTACAGAGATGGACACAGTGATAGTTTTATGCCCCTGCATTATATGCCACAGAGATATTGAGCTAGATTTCAAATTAGGAGCCGAGTTTGCAAGGCAAACCACAGGACAGCCACTCCTTGCCCAATGTTCACAGCGGTTTGAGGAAGTGCAAAATCCCCCAAGAAGAATGAAAAGGAAATTCATGCAGAAATGAAGTAAAACATTTTATTTTTCCATCTTACAAAACAATGATGTGCACTTTGTCAATTCAGTATAGTACAAGTTTCTCGCATCCTGCTAGCAATAGGGAAATTAAAAAAAAAAAAACAAAATTAAAAATAAAAAACAAAGTACATACACTCGCTCCCCCACCCAACAGTTCTCCGACAGTAGCTGCAGACCAGCACTCACACACACATCCCAGGAGCAGTACAGGGGAAGTTAATGAAAAGGACAGAAAGGAGGCTCAAAACCCCAACCCAACCCAGGAGCGCATCAGGATCAGTCAGCATCCTCAGTACGGCCGGTCTCGTCGATCATCTCTGTAATCTCCTCTGTCAAAGACAAAAAGGAAAAAAAACACAAACGTTAAAATGAGTCATTTCACATTAAAGTACCTCCCCCAACCAAAGGACAGCAGTACGCATACATGGTTGCCACAATAATGGCCATTAACTAGAGGATATACACAAAAAATAAAATGTATTAACATGAGGATATCTGGAGAAAAAGGGAAAAAAAAAAAAACCATCACCCTCTGGTCAAATCATTCATTCAAACAGCAAAGACAAGACCGCTGCAAGGCCGAGGCCAGCCCTGTAGGCACCAGTGGCCCCAGCTGGAGTTTGATCCACAGAGAGTCTTGTATAGGAGTCTCAGGTCTTATACTAACTGTATATGAGAAACAGTGACTTACCTCCCCATCTTGTAACCGCCTCGATCCCCACGGTCTCCTCCACGGAACCCCCCGCGGCCTCTGAATCCTCCTCGGTCACCTCCATATCCCCCGCGGCCCCCGCGATCTGCACACCAGCAATAGCACAATCAGGCCAATGCAAAGTTCCGTTGAAGGACACACACAAGCATGGACAGGTAACTGTGACTCAGATATATCAGAGGGTTTATTACAAGTGACTGTTGTGCTGTAGGGTATACGAAAACGGTAAAGCACTCAGACTGTTGTTAACTTGCCTCCAAATCCATCTGATGGCTTCGGTGCTCCACACTTGTTACACTCATACCGTCTCGCAAAGTTCATATTTCCACAGGAGCTGAAAAGAGAACCCCCAAAAAATTGATTTAAAAAATATCAGTAATAGAATTGTTACTATTTTAAGGCACCAAAAATCCGCTACATTACAGGCCTCTGCTCTAGAGCAGCATTTCTTAGATGGATCAGGGCCTCTAGATTACATAGAAAGGAAAACTTCACGCAAGAATTAAAGCATTTTCTCAACGATTCTGTGCCTCCAGTTTGGGGAAGCCCCTTTTTGTTTCACCATGACAAGAGCAGAGTGAGGTCCATACATTATTTGAATGGACCGCAGAGAGCCCAGACCTTAAGTCCAACCACCACTAGGACCCACGGGAAAGTTGGTGCTGAGCCAGGCCAAATCCTACCAATTCACTGCCCGACTTCACCCGCTAGAGACAACCGAGCAGACCCAACGAAAAATGGTATAGGCTAACACACGTACCTGTTTGGACATGGCCAGTCTCCCCCCTTTACATCGAAATTTGGGCCTCCACCACCACCAAAGCCTCCACGCCCACCTCGAAACCCTGTCAGACAGAGACAGTTGATCAGCAGCTTTAAAGTCTACCATAAAAGGGGAACTGATCAATGATCAGCCATGCCTTTGGGCCCACAAAAGATCAGCTTCGGCTCAGGTCACACCTGTGAATATCCTACAGCAGCGCTGTCACCCAGTCCATGCAGGGGCATAGCAAGATGAAAATTCAGAGGTGGCCGTTAGAAAGAGCTATCAAAGAGGATGTACAATAGGGGTTTCTCCCCAGTAAAAAAAATCTGGTTAACTTCAAAAATGTAACCATAACAGAACTAGAATGGTCTTATTTCTCAGGTCAAATCAGCAGGAACATCAACTAAGAGGCGCTACAAGAACGACAGGACATTACCAGCCAGTATTTGTGTGTAAGCAAATGTTTCTGTCAGAAGGCCAGACAGTTCAGAGTAGAAAAAAGAAGAAGTCCCCGCCGCAACAGGAAAGCCTGAATCATACCTCCACGACCTCGGCCGCCACCTCGGCCCTGTGCAAACTCCGCCCTCCTGGTGGCAAAGGACACCTTGATTGGTTTCCCGTTAAATTCCTTTCCTGTACAAAAATATGAATTCAATTACTTCACAGAATTGCGAGGACTTGGAATGTACATTCAGCGAGGATCCGCCCTTACCGTCGAACCAGTCTATGGCGGCTTTAGCGGAGGGGGGATCGTCAAAAGAAACTGTGGCTTCCCCTTTCGATCGCCCAGTGGCTTTGTCGGTGTACAGATTAATCATGGGCATGCCAGTCTTCTTATTAACCTGTGGGTCAAATGATGGACAATGAAGACCTGATACCTCAAATCGAGAAAAGCATAGAAATGGCAGCCAGTGCAACATCACTTGCCTTAATGACGCCAATCTGCTTGAAGAAGTCTCCCACTTCCTGAACACTAACATCCTCTCCCAGCCCTTGGACGAAGATGGTGTTGTTGTCCGAGTTGTCTTGCTCACCTCCTGAAAATGACACCCGCGTGAAAGACCAGTTTAAATCTGTCCATTTATTAATTTACTTCTACATCAATCACATAAGTCCAAGACAAATGTATCAATTTCATCCTGCTCCATTTTCAAACCAGCTCTTGCATAGTAGACTAAAGTCCGACTACAGTAATTTCAGAAACACACATCTCAGATCAAGATCATAAAGGACAGGGATATTTAAAAAAAAAAAGGCTGAAAATTTTAAATCCACTTCAAAACATGAACTTAACTTCAGATTAGGGTTTGCATGAAACACTGATGGGGATTCTCAAATGCAGAATCAATGACTCCAAGTCACCACAGTCTATAGTTCCCAAATTAACCCATGCACAGGAAACATAATAGTGTAAACTTGAAAATACAAAAGGCCACTAGACAACTGCTCTAACTTCTTAAATGAACTGCAGAAAACCTCTGAAGCATTCATATGTTCAAAATCAAGACAATAAAAGCCTTAAGTTAAACTCAATGCAGTTGCAGTCAATTTCAGCCTAAAAACAGGTGGGATTGAGAAATGCACATCTCACCTGATGGATCATTTCTTTGTCCATAATCTCTGGGGCCTATAAGAGAGATCAGAATAAGTCATGTATCCCACATGCGACTGAACACATCCGTGAAGATTCATGGACCAAACTAACTGCTCCACACCTCATGCTAGCCATGGCATTATTTGCAGTCCAATGCCATCCACAAATCTTTAAAACATCTTTAAATCTTTAAAACAAACATTTCCATACAGCTGAAATTTAGCAAACCACGAAGCTTAAGCTCAATATCTGCAACAGTGAAAGGGGGGGGGACAGGACAGGGATGGGACGGGGACCCCACAAGACTGAGGCCTTTCAGCAAAGCCAGAGGTTTCTCCAACTCTTCATGCAAACTACCATTTTGAACAACTAGCATTATCAGACATCTCAGGTAGCGAAGGAGTGTGGGGGGGGGGGCAAGTGGAAAAGAAAAAAATCTAAGGTTGTCACACGAGGGGAAAAACCTGAGTCTACAGGTGCAGTGTGGCCTTGAGAAATAGTGGCTTTAGTTTTTTCCTGCATTTAGAATTTTTTTGGCAAATAATTTTTTTTCCTCCCAAGGAAACATTTCTGATGCGCAGCACTTACCACCAAAATTTTTGTAGCCACCACGGTCCCCACCTCTGCAGAGAGAGAGAGAACATTGGAGAAATGATGGCCATTTGTGTCACACTGTGAGCCCAACGCTCTGTAGCTGCCTCACCAAAGGCAATCTCCCATTATAACCCTCCCCAACCTCCATATTTAGAGAGATATTCCACCACGGGCAGGGGAAGCTCATAGATTCTCTTTCACCACGTTATGCAGACAAGGGGAATTTTAGAATCCCTGTCAATGATCACCTTTGCCACCCCTTTCACCCTACATTCAAAGGTAAACTCCATGCCACATGGTAGCCTTGTGATGACGATTAGAAGTCAATGGACAAGGCTCCAATTAGCTTCTTTTTTTTATTTTAGTCTTGGTTCATTTACTTATTTCTCATCACAAAGTTAGCAAGTAGCATGATGTGTCCCTTAAAGCAGCTGCTGCACTAGGCATGAGAGGATTATGGTCTATGAAAAGTGTTAACTGAACAAATCATGTTAAATATAACAGCAGAGCAGCAAAGACCATTTTCATTCATCTGTAACCTGTAGCACAAAATGTAAACCAAGTTGAGGCTGGAAATACACTTGCTTTTAAATACGCGTACGCAGGGTGACTGCTACACACATCCTGCATTCGTTTGGTGCAAAGATTGTGCACATCCTCAAATTAACGCGACGCATACGCAATATGCTTCTAATTGGTAGGGGTAGTGATGGAGTTTTATCCATGGATAATGCTACAAGTATTGCCATGTTTGTTTACTGCATGCAAAACTCATTGAAAATTCTGGTGGGCCCCCTACTGGATTCCTCAGGCAACACAAAGTGTACAGGCAAGTTTGTGACCAAATACGCTGACGTTTGCTGGTTGACAACGCAAAGGCATGGTTGAAAAGCAAGTATATTTCCAGCCTAAGAGGAGTCAAAAGGCACAAAGAAATGCATTTGAAAACTGAAAAACCCACTTTTAGACCAGAAGCTACGCAGGAAAGTTTCAGCTGCAAAGAATCATTTCATTACTTATTTATGGGGTGTCATGGAAACAAGCCTGGTGGGTTACGACAATTGCAAACAGCGTTTAAAAAGCACAAACAGTTTACACTCAAATGAACCAAAACACACAGCATTGCACACAAGAGGAAAAAAAAGGAAGGGGTAGTTGGTAGCACTGGGAATTTCTCTGTGCCAATTCAAGTCTGGCCACAGATAACCGGATTGTGGTCCACACACTGCTTAAAAGGTCACACTTTCCAGTTTCATGAAAAGGAGTAAAAAGTGCCTCTGTTCACTCTCCACCTTCCCCACACTTTGAAAATAAACAATTCAGCTGCCTCTCACAGGGAGCTGGACCTTGCAGGCAAGACTGAAGGTGCAGCTGGCTGATGTGATATTTTGGTACCCTCTTTTCTGACACTGAGACAAAGATGGCCTTGCAATCAACCCAAACAGAAAGACAACCTTTATATCGTGTTCAGGTTGAATTCAAGTGGGAGACCAAAGATTTTTTTTTTTAAACAAAGCTCTGATCTAGCAGCTGAACAGATGGGTGCTAACCACGCCAATCAGTGTGGACTACCTGTAAACAGTGAGTGTCATGGTGACAGGGAAGTGAGGTTACTGCTCATTTCAACCATTTTAACTAAGTGAATAAAACATAACAGATCTACATCTATCCACGATAAACATCCATAAGAAACAATGGACTAACGGCAAGTGTAGTATGGACTGATGTATTTAAAATATTGTAGCTGAGCATTTTATACCAACAAATGCATCTCTGTGTTTTGTTGAGCGGATGGAATTTAATTCCCTTCACCCTATGCACCAGGACACAGAAACGCTGAAACAGGTTAGTCCAGGATTTAAGCAGAGGCAAAGGGAAGATCCTAAAATAGTGCTTGTATGATTGAAAGGGGGAACGCACACACTCTGGAAAATCAAGAGTGCTGTAACAGTGTTTCCCACAGAGCAGGAAGCAATATGTGGTGGCAGATGGGGGGGGTACTTGGTCTTTATTTTGTTGAGCGGGGGGGGGGGTTGGGTTGGGTACAGGGTTCTTATTTTCTTCAACAAGGGGGAGGGAAGATGACCGGGGGAGCATGCCACCAATATTGCGCGCATTGCGCATCTTCCAGTACTTTTAATTTTACCGGTTTTTTTTCCCCCTTCTTTACGCGCACGCAGATGACACTGCGATAAAGACAATCACGTTGGGGCGGAATCAATTTGTGGCGGTCCGAGTTGATTCTGTGGCGGCCCGCCACACAATTGTCCATGTGTGGGAAACCCTGTGTAAGTTCATGCTCTAAGGACCATCGAGGATGGTTAAGGTTAAAAAAAAAATCCCTCAGCGAGTCACATTTATAACTTCTAAATTACAGTGGGACATTTGACAAGGACAACCACACATCTGTCAAGTCGTTCTTCCGTTTTTAGGCCATCACTAAAGGTCTGCACAGGATGCAATAATTGTTTATCATACACCACTGCAAGGAGACGAAGCTGTGCTCAGAACGAAACATTATATATCGGGACGAGTATAAAAACTGCACGGGCTATCGGAATGTGGCGTTCATGAAAAAGCAGTCTGGTGAAATACTACAGAGAAACACAGCGTGCAGATTAGAGGGAACAAAGCAGAAGTACCTGGCCAGCCGAAAGGGCGCCGAGACTTACCCCATACCGGGTCCACCTCTTCCGTCCCGATCATATCCGCCACGCCCTCTGCCTCTGTAGCCGTCAGAAGATCTGTCCCAGCCACCGTCATCCCCGCCGAACCGTCTCCCATCATTACCCGAGTCCCCTGATAAAGGAAGCCAGCTCTGAATCTACTGCAGCAAAAACTACAGCCAAACCATCCAAAGGGAAGATATGCAGTGCTTACATATCGCAGTAAACGCGCACATGCCAACACGCAACTCTGCTATTTTATACAAAACATCACCTCGAACACGATGGGGGCCCATGAGACAATGAGGAAAGCTGGAGTCGGTATTCACTTTGTCAACCCAAGAAAGAAAGCACTTTACAGCTAAACACTAACGACGGGAGAGAGGGGAGACGAGAGCAAAACAAGCAACTTTTAAACTGAGGTTTGGGAATTTTTCTTACCATCATTCCTTCTTCCATAACCTCCACGAGGCTGCCCATAAGATCCTTGCTGACCATAAGATGAGGATTTATCCCCATACCTTAAAAACACCAGAAACAGGATCTTGCATTAATGAATTGCTTGTTCTTTGCCACTCTGTCCACACTGCATTGGCATTTTGCACAGAGGAGTGTGAGATCCCTCACCCTCCAGAAGAAGACTCCGTGTTCTGTTGCCCGTATTGGTCATAACCCTGCTGAGACTGTTGTCCGTACCCTTGCTGCGGTTGAGACTGCTGTCCGTAACCCTGGTGCTGCTGAGACTGCTGCCCATACCCAGAGTAGGGCTGTGACGACTGCCCGTACCCTTCTGCTAGGACACGGAGACACCCCGTTACACTGACGCGGATGGCAGATTCAGGACAGTGCAGACAAACCCAACTGATCTGAGAGCAGTGGTGCCACACCAAACATTCCTAGCCAAGCTATAGCATCAACCAATAGTTAATGCAGGTTTAGGCATTCTCACCAAGAAGCAAAATACAAAAAAAAAATTACATGCATGAAAGCATTTAATGGTACTGAATTTCACACAATCAAAAATTGTAAGAACAAAAAGGCCATGGGGGGGGGGGATGGGAACAGAACCAAAAGTGGACAGCAAAGAGGTGAGTAGGACCCCTTTGGAATGTGAAAGACATTGACAATACGTTCAAGCAAATGCAGCATACCTGACTGTCTGTAGCCACCATATGATCCGCCATCATTCCCCTGGCCATAGCCCTGAAAATAAATAGCAGACACCTTTAGTTGCAAATACATCCATATTATATTCCATAATCCATATCCCAGTGCATTGCCAGAGCATTGGGGTTTATAGATATGGAGCCTCCACAAAATTTGACTCGCGCAAAAGAAACAACTAGCATAATAAAAGAGTTTGCTGCGTAAGAAATGTGACCCAATTCAGAGTTGGAAGATGCTGGATGTAAGCACTTAATCATACTGGAACTTAGCCATTAAGTTCCATGTAGGTCACATTGAACACAAACCTATTGCCCTCGGTGTGAGAATGTGAAGGCAAAATTTACTGAAGGCACGAGCAATTAAGAATTAAAAGACCGTTGAGCCTCCAGAGCAACATCGACTGTCACAGTGCATTACACAAAATAGTTAATAATGTGGAACTCTGAGGAAAGTCAAACAGTTGTAAAGAACTCTTCTGCCACATCAATACCATTTTTGTATTTAAAGGGGTAAAATGCTTTTTCATTTTACCCTTTCCGTCAGTGCAATATGGTTTTGCATGTGTAAAATGTCTGCAAAGTTACAAAGCCCCAAGTCCACATCAAAGATAGTTATTCTCTTTAACAGAAAACAGCTCCTGAATTGCTGTAACTGCCCCGTTCTCAGTCCAGCCCTTTCTTCAGTTACATTTTTACGTCACAATGTAACATTTGCATTGTGCCCAACTAGCAGCTAGTTTGGCACATCTTCAAGCATAGATGATGGGCCAGGAGGGACAGGAGGAGTTCAGTTTGAGCCAATTGCAGAATTAAGACGTAGTTTTCAGCGCAACGGTAAATTCCATTTGTAAGGACCTCCAAAGGAAGATAAATTTTTAGCACAATTCTTCAGCAGAACACCCTAACCTTTCATTGTGCTGCCTTCATTTTACAGAGTGCTTTGTGGGAGGGTACGTTAATAGACCACAGCCAAAACATCCCATGTAAAACACTGAGCCTGATGTGTAGCACACAGCAGATACCAATGTGATTAGATTCTTTGACTAAAATAAAACATGCTAATGTTTGCAAACAAACCACAAAAATGAAAGTATTAAATTTAGGAATTGGCATAAAATGACCCCTTCCAAAGTTTGTTCCCAACTTATTGGGGATTGTGAAACAAGACAGTGATTTTTAACATTTGAAATAAATTACATACATATGAAAATATGGCCTTTGTGTGGTACATTCCAAGAGAAATATGGCAGCTATATTACACTTAGTACCATGTAGGCAATTCTTTTGAAAGAATTTTAAAATGTCAATGACAATTGTGAGGACATAAAACCGATGATCCGTAGATCTTTAGCAACATATCATGACTCTATAGTTAGTCCAACAATAGCATAGCAGTCCACTGAATAAAAATGTTTAAATCAATGATTGAATCATAACCTTAAAATCGAAAGTCATATTGGTTCGTGGACTTGGAAAATTGTGACACTAACAGTCAAGGCTACACCACAACAGCAGTAACAACTGAATCATAACTTTTCAGACCTCATAATTACTTTTCACAGTTCATGTTTAGTTATAAAACCCTGTAACCAGTAAGCTTAAGAAAGCGTACAAGATCTTACTTCAAGAGTTACTTGATGTACAAGCAAGTCAAACTCATTGGAATTTCCTCCTTGAAGTTATTAAGGTAAAGAACTGATACCTGTCCGCTTTGCTGGTAGCCCTGGGGCGGAGGAGCTCCGTAGCTTCCGTAACTGTTGGATTTAACCCAAAAAACATTTCAATGAAGTTCAGAGCACACTATAAATGGCGCTTCACACAACTGTTCATGGGAACAGACGTACATGGCAGTCCAATAACCCGGGCATTTCGCGTTTCTTAATAAGATCATTGCCAGAGATATGAAATGCCCACAATTATAAGTCCTGGTTTATTTACTAAACCACACACATCACAGCGTGAGCCATCCACGCGAGTTGCGCAATTTCAGTCGCGCAACACTTAACACAAACTCATGTAACAAACCTCCGGTCCTTAAAACCATGCCTATTAAACTGCCAAAGAAAAGAAAATCGAAAGAGAATCATCAACACACCTTGGTTGAGCCGCGCCGGGCTGCCCGTAGCCGGAATCTGGAGAGGATAGAAATAGAGTTATTGAACACAGGATGGACACAACATAACGCCCCATAAACGTTACTTGGGAAGCTATGCAAAAATGCAATGCCACCATAATCCGCGCAATTATTTCACACAGAACTAAAGCTGCTTTCACACCGGACGCGAAACGAATCTTTCAAACGACAGATTACATTCAAAGTCAATGCAAAGACGCGAATATACGAGTTTCGTATTCGCGTCTTTGCATTGACTTTGAATGTAATCTGCCGTGCGAAAAATTCTTTTCGCGTCCAGTGTGAAAGCGGTTTAACACCAGAATTTGAAGATGTAGTTAACGTATTACCAAATAGGACACCATCGCTCACAGAGGAGGCGGAACAAAGGAACCAAATTCAAAAGTCAAGCGGCTCAAGCAGCAGTTAGCTAGCTTTACCACCATTGAATAGGGGCCTAGCAAGACCATGCTGTCACACAAAAATGGCGTCAAGCTAGACTGCATAATCAGCGATAAACAGTAAGTTACGGCAATAATTACCGACGAATTTATGATTAAGCACCCGATTAACCACTCATTATTGTCAATGGTTCTTTCAGTGCTCACGGATCGTTTGTACAGCGTGCTAATACTCTGCCTACCGTTAATTTCGCTTTTCACTACATCCTAGCTTGCTAACTTTAGCTTGCTAACTAGAAAGCCAAATGATCCTTCCGATTACCAGGGGATTCACCAATGAACGCTTCATGCGTCCTTAATATGAAGTTTCACAAATTAACAAAAGTAGTACATTTTCAAAACATGTTCGCTCACCAGATGACATTCTTTTACTCTAAAAACCGTAACAACACCCTTTCCACAATTTAAAAACCCGGCAACTTCAAGGCGCACACTCCGGATTTATGAACTCCGACCTCCGAGTGGTAACAGCCACTTGTGCAATAGGAAGTTACGATAGAATTGATGCATGAAATGACATTTGTAAAAGTAATTGAAGCTCGTGAAAATACATCATAAGATAAATTATTATACATTTGGGTGTGTAAACTATATATAATCAAATAAACAGAAAAATATAACCAAGTAATTAAACCCCATTTGTTTCAAAGTGGAACATTCCATTTGCCCTCATTTCCAGCCAGATCCTTTCACAACAGATCCAGGAACAGCTCTCTAAAGAAGCGCGAATTCGGAAAGCTACGACCACACACACACACACACACACACACACACACACACACACACACACACAGAGTGAGTTTGGCCTGACGCGGTAGCGCTAGCAATTTTCGCCTTCAAAGAAACGTATGATTTCTAAAATATACTCAGTAGGGAAGGCACAGCTTTGCAACCTAATGAACAGATCCTTTTTTTTTTTGGAGCAGTGAAGTGATGGACCACCAGAATAATGCTACACTCCTCACTGGCGTCTTGTTATTATAAATGTCCAGAGGCATCATAAATTGATTTTCATTTTTATCTCAAACCAAGTAGCACATCATTGTTAGAGAAATAAGGTGCTAAATCAGAGGTAAATGACGTAATCTAAAAAAGTCGATGACAAAGGGTGTGCGATTGATGAAAGGGGAAGTGAATAAAGTGTAGGCGGCAGTACAAACCATCACCAATGGAAAAGGAACTCTGCAGAGAGAAATAATGCTGTTCAAAAAAGTCTGACAAACAGTAAATGAATTATGAAAGCCGGCGTGTGTCAAGTCTAAAGTGTGAGGAAAACTAACAGATGAAAAAGGGTTCAATAACTTCTCGCACATGAGTCCACGATAAATAGTTCTGTCAAGACTATCTTATTCAATGATGTCTCCCACAAGTGTCTTCCACATCTGGTTCATCTGTTACGAAAGGGGATATTCAATTCAATTTCATTTTTATAGCAGTTCTCACAGACAGACTTTCACAAAGATGCTTTACAGTGCAAAAAAAAAAAAAAAAAAAAAAAAAAAAGGGAGGAGGGGGGTGGGCAAGAGCAGTTTGTGTGTGTGTGTTTTAACAAAAATTTTTCCTCAAATATTCCTTTTTGTTTTAGGCCACTCAAACTGCAAACAAACAAACACCCCTTTTTGTTAATTTGTAACGTTAATTGGCATGAACATTTAATTATCTTTCCTCTGCCTCATGGCAAACCCTTCCTCAAAATTTTGTGCAAGTCTATGAATCCATTTCGAAGTTATGCACCTTTTGTGCACGTTTTTGCATCTGAATATCCCACTCACGGCGTAGTTTTTATGGCACCATCCTAGCTTCAAATGGCAAAAACCTATTCATGTGTGCTATCAACTTTTCATTTAACGGCTTTTTAGTTCTAACCTGGGTCAGTACAACGCAGGACTGGCAACAAAAGTTATATTAAAGGGGACCTATTATGCTTCTCAGAAGATACAAAGATTGCTAACTACTTATTCAGTCACCTGCATTTTGAGACTTGCCAGTCGCCAGGGTTTCTGACGTGGTGCACTGCTCACTGGCTAATCAGAACAGAGCTCATTTTACAGAGTGGAAGCCAACTTAGAACAGCCTAGTTAGGAGTGACAAGAATCAAATTGCCATGAAATGATGGAATTTTAATGGTTTTTTTTTTTTGCTAAAAAGTCTACATACCTCCCTTTTGGAAATCCAAGAATATAATAACTTTTATTGTGAAAAAACTGTATTTTAGGTCCCCATTAATGACTCCTTCTTCGTTAAGAGCACCAAGACATTCTCTCTCACCCGATGATGTAAAAAACTAGACAGCGCAAAAGCCCCCTTTCTCACGGTAAGTTGGCTTTAACATCCGGTCATGACAAAACAAAGCATGTTGTGCTTTGATCAGTTTGGATGCTTATGATTTATGTCCCAAAATGGTTACAGTAGGTCCTGTTGCGCTGTTTGCTGTGAAAACGGAAATAAGTTTTTTTATTCTATCAAAAACTGTAGTTTTACTGATATTTATGGATAAATATTTGAGTTTTTACCCCACCCCACCCAAAGGGTGAAGGAAGGGGTATTGTTTTCGGTTCGGTTTGTTTGTGTGTTTGTGTGTTTGTTTGTTAACACTCTAGCAGCAAAACTAATGGCCAGATTCACCCCAATTTCGGTATAGGGATTGCCACTGACCCAGAATAGATCCCTATTGAATTTCGTACAAGTAGGTGAAAGTATGTGCGAGGGGCGGGGTTTGTTGTGCCTGGCACCACTTGTTCATTATTAGTTTACCGTTTAACTGATTTTGATCATATTGGTTATATCCTGAAAGCTTTCACTTATAAGTATGCCCTTATTTGAAAAAGTGGCCTAGATATTTATTTCTGAACAGGGTTGTTTACTATGTTTACTATGCATTTTGCCCATTGGTTTTGCCATGACTGGAAGCTGGCGCCTATATGACCACGGCGGAATGCACCAAGCATAGAGAGTGCGCAGTCTAGTTTTTTTCTCTGCCTCATTGCTCTCACCACCCCCACAGTCAATGGTATGCTTGATTTGCTCCAGTGATGACTCTATTCAGCTTAGCACCCATCTTTGCTGCTTGCAGCTATATTGTCCAAAGTATATCCATTGGTTAATCACAGTTGGCAACTCAGTTGGGATGAAAATGTTTGCGTTGAAAAGGTGAAGTGACATTTCTGCACTACTTTTACAATTGGAATGCTGGTCAGTACCCAGGAAATGTATCGTATTGCCACACCCACAGATATAATGTTTTTTTTGATGGCTAATTTGTCAGAGGGAGTAAAATAAACAGAAAATGAAAACCAAATTGTTTAATTCTTTCACAGTAGAAAAGTTTTGATTTACCCCTTCAGGTCTCTTCTGGAGCCTTGTGTTTCATAACTCAATTTCATTTGTGTTGTGGCAGGAAACAATACTTTACCCAATCTGTATTAAGCTGTTATATGTATACCTGAGTTATGTTCTGCTCATAAGATTTTTTAAAAATGAACAAACTGATCATAAAATGTGACTGGCTGGTGGAGAACCCAAACGTTATGGCTGTGTATTGAATTTATTAATGGGTGCCCTAAAATTAGATCCGTTGCAGTCAGTGACTAAAAAACAAAGGGTCAAGTGAGTGATTCAAAATTATGCAACTGCACCCCCATTCATGTTTAGATACTCTCCCTGGTTTCAGGGATAGCATCATTCAGTGAGCGGCATAATATTGGAATAGTCAGTTTTTGGCTCTGAAATCAACGATTTTAGTATTGTAAATAACATTTCTCACATGGCAAAGTGCACGTGCTCAGTTTTTACTCATGGGTATTCCATTTTATTTTGAATATTGCATTGAGAAATTACAGCACTTTTTATACATAGTATCTACAGTACTTTGAAAGACATCATACTGTTTGGGACGAATGATTTCACAAGAAGTTTGTATTGAGTTTGTATTCGAAGGCCATTATGAGTCAGAGACGTAGACACATCTCAGGATGAAGGTAGGCCATCAAGGGTACATACAGTTTTGACAGAAAAATGGTTATAGTGAAGAAAAATCAATTTAAACACTTGTCCGACTGATCAGAAACAGCTCTCGGTGGGCAACGTGGATGAGTCAGTAACTACAGTACGCAGTTTCTAAAGTTTACAAACACAACACTGGCTAAGACTACACTACAAGTGGCAAACCATTGATTAGCTGGGGGAAAAAAATTCTTTGCTGCATTGTCCCAACAAGTACCCCGCAAAGTCTGAAAAGGTCTGAAAACTGAATCCAACTGAACATGCTTTTCATATGGTGAAGCGATGCTTAGGCTAATCAACCCCCAAAACAAGCATGAGCTGAGGATGGCTGCAGTCCAGGCTTGGAACAGCATCAACAGAGAAAATACTCTCCACCTGTTGATGTCCATGGGTACAGATAAACTAATGAAAGTACTGAATGTGACTGAAAGTAAGCACTATAACTCATAAGACGGGGGCACATTTTTGTTATTTTGGTTCTGCACTTTAGCACTTTGAGTTTGGAGTGATACATTGACTATGAAGTTGAGGTTGTCACCTTGAATTTTAAGATGTTTTCATCCATATTGGATAAACCATATGAACCTGACAGCACCTTGTTTACAATTTCCATCATTTTAAGGTATTGCACTTAACTGGAGATTATGAGGCTCCTTGCAAACCTTGTCACACAATTTTCAAACAAATGATTGTTGTCGTCACACAATAATAACAACAACAATAATAACAAGAGCCATCGGAGATGGCATATTCCCCCGACCCCATGTCACCAACTTCCGATGACCAAAAGGCACCACATCAGGTCATGATTAATGAGCACACCAAGTTTTGTGGGAAAATATTGAACAGTTTTCAAGTTATGCTCCGGAAACGAAATGTTCACAGACAGACGGACGGACAGACAGACAACCACGTCCATGACTATATCTCCCTGCATTATATGCCAGGGGGATAATAATGGTGCAGAGAGTAGCACTGTTGCCTCAGAACAAGAAGGTCATGGGTTCAAATTCAGCCTGGGGTCTTTCAGTGCGGAGTTTACACCTTCTCCCCATGTGTCCTGGTTTTGCCCCCGCCGGCAGCAAACAGGAAACTGGCGGGCACTGGGACCATGTACCCAAAAAGTGGATAAGGGACCCACATGCACAGGCTGAGTACAAAAATAGAAACGTTTAATAAAACTGGTAAAAACACAATACAAACTCAGGGGAGCAGCGGCACAACAACACAGGGCTCAGGCATCAGAATGCAGCTGCACTGCCAAGCTGGCAGCGCAGCTCTTGAATACCATACACTTCACCTCCACTTCAACGAGCAACAGGTGTGGCTCGTTGAAGTGGAGGCGAAGACAGCAGGAGGGGGAGGGACTGCAGGGCAGAACCATCACACCATGTTCGCGTGGGTTTCCTCTGAGTACTCTGGCTTCCACTCACAGTCCATAGACATGCATGTCAGGCTATCTGGAGACTCTAAAATCGCTCGTAGGGATGAATGTGTGACTAAATGGTGTGTGATTGGATTGTGCACCCTGTGGTGGGCTTGTGCACTGTCCAGGGTGTGTACCTGCCTTTTGCCCACGCTCAGCTCCCCCACAATCTTATTGAGGGAGAAAAAGTTTAGGAAGTGGAAGGATGGATAATAATAATAATAATAATAATAATAATAATAACAAGTGGTGCCAGGCACAACAAACCCGCCCCTCACACATACTTTCACCTACTTGTACAAAATTCAATAGGGATCTATTCTGGGTCAGTGGCAATCCCTATACCGAATTTGGGGTGAATCTGGCCATTAGTTTTGCCGCTAGAGTGTTGACAAACACAGAAACAAACAAATGTACAAATGCACAAGCACACAAACACAGAAACAAACCGAACCAAAAACAATACGCCTTCCCTCACCCTTTGGGCGCGGCAGGGTAATAATTTAGAACCTATTCGAACATAGTTTACAAAATTTCCAGTAGGTGGCAGTATTACCTAGTTAATTTTCATCCCTTGGCTCTAAAGTATAATACCAACATACCAACATCGGACGAGTGTGACAAAAATTCTTCAGTGAAATAGCTGTCCTTGAAAGATTTATTACGATGTGGTAGCCAGAAGCGTGCTCTGAATGCTCTCCTTTGAATTCTCTGATATTGCTTTTTGCAAATGTAATGTGAAAGCTCCACCTGGGTGATTAGGCATTTATTCGAAAATAAAATTGAGAGGATGTAGTTACTTTTTACATAGCAGTGTTTTCCAGTTCCATTATCAATCTGCCTATGAATCTTCTGTGAGTGACTTTCTTTGTAACCTTACCTTAATACAAACCTGACCAGACTGCTAATAACCTCTCAGTGCTGAGTATTACCTTGTGGCACTATGGTCCTGACCAGGCTGCTCAAATCCTTTTGTGAAATCAGCCAGGAAAATAAGTTTGTGGAGCAGGGACCAGGGAGAAGGATATGATGCAGAAAGGACTATTTCGTCCCTAAAATGCATTGTTACCGAATTGCATCATCAAATTCAAAACCACTATCATTTCCAGGAATGCATGCTCAGTGGATCTGAAAGTTTGTGAACACGTGGGATCTCAGGTGAAGAATAAATAAACTTACGCATTGTATATACCATCTGACCCTAATTCAGCTTGGCAGGCTGTAGAAATCCCATAATAGCCCCACTGAGAATTTCTGCACAGCAGTCATTGCTTATTACGAGCAAGGCAATGCATGCCACTGAGTGACACCCCCTGAGAAATGCCTGCTGCTTCACTCTTGCCTTTGTTATCCAACCGTCCTCCATGACTGCAGAGCCAGCAAGCCGTCTATAATGGGGTTATTGTTGGTGTCATGGCAGGGTGTCCCAGAGGATTCAGGTTTGCGGAGCTTGGCTCCAGGTTCAAGAGGGGTGGGAGGCCAAGCTGAGCGTGTGAGTATCAACCCTTGTGGTTGTGGTTGGGGGATAGAGCCTCGGTTCGGTGTCCATCGGGAGCTGCTTTCCCTCATCCAGCACCTGCACTTTCAGAAAAAAAGGTACCAAAACAAACCCATGTGATTCAATAGAGAGACCATAACAAGTTTAAGGATTCTTTGTCTGACAGTACAGTCCCATCTCGGAGATTTCACAATTTTCACACCTATGGCAGAGGGATCCATATAGAGCTAGTTCTACAGGGATCTTATATGGTGCCAAGATGTGCAACTCATTCTGATGAAAATGTGGATGGGAAAGAGTACCCCCTCCATACATCCATAAAAACAAACAGGAGGTAGCAGAGCCTTTGCACCACTGATGTAGGAGTGATGTTACACGCACCTCTTACCTGACAGCCAAAGCTGCACTGAAAACAGTTACACATCCAATCCATTCTGGTTGTGTTGTTAGTCACCGCATTAATTGAGCATTCGGGGAAAAAAAAAGCAAGTGGTCTTTGCGTGCGCGGCCTTGACTTCCAACCTTGCAGGGTACAAGGAGACGACTCTGCTTTCGATGCTCTCTGTGGGCGGCGCCGGCGATGCCACTCTGAATCAGAATTCACCTGCTCCTCCATGCAGGTGGACACACTTGCTGAAAGAAACTTTGACTTTTGTTCCCCTCAGGCCGAGACGGCAAATTCTCCATGAGTTGCAGATGACAAGGACTGCTTCCAAACGCGTCGTTAACTATATGAGCATATATTGCAGGGATGCAGCACATGTCTGGGCATGATGTTTCATATTGGACACTACCACTCCAAAAAGAAATAACAGAGGCAATTATGTGGAATGCAAAAGGAAAAAAGGAAGATAATTGGGAATGGGTAATAGAATTAAATGGGGAAAACTGGCAAGCAGGTTTATTCCCCAACAACCAAACAAAAACCATCTTTTTTGGTCTTTGGAGGCTTTCTGGCTTTGAATGCCAAGCTCCACTGCACTAGAGTCTGCTGACTGAGACTAAGAAAAGATAGTCCAGCTTCAACAATAACAAAGAAAAACATAGGCACAAAATTGCTAAATAGTATTCCCATGGAATGATTTCTCTCGCAGGCAGGAACACACTTAAATGGAGTCACGATACAGCATGCACAGGGGCCAAACAAGAGTTGAGACTGAATTGATCAAAACAGTTAAACTACAAATTCACTAGGTAAAGGAACTGAGCTAGCCTAGGCAAGAACTAGAGTTGCACATGCAAAATAAACAAAGCAATCACCATCCACAAGTAAGAGAAAAAAAGATCTTCTCGAGAGGAAACCAAAAATGGAAACAACCAACCTGGCGGACCAGACACTCTAAAATATACAACACAAATTTAAACCCAAAATATGCAACACAGGTCATAAAAGATGAAGTAAAATATCTTACTGGAGAGAGGAGTGACAGGACCTTAGTGAGTGTGTGAAGTTTGATACGAGATTAAGTGTTTTCACGAAGTTCATAGCAAAGATGGATACAAAACATTTTTGTCATTTACTTCTGGGACACAATGAGCCATGCACATAACAAGTTACTGCAGGGCATATCTACTCTGTTTTGGACTTTTAATGGTTAATGTAGGAGAGAAGAACAATTTATGAGCAATGCAAGCTATGAGCAATGCTGTCATTACAAGAAGTACTGTGCTGAAATGCGCAGCAAAATGATTTACAGCACTCTAACCTGTTCACTGTAGTGCCTCTGGCTTGTAATCTTTCACCACAGCAAAAGTTACGCGCCTCTGACCATCTGTATTGAGCCATTTCTGACTAACAGTGAACCAGCTGCTTTTAAACATGAATGTAACATCTTTCAGCATTTCAGATGAATCAGACCACTCTAAAAGAAAAATTCAAAGCAGAAGTCATCCAGTCATTCTGCAACTAAATGGAAATTTAACCAGAATTTCTCCTGGTGTTTGCTGGGGGGATGGGGACATGACCTGCCGTGTCATTTGATTGAAGTATTTGACCTTTTACTGTATTTTTGAGGCACAGTAACAAGACTTAAAGTATTTTGGTGCCTGACATACGGGCATTTTATCGATTGACTCTCAGTTAAATGCATTAAGGGTAACAGAGAGACAAGGGTAATATTTGAGTCCCTTCAAATATGCCTCAAGAACCAACTCAATTTTACCCCTCTTTTTTTCTCATCATTTTTCCTCTTTGTCAAGAACAAGGGCATCAGACTCAAGTCCAGGAGGGTTGCATCATCAGTGGCTTTTGATAGTGCTTCCTTTGACTCTGCAGACAATAATAGACCTCGGAAACTGGGCGCGTGGTTCCGCAAGCCAATCAGTTCCTTAACTGAATCACGCAAGTGCTGAAACACCAGAAACGGGCAGATAGAGCGAAACTGCAGAACCATAGCTTGACGTGTACCATGTCGATCAATCACTGACCCACTGCTTACTGGAAGGATCGTAACAGACAAGCGAGACCATTTTAGTGTGGAATGGACCTCGTGACATCTAAAGGGCCGAGCGGAAATTCCATGGAACCAGCAAGGATGGGGGTTCCAAACTGTACATCAGTGTTCACCATTGGGTCCAGGGAGATGTTGGGGGACACGAAATGCAAGTAAAATTTATCTGTATAAAACATAATGTTGCCAATGGTCATGACTCTGGTATTCATTCCTCAATGTGCTACCAGTGCATATTGTCAAAATACATATACGGTACTGTCCAAAAGTTTTAGGCACATTTCACGCAATTCTGTGAGGCGAAAAATCATTACATTAAAGGTTTCTAAATATTGGAAAACATGCTATAAAGTGCTGTGAACCGTTAAAACTAACTCAAGTCAATATTTAGTGTGACTACCCTTGGCCTAAAAATTTGGGACACTGTTATGAACTGGACCAGGAAAGAAGTGCGAAGGCAGAGTACAATCCAATAAGCTGATTTATTGACAACATTAAGGTACATTAAGGGACGGAACCCCAGAGGAAGAGGTGGGGGCCGAGCCCCAGAGAATGAGAGTACAGATCAATACAGAGGTTATGGCAAAGCTGAGCTGTCAATCGTCGGCCATTAGCTTCTGGGATAGCAGCCAGGTGGAGTGCACAGTTCACCAGAGCCAAGCTGTTCCTCAGGAGGATGGAGTAGCTTGAGGGGAACTAGGTTCCAATCCTGATGACTGCCAAAGGATTGGAGGTCTGTTCTTAACAAACTGGACAGAAGAACAGACTTGGAGAGGTTAACAAGAGCATGGTCCCAATCCTGGACCGTGGTTAGGCTTGAAAGCTTGTTCCCATTAAACTGGACAGAAAAACTGAATTAAACTGTGTTAACTTGAATGCGGTCCCAATCCTGAACCCTGATTAGGCTAGAGCACTTGTTCTTATAAAACTGGACAGATGAACTGACTTGAACTAGATTAACTTGAATACGATCCCAATCAAGGACTCTAAGTAGGCTAGGAAGCTTTTTCTGAGTATACGAAGTAAAGAGGAAAGCTTCCGCAAATAGCTGTGAAGAATTTCCACTTGGAAAGCTGACTGGTTAAGGATTACGCTGCACATAATAAAGACAAACAGTTATTACCAACCATTCACAATTGCATAATATTTAATAAAGACAAAGAGTTTCTAATAGGAAAACTGACTGGATAAAGATTCTGTTACAGATAATTAAGATAAAGGATTACAACTAGGAATACTGACTGGTTCGAACCACCAATAACACATTTCAATCCAGTAACTTGCGACTCAAAGCAATAGGCTTAAATACTCCTCACATAATCATTAAGAAATAACCATGAAACGAGACTCAGCTGCAGAGAAGCGAATATGCAAAATACAAACCAATTAAAGGTGGCATACATCTAACAGACACACAAGATGCTGAGGGTTTTGACCGGACACTGACCTGCAGTTTTGTAGTCTTATAAGATTATTGGCTGTTTGGTTGTTGGATGCATATTGGAGGCTCTGCAGACTCAACATCTCACTTGTGTCTGTCTTCTCAGATTTTCCCAGACAGCCTTGAAGATGTTGAGATCAGGGCTTTGTCATGGCATATTGTTTGTTTTTCTGTATTTATTGAAATTCTGATGTAAGATTTAAAAAAAAAATTAACATTCAATGCTTCAAATGTGCTATTTTATCGACAGCACCACTAATATGGAGGACAAAAAATAAACATTCAACATCAAATTAAAAAAAAAACACTCTAGGGTGCCTAAGACTTCTGCACAGTACTGTATGTATACGAGCAAATATCAAGCTCAATTTTAATATGAGGTGATTAAAAACAAAATCATTTCCTCATAAAGCATGTCATGCACCACTCTTTGTGTCTGGAAACTGAGAATCATATCTAATTAAAAAAAAGAATGTGACAGATGGATGTTTTTGTTCAAGTTGTTCAAGGGAGAATAAAGAATTGAATCGGATTCAGCCACTTTTTGGTCTCTGTTCATATAAAATATGTCAGAGATTTATACTCTTCTCTTGTCATAGAGAGACTCTGCCCCAAATGAACCCTCAGCTCTTCTAGTTTGTGATAATAGGTTTCCGATTATAAAAAGTATACTCAAATGGCCAAAAATAGCCGAGCCACCAGGCTGTGTGTGTGTGTGTGTGTGTGTGTGTGTGTGTGTTTCAATCCCTGTTAGACTCCCAGGCTAACTCAGAACAGTGACCTGCGTCAAAACAGCCTTTACCAAGTGAAGGGAGAGGCATCTCCTAATGTGTTACACTCTACCCTCTCCAAGGAACCAAGCCCATACACTGGATCATAAAACAAGACTCTCTCTCTGTTCTTGCCCTGTAGTGAGCGCCTCTTTGTCGCCCTCTTTCTCCCATTGTCTCTTCTCTCTCAGCATCTGTCTCAGTCTGATACAGTATAAAAGGAGCACTAAGCTCTATTGATCTGTAGATTACTAATGGGCAGCAGGCTCAGAGAAATTCAGAGATCTTAAAGTAGTTTCGCATTGTGTAACAGCATCCTGTTCCTCTGAAGCAGAGTGTATATCTTTGTCAGAGGAGGAGTGTTGAAGCCAGTAATGTAAAGCCGCTGTATTTGCGATACTCCCAGAGCTTCAGGAAGCCCAGTGCCTTGCACTCCCTAATGTCAGTCACTTGTTATGCCTTTTGTGAGGTGTCTGAGGCAAATTTTGTGGCCTCCTTTTAATCATCATTTCAAGCAAAACTAGATATCTGACGGACATTTATTCAGTTTAATTAAGCAGGGACACGTGTTATGGTTAATTTGCCGTATGGTTTCATCATTTTTATATAAATATAATTCTGATAAAAAATAAAGTGCACCAATGACTTACTGATGGCTTTTTTGCTAGCATCCATGTACTATTTATTGGGTTTTAAAATGTGGAATGTTCTATTAGTTAATTCTATCTGTGTGTCAAACGCATTAATGTAGTGAAATATCATTGTGCAAACTCGGTAACATTATATCAGTCTAGTATAACGAATGGGCAACTGGGCCATAACCCTGCAGAACCACCAGAACTAGCAGAACTAACGGTTGCTAGAACAACCAGAACTTTCCATTTCATGCATTTCCCGCACAGTCTGACTGGCTGATGGCAGTCAATTGTTCACTTTCCCTCCTCCGGAACATTGCGCACCCCAAATCACAAATCCTATTTGTTAAATGTCACAGAAAATTATAAGACAGCAGATTTGTTAAAACTAACCAGCCTGCTGATGTGATATCTAGCTCAGAAAGAGATGCTCTCCACAGTAGAACAACACAGCTGGAAGGGGCACAGTTTAGAGTTTGCTTCATGCGTTCGTTCATTTAAAATGCATTAGCAACATACTTATAAGACATTGGTTTTCACAAATCAAAGGGATATGTGGTCTTGGGGGGATCCTACTGTTCTGCCGTACTGAAAATAAGTATTTAATGTCACTCTCAATGAAGAAGTCAGTCTCCTTTTCCTCCTTATACAAATAATATGAGCCTCATTTATCGGCCGCATGTGTGTATAGCATTCGCATACGTGTGTGTGTGTGTGTGTGTGTGTGTGTGTGTGTGTGTGTAAATCTTTCTGCAACCCCATACAGTAACTAAAAACTTTTATTCATACAGCATAGAACAGAAGTGCAGTACCAAACAAGGATTCAGGGACTAAAGCCTTAGGCAGAGGCTTACCAATTCGACAGGGAGGCAGAGCTGTAAGCTAGGCTGGCAATAATATTACAGTGGGTCACTGTCCCCAATTCAGATTGATAGAGGAAAGAGTCCCTGAGCAGATAGAATTTTGGTGATAGGATAACCTGTATCACACTGGAAAAATAAACTCATGCTGGTTTCCCTCAACTGAACCATGAAGCAACTGCCAAATACGATTGCTCTGTATACCTATACCTTCCATGCTGCAACAATCAAAACAGCTTCTCAGTGCATATGGCTGCCTGACAGTGGAAATCTACATCTGTGTATTTGGATTAATGTTTCTTAAAAAAATTTTCGTGGATGATTTGATGATGTTTGATGCATCACTAAATCGATTGCAATTAGAAACAAAATAGGGAAGAGAATGAAACATTGCATTACTCCGGACTTCACAAGGAATGACTCTGTATGGGTGTTCTCCCGGACGACATTTGAAGAGTTCACAGAACTACCCGATGATGATGACATTGCGCCTTATTTAAAAAACTTTGTGTGGATTTTGTCCTTAAATATTGCGTATGCTGCAAAAAAGAAAAGTATTGTTTGGTAAAAATTCAATATTTTATAAAATCTTGGATATGCTTAACTGCATTAAATTTTTACTGTTTATACTACCATTCATAAATGAGGCCCAATAATGGGTAGCATTCAGTATGCCCTTGGGACCTACCATAGGCTGTCACGGTGAACACTATCGAATGCTGCCTTGACATCAATGAAGTTAACATACACGAGACATTCCACTCAATGCACTGCTCAATGATGTTCCGCAGTGCAAAATTCTGATAATGCAACCTCGACCTCTGAAAAATACTACTTGTTCCTGCCTTAGCTTGACATCTCTGGTGCTATAAATCCTTTACAATGCGCTCAATGCACTGCTCAATCCTGTTCCGAAGTGCAAAATTCTGATCTATGTAACCTCAACCTCTGAAAAATACTGCTTGTTCCTACCTCAGCTTGACATCTATGGTGCTATCAATCCTTCTGAGGAGGACTCTTCAGAAAACCTTGTTAGGAATAGAAATAAGTGCACTGCCTCACCAGTCGTCAAAGTTTCTGAGGTTACTCTTCTTTGGAAGCTTGACTATGAGGCCCTCACTCCCGTCTATTGTCATCATCATCCTTTGGCTGCTGCGCAGTCGACCACGCTGTGGGGTGTAGGGGGCTCTGGGAAGAGGTCTGGTACGTTGCACTCACTCCACTCCATTCAGCTCCATCTAGCAGAGTGATCCAGCACCACTGGACCCTTTCCGTCCATCCTTCGGCTGCCTGGCATGCTGCACTCCATGCTGTTCCATCTAGCGGAGTGGTCCAGCACCACTGGTCCTCATCCATCCCCTTAACCTCTCACGTGTTGGCTCCAAGCGCCACACCCCGGTACACCGCTTCAGCAGGCGGGCTAAACCACGTGAGGGGGGTGACACACTGTGTCACTGTCCGTCCATAGCTGTTCAGGGCTAATCACCTGACCAGGCCGCCGGAGCGGACTGAAACAATTCTGCCACAGAAAACCGATTACGCAAACCACCAGTCTATTGTAATGTCATTATATTTGCAAATCTTAGCGAAGAGATTGGTTAGCACCATGGAGGCTGTGGTGACATCTGCCTTTAGTAATTCTGCTGGTTGCAAATTGATTCTGGGGCTCTACTGTTCTTCTTTGCCTTGATTTCTGTCACTACTTCAAAATATTACAAAAACCCACAACCTAACTACATAAATAGCCTATTAAATAATTGAGAGTTCCTTTTTTTCGACATCAATCCACCCCCACACACTGACTCTTGTGGTGGATGAGTGAGTTTAATATCATTAAGCTAATTCACATATATCAAGTGAAAAAAAATCAAAGCTGTCTGGCCCCAAGGGAAGAAAAAGAAGAAGAAATAAGAAGGAAAAATGGGAATAAGACACAGCTAAAATGTGATGAATGAAGAGTTTATTGAATTGCATAGTACTTACCATTGGAGTGGAGTTTATAGGGCCATCCATACCAAGAACTATAACTTCAATCGATAACAATATGATCATTCACAACAACAAATGCTAAAAATGCGCAAAAAACCATTTTATAATTTAACTATCCAAATTTAATGGATTTATTTTCAAAGGCTTTCAGGTTTTATCATACAAAAATCACTCTGCAATTGATTTAAAGCTGTTGCATACTTGATGCCATCCTAAGTTATTGTTTTGATGTGGCCTGTTCTATCCACTTAAACTGTTAAAAGCAATGTTAAAGTCACATTACTGATCGAAATACTCAAAGTCATATATTACATCTTCCCCCAAGAGCAGGGGCGATTGTTGTTTTAGTGGAATGGTTTGAAATCAATGACGTAATTGGTTTCATTGCAGGGGGCACCTGCTAAATTCTTGCCAAGGGCACCAAATTGGTTAGGGCTGGCTCAGGTGGTCTGAATGCCTTATAATGTATCAAAATGTTTCAAAATGAAGATACTGTATGGTACTGTGCAAAGGCCTAAGGCACCCTAGATTTTTAAAAATTGTAATCAGGCTTAAGATGTTTAATTTTTTTTTCCAAATTAGTGATGCAGAAGATTATAAGTAAGTTTGAAATTCCAGATTGAAATAAAAAATAGTTTTATAAATAAATATCTGTATTTCATTATAAACAGTTGATACATATTTTGCCTTAACAGAGCCCTAATCTCAACGTCATTATGGCTGTCCGCAATTACTTAGAGGGATAGACGCAAGTGAGACAGGCAGTCTGCCGAAGTTTTCCATTCTACTTGAAACAGCAAAAAGCCAATCATCTTACAAAACTATAGCACAACAGGACAGGGTCCCTAATTTTTAGGCAAAGTGTTGTCACACCAAATTGATTTAATTTAATTTTAAATGTTCAAAGATTTGTCTGGTATATTTCTCTGTTATTAGAAACTTTTAATTTCATTATTTCTGCAAGCATATTTGACCAACAAAATTGCTTTGAATTTGCTTAAGACTTTTGAACAGTACTGTATGTCATCGAAAGTCCGCCAAATACTGGAGCTGTCACGGTACAAAAAGTCCTTTGCAGTCAAAAGTATTAACACTGGTCATTGTACTGTGCATCAGTGTCTTGCGGATGTAGTTCAGTGTTACGGCTTTATGAACTCTCATAGTGTTTTTATAATGACTCGATGTAACCAATATAAAACATCAACATGTGGAAAAACTGATCCGTAGTCCTGAAATGAAAGAAACCGCTCAATATTAAATATCCTTCCAAATCTGAGTCCTTGTGGATTTGTGAAACTCTCAAATCTGAAGGAGCTTGCATAAATGAACACAGAGCCCTGAATACAAACACAATGTGGTGAAAATGGCTTTTAGCAGCTTGAAAAGATGTGCCTTTATAAAGCTCTCTGTTGGACTTTTGAGGAGCAGAAACAAGAAAGAAGCTCTGTGATAATACTATCTGATTCACTAAAGTTTTGGAAAATTGAGTTTGCCCTCAGTGAACCAGAAAGAGAGGTAAAAATGTGATCATTTTTTGAGGTGAATTCGCCAGAACCTGACAGATGGAACTTGTGTCCTGGCATAATTAAAGATGTTTTTAAGGGAAGCTAAATTAAAATATGTCAGCCAGAGACTTGGCAGACGACAGTGTTTTCGCTTTATCAAATAATATGTGGATGAGAAAGGCATGTTGCAATGAAAACTATTTTCAAATATTTCCCTAGTAATTCAGATTTCAGCAAATTTTAATACAGAATTATACTGTATGTCACCATGTCGAGACACTCATATCCCCGATTTGGAACAAAAAATTACTGAACAGGTTTTCAGAGATTACATCAGTGTTCATATAGAATAAAGTGCTCATGCAATAATTTGTTCCATCCCTAATGTTACATTTCAGTTCTGTGTCCCATATTTCTGTCTTTTTATATGTTGTATATTAGTCAAAGAAACCATGTTATTGGTGCAAAACATAACGTCCTTTGCTCCAGAGTTAAAGATAGTTACGTAAAATCTTAGCTGCCGGAGCTTTGTGGTCAAAATGCAGTACTTTTGTGCTAAGTGTTGAATAATACATGCATTTTGACCTCTTCAGACTCGAAGTAGACTGCTTTGTGTTTGATTCAATCTTACTTTTAGCTTGATTCCAGCAGTCAGGGACTGCTGCTTATGATGCAGACCAGGAACCAAATGCGGAGTCAGAGAATAATCAAATGATAGAGTTTATTGATATTAATACGATACTGACAGTGGGACGAAGCCCAGAGCAGAATGACATAGCTCAGTTCAGATGGTACAGGCTTGAGTGCAAGGGGCGTGTCCGTGCCTGGCCAGTGGCATTCCAGGACAGCTGCCTGATGGAGTGCACACTTTGCCGGAGCAAAACTGACAGATGGCAACATTGGAGAGTTTAGCAGGAACACAGTCCCAATCCTCTTGTCCACAGAAGGCTTAGGAGGTGTTCCTAATCAACTGGGCAGAGGAACATACTGAAGGATGATTAATAGGATCGCGGCCCCAGTCCTGGAGACCAAGAGTAAGGCTTGGGAGCTTGCTCCTATTATAAAACTAGGTAGAAAACCTCTGTATTTGACTGTCATCAAAGATTACGAATAATTTCTGAAGACGATAGACTTTTGCTTGGAAATACTGTCTGGTTGCTGAAGGGTGTATGGCAAGAGACAATCCACTGAATTGCACTCTCAAAGAAAGGAATATACATGTGCAAACATACATATGAGGAAATGGGAAAACACTTTTGCATAACAGCTGGTGGTGAAGGCACGTGAGATGTAAAACAATCAAAGGAGACGATACATCTAAGATACAGCTGGATGGGAGGAGAAACAGAAGGGAATCACAGAAGGGTTGTGGCACTGTTGAAATTCAGTATTTTCCTTGGGAAAGGTGTTTTTGGAATGCTTTATTAGTCATGTTTTTGTTTTTTTTTGAGTAGAATTTTTGTGTATTCACCATCAGACGAGTCAATAATTCTGGAGGCCATTGTACTCCATCGACTTTATGGCATGACCTCCAATTTCTTAATGTAAGTTCCTTCATGCAACTGCATTCATTCAGCTATGAATGTGAAAATGTTACCTTAATAACGACTAAAATAAGAGTGTTTCAGTTGAAATAATAGTAACAAACATAGCACCAGTATTACTAGTAAAAAATTGAGGCATAAGTTACTGACATGCATCATTGCACCACAGCAAAGTAAATAAATAAATCAATTATTGGAATTAGTGTCAACATTTGCTAGTATAACTGTCACACTCAGAGATAAATCTGGGCAGTAAGGTCAGCAGTATAATTTTATTTCATTGCATGAATTTATCCTTGGATGCTTATGCTAATCCACAGTGTCTTACAATGAAAGGGAAGGTAAGTGCATTTATAAGAGTCAGATTGGCTGCAATATCAGACCTGAGAAATAACGTTCTTAAACTGATAAGTGTACATATGTATAACATAAGTGATGAATCAAACACAGGATAACTTCTGTACAACAGAACAATGGTACACATAATATGTTCATATAACTTCCCATCTGAAATCTAACACGTACGCTCACCAAATTGAAGTTATCGTGTATGCAAAAATACCTTGGGTGGAAATAGGAAGGAGAGACGCACTGAAGAAGTGCATCAACCCAAAGGTCATAAAGGCCTGTGGCCAGGCCATCCTGACTGGGAGTTCATTCCTGTGCTGTGAGCCAGTGATGCTAACCCTGTACCTCTGTGGCAAACACAGTGAAATTATTTACTGGATACAATTTATTTCCCATTCTTTAGAAAATTAGCAAAATCATATTTATTTTGTTGACCAATCTACAGAAATGCAAGATTCTGTCCCCAGTGGCAACATGCACTGATTAAGGGAAGAACAATTACTTGTTGATTTGAAACATATGCTGAAAGTAGGCGTTAGAAACTGTAAATGGTGAATTACTGTCAATCAGCTGGGTTAGACAAGTAATTGCGAAGTGTTAAGGCTAATTATAATTATAACAGCTGTGGGGGATGATTTGGTTGAACACAATTAAACAAAGGCATGTCGAGAAAGTGACTCCATCGGCAGCCTTTGTATTTCCTCCTACTAAGGGAGGCCACAAGGAAATATCCAGTCTGTATTTTGCTCCAGGCAAAATAAAACATGCTAGAGGCTAAGAAACAAAGAGACCAAGCAGAGCAAATGCACTTTCTTTATTTTCAGCTTGATTGGCATTAACTTGGTTAAATTATTAATCCATTAATCCATGCTCAGTCTCCTACCTCTCTATATGAGATGATGTAATGCTCACTCCGCCATCTTAAAATGTTTACCGCACCATAATCTCTTGTGAATGATTAGATTACTAGACTGATTCGTAGATCGCCTGTATTCTGGCATATAGTAGTCATGATTATAACGTTTTCTGAAGTGGTGTGCCCATTTGAATTGAGACCACTGGTTTGAATGATGCTTATTGGCACTTCTTAAACTGTGTAAGGGATATACAGGACCTGCACTGTTTGGTGCAGTTTGTGAGAGTCTGCTGTACCCTTTTGTTTCCTTGGTGATTTAGAGCTCTCATACCTCATACCTCTCTTCCTCCTGCTGATGAACTAGATGACAGCTTTTGTTTTGGGAGAGAACCAGAACCTGGATCTCTAATCGCCTCCATCAAAGTCCTCAGAAGAATGTAATTGGGAAATTTCTCTGAGCTCAAAGTTGAGACGCCAGCTATTTACCTGGACACACCTGGTGGTTGTAGTCGAGAGACCAGTTTGATTCATGCTGGGCCATTGCTTCGAGGGGTAATCATTGCTTCGAGAGGTAATCATACCTCTTTACTTGTACGGTGTAAAATTCGGTGCGGGAGTTTGGGCTTGACTTCTAAAAGCACAGTCACCTCTCCCTCAGAAATAACTCTGCTTTACCTCCAACATAAATGCTGGATGTTAGTCTGGCTAGTGTTGGTGGTCTGAATATGAGGTATATCTGTTGTCCAAAAACATTTATTTATTTTTTTTAATTTAAGAGTACATGTATTTTTTTTCTGGCAAGAAAGGACTGGCATGTGCGATAAATCTTCAAAAATGACAATGTCAAATCATTGCTGCATCCTATTATCTTTTTTGGAAATGTCATGCAGGCATTTCAATTGAATATTGTTCCACGGGGAAGGGAAAACAATATTTATGTTGTAGCTATATTTATGATTTGTTCCAAAGAAAGTCTGCTGGGAGTCTCTGAAACTCTGGTGCGCAATGAAATAACAGTAAATCTCTCCCTCAGGCTTTTAGGGTGACCGTATATTCCGTATTGTCAAAGCTGAGATTGAAACGATGGCCTGCTGTCTCTTCCGGGGCAAACACTGAGAGGCTGTGTCAGGAGAGGGGAAAGTGGAGGTATACTGTATGTTTGCACAGTTGACGCAGACATTTGCACAACAGAGGCAGATGTGAGGTGATATAATACACTGTGTGTCTGTAAGTGCACCACTGCTCCAGTTTGGAAAAACATGGATTACATGGAAGAAACTTTTTGTGTTACAAGAAAACAAAAACCAAAATATGAATTCAAGCTATGTAAGGGTCCTTCTGGAGATGACAAAATTTGGGGTGGCCAGCTCAATTACTTAATTTAAATGCCATAGTGTTGTTGTGGGATCACCTGTCTCATAAAGATTGTGTGCCGATTTTTAATGACACACTCATCAGAAATACTACAACCCCGAGGAAATCCAGTGACAAAGATACCTTTGTTAAATGACTACCTGAAATGCCTAAAATTTACAAAGCTGTGATTAAATCTCATGAGGAATACATTGATGAGAAGTCAATAAAATAGTTAACCATGCTATTTATCATTTAGAAACCACCAAATACATGAAATACATAAATCAACTCAAAATATATTTTTGTGTTTGTTTCATATGATTTACCATTATGCAGACACTTTTATTGCACAGACCAGTAAGAACTGCCTAAATGGCAAGTGATTCCACACTTTGGAGAGGTATTCTATGAAGACATTCATTGGCCTGAGGATGTGTTTCACAATTTGGACAAGGCCTCTCATTTCCATGGAGGGAAAATATTGACACTGTAGCATAAAGCAACGTGTTGTGCTTCCGACAGTTTGGGGAAGGCCCTTTCCCAACTGAGCATAAAAATCCCTCCATGCACAGAGCAAGGGCCATACGTTGTTTAATGAATTCCAGGCCACTCCTAAAACCGTAATTAACCGTATTTATTGAATTAGTCTATGACGTTATAGGTCAACCAGAAAAAGGTCCAACATGACCAAGCTTACATGACATATAAATTACCATTTGTCATCTTTATTTTTATTATACAATATGCTGTATTTTTTCTTTATTTTTATAATGGTCATCCATAATCCACGTGGTGGCCTGTAAGTAGAGTCCATACTCTGAAGGACTATGCTCCCCAAAAATGCTCCTGATGAAGATTGTTCTGATCGAAATGTTGATGATTTTGAATAAACTTTTTGGGGAGCGTTGTCCTTCAGTGTGCGGACTTTATTTAATCATTTTGTTCAATGCGGATTCTCTGTTTGTTCTGCACCTGCATTAGAGTGGATGTGCATGCTCTATTTTTGTAAATATTATGGCCTGTAAGTAGCCCATCAATTGAGTCATTGAAGGTCAGTACGTTTGAATCCGGACAAAAGCCTCTAGCCGCAGTCAACTGTTGTTCAGCGAATGCCTGCTGTTCTCTTTGCATTCTTCATTAATGTTTAATTACAGCTATTATCTTTGTCTCTCCCTCAAGGCACCTTCTCCCCTTAATCAAGCCAGTCACAGCATTTGACCAAATCTTGTTGGAAGCAGGAAGACTTTTAGCACGATGTAGTGACATGTAATTAATCATAACCCCTTTCAGTGTGAATATTAAATGCCTGTGACGCGATATTCCAATGTTATAGACGGTCCTAATTATCAGTGCAAGTTAAGCCTCTGCTTTTGTTGGGTAGTGAATGCGGTGCTGGCAAGGTGAGTTATCTCCTCAAACAGGCACAGAGCTTTACTTGGTGGCAGCCGTAGCAGCCAACATGACGTGAGACTTACCTCAGCTGGGGCTTTTGCCTTAAAGAGGAAGTACAGTGTTTCATGCGGATTCTGTGGCCCACCAGGACTGGAGTTTAGCAAGATGAAATTGTTTCCCTCTCGGATTGGAGTTAAATCTGCTGACACCAATGTCCTCAAGGACTGGAGTTAAGCTTGTTGACATAGTGCCCATGAAGGACTGCTATTAAACCTATGCATGTAGTGCTCGCAACCAAACTGGAGTAAAAGGTGCTGACCTTGGACTAGTGGTAAACCTGCAAACATAGTGACCCCCACAGGACTGGTGTTAAACCTGTAGACATAGTGCCCCTGCAGTACTAGAATTTGACGATTGTTTTAGACTGAAACATGGTTCTAGATCAGCTCTCCCGTCCTGAGTTGTTTGATGAACTTGAACTGAGCTCTCAGAGGCAAAGTGACATTTCCATTGATTGGGTTATACAAGGGTGTCAAACTGGTCTGTAAAAGGGCCAGAGGGGCTGCAGGTTTTCAATACAACTGAGCAGAAGCACACCTGATACAACTAATCAACCGTGCAGCCTGAGATCAGTTGATGAAATTAGTTGTATCAGGTGTGCTTCTGCTCAGTTGGATTGAAAACCTGCAGCCCCTCCGGCCCTTTTATGGACCAGTTTGACACCCCTGGGTTAGAAAATAAACTGCACCTGCCGAGACTCTTTGCTGCTCGGTGTAACGGACAACCTATCCCCTGTGGGAAGTATGGAGGATTACTTTGAGTGCCACTATAAACTCTCCGACTCATAGGCTGGTAGATTAGGAGCACCATTATTATGATTAATATTCTAAGTGATAATACACTCATCTAGTGAGTTCCCTGGCTGTCGACTGATTGGGGTGAGGATGCGCTGACCGTGTGACGTTTTCACCTGTGTAAACTTGATATTGCTGACGTGGCAAAAGTGAGGGAAGGAGGATCTTTTTGAAACGCCAGCGCGAACAAGGAGCACGGTGAAGAGTGACCCTCTGGAGCACAGTGTTGTGGGTTGAGCGAAGAGCGACCGGGAATTTCCTTCAGCCAGGGAGGTCATTTGGCCCCCTTGCCTACGAATTCTTTTTTTACAACGCCGCCCCCATTTGGTCCCTGTAAGGAAACGCCAGGGAAATTTAAAGAAAACTATACTGAACTGAACTGATGACGCTGAAGCGTGTGTGAGCTGTTCGTCCGGCGTCAGACTTCGCCAGCCGCACCAGCCGTACGCCGACAGCCAAACGGAGAAGCTGGTCCCGGCGAAGCCACGGCCAGTGCTATTACCTGCGGTGCCTGTGGGGAGGTAAGGTCACGCCTCTCGAGAGCCCCAGTCAGGGCGACAGCCAGTTTACTGACCAGCCAGCTGGTCTCAGCTATGACACCTGCTGTGGGTAAAGGTAGCGCTACGTAGTTTCCCTAGACAACGAGTTTCAGTAAACCTAGTAGGAACAGCTAGGATAAACTCCCACATGCAGGTCCGGTAACAAAGCTCATGGCAATGATCCTGCCGTTTTCTTTCAGTATTTGAAATATCCTGCCATAAAGTAGTGCATCATCCTGCTCGACTGAGCAGTATCTTAATTTAGAAAATCCAACTGGCCATCTGATTACGGTACATTCTCTGTGATTTTGATTTGATGTCTTGAACCAAGAAACAAGCAGGAGTCAGCACTGTGTAACTCAAAATACAACCCCAATTCCGAAATAGTTGGGACAAAGTGTAAATTGTGAATAAAATCAAAACGCAATGACTTTCAAATCACACCAGCCAGTATTTTATTCACAATAAAACAGAGATAACATAGCAAATGTTGAAACTGAGAAATTTTACAATTTTATCCACAAAATGAGCTCATTTCACATTTGATGGCTGCTACAGGTCTCAAAAAAGTTGGGACAGAGGCCTGTTTACCATGGTGTAGCATCCCCTCTTCTTTTCAACACAGAGTGGAGGCGTCTGGGCATTGAGGAGACGAGTTTCTTGAGTTTAGCCATTGGAATTTGATCCCACTCATGTTTAATACAGGGTTCCAGCTGCTGGGGAGTTTTGGGTCTCCTTTGACGGACTTTTCATTTAATTATGCACCAAATGTTCTCAATCGGTGAAAGATCAAGACTGCAGGCAGGCCAGTTCAGCACACAGACTCTTCTACTACAAAGCCATGCTGTTGTAATAGCTGCAGTATGTAGTTTTGCATTGTCCTGCAGAAATACACAAGGCCTTCCTTGGAATAGATGTCGTCTGGAGGGGAGCATATGTTGCTCTAAAACCTTTATATGCCTTTCAGCATTCATGGAGCTTTTTAAAACATGCAAGTGTCCCACACCATATGCACTAATGCATCCCCATACCACCAGAGAAGCTGGCTTTTGAACTGATTGCTGATAACAGGAGGGGTGGAATTTATCCTCTATAGCCCGGAGGACACGACGCCCATGATTTCCAACAAGAATGTCAAATTTGGACTCGTTTGACCACAGGACACTTTGCTACAGTCCATTTTAAATGAGCCTTGGCCCACAGAAAATTGCGGCGCTTCTGGATCATGCTCAACAATGGCTTCATTTTTGCGTGATAGAGTTTTAGGTGGCATCTGTGGATGGCATGGCAGACTGTGTTTACAGACAGTGGTTTCTTGAAGTATTTCTGGGCCCATTTAGTAATGTCAATGACAGAATCATGCCGGTGAGTAATGCAGTGGCGTCTGAGGGCCCAAAGATCACGGGCATCCAGTAAAGGTCTTCGGCCTTGTCCCTTACGCACAGAGATTTTTCCAGTTTCTCTGAATCTTTTGATGATGATATGCACTGTCGATGATGAGACCCTCAAAGCCTTTGCAATTTGACGTTGAGGAACATTGTTTTTAAAGTACTCCATAATTTTTTTACGCAAACCTTCACAGGTTGGAGAGCCTCTGACCAACTTTACTTCTGAGAGACTCGGCCTCTCTAAGACATCCCTTTTATAGCCAATCATGTTACACACCTGATTTCCGTTAACTTCATTACTTGCTAAATGTTCTTTCAGCTTATTCTCTTATACATTAATTGCTTTTTCAGCCCTTTTTTGAGACCTGTTGCAGCCAGAAAATTTGAAATAAGCTCATTTTGTAGATAAAAATGTAAAATGTCTCAGTTTAAACATTTGAAATGTTATCTATGTTCTATTGTAAATAACATATTGGCTCATGTGATCTGAAAGTCATTGCATTTTGATTTTATTCGCAATTTACACTTCGTCCCAACTATTTCGGAATTGGTATTTAGGTAATTGGGGTATGTAACATAGTAAACTGAATGAATATGCAACATAAAGTTTGTAACTACCCTCCAGCTTCCAGATAGGAGTCTTCATTTCTGTTCTGGGTAATCTGGCTTGAAGTTTTACTGCTGTGTGGGATCTTCCCTATCTTATCTTATTCCATTGCAGGGTTGTGCCTTTATCTGTGGCTCAAGGGCTGCAAAGTTGGTTTATAAGCATATTTTACATTACGTTTTTAAAATACACAATCTACCAAATGTTGTTGCGACGTGTGAAAAGGGTGAAAAAAAAATTCAGAGTTGATCTTATGACAAAGCTCAGAGCATCTGCTACATCGCTGTTATCTGTTGCTAGGTGACTGCATAGAAATCTGTTTAGCCCAAGTTTTGCTCCCTCTCTGTCATTGCATATCGCCTTTGCTCCATATCTCTGCCTTTCCAGCTGACTGCTTGCTAGAGGTCATTAAAAAGAGAGAAAGGCACGTTCTCTCCATGATAATAAAGGTCCAGATTTAATTGTATCTTTCCATCTCTCAAAGCTTTGGCATTGGGGCTTCTGCGTGGCTCACAGCTAAGGCATTTGTCTAAGAGCCCTGTGGTCAGGTGCTTGAATCTTAGTCACACCATTACCAGCCCTGGCTCGATGTCTGCATGGGTGAGGCAACAATTGGCTCAGGCTCGCCAGGGATGGTCGGGATAAAGCGAGTCAAACTTCTTAGTCCCCGTGCTTTTTAGCGGCCACTCCTGGGTCGCTGGTTTGGCTGTTCAAACAAAACACTGCCTGCATCATCGTTCGATGGCACAGGCAGTGTGTAATTGGCAGTGGGACTGGATAATGTGAAAACAAGCGAGGGCTCGTCCACGTGAGTCAGAGAAATCACGTGCCATGGCATCCTCCTCCTGAGCTGATGGGAGCAGGTGGACTAAACAGTTTGGCTGTGCTTAGGATGGGATAAAAAATCCCCCCGTCCCAAAAAAAAAAAGCCACTGTCTTAGTGCTGTTGCGGCCAGTGGAGGAAGAACTGTTCAGTGCATGAGGCAATGATGATGAGGAGCTGGAGGGGGAGGAGAAGAAGGAAAACAGGATCTGAAATCTTTTAAAACCATCTGCCAATTCCGGAGAGAAGTGCACTGTCGGCACTGTAAGATGATTTTACCCTTATCCCTGCAACATTACACATGGATGGAAAGACACCCTCATGAGTTCCTGCTCAATACCATCGAAGGACAAGCGATTCCAGCCACTCTCTGGTTTTACGTGATAGAAGAGAGGGTGGGGTTTTATTCTGACAGACTGGATGAATGCGAGACTGCAGAAAATGGCTTAGAGGGCTGATTTAGAACAGCGAGAGCCGTTTGAGCTAATTAAGAGGCAGAATAAAAGTTCACCCATGGGAATGATGGACCTGAGGTAATTAGTGCAAAGCGTTTTAATGGCCCAGCCTGGGGAGGACTCACAGTGCAGCAATGGCTGCAGCCAAATGTGTGTTGCACCGCCTCCATCGGATCTGCTTTGGCATGCCTCTGAAATTCTGTTGGCTAATCGGGGGTAAGGCCAAAATCTGTCCCATTCATTTTCATGGAGACAGATGGTTCTCTGAGATAATATTTCTCACCAAATGATGGTTATTTGCTCAAAATTTGCATCAGCTTAGTGTCATTCTGAAAAACAAAAATGGTCCATACACTCTCAAAACTGCGCAAACAATTCACTAATTTTTCATAACCATTTAGCTTGTATATTATGTGATCGTTTAAATGGCAAGAAAAAAAAATGATGGACGGTAGAAAGAACTTAGTGCTGGTAGCTTTAAAAAAACTGACAAAAAATCTTCACCCAAAATGAAACACAACTAATAGCTGAAGCTTTTCACCATTCATAATGATCCACTTTTCGAAGAATTTGTGGCAGATCTTGGCTGATTTTTCACTGGCTTTTTATATTACATTACATTACATTACAGGTTCTTCGCAGACACTCTTATTCAGAGCAACGTACAAAAGTGCAAGAGATCGGTACAAAAGTGCAGAGCTCCTAGGAGACAAGTACAATGCTAACAGTAAAAGTGACAGAGAACACATTCAGTTGTTACAGGTCCAGACCAATCGGTAAACGCCAAACATACTGATAAAAAAGACCAAGTAAAGGGCAACAAAATCAAGTAAAAGGGCAACAAAATCAAGCAAAGGGCAATAAAATCAAGAAAAAGGGCAACAAAAACAAGTGCTACAAAGTCAAGTAAAATGGCAACAAGATCAAGTGCCACAAAATTAAGTGCAACAAAGTCAAGTAAAAGGGCAACAAACACAAGTAAAGGGCAACAAAATCAAGTAAAAGGGAAACAAAATCAAGTGCAACAGAATCGAGGAAAAGGGCAATAAAAATCAAGTAAAAGGGCAACAAAGCAATGTGGGATGTAATGACAGAGGATTCAGGGCAGTGGAGTAGAGGAAAGGTGGAGCCTGAAGCGGTGGGTTTTCAGGCTGTGCTTGAAGGAGCTCAAGGATTCTGACGTTAGGACCTTGATCGGTAGATCATTCCACCAGTGAGGAACCAGGAAGACAGCAGCCTTGAGCGGGAAGGGCAGGAGCGGAGAGGGGGTGGAGCCAGGCGACCAGAAGTAGCAGAGCGGAGTGCCCTGGCAGGCGTGTATGGTCTGAACAGTCTCTGGATGTATGCTGGAGCTGTTCTGTTGACTCCCTGGTAGGCTAGCACCAATGTCTTAAATTTGATGCGAGCTGCGACAGGCAGCCAGTGGAGCCTTGTGAGCAGGGGGGTGACGTGGGAGTGTCTCGGGAGGTTGTAAACCAGGTGACCTGCAGCATTCTGGATGAGCTGCAGGGGTCTGATGGCAGATGGTGGAAGGCCGGCGAGGAGGGAGTTGCAGTAGTCCAGGCGGGAGAGGGTCAGCGCTTGGACCAGGAGCTGTGTTGAGTAGCTGGTGAGGAAGTGCCGGATTCTACGGATGTTGTTGAGGAAGAACCTGCAGGTCCGGGTCACTGCTCCGATGTTCACAGCAAAGAAGAGCCTGTCGTCGAACAGGACCCCAAGGTTCTTCACACTCAGTGAGGGGGAGATGGTGGTTTCCCCCAGGGTGATGGTCAGGTCCAGAACGGGGGAGGATGGAGCAGGGATGTAGATCATCTCCGTCTTGCTTGGGTTGA
Organism: Gymnothorax javanicus; assembly: GCA_029692085.1. NCBI lineage: Eukaryota > Metazoa > Chordata > Actinopteri > Anguilliformes > Muraenidae > Gymnothorax > Gymnothorax javanicus. The sequence continues at coordinate 22,020,909 of CM056195.1, read as the reverse complement.
GCTTCAGGTGATGGTTGTCCATCCAGCTCTGGATGCCTCGCAGGCAGGCGGAGATGCGGGTAGAGACCTGCACATCAGAGGGGGGAAAAGAGAGAAAAAGTTGAGTGTCATCAGCATAAAAATGATACGAAAAACCATGAGCAGAAATGACAGGACCGAGAGACTGGATATAAAGAGAGAAGAGGAGTGGACCAAGAGCTGAGCCTTGGGGGACGCCTGTGGTAAGGGGGCGAGGTGTTAATATTTCACCAGCCCAGGCAACCTAGTAGGAGCGACCGGGGAGGTATGACTTCAACCAGATGAGGGCTGTACCACAGATCCCCAGTGCAGACAGGGAAGACAGGAGGATGGAGTGGTTGACAGTGTTGAATACGGCAGAGAGGTCGAGGAGGATCAGGATGGATGAGAGGGGGGCGGCAAGTGCAGTGTGAAGCGCTTCGCTGACAGAGATGAGCGTAGTCTCCGTGGAGTGGGCAACTCTGAAGCCAGACTGGTGAGGGTCCAAGAGGTTGCTATATGTAAGAAAAGAGGAGAGGTTTGCTTTTGGGTTTGCTGCCATAATGTAAGTCAGTTTGCTGACATAATTTGGCATGGACTGTCCAGCTTTAGTGCAGCAGAAATGAAACAGTGAGAATGAAACATTCTTTACCAATGACTCAGCTCCAGTTTATCTCCCCAAAACAACAACACTTTGGCATCAGAAAAATGCGATGTTCTGTTCTGTTCGCAGGAGGAAAATATGGAGTCCTCACTCTGACTCTTTGTCAATCTAATATCTGACTGGGCTTCCTGTTTGAATGGCAGAAGGGGTGACTGCTCTCAGCTGGCAGTTTCTGTTGACAAATCATATCCACAAATAGCAAATCTGCTTGTTTGGTTGGTATTAATAGTTAGGAGTTAATACTAGGAGCAAGGCAGAAACACATGACATGGTGGTATATCTAATAATCTTCATAGCAGTATTATCTAGTGTGGGACTCAACCCCCCTGAGCACTTTAAACAGCTCACCAATATTTTTCATGAGTGATCTCTACCTATTTTCTGATCTCAAGCATAAGGGTTCTCCTTATCCACACTGAAGAAAGTTCAGAAAAAGCCTGATTGCATATATTCAATTTAATCTCCAAAAAGATCGTTTTAAATTAAATTGGTGAATTGCCCCATTATCCTCCAAGCTTTAAACTCAATGTGTGGTAAATACATGCATAAACTGAAAGTCATACCATTGGTGCTTTTTCATCAGCATTAAAACCATATAATCTCAAAATGTTCATGCTGAGTAAATTATAATAGTCGTTAAAAAAAGCTTTTCCACAAGTGCTAAAAAATAGCAGAGTATAAACACATGCTGAAACATTCTGTAGATATGAAAACATTTTGTGACATAAAGAAAGATAATGTGACCAAGAGATTCAACTGAAAAAGAGAATTACTTCCCAGTTGCTATGGCTTGTTCAGGTGATTAATTGCTCAGCGATGTTATATTGCCTGCTCACAGTACAGATACCACAAACATTATTGCAATGCTTTACTACACTCCTGTAAGGTTGTGTAAGGCTTTAGTGAATGGCTGTGCAACCGATGATACTGAATTTTTCTCTCCAGCTGCCCTGTGATTTTGTCCAGATCACTAGCATTTTCTAAAACCAATGCTTCCATCAGCAAATTCAAGGGAATATAGGTCCACTGAAAACTTTGATTCAGTCAGAAAGGGCTATACCTCTTATATGGCTGGTGGGGCACTGGTCTGTGCAGGTGTTGTGCCAAGGCATAAACTATAAATCACTGGCCTCTGAAACCAGGGATTGTGGGTTAGGATCCCAACTCAGCCAGCCAGGTAATGGTATTATGTCCTCAGCGTTGGAAAATATTCAAGAGAAGGCATTGGTAATTTTATCGCATCTGACTTGTATCTCATAACTGTTTAAATATTTTCTGCTATTCACTTATTCTACACTGCATCGATAATCTCCCAAATAAATGCAATATAATGTTACATATTGTGAATATACAGAATTTTAGAGCAAGACTACATGTTTCTGTCATTCTGTCTATAGGCCTATATGAAGGAAACATTCTGTGTAGTTCCTTCATAGGTCCTGATTTTCATGGGTCATTTGAATAATACAATTAATTATGATACAACTGACAAACAATTTTCAAACTGAATTTTTAAATTAACAACTTAACCTCTTAAACCCATCTGGTACCGGGGCAATCAATAAACATAATAAATACAGCATGTTTCCAAATAGCAACATTGTCATGCAAACTCGGTGTAAAGCTCACGGTGACCATTTTTACCTCAACTGAACGCAATTGAAGCACCAAGCAAGTAAATAAGCATGTAGCAAAACAAGATAAAATAATATCAGTGCTTGATTGCGAGCGTTTCTACTGAATTTGCGCTATGCATACAAACAATACATCAAATGAAAGAGAAAAGTCTACAGAATCCAACCATATAAGCCGTGTCATTTTAAACTGACACCACACTCAAAAAACAGCAGACATATGTACACTTTACAAAATTTTTTTCTTACATTTTGTATTTTGTAATAAAAACTGTGTTTGAGGGTAAATCTGCGCTGGCTATTGTTAGCCCAATGTGTCTGCGTATATTGAAACTAGATTTTCCAGTCTCCATGCATATTTTTTTTTCCGGGGCACTGCTTCAAAGGAGGTCAGGTACTGAGCATTCTGCTTGCATGCAATGTATTGTACTCTCTGTGATTTGCAGGAGGCCATTTGATTCTATGGGCTCTGACGTTTCCAACGAGCCCTCAACCACCATAATCACACAAACATAGCCTGAAATAGAGCCTTGCATTCCTGGTGCATCTAACTTTTATTTAACCTTTATTTATACAGGGAAACCCATTGAGACCTCAGTCTCATTTGCGATGGTGCCCTGTTAACAACACAAAAAAAAAACTGAGAGTCCATGTGCCATTACCCACATGTACTCAAAGAGCGCAGCAATATAAATGCGCAACTGGTTTGTTTTTGGTATTTGTACTACAATTATCCTTTAAATATTAAACAGTCATTTTCAAAGTAGTCTTATGGGTGCATCTTAGTGAGAATCGTTACGCCATTATGCACAAGTACTGAATCAGCGCAGTAATACAAGCGCTAAATCTGTTTGCATGACGTGTTTTGTTGACTCACTCTTCATATTTGCAAGGAAACTCTCAAGCAGTAGTCTATTCAGTTAGTGTCGTGGCTATGGTGGAGCGCTTTACTTTGGAAAATCCGTGTTCATATCTTGATAAAGTGCATATTCCTTTTGAACAGCAGAAGTATAGTTCTTGTACAAATAATTGCTGGGGTGTTTGTTCTTTTTACTTTTTACCATTTTTACTTTATCTTTGTATTTATAACTTTGTTTATTAGATTGTTTTATTGAAAATTAATCTGGTCCAGTGGAGTCAAACTTGATTTCCTTTGCATGCATTTTTTTAGAGTGGGAAAATGTATACAGGACTGGCTGCAATTAAAAAAAATAAATTAATAAATTAAAAAATTGTTGTATTTAGATGGAATGTATGCTTGTAGTGACATATACGTGAAATTAAATGAGTTATACAGTTTTGTACCTGAGAAATCTAAAATGGCACACAGTGCCCAAAAAGATGCCAATTTCAAGATGCCACCTAGAGATTCCTGTACTAAAACCTCTATAATTTTGCTCTGATTTACTTGATTAGAGTAAACTTTGGCACAGATAATGGTGAGATTCTGTGCTGTAATTTTTGAGGTTCCAGACTGCAATTAAATAATTTCAAAAGGGAGAAAAGTACATTTTTGTTAGGCGGCAATAAGATCTTTCATTTATGCTGTGTTTCATCTTTATTTATTCTGACCCAGTGACATATATATTGATTTTTACTCCACAACAAAAATCCCCAAGGTGTCACCTTTATTATGATACCAAGATTATTCAAATAGACTGAGTAGTTGCAGAGATATACTCATTTCATTTTGGGCATGTCATTTTCGAGCCAGAGGCTCAGGGCTTAAGGATAGTTTGAATTTTTTGACATGAAGTTGTATGAAATACTCTTTAGCAGTGTAGTACATGAGAGGTGATTTTTTTACGTTAATGTGTCCCGTGAGCGGAGTTCTGGCCACCCATAGTTTTGAAGTAAGTAGTTCCGCCTAGTTTGAATCCCCTGGTTGTGGCTAATTATTATTATTAATTAATTAATTTATTTTTTGTGCATTTATGTGCTGTGTTACCTGTTATCTATGTTGGTGTTTTCTTAATTTTACTACTGATTTTAGCTATTTGCTTTGCTCTGTACAGCACTTTGGTCAATGTGAGTTGTTTTAAATGTGCTTTAGAAATAAATTTGATTTGATTTGATTTAATTTGCTGGGGTCACAAAAATAAAAAGTTTTGTTTTCCAAAACAACATGTGTTTTAAAGAGTAATACATTTCTGTCACAAAACCATGGTCAGTGAATAGCTCATACTTTGCAATCACTTGGCACTATTTTTCTCTCGCTCGGTATCACTGCGCGCATGCTGTTACCTATTTCAAAGGTAACACGCTTAGATTACCGTGACCTGAGAGAGCTACACACAGAGAGACAAGTTTGTCAGACAATGAAATACAGCAAAAAAAAAAATGGTGCGGACGTGATTTTCCCGGCTGTAAGAACAAAAACCTGTCTGATTCGCCTTATGTATTTCACCGGTCTCCTGTCATGGACCATGCTTTACGACAACTGTGACTTCTTGCCGTAGGTTTGAACATTCAAACCAAGGTGGCAAGGGTAAAGAAAAAACATTTTGCATGCAGTGCGCATTTCGGCAAGGATGATTATGTCCCTGCACGACCAGAAAAGAGGAAACATGTTTTGAAGAGCACTGCACTGGTTCCAATAATTGATGAAAACATGTTTGACTATGAAAGCGACAATGACATTCCCTTCACCACAAAGCCAAAGGGATACCTTTATGAACCTGAGTTTACCGATGCCGAACTTCGTCAGATGTAGATAGACAGGGCAGAGAGAGGGAGAGAAGAGAGAGAAGCTGAAGATGGGCCCACGACAGCAGGTAGGAGAAAGAGTCAACGAAAAGTGGTGGTGCACTTCTTCAACGTGTCAGATAATGCCAACGGAAACCGGTGAAGTACATAAGGCGAATCAAACAGGTTTTTTATTATTGCAGCCGGGAAAATCAGAAGTTCCCACCATTTTTTCTGTATTTTCTTGATAGACAATAAACTTGTCTCTCTGTGTGTAGCTCTCTCAGGTCGCGGCAGTTGACATCCAAGCATGTTACTTTTGAAATAGGTGAAATAGGTGATCGCATGCACGCAGTGATACTAAGAGAGAAAAATAGTGCCAAGTGATTGCGAAGTGCGAGTTGTTCACTGACCATGGTCCTGTGAAAGAAATATATTACTCTTTTAAACACATGTTGTTTTGGGAAACAAAACTTTTTATTTTTGTGACCCCAGCAAACTAGCCGGAAGTACTTATTTCAAAACTTCGGGAGGCTGAAACTCCGCTCAGGGGACACATTAACGAATATAAATCACCTCTCATGTACTACACTGCTAAAGAGTATTTCATACAACTTCATGTCAAAAAATCCGAACTATCCCTTAAAGAGGTTTTAAAGAGAGTACTAGTTATTTAAATGAATTAAGTTTTCAGGAAAATGGTCACCCTCACACTGAAGGGAAGTGTAGTGTGGTTATTCTGTATCATCTGCAGGCACCATTTTGATTGATGGCAGAGGTATGAAGCTGAAATTGCATTTAAAACCCATTTCCCTTCAGTGTTACTCGCAGTGTTACTCAGTGTTACTGAAATCTCATGCAACAGCATTGTGACAAAGTGCAAATCTCCTCTTTTCCATATGGCGTTACTTTCCTGATGTCCCTCTTTCTTCTCTAACATGTTGAGGAGTATCCTTCTGCTCATAAATTCAGCTATTCATACTTACGAGACCTGAGCTGCCATAAACTCATACTGTAATTAGTGCGGCGGTGGTTGTGAAAATTTATGAAGGTACGCCACTGGGAGCTTATGTAGAAGGGGCAAAGGCCATTGTTGCTTTCGAGTTTATGCTTGATGCCACTCAGGATGTACTTCACAGCGCAGGTAGCCGCGTGGGCCAGGCTGCTTGAAATTGCTAAAGACATATTCATATCCCAGGTCTGTTCTTTAGACTCGGTCTTTCAAAGGAAAGAATTGAACATCTTTTTCACCTGCTCCATTTTTTAAAGTCAACTTGACACAACGACTGAGGAATTTTTACTGAGAATGCTTTCAATTTGCTGATTCAATGGCTCACATAAACCCATGTGCACAAATTTACATAGCTGCTGCCTTTTTGGGATTTCATTTCCTCACGCGCATGAAAATTTGAAATTCCTCTCAAATATAAGAAGTATAAGGAATTTCATGGTCTAGTTTGCTCAGTAAGAACGACAGTCAAGCGTAACCCTCCACCCATGGTAATTGTTCCACCGCTAAGGAGCTGGTATTTTGAATTTGTATTCTGGATGATGTCCCCTGAAAGTGGTGTGCATGGCATTTGTCTCAGTTGAGCCCGAGAGCAGGTGAGCCCTTTAATACCCAGTTAATTTAATCCCTGCTTGCCAGAGGGAAACAGTCCTGACCCAGGAACTCAGTCATGCACTGGGGCCTGTTTATGCTGGTAGTCAAAGATCCCTGCCCCTATCAACCCTCCAATACTGGATGGGATTGATACGAAGAGGTGGATGGAGGCTGTTCAGAAACTGTATGTTGTATTCAGGAAGCTCCTGTCATGACAGCAGCCTGAAACTGTAGGGTAGGACTTACACACAGGTCCTGAGAGGTCTTGAAGTCAAAGCTGGTAATGATAATGAGGATAATAATCATGGAGGTAATATAACAGAACTGGAGAGAGCGAGGAAGTACCATCCTCATTACTTTCAATGGGAGATGCTAGGCTAGCTACTTCAGCCCAGGAAGTACGGAATTGACCGACGCCATCTATAAAAATGGCGTTCCATGGGTGCTTATTTCCGGCACCATTTCATAAAATTGCCAATCTGATTACACAGCACAAATGGTCAAGAAAATGTGTCATCTGTGCGGATTGGCAAATGTTTTCGAGGAGAAATGACGAGCAACGCTGTTAATCCGAAACGCGCACGCACTATACACTCATTGGCTGAACTGCTGCAGTCAGAGCAACAGCTGGACAGCCAAACTCGTGCACGAGCTGTCATCAAGCTCTAAGTAGCAGTTCTTATTTTTCAGGCCCTCTTGAAAACATCGAACAGTTGCGTCAGACAAAGAGCAAAATAATGAAGGATTACCAAACACATTTCCTTTTGTTTTCGCTTTATTTGGCAAGAAAAAAATACGCACTTTTCAATTGGTGTCTATGGAGCTTCAGTGTGTTTGGCCAGAAAATTGCATTCTTGGGAAACGCGGAAGCAGGAAGCTAACATGCTAACTGGCTCAAGCAAAGGTACTTCCTAGTTCTCTCTGGTTCTATTATATATCTCTATGATAATAACACGCAGTTTTAAAAACCATATTCTAGGAACTTACCTTATATGGCACATTGAAATACTTCTAAAATTTATTCACATTTTAATTAATTATTTAAAAAGTACATAGGGCCATGTTTACCATTGTTTAGTATACTCTCTTTTTTAACAACAGTCTGTAAACATCTGGGAAGTGAGGAGACCAATTGCTGAAATTTTGGGAGAGGAATGTTGTCCCACTCTTGTCAGATGTAGGTTTCTAGCTGCTCAACAGTCCTGGGTCTTCTTTGCGGGTTTTTCGTTTTATGATGCGCCAAATGTTTTCTCTTAGTGAATGGTCTGAACTGCAGGTAGGCCAGGTCAGCACTCAGACTCTTCTACTGTGAAGCCATGTTGTTGTGATGAATGCAGTATGTCAGGGCTCGAAATTAACTTTTTTACTTGGTAGCGCTGCGCTCCCAAGTTCAAAAAGTTAGGAGCATGAGCCAAAATTTAGGAGCGCACACATCGAAATCTAAGAAGCACCAATATATATTTTTTTGAATGTTTAAAAAACTAAAATATAATGCTCGGCATTAACAATACAACTGTCTCCAACAAATGAAAGTTATTAAACAATATGACAGTCTTGAGTTCATTGATTAACATACGTTTCAACTGCATTGGCTTTATGCCATATCCTGAGGCCAGGATTTAAAATTGGGTCTCCTGGCTCTCTGCCCTTCCATCCATCTCCTCACTGCCTGTGAGGCATCAAATATGTCAAGAGGAGGACCTTCCACACTGATCCGAATCAAATTTTCAACTGTGTCAGGTTTAAGTGCAGATCTGACATAAAGTCGTTGTTTTCGCCTTAACATTGCAATATGAATCAGTTAACAGAGGTAACTTTGTTATTTGTTAGCTTATTATAACATACGCAGATTTGGATACATTTGTTTTAAGATATAGGCCGCACGCCATTGTCATCCAATTTCTGAAATTTCAGGAAAACCCAGCGTGTACATGCAAATATATAAACGCTTACAGATTGAAAGACGCAGCAGAAAAAATGTGTTTTATGATTTTTGCAGATAGGCTACTGAAGATATGAGCGAAGAGACTGAGAAAAAGATTTTAGGTCAGCGCAAGCGCAGAACCGCGAGGTAGCATATTTTGATAGGTAGCAAAAATTGTCAGATCACCGGACCTATTTGTTGACGGACATTTGTCACAGCATTTTTTGTGTTTTGCGCTTTCTCTATGTATGGAGGGACTTTCACATTTAAAGTGTGTAGACCCAATGGCAAATGCGCTGTTACCTGCATAATTCGGGCAATATTAATTTTACAATGAACACAGTGCATTTCACCTGTTTTAAACCTCAGCCATCCAAAATTTCAAAGCCACTCTTTGTGAAAATAATAAACTCTTTTCGTCGCCGGTTTGTCTGAATTACTGTTGCAGTCATAGTCATGATTCTCAGTTTCAGTTTTTTTAAACGTTAACGGTACCAAAAAAAAAATCTTCTATTGTTCTTCCTTTCATTTTCCGTCTAAATCTTGTGTATAGTTACAATAGTAACTCTCAGTACTGCGAAATGGAGTGATTGATGGCTAATATTAACCATTCTAGAATCAGTACTGAGGTTTAGGACGTCAAGCTCCCCTTTGATTGGTCAGAATGGTCACTGTCAGCTCGAGTGAACACCCAGGGTGCTCTCCATTCTTATACCGGTACGCCCGGCTGCAGTATGTCCAGTAGATGCATGCACTGCCCCAACACATAAGCCCATCGCTACTCAAGCTGCAGCAACGGTTTGCATGCTTACTAACTACCAAATGTACAGGAAGAGAGGCATTTAATTAAGGAAAAAGCGGTCGCAATTTCGAGCCCTGTATGTGGTTTGGCATTGTTTTGCTGAAATATGCAAGGCCTTCCCTGAAAGAGATGTTCTCTGGAGGGGATCATATGTGGTTGTAAAACCTCTTCATACATACATTGATAATTTTTTTTCAGATGTGTAAGCCCCCCACGCCATAAGCACTAATGCAACGCGATACCATCAGAGATGTACGGCTTTTGAACTGTGCGCTGATAGCAAACTGGATGGTCCCTCTTCTCTTTAGACCACATGACACGGAGTCCGTGCTCTCTAAAAAGAATTTCAAATTTTGATAAATCTGACCACCGAACACTTTTCCATTCTGCCTCAGTCCATTTTAAATGAACATAGCCCAGAGAAGACGGCGGCGTTTTGGTTCGTATTCACATATGGCTTCTTTTTTGCATGATAGAGCTGTAGCTTGCATTTGTAGATTGCATGGCGCTCTGTGTTCACAGATAATGATTTCTGGAAGTGTTCCTGAGCCCATACAGTTGTAGCAGGCCGAAGGAGAGCCCGGGCGGGGACTTGAACTTCATGACAAGACCCTTCAACTGTCACATCTCTCCCCCTCTTTCGGGAGCGTGTCCTCACGCTCCATGCCTTACGCATGCTGCCATCCATTCGGATCCCCAGATCCTGCCGACACGCCAGAATGTAGCAGGCGAAGGAGGGCCCGGCGGGACTTGAACCTCCAGACTCCCGGGTAATAGTCTAACGCGCTGACAACGTCGCCAAAGAGCCAGGCTCGTTGGCAAGGTAGCCAGGGCGCGCACTTATTAGGAGGCATTCTCGTGACAGGACCCTTCAACTGTCACACAGTGTATTCCAGCACAAAATTATGCCTGTTTTTAATGTAATGCTGCCTGAGGGCCCGAAGATCACAAGCATCCAATATTGACCTTCGGACTTGTCCTTTGCGCACAGAGATTTCTCCAGATTCTCTGAATCTTTTGATGTTATTATGCACTGTAGATTCAAAGTCTTCACAATTTTACATTGAGGAACATTTTTAGATGCAGTTATTTGCACACTCTATCTTTACTTCTAAGAGACTCTGCCTCTCTAAAATGCTCTTTTTATACCCAGTCATGTTACTGACCTGTTGCCAATTAACCTACAATGTAATTAGTTGCAAAATGCTCCTCCAGCTGTTTTTTTTATTAGTACCACTTACTTTTCCAGCCTATTGTTGCCCCTCTCCCAACTCTTTTGAGATGTGTTGCTGCCATCAAATTCAAAATGAGCTAACATTTTTCATGAACTGGTAAAATGTCTCACTTTCAACATCTGATATGTTGTCTATGTTCTATTGTGAATAAAATGTGGGTTTATGAGATTTACAAATCATAGCATTCTGTTTTTATTCACAATTTACTCAGCATCTCAACTTTTTTTGGAACTGGGGTTGTATTTTAGTTATAAAATATGCAAGGACTGTTTTTTTCAACAGTTATAAAGGATATGCTGTCATGCTTAGAGTGCTTCATTTTTCTGCGTTCACTGCTTGCAAACAGGTGACATGTTTAAACTCTCATCGATTTATCTGTTATTCACGCCTCTCCGTGAATACTCTTCGCAAAGAAGCTCTTTGCTAAGTTCTTCGTAAGAGCTTGAGTAAAGAATGTCTTCAAGAAAGCGACATGAAGAGAGAATATCTGTAGCTTAAGAACCTCGCGAAACGCTCCCTTAAGATCCAGTGTCATCAGGAAAACCAATTTTGAAATAAACCACAAAGGACTGAAAATAGACTCTCGGTGAAGAATATTTTTTCATTAAAAAACTTTCCTAAAAATTCTGCGTAGTCTGCTGAGCTTTGTTATCCTAACTGTTTTGTTCCTCTATGTTTCGAGATGACTCCCCCTCCCCCAACCTGAGCCGTGTTCCAGGTTTATTTATGCCAGCCGCTTATCTCCCCTCCCTCCTAGGACCTGAGATTCTGTATGCCTCCTGGACTAGCGAGAGATTAATTTGTGTAGCGGTCGCTTGATGGACTGCTGTTGATTCCCATCTAGTTGAGTCACACGTCAGGGAAGCCAGTAAAGGGACTGGGAGTCAGCCCAGCTCTCCCCCACCCACCCCAAGTGGTGGAGATGCGCTGTCTACGGTTCCATCTGCCATAAGAATGCCCTCCCGCAGAGGACGAGATGTCAGCTGGTTTGGTTTCTCAGGCTGTGCATCACAGTATATATGCTCTGAAGGCTTGTTGACAGGACGTTTTGCTCTGTCGTTATGACCGGCTGCCTTTGTGACTGAAGCCTGAAAGCTGCTTCCTGCTTTCCAGAACAGGAAGCACTTCTTTTACCCTTCAGGGTCAAATTCCAGGAAATCTGAAAATATTTAGCGTTAAATCAGCGCTGACAGAGTCTGTTTTACACTTCCTTTGCTGTCACTGAGAACAATCACTTCTTTTATTCATTGAAACTCTTTTTGCATTGAATTAACTCTAATTAATATTTCTAACACTGTGAATCCGGTCTGCTGACTAGATCAGTGGAACTTTTCAGGAGTCACTCTTTCATTATGTCACACTATAATAATGTTGTTCACTTGGTGTAATATTTTTGCAGATGCTGGACTGCTTCTTAAAGCCATTTTATATTTAGGACCATTTCAGGGTTGGCCATTTGCTAGAATTTTTTTTTTGTTCCCAGCATTTTCCCGAGAATGAACCAAGACATTCTTTTTGTGCTGTAATCTGTATGCTGCTAATCTTTATGCACCATACATCTACTCAGAATCATGTTCAGCCATGTCACTGTCGCACTGAATAATTCAAAGTAATAACTGTTTCAGATGCTGGCTGCAGCAAGGCTGGACGAGACATACTATATCATTAAACTGCTGTAATGAGCGGGATGAGGGAAGGGAAGGAATGGTTGAGAAAGGTTGAGAAGTTTGGGTCCGTTTCCGATGTTATGGGGAAGACTGCAACATGGGCTTTTGCCTGATATTTTTTTTTCTTTGATCGGGGTGGAAATGCAACTGAATCTTTCCTTATATGCCTACCTAAGGCACAATTAAATGTAGAAAATCAAGCTTGATTCTACTTTAGAAAATTGGTTTCAAGAACTTAAGGAATAGTGCATATGTGACTCGAGCTCTGTTTCTGAGAATTTTGCACGATGTCGCAGCCTGCTCTGGTCTGCTCAGCATTAACATTTGTTGTAGCGCTGCGATGCTTTGTTGTTTAGTGTTGAGCTGTGGTGTTTTGAGTGGCAGGCTATTGCAACATAGTCTGTCAGAGAGACACCATCTGTTTCCAGACTGCTTAATTGAGGGGATGCTTGCCAGGCTGAATTTCAAGTGTGAACACATTATTTTGCTGATATTTTTGTTGTTGTTTGTATTTGTTATGTACACTGGCAAAGACAGTGCACATTTGAAGGGTATTCAAACTTTTATGGGATGAACTACGAGAAACTGCCAGTGGTTAAACAGAAGATTCACAACTAATTGTGATTCGATCAGCTCGCAAAATTTTGTTAATTCTGCGTTTGTCTTGAAATGGAGGTGGTGGTGATGGTTGGGGTGGGGTGGGCCATAATAATAAAATTAAAATTTCTGAGAATAAATTCTTGAGGAAATGGAATTTTCCGATATCAATTAGAATTGCCCTGATGCGATTGAAGTGAGACTGAAAAGAACACTGAGATGATGTAATACTTTCAAAAAAGACTGCAATTACCTTGCTGTTTTTTGTATATAATTGGATGGCTGCCGCAGAGACTCTGGATACTGTGGGAATCTCATGACAAAGGGCAGTGTATGCAGCGCGGACCCTAGAAACCCCATTTACTGTGCATGTCCTCTTGCTCAGGGGACTGCAGCCATCTTATTGGCTAAATAATGAGAATATATCGCACTGTCTTGAGACACATTTCATGGAAAATTAGCATTTGATTCTCATACTATAAACAAAACACCGAATACTTTATGACCACACAAAAGGCAGGCCCAGGCCTACACCTGTCTGAAATACTATTGGGAGCTGGTGAAAGAAATACTGTAAATGAAGTTCCTTTGACATCTTTATAAATACTGTTACGGTTTTTGGCACGGAAGACGCCAGGCGCTAGATGAAAATAAACAATGACTATTTATTTACAAAAACAATAAAAACAGGGCACAAATATGTTCATGGAGACGACGTGGTAAACTGGTCATGAAGACATGGTAGACAAAGCTCATGGTAAACATTGCTCATGAAGACAACTTGGTAGACAACTTGGCAGACAAGGCTCGTGAGGATATGGCAGAAGTGGCAATCCACTCCTTTCACTATGACACCGTTTATGTGGCCAAGCAAGTGTCAGAAGAAGGATGAAATTTAGAAATTTTTTCTGTCGCATTAAAATTTATATTGTAATTTGTTTTAGTAAAATTGCTACTGGCTGGTTCAGAATGTTAGGTACAGTGATGTGCCATCTTAGGAAAGTTAGGTGAGGCAGAATCCTCACCGTTAAACAAATGAACTCCCTATTGCTTTGCTTGATTAGCAATCAGAGAATTGATTTACTAATTTACTTACTAATTGGCAGAATGACGGCCAATTTCAGTTTCCATGGCATTCGCAGTGTATCCAACTTGAAATGCTCACGAGACAGCAAATTTGCTGATATTTGCCTACCGGAAGTTAATGCAATGCCATCAACAAATATCCTACGCCACGTTCAATGCTTGGTCAATAAGTTTACGATAATGTTTTCCCCCTAAATACGTACTTTTTAATGCCATTCAAAAAAAAAAAAAAAAAAAATAGGGAGTTGATTTTCAGTCTTCTTTTATAATTCGATGAACAAAAGGTTAAAATGATACACGGAATTACCGAGATAGTTGAGATTGATTGACAAAATCCAGCGATAAAAGGTGTAGTCACTGCCTCCACTGACCGTACGTCTCTGGTTAGGTACTACTCTAGGTTCAATACCCAATCAATTCAGAGCAAAGTCAGCTGTTTGAGTCGCATAAAAATTGATAGCTGGATGAAATGGTAGAGTTTTGAGAGAAGAAAGAGAGGGTAACCTGATCAATTTGTTGGGGAAACTGCCATGAATGTACATTGTCTAGCAAAATAAGTTGCTGTTTAGATTTAAATAAGGAAATACTGAAGAGTCTATGATTCAATTATTATTGCAGTGATTAATATGTTTCGACTGGCAACAATTCCCAATCAAATGCAGCTGCTGTATTCAAACTTGTGGAACATCAGGCCAATTTTAAAGTCTGGTGGAGATCCCAAAATTTCCAATGACCCTTAATATATCTTGCAGAATTACAGGGAAAGGTGTATAAAATGACGTACAAGATCTAGATATTTTGCTGTGGCCATAAAAACGGCATCATGGATTTGAATATTTCCATCAGTGTAAGTGTGATGTAGCTTCAATGAAGCGCTGCAACCAGCAGATACAGAATAGAATATGTGACAGTGTTCTACACCACAAAAAAAAAAGAAGCTTTTTTTGACTTCAAACCTACTTGATGAAAAGCATAAGTGAAATTCTAGATCAAGGGGTTAACCCTGACTGTGTGAAGCTCCTCATTTTTTAAACAACCATGTCAGAAGACGTATCCTATGATCGTGGAAAAGATGTTACTGAGCATAAAGTGGGGGAAATTACTGGCCAGCATCAAGGAAGGAAAACAAATAGAGATGGCTGAAATCACTGGAATTGAGTGTAGAACTGTTCAATGTGTTATTAAAACCTGGAGGGATAGTGGTGAATCTTCAACTTTGTGGAAGAAATGGGTCAGGAGCAAATCTTATCATGCTTGGAGGCTTGAAATCTCATCGTAAACTAGAGGCATTCGTAGAGTGCAAACCTCCGCCAAGGTAGCACAATCCAAATGTGCATGAGTGGGAGCAAAGTTGAGTAATCGCGTGTGATAGGATTTCAAGATGGCTGCCATGGCGACCATATTATTTCACTGATCGCGGTCAAAATCAATAGGGTCCATCCTTGATGTAATAGCAATCCACCCACAAAATTTCAGACAAATCCGTGCATTGCTTTTTGAGTTATCGCATGTGATAGGATTTCAACATGGCTGCCGTGGCGGCCATATTGTTTCAGTGATTGCGGTGAAAATCAATAGGGTCCATCCATGTGTAATAGCAATCCACCCACAAAATTTCAGACAGATCCGTGCATTACTTTTTGAGTTATGTTGTTCACAAACAGGCAAACAGACAAACAAACAAACAGGGGCGAAAACATAGCTCCGCCCAAACTTCGTTGGCGGAGGTAAAAATAAACGGCAGAACTCTCGCCAATGTTTAAAGGTGACATAGAATCAAAAACCGTTTTTACCTTGTTTATGTTTAATAACGGTAGTCTACCGGCATTCAGGAACATACGAAAAGTGCTAGACATTCTGAACATCTCCGTTTCATAGAAATTCCTCTTTTCAAAATGACCGCCAGAAAATGGGCCAATCTGAACGACGGATACATATGATATCACATATACCTCACTGCCCCCCCACTCTCATTCTGTTTCCTCCCCTTCAAAATAATTTGCATATACGTCTTTATGCAATTCTATTGCTTCCAATCCCTCAGTAAAGACGAGCGTGAGAATTCCAGAGTCATAATCGATTTCCGTGTCACTAGTGGGGAAATCCACCGTAATGCACGTGAAACGGATTAACTTATTGCACAAGGACTTAAATTCCTCAAATGAATTTCTTCAGTGCGCTTTGATTGAATACTTGCTGGCTACGGCACAGGAACGTCAATGCGAGAGACTCACTCCGAATGCGTAAGCCTTGGCAGCTCTGAAGTAGCTTATCTAGCTGTCTCTGAGATGTTTGAAAAAAAAAAACATTCAAAAATACGTACCATTCAGAAACGTTTAAATCCAGCCTTTGCTGGACTGGTTCTTGCTCCAATTCAGTGTCCTCATCCGATTCGGGCTCAAACATATAAGGCTGAATCTCTGCATATGCCATAGCTGCATAAAGTTGGTCTATCCGTGTTCCGAAGTCGGCGAGTGTTTTCCATTTTCCCTACCGCTCTGGGTGAAGTTACATTCTTTTGAGTGGCAGCAAAGTCAGCCAATCAGCGTCAAGTGCTTGCATTTCAAAATGAGGTTGCCAGTTAAGCCCGAAAGGTTGCCAAATAGGTGCAAAACAATGCGTTGAAAATCCCCCACCCTAACATAGCTTTTTGAGAGAGGTTTTTAGGAAGCTTCTGAGACATGATTGACCCAACCAAAATTTTGTTGTCTATATGTCACATCACAGAACAGGGATAAATACCCCGTTCAACCATTCTTTGTCACCTTTAATGCTGGAAGTAAAAGCATTTCCACATGCAAAGTGTGATAAGCACAAATAGCTGCGAGGCCACCAGAAAGCCAATTCTTAATGAGGTTAATGGGGTAATAAGGACGTCAATTTGCTGTGGAGTATGAAGATTGGACTGTGGAGCAATGGAAGAAGATCATGAGGCTTGATGAGGCCAGGGTTACCCCATTCCAGAACGATAGATGCGTCAGAGTAACTGCCCCATATTTCTAAAAAATATTTTTAGTAGTAAATATTTCCTGTCACCCATGAGGCATGTACTGTGCTAAAAAAAAAGTTAAGATACTTAAATGTTTTTATACTGGGGGTCAAAAAGATGTATATGTCAATACACATTCTGAACTCAAAGAAAAATTCAATATATGTTGTGAAAATATTCACTGTATTTTAAAATCTGTGCAGAAATGTTGTGTTCACTCATAAAGCAGGCAGAGTATTAGAGAGCCTGTTCCCACATTGGCCATCCATGTATAAACTCGAAATGACTCACATCTGAGACGCTGGTGTCCCGACCGTTAGGAGGCTTCGTTTTGAGAGTTAAGGGGTGGAAGAAGGTTCAGTTTTATAAAGGAAACCATTCTGCCTGACCTATTGTGTCCTACATGGATATGAAAGATAAATAGGCAGCAAAACAATGGAATTGGTATCAAATTACATTGGTTACCATAGCAATGGCTTCATCTTGAAAATCCTCCTTTTGATCTCAAATTTCATCTAAATGTATTCAAATTTTTCAAGAATATGACTCAAATAGATCATAAAAAGTGATGTAAGGATTAAAATGGTTTGTTCTTAGTCCATTACATACTTTTTACCTCTGCCAAGGGGGTTGTTTTCACCCGTTTGTTTGTCCGTCTGTCTGTCTGTTAATAGGATAACTCAAACAGTTATGGACGGTTTGGCACAAAATTTGGTAGGATGATAGGTGGTAATCCAAGGATAAGTTGATTGAATTTTGAAGTGATCCGGAACATAGTCTGTTACGAAAAGAACAGATATATGGCGTGGCAGGGCATGCGCTCTAACGAGTGCCCTGTAGTTTTTTTTTATGTTTTCCTTTATTTTTACCATCGAATTACACCCCACAGAAAACAAATGAAATTCAAAATTTTGTTCAATCACTTTTAAGCATATTCTAAAGAAGCTTTTTCACATTTTCATGCGATTAAGGCCTGCGTTGACTCGGAAAGTGCAATTTTTTTTGGTGTAGTTAGATTTTTGGCTACTTTCAAGGGCCTACCTCCTTTTAAATACAGCAATAATTACCATGTCAGACATGGAGTAACCAAACCGTAATCCTGTGAACTTTTCAGGCTTGCACAATATAATTAGACCCCAGAGATCTCTTGGACATTCTTTATCTCTTGTTCTTGCTTTGGCTATCCCCAATATCCAGTCACAAATTTGGAGTTCCAAAGAATTTATTCCAAGTAAAATTCAACGCTTATGAGGGCAAACTCTGTACTGAGAGTTCGTTTTATCCATTGTGTACAGACGGAAATGCGTAATCAGAGTTGAATGTACATTTAACATTTCTCTGTACAAATAAGACTGACGCTCAATGTGAAGGGAGTAGGAAGGTGTGTACTGGTTAAGGGGTGGCATGTTACTGCAAGTTTAGCGAGCAGCCAGGTCTACATTTAATCAACTCCCCTGCAGAGAGCTAAGAATATCACCAGCAACCGGGGAGGCGTGGGCCGCAGGGGAGCCGCGATCTCATCCCACGCTCACAAACGATGCCACGTCAAGTATGAAGAACTGCGACTGCATCCCACATTCATGTGCGCCGCTTTTTGTACGGCGTAAGCGAGAACTGCTAAAGGAGAGGTGAGCCATGTGGGCAGAGGCACAGCTATCATTCCCCTTTTTTGCCGCTTGTGTGTTTGAAACTCAAAGTAGAGGTGGGGGCGGAGGTGAGGGGGTAACAGAAAGTTGGATTCGTCACTCATAGAGCTCAAAGCTGGTTTTGAAATGATCTTGGTCAGATGCTTCAAGGGTTGAACAGGATGAAAGCCAGTGCTTTTGAACAGCTTGGATAGTGAGCAATTCATTTCTACATGGAGCGCTACACTCAATGCCATTTTAATCCTGAATCTTTCGCCATTCTGCATCTCCTATTATGTATTTTTAGTACTTCCTTTAAGATAAAGAAAACAGTATGAACTTCCCACTTGTCATCTAGGGTGGGTTTGGACATTAGAGGGTTTATAATGTCAGTTTTATGGACTCTATATGCTGGTGAGAATTAATGAACGTCCCCCTGGAGGCCAGTGGGTGTGAAGAGGCAGTTTTAGAAAAAGGGGTTGCAGCAGATGAACACAGTTGAAGAGGGGTGATGAAACAAAATGTCGGTATTTTTGCCCCTCTGGGATTCCTGGAGAAAGCGATGTCCCTTGCAGTTGTAGCAGCAGACAGCGGTGTTTCGAGCCAGGGTTCTACTCGCACACATCTGCTAACAGCTTGGCATTTTATCTGTTGCCAGCCGTGTTGCGGTAGTGGTGAAATATTTCAGCTTTTATTAGCAGGGCTGAGCTCTGTGCAGCTGAAAAACCTCTCAGCTTATTATTGTCGCCATGGAAACTTGCCAGTGGAAGTGGGGGGCTGTGGATGTGCTGTGGGGGTGCAGTTGCCGAGATTTGTCTCACGCAGGAATGTGAGCAAGTGCTGTGCATGCATGTGTGTGTGCATGTTTGTGTGCATGTGTGAGCATGCGTGTCTGTATGCATACTTGCGTATGTTGTGTGTGTGTGTTTGGGTGTGTGTACATTTGTGTCTTTGTGTGTGATTGTGTGATTATGTGCCCATAAGAGTGTACATGTGACTGTCTCGGCATGAGTGTGTGTGTGTGTGTGTGCGTGTGTGTGTCGATGCTTGTACCACAGAGGTAGTTTATATTTATTGAAGGTTTACTGGTTTGTTGTGGAAGGAATGTTATGATCCCAACCTGATTCTGACAAATTTTTTTTTACAAAAATACAGTGCATGCAGCATGTAAAACTGAAAAAGGAGCTGTCACTGAGGGCTTGACAAAATTCTGCAACAACAACCATTGTGACAGTTTCAGTAATGACAGAATGATGGATTCAGGAGTAAAGAAATGAGTATGCTTTAGCAATAGAAGAGACCTGATGAAGAATTACTGCAATTACTCAATATGATATACTATTCTCTGATCTTCCGTATGACAGGCATTTGTAAATGCAATATTCTGCAGTTAAAAGGTATTGTCAACTTAAAATATGTGATCTTATAATTGTGTAATATCATATAATCTTTGTAAATGAGAAGAAAATCCAGGAAAAAATGAAAGCATCAGTGTGAGGAAAAATGGTCCCCTTTGGAGATGACTCATGTGGGAAGAGCAGAGAGTGGAGTGCACCTCAGAGGATACTGACACTTGGCCCAGAGAAGGCCCTGAATGGCCAGGAGCCAAGGTGCTGATACAGCCTGCAGCTCCTCCACCTGGGTGTGAAGCTAGTACATAACTCCTTTAATACGGTAAAAATGACATAATTTTAATCATTTTGGCTCTGCACACCACCGCAATGGATTTAAAAATATCAATGGATTTGAAATTTGAATTGTCCATAGTCCTTCAGGTCTTTTGGTGTTCCTGAGCTCCCCACATTGTTCTGTCTTTGCTCCTCTAACTCTATCATTGCGCTGCACCACAAGTGTAAACTCTGGGACCTTTCTAAAACTCAATAAGAGATACAACGCTATGATGGTGTCAGCATTGCCTCTAAAATTTAACGTTTAAATTTCTCCCACAGCGAAGTGCTTGCCTATGTTGTATCATTCGGAGATGTAGATTAGCAAATGATGGCAGTTCCAAAATGAAAAATAGCGCACTGTGGCGAGCGGGATCCCTGAGCCTTGTGCTTGCCCTGCCGTGGCGGCCATATTGATTATCACAGCGGGACAGAAATCGATAGGGAGCTTCCTCAAACCACCCCAGACATACCACCGGAAAATGAGATTTTTTGGCCAAGGCGTTTTTCAGCTATCATCCAGAAATGAGACGTTAAGAGACAGACAAATAGACAGACAGACAGACAGACAGACACCACTCGCCACGACAATACCCCTCCACGACTTTTGTCGGCTGAGGGGTAAAAATAGTGCGCTTTGGCAAGCGGGACCCCTGAGCCTTGCGCTTGCCCTGCCATGGCGGCCATATTGATTATCGCAGCGGGACAGAAATTGGTAAGGTGCTTCTTCTAACCACCCCCAACATACCACCAGAAAATGAGAGCGTTTGGCCACGGCGTTTTTCAGCTATCGTCCGGAAACGAGAAGTTAACGGACAGACAGACAAGCAGACAGACAGACGGACGCCGCTCGCCACGACAATACCCCTCCACGACTTTCGTCGGCTGTGGGGTAAAAATGAGTTTGCGCTGGTACTGATGATGGTGGGCCAGCAGGGGGCTTTTGTCACTTACAGTCAAGAGAACACCCTTACACCCGGGCTGTCACGGGGAAACTGGACCATAGCAGCCTTCTCTCAGATACAGACGTATGCCCAGGTGCTAATTCACTGCATTTTCAAGGTGTATTATTCTTCTGTCCTGCTGCCTTCTGAGCAGACGTCTGCCCAACTCTTTATCGGAATGATCCAGCTGCTTCAGTAATTCCCTCCCTCTATCATTTATTGCCCAGGAGGAGCCATATCTGCTTCAGGTGATTTTCCCTTCTTGACTATAAAGTGCTCTGAGATTTGAGGTCACTCTCATAAATTTTCAAAAAAAAAAATTTTTTTCCTTATCCTGTATTTGCCAATGAAAGCAAGTCTATGACAGAAATTATCAGCAACTTATTAAACCCAATTTTTATATTGTGTGTAGCGCATTTACCAAGAACTGGACAAATTTTTTGTTCTCCATTAATTTTTTGAATGGAATATGTCATGATATCAAGTTAACCTATTTGATCTGTGCAGTGTGTGCACTGTTGCATGTTTAACATGTGAATATTTTTAATCAGTAACATGAAAAACCATTGTTGCACAGCACAATGTAATTCAATAATGTTACTTAATGTTGTAATTCCATGTATAACAGCAACTGGCAGCACCGGCTATATTCCGTATTTGCAAGACAAAAAGTGTCATTCAGAAATCACTGGCCACAAACAGTGCTCCTGCCTTTGGAGGAACTGAATTAGTTATTGAACTGAATTTTATTACTTCCCTAAGCGATGCAAACTCAAAGGTTTTTTTTTTTTATTTTTTTTGCTTTTTTCCCCCCTGAAATATCTTTAATAGGGAACAGCAAATAACATCAAGGAACATTTACAATTTTTTTTTTAGCTCTGGTTTTCTTTAACTCAGGTGAGAAGAATTGGCACATTCGATGTTTACAGAACCAGGATCCTGTGGCATTTATTTCTGAGTTTAAATGAGATATCCTTTTTTGACAAAAAGCCAAAAAAGAGAGATATGAAACTCTAGACACACAGAATAGTCAAGTACATCTTTCCCCTATTCTTTGGAGGTTTTGATGTGCATTTATTTTTAAAGTTGTATCAGAGAGGTCAATAAATGAGTACTGCTGCTGAAAAATAATTTGTTTTGAAACACCTCCAAGTTCCAACCAATTGCAGCGAGGTTCCCATGGTCTGTTGCGACTGTTGACATTGTTCATTGTGAACCAGCAGAGAACACATGGGACAGAGAATGACCACATGAGGTTACACATGAAGGCTCCACCTAGTCATGTGGAGAGAGCCTATCAAGCTTTCTCTCCCCTGGTTGCTATGGTGCCACACAGCTGTCAGTGGGCAGTGATTGATGTGACATGTAGAGAGGAAGGGTTGTGTTTTCCAAGCTCCCTTGTGTGCAGGCCACTGCGGGCCTCAATATCAATAACTCCATATTTATCTCTTCCTCCCTCTTTCCATTCCCCTCTCTCCTCTCATAGTTGACAGGGCATTATAATCACAGGGGATATTGTAGTGAAAATGTTCGTATGTTCTCTCAGTGTTTTCTGAATATCGTCGAAGACAACAGAGGGTTAAATACCATCTGGAACTGGCAACAAGTTTTAAATTACTCCAGTAGAGCTAACATTGCTATTAGTTCTATGGTCTATATAGCTTTAAGGGTTGTGAGAATTGCAGGGTAGCATTATATTGTTATAAAATTATTAAATTGTAACAGCAGAATTTTGGATGGCCAAGCTTCTGAATTCCTTTTGCATTGCTGCTATTTGGATTTGAGCTTTTATTTGAACAAATAAAACATTTGAAGTCAATAACTACAATTGATATACACTAGTGTGCAGTGATGATTATACATCACCATTTTTGTGTAAAAGGGGTCCAATTATATTACTTCTCTAAAATTTTTTGGTGAAAATGTATGGAAAAATACTATTGTAGGCAATGAGAACAAAAAAAAAAAAACAGTATATTGAGTCAAAAAATATGGCTAATAAACAAAAACTTTGAAAACAAAATTTTTATAACAATTGAAAGGTGTATGTAAATTTTTTTTTGACTTTTGTATAGCCTGAATGCATGTTTGAAGGCTCATTCCATGATTACTAATGCTAAAAGATCTGTTTAAACTGGTCTGAGGCAACATTATTCAGTAAAATTACCTCTGATGGTCAGCAGTGCCAGTATAGAAGGTTTCATGAGTTTTGAGTGGCGTCAGTGTTAAACACAGTGGACTCTGGAATGCGGCAGAGAATATCCAAATGTCTATCTGTCTGTCAGTTTGTCTCCTTTGCATCATTGCTCTCAAAAGTGAGAGTGAAAACGACCTTTATTCTGGTGTTTGGTTGGCTCTCCATGACAATGCTGGGATCAATAACAGAATAAGATGGATCCAGTTGAAAACATCATTAAGCCAAATGGCTGATTGATAATTTTGAAGGATTTAGCTGTGATTTAAAAAATTCTATCTTGTTTCTTCTTTGAAGAGCTGGAGATGTGGATAAGATGCAAGAAAAATGCATTACATTACAATCCATCCTATTACATCACATGACATTACATCAAATAACAATGCAATAAGAAAATACTCCTATCAAGGGGTGCGTTTCCCAAAAGCGTAGATGCTAACTTCGTTTGCAACTTGCATAGTTCGTCCATTCACAGTCTGTGGTTCCAACTATGTAAGTTAGCATCTGCGCCTCTGGGAAACACACCCCAGATTGACTTGTATATGAATCCAAAAAATGTTCGCTTTATGCAAAGGGTGAAAAAAAAACTGGCTGCATAAAATAAAATGGGTGGGAGAAGGAATGCATCACGAATTGCACTTCATCACAGAGAAACATACAGCTTTAAAAACAGGAAGTGAAGATTGGTGAGGAATGAAGAGGAGGTCAGGCTCTGATATTGTGTTGTATTATTATATCATCCACTTCGTCTCCTCGGCTCCTCTATGAGAGCATGACCATTTTGAAAGGGCCTGAAATAGAGACAATTCCTCTGATTCTCCTGCTGGTTCTATCATTCTTCTCTGAGGGTGAGCGGCTGGCCTTGAAGAAGGGACCGATTGTACAAGATACATTGTTATGTGAGTATTTTCACTGATGTAGTCGAGATAGCTCTTTGCATCCTGAGTATTGCTGCCTTGCTAGAGGTAAAAATAAATGGGTTTGAAAACAGGAGCGCAGCTGCACGATGACAAACTGTAAGTGCATCTAAAATCTCCTCCAGCCACTGTGGCTGGTGCTTCACTAACAATCTGTTTTATTCAAACTCTGCCAGGAAACACCAACAGCTGCTAAGCATTGGTGCTCAAAAATCTTTGCAAAATTGATGGTTCAAGTCACGTGTAAAAATGTAATTGAAGCATGCACAATGAAAACAATGATAGCTTGGTGTCTAGGTTCTGATCCCGAAGCCCTCTGCTGGCTACTGAGCTGAAAGAGATGACAGCCAGCATGTTCCCCATCCTTAGCACTCATTAGCTCCCGCCGCTCGCGGTGTGGGAGCTTTGGTATCGGGCTCTGTCCGTGTGCGTGCGTGCGTGCATGCGTGCGTCCGTCAACACATTTTGCTTTTTCTCATCAACGATTTCAGTTACAGGCTCCTAATTTTTACTGGACATGCATCTCATAAAGGCCTACAAATAATGTGCCTAAAGGTGACCTTGGCCTATTTTTTCAAGGTCACTGGCCTCAAAATATCACCAAAAACTTTGACATTTTGCTTTATCTCATCAACTATACTATTCAAAGAAAGTAGGGGATATTGGATTTACAAGTACCATGAAATGCAGATCATGAGGTCAGGAAGGAAACAAATGACATAAAAACATTAAGGAAACATTTGTCAATTTATTCAAAACCCTGTGTACAGCCAGTAAAGGACAGATTCTCCAGAATAAGGGTCGACACAAACACAGGGTCACACAGCAAATTTACCACCATTGTGAAACAGAGTCAGTAACGGGTAAAACCCCCTCGGTTGGCTAGACAAGCTCGAATTCGGCGTGGCATACTCCTAACGAGACGTCCCAGGTCATTTTGGGGAACGTTATTCCATTCCTGTTGCAATGCTGCAGCAAGTTCTTGGACATTGGCAGGAGGTTGTTGACGTTGGCGAGCCGCTGTCCAAGCATGTCCCAGACATGCTCGATGGGGAAAGGTCCGGACTGAGTGCTGGCCATGGTAATGTGGTGATATTCTGCTGCTGGAGGTAACCTGTAACGATCCAGGCCCTATGACATCTGGCATTGTCCTCTTGGAAAATGAAATGGCGGCCATAACGACGTGCAAACGGCACAACATGGGGTGCCAAGATGTTGTCCCGGTAGTACTGCCCTGTGACACGTCCAGCAACAACATGCAAGTCTGTTCTGCCGGCAGCAGTGATGCCTCCCCACACCATTACAGATCCACCCCCATACGGATCATGTCTAATGACGTTAACGTCATGGAAACGTTCGTTACGTCGGCGCCAAACCCTCCTGCCTCTGTCAAGGAAGTCCACAGTGAACCTCGACTCATCTGAGAACATTACGTTGTTCCATCGGCGATTATCCGCGTTGATGATGCGACACCATTGAGTCTGGCCCTAATGTGACAATCCCTCAAACAGGGAATGACACGAGGGCGTCGGGCGTGTAAGTGAAATCTGTGCAGGCGATTCCTGATGGTCTGGCCACTCACTACCAAGCCAGTATCCCTTTAAAGTTGAGACCTTATCTGATTTGCTGTTACCATACGATTTCTCAAGACAATAGTGCGGATGAATCTGTCCTGAGCCTGAGTTGTTGCCCTTGGTCGACCGGATCGTGGTCTATCCTGAACAGACCCTGTAGCACGATGTCTGGACCATAATCTGCTGATGACAGACTGGGAAACATTCATTGCCCTTGCCACAACGACCTGTCTTGTGCCAACCTGTAGCATGCCAAGGGCACGTAACCTCTCCTCCTGTGTTAGGCGGCGCATGGTCTCTGTTTAATTAACGACTTCAACCACTGATAATCTGATGCTTTCTCTTCAAAATCTTCCTTTACAGTGGCTCTAACCTTCCAATTCAGAGTCATGCAAATTTGTGGCACAACCCCCTTGATCATCAATAGCATCCCGTGCAGATCGTGAGAGTGTCATTGACGTGTTTGGGTGATGAATTTCTTTGGAAATGCTTCCTCAGTAAGGAACTATACAACATGGTTTCGTATCCCTTTGTGTATGTGAAAATTTTGATCTCAAAATAAAATATCCCCTACTTTTTTTGAATAGTATATTTCAGTTACAGGTTCCTAATTCTTACTGGACATGCATCTCATAAAGGCCTACAAATGACGTGCCTAGAGGTGACCTTTGCCTATTTTTCAAGGTCAGTGGCCTAAAAATATCACCAAAAACTTCAACATTTTCCGTTATCTCACCAACTATTTCAGTTGCAGCCTCTTAATTTTTACTGGACACACATCTCATTAAGGCCTACAAATGACGTGCCTAAAGGTGACCTTGGCCTATTTTTTCAGGGTCACTGGCCCAAAAATATCACCAAAAACTTTGACAATTTGCTTTATCTTATCAAAATTTTCAGTTACAGGCTCCTAATTAGCTCCCACCGCCCGAGTGGCACGGGAGCTATCGTATCGGGCTCCATCCATGCGTGCGTCCATCCATGCGTGCGTCCGTCAACAAAAACTTCGACATTTTGTTTATCTTAACGGCGGGAGCTTCTGGGGCCACCAGTGCCCTATATTTTTCCTTATGTACTCCAGTGGTTGGAGTGAGGAGGGACACGAGGAGGAAGGAGGCAACAGCAAGCAAATGGAAAGAGCCCCATATTCTGTGTCATCTTCTTCCCCGCCTTTTGGATTAAAGCTGCTTTCACACGGACGCAAAACGAATTTTTTCGCACGACAGATTACATTCAAAGTCAATGCATTCGCGAATGCATTGATTTTGCGTGTAATCCGTCAGGAAAAAAAAATCGTTTTCGTTTTTGCAAAGTGTGAAACTTAAAAAGTCTACTGATGCTCTCACAACAAACCCTATTCCATGACTTCCGGCTTACGATGATTATATAATTGCAAAAACCAGCGTGAAGTTAGAGATGATGAATGGAAATTTTGCCTCTGAGTAGCAATGAAGTCGCTAGTCTTTTTGCCCAGCTGAGACTTTTGTTTGTGTCTCTGTTACTTTCAAGATTGGCTTATAAACCCTAGATGGCTCTTGTTATCCCTCCCTGGGACAAATTTGATCTCTGGTGGCATTGTGAAATTGCGATCATTGTGGTTTCTATTTGAACTTGTTTTCAATTACATTGATGGGAATTGCAAAGAGGGGACAGACCAGGCTCAGTTTACTGGAAAACCTCTGTCCCCTAATAAAAAAAAAGTAATTATTCAAACTATTCTTACATAATGAACATTGCGATTAGCTTGAAATCCCAGCTCAGGTAACATTTGTTGCCATGGTGATGAAAGCCTGACAGGCAGTGGAATGAACCTGTAGCACAACTGCAGCATTTTAATTACTGCTGCAGGCTCAGGAGGGACTGAAAAGGAAATGAGCAATTTAAAATAAACACTCCTGTATTAACAAGCATCTTTTTCATTGCCATAAACTATTGCCATGAACAGTGTTAAAAAAAAAAAACAGCACCAGCAATGAGAAAAGCATTTGGGAAATATATTGGTCATGACCACCCTTGTTTTTGCATTATTTTACTTTTAATGCAGAGTTTTGATGTATTATTGAAAATTTTGAAGAAATCAACCCTCCTCTGAGCAGTGCACCTTGCCCACAGTAAAGTACAGCCCAGATTTGCATACAGAGATTAGAGATTCTAATTAAGCAATATCACACAAGAGGGAACACTGCTGTTCTAAATATCATCACGGCTGTGATTTGGTTGTAACTTGTAAGCATGAGGCCAAAGACAGAGTGCAGCAGATAATGACAACCATGACGATATTTACCATAACAGCACAACCTCAAATGTGATAGCGTGATAATACCACAGTTCGTGAACAATACATTTATCCACAAGTGGAGACAGGCACAGCTCACTCCACTGGCGATTTTTTGCTTTTTTTGTGACCCTATTTTTACCTTGACTCAGTTAGATCCATATTTAATCAGGTGATCATCCGCCCACTGCAAACCTTTCCTGAAAATTTGGAATAATTTGATTGAACCGTTTTTTTGCGCCAGACTGTTGACTGACAGACAGGCAGACAGACACATGCCAGCGAAAACAGTACTCCTTGCCATTCAGGTGTGATGACAAATAACGAATAACTGTCATTTTAGATATAGTATTATCAAATATTTTATTTGTTTTTAAATATGCTAACGCAAATAGTTCCCAAAAAAGACAGGCAGGATTGTGCATTGCCTGCTACTATTCAACGCACGAGCACGCTAACAGTCCCAGTTACTCTCCTCAGTACTCGCTGGCTGGCCCACTTTGATTCGCACATTCACATTGAAAGCACGTACGTCAAAATATGAATTTGATGATGGAGACTGAGTTTTTTTTTTAAGAATTATTATTATTATTATTATTATTATTATTATTTCATTTTATTTTTTTTTTTTTACAAGATTTCAGCTTTTCTCCAGATTGTCTAAGCCTACTGATGTGATGTTTGCGCACCAGGGCATTGGCGCAGTTTGAACTTAAAGGCTGGGGGCTCACCAAAAAAAGATTGAGAGGACAGGTAATGTGTACTACAGAAGTTTTGTTCACAGAAAGTTAATAATCAATTTGACCAATATTAAACAATAATCAATATTTAAGTTCTGACTTTTGTCTACAGCCACTAGGGCAGGGGTGGGCAATTCCGGTCCTGGAGGGCCAGTGTGTATGCAGGTTTTTATTTTTATCAATTACCCTGACTAATTGACTTAATTGGTTGCATACATAAATATAGATTTGTCCAATGATCAGATCAAAGAAAAATGAAGGGAGACAAGAACAGCCTTTGGTGGTCATTCATGATAATTTAAAGAAATGCGCCTGAAATGTCAGATTTCATGAATGGTTTAGCTAATTCAGACCATCAACTAATTAAAGGCCAGAAGTTGGTGTGAAAACCAAGGACAGATACGGCCCTTGTTGCCCACCTCTGCACTAGGGGGTTCAGTGAGCCCTCTTAACCAGCAGAAACTGCGCCCCTGGACTGGGAATTCGTACTGTGGGAAGTGGCCTATCGTCCTTATATTCCTCTTCAGTTGATGTGCTTGCATATTTTAGATCAAAAGTTACATTCATGAAAAATGTATGGTTTGCCATGTCCGCTTTGAGGTTGTTTACATAGCCTATAAATGGTAGCTTTCAATGCAATGAACAAACAATTTTTTAGTTAGGCTAATTTAAAGTCTAGGGAGCGAACACAAACAAATGGGGTGATGCAGTGAGTAAAACGTCAGAGTAATGCTACATTAAATATGAACACTGCCCGAAGGCCTTTTGTCTACTGAGAATGTTTGAGCCATAGCAATGCTGGGTTCGATTTGGCTTCAAATTGGGTCGAATTTGCTATCTGGCAGTTGAACAACAAAGATACTGATGTTTTGACTCGTATTGAATCTTATTTAATAAGTGTCATGCTTATGATACGCACACACACACCCACACACACACTCCTACGCAAGAACACACACAAACAGATGCACATGCAAACACGTGTACACACACACACACACACACACATCCACAAACCTTTAGGCACAGTATTTCACCACAAATGTGCATTGTTTGCAGGACGCAGCTTGTTACTTATTTTCAATGGCATAAAAATGACACTGGGTGCAATTTCCTTGGTGGCTTCATCTCTCCTGTCCTACCTTGTTGTAGCGATGTTTGACTCTTGAAAAGTTCTCCAACTTTCATCCAACCAGAAATCAGCCAATAACATAATGTCTCTTTAGACATCAGCTTTAATGGTTGAAGTATAGTGCATGCTCTGATTATGAAAAAAAGGAATTACTGCTGTCACTGTTCAGATGTACTGATCTAGCTTAATGACTGCCACAAATAATCATCATTCACTGTAAAAGCGCCATTCCGTGACTTCTCCTGTCTCACGCAGACCTCCTAATTATATCCCTATTACTCGTTATGGTTCTCAGTGCTGTTCAGATAATGGGTCTGATCTATCTCGAGAGGAGAGAACATTGCGGTTGCATCAGAGCTCTCTCCTAAGTGACACTGAACCCTAATTAAATAAAACAGTGAGCCGATACCCTTGTAAACAGGGGGAAATAGAAGGGAGTAAGGCTGAGAAATGGAAAGTCGAACAAAAAGATTGATTTATTGACACGATGCATCCCTACCCCAAAGTTTTCGCACCTCGATCCATGCATGATCTTTTATTACTGTTCATACTGTCACAGTTATAGCATGTGTACATTATTTCACTCCTGATTACCACTGAAATGCTCTGTTTTTTTCCCCACCTCTAACATTATATCAGCCCTGTAGGCAGTGGTTAAAGTGGGATTTGACGGGTGGGGGAACCCTAAAATTCGGTGTCGCGGCGCAGTGGGGGAAAATGACACAAATGATTGCAAATAACTGTATTCGCCTTATTTTTGGCCCGTTGGGACTATGACATTGAATTTTCGTATTCACATAATCAGGAAGTGGGCATAACGAGAAAAGCAGTGATGGATTTGGGTGAAAACTTGCAGAATAATGGGGAGTATAACAGTGAAGATATTCTACTGTTACAGTATTTTTCATTTCCTAAAACAGTAAATCAAAACTATGACATAATTAACAAAATGAACAAGTAACAGAAATCTATGAATCTTTTTGTGATTTCAAGACACTGTCCTTAGACTGCACACATAAACCATATTCTACATCCAAAATGTTCTGATTTCCAATTCAAAATTATAGCTAGATGTATCAAGATGGATCTCAAATAATTTTATGCTCTAATGCAGTTAGCGACTATGGTTTTGGGAAACACATCCCTGGATAGTACAGGACGCTGCAATGCTGCCAGCATAATATAGCTTGCTTGCCAGCTACATAAAAAACATACTGCTCAGTGTAATGATTTTCAAGTAGCTCTGTCGCTAACTAGCTGGCGACTGTAGATTTCAAAGAAAGATATGTACAGGTAACATTACTGCTGAGCCAGAAACACAAACCAACATTGCTCGCATAACTATCGGTGCAATTGAGCCTTTGTCAGACTTTGACTGAATCGCACATAATTTTATTAATGCACTAGCTAGCTGGTAAGCAGCCTGGTTAGCGTTTTGCACATAGCCTAAAGCAGCTAACGTTAACCCTTTTTAAATTTAAACTCTTTTAGTTGGCCGGTTTGAATTGTTGAATATTACAAAACTTCACCATCGACGTCAACTTAAGTTAATCCACTTACTTTGGCTATAAACGCCGTTTCAAACATTGACAATTCCTCGCAGGCTGGTATGTGACTGACGCACTCAATCAAATAAAATACAGCATACGATACAGAGTGACGGCGGGGCTGGCAGAGACTGATGTTGTGCTCTGATTTGTTGAGCATCTTGGTGCTTTTGAGAGAGTGGCAGGCAGGCTGTCATTGAAAGCAGCATGCGAAAATGATCTGTAGTCCGCGGTGCTACTGTTAAGGCGCTTTAACACTGGACGCGAAACGAATTTTTCGCACGACAGATTACATTCAAAGTCAACGCAAAGACGCGAATACACGCGCGTATTCGCATATTTGCGCTGACTTTGAATGTAATCTGTCGTGCGAAAATGTTTCGCGTCCAGTGTGAAAGCAGCTTTAGTCAAATAAATATTTCAATTCAAACTAAGGTGGAGGAGCGCAGTTCCGGACCGTTCCGGTCCACTTTAACTCCTGCCTGTAGGGATCCAGTGCACTCTATCAGAGTTGACCCCCCTCCGAATACCCCACTCTTAACGTGTGGTGAGCTCACCGGCAATGCTTCTTCAGTATCTTTTGCTTTCTCCATATGTCACCACAACTTTATTGAATATTCAAACTTACAATATTGTCTCACATAGCCATGGTGTATCAAAAAAGGCTGCGAGAGTGGTTTAAATGCAAAGAGATGGGCATCAATGAAGACTAATGGGACTGTATTGTGCCTCTGATGCTTCAAAAGCTCAAGCAGCTGTTCCGGAACAGCATATGCTTTGAATGCTTAAATTGACTTTGAATTTAAAATTGAGTGCATTAACAACCTTCAATTCCCCCCTCTGGAATGAAAGGCAATATTTGTGGGCATTTTCTCAATTAAGTCGGTGTTTTGACTTTTCCGGCCTCAACGTCAGAGGTGGAAAATCCAAGATTCAGAAACTAAAAATCCTGCCAGATTTTTCTCCCTCCCTCAAAATCTGCTGATCTTACCAATTAGTTCTTCTCCCTGGCTGAAGCAGACCCTGGTAGTTGGAATAAAGTTGTGGGGAGGAGTTTTTCTTTCTGAACCAGGACTTTCCACCTCTGCTCAGCGCAAAGGACATTCATTCATGCAGTTATATTCTTTATCTTGATAGTCATTGTTATGTGACATCAAGTTGATTCTTTCCCTCGTTGCTTGACTCCAAAAGTTAGCAGGCATCAGGGGTTAGTCAGAGCGGAGCTCTTCATATATTCCCAGAATGCAGTGCATTTTAAAGCTGAGAAAGAGCAGCTTTCATCTGAACTTACTTTCCACCCATTAAAAGCCTTGTGAAAAGCATATACTTCCCAAATCTCAGATAATAAAAGCTGGGAACATAAATATTCTGGATTCATGACACCCAGACAAAAGGGTGGTCACAGTTGCACCCTGGCAGGGATCAATCCCAATGGAAGCACTGTAGAATAAGTTTCCTGCAGAATAGTTGCCCTGTGGAAAAGCTGTGGAGCCGAATAGCTGCCCTGCATATGAGAAGCGTGATAGATTGGGTCATGGCATTTGCCTCACAGGAAAAGGAACACTAGTATTTTCTGACCATTTTAACAGCTCATTTTTATTGTCTCAAATTATTCTTCTTATCTGTACCCGGATTAATGCCTCTTATCTTCAGCAGGATTAATCAGAGCACCAGTGATAGCCTAATGCTTTGGTCAAGGCCATTATTTCTGTGATTTATATCTCACATCAATGATAATTTAAGGCGTCTGAGGCCATACACTGTGCTTTGTTTTCTGCACGAACGGCTGACCTGCCGACTGATAAACCCAAACATGCTCAGTCTCAGTACACACCCGCCGGGTTATCTGTAGTCTCTTTTTTAATCTAGCAGGAAGTTCATCTCTGAAGAGACAGGATTTCAGGCTGAGTCCTTGAAAGTTACTCAGGGAGAGAGGATTAAAAATGAGTAAGCCGAATGTTCACTCATGAGACAATTGTTGTAACAATGGACTCGCTGATTTACTGTGGAAAAGAAAATAACCCAAGTTGCAGTTGATTATTTGTTTCTACATTATTTTAATTCAAGAGATCATATAGTATATACTTAATTAGTTGTATTAACACATTATGACAAATAATTAATACAATGATAGTGTGTACTTGACCTTAAAGTGCACAGCGTCTAACATCAAAGTGAAAGGCTGCCAGGAAGCATGCCAGCAATCATCAATTCACTGAAAGTTTCTGATGGCTGAAAATGAGGAATGTATTATTCTGGAGAATCCCCATTTAAAGGATGCTCCAAGACAAACCTTAAGCATGTCCTTCTTGCATCTACGTATGAGCTTTTATATTCAAAAACTTCATGAATGCGGCTGCAGTTGAACTTACGTTTTTCTACAAATCCCCATAGAGCGTCTGTGTGTTTTTGAGTGTTTGCATGTGTATATGTAAAGATATGTAAAGATAATTTATTACTGATTACAGAGTGAACAAATTAATGGATCTGATAAAAGCCTAAACAAAATCATTGGCGCTTGGACTCAACAGGGAGATTTTGTAATTGAGGAGCATCAGCCCTGAGCTGCAGCAGGATAAATCCCCAAAAATTAGGGGAGCAAGCCCCGCTTGAAAACACAGCCAGGTATTTCTCCCAAAGATTTCTTGTTTACCAGGCAGGAATGAAGCATGTTTAAATCAAAGATGGCATAAACTGCTGGGGGATGAAACATAAGGGAGCATGACATGAAACTGATTGAGGATTACTGATTAAGATGAGCAGTTATTTTATCCTGGAACATCATGCAATGTGTCTAAATTTCTATAGAGAAATAAAATAAATCAGCTCCATATTAGACTGCAAAGTTCTCCATGATTCTGACTCCTGTCCAATCTCATTGGTCATAACGGACAAAGAAAATTGGATGACTTACCATCAGGGATTTCTGCTCACGGCCGGCTCACTTGCACAACTTCCTGAATTATGCATTTCCGGTGGAACCCATATCATATTCTGGTATAGCAATGATTTTGCAGTGGTGTTTTCTCTTGCCATTTGACCTGCATGTGATGCATTAACCAGCAAAGGCCTGAGGACCGCAAAGACCGTAAGAGCGAAGAAGATGTGCCTACCCAGATTGGTTAATAGTCAGCAATGACCTGTATGTGATGAGTGAGCCAGCAATGGCTAAACTGTGATGACAGTTAATTGAACAGCGAACATAATTTAGGCATAACAGGTGAGGAAACCAGCTCATCTATCTTGCAATCAAGTGGCACGTACCTTTGAACCAGAATATGCTGATGAAGTTATGCTGCGTTCCATTTGTACTCGGAAGTCGGAATTTCCGAGTTCCGAGTTGGAAGTTTCAACTGGAACGCCTCCCGAGGTCGGATTTCCGACTCGGAAAGTCGGAGAATCTTCACTGCCCCCGAGTTAACATTCAAAGATGGCTGCCCCAGGTGTAAACAGTAATTAGAAGCTCCTGTAATATTCCGTTTATTACTTCTGACTCATGTTTGTCGCACTAAATCCACCGTATTCATTGTTCGACGTATATATATGGAAATCCACCGTGTTTGAAGGTTGCAGAAGGACAGCATATTTGTCCAGAAGTTGTTTATATTCGGACAAGGCAAACGCGAGAATAGCTTTCGTAGACGTGACCATCTTGTTTTACTACTCTACTTCCCGGTTTATGGCGGTTGGAAACTTTTTTCCGACTTTGTAACTGGAACGCTGATAACACGGCTGTGACATCATTCCCAGCTCTGATCTCCGACTTCCGAGGTAAATGGAACGCAGCATTTATAGAGTTTTGAACAATGAAATCAAATCTGCCAGATGAGTGTTGCAAGTCCCCGCAGCTTATTAGCAAATTGCATTTAAAAACAAGCTATCCATTTCACAGCAGCAAGTCAGAATGACGTAAACACTTTTAATGTTTCCTAGTTTTGACCACTGTGTAAATAATTATTCCTTTAAATGCAAATCGCAACTCAGGCTCATTCTTACTAAAACATCCATTCTGTTTTAATAGAGAAATTAACACAACTTTACCAGTGGAAAACCTTAAAGGTTAACAAATTGGGCCTAAGCAGTAATGGCTTGCTGTCAACAGTGACCTGTATGCAATGAGCGAGCCAGCAATCGTTTGTGAACAGCAATGACATCTATGCAGTAAGTGAGCCAGCAATGGCTTGCGGTCAGGAGTGACCTCAGTGCAACAAGTGAGCCAGCAATTGCTTGTGGCTAGAAATGACCTCTATGCAACGAGTGAGCTAGCAATGGCCTCTGGTCTGCACAGACCTGAGCAGTAATGACCCGAAAGTGGTCATGCCCATAAAAGGCTTGCGGTCAGAGTTAAGACTATGCAGAAATATGGCTAATGGCTGGAATGTTTGATCAGTCTCTCTCCGGTCCATATTCTTGAGCAGTCATCTCCAGGGTTGGCAGTGGGTAGTCCTGAGGAGAGCCATGGAAAAGCTGTGAATAATGGATGACGGTCATGCAAATTGGGTCTCTTCGCTAATGCAGCGAGTTTCCAGGCCTCCCCTCCAGCAGCGTGAGTCCACATAACAATAGAGATACGTCTAACATTAGTTGCTTGAATGAATCAGACTAAGGAGTTTTTTGTGCCCATTCACCATATTGGCTGTCCAGTAACACAGTGATGCTTGTGGGTTAATCTATGTGTTGCTCAGAATAGGCAAAGCCATAGGGCAGGCAAAGGTTTGCCAGTCCTTGGTGACAGTTCAGCATCTGGAAACAGCATTGACCTGAATGAGATGTATGAGCCAGTAATGGCCAGTGGCCTGGAAAATCTGATTGTGGTGTTTTTACTCAAGACAGAGACCTGAATGCATTGTAAGAGCCTTCCCACACGCAAAGAACCTATATAAACATATAGGTTTTAATATAGGGCCAGATATAGGTTTTGCATATATGCGACATACATAAAATTGGCCGTTTTCATATATTATAGGTACATATAGGTACATATATGTACCTATATGCTCCTATATGTACATACATGTACTTATAATATATGAAAACGGCCAAGTAAAAGTTCCACATTTTTTTTTATTCGGCATGTCTAATCTCACACAAATCTGGGATATCCAAGTAGGAATTATGTACAAGTTCTTACGCGTATTCGCATATACAGCCACTTGTTGACAATTCAGGAGAGTGTACACAACTCACGACTGCTAGTGATTGCTGTTTATACATTGACTAGGTATAACTGTATAAGTTCAGAATGAGGCTGAAGAATAATTAAATACAATATGGTTAGAATCTTAGATATGAGCGCCCGTCTAGCCAACAGGACGCGCCTAGGGGAACTCTAATCTACATAACCCTTCCCAGCAGGCCCTTCTCAATTTGCATCCCTGTAGCGCATTGGCCAATTGCGTGCTACTTCTGAAAAGAGCTTCCGACCTCTGCTGGTTCATACAAGGCGAAGATTAAAACCTATATGTTCATATAGGTTCTTTCCGTGTGGGAATTTAAGAATCCTTGTTATTTCATCCCTGTAGGAAGAAGTCTGGGACCTTTAGTTGCTATACAAGCATCTCAAATAAAAGACAAGTGCCTGTTCATTAAAACTGTGAACAGAAATGTAGACTTGTCTATAAATTCATTAACCACAGTGAAATGCTCAAATAGATGAGGGGATGAAAATGACTTTTGAAAGGCATGTTTACTTGAATGTATGTTCTTCTGTATACTTTTATTTTGTTATTTTTGTTTTATTTTGCTACATTTAGACTAAGGACCTCTGAGCCATATTCATCTAGAAACTGCATTACAGACAAGATAGAAAACATTGCATTTGGTGGATGTAACAGTGTAGTGTATTACCTTTCAGTGGATGTGTATGAGCTATAATGATGTGAATCCAATTTTATCTAATGTGGTGAATCTGGCAGTGACTTAAACTTGGAAAAATGCTTAATTGATGAAATAAACATAGTCAAACCATTTTGTTTTTATACATTTCCTTCTCTTTCACAATACACAACTCAATCTTCATAGAATGGAAATAAGTATGGTCAAGAAAGAATTGATGACCTTGTTATTGTTAATGTTTTGGGAAAAAAATGTAACAAATAGTATTAAATATTTATGTTGATATCATAACTTTTGGTCTCCTCTCACTTGCCATAGTTAATAATGACTGGTTTACACATAACATGTCGTTGTCACATGTCAACATGTATTTAGGATCAAATGTGATGCCAATTTCACATGTTCACATGCAATTAATAAGTTATTGCATGAAATTCTTGTTATTTCTGTAAGGGACTTTGAACTAATATGCAGATGTTACCTTGAGAATAAAAATATGAGCTAGGCATCATGTATGACAGTTGCAAAAGTGAGATATGAGCTATACAATAGGTATGACAAACAGAACCTGCCACTGGGTATATGAGCTATATAGGAGACCTATATGCCCTCTATAAGCACATATATGTACCTGAATTTGGCCTATATGCGGCATATATGCTGCATATATGCGGCATATAGGTTGCATATATGTGCATATATGTTCATATAGATTCTTTCCATGGGGGTTATCTTGCAATGCTGAGGATATGAAGCTGAAAACTTGTTGGGCATTCAAAGAGAAATTATCAGATGCCTGAAATATTGAAAGTCACTTAGCTGATGTGAAACCAGTCTTTAATTACCTTTACTTTCAGGTAAAGGTGTCTAAACCTTATGCACAGAAGAAATACTTGCAATTGGACAGGTTTGATTAATTTTGTTTTAAGCTATTGTCCTTACAGGTTAGTGAATATAACTCAGAGTTATATTAGACTAAAGTGAATGGGCAAGATGAGTCAATTGTAGGAACTTTCTTGATCTTGAGCAAATATTTGGTGGCGCATGTTCGCAGGTTTTGACTCTCATGACTTTTACTATGACGTCAAATATATTTACTTTTAATAACTGTGATGTTGCTAAGATACAAACCAGCCTCAGTTTTGATCTTGCATTGAAGTGTAAAAAGAAAGAAATTAGAAAAGAAAACTGAAGCATAACCAACTTTTTGCTGAGGTCTTATGAAAAAAAACCTCAAAGCAGAACAAACTTTTACAGAGATTTAGTGATAAATTCCAGGCAGTTTATTTTTTCATTTATTTATTTTTTCATGAGGGGATTAGCCTTTCCAGCTGTGCCAGAGCTCAGCCAGACCGATATGCAATAAAATGCTACTATTGAGATTTGAAGCAAAGGACATCTGTGACCTGAAATTCAGCGATGATTGGACCCAGCCAAAATATTTTTCAAAAAATTGAAAATAAGAAATTTTAAAGGGCAGCTCAATAGGCATGGCAAATGGGGCTATTTATTGGCAAACCAGCAACCTTTTTAGCGAATGTTTTCAATGTCATACAGGTCAAAGAATATGACAATCACTGCTTTCAGTATAATTAATTAATTAATTACTTAATTAACCAATCAATCAGTTTATTACTTTGCAGTGAGATGGACAATCCAAGTACGAATAAAACCTGGGAAACTATTTGCATCGCAAATTTAAGGCAAATGAGACAGCGACTGTTTTATTAATGCCTTTGATGCCTTAAATCTGAGCAATTGCCAATTTTGCCCAGGAATACAGGGGGAGGGGCTGGCTCAAGCTTGGACTCCGCTTTTGAATCTAAAAATCAAAGGACTGCTCCTACAGCCGAATGTGAGACACAGAGAACTGTTCAGATTACTTTAAACCATAAAAGAAAAAATGCTATTTGCGAGGATGGAATGGTTCATTTTTGAAGTATCTGAAAGTTGATTTGAAGCCATTCACCCCTTAAAGCTGCTTAATTAGCACAATTAATTGCTCTGTAGACCACTGAGAAAAAAGAAAGAAGTTAGTGCTTGAAATTACTCAGAGCAACATGGATAAACAACTTGCATTACCAAAAATGTGCAAAGTGCAGTTGGGGGATAAGTGCACGCGAACAGCTTAAAATGATTTTTCAAGGACAGAATTCAAAAGTAATCCCATGTGTCTTGCAGCTTGCGCTAAGGTGCCTTGCTTGATAGCTATGAAACATTCGCTATACATTGAGTCATGCCCGTCAGAGCTGATTAGTAGACCGGATGTTTTGCGTAAGCCGACCAGGGAATGCTGAGATGACAGCACTTACGTTTAGCTTGAGGGCTGCTGCAGGCTTACTTGTTAGCGCTGTCAGGGGCTGAGAGGGCTCGTGAGCTGGAGCCGGTGAGATGCCATAAGCACTAAGGAACTGCTTAATTTCTGTTTAAGAGTATCCTCAATGTGCGACAATCTTTCTAGCGTATCAATATGCTGAAAATACAGGTGGATATGAGTAAGTCAGCATTGATCACTGAATCTGATGCAATAACCCCTAGAATTAGATGCAGAGCAAAACAAAATTGCCATACCAATCTGGAAGGTGATTTGTGCATAACAGCAGCATGCTACTACAGGCAAAGAGAGAGAATCATATTTAAAAATGATAGGCTAACAACATAAGTGTGTTGCAGTGGTACTGGAATGTTTGTGAGGAGCTGATAGGACACCTGATGTCTCAATGAACAGTACCTCACAGTGACTGCTGGAATAATGAGTGAGCATGCCTGAGAGGGGTGAAAGCAGATTGAATGAATAGTAAACTGTGAAATAAACAGGAGGGTCTTCCTGACTGAACTTTTCCTAGAGCGTATATTGATTTGCCATACATATTCAACATATTGATACTTTTGCAAGAGCAAAAGTTCATTTAAAACAGAGATACTATGAAATAAATGCTGGGAAAGAACATATTTTTCAAGGACAGGGTTTTTATGAAGGAACAAAACTGCCAAAGTCAAAAACAAATAAATAAAAAAATGAAAAGTCATTCATAGAATGATGACTTGCCAGACTCATGCACAGATCTCTGAAACAGAATGAACGAAATGGAGTGTCTAGCTGTAATATTAGCAAAGTTATGAACTAAAATGTGTTTTTGACCTTTCTGGTGAACTTGACCTTGACCTTTGACCTTATGCCTCGAAGGCACAAGGCTACTCAATGTTGTCACCAAGATTGGTGAAGATAATGTGAAAATTGTGGCTTGTAGAGTGCACATAAACAGACAGACAGACAGACAGACAGACAGACAAAATAATAAACCAGAATAGAGTGCTGCTTAGGTGACCTTGACCTTTGACCTAGATTTACCAAAATGGTGCAGCGCTTAGGTCAGGTAATGCAGGCCTTGAGTTTATCAACAAATTTTGCACTAAGTTTGAAGTGTGTACACCGATTAGAAGCGAAGCTATGGCCACTTATGTTTTTTTGACCATTTGTGTGACCTTGACCTTTGATCTAGATTCACCAAAATAGTGCAGTACGTAGGTCAAGTAATGTAGATCTTTGTTAATGAACAATATGCACTTGGTTTGAAGTCTGTATGATGATTAGAACCGAAGATATGGCTTCTTATGTGTTTTTGAACTTTTGTGTGACCTTGACCTTGACCTTTGACCTAGATTCACCAACATAGTGCAGTGCCTGCCCAGTGCCAGTCCTATGTTGAGTATGCACTTGGTTTGAAGTCTGTACGACGATTAGAACCGAAGATATGACTTCTTATGTGTTTTTGACCTTTTGTGTGACCTTGACCTTGACCTTTGACCTAGATTCACCAAAATAGTGCAATACCTGCCCAGTGCCTGTCCTATGTTGAATATGCACTTGGTTTGAAGTCTGTATGACGATTAAAACCGAAGATATGGCTTCTTATGTGTAAGACATGGCTTCTTATGTGTTTTTGACCTTTTGTGTGACCTTGACCTTTGACCTAGATTCACCAAAATAGTACAGTGACTGCCCAGTGCCTGTCCTATGTTGAATATGCACTTGGTTAGAAGTGTCTATGACGATTAGAACCGAAGATATGGCTTCTTATATGTTTTTGACCTTTTGTGTGACCTTGACCTTGACCTTTGACCTAGATTCACCAAAATAGTATAGTGCCTATCCTATGTTGATCATGTAATATGAGCTAAATTGAGATGAAACTGTGGATGCCACAGTGCAAACAAACAAACAAGCAAACAAACAAACAAACAGAGTAATATACTTGCCAATCCGAGATTCCTCGGATTCCGGCAAGCAACAAACAGAGTAATATACTTGCGGAATCCGAGATTCCGGCAAGTAATAAATAAAGCTATAAATAAATTAACAGATAAGCAATCAAATGCTCCAAAAAATAATATTAAAAATGTAAGTGATAATATTTGACAATTTGATATTTCTGTTCTAATTTGCCCCTGTATTTACTGACTACTGTATTCATTCCCCTACTAATATATTTCCCATTTTATTTATTCATCCACCCATTATCTACACTACTCCGTCCTCACCAGAGCCATAGGAGCCAATCCCAGCTGACTTTGGGTGAAAGGCGGGGACAAACCCCTGGCAGCTCGCCAATCCAATCCAACAGCTCGCGCACACCATTTTCTCATACGCTTATATCAGTGAGCAGTTTTGTGTCTCCAATTAGCCTGACATTTTTGACAATGGGAGGAGACTGGAGTGCCCCCAGGAAACCCACACAAACATGGGCAGAACATGCAAACTCCACTCAGAAAGGCCTCAGGCCAGATTTAAACTCAGTCCTCTTGCTGTGAGGAGGCAGGGCAACCCACTGAGCCACCATGCTGCCCCATTATTTATTTATTTATGCCTTATTTCCCTCTGAATTTTTATGCTCCAAAACTTATTTCTGTATTTTCTTTTCACATTTCTTATTGCATTTCGGCTTCACTATTGTGCAAA
The DNA here is from genome assembly GCA_029692085.1 of Gymnothorax javanicus. NCBI lineage: Eukaryota > Metazoa > Chordata > Actinopteri > Anguilliformes > Muraenidae > Gymnothorax > Gymnothorax javanicus. The sequence continues at coordinate 21,978,616 of CM056195.1, read as the reverse complement.
TTTTATTTATTTATTTAACCTTTATTTAACCAGGTAAAGAATTGAGATAAAATCGCTTTTGCAATTGTGACCTGGCCAAGAGGTACACAGCAGGTTGCATATTCAGACAAAAAACAGGACAATAACAATAACATGACACTAAACACTATTACAAAACCAATACAAAACAATCAAACTACCAACCACGAACAATACAAGTGATATGTATTTGATTAAAATATAAACTGTAGAAAGCTCTTGTATATGACCTACTAAAATCTAATCATAAACAACAATTCAGATCTAGACTAAAATCTAGACTATGTAATCAACCATTTATAAGTCAAACATTTAGACCGAAAATCTACAATCTAAACCTTAAAGCAATCAATTAAATCTAATGTCTAAAATATAAACAGTAACTAAAATGCATAGAGTGACTATAAAAAAATCATACAGAGCAGAAAAAGTGAAGCAAAAAGATTATTTGTTTAGTAGCAGTAGGAGCAGTTTAAGGGAAAGACATCTGAAATTTTTGTTTAAAACTCGATAATTAATTCAATGTGGGAGGTTGTCATGGAAATGTTCAATGTGGTCAACTTTTCGCATATTGGTTAATTGACTTCAAAGTGCATAGATCGACTTCATGTCTTGCTCCCACACAGGTGGCCAGTCTCACGGCAGAAATGGTTGCCTTCAGTCAGGGTATTGCTCGGTATTGCTGAGGTACAAAGCGAGCTGAGAATAACACTGTCAATCAGGACTTACTTTTTAATTTACTTTTCTTATTTTTTTCAGAAAAAAAAAATTGGCATCTCCAATCCCGCACAAATCTGGAATGCCCAATTAGCAATCTATGTACACAGGCATGCTCATACGTAACCTCATTTTGCCATCTGGGGAGAGCGGCACAGCTTGCGGCCCTCCTCCGAAGCACTAGCCTGTCAGCCACTGCCTCTTCTTACACTCATGGCTCGAAACTTTGCAAGATCACAACGAGGGCAGAGGATACCTGAACATGTACAAGCTTAGAATTTTACTGACGAGCACCCGACTGGCCAACAGGCAGCGCCTGAGCAACGAACAGATGCTATAATCCCCAATCTGGCAGTCCCTGCCGATTTATTTCCCAACAGCGCAAAGCCAATTGTGCACTGCTCTGAAAAAGCTACCAGCCATTGCCGGCTCTGGCGCAACTGAGGCTTGAACCCAGGTCGCGATGCTCACTACTGCTCCGCAAAGTGGCGCCTTAACAAAGTGAGTTTCCCGGTAGCCAGGACTTACTCTTTTGTGTGGATGATCTGACTCACAGCGTTTTTCAATAAGTGGCATACTACTTACCACTAATGTATGAATTTTAGCGATTGCCAATACAAAGAAAATATCCAGATGTTCCAATTAACCCTCCATTAACCACCGTAGCATATCTGCTACATAAAGTGAAAGGGTTAACAGCCTGGACACCCTGCTGGTTTTGTTTCTTATTGCCAAATAAACAGTTGAGAATAACTTGAATGGTCCGTCACTTTAATTTTTCCATTCGCATTATTACCCAATGTAGGAGATCTGCTACATTTTGAACAGGTGGGCCAAAGGGTTTTCCAAATATTGGCCCATAATCAACATATTTGCCTAGAGAAATGATTTTTATACAGTTGGAAAGGTACTTGGTTAACAGAGGGTTAAGCCCCATTTCCGATGCTTTATGGGATAGTTTGGTGGCCAAGTTGCTTCCAGTTTCCCGCAGCTGCAGGGGAAAAGTTGAGTAAGCATGCATGGTTACAGATACTTGGCTGTACGATACCGAGCATAGAAGCCGTATTAATTCTTCATGCACTGGTTACTTTTTCTTGGCTTGATTTGACATTTATATCGTTTGCAGTTTCCCAAGTATAGCTGAACTATTAATGTCATGCTGCTAGACAAGCTGCGCACCGGAAGTGTGGCAGTCCCGAAGTGTAAGAAATTTCGGCTAAAAACCACCCGCCGGGTTTTTTTTTTTTTTTTTTGGTATTGTATCAAATTGAACCATACATACATTGTTTTCAGTCATTTGGAGGAACAGAATCATTGCCTGAACATGTCCATATACTAAACAAATAATGCTGGGACAGCTGGGTGTCCTCCTCATATGCTGTCTGCGGAGGCCCAGGAAAGATTTTTGCTTGTGGGTTTATCTATCGCTGATAGCAAGGCTTTTTGGGGTCAATAAAGGAACAATTCATTGGATGGCAGAGTATGTTTGTCCATTCGATTTTTTACCAACTTTTATGAATAAATACATTTTAAAATTAATAAATGAATAAATAAAAAGAAAAATTAAATGGGAAAGCGCAAATTAATTTATTTATTATGTCATTCATTCATTTATTATTTATGTTTGATTCCGCAGTTTCAAAATAAGTTTGCTGAAGGGCCTTCACAAACACCCATTCAGATAGGATTAAAGGGTACTATAAATTATAAAATGCATTCCATTTGAATTTCTCTTGGTGAGGAACTTGTATATAATTTCCATCCACAAGCATTTATGCATGATTAAATGTTTTAAATTGTTTCAGTGCTCTGTACCATTTACTTTTCTAGTCCAGAAGATTTTTTGCATACTTATTGTTTTATTATTTTGTCCTTGTACATCAGTCTTCAACATTTGTTGTTTTTTTTTTTTTTAGGAAAAGGAGTTGATTTAACCATGACAAGCGCTATATTGGGTGATTAATTACCACAGTTGACCACAGTTGATCACTTGACTCACGTGTCTGTGTACTTTGAGAACGCAGGTGTGAACAGGAAAGGTCACCAAACACTCTCATTCCAAACAAAGGGACCTGCAGAACAGCAGAATGAACATCTAAATGTCATACAAATGGGAGCGCTATTAATTATGCGCGATTTCTCAAAATGGCAATTGTTCAAAGGTGGATTGACATCAAAGAGTCGGAGAGTCATGTTGTTTCCGAGATGCATAAATGCTGGATTCACACATCTCACAGTAATTAGAAGACAATTGATTGCACTCATTGCTAAAATTGGTAATCATCGTTTTTTCATTAGAAAATTCTGAGCTGAAGAGCTTCTGAGTTGACAAAAAATTTGTGCTTGATGTAAAAAGCAATTTATTTTTGTGAAATATTTTTGAAAGGCTACATCTAAAATCAAATAGCCATATTGGCTTAAATAGACTAATATAGCAGGATTGTACACAAATATGACGTAAAGTAGTTTTATTTATGGTGACATCAGAGATGATCATTACCATGATGAGTGTTACCGCTATGGGGACATTGGGCCTTAGGAGGTTAAATATACTTGGAATTCGATTCAGATGTAAAAAAATGAGCAGACACAAGCAGATGTAAATTAACTTCTGCCACAGTGTTGTTGTTTTTCAGACGTGAAAAAAAGTAATGTTGGTGCAATAAGACAGTGAAGGGGGGGGGGTTGACCTGCGCTGTGGAAGGGAGCCGGACACACAGAAAGAGCCAGTGGGTGCGCACGACGTTGGGCAGGTCTCTTTGTGATGTAGTGAACAGCAGACAAGTCAAACTGTTTGTTCCAAACATTGAAAAAGGAAAGGGGATTCAAACAGCTACATTGGGGGGCCATCAGCATCAACCCGCTCCGGGCTGTTAGATGCAGTGGAGACCCCTGTACATGTGGACTGCACTGGGAAAAAGGATTTCCCACAGTGTGGGTCCTTGAAGTGCTGTGTATCAACAAAAACTCACAGACACTACGGCTTTCCAAGATCAGGGTTGGCCACCCCAGCTATAGGTCTCCATGAGACTCTCCCGGCTGACATTCTTTCAGCATTAGAAACCTGACTAGGCTATTCATAACCTTACAGGGCGAAAAGTGAAGGTTCCCCCAAACTGAACCAAGAAACTATGTAAATTTGCCAACTCTGATATCCCCTTGCGATATTAGGAATGTATAGCCATATGTTTTGACCTGGACTACTGTCCCCTGCTGGCCTCTGGCAGTTTCAACAAGCTTGTTCTCCAAGTATTCCATTAAATATCTTTCATACTCAGTCAGCAATTAGTTCCACAGATCGGTTAACATCTGGAACCATACAGGCATGAAATAAATAATTCAATTAGATCTTAAGAGGAAAATATCTAAATATGCTCCTGTGTATAATTAAGATATGATTGCTCTAATTAAGTTAGGATAAAAGCTTCCAGTGGAATAATCTCAATCTGTCCTGTATTTGCAATGAATTTTGAATTTATTTTGGAGAGCAGGTATTTAAAACGCAACTGATACTCAAGCTCTTTACAAAAAAAGAGTCAAAGATTTTTTTAATTAGTAAACGACACAGCAAACGAAGCACATTGTAGTAAACTAGTCAACATCCAGATGGAACTGAAGAAAGGGGAAAATTATTTCTAAAACAGGAACCAATATTCCAACAAAGTGGATGGAACATGTATAGAACACTACAGTGGAGTGTGATCTATAAACGCAAAACTGTTGAACATTCGGAAGGTTCTCAATTAGTAGACTAACATTATTGATGTTCCAGTCTGGAGCAACTTATAAAATGACTTATAATGCAGGAGAAACATAAGTACTTTAAGCAATAGAACCAGACCTGGGTAACAATACACTTAGAAGAGCAAGTAAAGATGCACTGGCCAGTGCACTGGTGTGCGATAAATGCGTTTGCTAAATAAAAAACACTGTACAGATTCAGATTACATTTAATGCAGATTACATTCTGCCAAACCTGGAGACGAAAAACAGTATTACTTTATTTAAAAGCACAACCTAAAACCATAAAAATACAATAACTGGAATTAGAGTACAAGTAATTGGTTGATAGGTTATGCAATAAAAAGAATATTGCAAAATATGCCTGCTTTGTATTCTGTTTTCATAAGCCAGGATGAATAGATTCCTTGAAAGATTAAAACTTTTGAAGCAGAACGTTGCAGAACAGGGCCAGATGTGCACTTGTCAGCTCTGAAAATGCGCGTCACAGTGAATAATACTGAAAAAACTACACTTAGTACCTTGACAGTCACTTGCTTTATTTTTCTCCCCCCTCCTGTTCCACTATCCTTTTCCTCAATGACCTGGGCCCGTATTCACAAAACATCTTATCTTACCGCTAGGAGTACTCCTAAATTGCGCTAAAACATTTTATGCTGGAGTAAAATCTTAAAAGTTATTCACAAAGCCACTGAGAGCAACTTTTAGTTGAGAAAACTGGTAACTCCTAGACTAGGACTAGCTCTGAGATAGGTGGGAGTAAATCTCCGTTGCTATGCATGACGTCAATTCTCATGCACGAGTCTTGAGACAATGAGCACGGTGATTGGTTGTTTGGTGACAGGGCGGCCCATTGAAAAAAATATCCCACATACAACCCATGGCGGAAAAAATGAGGAAATAGTCCAAGCGGCTGGTTTGTCCCGTCTATATTATAATAGCCGAGGGGCCTCTGTGTGTGTGTGCGTGCGTGCATGCGTGCGTGCGTGGCGCGTGTGTCTGGCCACTCAGACCGCGTATCTGCAGCATAGCGGGAGTGACGCTGTTTGGCTCCGTCTTGCAGATGACTGTGTCCGGCCAATCAGTGCTAGACTCCGCCGGGCGCGTATCTGCAGCATAATTGGAGCGACGCTTTTATAATATAGACGTACAGGGGGGATTCCCCCTTTGTCCTCTCCTGGGGATTCCCCCTGTATGTCCTCTCCTGGGGATTCCCCCTTTTTGAACCCAAGCCAGTTCATCCACAGGAGTCCCGAATCCCAAAAAACAGATGCCAGACCGCAAGAGAAAGTAATGCGTAATCTGCAGCATAATGTGAGCGACGCTATTTTGCTCCGTCTTGCAGGCGACTTCGTGTTTCACTGAGTGCGGAATGTCAGCGCAGCGTATTCCCCTTGATGGTTACATAGTTTTTATTACTATAAAAACATCGGTCGCGTGACAGCCACCTTGGTGTTTATGGAAACACCATAGCAACACCATAGCAACGTGATGACATCATAGAGGCGCATGTGATGACATCATAATGCTGCACAAAGTTACATAAAATAGAACTCCGTGGATCCCCATGGGCAGAGTGCTAGTAAAATAATAACATGTTGAGCACTCCTGAAAATGCACTATGCGCAGTCCCCACGTATCACGCTCTAGGCAAATAAACATACATAGGAAAGAGATAGTTGTAGAAACGCCAATAGCGTAAAACGAGTCAATAATAAAACGCATCATTTGCCCCAATAATTAGGAACTTATTACCCAATGAGAATATGTTGCGATCATTTAAATGTTGGGCTGTTCAAGTTTGTTTGCCCTAAACTGTCATGGATGAAAGTTCAAAAAGGATGCGAAAGCCCAACTGGAGCCACGACCAGTTACTGCTGCTGGCCCAGTTGGTCCTGGAGTGAAAGCATGTAGCCTAATCAAAGGGAAATTTGGCTCAGGGGTGAAAAGCAAATCCAAGCAGGATGCGTGGGATAATATCAGCCTACAGATCAATGCTGCATTTCCCGGTGTCTCAGACGGCGGACGACTCCGAGAAGTGGTGGTATGGGCTGCAATCGCAGGGGAGGTCCGAGATTGCAGCCTATAAACGGGCTATCGTTCAAACAGGAAAGCATACTAAGCTTGGTTTGTAATTTATAGCCTATAATTTAAATATGCATGCAAAATATGACATAGGCTGGTATTATTATGATGATCTATTGAATGTAACCCTCGCTCAATAGCCTAATAAAATAATTCATGCATAGCAGGAGGAGGTACAGCACCAAAGCCACTGTCCCCGAGCAAGTGGCATCCCGCAGGCACATAATGCCTGTCAAATAATTGGCATAAGCTACTTTCCATTAAAACGCGAGTCGTGCGTGGATCCTGGCCATTTCGCAACAATGTCCAAAATATTGTATTCGGCATCAAATACTATCTGGGTGTTGATGGAATAAACTTTTTTTCTATTTACAAATACCTCTTCATCTTGGGTCAGAGAAATAATTCGAATATAGGTCTCATTAATAGCACCGATGTTACTGGGCATACCTGAGATGTGCATGAATTCAAGTTTGATTCTGTGTTGTTGGCGAATGTCCATTGGAAATGGGATAAACTGGCGGATGATATGGGGTTCACAGAGCGCATTGATTGATTGTTGAATTAAGCGACTGACAGATGATTGTGAAATCCCTAAATTGTCCGCGTTGCAAAGTTGCATTTTTCTGATGGCCAAGTAACAAAGTGTTGTCAAACATTTTATTTCAGGGCTTATTGGGTTGTTTCTCTCCCTCACCAAGTCAACAACAAATAAAATCCCTACACGGTCGATCCGATATCTTTTCAACAACTGCGCATCATTCAGAATTTCCAAGTCATTCCGTCTTTCAACAGCAGCAGCCATTTTCCGATTCTTTGGGAATAGATTTTAGCGAGGTAGCAGTCCTCTTTACTACTTTTAAGCTCTCCCAGGCGTAGGAGCTACTTTTAGGCCTAAAATGCTTTGTGAATAACACTTAGTAAAAATAATTGGGAGTCCTAAATTTACGACTGACACGTCCATTTTTTTTAAGAGTTTCTCCTAAATCCGGCAGTTAGGGCCTACTTTTAGCGCTAAGATGCTTTGTGAATGCGGGCCCAGGTCTCTTTTCATGTCCATAAAGAGAGTGTAAAGAAAATTAATGATCACAAAGTAATTAAAACAATGGCATGAAATAAATTAAATAAATTTCTCTTAGCTTCAACTTTATTATACGTCTGATTTTGTGAAAAATTGTTCTCTAAGTGAATTTCAGTTTACTTGGAAAGAAATAGGGCATGTGATTGAATGAACAGTATGTTTCCTCATATTGAAAGATAGTTAAATTTCAGCATGAGTTGCTGCATTCCCCACTCTCATTCTCAGTTATTAACCTTGAATTTCTTGTTGTCTTTGATGAACAATAACCTTCAAATAAAAGAAAATAGCGCAACACCGCTAACATTTCAAATAACATACCAACTTTATTATGAACTGACCTTTCAGTCAAATGACTTTTGGAGGTCATGTTAATACACTGTGGGCCGGTTTCACAGACACAGATTAAGCTTAATCCTAGACTACATTCAATTTTCAGTAGAAAGTCTCTATACAAAACTCTGCTTAGTCCAGGACTACGCTTAAGCCATGTCTGTGAAACTGGCCCTGTATCACAACTAATACATAGAGTAGCACGAGGTGTCCAGTATTTATTGGCACAGTTTGTTAACAAGTATACGATTTCGAAGAAGTTACTTAAATATAACAGATAATGCAATCAATAAATTGCTTTACTAATGTCCACAAAATAATGATGAGCACCTTAATGAAAGTAAGCAAAGGCAATTAGGCTATGTATGCACATTCCTCTACTGCGCATAGCAGAGGATAAAGGAATTGGTATTAATTTGCTGCTCTTGTCATCACGCCAACCTGTAGGCTCATATGTTTTAACACACTGAGAAAAACCATTCCCACTGACAAACCACAGATGATGTTGCAATTATCCTTAAGTACATCGCAAATGATAAGTAAAAAATCAGGCTTTTAGCCAAAGTGAAACGTTCTTGTTTTTGAAGTAATATTTTCTCATGTCAAGATAAAATTAAAGTAATAACAAATACAGCCAATACAATGATAATGCAACAAAGCATGAATACTGATTGCAATAATTATTTTCTAAATTCAGTGTTTAGGCATGCTCACTCAGCTCCATCTTCAGCATCCATTTCTCCATTACTCCAATACACCCATTACTTAACAGCAAACTACGTCACTTCTGGTTTTTGCATTTTTTAAATTTATTGGACATAGAGATAGGACTGACAGACAGAGACAGCATTTGCACCATAGAAAATAGAAAAGAGAAAGAAAGAGGGAGAAAAACTCATCCTCATCTGATTTTGTGCCGTAAAATGCTCCAGAGCTCTTCCAGTGGAGACATTAAACTACATTCCTCTCAGGTACTCTCCACTGACAGGTCCTCAGAGACAGGAGGAAACTGGAGCATACTAATGGGCCAGTCAGGGTGGGAGGTTTTGATCAGTTTGGAGTCCAACCTGTTTTCTTCGGCCAAAGAAGCAACAGAACGTCTCATTCAGAGTGTCTCCTGTCGGCATGATCCGTGCCAAGAGGTTGCTTTTGATCAGGACCGTAATAGGCCTGTAGATTTTAGAAGGCTTTCTGTTCATTAATCTGGGCAACTCACTACCTTTCTACACGGTTACACCCGCGGAGACCAACAGCCAGACTAAGTGGTTGCATGAGGAGCTGGGATGAGGCCTGCATTGTCCAGCCAAAAAAAAAAAAAAAACCCACAATCTGGTCTTGCTTTCTGCCTTGGGAGGAATACTCCCACAACTCCTTTCCTGTCTCCTCCAAGCGGCTGTCTCCATTTTAGTACTATCGTGAATATCAGCCCCCATAGTTCTCAGAGGACGAGAGAGAGTTTGAAGTCTCATTGGCTCAGGTCCTCATCAGTTAGACGCGCTGGACCTAAGAAAGGGAATGTGCCACCCTTCTGCACCACATCTTAAAGAAGAAAAGCCAGGTTGTCTGCACATCGACATCCTGTTCCCACTACCCCATCGGCGAGAAGGTCTGGCTTTCATCTGAGGAGACCCTGCTTAAGGTTTCCTGCAAGAAGCCTGCCTCCTGCTTTACTGGCCCCTTCCTGAATTATCTGTCTCACTGTTGTCTGTCTCATCCTCCCATCTCCCTTACACGTGACCCTCTCTGTCCAGTGTTCCATAAGACACACATTAAACCCCATGTTTTCTCTCATATTGCTTTCCAGCATTTATTTCCCAGTGACCTCTTCCTGCTTGTCTGTTCCTGCGTTCCTACCTCTCACTACCTATGTCAATGTTTGCCAGCTCCTTCCTCGCCCACATCCTCTCATGCCCCTCCGCTCGACTGATCTCCTGGTCTTGGACTCTCTCCCGTCCGTTCAACTTTTCCTTGCCTGTCTCACATTCTCCTGGCGACCGTACAGCAAACTCTTGCCAGTTTATGACTTGATCAGATTCGCTTGCATTACCCTGGTTGCTTGTGTCCCCTGCCGGTCAACTTTGATGAAAGACTCTGATTCTTTCCAATTCTTAGGTCTGCATATCAGGGTTGGGTTCAATTACTTTTTTCAATTACAATTGATTGCAATTGTAATTACAATTACTTTCTAGGCAGAATGTTCAATTACAATTTCAATTACTTTCCAATAAAAAAATCAATTAAAATTAAATTACAATTATGAAAGTAATTGATTACAACTACTGTAATTGTAATTGAAAAAAGTAATTGAACCCAACCCTGCTGCGTATAATTCCTGGTCTCCATCAACCTGAGAAGTTTTCCAGGCTGGATACGTGAACCGGACTAAGATCAAACATCCAACTGAAATCAACAACTTTTCAGATACTTTTAAAATCTGAAATGAGAATTCTTAACCAAGTGTTTGACCCCTTACTGAACATTCTTTAATGGTGAAAAGTCATTGAAACATCATGGATGCATATAAACCCATTTGTTTGTTTTTTGGCTCATTAGGGTATATCCAGGCTGCACCTGTGCAAATCCTGGGTCGTATTGGGGATAAACAAATCAGTTGCCATCAAAATAAATTTATGTCTCCTGATGTCTAGATTTTTGCTGTCATTCGATGGGTAAATGAGAGTAAGAGTTAAGATTCGGGTCTGAATATAGCTGAAAATTGTGATACTGCTTTTAATGTGTCAGCATATTTTGTGGATTGTACAGTCTTTGATGGATTTTCAGATATTTGACCCCAGTTTGGCTTCATGGCAGGTTGGTTTCTCAGCCTGCTCTCAGGCCCTGCAGCAATAACTGTGCAGAAATATTTATCAGGCAATAAAAACTCTCTGGAGTCATGCCTCCGGTTAGTGGTCTTTCATCACAGGGAACTTGGGAAAATATCCCTTGGGCTTCTGGAAGGCAATAATTTGGATACAGTGAAGATCTTGATTGAATACTGAGTACAGTACAATGACATTGCATTTAGTTTTCCCATTCATGAAACTCATGAAAAAACTAATATTACTAGGACAGTAAAATTTCTTGAATGGAACGATGATGTGCAATGAATCATGAGGTTTGGTTTAGCTGCCACAGGTGCCTTTGGCTTTCAATGTAGGGATTCAGCATGTAGGCATCCTGTGAATTATATTGGCATGACTCCTTGCAACACATGTATAAATATATTTTGATTTTACATGATTTTAGCATTAGCTCACATGAACCGGTCTTAGGACAGGTAAACGCTCACATCAGAGTACAGCTCAGGACCTACAACCATGAAGTACCATGGAATGCAGCTTTTCTCATTCCTTTGCATGAGTATCATGAGTATGAACTCCTTGTGATTTCCTGCTATGACAAGCCCAGATTTTCTATCACCTAAAACCCAAAATTCGCAATTCGAAACATAATGCTGCTTGCTTGGGCAAGGACTGGATTCTGCCTCAAATGATTGCTCCAAAAATTAGCTGTACTTTTTTCTGCTTCTTATCTATATTGCCTAATTTTGGCTGAATTTTTGATTCTGAAAATACCAGCTCATCATGTACTACTTATCCTCTTTGTTAAGGGGTTTGCTGAAGCTTTGTAAATGTACAAATACCACTGTTTCAATCAGACACTAATCTAAGTTTAAGCACTGACTGTGGGCAAGGAGTAACCACTGATTGTACCGAGTCCAAAGGAACAGTAGAATTACTGCTGGAATTTAGTACTGTTAAGCTCCTCAGGTTGAATTACACACAATGGCAGCATTCAGTGGCAACATAAATGCGTCTCACTTCCAAGATTCTTGAAAAGAAATGAAATCTTCCTTTCCACAATCTGCAGCTGTGAAATGGGGGGGAAAACTACATGAAGGGAAATCAAAATATGCAACTCCTGTCTCTTGCTCACGAAGTTCTGTCACTTCCCTCCAGTCTGAACTCTGAACACGTGTTATACAAAAATTCTCAGGTCATACTGCACACAATTTCAATGTTCTGCCAACTGCAGTGCTTTCTTAACCTGTATTTCAACAAGGAAAATCCCACTGAGAGCATGTTTCTCTGCTCCAAAGACATCTTGGCAGGAATGCCAGATAGAACAGTGAGGAAGGATACAGAGAAACAGGGGATAAGTTCCTGGTGCCATTAAGGGGTTAAGCCCTTGCTCAAGGGCCCAGCGGCAGAACTCCTCCCAACCTCATCTCTCTTCATCAAGTCAGAATCTCTAGCACCACTTGGGATTTGAACCAGCAACCCTTCAGTTATCAGTCAACCAACAGGCTACCTTGCCTCCCCAAACCTAGCTTACAGGTTTGCACATTATGCTATCTGTTGGGATACAGTTACACCTTCAGCATCTATAACATGACTAAATTAAATGCAAGATGGAACAGGAAGGCGTCAAAAGTGTCACCTGTTCGTTACCTGACCCAGGTCTTGGTCTTACTCTCTTAGTTCAAATAGCTACATTTAAAGCCCTCCCCCCTACAAATAAAAAAGTATGTCCCAATACTGCATAATTTATTTCCTTGTAGTGTTTGTTGTTTCAATTGTAATCATCAGCTTGAATTCTTGTTAGTCTTTTTGTGCTGCTCAAATATAGCTGACATATGTCAACCATGTAGTCCGGGCTTTACTTGTTCATGACACTATATGAACTATACCTTAAGTGATTAGTTGTGTTTCGGTTTCGATAACTTTACTCTATGGACTTTATGCCGTTTTGGATACAAGTGCGTGCTAAATAAATGCAATATAATATTTTGACATGGATATTTTAATGTTAAAAGTATAAGATTATTTTACCCTCCCAATAATTTTCTCTACCATGCATTCATTTTTATGAAAACACATGAGTAACTGGGTTCACTGATAAGTTGTCATCTCCGCCTATACTGAGGGTTTCATTTGTGAACAGTAATGGCATACAATTTCACCGTGATGCTTTCAGAATCATAGCCTCCCTATACTCCACCTCTCACTGCTTAGCAAGCAAGCCAAATGAACAGGGAGAAAACTTTTTTGTGAGGTGGCAAATATGTATTTGCAGTTGAGCAGCACTTTTCCTGAGCTGTCTGAATCAAAACATGTTATTTGCCTTGCGTGCATGTCTGGATATGGTTGGATTAACACTTTTTCAAGGATTCTTATACAGATATATTTCTATGTGCATGTACATGAACACACGTTCTGTACATAACAGTTAATGAATCTTTAACCCTTTATCGAGCAAGGAACCATATTTGGTAACTTCAGTCGGCATCCAAAGTGGCGCCCCCATGCCTCTTCATGAGGCAGTAGACCCGTGGCAATTTCTCCCAGCCAATCAGAGAAAATCAGGCAATATCACTGGCAGTGACATCAGGGTGTTTGACCAATCAGCAGTGGCCTAGAGCATCTCAAATTTTTTTTCTTCTCCAGACCTCTCACAGTGCGGTTGTGTGCCCTTACCCAGTCCCACTCACAAGGGCCTAACATCATTACTCACGTAAGAAAACTGATGAAAACTCATGCATAAAAAAGTTGAAAAGGTTTGCTAAAAGTTGAGTAGGTGTTGTTAGTGTAGGATTTCTAGAAATCAGTGAAATTTTGCGTGAAAAACAAAAAATTTGGTGGTGAGGTCATATTTGATCATACGCCCTTTTCACCTCAGTCTACAGCAAGTGATGGTTAGAGTATTTATGGACATACGCCCAACGCACAGTACTTTTTTTTACAGTCAGCTTCTTATGGTATTTTTTAGTGCCCTATAAAGGGTTAATCATTGCAGGGGTAGCAGCTGCATCAAACCGCAGGTGAATCTAGATGCTGAAGACAAAGCATATTTTTTCATTTAATGGAAAAAAACCATCACTGCATCTTGCTTATTTTGTTTTGCTTTTAATTGTTATCATAAAATATTTATAGAGTGTGCAAGACATTTCCCTTGAGTTTCAAATGAAATGAGTGATGCTTCAGAGCTGGTTTCATACAAGTGCCTTTGATTTTACTGTTGAAGTGAAGGGGGTTAAACAATTATTTTTACTCTCTTTTAAAATCACTTTCATCCCTGGTGCCAAGTGCATGATACATTCATTAAAAAGAGAAATATGCTTTCATGGAATTCTTACTGCAGAATATGACTTTCTATTTAATGCTGTGCACAAATTAATTTCACAGCAGGGGAAAGAAAACATTATCTAGAAAATACATCATTTAAAAAAAAAAAAAAAAAAAAAAACTGCACTACACAAATATTTTAGAGAACTTTACTCATGTTTTCGCTCCATGTTTCATTGAAATATGTCAGTTTTCACTCACATAATATCATAATGGCACAAGGCAAGATGTGAAATTTGAGAAGCCAATTTTTTTTTTTTCTACTGGAAAGCAAATATAAAAATCTTTTTGGCAAAATAAACAAATTATTTCTATTTTGTAACAAAAGATGTAAAATCAACTTAGATTGCCCCAAATTGGGCAGAAAAATCAAGAATAAACAAATCTCAAGTGCAGTGCATCCATGGGAACTTTCAGAGTAAGAGTTTGGTATAAACTGTTGGTACCATGTGTCTGTAGTTATAGTAAAAAAACCCACAAATCTGCTTAGCAGTTATTACACCAAAAGATTGCTACTTTGATCAATCTATTATTTAAATTTCATTTCTCTATCTCTGATTGCGTGAAGATTGTTAGCATTACAGTGCTTCCTGTGGAGCAAGAGGTTTGCCATCGTGGCTATGTTACCAGAGAGGTGGGGAGGGGGTGGAGTACTCTGATGCAGAGATCAATGTTTTACATATGCTTTAATGTACTAACCCTAGTCCTGCCGGTCACTGATATATAGAGAACCCACACTTGTTTCCCTGTGTGCAGGTCGTCGATATATCGTTTCCTGATAGCTATTTCCCTGTATGCCGAGAAGATAAGCATTTGCTTCGAGGCAGGACTTGGGTTAAGCAGCAAAATATTCCTACGAAATAGGTTTGATTCATTAAAAATATTTTAGTATATAAATTTTAAATCTGGTCATGTGACATGAGGAGCCATCTTGTTTCCGTCAGGTTATCGGAAATTATCAGGCACAGGAAGACCCATTAATATTCTTGAAATAACCACTACCTAACTGGCTTGCTCGAAGCACCCCAGAATGCCTGACAAATCTAAGGAAGACAGCAGATGACAATGTCAGACATGGAACGTTATATCAGCCAATCAGATTGCAGTTATTTTATGAATAAGTCTACCTTTGCCGCTCTGCATTTCAAAAATTCGCCAGGCACAGTCTCTCAGTGCATGAGTTTATGATTTTTAAGATACTTAGGGAATGCTAAATGTATTAATATGATGGGTGGCTGCATCTGCAGGTGCAGGAATAGATTGGAGAACGGCCGCAAAATATACAGGTTCCCTGCTGATCCAGAAAGAATTAAAATATGGACAATTAAAGTCCATTGTGAAGGACTGAAACCAACCTCATCATCTTTTTTTTTTGTGAAGCAATTTCTTCATCTTGTCATTAATTTTGATTGGCAGTGGGGATTCATTTTACCCCTGTTTCTGACATAACTGCATTAAATAAACAGAACTTATTTTTGTCTCCTAATTAAATGCTCTGAAAAAAATCTGTGTCAGCTTAAGTGTATGCCATATTTACTGTAGAATATTTTCACCACTTATACCAACTTTTTTAAACCTAATATCATCATATCATCAAACAGATGATGAAATGGACAGTTTTGTAAAGGTTCTTTGTCAAATGCTTGTGTAACCTAACAAAAAAATGACCAAAGAACAAACAATAAATGTTAATGAAGGCAGAGAAAACCGGATTTGAAGGGATCCTAGTTTTGCACCGCAAGAAACTGTCTAAAATGCAGTAGGGTCGTTTCATATAAAATCAATCAAATCTGAAAAAAAGTTCCCATCTGACCCCCTTGGAATCAGCTGATTTTTTTATAGTACAATAACCGCTGTATATTTAATGAATCCTTGCCAGGTTTTACTTTGATCTTGTGAATATTTTTTGAGTTACAGGCTCTAAAAGTACACCGGGGAAGGTCAAAATTTCTTTGGTCATTTTTTTTCTTGCATTTTTGAGCACTTATAACTTCATGTGTATTAGAGATAGCAATTGGAAATTTTCAGAGCTGAAAGACATATTGGAGAAATGTTAAAAACTGCAATTAAATCAACTGTATGCCCATTCTAGGTGTCACAATCCTAAACCAAAACAGCAAACCTGCACCAGTTTAATAAATGTGATATAGTGAGTAAAAGCAAGTATTGGAACCGTGGATGTGTCATATGTTTTCTTGTGATTCACCAGTGAAAACTTGAAAAGGTGCCTGTTAGGAAAACTTCAAGGGGACATATCACCATGTGGAATAGGATGATGATTAAATCAAGTTATGGCATATGAAAGGCCTCATTTTGATCAACACTTTGATGCCAGGCTCATCTTCTTGCCATGATTCCTTCTGTGGCAAATAGTTTTCACATTCATCAATGTAGCTTCACAGTGGTAAGTACAACCCCAATTCTGAAATAGTTGAGACAAAGTGTAAATTGTGAATAAAATCAAAACGCAATGACTTTCAAATCACACCAGCTAGTATTTTATTCACAACAGAACAGAGATTACATAGCAAAAGTTGAAACTGAGAAATCTTACAATTTTATCCACAAAATGAGCTCATTTTAAAATTGATGGCTACTACAGGTCTCAGAAAAGTTGGGACAGGGGCCTGTTTACCATGGTGTAGCATCCCCTCTTCTTTTTTAACACAGAGTGGAGGCGTCTGGGCGTTGAGGAGACAAGTTTCTTGAGTTTAGCCATTGGGATTTGATCCCACTCTTGTTTAATACAGGCTTTCAGCTGCTGGAGAGTTTTGGGTCTCCTTTGACTGACTTTTCGTTAAATTATGCGCCGAATGTTCTCAATCGGTGAAAGGTCAGGACTGCAGGCAGGCCAGTTCAGCACACGGACTCTTCTACTACGAAGCCATGCTGTTGTAATAGCTGCACTATGTGGTTTTGCGCTGTCTTGCTGAAATACACAAGGGCTTCCCTGGAATAGATGTCATCTGGAGGGGAGCATATGTTGCTCGAAAACCTTAATATACCTTTCATCATTAATGGTGCTTTTTAAAACAGGCTAGTGTCCCACACCATATGCACTAATGCATCCCCATACCATCAGAGATGCTGGCTTTTGAACTGAACGCTGATAACATGAGGGGTGGTCTTTCTCCTCTTTAGCCCACAGGACACAACGCCCATGATTTTCAACAAGAATTTCAAATTTGGACTCGTCTGACCACAGGACATTTTGCCACTTTGCTACAGTCCATTTTAAATAAGCCTTGGCCCACAGAACACGGCGGCGCTTCTGGATCATGCTCAACAATGGCTTCCTTTTTGTATGATAGAGTTTTAGGTGGCATCTGTGGATGGCACAGCGGACTGTGTTTACAGACAGTGGTTTTTTGAAGTATTCCTGGGGCCATTTAGTAATGTCAATGACAGAATCGTGCCGGTGAGTGATGCAGTGGCGTCTGAGGGCCCAAAGATCACGGGCATCCAGTAAAGGTCTTCGGCCTTGTCCCTTACGCACAGAGATTTTTCCAGTTTCTCTGAATCTTTTATTGATGTTATGCATTGTTGATGATGAGACCTTCAAAGCCTTTGCAATTTGACATTGAGGAACATTGTTTTTAAAGTATTCCACAATTTAATTACGCAAGCCTTCACAGGTTGTAGAGCCTCTGGCCATCTTTACTTCTGAGAGACTCAGCCTCTCTAAGACATCCCTTTTATAGCCAATCATGTTACAGACCTGATGCCAGTTAATGTAATTACTTGCTAAATGTTCTTTCAGCTGATTCTCTTATATATTAATTACTTTTTCAGCCCTTTTTTGCCTGTGCCCCAACTTTTTTGAGACCTGTTGCAGTCAGAAAATTTGAAATGAGCTCATTTTGTGGATAAAAATGTAAAATGTCTCAGTTTCAACATTTGAAATGTTATCTATGTTCTATTGTCAGTATCATATTGGCTCATGTGATCTGAAAGTCATTGGATTTTGATTTTATTCTCAATTTACACTTCGTCCCAGCTATTTTGAAATTGGGGTTGTAGTTGACTGTGCCAACTTTTTGTGTTGTAGCACTGATTTCAATATAAACTCAAGAGCGAATGGATTTTCAAACACACTATTTTTGATTTGATAGGCATTTTGTATGAAGTGCCAACCTTTTCGGAATTGGGGTTGTAAATTACATATCATACCTAGACCATGTAGATTCTATAATATAAAAACCAACTTTGCATGATGAGCACAACACACCATTCAGCCCAAGTAATCTAACAATTTACCCAAAGACAAGGTAAAATTTTGCACCACGTGACTCTTGGACCTGAGCAGACGGACAGCCTCCGTATCCATTACAGGGCCTGTCAACCAGGAAAGCATCATGTTTCTGGTCACATTTTGAGCCTGGCACCTACAGCTACACCCAAGTACCTGAATTTCGTTCAGTGTGGCCTGCTGATCATTAAAATGGATCTGTTGATTTACTGGAGGTGACTACGCTGTGCTCCCAGTACCCCTAATCCACTGTGCATTCCTTACAAGCACATGACCCATTGCTCACTCTATTTCTACCCTGTTCTTTCCAGCCAATCACAAACCCATCAGAACCAAAATGGAGAGAGAGAGAGGGCTTTCAGGGTCAGTGGATTACGTTGCTGTGCTTTCATCGTGACTGGTTCAATTTTTCCTTATTTTCCCTTATATTCCCTCGGATAAACCAGACAGCCCATTTAGACAGGCACTACACAAGATACAATGTGCAGGCCTTCATCCTTTTTCCAAAAAAACCTTCGACCATAAGTCTGAAAACTCCCCTCGAAGACTGAGTTGGGAGGTGGGTGCTGACAGAAGAAGTTGTTTGAGTGGTGTTTAAATGCCACTCCTTGGTAGTGGCGGTTCGTCGGCCGTAACAAAGGGAAGCCAAAACCTCGCCCTTTAAAACTTAATGACTTAAACCTTTCGCAGTTTACTTTTCTTGATCAGCAGTTGCTCATACGCATTGGTAGAAGGACAGTCAAATTTATTTTCAATAGCATTGTTATACATTGCACCACGAAATTATGAGGGGTTTTCTTTCACACATAAATTACAACGTAAATTACCATCGGCCTACGTCTTTATAAATTCCACGCTCAAGAAGCTCATGAAACGGCATAGATTCACAAATTGATTAGTGAGGCTCATTAAGCAAAAAGCTGTGCAACATCGCATTCTTTACTTCTATATTAAGATTGTAGAAAACGGATTCTCGTGGCTTCTTGCGAAAGAAGCCTCGCAAATTAATTTATAAAGACGTATTGATAATTTGCGTCGTCATTTGCCATCGAAAATAAATTTGACTGTCCTTCTACCAATTTGTATGAGCAACTGCTGATCAAGAAAAGTAAACTGCGAGAGGTTTAAGTCATTAAGCTTTGAAGGGCGAGGTTTTGGCTTCCCTTTGTTATGGCCGACGAACCGCCCCTGCTCCTTGGTTGCTTCCCTTTTTTTGCAAACAAGCTCTTAAGGTGATGAACACAGAAGTATTTTACATGAGCTCACTTACAAGTCTGTTCTCCAACCTGACCTGTGGCTAATGACCTCTATTACAGAGAAGAAGGAATTCATGAGTACAAAGCCGTACTTCTCAGCGCTTGATCACGCTGGCTACTTCTAGCACGCAAAGCGTTGTGCTTGAACTCTGAGCTGATGTGCCAGCCAAATAATCACCACACCTGCTCTGTAATAACCTGCAGTTCTATCAGCGGCACTGACAGTAGTGTTGATTGGTTACACTGTGTTTGTGCAAGCTAATTTAATTTCATTATTACTTTTTTCACCTCTGGATTGAGGTCTTTCAAGGTCCTGAATTTCAGGTGAAATGATCCCATAGCTGCCTAATTTGGAATCAAGGACTATATAAGGAGGTTATTCATAGCTGCGCACCTCCTTCACCGTTTACGCATTTTTCCTTTTCCAATTTGGGAACAATTTTCCTGCACATTGACTTCAACTGTCAACTGAATTATAATTGGTGGAGGCGCAGCCACCCTATATTTCTTTTGTGTGTGTGTGTGTGTGTGTGTGAGTGCGTGTTCAAGTGTACATACAGAATGTGATTGTGAGGCACTCACAGTGGAACTCAAATATACTGTATTTGCTGCCTTTCTCGTGAGCCATTTCAAACCATGAAATTGTCTGTGAATCAATGATTTCCTTTCAAATGTCCTGCTTCACAGTACTCATATCACATATCCCAGTACCTTTTCAATAAATCCAGTTTGACACAGCATCTATTTGCTAAAGAAATCCTATTATAAGGTGTAAAATATCAAGCATAGTTCGTGACATTACAGACCATGTTGCTAGTTTCCTGATAAATGATTGGGCTCTACTATTAGTGAGGCCTACCCTTGCATGTTTGAATATAATGATTTACAGAGGACCTGGGAACACCGGCACTTAATCAGCTCGGCGATGTTGCCGAAGGTCATAGACGGAAAACGTTATAAACTAAGGTTCAGAGATGGCTTTCATGTTGATAAATGTCCTGATCCTTCCATTATTTTCCCCTAAAAAAAATCAGACCAAGATAGATCTTAAGAAAGACCCTAAGAAACCAAGCTCAAGGAAAACCAAGATAGTCCTTCAGAGATAATTGTAATTCATCACCAAAATGACCTTCACTCGCGATGGAGTGGTTTGTATTTGCTTTTAACCTTGAATCAATCTAATAATGCAAGAGTGCTGAAGTCCAGCAGATACAATCTGATTTGTCAGAACTATGAAATTCCTTCAGCTCTAATAGTCTGCCAGAGAACAGACTGGAAATTGAATAAGTGCTTAGGATGTGAGCAGAAAGCAAAGCAAACTCACTGCGCTTCCCCTATATTACCCCTTTACAAACATCCAAACTGGCTGCTGATGCTCATATTATGTGATTAATTTTACAGGTGCCTTTTCTGAGCCATCATACATTTTATTAGAATCACAACATCAGTATATAGATCTATTATTACCCCGCCCCACCCGAAGGGTGAGGGCAAGGAGTATTGTTTTTGGTTCGGTTTGTTTGTGTGTTTGTGCGTTTGTTTCTGTGTTTGTGTGTTTGTTTGTTAACACTCTAGCAGCAAAACGAATGGGCACATTCACCCCAAATTCCGTTTAGGGATTGCCACTGACCCAGAATAGATCCCTATTGAATTTCGTACAAGTAGGTGAAAGTATGTGCGAGGGGCGGAGTTTGTTGTGCCTGGCACCACTAGGATATTTTGGAAAATAGCTTTACATAAAGAAGTTACAGTTAAGAGTTGTTCTGTTCAATACAGTAAAAAATATCTATTGTAGTCCCAAGTAATGAATTTGCCTTTTTATTTTTATCTGCTTTTGCTTATCAATATGTGATGCTGGAGTGCAAGGGAACTATAGGCTGCCCATATTTTAAGCAAGGAATTAACACATTGATTCATGAGGGCTCCACCTTTTTTTTTCCCACATAGATATTAAAAGCAGTCAAGTGGCACAATTTGCAGCTTTTGGAAAATATACTCAATAAAAATGCTCTGCAGGCTTTTGCTGGAGAAACATCAAACGTGTGTACGCCTGCCATTTGCTTGACCTTATCGAGTGCTTATTGTGTTGATAAAATCATACATCATAATGACGTATATCTGGCATGACTGATAGGTTTTTATATTCACTCTCCTCTCCCACCATGCAAAATGGGTTTCAGTATAATATGGGTCTTGTTTAATCAAATTGGCTTTGATTTATTAGTCACTAGAATGGCAAGTGCGGCGTGTATCTGACAGAAGACTTAATACCATCATTCTCCACATTCCCCACACTTTGATTGATTTATCAGTGATTTATGGCTGTGAAACAGAGGACATGACTCAGTGGGTGTAAACTCTGGCACCTTTAATCTCTCCCCTATTTCTTTTGTCAGTTGTTCTGTGACATGATTGGGGTGTTAAACTTGGAGTTTCATTCGAAATACTTTGGAAGTTAATTAGACCCTTTATAAATCATGATGAAATCTACGCGGTTAAATTGCAAGCAATGCTCGCACTCCGTATGTTAACCATGATTGTTTGGTATTCATTGTCTTTTTCAATTCTGTAACTGCTGCATAAATTTTTCTCTCAAATAGAGGTCAACTGTCAATCATACTTACAAAACTCATATAAAATGGATGAAGATCAATACACAGAAACATATACACTAATGAACAAAAACATTATGACAACCTGAATAATGTTAGTCCTCTGGGTGAGGCAAAAACAGTGGTCATAATGTTTTACCTCATCAGGGTTACTTATATTGACTAATTAATGTCAGGTCCCGTTTCCCATGTTTATAGCTTTCCCTGGAGTTTAGCCGCCTGCATCAATTTCAATTTCTTTTTTTATTGTTTCTCATTATTAAATTATTGTCTTGTTCGTTACTCCTCCTCTTGCATTTCCTCCCTGTGCTTTGCACACTCGCTCCCACTTTGTTAATTGGTATCTTTTAAGTTCCTGTTTTTGACTTCCCCTCACTAGACTATTAACCTCTGTACCCACAGTGTTGTGTACCCCCTTTTGTCTTTGATTCTCTTTATTATACGTGTTTCCAGCCCATGTCTATTGAGAGCTCTGTGATTGCATTACATGAAGATGTCCTTTGTGGCCTTGTCCATAATCTTATCTTGACTGTTCTATCCTGATTCGTAACAGTACAGTCTTGCCACTTATGGAGCCAGCAGATGACTCTCATCCCTCAGAAGCTATCTGCTATCAGTGAATTCTAGGGCAGCATGTGGCAGAATTGCACCAGCTGCATCAGTCTGTTGAGGCCATCTGCAATCAGCTTGCCTCCTTCACCGAGATCACCCGGGACTCTGCTGTGCTGCTCAGGCCACCAGTAGATTCTTTCTCCAAGCCTAAACTCAGCCTTCTAGACCCCACAAGCCCAGCTTCAAGTTGTTGGAGCCGTATGACGATGATCTATCCTCCTGCTGCAGTTTCTTGTCTTCCAACCATCCTCCTTTCCCACAGAGGACTCCTGAGTTGCGTTTGCCATCACTGACCTGATTGGGCTTGCCTGCGATTGGGCGACCTCGTGCTAGGAGGCTGGAGAGCCTACTGTTATCTTCTTCCTTCCCTTTCTCAACAAAATGAGGAAGGCTTTTGATTGATCCCGCTCTGGACATGCTCAGGGCGCCCTCTCAAGTTTCACCAGGGTAACTCGGAGCTGATGCAGTTGGACCATGCCAGGCTGTTTCGCCTCAACCCTTCGGAGCGACTTTTGCAAATAAACTTGACCATTTGTGAACCACCTCATGGCCAGCTGCCCAGTGCACCAAGCCCAGCCAACTTAAATGGGAGAAGTGATTACTGGTGCTGTCGTCCTTTCCTCTCCACCCCACGTGTAGGGCCAACTCCTCTGGCAGGGTCGCCAATTATTGGCAAAGATGCTCATCAACCACGGGGCAGATGGCAACTTTCTCCACTTGGCTTTTACCAGATGATTGGGGCTACCTTCTGCTACCCTGCCTGTGCCCATCCGGTCCCAAGCCCTAATGGGAATGATAATGCTGGTCATATTGAAAGTCACCAGACCAGATCAGATGGAGGTCTCCACCAACCACTATGGGACCATCATCTTCCACCTGATTGAGTCTCCTCATGCCCCTTTTAGGGCTGGGAGTCCCTGGTTACGGGAGCATAATCTGTATGTTGACTGGCACAAAAAGGCCATCAATGGATAATTTCCATCCTGCAACAAGTCCTGCCTTTGCTCAGCTGCCAGCCCAACCACCCGTCCAGCTGCCTGTCCCGTTCCCTGCCCTGTTCTTGATCTGGTGCCTCATTTTACTGCCAACTCGGAGCAGGCTAATCTCCGGAGTCAGTGTCGGGGGACCTACCTGGCCCTGGGGGTCAATGAGGTGCCCATTGGCTTGCCAGTCGCCCAGGCAGAAGGTCTGGGAGGTAACTGGGCCGGCCAGCCATGTGATCACCACTCACCAGGGCTACTCCAGTGTCCTCCAGCCAGTGATCTCTCGGCTCTAGAGCCTGTGATGCAGCTGCTGCTTTCATTGGATCCTGTGCTTCAGCTGCCCCAGGCTCCTGACCCCAGGCTTCTGCCCTCATTAATATTATTATTATTATTAACAGACAAGTGACTACCAGCTAATAACAATTACTGTTATCATCATCAGTATTGTTATTGTAGCATTCACATGCAATCTTGTTCGAGATCTAATCCAGAGACTTATTTCTAGTGCAGTCCTGAGATCATAGATCATAACTAGATCATGAGTAGTTATCAGGCAATTAACACCTAACTGGCAATCTAAAGATCCTAACTTCTTTGATAACTGGGAATTTGTAACAAGTATCATCATTACTATAATTGTTGTGATTATAAGCATTCAAAAGCAATCTAATAATAGTGCTCCTAACTAGAAATCAGTGGGAGGAATACAGCACACTCTTTTATAATTCTGTCAAATCATTCAGAGTTGTTGGAAGTCAGTAAAAATAAAGAAATATGTCTTGAGAGACAATGTATCATACAGTGAATACAGTCATGGTTTAAGGAATGTTGTTAGGCACAACATGGATAGAAACAGTGGAGTAACAGATTTCTGGGTATTTTTCCCAGTGTTCCTATGCCAATTGCATAAAACGGTGTTTTTTATTTTCATCACTGCTCAGGTTTTTATTTTGGTTATTGAAGTGATGTTGTGAATACACAGCATGGTGGGCTTAATGTATGCAAGTTTTTTCAAGAACTGAGATGTTATTAAAGACTGCAAGTGTACAGAAAATTGTTGCAACTAAGTGATCATCACCCCCCCCATTTTTGTTTCCAAAGATCATTTGGTCCAGCACGCCAAGTAAATATCTGAGCATCACAGTCTCTCAGTGACTCTCAGTGAAGGAAGTGTGCTTTCTATCTCCAGACACCTCTGCAAATAACCAAACCTGACTCACACGAACTAACCTCACCAATATTGCACAGTAAGTATTATTACTTTCCCAACATGCCAGTTTGGAGCTGTTCTTCCAGAGGAATTTGCTTACCAATCAAAAGAGGGATTTGCTCAGTGATAGATGAGGGCTTAGCTGACTGCAGGGGCAGGTGTTGTGTCAATTTGAGGAGGAAGCTAAACCACTGCAAGACAGAGCACATAAATAAGACTCTGCAGGACCAGAAGCCTTTCAGGTGATTCTCAATGCTTCTTTTCCTGGTTGTTTCTGCTTCAAGTCTTAAGAAAATGTATTTTTACAGACAAGCCTAACCTTCTCCCAAGTTCAAATAACTGTGCCTGATTGAGCCCTCTGCTCCATCACTATGAAGTAGTACTCTCTTCCACTAAAGCCAAAATCAGACTATGCTCATACACTAGTATGCAGTGATGATTATACACTTAACAAAATGAGGATAAATCAGGAACCAAGTACTATTCGAGTAATTATTACTTGTAATATTGGATCATATAGACGGAAATAAGTAAACAGATGACAATATATGGTAAAAACAAAAATAATAATGTTTTTGAGAGAAAAAGTCAATATCTAGTGTGGCCACCATTCGCTTTTATCACAGCATTTAATCTTTCAGGCATAGTTTTCACATATTTTTTTTT
Source organism: Gymnothorax javanicus (assembly GCA_029692085.1). Classification (NCBI taxonomy): domain Eukaryota; kingdom Metazoa; phylum Chordata; class Actinopteri; order Anguilliformes; family Muraenidae; genus Gymnothorax; species Gymnothorax javanicus. The sequence goes on along the minus strand of CM056195.1, from coordinate 21,952,931 downwards.
ATTTCCTCACTCCCTAAACCATTCCATATGGTTTGAAGTTCAATCCAGAGAGATTCTTTCGATGTTTATATATTTATTTATTTATTTGTTTGTTTTTTCATTTCGGCATGATTGTACAGCCATTCCATGACAATTTCAACACAACATGTATCGTGACCGAAAGAATTCGCGGGAGAGCTTAAATCGCTTGTCAAAGTCCCGCCCCCAACTCCCAGAAAAACAGTTTGATTATGGTTAAGATATCATAAAGATGATATGTCGTCTATGTCGTCCTTTAGGCCTTTTTTCCCAAATATCATAAATTTGGTCTTTGTAAGATTTAATGACAATTTGTTTACATTAAACCACGTGTGAAGTTTAGACATTTCTTTATTAACCAATTTTGCTAATTGCTTGAGATCGACACCTGAACAAAAAATAGTCGTGTCGTCTCTCGAATAAAATTAGTTTTAGGATATCGGACACCTTAACAATGTCATTTATGTAAATTATGAACAACTTGGGACCTATGACCGAGCCCTGAGGAATTCCACAGGTAATGTCCAAGCAATTCGATTTGCTATTGCCCATCTGCACAAATTAAGGCCCTACTTGTTAAGTAATTTTTGATCCATTTTAATGCGGTCCCTCTTAATCCATATTTGTAAAGTTTTTCAATCAATATATCGTGATTTATAGTGTCGAATGCTTTCTTCAGATCAATAAATGAGCCCCTAAGAGCCATACTGGGCCAACCCATGTTGGGGAACTTTTGAGAAAATGGGACTCAAAGTTGCCAGCCTCCTGTGTCATCTAGAGTATCTGGGAACTAGAAACACTGCTTATGTTAAAAACTCAAGATATGTAGACTTACGTGATGCTCTTCTTATGCAGGCTTTGGATGCCCTTCTGTTTCATTTAAAGTGAAAGGTACCTCCTTCTGAAGCGGAACCATCATCTTCTGATTCATTTGGGTCAAACTCTGGGTCTCCGTTATCTTCCACTTCACCATCATCATCAATCATAGCAAGCAGTTCCTCATCAGTGAGATACCCAGCCGCCATGTTTACATTGAATTATGGAAAAGTTGTGGGATGGTCCACTATGGCTAAGGCAGTGCAGTGCATATATACAGTGGCAGAGAGGACGTTTGCTTGTATGAACAATCCATGTGGGTAGATTGGGTTGGCTCATTTAGGAAATGTAGATCTCAGTTTTCTGCACATGCTGACTACCTCAACTCAATTTTGCCAAAAGTGCGGGATGGCCCGGTATGGTTCTTAGGGGCTCAAATATGCCTATAGAATATAAGTTTGAATCTAGTGAATCTTTAATCATTTCAATAAATTCTGTTAGGGCTAGTGCTGTCGAATGCTTTTTCCTGAACCCATACTGGCTGTCACACAGTAGTTTGTGTTTATCAATGTACTTGTCCAATCTGTCATTGAAGAGCTTTTCTAGGACCTTCGAGCATTGAGGTAAAATCGAGACAGGACGATAGCTTGAGAAATCATATTTATCCCCGCTTTTGTAGAGAGGGATAACTTTCGCTATCTTCATTTTATCTGGAAACACTCCGCAGGAGAAGGATAGATTGCATATATGCGTAAGTGGAGTTACAATTGCGTTAGTTAGTGTTTTCAGTAATTTCATAACTAATTGGTTTACATCAACAGATGTCTTAGCTGTACAATTTTTCAGAATTGATCTAATTTCAGATTCGGTAACAGGAGTTAGTGTCATTGTGTCTTGGATTTCCTCATCCTTGTCAAGGTAGTCCCATCTTAGGTGTGAGGATTTAATACCCTTTGCTAGTTCTGGCCCAACATTCACAAAAAAACTGTTAAAATTCTCCACAACCAATTCCTTGTCCTCTACCTTTTTGCCATTTATATTAAAGAATGCAGGGTACTCCCTCCTCGGTGTCCTCCCAGAGACGTTCTTTATTATATTCCAGAGATTTCTGGTGTAATGTTTATTTTCTAATAAAAGCTTTTCATAATACTCTTTTTTATGTTTCCTTAGTAAATTTGTCATTTTGTTTCTGTAATTTTTGTACCTAATTTCTGCTTTCTCAGTTCTTTCTCTCAGAAACTGTTTATACAATGTATTTTTCTTCTTACAGGCATTTACCAGTACTTTTGAAACCCAAGGTTTTCACTCTTTGTTTTGCTTCAGTTTGTTCGTTATTTTGACTAGACAGTGTTTATCATACAGGGAGTTTACTGTCCATAGAAAAGCCTCATAGGCTCTATTTGGATCTTTCTCTGTTAATACATGATCCCAATTCTGGTTCAACATATCTGATTCTAGTTTCTTTAGCCTTTTTTCACTTTTAATTCTGATTTCTGTGTGTTCCAGGGTTTTCAATCTAGCCTGGTCCCTTATATCTAATTTGCAGTTACAAATAGCAAAAACTGGTAGATGATCAGTAATATCATTTATCATAATGCCACTAAATATTTCAGAATCTAATACATTAGTATACACATTATCTATCAAGGTGGCACTGTGTCTAGTAATCCTGCTTGGTTTTGTGATTAATGGTTGCATACCCATGGCATACATGGTGTTAATATAATCCTCTATTATAGAGCTATTATTTGGATTTATCAAGTCAATATTAAAGTCCCCACACATAAAAACATTTTTCTGGTTCATATTGACAAGTAATTCACCCATACATTTACTAAAAACATCAATATGCGAATCCGTGCTCTGTACACACAACAAATAACCGTATTTTTTACCTTTCAACCTAGGAATCTCAATTGTAAGGCATTCCATTACATTTTCCACAACAATTGATTTGCATTCTAGCACCTGGAAGTTTATGGCCTCATCAATAAATAGTCCAACACCCCCACCAGCTTTATTCAGTCTGCTCTTACACACGAAGTTGTAACCCTCCATGTAGAAGTCCTTGCCCTTTTCTTCTTTCCTCCAAGTTTCCGATAGTGCGATGATGTTGAACGGATTAGCAAATGACAGAAGGTATTCCTTTATTTGGTCAAAGTTTGCATATAGACTCCTACTATTGAAGTGGATAATGGACAAACTCCCTTCCATTTTAATGTTCTTGTTAAATTTGTCTAAAGTAAAGTATCCGCATGTGTTTGATTCGTTGTAGAAAAAAAATGGTTGTCCGGATCAATTTCTTCATTAGGGTCTATTCCTTAGTTTTGGTGACTTGTTGTTAAAAAGCCAGTTTCCTGATCTACAGTTTGGTTTATCAGATAACTGCTCATAGAGATTTGTCAGGGATTTTAACCTGCCTCAGTGGTCAAAATTCTCCAAATCCCGCATCATCTTGATCAGCACCGGTCTGGTAGTTTCCGGTGACCCATTTGGTTTGATGAAAATTCAGCAGTTAGCCGACCAAGTGCTGTGTATCTTCCCCGCTTTCTTTAGTTGACGAGCTTTCCATGCGATGGTTGCATTGTGCCTGGTGAGGTTTTCATTTATGAAAACATTGGATCCTTTGAGATTTTTCCCTTGCTTCAACAGAGAGATTTTGTGCTTGTTGCTTGTAAGTCGTAGTAACACGGCCCTTGCTGCACTCCGGTCTCCACTTCCACTCCTTTTCGGTAGCAGATAACATGAATCCACATTGCTGGGGTCCAGAGAAATACTTTTGGTCCGAAGGAATTCCATCACCTGCATTTCCACAGATTTATTGTCCTCCTCGCCTCCATTGTCGTCCTTCGCTGCTGCCCTGGCATAACTCCTGGGTTTGATTTTGAGCCCTGTCAGGATTACATCATTACGTTTCTCTTGTTGCTCCAGCTCCTCCAGTTTGCTTGATAAAGATTGAATCTGTGTGTCTTTCTTGGCAATCTCCTTTTTGAGATCACCGTTTTCCTTCAAAAGCTGGTCCAGCTGCTCCTTCATACTGTCCCACCTCTCCCTCATTTCATTTCTCAATTCTTCGAGGGTCTCCACAATTGTTGTAAGATCCAGCGGGCTTGGTTTGTCGCTTGGTTTGTCGCTTTTTCCCGTTCTACCCATTTTCTTAGTTCAGAAAAAAAAAAGGCTCTATTACAGAGTTTGTGAGAAAGTTTATCACTCAGCTTTTCTCCTGACTCTGTTGTTTTCCTGTATTGCCTGTATTGCGTGCAGTCGCTGTTCGGAGTTGTTGCTCCTTCAGCGACCATGACTTTGTCTCAGCTTTGGATGCTTTTTTTGTTACAACAGATCTGTTCAGTTGGATGAAGGTATGGATTTTGAGCAGGCCAAATCGTAACTTTTATGTCACCAGATGTTTTTTTTCTGACAGATACTTCATGCACAACTTAGGAAATTATCTTGTTGAAAATAAAATCCCTGACTAATCAGGCTCTTTCCAGATGGCAATGTGTGCCTCACGACAATGCTGTTATACTTGTTTTGATCCATGATTCTGTCAATTTTTATGAGATCATTGGCTGCTTTCGAGTAGTCTGAACCCAAACCATAATATTACGACCTCCATTTTTTACTGAAGGGTTTCAACAGTCATTTTTCAAACTTTCTCCGACTCCACGGCATACATAAGTTCTGCATTTCGGTGAGAAAATTTCAAATTTTGATTCCCAGTCCACTGGAGTCTAATCTTTGAATTTTTTGTCTTTTTTTGATGTTGCTAGCTCTTGGCAGCCACACGACCAATCAGGCCATTTTCACACGAGTCTGGAAATAGCCGATGTTGAAGCTTTCATCTCTTCACTTCTGGCAATATTAATATCATCACAGAGAGGGTCTGCTGTCTTAACTTAACTTCCATTTTGCACCTCTTTAGCCACTAGTTTTCAGCAAACCGATCTCTTTGAAACGCTTAATGGCGTTTCTTGCAGTGCCGTGGCAGCATTTAACGTCTTCAGAATCATGGAAGGCCACAATGTGGCTACCCACAATCTCAGAGAGCTCCCTACGTTGTGCCACCGTGTTTAACACTGTGACACTGGTCAAAGTTCATGCCATCTCATATACGAGAACAACTGACCATCAGACCAAACAGTTCAAGCAAATTTTTTTTTGCATCAATAATCATGGAATGTGCCTTCAAACATGCATTCAGGCTATGCCAGAGTCAAATAAATAAAATTTATGACACCTTTCGATCGTTATAAAAAAAAATGACGTTTTCAATGTTTTTGTTTATTACCCATATTTTTACCTGAATATGCTTGTGGGAATTTTTTTTTTTTGTTCTCATTGCCTACAATAGTATTTTCCAATACATTTCCACTAAAAAATTATAGAAAAGTAATATTTTAGAACCCCTTTTCGACAATAGTGGTGGTTTATAATCATCATTGCACATACTGTAGTTCTACAGCACAGACGCATACCAGTCTCACTGGAGGGCTTGTATCAGCTGCGTGCAAAAGGGATTAAGTCAAAATAAGGTAGTTTTTTCAATCATTCATTTGCAGCACAAAAAATACAGCATAGCTTATTATGTCAGTGTTTATTACATATATATTTGGTATTGTCATTTCAAGAGCCAGAACATTCAGATTTGTGGGAAGGGTTGAGATACATGCAATTACCAGGAAACAAAGAGTTGAAGAGAGGAATTTAGAGAGTTAGGACAGAGATTGTAATGCTCCTCCCTCAAGGCATTTCAGACTCTTGGCTACCCGCCTTCATTCAATTATTCAATGACCTCCTCTGTTCGCCCTCTTAATTAGCACACCTGTTTTCCCCAGTTGAGTTTCATTCTTTTGTCTATTTAAACCTTTAGTTTCCCCCTCACTGGCAGGTAGCCTCAGGTTGTGACACTTTTTAGTTGTGAGCACTCCCTTTTTATTATACCGTTTAGGTTTTGTGTTTGAGTCATTTATTCACTTTTTTTATTGATAAATCTATGTTCCTTCATTTGGGTCCTTCTATCACTCCATCACTCCCCTGGTGCCCGTATAACACCTTTGGGCACCAGGGCGTTACAGAGATACAGATATACTTTTGCCTGATAAAACTTTAGTAACTGAAACATAGCACATTGACATGCTTAGAGCAATAAACCCGTGTGTAGACACTTTTTTATTTTGGAGAGAAGGAGGGCGATTGTGTCATAGTTTTCGATCCACAGTGGTAATGCTGTAAAATAAGACTTCTAACTTAACTGTGTTAACACACACACACACACACACACACACACACACACACACACAAGCACACCCTTGCACACAAAGTAAAACACATTTTTCCTGGGAAATGGGGAATCTTGCTTAACACTCATAAAGTGATAGCCAGGCAGAACAAAGCCACACCTTTTTTTAGACTTAATACATTATTAATTTACCGCCTTAGGGTGTTACAGAATTGCTCGAATATAATCAGGCAGATCAAGGGATAAAGTGCCAACCTTAAGCAGCTGATTCATGAGCTCAAAGGGATGTTAACACTCAGTCTAAAAGCTCATTTAAGGAAAGGGAATAATTAATTACAAAAGACACTTTTTCAACCTCAGGCTTAGCACAATTCATAATCTGACAAGAGAATTAAAAAGGTTTAGGTTTAATTGTCTGTAAAGCTTAGCCAGAGCATGAACTGAATTTTTCCTCATTGATCATTTTAGTTTTTATAAGTAGCAGGAATGAGAAGAGAGAGACCATTTATCCAAGAACAGACGTCTGCACAGGCACTGTCTAAATCAATTAAGTAAATTATCACCTAAAAACTGTATTTTCTGTTTGCTCTGGTTGTCTGTGTCTTATTGTAAAGCTATTTTTAGATCTAAAACAGTATGGCTGATAAATATGCAAAATCTGAAGTTCTGTCAGGAAACTTATGTCAGATTTAGCAATTTATTACAGATTGACATGCTTTTGTGTTTGGTGGTGGCTCTGCTCATGTGATACTCTGGAACAATCAGAGCAAGCATGATACGGACAGGTACCTGAGATCACAACCCCCTCAGCACAGCCTGAGATTCTTTACATTTAAATTATTGAACACGATATGAACAGATGCTGCTTCTGATGAACAGTGTCTTTTATAAAGGAGGAGATTGGGGGGTGGGAGAGATGAGATGCAGATTTTTAGTAAACCAGATTTGGAGCGATGTAGAGGGCACGGAGCCAGAGAAATGTATGAACACTTCCTTTGTTAGAAAACCTCGTCAATTGGATAGGAAGATGAGGAAGACAAGAATGACTGGACAGAAACAGGCTTGTGACCAGCCTGACTTCCGTGCCTGACTGAGCTAATGCTAAAGCTCCATAAATCATGAAGGGTGCAAATACAACCCCAATTCCGAAATAGATGGGACGAAGTGTAAATCATGAATAAAATCAAAATGCAATGACTTTCAGATCACATGAACCAATATGTTATTTACAATAGAACATAGATAACATTTCAAATGTTGAAAAAGGTCTCATCATCGACAGTGCATAACATCATCAAAAGATTCAGAAAAAACTGGAAAAATCTCTGTGCGTAAGGGACAAGGCCAAAGACCTTTACTGGATGCCCGTGATCTTGGGGCCCTCAGACACCACTGCATTACTCACCAGCATGATTCTGTCATTGACTTTACTAAATGGGCCCAGGAATACTTAAAGAAACCACCGTCTGTAAACACAGTCCACCGTGCCATCCACAGATGCCACCTAAAACTCTATCATGCAAAAAGGAAGCCATTGTTGAGCATGATCCGGAAGCACCGCCATGTTCTGTGGGCCAAGGCTCATTTAAAATAGACTGTAGCAAAGTGGCAAAGTGTCCTGTGGTCAAACGAGTCCAAATTTGACATTCTTGTTGGAAATCATGGGCGTTGTGTCCTCCAGGCTAAAGAGGAGAAAGACCACCCCTCCTGTTATCAGTGTTCAGTTCAAAAGCCAGCATCTCTGATGGTATGGGGATGCATTAGTGCATATGGTGTGGGACACTTGCATGTTTTAAAAAGCACCATGAATGATGAAAGGTATATTAAGGTTTTAGAGCAACATATGCTCCCCTCCAGATGACATCTATTCCAAGGACGGCCTTGTGTATTTCAGCAGGACAATGCAAAACCACATACTGCAGCTATTACAACAGCATGGCTTCGTAGAAGAAGAGTTTGTGTGCAGAACTGGCCTGCCTGCAGTCCTGATCTTTCACCGATTGAGAACATTTGGTGCATAATTAAATGAAAAGTCCGTCAAAGGAGACCCAAAACTCTCCAGCAGCTGGAAGCCTGTATTAAACAAGAGTGGGATCAAATTCCAATGGCTAAACTCAAGAAACTTGTCTCTTCAATGCCCAGACACCTCCACTCTGTGTTAAAAAGAAGAGGGGATGCTACACCATGGTAAACAGGCCCCTGTCACAACTTTTTTAAGACCTGTAGCAGCCATCAAATTTGAAATGAGCTCAATTTGTGGATAAAATTGTAAAATTTCTCAGTTTCAACATTTGAAATGTTATCTCTGTTCTATTGTGAATAAAATACTGGCTGGTGTGATTTGAAAGTCATTGCGTTTTGATTTTATTCACAATTTTCACTTTGTCCCCACTATTTCAGAATTGGGGTTGTACTTTTCCATGCTATCATACATCACATTTTGATTGACCTTGCATTCGTCCCGTAAGCTAGCATGTGCAAGGAAGCAAAAAAAAAAAAAAAAAAAAACTCAATACATAGTCCTTTGTCTATGGGATTTCTCAGCGCAGATAGAGGACATCCTTGGATTGGTGCATTGCTGGATGTAGTTGCATCTTTGTATCTGATCTCTGCACTGTCATTGCCTTAATTTAAATCGAGCAAAGACAGCAGCTGTCCATAAGCTACCAGTCCTGAAAATAAAACAGTTTACACTCACACTGTGTTAGAAAGGGGAACATATCTCTCAAATTATATTCAGCAAACCCAGAGAAATTCAATTGTTCTGATGAACACAGGTCTGAATGTACCTCAGCAACAGCTCTTGTCCAGCAGAGCATTGTGTTGCAGATCCAGTATCAATGAGCATGGGACACCTTAGATGGCACAGCGGTGATTGGAGGAGGCTGACACAAAATCACTTCCGCATCTGAGGTACGATGACGGTGATTGGAGGAGACTGCTGAAGATGTGAATACATACCTGAAGTAAGCCAACTGTGATTGGATGAGGCTGCTGAAAAAACAATTGCACACTTGGTTGCCCCAGTCTGAGTCAAATATAGACTAAATATCAACCGCTTTCAGCCAAAAAGTTTGACTCTTGTTCGAAAGCATCCTGCTGCCGAGAATTCAAAGCTGAGTGTCATACATAGTGAGTGTCATTTAAGGGAGTCAGAGAATCTTTTTTAGACTTTGTAAGATACAGTACATCATCTGCAGGGACTGCTTCTTTAAAATGGACTGCTATCTTTATGGCAAAAATATATAGAACTATTACATTACAATTTGAAAACCAACATTAAGATTCCAGACCTTACATCTAGCATTGCTGATGAAAACACCTGTGTATTAAAAATTTTTCTCGATGGACTCTGCTAAACTTTCCTTATGAAACCAACTATGATTCAATACTTTTAACTTTGTGAAGTTAAACAATATATTTGTCCCCAGTGGGCATGTATAAACTCGCTTCAAATTGATTTACTGAGAAATTGAATTGCATTGTGAACATATATATTTTTAGACTGAAATGAGTGTGCAACCTCAATTAAAGTTTCCTGTTTGTCAGCCCCCGGTCCTTCAAAAATGTAATAATGCAAAAGGCTCTAAGACAAGCTATGCATCAGTGGAAACTGTATGGTCTCTCTCAGTTCTGCTGCTACCTTCATCCTAAATGTCAGCTGTGCTGATGTGGCTTAAGGTTTAGAAGCCTGTTCACTCTTCAGCTAAGCTCCACAGTTTGCAGAGGGATTTGCATACTTTGATTGCTCCGTTGCTGGCTGCTTTTAGCAAACAGGGCCCCTGGCACAGGGAAGGTGAGTTACCTCTGCATCAGCATCACAGGAACTCTGCATTAACCCTGCAAGAGGATTTACAGTGCTATTAATTGGGAAATGGTGACAGAACGTGTAAAATTTCATCCTAATTTTTTACACGGAAATAACAGATTTGAGAAACGTTATACAATTATTGACTTCAGTTGAGGTGAATCCAATGATTTATCCTCTGTTTTATTACATGACCTTACTTGAAAATATAAAATAAGAGGAGGGTGACAACTCTAACGTAAAGCTCCTCACAGGAACGAAGCGACACAAAATACGGACACTGTCAGGAGCTCCTGCGGGGAAGCCTGATCTATTTTTAGCTGTGAGTTAGTCGGATTGTAATTTTTACCTTTGCACACTTTCGCACGGTGAATATCACCATTTACAGAGACCGGTGGAGCTTGCCTCGGTCAATACGGAGAGAACGAATCCTTATGTCATTTAGTAAAACATCTTCAGAGGGGCAGTATGGTGGTGGAGTGGGTAGCACTGCCTTCTCACAGCAGGAAGGTTGTAGGTTTCAATCTGGCCTGGGGCGTTTCTGTGTGGATTTTCCTCCAGGTCTTTCATCTTTGTCCCATAGTCCAAAAATTAGCTTGTCAGGCTAATTGGACACTCTAAATTGCCCATAGGTATGAGTTTGTGAGTGAATGGTGTTTGAGTGGTGTGTGCACCCTAAAATAGATTGGCAATCTGTCTAGGGCGAGTCTCTGCCTTTTGCCCAGTCTCCTGGGATAGGCTTCATCTCCCCCGCGACTCTAATGAAGAAGTAAAGGTTTATACAATGGACGGATGGATATTCTCTTTAGTTAATTTCACATTGCTCAAAGCCACTCTTATTGTATTTTGCTTGAAAAAGATGTTATCAGTATTCTTACAACTGTAAGAAGCCCTGTCAGCTTCTTTCTGGGCAGTCTGCACCTCCATAATCTTTTCACAGCCTCCCTCCCCTCACACTCCCTAGGCCTAAGTTTAAATTAGCTGGTGCTACCCTTGGCATGTGCTGAGCCAATGCAAAGGTATCCCAACAGTTCAGGTGCAACACTTCACGGTCATAAAGATCATTTCTATCCCAAAAGGAGTTCCAGTGCCCCGTAAAATAGTATCTCTTTTGTTCTTCCCTCTCCTTATATGCGGTGGAGGTGGAATTCTGGAGAATACTACCGAGGAGTTTCTATGCGTAATTATTTTTGCGAATTGAATAAATAATTCCCCAGCCGAAGCTGAAACGTACCCTTACCTATAGTATGTCATCGGTCCCAACATGGACAATGACCACTGGTTTCCACCAAATATGGCGAGGGGCTTGTCTGACCAGTGCATATCCAAACAGGGCAGAAGAATTTTGTGTGAAAGGATGTTGAACAGGGCACAGTTAGTCTGCCTTATCCCAGTGAGAGGATGCTGAGCTGGTCACAGGAACTCTGTGTTAATTTGTGAGAGAATGCTGCACAGGCTACAGCATTAGACCTATCTATCTATCTATCTATCTGTCTGTCTGTCTGTCTGGACACATGTGAGGGCTATATGTATTCAACTTTGCAAAAACCAAAATAACATTGCGATACGTTGGGACAAACTAAGACTAATAAGAGACAGACAACAGGCCAGTGGGTGTTTTATTCCTTTTTCTATGGGATAGAATCAATGCTGATTTCAAAATCCTAAAGTGACATTATTTGTCTGCCAAAGAAGACAAGGCCACAGCTATGCTGCACAACCTAAAAAATATATATATATATATATACCGCCTGACATCTTTTGCTTTGGTTACTGCCAAAGCAGCCAATAGGCTTCTAACAAACATACCATCAAGCTAGGTGCCCAAGGAATAGCTTAATTTCCCCATGACAAATGTATCTGTGTTTTTGTTTAATCTGCAGTTTTGTTGTAAAGTTGCAGGAAAAGACAATATCGAGGGCTGACTGCAATAAACAGTTATGTCCAATGTAAAACATCTGGACATTACTGTTTATTGCAGTCAACCCTCGATATGTTGCTAGTGTAGTGCTCTCCATGGTCCTGACTGTGTATCACCCATAGATGTGTTTGTGCCTGGCTGGAGCAGTGCTCTCCATGGTCTGGTTATGAACGGCCCTTAGCTGTGTATGCATGCGGCTTGAGCAGCACCCATAGCTGTACCAGTATGTTGGTTGACCAATGCTCTCTGTTTCCCTGATTATAAATCGCCCTGAGCTATATATACAAGCAACTGTAACAAGCTTAGAGCTTGTAGCTCTTCTGTAAGTCAATGATCTCTTGTGTTTTGCATTTCAAAGCTTTCTTAAACCTCCACTCCCATTTAAACAGCCTTGCAGCACCTGTGTCGAAGTTTGCTTGTACTAAAGGGCACAGGCAAGGGGACCATTGCAGAGTGGTTTACATTGGGTTTTACTGAGTGTTTGAGCTGTCATGAGGAAATTTGCGCTCTGCTATGGCGGTGTGCACGATCTTGCAATTACTGTCAGCTTCACAAAGGCAACAGCTGCTGAGTTTATTTTCTGTTGGAATCGAGATAATTAGTTGTCATTCAAAGGCACTCTGAAGTAGTGCGTTCTTTTTTTCTTGTCTTTCCTCATCAAATATGAGCAAGTGCTTTTATCCAACCATCATTTCATCTCGCAATACTCCCCCCCACTCAAATACATTCTATCATATTAAATTTATGATAATAAGCACTGGATTCCATACAGAAAATTTATACTATTCACCAATCACCACCCTTATTGCCCAATCTAAAAAAACAGCCTTTTGGAAATGGTGGAAAATCGCTTTCCTTCAGCAGTGCCCCTCTCTCACATTCCCTTCTACTTGCCCCTTATCACTAGTTCTCTCATATCCACTTTCTCTCTTTCTCCTCTGTATTTCTCTAGCACTTGCTCTCCCTCACTCTCTTCCTGCTCTGTCATTCTCTCTCAGGCAGAAAGAGAGAGGATAATCACGAAGGCTGAAGCTATGCACTTCCTGTGTGAGTGCTGTCCTTTTCTCCTGTGAGCTGGCAGCATGATGTGAAACTGAGGTCAACCTGTGATCACTTATAGCATGTCCAGCCAGCTGCCTTCCAGGATTGGGGCATTCCACACATATTGAAAACAGACCCAGTGGTCTGAGCACCCTTACCTCGAAGTGTGTGCTCAGACAAGTGTGTGTACATATTAATACATTACTGTGTGCTCGTGGTTAAAAATGCGAATACATGAGCATCTCATTTGAATTCTCTCACTCAGCCCACTCAATTGATTTTCTCCCAGCTTGCCCAGTTTGTTTCTAAAACCTGCCCAATGGCTCTGTACCCTGCAGGCTGTAGCCTAAAGACAGCTCACCACCCATCCCACATTTATCCACAGCCAGCATTAAAACTACAGCAGGCTCTCCCAGTATTAATTAGTAGCTGGCTGGCAGTGCAATACCAGGAACTAAGGTTTAATTGGTTCTTGGTTCAGTAGGTTACCAGGAGAATTAATTGCATTCTCACTTCCATATTTCTGTGAGAAGTGCAGGGTCCAAGATACTTCTGAACATTTAGTCACTTTCCTGACTCTTTAGAATGGCCCAATTACATCAAAAAGGGGCTTTACTGGCCACAGGCAGTAGGCTTAATTTGTCTCATCGCTTGATAAAACACCCACGTTCCTATTAACTGCTCAGTGTCTGCACAGCTTCCATTGTGACTGAAAGACTCAACTATTTAGACAGTAAGTGAACAAGCACCCCACGCAAAAATAAATGAATAAATAATAAATAAACAAATAAATAAAGTTTGTCTACTGTCTATTCTTGCTCTTGCATTGTGGTGTTTATCATTCACTGCAATTTTTTTTTGCTTGTCTGCTTGCCTGTTCTTTTTGTGATGCTTGAATACAGCTCTCGTATGCGCATCGCCTGGTCTACACATTATTTCACCTGACACTCACCAAGTACGACAATCTGCTTTCAATTCTGGGCAGCAGGATGCTTTCAAACAAGAGCCAATTTTTTTTTTTGGCTGAGGGCGGTTGAGATTTAATCTAAATTTGACTCAGACTGGGGCAACCAAGTGTGCAATTGTTTTAGCTGCGGCCTCCTCCAATCAGCTGAATGATACTCTATATGAATTGTACATTGTGATCTGTCATGTGACTGTACAATGACCCGATTCTATGTGCTTCTCTTTGGATATAGGCGTCTGCCAAAAACATTTAAAGTAATGTAATGTAATGCAGGACACTAGGAAATTCCAAACTCTTTTTGATGTATGTCAGAGGATCTTTAATGATTACAGTGATTCGGGACCACAATTGAACATCTCATGAGGAAAACTGCATCTCCAACAGCAGTGCCTCCCCATCACTGCACTTGGGTGTTTGCGTTTATTTGACCAGAGAGAAGACCACTACCTACTGTCCCATCAACATCACTGCCAGTTTTCGCCAGGAATCTCCTATCCGAGTACTAACCAAGCCCACCCCAGCCAAGCTTCAGCCTGGTGATAGCAGATCGATTGGTGGTCTGACTATAATGATGAAAGGCAGCATTATTTCTCTGATTGAAATTGCCTCATCTTCATTTGTGATTACACTGTTCTCTCCATCTCACAGCAAATGGTTGGTGGATTTGAATCTGGCCTACAGCCATTCTACAACCCCAATTCCGAAATAGTTGGGACAAAGTGTAAATTGTGAATAAAATCAAAATTCAATGACTTTCAGATCACATGAGCCAATATGTTATGTGCAATAGAACATACAGCGCCCTCCATAATTATTGGCACCCCTGGTTAAGATGTGTTAAAAGCCTAAAAATAAATTCAATTTTTATTGCAGAAGCATACTCTCACACTGAAAATTGTAGAAAAATGTAACCTTCAACTCAAGTGAATTTTAAGGGAAAAAAAATCCCTAAGAAATAATTATTTTTCATAAAATCACATGTTCCACAATTATTGGCACCCCTAACAATTCCGAGGAAATAAATGTAATTGAAGTATTTCTGTCATTTCTACAGTAGTTTACAAAGTTGATCAGAGTATCTAGGAACATTTAATTAGTAATTCATCACTTCCTGTTTCCCTGGGGTATAAACATGACGTGACACAGAGGCCATTTCTCTTATCCACTCTTCAACATGGGAAAGACAAAGGAACACACCATTCAAGTAAGGCAGATGTGTGTTGACCTTCACAAGTCAGGCAATGGCTACAAGAAAATAGCCACTCGCCTGCACCTGCCCATATCTACTGTCAGAGGAATCATTAAGAAGTTTAAAACAACTGGAACAGTGGTAAACAAGCCTGGACGAGGACGCAAGGTTATTTTGCCACCACGCACAGTGAGGAGGATGATAAGAGAAATAAAAAGTTCTCCAAAGCTCACTGTTAAAGAATTGCAACAAATGGTAGCATCTTGGGGTCACAAAGTCTCCAAAACAATCATCAGGCGCTATCTACATGCCAACAAGCTGTTTGGGAGGCATGCACGGAAAAAACCTTTTCTCACTCACAATCATAAACGCAAACATCTGGAGTTCGCTAAGCGGTACTGGGACTTCAACTGGGACCGTGTGCTTTGGTCAGATGAGACCAAGATAGAGCTTTTTGGCATCAAACACTCTAAGTGGGTCTGGCAGAACACAAAAGATAAGTATGCAGAAAAGCACCTCATGCCCACTGTGAAGTATGGGGGAGGATCGGTGATGCTGTGGGCCTGTTTCTCTTCCAGAGGCCCTGGGAACCTTGTTAGGGTGCATGGCATCATGAACGCTTTGAAATAACAGGACATTTTAAATCAAAATCTGGTGGCCTCTGCCCGAAAGCTGAAGATGGGTCGTCACTGGGTCTTTCAGCAAGATAATGACCCTAAACATGTGGCCAAATCTACACAGAAATGGTTCACCAGACACAGAATCAAGCTCCTCCCATGGCCATCTCAGTCCCCAGACCTCAACCCCATTGAAAACCTGTGGAGTGAGCTGAAGAGGAGAGTGCAGAGGAGAGGACCCAGGTCGATGGATGATTTAGAGAGATTGTGCAAAGAAGAATGGTCGAAGATCCCTCTTTCTGTATTCTCCCATCTTGTGAAACATTATCGGAGAAGATTATGTGCTGTTTTGTTGGCAAAAGGGGGTTGTACAAAGTATTAACATCAGGGGTGCTAATAATTGTGGCACACATGATTTGATGTAAAAGAATTATTTCTTAATGTGGGATTTTTTTCCCACTGAATAAATGCACTTGAATTAAAGGTTAGATTTTCCTCTTTTTTTCATTGTGGTCCAATATTATTTAGAAAAAAAATGAATTTATTAGAAGCCAAAGAACACATCTTAACCAGGGGTGCCAATAATTATTGAGGGCAGTGTAGATAACGTTTCAAATGTTGAAACTGAGACATTTTTATCCTCAAAATGAGCTTATTTCAAATTTTCTGGCTGCAACAGGTCTCAAAAAAGTTGGGACACAGACAAAAAAAGGGCTGAAAAAGCAATTAATATATAAGAGAATCAGCTGAAAGAACATTTAGCAAGTAATTAAGTTAACTGGCATCAGGTGTGTAACATGATTGGCTATAAAAGGGATGTCTTAGAGAGGCTGAGTCTCTCAGAAGTAGAGATGGCCACAGGCTCTCCAACCTGTAAAGGCTTGAGTAATTAAATTGTGGAATACTTTAAAAACAATGTTTCTCAATGTCAAATCGCAAAGGCTTTGAAGGTCTCATCATCGACAGTGCATAACATCATCAAAAGATTCAGAGAAACTGGAAAAATCTCTGTGCGTAAGGGACAAGGCCGAAGACCTTTACTGGATGCCCGTGATCTTCGGGCCCTCAGACGCCACTGCATCACTCACCAGCATGTTTCTGTCATTGACATTACTAAATGGGCCCAGGAATACTTCAAGAAACCACTGTCTGTAAACATAGTCTGCCGTGCCATCCACAGATGCCACCTAAAACTCTATAATGCAAAAAGGAAGCCATTGTTGTGTCATGGTTTGTGAGGTGTGCATGTTGTTTGGACTTTTCTTTGCGGCTCTCGTCCCGGGACGATATCGAATTCCTGGGCCATCGAATTCTTTACCCAGCTGGTTGATTGAGCTGGGGCGGCGCTTTCCCAGAATCTATATAAGCAGGAAGTCCGGCACGCCTCCTTCGCTAGAGTGTCTGTGTTTAGCTTCGCACTATAGCCAAAGATATCTGTAGTCAGGTTTTGTATGGCTTTCTATCTTCTAATTATTGGACTTTCTTCTCCATTTTTCTATCTCGCTTTGCTTCCGTGGTTCTGACTATTATGCGTCCTTTGGAAGCGCGAGTACTTGCGTTTGGTCTATATTATTCTCTGTGTTTGTACTGTGTTCTTGCTACTCTCTCTCTGTCGTTGCGCTTGGCTTCCGTATACTACCGGCCATTACATGTTGAGCATAATCCAGAAGCGCTGCCGTGTTCTGTGGGCCAAGGCTCATTTAAAATGGACTGTAGCAAAGTGGCAAAGTGTCCTGTGGTCAGACGAGTCCAAATTTAACATTCTTGTTGAAAATCATGGGCGTTGTGTCCTCCGGGCTAAAGAGGAGAAAGACCACCCCTCCTGTTATCAGTGTTCAGTTCAAAAGCCAGCATCTCTGATGGTATGGGGATGTATTAGTGCATATGGTGTGGGACACTTGCATGTTTTAAAAAGCACCATGAATGCTGAAAGGTATATAAAGGTTTTAGAGCAACATATGCTCCCCTCCAGACGACATCTATTCCAGGGAAGGCCTTGTGTATTTCAGCAGGACAACGCAAAACCACATACTGCAACTATTACAATAGCATGGCTTCGTAGAAGAAGAGTCCGTGTGCTGAACTGGCCTGTCTGCAGTCCTGATCTTCCACCGATTGAGAACATTTGGCGCATAATTAAATGAAAGGTCCGTCAAAGGAGACCCAAAACTCTCCAGCAGCTGGAGGCCTGTATTAAGCAAGAGTGGGATCAAATTCCAATGGCTAAACTCAAGAAACTTGTCTCCTCAATGCCCAGACGCCTCCACTCTGTGTTAAAAAGAAGAGGGGATGCTACACCATGGTAAACAGGCCTCTGTCCCAACTTTTTTGAGACCTGTAGCAGCCATCAAAGTTGAAATGAGCTCATTTTGTGGATAAAATTGTAAAATTTCTCAGTTTCAACATTTGCTATGTTATCTCTGTTCTACTGTTTATAAAATACTGGCTGGTGAGATTTGAAAGTCATTGCGTTTTGACTTTATTCACAATTTACACTTTGTCCCAACTATTTCAGAATTGGGGTTGTACAAGGTATTTACATGTTCTTTCTGTGGTCACATGGGTTTTCTTCTGGGTACTCTGGTTTCCTCCAACAGTCCAATTACATGCATGCAAGGCCAAGTGGAGATTTTACATTTCCCATAAGCATGAGTGTCTGACTGAAATGATGTGTGATCCCAGTGATAGATTGGCAAACTGCCCAGGGTGTGTTCCTGCATCTCACCTCCTATAGTATACTGGGATGAGATGCAGCCTGCTGTGACCTTGCCCAGGAACAAGGAGGTATGGATGAAATGATTGCTCTCCTCGTGCTTATGAAGCTACAAGGACATAATGGCTCCTTATAGTGTTTTCTTAAGAACCCTATTCATAAAAGATATAGGTGTTTATGTCATACAGTACTGTGAAAAAGTATTCAACCCTTCACAAATTCATCTATTTCTGCTTATTTGTCATATTTAAATGTTTCAGATTGTCCATCTAATTTTGATATGTGCTAAAGACCATGTGAGAAGCAAAAAATGCAGCTTCTAAATGATAACTTCATTTATTGAAGGTAAAGAGTTATTCTAAACTAATATCACCCATGTAAAAAAACTAATGTAAACTACCAAGCTTTATTGCATCATTGAGTCAAATGAAATATTATGATGGACATTTTCTATGAAGAACTTCAAAATATTAAACATCTGCTTATAATATTATTCACCAAACAAAGGCGTGAATTTCAGCATTTTCTTCAAATCCGCTACCTTTTGGGTGGGGATGTATCGTAATTGTTTCCACATAGCGTTTCAGGAAGAAGTGCCTCAAAGCTTAACTTGTTAACATGCCTTCCCCTTCTCATGGATTTGAGGCTCTGAACTTTGAAATTCTCAAGCTGATGGGAAGTTTTGTACGGAATTATTCTGGCGTCATGGAGGTTACCTTAGCGAGGGGCACTATGTTGTAATTAAGACATTGGGTACATGATTGAAAATCCATGAAGTCAGCTGCTTTCATTTGGATAACAATGTATGGGTGCTTTCGGTTGGATTTGAGAATGGTGTGAAGTAGTGATGGTGGGGAAAAGAACTCTGATACAGACATTGATCCCTCTAGGACATGATGGACATTGTCCGTTTCCTGTATGGCAGAATGACCAGGAGTTAAGTACTTTGCGGTTATAAATTCAATTGTTGGATGTCTGCTGAGAAACTCAGCAAATGCCATGACGCTATTTCGGTTTTGCAAAACACAGCAATCATTCCATGGTGTAATTGATTTTTCACTTTACTGATTAACAGCAATTCTTATGAAAGCATAAGCAATGTCATTACATTCATGACAGGTCTTAGTTTAGAAGCCACCCTGCCTGAAGTGTATGGAACCAAACCCTTATGAAACCGGACGTCTGATTGGTTAAATTGAAACTAATTGCTCTTTAAAGCCATGGTCTCATTGGTTGAAAGTGTCAAATAGAACCTTGTCATTTTCAATCAAAGTACACTTCGGGAACTAGACCCAGGTATTTCTGTTCTGAAGGCAATTTAATAATTGAATTGAATACCCATACTTAATCATCAGTTAGAACTATGTAATACCAAATATGTGCAATAGTTAACTTAATTTTGACCAAAATGTCAGTTAGAACCCTATAATTCTAAGGTTGCCAGTTCTTTAGATGTTTGTCTGGTTCTTTTGTGACCTCTTGGATGAGTCGCCATGTCCTCTACAAGAAATTTGGAGGCCAGTCACTCCTGGGATGGTTCGCCATTGTCCCAAGTTCTCTCCATATGTGGATAATGGCTCTCACCATGGTTCACTGGAGTGTCAGATCTTTAGAAAAGGCTTTCGAACTCTATCCAGACTGATAGATGTCAATGAATTTGTTCTTTAAATTGTGGCATCATCCGCAGGTTTTTGCCTACTTCACGTTGCCAAATGTTTCTATTTAAGTGATGTTTATATTCAACAGGGCAGGCAATAATCATGCCTGGGTGTGTCTACTGAAATTGAGAGCCCAATTATTAATTAAATTTGTTTAACTGGTCAATTCAGGAACTAAAGGGGCAG
This sequence comes from Gymnothorax javanicus, assembly GCA_029692085.1. Classification (NCBI taxonomy): domain Eukaryota; kingdom Metazoa; phylum Chordata; class Actinopteri; order Anguilliformes; family Muraenidae; genus Gymnothorax; species Gymnothorax javanicus. The sequence goes on along the minus strand of CM056195.1, from coordinate 21,932,758 downwards.
TTACTATTTCACATAGGGCCAGGTAGGGTCGAATGGCTTTTTCCTTCAGTTAATGAATGCATAATTTAATAACAGCATTTTGTGTTTACTCAAGATATTTTCATCAAATGTTAAAATTAATTCGATGATCTGAAACATTTACTTGTGACAAATATGCAAATATAGAGTAAATCGAGAAAGGGGCAAATACTTTTTCACAGTACTGTAGGTGGGATTGAGGTTAACACATTCAGCACAAACAAGCTGTTCCCTAGTCTTGTTTTTCTCATACACTGTAGCTGTGTGGCAATCTTTTTGCATCATGACATACAGCAATTAGCCCTAAGCACTATTTTTACATTGCTCGAAGTACACTATGTTCACAATGTGAACCTACTCGTGTAGGTGGTATTAACAAAGAAAAAAAAAATCATTTAAAGTCGGGGTCATATCCTTGACAGTAAAAAGTTCTGAGTTGGCTTTTGGTGCTATATAGAGAACATAATCAGAAATAAACCAGCATCTAATTCACACAGTTCAGCATCCTGAAAATATTTAGGAAATGCACCAATCAGATATGCCAAGTACTTGGATTCATTGATGGGTTTTGCAATGATTGATCTCCTCTCCTCTCACTCTCATGTAGAAATGAATCATTCTCATCCTTTGCACATTTATCTGACAGGTGTTCCGAATTTCTTTCTTTAGCCTTATGGCAGGGCTATTCAACCTTATTCAGAAAGGGCCGGTGTGGGTGCAGGCTTTCATTCCGACCAAGCACTTACACACCTGACACCACTAATCAACCCCAAGAGTCTTTACTAAAGAGCTTGATTAGTAGTATCAGGAGTGTAAGTGCTTGATTTGGATGAAAGCCTGCACCCACACCGGCCCTTGCAGGATAATGTTGAATAGCCCTGCTTTATGGCTTCCAGTATCATGGATCTTATGGCTTGCCATACCATTTCTCTGTCTCTCTCTTCCCCCTCCCTCTCTCCCTCCCAGTGAAACATAATTACCAAGGAGGTTATGTTTTCACCCGTGTTTGTCTGTCTGTTAACAGGATAACTCAAAAAGTTATGAGCACTTGACTCGAAATTTGGTAGGATGTTAGGTGGCAGTCCAAGGATGAGTTGATTCAATTTTGGTAGTGATCTGGAACATATTATGGATTCTAGATCTGTAGGAAGTTAAAATACACCTGAATAGAATGATTGTCCCTTATCTAATGAACAGATTTTCATAAAATTTCAGCATTGAATAGAATCCACCTGAATGTAGAATTGATTATAGCTGTTGGTGATCTGGATTATATTATTGTGGATCCAGAACCAATAATACTGACATATGGCATGGCGGAGGTATGTGCTCCACCAAGTCCCCCTCTAGTTTGTCAGTTGATTCAGTTAATAATGATATTCCATGAAGCATCTCAAATAAGCTTGCAGGTTTCCCAGTGCTGCACACAAGGATCCAAGCCCCCTGGGCTGTCAGCTCCATCATACCCATTTATTTCCAATGCAAGATAGCACCTGGTTCCATCCAATCAATTCAAACCAATCGCCCATATTTTGCCTCTGTATTTGCCCAGGCTGCAGCAAATGTGTGCTACCAGTGTTCATCAACAGTATGTTGTGATTAAATTTACAGAGGATGAATACAATACAGCATGCAATGGAAACGCTTTCCCGACAGGCAGCAGGAGGGTCATTTGTCTAATTGTGAAATGCACACAAAACTAATAAGTATTTGTTCAGTCTACCGCTCACATGCTGAACAGGTGACAGGCCATGAAATGAATGAGCCACAATGTGATCTGAGAAGAAAAGAGGCTTTTTTTTTAAGTAAAATGCAATCAGTTGTAGCACAAAGGGCTCATTGTCCAGGGTGTTCCTCAGCGGGCCCAAATGATGAGCCATAATGGCAGCGCACTGGAGGAGTATGCAACTTCTATCTATGTCTGTATCTCCAAGTGTACCAGAAAGGAATATCGTCTCATCCTTACCTTTCCTTCTTTCAAAATTTAGCAATGCTCGGGCGAGGACAGGATGGCCTGCTTGGAATCTAAAGGGAGACAGGATGCAGTGCTTTTTCTGGATTTAATTTGAATTTCAAATTTGAAGGACAAATGGATGACCAAATGTGTTTATTTTGGATTTTTGGCACTATGGACAGTTATGTAATTACAAAACATATTAGAGCTCCACTCAGCTCTGCGCTCTCAGGGACTTGAAGACCTGCCATTTTCTTTTTGGTTCAAATGTAAACTGGCTGCACATAGACTCAGATCTCATATCTTCATGTTTCCTGCTCTCCCTCTATATTTTCCTACCCCACTCTTGTCCTTTGCTTTTCCGGGTTTTCATTAAAATAAATTCAGTTTGAATTGCAGTCTAATTCTCCATAATTTACAGTCTATTCTGCAATTTTCCTTGCAAAGTAAGAAGTAAATCATTGAGCCTCATCAGAGAATGATGTTACACTGCAATTTCAGATTCATTAAGTACAATTGTTTCTAGTTTTAATAATCCAATTTTTTTCCCCCCATAGATGGCTTGTATAAATGATCATTTTTATAATTTAGGGAAGCAATTGCATCCAGTAATTTTCTTTGAGTCTTTAATAATCATCACAAAATATTTTCATAACTGACTTTTTTACCTCTATATGAATATACTGCATCATAAAACTGATAAAAACCATTAGGCTAAAATAAATGCAGGTAGGAAAATGGCATTTTAATACACTGATGTTTTGTCAGAAGGCAGATGGGTCATGAATCATACTCTCTTACCCATGGCATAAATATGCGATCATGCAGATAATTGGAAAATTCACTCGAATGTCCAGCAACATAGTAAACTGACGAAACATTGTTGCTATCAAATTGATAAATAAATAAATAAATAAATAAATAAATGGCAAGCACAATATGATCATAGGTCCCCTTTAAAAACACACGGGTGTAAAAAGGTTCTTTCAAACCGCTGTGATGCTAAAATGAAGCCAGCCACAGAGGTAGTGCAGGTTCGGCTCAGTAATCTCAGAAACAATGATGAATATGGCTACAGCTGAGAGAGAGATTGGCGCCTGCAGTGTTCTTGATTTTGTGAGCAATATATATGCTAATTCAGTCTGCACACTTATTTCTCTCCTCTTGCTCTACTGAACTCAGCTTACTAAAGCAGAGGTGTAACAGGTGGGGCTAGCATGTGGCTTCAGGACCAAATAAAGGGGGTGGGGGGGGCATCATTTTGGCATGAGGTGGCACATGGGATGGGAAGTTAAGAACAGGTTAAAATTTCTGCATCACTTTTTGTTGTTGGGCTGGGACCAGGGGGTTGGGGTTGTGGGGGTAGTCAAAGATCACTACCACTGCTGTGGGACAGTAACCAACAATAGGCACTTATTTACTCCATACATAAGTAAACTTTTCGGACGGATTTCTGCCCTCCACAAAAAGAGAGATCACGAAAACGAGCGAAACGAACAAGCCAAACAAGCAAAAAATCTGTATTGCGCATCTGTGTCCACAGCAGAGCCTCATTATTTTCAATTCTTATCAGCAATGAAACATGATGAAGCTGAAAAAAAAATCACGGACAAAACACATGCATCTATCATCCTTCCCTTTGTTATGGAGTGAACATTATGCCAGTGCATTTCCTGCAGTAGATGTCTTCATTTGCATATCGCCTTGAATATTTTCAAATTACTTTCTGAATAAGGTATGACGGCCCACAAGAGAGGCTCATTTGCTGTGGCAATGAATCCAATTTTTTGAGACTCCTCCCGGACATTGTTTACCTGATGTTTACCATACAGCTTGAAAATAATTTCAAAGCTAATTCCACAGAGACAGTTAGTCTTCATGTGCGCGTATGTATGTGTGTATGTGTGTGTGTGTGTGTGTGTGAGAGAGAGAGAAAGAGAAATGGAGCGAGGGGGTGGGCATACATAAGAATTGCGGAAGTTTCTGCATGATGAAATCAAAATGAATAATAACCCTCAATAGAAGTTTTTACTTTCATCACATTTTAATTGCTTTATTACAGATGTAATATCTACTTCAGAGCAAAATCAAGGAAAGTGCTCTGCATAGCCAGTTGTATGTGGATATTCCTTGGTCATGGCTTAGGCAAGGGATCTTACTACCACAATGGGAAAATCATGATGCTATAGCATTGAATTACGTTAAAAATGATTTTGTTTCAAGCTGATTGGGAAGGGCCTTTTTCTGTTTCAGTATGGCAGTGTCCCTGTGCATGGATTCTGTCCATGGATTGTTGAGATTGGTGGCAAAGACCTTTGACTGGTCCACAGACAGACCAGACCTCATCCATCAAACACCACTAGGGTCAACAGGGCAGCTGACTTTGAGCCAAGAGTAATCGTTCAAAAATCACTGCATACCCTTATTAATGCTTTTCTGACTGGAATGGAAGCCAATCCCCTCTGTAATTTTCATTTTTCTCCATTCTGAACTCAGCTGCACTGTTGAGTCCACTACAACTTCCTGCTCCCCTCGACTAAGGAGGAAGATGCCGTGGCAAGTGATTCCACTGACTCATGTCACGACTAGCCCTTGCTTCTTTTGACACTATGCAGTCACACTGCTAATCACATACTGACTGTGCTTGTTCCGTTTTCCACCCCAACGGAAAGGGCAACCCGGCATGCAAAGGATTTTACTCAGTATATTCCACTTTTTGTTTGTTTTATTTTTCTATTTTTCAAAAGCAGAAGTAGATACAGCAGATACAGGTAAAAAACCTGAAAAGTTAGGGAATGCAATGTTTCACTCATGTGCATAAAACAAACAGCTCATTCATCACAATTGCCCAATAACAATAAGCAACAATAATAAATAACCCATATTCCATGACAAATTGCATCAAAATATGAATCAACTATTAGCAGCACAGCAGACATATGCATTAATCAAATACAAATATATAATAATCATCATCATAAATTAATCATTTTTCATTTACACGTTTCATATCTGACCCATTATGCACCATATTGAAATCCTACTGAAAGCCTATGCAAAAAGGTGCATTTAGTCTATCTGCGATAGGAAACTACAGCTCCCATGATGCCCGGCGGCAAACCAGGAAGTACAGCACGCACGTCAAATGCCGGCACTTGCGATTCACTTAAACACTCGTAAAACTAGGAAAACAAACGATGATGGACACGGATGGGACAGCAAAGTTACAAGTCCAAATGTTAGCTTTTACATTTCACAGTTTAGGCATTTCGTTAACTTTTAACTTTGTTTATCAGTAACTAAACTGTTCGGATTCTACCGGAGCAGTGCTTTATCACGTTATGTTTAACTATCAAGGAGCAGACGTAAACAGTGCAACGATGCAGCATAGCAAAAGCAGACAACATGAAGCGTACAACATGAAAGCAGACAAGAAAACAAGAAATTCGAGAGCTTACCAAGTGGCTGCATACCGAGTTGAGAATGAGTACAATGAAAACGAATTTTGCGCTTCCTTATAACTGGGTAAAACACCGGTCACATGGACTCACAGTACACTCCTCTCTTAAAGAGGCACTACATAATTGGCTATTGAGTGTTACTTGCAGTATGTTTAGCTCTGGTTTAACATAAATATTTGATTGAAAAATATAAATAAGAAAATAACAAAACTACACAAATGATAGAAGTTCACAGAAAACACAACAGTGCTGCTGGAAGTTAATGCAGTCAGAATACAATTTACACCAACTATTAATGCTCATTGTTTTAGAATGAAACATTGATTGTGTTCACATCCTTTTGGTTATGTAGAGTATATATTCAACTAAAACTCTGCAGAATTCATCTGTAAGAATTCTGTTTTCTTAAAGGCGTCACCCTAATGCCTCCTGTTCCATCACATTAAAAGCATGAACACAAATGGTTCATTATTCATGAATGCTATTGATATGTTATTAAATTTTACTGCTGGGCTGTGGGAAGGTGCAGTTCTTATATGCGGAGATTTTCCAGCATGACTCTCAGCCCTGTAAACCCACAGTGTCCTGACTTCATCTGCATATCTCTCAGGGTGCTATCTATACTTTTGAGGTTGGTAATTAGTCTGGGACCCTGATAGTCCACAAATGTTTATCAGCTCCCTTATAATGACCCCTACTTACACGGCCTTCATTAATGTGCAGGTTCACAGGGACGTAGTGAGATTATCTGTCCTCTCTGAACAAATGCATATGACAGCACACATTTCTGTCACCTCATACTCATGAAAAGTTGCTTTTTCAAACCTCTTCAAACCAACCCTGGACTTGCCATCGGAGGGATAAGAGCCCTGCTCTCCCATTATGAAAAATTACCACAAAATACTACAGTAAAAATACTATAGTTTTCTGTAGTAACTATGATATTTTTGCAGAATTACTATAGTATACTACTCTGTAGTTTACTATAGTGATGCTAAAGTAAAGTAAAGTCAAACTCCACTATAGTAAACTAACATAACATAACATAACATAACATGAATGGCGAGAACAGGCCGTTCAGCCCAACTAGGCTCGCCAGTTTCTTTGTACCATCGTGAATATATCACTTCAGATACTCAATGACTCAATGGTATCTAGCTTTAAGTCAAGTCTGCTCTTGAAAACTCCCAAGGTCTCTGCCTCAACAATATGGTCAGGCAAGCTGTTCCACACCGAAATTACTCTTTGGGTGAAGAAATATTTCCGAATATCAGTGCTAAATTTACCTTTAGTCAGCTTCCATTTGTGACCCCGAGTTCTGCTAACAACACTTGGTCGAAGGAATCCTACATAATTCACTTTGTTAATCCCTTTTACATATTTGAAGACCTCAATCAAATCACCCCTTAGTCTCCTTTTCCTAAGACTAAAGAGATTAAGGATCTTCAGCCTTTTCTCATAGCTTTCATCTTTAATACCCGGAATTAGCTTTGTGGCTCTTCTCTGAACTTTCTCTAAAGCCTCTATGTCTTTCTTAAAGTATGGTCCCCAGAACTGTACACAATACTCTAGATGTGGTCTGACGAATGTGTTGTACAAAAGAAGCATCACCTCCTTGGATTTGAACTCAATACTTTTGGCAATGTATCCCAGCATCCGATTGGCTTTTTTTAACAGCTACGGCACAATGGCTAGAGCCTGTGAGGGTTTGGTCAACAATCACCCCCAGATCTTTCTCTTGTGGAGCACATTCCAGTTTAAAACCTCCCATGAAGTAATCCGTCCTAATGTTTTTATTACCTACATGTACTACTTTACATTTCGCTACATTAAATTTCATTTGCCACATTTCTGCCCAATTCTGAATTCTATCCAAATCATCCTGAATCACTTTAGTGGACTCTAAACTATTTGCCAAGCCCCCAATTTAGTATCATCTGCAAATTTCACTAATCTGCTCTCAATATTCCTATCAAGGTCATTAATGTAGATGAGGAACAGCAGGGGTCCCAACACCGATCCCTGGGGACGCCACTCCCCACCCTACCTAGCTCAGATGATATACCACTGACCACTTTGTGTTCTGTCCTGCAACCAGTTATGAATCCACTTCAGAATACCACCTGTAACTCCAATGGAGCTCATTTTAAAAATTAGTCTCTTATGCGGTACTGTGTCAAATGCTTTCTGAAAATCCAAATATATGATGTCATAAGCCCTGCTCTGGTCATAAGTCTTGGTGGCCTCTTCAAAAAATTCCAGAAGGTTTGTCAGGCATGACCTTCCTTTACGAAAACCATGTTGGCTATCCCTCAAGATATTGTTACGTTCAAGAAATAAGTCCAGCTCATCTTTTATGATAGATTCCAATATTTTGCACGCAATGCAAGTTAAACTGACTGGCCTGTAATTACCTGGCTCAGTACGGTCCCCTTTTTTATATATTGGTATTATATTGCCCTGTTTCCAATCATTTGGTATTTCTCCAGTTTCTAAAGACCGTCTAAAGATGGCAGATAGCGGCTTAAAGATGATCTCACTAACTTCCCTGAGCACTCTAGGATATAAGCCATCAGGACCCGCCGCCTTATCTGCCTTTAGTTGATGCAACTTGTCTAATCGACGTTATCCCTAACCTCAATTTCCGCTAAATAATCTTGAGCATTGGACAAGCCCTCTGGCCGAATAAAGACCCGCTCTAAGGTAAAATTCTCAACAAAGTAACCGTTTAAGGTGTCAGCAATATCCTTATTATCATATAGCAGCGATCCATTTTTATTCTTTATGCACTTAACCTGCTCTTTGACTTTCCTTTTTCTGCTACAGTACTGAAAGAAGCGCTTAGGGTTAGTTTTGCCCCTCTGCAATTTGTCTTTCATACAGTCTTCTAGCATTCCTCAGGTCCTTTTTGACCACAGCCCGCATTTTACAGAATTCGGCCTTAGTAATCTCATTGTTATCCTCTATGTACATCTTATGAAGATTCCTTTTTCCCTCAAACTCCCTACGAATAGCTGCTGTCATCCACTGAGGATTCTGCTTTTTCAGCTTACTTTTTGGACACCTTTGGAATGAATTTACATTGTGAATCAAGTAAAACCCCCTTAAATCTTTCCCACATCTCATTTACAGACTCACAGTCCAGGAGTGTCTCCCATTTTGTTTCACTTAGATATGACCGCATCCTGTCAAAGTTTGCTCGCCTAAAATTAAAAAATTTTTGTTTTTGGAGACACCTTTTAACTTCCCATGAAACCTCAAAATTAATAGTAGAGTGATCACTTGTCCCAAGTGGCTCCAGTACCTCAACATTGCTAATTCTATCTGGGTCATTACAGAGCAGCAAATCTAAAATTGCCTTCTCTCTTGTAGGTTTATTAACATACTGCACCAAAAAATTATCATTTATGACATCTAGAAATTCTTCCTCCCCCTACCCTGTCCTTTCACCATTTCCCAATCAATACCAGGATAATTTAAGTCTCCCATAATAATAGTCCCTCCTCCTCTACAAGCTTGCGTAATCCTCTTAAGGAGCATTTCATTGACTGTACTGTCCAAAGCTGGTGGTCGATAGCATACACCTATGTTTAAACCAGTCTCGTGTTTACCAGTGAGCCTGACCCAGATATCTTCACAAGGCACGGAATATTCAATTTCAGGAATTTCCTGCACATTTATGTTTTCGTTCACATAGAGTGCTACACCCCCTCCTCGCCTATTACATCTATCCTTCCTAAAGAGCTTATAACCTTCTACATTATATTCATCTCCATCCTCTTCACTAAGCAATGATATTCAATTACTATAGTATATTTGCAACAAACTATAGTTTACTGTAGTAAAGTGTAGTTTACTATAGTTAACATCAATTTTACTGTAGTAAACTATAGTGAACTTTAGTAAATTTTTATAAGGGTCACCTCGCCTTAAAGCGCTGTACTTCTCCAAACTCGTTTCAATTTACGCTTCCTAATTAAAAACTAAATATAAATTCGTTCAGTTGCGAGATTCAATCCATTGAGTTTGTGTCTATTTCCCATTAGCTTGCATTATTGTTCATTGAAATGGTTATCAAGTATTTCCCTATCCATATTAACTGTGATAAACCGGAACATGTCAATGTCTTTCAAAGCTTCAAAATTCCTGTAGCTCACAAAAATATTTATATAAATACATGCATACACGGTGGGTGAAAAAATTACTTGCACCCCTGTCAGGCAATGCACAAAAAATAAAAAAAATATAAACAATATAATCATAGAGAAACAGTAGACCAACGTGAGAAATACTTTACTTCAATGTTTCGATGGAAACAACCAAAATCATAAGAATTATTTAACACAAGATAAATTTCAACAAAATCAAGGTTTCATAATATTTGACACCCTTCATTTTGGCCGTAAAAACAGCATGGAGTCTTTTCATGTAAGTTTTAACTAGGTTAAGGCACACATTTAGGGGGATTTTGGACCATTCCTCTAAGTAGATCCTTCCAAGATTCTTCACATTCTTGGGTTTGCATTTTTCAACTGCCCTCTACAACTCAGTCCACAGATTTTCAATAGGATTAAGGTCTGGCGACTGAGATGGCCATTGCAGAGCCTTGATTTTGTTGTCATGGAACCATTTCTGTGTGGCTCTTGAGGGATGCTTTGGGTCATTGTCTTGTTGGAAAGTCAACCTATAGCCATGTCCTAGCCTTCTTGCGGATGCAACCAGTTTGTCAGCCAAAATATCCTTATATTTGATGGATTTCATTATGCCATTAATCTTAACCAGTGCCCCTGAACCTCTTGAATTAAAACTGCCCTAAAACATGACTGGCCCACCATCATATTTCACTGTGGGTATGAGGTGCTTCTCCTTGAATGCATCTCTGTATCGACCCCAAACATGCCGGTGCTATATCTGACCGAAACCTGCATTTTGGTCTCATCTAACCAAAGCACCTTGTTCCAGTCATAATTTAAATGACGTTCGGCAAACTCCAAATGCTTGCATCTATGTCTTCTGGTTAGAAGAGGTTTTCTTCTGGCAACCCTTCCAAAGAGCCTGTGGTTGTGGAGGTGGCGACTGGTGGCGCTTTTTGAAACCTGGTGACCCCAAGATGCCGCCAAGGCCTGCAATTCCTTCACTGTGATATTTGGGGAAACTGTTGCTTCTCTCACCATCCTCCTCAGTATCCTGGGGAGCAGAATCCTGCAGTTACGTCCTCTACCCTTGAAATTTTCAACAGTATCATATCGAGGGCTGACTGCAATAAACAGTTATGTCCAGATGTTTTACATTGGACATAACTGTTTATTGCAGTCAGCCCTCAATATCTTTGGAAAGAACTTTGCCCTACAGACAATCAGCAAGTTTTTTATGTGCTATGTTACCTAATTTTCCCTTATGTAAAGAAAGCACAAAGCAGCAGCAGTGCCCCGTGGGTAAGGACAGATGTAGCACTCGCTGCTGACTTGCTTTCTTGGCATGCTTGCCCTCAAGTCCCTGCATCTCAATCTGTTCCAGACATTACTGCCTCCCCCACCTCATCGCACGCTTCCTCTTCATCCGCTGGCATGTTGTGCACTGTCCCACAATGCACTGTGTGAGAATCTATAACAGTGGATTTGTGTTGCTCTGTTTCATTGAGAAGTCTTTCATATCTCCCTCAACATAGCTCTGTTCTGCTTTGACGGCGTGCGTTCAGCAGCCCGCAGAACGCGTGTCAGTAATTCTGAGACGGAGAGTAGATTGAATCATAAATCACGGCTGGATATTTGTCCTGAAACTTGACTGACCCTGCTGCAGCTTTTCTTCCTCCCTTCACAGCTCACCTGACAACCTAAGTCAATTTGCACCCACTGAAATGTTTTCTTTTTTGGGGTTGTTTTTCTGACAACAATGAAACCAGCATTGGCGTGATCATGTTATTTCAAAAAGAGCTACTCAGATTACAGTGTTTATACAACCTTTAAGAGGTTATTATAAAAATTGATTGAGTCCATTTTCAGGACAAATAAAGTCTGTGGCATCAAGCTGTCGAGCAGCCAGTGTTTAGTTTCAACAGTGTTGACGAAACCTTACAGAAGCAGACAGAATAATCTGAGAGGTAATGACTTGTTCATTCCTACACACGTGGGGAAGGGTCCAGACCCCCTTAACTATCAGAATGTTGTCTGTTCTCTGTTCATGCTTGCACTTCTTCTGATACAAAGGGTCATTAGAGTCAAACAAATTTATAAACTATGAGTTTAAAGTCCAACTATTCCTAAGACAGAGAACACCATTGACCACCACCAAAACCAGAGCTTGTACCTTTTTATCTTCTTGATTTTTTATTTTATTTTTGGACTACTGAATGCAGCCCAAGATTTGCCCATTCGACTTATTTTATTAGAGGCAGTGGCAAACTTTTAAGAAGTTTTTGTTAACTGAGCCTCGTTGCCACCAACAATAATCATGTTTGGTCTCAAGAGAAGGAGACTAAATTCATGGATTCTTGACACGACTCCATAGTACTCACTTCTGCTACTAATAACATAAGGGAATCATAATACATACATTGTCATAACCCTGGTGTGAATGTCTTAAGTTTCCCTTCCAATTCAGCCACTTATGATTCTATTAGAAGTATGACTCTTTTGATTGATTTACTACTTGCACATTTGCTCCTCCTCGGCTGCGTCTCATTTCATGGTTATTTCGTAATGACTAATTAAAATGTGTTTAAACACCTTACATGGGTTTGCAAGTTGCTGGATTGTAATTAGCCTTTTTTGTGTTTAGACCCAGTATGTATTCCTAGTAGAAACTCCTCATCTTTATCGAGTGTGATGTAATCGTTAATTGTTGAAACTCTTCGTCTTTATTTAGTGTAATGTAATGCTTAATGGCAGCTATTCGCGGAAGCTTTCTTGTTCAATCTTTTATCTCAACAATAAGCTTGCAAGCCTATTCAGGGTCCAGGATTGGGACCACACTCTTGATAACCCTTCCAACTTTGTTCCTCTTTTCAGTTTGTCAGGAACAAGCTCCTAGTCCTATGCACAGAAGTTAAGTGTGCATGACTTGGGACCAAAAGGTCCTGAGTTCTAATCCTTGCCACAGCTTTTGCGGCGTGTTCTTTGGCAAAACACTTCACTCTAAGCATATGATATGACCCTTAACAATTCAGAATTCATCGTCCAGCTTTTGTCAACAATCTCATCACCAGTCGATACAAGGCAACCAGCTCAATTAGCTGCCATACATGCCTGCGCATAACCTCTCTTCACAGATGAGGTGGTATGCTTCAAATCATGAGCAGTTCCACCTGTTTTCCATACTTTTCCTATCTTCTTGGTATAAGGTGATCTTTGTTTCCTTTGTCTATAGGATGTTGTTTGCAAACTGTACAGACATTTTTAGATTTTTTGGGAAAGTTTCCTATTTTTGAGCCTTACATGTTAAAATCAACCCTTTATCTTTACTCTGGTGAAGTTTTCCCTTGATTGTCGATTTTGGCATTGATATGTCTACCTCCTTGAGAATCTTCTTGATCTGGCCGACCGTTGTGAAGGGGTTGAACCAGGGAAAGAATTCCTCTGTCATCGGCCATAGTTGCTGTCTGTGGTCTTCCTGACCTTATTGCATTGGAGGTTGTGTTTGTACAAAGATTTTACTTTCTCCGGGAATATAATACATGCCAATGGTTTAATGCACAAAGAAAGGTACCTTCTTTGGCACTGTCAACCTATTCAAAGATATATCAATGAAGCATGAGAAGCAACCTTGTTAAGCTCACCAGTCATATGAGTCTGATTAATGAAGCTTGTTAAAATTTTCAAGGTTACTGTACAATCAACATCTCCAGTACATCTGCCCTACCTTCTTAAAGCAATGCATCCTCTATAGCTCTTAAGAAGCCGAGGTCATACATATAAACTCATTACATAATTGTATTTTTTAGCAATTTTGAGCATATGTAACATTATGTTGAATCAAAAAATAATTTTTAATATTTGCACGTAAAACAGTGCCATGCAATGACCGCTTGAAGTCTGTGATGCATAGACATCACCAAACTGCTCAGCATCTTCTTTAGTGATGCTCTGCCAGGTCTGTACTGCAGCCATCTTCAGTTCCTGCTTATTTTTGGGACTTTTTTCCTTAATAACATGTAAAATGCATGTTCATTTGGACTCAGACCTGGTGATGGGCCAACGGAATTTTGAATTGTGGTGCTCATTTTAAATTCACATGTACGCAGACACACACCAAAGCAAACACACACTTCCACACATGTAACCACAAACATTTACTGAATCCTAGTAATAGATAAATTGACTGAAATTGCAAGTTTGATCAAAACAATCAGAATGTCTCCCAGAGGATACTGTAGCTCATCACCACTTCAGCGATAATATGAAATATTTTTAACGGATGTGCATCTTCCAGCTGTAACCTTTGCCGTAATGCCTTTTGAATTGCCAAGTGCATTTCCCTAAAAAGCATTCCATCATATGAATAAGCATGTGTGTTATTGTCCAATGATTCACAGCATTCTTTGCTGACTAAAAGGTAAAGTTCTGTTTGAAATATTTCTTGGTAATTTGGTCAGCTCACCAAAGCAGAGACCCTTGGGAGTTTTGCATGACTTAAAGCTAGATACCATTGAGTCATTTATCTGAAGTGATATATTGATGGGCACAGAGATTGATCTAGTGCACCAAGAAACTTGAAAAGTGCTGTAAATATCCTGCTAATTAGCATGATTATTATATGCCTACGAGGTGAATCATGTGTCTGTGCTGTTAACGGTTATTCAGCAGGCACCACACTGCCTGGTTAAGCATAAATTCCACAGGGATATAAATAAGAGAATACTTAGAAGCCTAAGATTGAATCATCATTGCAGTGATTAATATGTTTCAGCTGGCAACAATTATTTCAACCCAGAGTGATGCTGTGTGTCGCTTCTCATTTCTTGAATAACCATGTCAGCAGATGTATCCATGGTCGTGGAAACGATGGTAATATGTTTCAAGAGAGGCAAATTATTGGCCTGCATCCAGCAAATTGCTGAGATCACAGGAATTGGGTTAAAAACTGTCTTAATTATTAAAATCTAGAAGGATAATGGTAAACCACCAACTTTGGAGAAAATTGGGTCGAAAAAAATCAAGAATGATTGTGATCAGAAAAGCACTTGAAGTGTCGTCGCAAAAAAGTTGACAGTAGAACTCATGGCTATGTTTAATAATGAAAGTAAGAGCATACAACATGAACTTGTCGAATTAGAACTAAATTGCTGCATGGCCACAACCCAGCTGGCATTTGAACTTTTATTTAATGTTGAATCAACGTCACGTGCCAGCGCTGAATCACTGCTGAATTTTGATTCGATTCTGAAAAGTGAATCGATGTTGAACTTGCAACACCATTTCAACGTCTTATTTTTCAACATAGGTGAATTTGTCAACGTTGAACCAAAAATAACTTGTGGGTTGATTTTGAAAATCGAATCAACGTTGAAATCACATTTCAATATATCTTTTAAGCATTATTTTTATGGCATTTCATCTTATTGGACAGTCATAGTAGAGAGAGACAGGAAAGGGGGGGGGGTTGACACGCAGCCAATGGTCTGAGGTCGGATTCGAGCCCAGGCAGCCGCAGTGAGGACTCAGCTTTAATGTATGTGGCATACGCTTTACCAGGTGAGCTACCCAGGCGTGACATTTCAATATTTAATCATTAATAATTTATCTACACTTGTTCAATCAGTTAACGTTCAAACTTGTTTTGATGTTGAAATAACGGACATATTTGCGAAAGTTAGAATTTATTGATGGTTGTAGACATTATGTTGATTCAACATATAAGTGATTCAAAGTTGACATTTGACATTTGACAAGTTGACATTTTAACATTGAATAAATGTTAAAGAAGAAGAATTTTTCAACTCTTCTTCAGCCGGTTAATGTTCAACGTTGTTTTGATGTTGAAATAATGTTCCATAATTTAACTGACATTATTTCAACAATATCTGAACGTTGAAGGTCAGTCGATTGCCAGCCGGAAAGCCAATTGTTAGTGAGCATAATTAGAGAAAACAGCTTCAATTTACTGAGAGGCATAAAGATTGGACAGTGGAATAATAGAAAAAGGACACGTGGTCTGATGAGTCCAGATTTACCCCATTCCAAAGCGATGGAAACCCATAAAGTCGTAAGATAATGCACCCACCATGCATGCATAGTGCCCTCTGTACAAGTCTCTGGATGTAATGTTATGAACTGGGCTTGCTTCAGGTATGCAGCAATGAAATGAAGCCAGTAGACCACCTGAATGTACTGAATGATCAGGTTATCCGAAAGAGTTGTTCACTGAGTGTGAGATATCATTTTAACTCATGAATTGGCCACCACAGAGTTCTGATCATAACCAAGTCTTTGGGATGTGTTCGAGGAGACTTCATGGAGTGGTTTGAATGTTCTGTGGTCAGTACAACACCTCGGCCAAAAAATAATGCTCCTCTGGTCGGACAGAAATGTTATAAAATTGCGCGAGATCGTTGACACAACACCATGTTGATTGCACACTGGGATCAAAGGTGGTCCAACAAAATATTAGGATTGGCAGATTTTTTTTTTTTTGGCCAGTCAGTGTGGTACGGATAAGTGAGGTTATGTGCTATTTGTAGCTAAGTAGCACGTAGCAGAACAGTAAGGTCAGGGCCTGTCCTATTTGAGACTAATTAGAATGGATGTGGCAGTACAATGAGATTCTTGGCACAGACAATCCTTCACAGAAGCTGCACTTTTATCATTACTTTAAAGGAAAATCTTACTACTTTTAAATGTCTTACCTTTATACAGCAAATGAGCCGTAGAGCTTTTCTGAACTCAGCCCTGATACTTTGGGACAGGCAAGTAAAATGTTTCAAAGACATTCTCAATATGTTAACCAATATGAAAAAGCATCTTTTCAATCGGGCTCATAATCGGGTATAGTCTGGAGGCAGGGGAGAGAATCATGAAGGAATAGAGTGATGCGAGGTGGCAGTCTTTCATTACTGTCACTTGTCAAGCAGCTGTGATCTCACTTTCCTGGGCTGGCTATTGATTGGTGGGCTGGGTTGAGTCTCTATCATTTGCACCAGGCTCTCTCTGCCAGTCCTATTAGCTATGCAGGCATAGTTTACCCCTAGCTGTCACAGTCACATTTCTGCCTGATCTCCTGGCTGCTGTCCATGGTCCTGGAGCGCAATCCCTGCAATGTGAGAGAATGTAGTGAACAAATACGTTTTACTCTTGCTGCGTATTCGAATGGGGCCCCATTTAAGCAGCGTGAAGACAGCTTCCTGTGCCGACTCTTCCGTTTCCTTTAGTGTTCTAGCCAGTCTGCCTGTGTTTTCTAGTAATTAAGACTCTAGCCTGTTTTTTCCCAAGTAATTAAAATTCTGCCGGTTTTCTGATCATTTTTGTTTCCCGTTATGGTGCTGTAATATTCTGACCAGTTGTAGCTTTGCTCCTTTATTTTGTTTGAGGTTATTTGCGTATAGCCTTCTGTTTGTCCTGCCCTGTTGGCTGATAGCTTTTGGGCTAGCCTTGTTCACATTTTCAAATACAGCATAAAAGAAGTGAACTGCATCTTGGTCTCTGGCTCAACCTCTCCTGCATTTGGATCCACACGTTACTCCAGCTAGAAGGCCAGTTTCTGACACGATCGGGTTATAGTCCACTGTTATAACTGTGCCCCATCTGATCATCACATCCCATGATGCTGACCGCATATCCTCGACGCATCCATACCATTCTGAATCCCGAATGTTTCAAATCCTTCCCCCCACAGCAGCTGTCCAGCATCTCCTTCACCGCAGCTCAGACCTGTGCTCCCTTCAGTCACCAGCTGTGCTCTGACATCACTGGCAGCCATCACTGCCACCTGGCTTTTCCCCCCATCTGGCCAGCCCCACCACCTCTCTGCAACCAAACTCAAGCATCATCTACTCCAACTGGTCATTTTAAGAAACTCCTGAAGCCGGCCAGAGGACTCGAGGGGACGAGCCGCCCCCTCAGGCTTGCTCTTGAGGAGTATTAGGCTGGGGTTTTCCATTTAGCACGCTGAGAGAGGTCTTTGAGAATTGTACTACAAACACATTAAACACAGACATACACGCCGATAAGCCAAAACATTATTATCACTGACTGAAGCATGTAACATTAAGTATCTCGTAACAACAGCACATATAAAGGTCCGCAAAAAAATCTTTGACTGCAAGTGAACAGTTGGTTCTCATTGTCAACATGTTAGATGCGGGGATAATGGGACTTGAGTGACACTGACACAGGTGAAATAGTTATTGCTGGAGGACTGGGCCAGAGCATCTCCAAAGCAGCCAGGCTTGTGGGGTGCACCTGCTCAGCAGTCAGGAATACCTGTCGATGTTGGTCTGAGGAGAGACAAACTGTAGACAGGGTGCTGGGTGCCCGAGGGTAATTGATAAGGTCATGCATAAGGTCAACCAAGGCCATACTGTCTGGTTTGAAACTGACGAATGGACTGCAGCAGCATAAGTCTCAGAAAACTTAAATGAGGGTTGGTAGTGGGAAGAATGTGTCACAACATACAGCACAGTGCACTGTAGCCTGCAGGGGCTTTTTAGCCCGAGAATAGTCAGAGATAACAGTCCAGCCAGAGTCCAACCATCAAAAGTGTCTTCAATGGGCACGAGATCATCAAACCTGGATTTTGCAACAACAGAAGAATGTTGCCTGGTCTGATGTGTCTCACTCCATGTAAATTGGCTGAATAAGAGTGCATTGTTTCCCTGGGGAAAAGATGGCACCAGGATGCACAGCGGGATGAATGTATAAACAGTGTCATAAAAGTGTTGACCCTCCTTGGCATTTTTCCCATTTTGTTGCATTACGACATGTACTTGAAATGGATTTTAATTGGGATTATATTTAATCGAACTACACAATATAAGCCAAATTGTTGAAGTGGTATGATGAAATACCTTGTTTAACTCATTCCCTATGGAATACTTTTATATAAAATTGTTGCGTTTGTACGGAATACTTTTCCCAAAAATTACACAATATAAAGTATTGAAGTACAGGTGGCCCATCACCGCGATCGTCAACTGATTTCGTGTTTTCATCGGACTGCGAATGGTCATCCACACGGCTGGCACCGGCTTACCGTAGGGAATGGTAGAATTTGCCACGCTGTTGGCAGTGGCTTGCCGTAGGGAATGAGTTAATAAAGTAATAATAATAAATAAGAAAAATAAAAATTTGCGAGTGCATAGGTTTTCACCTCTTCTGCTGAACCCTCAATAAGATCTGCTGGAACAAATTACCTCCACAAGTCACAGAATTAATTGAATAAAGTCCAGCTTTGAGGAATTGAAGTGTCATGCAATCTCAGTACAAACACACCTGTTCTGAAAGGCCCCAGAGTCTGCAACACCACTTAACAAGGGGCACCACCAAGCAAGAGGCCACATGAAGACCAAAGAGCTTTCTAAACAGGCTAGAGACAAAGTTCTGGACGAAGTACAGATCTAGGTCAGATTATTTAAAAATATCCCAAGCTTTAAACACCCCATGGAGCACCATTAAATCCATTTTTATAAAATGGAACAAATGTGACAACACAACAAACCAGACACAAGAAGGCCGCCCACTGAAACTCACAGCCCAGGGAAGGAGGGCATTAATCAGAGATGCAACAAAGACACCAAAGATAACCCTGAAGGAGCTGGAAAAGACCACAGCGAAGACAGGAGCATCTGTCCATCGGGCCGCTTTAAGTAGTGCACTCCACAGAGCTGGGCTTTATGAAAGAGTGGTCAGAAAAAAAAACATTTCTTAAAAAAAAGATAAAAAACACATTTTGAGTTTGCCACACAATTGAACTCTTTGGCCATCGTGTGAAACGCCATGTTTGTGACAAAGCCAATACTTCTCGTCTCCCTGATAACACCGTCTCCAGCCATAAAGAACGGTGGTTGCAGTATCATGCTGTGAGGATGCTTTTCATCAGCAGGGACAGGGTAACTGGTCAAGATTTGAGGAAACATGGACAGTGTTACATACAGAGCAATTTTTGAGGAAAATCTGCTCCAATTTACCAGAGGTGTCTCTTTTAGCACTTTTGGCTACATCAAGTTCAGTTACACTGCACTGATTTGTTTTTCCATCTCTAATTTAAGTGCCCAAGCAGTGATGAGCTACGCCTCAGATGGACAACCTCCAGAGTGGGGCAAAAGCATGCTGGACTCACCCTCAAAATATCTTCAAATCATTAACTCACTGACAGAAATCATGACCACAACAAATTTAAAAACCAACCGTCCCAAATAGGCACACAGTGATTTGCTGTTTTCACAGTGAGGGTGCTGGGTGGAAAAACATGTTTTGCTATTCATAGAAAACAGGAATTTATGTATTTTGTGTTTTGTTGTAGTGTCCTATTTTGCACAGTGCAAGATAGAGCCAAAGGTTTCGATCCTTGTTCAGCCTTTAGCGGAATCCTTTCTATAAAAGTTTTATAAGCTCAAAGATGTTTGAGGCATATTTCACCAGCGACTCAAGTTTGATAACGTTTTGCATTTTGAAAGTCACAAAAGATGTGGATCAACCTAAATCCGCATTAAAAAAAAAAACAATCACATCCCTAACAATATTTATTGTCAATAGATAATAATCTCACCTTGCTCTCAAGCAAACAAGTCAATTACAGAGGTTGATTTAATTGAATTAATCTGAAATATGAGGTTTTTTTTTTTTTTTTTCGAAATCACAAGGGGGGTTGCTAATGGCAGTTGCTGTATCTCTTTCAGATGTACTGCATCAATAGACAAACTCACAAGCAATATTATTTGGAAATGGCTTAATGCATAAGAGCATTGAATTTTAATTCAGAGAGCTGCTCTGAGAGCTGTTCATTAATTCAAGAAATATTAACCAGAATTTTACCAAGATTTCCTCAACTTCTGCAAAATAAGTTCAATTCCTGTATTAGAAAAAAATTTTAGGGTATCTTTCAACAACTTTTGCCGAGAATTATTCTGGGCACATACTTCCTCTGGAGTGCTGTATATTCATTCACTTTGCAAATTACATGCCCTGGACTCGTGGGAGGGAACGCCACATTAAGTTATTTGCTTGTACAAGTGGGTGCATATTTTATGTGATCGAGGATACTGCGTAATCCAGGCCCAAAGCTTGAACCACTTTTCCTGACTCAGGGACCTGACTGTTAGCCAAGGGGATTTAATGCCATGTGCATCTTTGCTCTTGAGAACCTCTGGACTGTGACACTCTGGCAAATGAGGTCGGTCTCCTGGTGTGGGAGTGATGGAACAGAGACCAGGCTGGTGAAACTGCTGCCATCCTGACTTACACTGACACGCACACATGCACAGACACACACTTAAACAAGCACATGCCCACACACATTCTCACAAGCTCATGTGCAAACAAACTCACGCTCTGATTTTTTTATTCTATCTTAAATGGACAAACATGCAACAGATATAATAGAGACACATAAGTTTTCTTGTGGTTATTTGATTAAATGGCTGAGGTGGCTTCAATAGCTGCAATTCCTTGCATTTCAGTCCAAGCCACATCAGATGGCTTGGTTCTACTGGCTTGTTTTAGTCTTTGGACTTTCATATTGTGTTTAATTTTTTCCTGGACTTTCATTCTTTGATTTAATTGATCTCGTATAAATCCAGAGCTTCTTTGTTAGATACCAGGTCTAAAGCTGTGTTGCAGTCTCTCTGGTTTCAGGAGAGAGGTGTTTTAATTACATACCATCATTGGCTGCAAAACCCTAGAACGCATGTTATGTTTTCCTTGCATACCCTATATTTTGGTTCTTGTCTTTTTTACTTTGTGTTTACAATCACGACCTCTCAATCACTGAGTGCAAACGATCACATGTACGAGCCAACAGAGTAACAAAAGTCTACAGTCTATGCGTTTACATGACGTTAGAGAAAATTGAATTATTGTGTTAGTCCGACTATAATCGGACTTTTAAAATGCATGTAAACATGTTTGTCCGACTGGAATCGCGCTAAATCCAATTTCTCATAGTCTGACTAACACACCCAGATAATGCGGTTAATAGTCGCATTATGCCTGCATGTAAACGCTTGAATCGAACCAAACTGGACTATGCGCTCTGAGGATGCTCCATATTCTTCGCGAAGGGCTTTGACCCGTAAGTCTTGTGGACATGTAAACACTAAACTGCTTAGCGAGAACTCTGCAAGGGTATTGGTGCTTGAACAGTAACGTCTTGGAATCTTTTAACATCTACCCTTAATTTGCATGATTTATGGAATGACTTGCACGTCTCCCGAAAATTTTCCTTACACTTCCCATCGGAAAAACGACACTCTCCCTCCAGTCATTACTCCTGACCCGCGTCCCACATGCACGGTAAGCCCGGGAGTGCATTTCCCGAAAGCACAGATGCTAACTTACATAGTTGGAACAACAGACTGTGAATGGACAAACTATGTTAGTTGCTAGCAACTACGCTTCTGGGAAACACACTCCGGGGTAGTAGACAGGGCACAAAGTAGGGCATAGCGGTGTTTCAGCCAAGCTTCGGCTAACGCCATCACCACCGGGAGTGGCATGAATCTCAGTTGTACGAAAAGAAAAGTGAACAACCCGTATTAAACGTACAGAGCTGTAAAGTTGTCCATGTTTTCGCCATTCGATCTTACACAGTCAATGCATTCGACATGCTACTAGCTAGCCACCAGCTTACTTTTTTGTTAACATTTTATTTACAACAAAGAGGTATTTGTTGAAATACAAATGTTATACAAAATATATAATTGTTGCATAGAACATACATTGAACAGGCCATGGGAATACAGGGTCTATTGGTGAAGTCCTTTCTAAATTCAGATCAGATTGTACATTTTTAAAATACTAAAAGTTTTGGAAGCTTTCTTGTTCTTCACATTTTCAATTATGGTGCTATACTGTTTAACTTCAATCACAAATTGGCGAAAGCAAGGTTTAGATCCAGACCATTTACATTTGTGGATATGAAATTTACCAAGAATGATCAGGAGTTGAATTACATAAAGAATATTCCTTTCCATTCCAAAAAACACAAAATATAACATCCATTGAATACAATAATCTGTACATTAATACCCATTTTTTCAAATATATACTTTTGCATATTATTCCAAAATAACTGAGAGGTGACAATGAAAAAACAAATGGAATATGGTTTCTCTATCTAGAGTACAAAAAGCACAGGTATAGTGCATATTTAGCTTAAATCTTTCCAAGACTTCTTTAGCAGGGTAAATTCAATGTTATATTTTAAAGGAAAATTCTTTCACTTTGTTTTTAATATAATATTTATTTAAAATACAACAGGCTTTTTTCGACTGTAAATTGCTCATGATAGAGGACCAAAAGAACCTTGCTGCAGGGGGTGTTACACAATTCAATACATTCCTAATGTGTCTATTACTTAAAGGGGACCTATTTTGCTATTTTTCCAAGTTTATATTTTGGTCTTTGACTCCCCTAGAGTACTCCTGATCGCGCAAAAAAGTAAAAAAAGGGTATTTATTTCGCTCATACTGCCATCCTCAAAAAACTGCATTTGTAGTACATTGTAGTCTCTGCCTGAAACACCTCACTGGGGTGGCTCTTCCGCTATGGCCCCCACTCCCCGTGTGCCCACTTTCTTCTGACTGGCCAGCTCTGTGGAGGGCGGAGTTGGGCGGGACGAGGCTGCAGAACACAGTTTTCCGTGTCCGGCTCCCCAGAGTGAAACCTGAGACACGTCTGCAATCTGATAAGGAAGTGGCGGGCAAATTCCGCAATCTAACGTTATACTTGAGTATAGATCTAATGACATGATCTTGTTCTAACAAACGCAGCGGCGAAGTGGAGGACGAGTGCGAATATCTCTCAGCGCAAGCTCAAATTTGCTATCGGCTACAGTTTGCTACGGCAACAGTTGGTGAGTACCGCGTTTTTCTAGTCCTATCTAGGATGCAGGGGAAGCTAGAATCCACCCCATATAGACACATTTGTAGAACGGGTCGACATGCCCAAGTGTAGACCGGAGACCGAGAAATCCGGTGGGTCTGAGTTTAGAGGGAAACATGGACAGTGAGGAGCAGCTAAAAGTGGACCAACAGCTTATGGACTGCTTCGGTGTGTATTAGGACCTGCTGGGTCGTGTGCATAGCTGTGGTGTGTTGTTAGCGTGTAGCAACGAACAGCTTCCGCGCTGGTATATGACGGAGCAGCGAAATCTCCAGGCTTAACGGCCTTTTCGGAAATTGCCCGTGGTAATGGTTTACTTATTGCTTCGGAATGACCAGCTTTTCCTCGCGGAGAATGGGCGCGTTATGGATTGTCGCGAGAGCAAGCTAGAGCTCTATATTGTTATGAGCATAATACAGGTTTTACAGAGCGTAAGTTCTGTCTGCGTGAACCGTTGCTTATGTGGAGCTAGCGAATCGATCACTTTTACAGGAAATAATTTAATATTCAGTCGCCGATTTAATATTCAATCGACAGCAATGCAGAGAAATCGTTTGTGATAACCATACACGTTATAGCCTGTGCTTTTCCCTATTGCTTTCACCGGTAGCATCAGAGAGCTTGCTCAGACATCGGGGATGTATCAGGCTGACCCCGGTCATGGATAAGTAAAGCGATCGTTTCACAAGCACCCAAAAACTCACCCCAAGCTTTGCAAAACCTACGTCTGGTCTAACTGCAGCCCAACTCGGCAGACACATACCGCACCTCTCCGGTTAGCTTCAACTGTAGTGGCTACAATCAGGCAACGTTATGATGAAACTGCCACATTGATGTTTACCGAAGTAACACAAGCATACCGATCATAATCGCTGCATATAAGTTAACCAGGAGCATTTTCAATTAACAGAGCACGCGAACTAACATGCAGTTGCTGATAAGTGGCCATGACTTTGAATGTAATCTGTCGCGCGAAAAATTCGTTTCGCGTCCAGTGTGAAAGCGGCTTGACATGCCCGTATTCGCGTCTTTGCATTGACTTTGAATGTAATCTGTCGCGCGAAAAATTCGTTTCGTGTCCGATGTGAAAGCAGCTTTATGGATAGTACGCAACAGCTAGAGAGAGCTCGGTTATGTTAGGAACATAATACAGGTTTTGCAAACCGTACGTTCCGTTAGGGTGGACAAGTTGCTTATGTGGAGCTAGCGAATGATCACTTCCACAGGAAAGAATTACCTATTTAATCTCCGCCTTTTTCGGCTTTTTACTAGCCACAACAGTTTCTAAAGGGGGATGAAATTATGTCAAGGTAGTGCAGAGAAATCATTTGTAAACCGGTAGAGCTTCTGCGTTTCGCATTGCTTTCATGGTAGCACCAGAGAGCTTGCTCAGACATTTGTGAAGTATCCTGCTGATCCCGGTCATGGATAAGTGAAGCGATCACTAACTGTAGAGGCTACAATCGAGCAACGTTATGATGAAACTGCCACATTGATGCTTACCGAAGTAACACAAGCATACCGATCAGAATTACTGCATATAAGTTAACCAGGAGCATTTTTAATTAGCACGACACGCAAACTAACATGCAGTAGCTGATAAGCGGTCATAACCACAGAGACAAACCCTTGCAATACAGGTTTTACAGACAGCAAGTTCTGTTACTGTGAACAGTTGTACCAAGCATCCAAATTACAAACAAGTATTAAAAGTTAGCTTCAAATGAGGTTTATGTTCACACACCTTCTGTAGAATTTCCCTGATATCACTCTTGCATATTTAGGACACAAGCATTAGCAACAGTAACTTGGCTCGTTAGCGCTGTGCTACAGCCACAATCAACTGGCTATCACGCCAGGTTGGCTTATGCAGTAAAAAAGCAACTTACAGCTTCTGTGTCTGTGAGTCATGGACAGTCGCGACCGATACAGGCTTTATCTTCAGATATTTTACCAAGCCTGCCTTTGAGGCCAGTTGTTAGTGCTAACTATCGCTAGCGGTCCTGCTAGCCACCCATAACACGTTAGCTTCACTTACATTATTTGCTGTTATATGGTTACTTACAGCTTGTGGCTCCGAGCGCTTGATCGATGCAGCTGCTTCAGGTTTGAGAAGCAGCTGAAACGCTTATCCTGTGTGGAATTATCCTTTATTGACAAAGCTGTCTTTGGTGAAATGCTGAGCACAAACAGCTAACGCTCCATTTGGCCATGGCTGTTTGCTGCCAGCAAACAAAAAAAGCTACCCACTGATTTCTGGTGGCATCGTCTTTTCGAAGAGAAATATTTGTTTTTCTTTGCGTCCAAAAGTAAACGGACAAGTAGCCTTGGGAGAGATACTAACAAAATTGCAGCTCAAATGATCTGCGGTTATTCTTTTGTATTTCCAAAAGTGTCAACGCTACTGAGGCATAGTATGATCTGCCGTTGTTAGTGCCTGCTAGAATAGTTTCCGGTGTGGGCAGGTCCAGCGCCATGATTGGCTCTGGCTAGGTCTGTACTAATTGGATGGCACAACCTGACGTCAGGTTTTACCCAGATCTCGTGAAGATCTCGGGAGGAGCTGTTCAGAGAGGAAATCACGTTCACGAAATCACGTTCTTGGATTACGGCAAAACCCCTGTATCTTATGTTTAGAAACTTTTCAGAGGTTGAGCATGGACAACCAACATGATAACATTACTAATATGTATTAAAAGAAGGATCAGCATAATAGGTCCCCTTTAATGTTTTTTTCTGAATATCAATATCTCCAATAAAAATCTGCTTAAAGTTGATTATGTTTGTTTGTGTGATGTTACAATTCTTTATAAACAAGAGAGATCCAGTGGGAATTGCATCAAAGATAATAGCATACTCTTTGGTTGTAACTGGAATCTTAAACTTTTGAAGAAATTCTGAGAATGACAGTAATACATCGTTTTGGTTTATCAATTGACCAACCAACAAAATTCCATTGTCAAGCCATGAGCGACAAAAACAGGGATTTCTTCTTATATAAAATGTCTTTATTATTCCAGATAAAGTATCTATGAGGACTAAAATTGTGTTGATACATTAACAACCATGCCAAAAGAGCTTGCTTATGAAAGTTAGCCAATTTAATTGGGATTTTGTTAACAAAGAAATTTTATTTGAACAAAAAATTTATGCCACCAATAGAATTAAATAAATATGAGGGAAAAGCATGCCAGATACTATTGGGATTCTTTAATAATTCTATTAACCATTTAATCTTGAGGGTATTATTCAGTATATGAAAATCCAAGTCCTCAAGACCACCTTGTGCTCTACTGCCTCTGATTACATCAGAGGCAGTATATCATTACTAATATCATTACTAATCTGTCTCTTTTGCATAAAGCCAGATTGCTCTTCATCTATTATTTGATTTAGGCCACCAGCTAACTTGTTTGTCAAATATTTGGTCTGTGACGGAATAGGTCAATCAGAAAAAGATGCAACACGAACAAGCTGAAAGGCATATTGCCAGCTGTCGTAGCGGAGGCGGGAATACTTCGGTCAATAAATCGAATTTCATCCTGCACATGTATACTGGGACAAGGACAGTAGTCTGATTGCATGGTTTGATTGAGCTAGTACTGCAGCTCGACTTAACTGTGCATGTAAACGTACTGAGTGATTATGAACACTCTTCATTCACACCACCCCCCATGTCCCATGTCTGTACTTACTACCTGGTCCTGTGTGCCTTAAGCCCTCTGTCCCCCAGTCTGGATTCCTTAGTGACTGAAACTCTCTCTTCACAGGAAAGTAAAACAATTCCATTCATTGCTGTGTACACAGACTGCGGATGGGCACTCAGGATGAAAATCACTTGCTGTCCCCATTTCTTTTTCATGCATATGGCTGCCTTTTCATCTCTCTTAAGGAACACTCAAGTGGATTCATTGCAAGCCCTTATAGCTGCCTCTTTTATCCATTTTTTGTTATCTGCTTGGCTCTCTCTTTTCTGGAAAAAGCCTATGCTTGGCTTCATAGTTCTGAGGGGCTGCCTGACACAGTAGGGATGTAATACAGACCTCTTTTACTACATCAGATATTTGGGTATGGTCTTGGTTCTCGTTTAGGAGAATATATTGCATAAGTGTGGTCAGGTGGAAAAAGAAAGTGCTGGTCCCACTGTCCAGGTTAAGTCACTGGTTCTCTTACAACTGCTAATTGGCTGAAAGCCCATTTTATACTCAACTTTTTTTGGAATTGAATGAACCCCCCATCTCACTAGAAGATGATTCTGCTGCGATCCCAAAAAAATCGACAAAGCCTGGTGGATCGTGGCTTGATCTTTTCGATCTTCTCCATCATATCTTGAGCCTTTCTGAATTGTCTAGGATCACCACCATCTCCCTGTTTGCCACAAAATGTTGAACATGTTCAAAACTTCCTTAGCGAGAGCGCGGAGGTGCCAAAGCGCATCACTATCGGCTCCAGACGTATTAAAAACAACATATTTATAGCTCTAACGTGGCAGCAGCACCTAAAGCGTATCACAAGCGCATCGAAAGCGGCTCCAATCGCCCGTGTTTTCAGGCCCGTTCCTGAGACAATACTTGATTACTTAAATATTCCTTAATAAATGTTGCATGTTGTTTTTTGACATGTAAAGTGGTGTTTGTCTTTATTGTGTACTGTGTATATATTACACATGGACCCCTTATCTTCCCAAAAATTTGAATTGTGTGTGTCTGTTGTATTTGATTGTTGTGTGAGGTTTTAGAAACAACATAGTGTGTCACCTCATCCTTAAGTAATCATTTTCATGTGTGAATTTCAGTTGCTATGCTATGTAGCCTGGTGCTAATTAGGAAAAGTATAAGGGAACCAGTTTGGAGTCATGCATTTTTAAGCACCTTCAGTGCTGAGCCGCTAAATGAAGACCATGGAGCATGCAACAAGGATGACAAAATTTTGACTCTGTGTGACCACAATACCGAGGACACAAATCCGCGCTGATAGACGCAGTGTTGAGCTCAAGACATTTTGGCAGTTGGGCAGCATGTAGAAGACATTTGAAGAGAATTCCTGAATGCACCTTCAACAAGCATGAAGCATTGTAAAAGGCAGTCTTCCAAAAGCTTATAAACTTCACAAAGACATTCATGCATGATGAATAGTTACGTTGTAGATTAGGGACTGTGATATCTCAAAATGTAAGTACATCATTACTTAATACAATCGCAAATGAAGCCGAACAAGGGAGAAGCACTGAAAAAGACTGTCCATAAATACCTTATGAACATTAATTGACATTTGAGCTTGATGAATAGTTTAGGTGTTGCTGTCAGATCTCTCACTACCTACTTTGTAGGAGGATCTCTTAAGGCAATCTCTCTTTTGGAATGTACTCCCACCCGCACACTATTTTCTAAAATTTTTCGGAATACCAAAAATAATTTTTTTTTTTGTGTTATGTCTAAGTTTTTGCATCTGACATGAACTGAGACGTCAGCCACTATAGGATCTCAAAATTGTCCAGTGCCATTCCATCCAAATTGGTCTCCATAATATTCCAAAAGCTACAGAATAGCGCATAACCTCAGACAGCAGCCGGCAGCACGTTTTCAGCCTCTGTCCAACACTGTAATCCCAAGTGTGCTTTAAGTGAAGTCCATTGACCGATTCATTTATTCCATTTCATTTTTTCTTTGCTGAGGAGTTTTCGTCACTTGACAGCGATGGAAACTTGAGAGACCTGCTCTCTGAGATAATGCTGAGATCAGTACCTATTTATAGTGGCTCCCTCTGTGTAGATTATATTTTAATGAAGATACATAAGAAAACGGAAATGCTATCCACTCTGGATAAAATTACTACTGAGAGGAATTCAAAAGCACAGGGCCAGAAACATTAAACTCTCCTTAACTTCCTCCGCAGAGCATTATGCCAGGGAGGAAGGATAAAAGAGAGAGGAAGAGCACTAATGTTTAACATCCTTTCCATCTTTCCTCTCTGCTTACCTCCTGGCAACACACTGTGATTCTCAAAAGGAGAGCCATTTAACCCTGCCATTTGCTTTTTTTGTGTTTCTTAATGAGTAATGATTAAAATATTTTTTTTTTACTTTTCAATAATGATGGGATAAGGGGGCATAATTTCCACCTTCTTGCACTTCATTCACAACTGTTTTGTCGTCTGCATGTTTTGCTGAAGATAAGGTCTTATATGCATCAATAACAGTGGCATATCTGAATCCAACATTGCCTGGAAATTGAAGAAACTCACTGAAATTTCAATCTTATAGTCATTGTCAGTACAGAGTGGCACTGCGGTGCACCCCAGGTCAACTACAGGTGATCACTGTCAACAGAGAGTAAATTACAGCGGCAGAGTTTGAAAAGACTCCATTAATACTGGCTGGCACTGGCTGGCACGCTGGACCTGGCGGAGTAATTGAATGTCTAGTTATGCTCGTTGTGTGAAGTGCAGGCCTTTATTGTTCCAGGAAAGCAGTGCTGTTTGCCTTTGAATTATGGAAGAGTTGTGATTTCCTTCACTGGCAGAAACGTTGGGAGGAGATAAAGTGTGTGTGTGTGTGCGCGTTTGCGTGTGTGTGTATGTCTCTGGGGGGAGGCAATGCTTAACAGCCAGTGAAATACTGTGACTTGCTGGAATGAATCATATACAGAAAATGTAGAAAAGAAATTTAATACTATAATTATACACCCGCATGCCTGCCTCTGAGATTCACATATCTTATTTGGGGGCACCAGCCTTTTTTTGCCAGGTGATTATTTGAGGATCTGAGGAGGGGGTGGGGAGAGAAAAGGGATTTGGACACTTGATCAGGGTTGATAGAGGCGTGGAAGTTCAAGAACGCTCACGGTATGTATTTAGTATTTACAAAAGTAGTTACAGTTTTCTCCTTAGAGTGTTAGAGGGTTACAGTTTCCACCTGACCGATGAAAGAATGCTGTCAAATAATGTTTTTACAGAGAGACAGAGACACTGAGAGATTTTGCCTATCTTTCAAAGCAGCAATACCGCCATCATCATTCGCCCGCCCCCCCCCCCCACCCCTGAGCTAGCATGAGGTACATGCGAATCCTACAGAGACTTCAGATCTAATCATCACCACCGTGAACAAGATAATAAAGCTAACACCATCGTCATAGAAAGAAATACTGTATCACATTGGACAGTGCATCTAAATTTGAGGAGATGCCCAAAACCTAGTTTCCAGTACATGCCAAAATATTACAAATACTAATTTTTTTTTTTTTTGCTCAGTATGATATTCTTGGATTTATTCAAAATTTTTCCATAATGCGCAAT